>OZ035961.1:112211926-113594426 GCA_964034945.1 Chrysopilus asiliformis | reverse complement strand
GATTGTTGATGGCAGAAAGCTTGAAATCTCGCGCTGATACACATTTTGGGGCTACTGTGACGGGGACTGCGATTGCCGCATAGGAGCCCCATCAAGCGAATTTGTACGATGATCTGCTAGGCACATGAAAGTTGGCGTGATCTTGCAATATTAGAAGCTTCATTGGGGATTGTGAAGAGGACAATCGAAGGTAGAATAGAAACAAAAAATAGCTTTTATTTTTGCAAAGCTGTGTTTCGTTAATTACCGTTTGACAGGTGTTGATGGGGGAATTAACCTATCATACTATGTTTTGATTGATAAAAAATCCATCAAATCTGAGATCAGCGATCAGCGATCAGCGATAGTGATATTAAATAATATAATTGCATGTTAACTGGCACAAGTGGCAATTTGTTAGTTTCAGCGATACTGGCAAAATAAAATTTTTGTGTTTTATTCGAGCAAATAAATGTATTCATGAAATTCATGAACTTGAGATTAAACTTTTATTAAAACGTTGAACAAGTCTTTAGTTTTTCGGTCACTGAAAATATATTTAACAAGAGTTTAAACTTTTTGGTGGTTCTCAAAACTTTTTGGGAAGGAGTTCCAGTTGAAATATTATGCCTCTTTAATACTTGGGAATTTTTCTTGATTTTACCGGGAATTTTATTCACAATTTATTCTGGGAATTTTATTCACCTACTAGCTTGCATACCCGTCGATGCCGGGTTAAGCTTTTATAATATATTGGATTATATATTGGAGCTAAACTTCAGGCCAATCGGCTCGGTAGTTTCCCCGCGAAAGGGTAACATAGAGGAAGAGCTAAGTTTCGAGATCACTTTACCCCCTCACCTTACTCCCCCACCCCTCGCGCTTCTTTTCCGTATGCCTATGTTGGAACTAGAACTACCACAGCCACTCATGCCAAATTTCAAGTCAATCGGTTCAGCCGTTTTTGCGTGAAAGAGGAACAGACAGACAGACAGACACCAACTCATTTTTATACCCGTATGGTGAAACCAAAGGGTATACTAACTTTGCCTTACCGTTTGTAACGCCAAGATCCCGTCATCACACACAAAAATTAATTACACCAGTGTGTTTAGAATGATAAAAATAATTAATTTTCGCATGTCCGTCCGTCTGTCCGTCTGTCCGTCTGTCCGTCTGTCCGTCTGTCCGTCTATCCGTCTGTCTGTCCGTCTGTCTGTCCGTCTGTGGCGCGGATTGCGGGCGCACGGATTGAGCTAGAGACTTGAAATTTTGCACAGATCCGTTTTTCGTAAAATGCGAGGCCAAGTTCGTTAATGGCAAAAATTGTCCATTAGGGGGAGTACCCCCCATACTAACGAAAACGTTTTTTGCAAATATCTCAAAAACGGTGCATCCTATCAAAAAAGTCCAAGAACAAAAGTTATTTAGGATATGATTCTACATAAATCTCCCATACATCAAAATCCGATTGGAATAAATTTTAAAAAATCTTATTGCAAAGTTTGACTTCAAAGTGGAATTTTGGTCTTCAAAACAACCAAGTTTTTTTTCACAGACCAATTAATGAACAGATTAAAGTCATTGGGTGCATAAAACGTTGAAATATGTATGCAGTCTGGTCATAGTCTTGTTAATTTATTTGGATTTCGTCAAATTTTTCTGTTTGTTTACAATCGTTAATCAAGGGATAAAAATTTCGCGATGTGTTCTAAATAAACATGGCGGAAACAAAAAGATACACATTTAAATATGAAAAAAATAAACGGTTTTGGATATTTATTTTTCCCATTTCTCACTTTTATGCCAGACTGTTCAAAACAAATCGAACTCATGTGGACGACAATGCCGAAAAAACGCAAATAATAAATTTTTTACGACTAAAAAGATACCGAAAAATGTTCTTTCAGCATTTTAGGGCTGACATATGGAGAGATGTGCTGCTATTTAAATCTAAATATAAAATTTGATGACATTTAATCATCAGTTTTTCATCAACTTCGAGGCAAAGTCGTTTTTCAAAATTAATATCCAGAAATCTTCACACGCAAAGCTAACATTCGTTGTTAATTTATTTGGTAGATTCTTATTTTGATATTTTTGCGTCATCGTTTCGAATTCATGCACTTTGCAATGACGAAATTTTAAATTTAAGCGAGTTAAGGAAGTTTTTTCTTGCTTTTCTCTACTGGTATTGCGATTAATTTGCGTAGCATCAGAGAATGGTTTCTTGCACATGTTGTCTAAAGTGAATCAATTATCGCAAAATTTGACTCCGGTCATTTATAACGAGCATAAAAGGCAAAATTTGAACTTTTGATCGTTTGTAAATTAAAAGAATTGTGATTTATAGTGACCGAAATTTATAAAAGTTAAATTGTTATTTTCAAATTTGTCCTTAAGTAAATTTGTAATGAAATTTTAAATTTAGTTTATTTGGGAATTTGTTGAAAATATTATTGTACGATTTCTAAACACAAATAAATCCAGGTGACATGATAATTAAAAGCAACAAATTTCGTTTTTTTTTTCTAGGAATTTAGCCCGGGTCGATTCATATGATTATCTTGTGTGGAATTTGTGATCTTATCGCTTCATGAATTTTCTTATCATTTGAATATTTTTCGAGATTTCCACTTATCTAACAAAGGTGTATGCAAACACATTTTTTAAGAGGTATTCAAAGAGAGCGGGAAGTTTTTTCGCACTTTGTAGAAATGACACCGAAGCTACCAATGTCAATGCCTGACAAGATATATCAATTTTGAAATATCAATATTTAGGTATTTGTATACGAAAAGTATTCGGAGTGCGATAAAAGTGTTTTTATCATATCAATTGTGTCAATTATTTTGTAGATTTCACATCAGAAAACAACTTGAAATGTGCAAAATATTTTTGTTAAGATTCATTTTGGGAAATCAAGGCAATTGGTTGCATTATTATGACATGCAATCATTGCTTTTTTTGAACTTGCAATTAAAGATAAACTCTTATCTCACCTTCATATTCATATTTGCCCATGCTATCGTTATACAATTTTTAGCATTAATTATGGCGAATTCAAGGTTAAAACAATAGGAAGCAAATATGAATTGATAAAAGTTAATTGAAGTTAAAAAATCCTTACTCTTGTACTGAAAAATATATTTGTACCCCACCTTGCATATCAATTTTTACTTTCCTCATCTATACAAGGAAAGTATTGTTCTAATGACGGAGACCAACTTGAGAATGAGGATGTCCGTTCATCTGTCTGTCCGTTGTACGTATCTTAAATAACTCGAGAACGCGTTGACCTACCGACTTGAAATTTTTTGTAAATAAGCTTTAGGTTAAGTTAGGTTCGGTGGCGGCCTGCTCGATTGCAGGGCCTCGCATAGACCGCTAGGGTCCATAGCGCTACCACAAAGGATGCCTGAGTCCTGTTGTCCGTTGTGGCTATGTCTTTGTGAGATCAAAGACTCCCGTAGCCATCGCGAAGTTTAAGATGTTTTTCAGATCGAACTTGGAAGCTACCTCTAGGCTACCAAGCGAGTGCCCACCCAGATGCTGGCATCTTGCTCTTACCAGCTCGGGGCATTCACATAATAAATGTTCTAGGGTTTCCACTGTTCCGGGCTCCTTGCAGCTCCGGCACAGATTAGAGTCCACCAGGCCCAACCGGAAAGCGTGTTCGCTTATGAGAACGTGTCCTGTATAAATTCCTACCAGTGTCCGACATCACGCACGTGATAGACTGCTGGTCCTCTTAGGATTGCGCGACTTCCACATGGTTTTGGTTATTTTACAGGTTCCGATCCCAGCCCACCTCCTTGCCGCTGTTTCCTTTGTGCGATTGTCAATGGCTGCGTTCAGACGAGGTTGAAACTGGTTGAAGTCAACCAAGTTACTCTGGGTGAAAAAACCTGCTTGCGTTCTCACGTAGTGTTTTTCAACTTTTGCACTGCAGTATATTTACACATGCTATGTCAATGTGTGCATGTAGCAAGAAAAATTTTGTGAACCCCCACCATTGAAGTCTATGTGTGTATGTGTTTTCAACCAAGTTCACCCGGCCTAGCCCGCAGGTGAATTCCCCGCATACACCCGATAGCGTCTGGCCCGTAAGATCGAGTGGAAACTTGGTGAAGTCAACCAGTTTCAACTTCGTCTGAACGCAGCCAATGGAGGATTTGGCATAATTTAGGGGGAGCGGTGTTGACTCTGCTCTGCTCAGGTCTAAATTTGCTCCTTCTTTAGCGAGAACGTCTGCTGCCTCATTTCCGGCAATACCCTCGTGCCCAGGAACCCAGCATACCCGTACTCTTTACAAAAATCTTGCTTTTCTAACAACTCTTGGAAAATTAAGGTAGCTCTAAAATAAGCTTTACAAAAATCTTGGTTTTCTAACAACTCTTGGAAAATTAAGGTAGCTATAAAGGCAGTTTTATATGACAAAATATAGTTCGGACGTCTTCAGGAATAAGTTTAGGGATTTTGTATTTCTAGTATAATCGATTGTAAAATGTGAATTGAGTGTCGCAAAATAAAATTCGCGAAATATAGCTGGAGATGTAAATGGCACTATAAATACGTTTTTCACTCTAAAAATCTTAAGCTAAAAATCTTAAGCTAAAAATCTTAAGCTGCAATATTTTCAACAATTACCGTTGATTTTACAGTATAATTATTAGAAGGTCTTTCCACCCTGTTCGGAAAAGTTTCAAATTGGGTCTTCTACCCTAGAATCATTTTTGGTAGTTGTCTTCGATATTAAATAAAATTTCCCAGGCTTTGGTCTTCGCTAAATACTTATTTATATGGTTCTCAAACTTTTTCTCACTTAGTTTTCATAAATTCTAATTCTTTTTTCATAATTTTATTTCATATGATTTTTATTTATTGCAGTTTGCAGTCTAAAAAAATCCAGTTTCATGCAATTTAATAACTTTTAGCAGGTAATGAGGTGATTACAAATTCACCTCTCCCAGTTCCGTGAAAAGTTTCTGTAGGACGGCTGACAATTAAAACCTTAGTGAAATGTTTTTTCGAAGACCTAAAATGTAAGGACATTTTTAGAAAACCGGAAACTGTCCATTTGAAAACCCCAGGTACTACTTTTAAATATTTTAATGCAACTTCGGTTTGCCTGCTAACAAACTCAAAGCAATGCGGAATTTCAAAACTCTAGATCCATATGTTATCGTACATACCACCACGGATATTCAAAATTTGAAGTATTCTTCAAATCCTTTTACCTGTTATTCTTTCTGTTTAAAAAAACACATTATACTTTTATGTTTTTTTATTTTTTCTTATTCATGTTTTTGCAAACATCTCGTATTTTTTTGTAAAAACGTAAACAAAAAAAGAAATCATTTACAAACACGCCTAGTATTCAAATTACTTAACACATTGACTGCCATGGGTATCATGTTTTGTGGTTCTTCCTTGTGGTTCTTCCTTGGAGCCATATCTATCGTATTTGGTAGACAGTGGTGCTTCCCTGGGGGCCATGGCTTTGAAAAAAATATAACTATATGTTGAAAACAGCACAAATCACAAAGAAACTGTTTTGGCGTTTTTTTAAACTTTTGGAAAATTGGTTTGGTAGTCAACGTGTTAATAAATCTTATTTATGGTTAAGCAGATGAAATATTAAACTCATCTTAAAAGTAAATTGAATTTTTTTAAATTAAATTAGGTTTTCCATTCTTTCAGGCAATCGCTCCACCCTAATTTTTAACTCTTTCATTCGCCCTCATATGATCACTTTACACTACTCTCTGCAAATGATGGACACCTGAAATCAAGAAATTCGTAAACGTGATAAGACCTTATTGTAGTTGTGAACTATACTAAAATATCTCACGTGTCAATAAATAGTGTTGGTAAACACATACGAAAGATTTGTAAAGCATCTTTGGAAGTTATTCTTTAGCATTTCCATCTCTAAACAGTCTACAGCGTATTATCTCTTGGTAGTCGTTCGCAGCTTCTCCAGCACAAGTTCTTCCGAATTATATTGTGTGAACTGAGCACATATGATGTGGGCAAAGCGAAAACCAAGTAAATCCATGAAACTCTAGGTTGGCCAAGTCAAGAGTTTAAGATTTATGCTGGAAACAGTTTGAGTTGTGCTGTTGACTTGAGTATACCTTGCTAGAAGTCGCTGATCGCGTAGTCTTAATCACTTGATTGGATTTTTTCCACTCATATGGGGGGTCAACTGTTATTAAATTAGAAAATATTCCAATGACGTAGTGGATCGCGATTGTTTGGGTGATTTACTCAATACCTGCGAATTTTAAAAAAACAAAATGGCGTCTAATGAATAGTGTTTTAACATCAATTCAGTGAATTAAACATTAGTAATTAGGTAAATTCATCTTATCTGTAAGTCATTCGAAGGGGTTTTTGAGATCTTCTTCGTGTTAATTGGACACGTTTTCTTCTGAATAATTCGTAGACAGTATATCGATGCAAGGCAGACACCTAGGACGGAAGTGTTTTTAAAGCCTTGGACATTCGGACGGTTAAGACCGGTCTTCAAAAAAGTTCGATCATCACTGGTGATTGTCCTTTCCTGGTTCTATTCACAGTAGTTATGCTCGATCTATTATTAAAACAAACCCGAAATCCGCGTGTGTCAAATACATGTGTCAATTGTCACTAGTGAATGTTGGCGATTTGATTTGATGGTGAAAGGGTTAGGGGATTTTTTTTGGGCCTTTACTGTTTCCAATAAGGAAAAAGAGTGCAGATCAGTGAATTTTCAGTGTGCTTTATTTAATACAGAATACGATTTATTTATGCTTGTATATTCATTTTATTTTTATGCTTTGCAAATGTGTTTGTGTGTATAGAATAGTTTTACCTCCAGTCGAGTGAAGCAATTTGATTTGGATTTAATGTTTGCTTCTTGGAATCATCGAAGTCATCTTTCTAAATAAGGAATATCGACTGCATTTCCGTCTAATATGGATATAGAATCGGACGAGTCAGAGCGCTGGGAGGACTTTTTTGGTATGTTCTGCTTTTCATGTTTGTACAAAAGTTTATCCTACAGCAAGTATACTACTTGTAACTAACAATACTACTTCGGCAAGAGTTCCTTCAACCCAATATGTCAGGTTGCTCTGCTTCTTGGCATAATGTTAGTTTACTGGTTGTAACTTCTTTATTGTGAAGCAATTAGAAAAGTGCTGTAATTGAGGAAAAACCGCCTGATCAAATGAAAATGTAGAGAACTGGTACGAAATATTAATTTTTAATAATATTTCCGCACTGATTAATCAGTTTTATTTGCTTTAACTTTTTTGAAAATGTATGTTTTTTGAAAATGTGTGTTTAATTAAAACACTTGATAACTTCTCCATACATCAAACTTCAATTCATAAAGAAACAACTCAATTGGGTTTTAGGGCAGTGCATAGAAAACGTCACACTTTCTACACAACAAATCTCCAAAAGAGTGAAGACGATGGGGGGAGTGGGAGGAGGGGTGTGGCGAAAAATCTAAAATTACCATTACGTAATTTTATACAGCCTATCAAAAATCATTAAATTGACACCATTAGAATTTTTTGGCTGTATTGTATTTCTAAATTTCCATAACACAAGCTTTTACCAATAAAAAATTCGGTTGCAATCCATATCGCTATTTTCAACCCTATATCTTTATATCATGAATAGTTATTTATTAGAATCTTGCGAAAAATACATTTTTTATGAATTTTCTGCACAGCTGTTCAATTGGAAGTGAATAAGTGTGTCGATTGTAGGCCTTTGAATGAGTTTCCGAAGCAGTTGGTCGAAAGTGATCATGCATATCATATTCACATGACATACAAAAAACACTCGTTTCGGCGGGTTTACCTTTGAATTTACCTTACAAAAAAACTCGTGCTGCAGTAAAAAATTTAAAAAAACTTCATATTGTTCGATGTCTTAAAACTGAAATGCATAATGCACTAAGAAGACATGGTCATGGAGAGGAAATTCGTATGCGCCATAACCGTGGAGTGGACCAGGTTCCAAGCCACTTTGGTAGGCAACGACTTCGGCGGCGCGACGTCGCGGCGTCAGTCGCTAAATACACCAAGAATAAATTTTAAAACGATGATCAAGAAAAGCAAATTGACTTCGGTGGAAGGAAATTAAAAAAAAAATTATTCAAATTTTTCCTTGTCGTTATTTTTGTTTGACATTCTGAAGCTGCCCACTCAGGAAGGTGTGATCCGAATTTGAGAAGACGACAAAAAAAGACGTACAGACAAAATACAAAATATATGATCTCGGTAGACCGTATGGGGTGTTTGCTTATGATCAACGATGCTTTATTGTAAGTAATTAAATTTAATTGGACAGAGGGAATAATCGAGAATAATAGTAATTTTAATTTTTCATGTCGGTCGGTGGGTAGTTAATTTTATGAATGTCTGTAGAGTTTGTTTTTGGGTGCAGGAGTTCTTTTTATGGATCCATTTTTACTGTCTTCTGTGTCTTTTTATCGGAATATGATTACAAATTATTTTTTTATGTTTTCTCTTGATGCGTAGTTTGTTCTAATATGTGAAAACGATCGCAATCATTTTATTTACAACTTCAACAGCTGTTATAACCACCCTATAAAAGAAAATGGTTAGTAAATAAATGGTCTTTGCTCTTAACATTTTATTTACACTTATAATTTACTGAAAACATTTAATTTTATTGTCAATATTATCACTTTACGGAAGTGAATAAAAAAAGCTAAACTGATGTAGAAGACACCACTTCAAATAACAACAAAAACTGCCAGCGGTGGTAGGTAACAATGCTTTTTTATGAATTTCACGGTTTTATGCGAAATAAATTTTCACTTTTTATGTTTATTTTGGGTAATATTTCGTTAGTTTTCAAAACGTCTTTGTAAAACGGTTTAAAATATAGAGAAAAACTTTTTTAAAATGTTGAAATTTTCATAATGCCAATAGAGGCCTGTCGTAAAATACCTGACGATATTTTTAGGTTTTTTGGAGTCCCCGAGATTTTTTATATGGAGTTTAATACCGCAGCCATACCACTGCAGATTTCCCTTCCCCTCCCTCCCCTCTAAAAATCACCCATTACAACATAACCAACAATATAAACATGTCTCTCCGTTTTTTCATAAATTGATGTTTTTTTTGAAATTTTGGTTTGTTTGTTACGAGTAAACTTAAAAACGGCTGAGCTAATTATCATTAAACCTACCAGTTATGTTACTGACATATCATAGTCAGACATAGGCTAGAAATTATTTCATTTGAATAGTTTTTCTTAGCCCCTCCTCAAAACAAACAAAAATGTTTGTTTTGCTATTTTGTTGGTTGGTGCTTCAAAAAATTGGGTTAAATTTGATCCGAATTCTAAAAATTGGGTTAAATTTGGTCAGAATTCTAAAAATTGGGTTAAATTTGGTCAGAAGGGAAGTTCCTACTGTGGCAGGGGACGGAACACTAATAATAATGGTTAAAATACTATTCAGTATACGAGTTTTTTATCTGGTTGTTTTTGGTAGTATTAAAAATTTAAAAATCAAAATTGGTGACATAATTTATTAAAAAAAGAACTTCTTGCAAGATGAGGAAGCACGCGAACGGAAATCAAGCTATCCGAATATTGATAACTTTTCTATGGAAATCCATGCAATTGACCTTAATTGATGCGATTATTCTGAATGAATCACGAGCCAAGAAATCAAATAGACAAAAATTTTAGTACTTCTTACAAATTCAAGAGAAAAAAAAATTAAAATAGCTCGCCACGCTTGGCTACGGTTAAGTGACGAGGTTAAATGTCAAATTTACTCATATATTTCGGATCTTTTAATGTGAGAACTTTTTCTTAATTTTATTTTATTATCGTGAAAAAAGAAAGAATTACGCCAATGGCACTGAATGAAAAATTGATTCATTCTAAAAGATTATTCCAAACTTATTAAATGCGTTTCATTCAATTTGTAGAAAAAGGAAAAAAATCGTGCAAAATCACCTCTTTTCAAACACTTTTTTTTGCCTGTTAAATTAAGATATGAGTTCGAAACTAGCCAACGGATGAAGCAGTTATGTAACAAACAACATTACAAGACTCATCTGGTAGTATTGTGATTGTTGATTAAATGGCTTTTTGTAGCAATTTGAAGACGTCTAGAAATTTTTTTGGCATCCATTGTGTTGCAAGTTGCGGAACAATTTAGTAATCAAAGAAAAAATTAATAAAAAAAATTAACAATAGCACAACAATTTATTTCAATCAAAAATCAGCAGGTTATAGCAATCAACACTGATCTCTAAATAGATTCGAATTGAAAATCCGGTTTTCCGTCAATTTTGCCGCTCACGTTCCAATTGTAATTTTGCAGCGTGTTTTTGAGAAATTTTCCAAAAGGTCGCCGTCGTCGCTGTATTTACACAGCATTTACTGGACGTGGTATAAATGGTGAATGTGGAAAACGTTTATTGACAAAACTAAATAAAACCGCGACGAAAAACGCGAAAAATGAAAATCTTCTGTTTATCGTGTATTCAGTGTCGTCATCGGTGTCACACAAGTCAATTATTGATGTCATGAGTGACTTGCTCGCCAACGACACTGCAAACCTGCGGCAAGTGTCTACCTACAATATATTTTAAGACTTTTGAAAACAAGTCAGAAGTCAGTCGAAAAGAATAAAAAACGATGGCGAAGAGGTAGAAAAACGACGAGAACTCCACAACCTGAAGTTAATAATAATTTTGAAACAAAAAATAAATTTCTGCTGAGCACTTGAGCAATAATCAAACTGGTTTTCAACAGTGGTTTTAGGTCTTTCTTCAAGTCAGGCTACATAACCTATCTTCCATAACCATCGTGTAGATATTAACCAAGACGGCTGAAATCATGGACGGAAGAAGTTTTGGCCACAATTCGCAAGATCGCTAGAAACGACTATTAGACGATTGGACTTCGTTGAGAAATTCTGATACCCACATTTTAGTCAACAATAGCAAGAATTAGAGACGATATATGTTCAGAATTTCAAACTCTGTTCTCGTAATTGATGACGTCAACTGCATGCCAATTCGATTGATTCGATCGTTTCCAAGATCACTTGATCATTCCAGGAATGTCGATCGGTTGTCAGATTGCTACGTTTTCAATTTCGAGAATGGATGATGTTGGGTGGCATATTAGACACTAACAATCTAAAAACATACCACCTACGTACACGTGTGGAGTACACACCTCTGAAATCGACAAAGATCACCGGTTTACGATCAGTTTTCTTGTAAGAACTTTATTTTCATTCCTTTGGGCCCAATCGTGAGTTTCACAGATGGCTAGAGAGTGAATCTTTGTAGCGATTGCATAGTGGATTTTGACCCTAAGTTGCTGAGGTCAAAGAAAGGAGCCCAACACAGCCGCCCACTTTGAAACCACAATCTAGAAGTGCTCGACAACCGCCAACTTTCTCAACTGCTGATCTTCATTGATCAAAATGCCGATGGTCACCTTTGCTATAGCGTCTGTCGGGTGCATTTTAATTTTGCGGTTTTCATTAGTTTAGCACTGTATAAGAAAAAAAGTGTTTTTATGACAGACAGTCGATTTTCTAGTACTCATATATTTTATAGTGGAATTTTTTTATGATAGAAGATTTATTAGATCAAATATTAAAAATGCTATCACATTGTTTTTGGGTTCAGTCCGGTTATCTAGTAGATCGAAAATTCATGGATATTCACATTTTTGGTGTGATTTTGAATTTTTTGAGTGGTCGGTGGGTAACACGGGCTATGGATTGATCATATATGCTAAAATCATTACCCAATCGTTTTAGGTGTCACTTTTTAAAAGCGAATTTGTGAAAGATACCAAATTGATAACTTTTGTTAAGAAACGAAATCTCCAGAGCAAAGGGTCTTCGAAATTCGTCATTATAGACAGTGAAGCGCCCTCACAAGTACCCAATCTGGCAATATTTAAGTATCAACCTGTGCTTTTCACCTTCTTCGATGCACAACATATGGCATGCATTTACCATAAGACTCACGATTAAATACTGTCCACGATCGTAGTCGTATTTGTTTTTTAACTGGTTTACAGATCGAACTGGTTAAAATAATGGTTAAGGTGATATCAATTACCTGGTAAGGTGTTACCAAAGTCAAAACTGATCGACGACGATAGGGCACGCTTTCCAGCGCTTAACGACGAAATTAATCGATAGAAAAACCTCTATAGTAGGCATGTCACACACGACAGGCACTTTATCATGTTGTAGGTGTGGTGTTGTACACACAATCAATTATCTTCAACGTGATTCTCGGTTGTCAAAATGTTTATCATTTGGTCAAAGCACCCACCACCAGTCTCTTCATAGAAGCAGAACGGATATTTGTTTTTATATTATTTCTGCTACATGATATCTGAAAATGATAAATTTGTTTCAAATTATTGTCGATCAGCCAGCCGTATTAAATTTTATGTCGAGATCTATGTTTAGTACTTATCTTACGTTTTAATCCAGAATTATTTTATATACTGAATTCAGGTAATGGTTTGGAACGCATTGCAATTGATTACGTTCAAGGAAATGTTCATATGTTCAATGGAAAATTTTGAAATATGATTAACAAAATGGGGTTTAATTGAGTTTTTGGGCGGTACGCATTAAATTTATAAAATTTTTGAAAATGAAATTAAATTTAGTCGATGTTTTGAGACTGATAAGGAATGTGTATGTAATAGGCAAGCATTGAACCACATTCTAGACAAAATTTCAATTTGGTTTATTTCAATTATCTATTATATTTTACAATATCTTGAGAACAACTCGACTTACAACCTCGCAACAAAATTGAATTTTTTCTTCTGGTGGTACGAGATTTGCATTAATAGAAAATATAGTGAGACCTTGGGTCAAACTTAATAAACTCGTTTGAAAATCTCGTACCAATCGGATCAGTAGTTTTAGTAAATATCAATGAATCTTTTCTTTTGATTAAAAACATAACATTTAAGTCCTTCCCGGTAATTCTGGCGGCTTTATTTCCTTTTCAAACGACATCGGAATCAAATTTTAATTCAATGAAATAAGTAGAAAAAACTTAAATCAATGTTTTGATTTAAAATTGAGATTGAGTAAAAACAAAAGAAAAATCTCATCTAACCTTGATTATGCGGTCATTTCAACAAAATATCAACAAAAAACTGATTTTCTTGAGTAGGTGCAACTCTTAAAACGCCGAAGGTAAAACGTTTAGCCACTGGCCAAAGTAAAAACGATGAAAAAGTGGTTAAGATGACTGAAAAAAGGTGAAAAAAATTCCGAAAAAAATTGTCTGTGTCGATATTAGATTCCATTCCATTGGCAATATGTGCATTCCAAGCAATTAGATGTTTCTGATAATGTTCACATAACATCGGATTATAAGGGCGTCACATCAATTTGTTATGGTTACGTGGTAAGAAACCGAAGAAGATCGGTGGTACAGATGTGATGCTGTATAGAGTTATCTCTCCTTAGGCGAAAGTTTTAACGCGTATTAATGAAATATTTATGATTAATCGATGAAAACGTGGAGAAATGCATTTTTCTTGGTTTAGTTACGGAGGTCAGATTTTGAGGCGAGGACTTAATTCGAAAAGAGTGCATCGGCGACGGTATAGATTTGCATTTTGATAGGTAATTTGGAGATTTCCGTGTTTATTGCGATTGTATTAAGAGTTGCTTTTGAATATTGAAAGCTCATTAAATTGTTAATGCGTTTATAATGATGAAAACTTAAAGAGGAAATATCTGAAATATTTTTACGTCGCTTTCAACAAGTAGGTATTTATTAAACTTCGATATTTCTTAAAAAAATTATGAGGTGAAGTTTCGGTTGAATCGGTAGAGTGGTTTTCGAGTAGCCTATATCCATAAGAAAACGTAACACTAATTTTAGGGTTTTCAGACCCCTGTCCCGCTTTGTAAGGTTTTTTCGCTAGGTAAACTTGCATGCAGTTTATTATCTTCGTTACACCGCCAAAAATATCCCCCCCTACCCCCCTATCCCCCCCTACCCCCCTCCCCCGGCTTTCCCTCCGGATCCCTCTAAAAGTATGACATATTTTATAGACTGTTCTTAGAACTTTTCCAAGAGGTTGAGTTTCAGCTTTGTTCTAGTTACGATTTTCCCTTTTGTTTTTATTACACTTGATTTTTTTGAAAGTCAATCACTACTGATAACAACTTAAGAAAAACTTCTTGGCTCTAAAGTAATCTACTGGGGAACAAGAAATAATGAAAAATATCACTTTTTCCTTAGAAGTCAGTGATTAAGCTATTTCTGATCCAAAGATCCACGGCTTGAATCTATTTTTAGAAATATTTCCAGCTCACGCGGATGCAGCTGAAGAGAAGTTCCTTCATCTCTGAAGATTCCACAAAATCTCCGTTGGAACTTCTATACCCATCAAAAGTCATATTGCTGGATAATTTCTTGCAATGCTCCTATTTTTCCATTGCGGGATAATCTAAAGTTTTCACAACGTAATCTTCAACGTTTTCTCGCATGAACCTTAGCTGAACTGAATGCGAGCTCCTCCCCTGATAATCTCCCCCATGAGGTTATGGGGATAACTTGGTGGGATGACCAAACAGCATGGCTAACCGATATGCTGGCTGTCGTTTGACTTCCTACTTATCTCGTGTATTATATTTGTGGTCTTAGATCCGTTTAATGTTCAGATTAAATGCAGAAAGTAACCAGAGTTTATTTATAAATAACCGCATGGAAAAAATGGATATTAATCGATTTAACTTTAGAAGATCAACTCATGGGATTCACTTGAGAGATGGAATAGTAACCATCACTACTAATGCTAGTCCAACCACACTCTTACTCGCATATCTCAAATAGTTTGGATGTTCTTTGCGTTTAACCAAAATAAATAATAGAAAATATAAGAAATTCCTCTTCTAAAGATGCATAGCGGACATGTGCATTTATTTTGTAATCATATTTATGTATCTTTTTGGTTTTTTAACATTTCGATCACAACAACACTTGCCACAGTTTCAGTTTTTGTATTTTGTTGCAATCAAAGCATAAAAGCAGAATATATCTGCATAGCGACTGTCATCTGATGATGGTGGTAGGAAATTAAATGATTTCGTTTGGCCTTCCGCTTTACAAACATATAGAAATCGCTTCAGTGCAGTAGTTTAAAAGAGAAATAACGAACTTTACATGTGACTGATGGACCCATGAGATTAGCATAAATAGCCTTAAATATACTTCAAATAGCGACCCATCGATGGTGCTGCGTTTATGTTGCTTTGGTGATGGTGTTATTTAGACGCGTGTGAATTAAATAAACTGGGAGTGCATGTCTCTATTATTGGAATTCAACATGTTGCAGTTGATGTTGTTGGAGAATTTAATTTTGTTGATTCGCCGTAGTCAGCTTTAGAAGATCAACGATTTTGCCCGCTGCATTTAGACCTTGAAAGCGCCAAGTTCGTGCCGCATTTTAAAAATAATTCTAGCATCAACAAAATAACCGCATCATCATAGCAATCATCTGCAAATGGAGAAACTTGTTGGAGTTTTCGCTAGGAATCTGAATGCCGTAAATATATTTTTATTAAAGTTAATATCTGCGAAAATGTCATGAGAGATTCTTAAATAGAGAATACTGAAGTTGACGTAAATAGACGTCGATACCTGTTTTGGGAATGCAACTGGTATTTATAATTTAATATTACTCATAAAATGTAAGTTTTTAGTAGAGCAATTTTTACAAAATTGGCGCTACATTTAATTATCTAGTTGGTGGTGTAAGGGGATGCCCATGAAACACGTCATGCTATTATTTAGCTTTTTCCCCTCCTCGTCACGTTTTTTACGGATTTCAATTATTCTTTTAATGAAAAATACGGATTTCAAAGTTTGAGTAAATCTAAACAGTTTTTGTGACCATTACAATTAATTTTCTCCAAAAACAAATCATGAAATGAAATTAGAGACATTCAAACAGGCCACAACTTCAGTAACAAAAAACAAAAAAGGCCATAAAATATTGAAAAAAAATATTGTGTAAAAAGTGGCGCATTATCGCTTTCTGTGAGATATCAATTGATTGTTATTTATTATTAAGTATGTTAAACCACATGTGCCGGTAAATTAAACTGAAATCCATATAAAATTCCCCGAGTACACATCCGATTTTTATTGCCCGATACGCTCTTGTCGGTACTCAGAATGATGTAATTCGATTACATGACCACTGATTACTACTCGATCATATATCAAATGTTTGTTACCTTTGGAATACCTTACGGGCAATGTTGATGGTTGCATGCACAACATTTTCATATTCTATCTACTTAAATCTTATCCAACATTGGATCATAGCAAGCCGTAAGATATTTTAATCTTAATCCAGTTGCGGCGAGCGGCGATAAGTGGTAAAATTAAGATTTGTATCGGGTTTTCAGACACCATCGTTGAAATTATCTTGTGACAGAAACGGGTCACAGGCAATTTTCTTGGCACTAAATTTTCTCGAAGGTTAAAGATTCGTCGAAGATTGATGGGGTTTAATCAAAAGGCAATTTCCATCTATAAAAATGAATGGCTTGAATCCAAAATCACTTAATTTGATTCCATTATGGTGGTTTGTGGACGTCAAACTAAAGCGATTAGGCAAGATTGTTATGAGATTTTTGACTTCTAGCCGATGAGCTCAAAATAAAAATCTGAGTGCGTACCACTATTAATCTTTTTTTCTCAAACGTTTAATAAACTGCTGAATAAGCATAGAAAAATGTCAATATTATTGACATAGGAAACGATCACTGATTAATATCAGTCTTTTATTCAAATTTTTATTTTTTTTAACGAAAACTTTTTTTTTGAGGAAAGCCGAAACTCTTTTAATCGGCTGAAAATCGGCTTTTACTCAAAACAAAATGAATGCATCACTAAAGAAACGAAAAAATTCAAAAAAATCCTTCGAATTTTGCTGAGGTTTGGATAATATTTCCAGGAGTGCTTTCAGGGAATTTTGGTGTACTCAATCTTATCGTCTTTTTAATATTTTTTGGATACAGGAAGCCGCTTCCGAGAATATCGTAAAAATTTAAGAGGTGGTCTGTGATATATGTCATACTAATAGGTGAGGGGAAGTGGGCCAGGAAGATAAAGATCAGGTAAAAAGGCAAAGGCGTGAGAATGTTTTTTTGTGTCATATTGGTTCTAATATGTGTATATAAACTAGCAACTCCATGATTACCAAAACTTCTCTACAATAAACTACATGGAAAAAAAATTGGATCCGGTGGCAATTCAAGTGTTTAAAAAGGCAATCTGGATCGTTTCGATGGTTTCCGGAAGCAGGGATCAATCCTAAGGGCCACAAAATTCGACTCAAGATTTCCCTCTTACGAATATTGTGTCTGGACATTCCATTAGACCTCCCGATCAAGAACTTTTTTTTCCAGTAGCCGTCGTGGCAGCCAAAAAGTCAAACCCAAAAAAAAGCATACGTTTTGAAGCAAATACCATTATAGCGATTCTCAGAAAATGCAATGCTTTTGAGGTCTATCAAATATGTCTGCATGACATCATGTCGCTGGCAGTCACTTAAGCCGGACTCAATTTCAAGTCTGAGGGTCTAATCGAATTTGTTTAGCATAAAACATTTTTTTTGCCTTATTTGTTATGGTTTTTATGTTGTGTTTTGCATTGTCGAAATTGACTCCATCAGTGACACAGAATTTAATTGAGTAGACCGCAAGAAATCCGACACCCAAACAAAAACGCCTCAACGAACCGAAATCGACCCTACATAGGAACCTCATAAATCGTTAACATTAAACATTAAATATTAAACATGGTAGTGAAAATGGGCTCAGAGAAGAAGAATTATTGACTGAAGAGTATAGGACCTAGTTTTCTGGCTTGGGTTGGTTTCATAATTTATTGGGACACTTGAATATTGAAGTCATGGTCAATTGTTGAAATGAAAAACTGGTCTTTTGCTGACAGTCCCACTAGAATTCAAGAAATTATATCGCTTTAAAAAGAACAAAAAAAAACAATTTGGGTGTAAAATAATTCGAACGATCGAAAGATTGCAACATTTGAGTGGGAAGATTGTCAATCATTGAATAAAAGTATCTTAAATATACTTTTTTCGATTCGATACATAATGGAAAGAGGAATTCTTATCTGGCTCCTGCGTGGATTCGAAATCTGACCTGAGATCAAACGTTTTTTGACCTGCGTCCGAATTTCTCGGCACAGTCGTGACGAAAAGGAATCACGGAAGATATTTTGTGGACTATTCCACTAGTAGGAAGTATAATATGAAAGTCCACTTTCTGTTAGTCGATTTTCGTTTGGCTAAGTGAGATTTTCTTCTGTGAGCATGGGTTAAAGATACGCCTTAAGACGGTTATCAAGATTCAGGCGCCAGTTAGTTGTCCAAATGTGTCAGATGGTACAATGTCTCAGTCCCGATCGATCCAAGGAGCCGCCAATCGACGAATCAAATCTTTTGATACTTTCTTGCAGCAGACTGGAAATTTATGATTTGAGCATTTTGTTTTGCGTCTTCAAATCAATGATGATCGGCTTCTAAAGGGGTTTTCGTTACCGCATTGTATTCATAATAAAAATTTGATCTTTATGGCTCTCTTTATGTGAGTTGACTTTAAACAATCCGAGGTTCTGGTTTTTATCGAATTTCGATTCGCTTAATATCGAATTTCACAATTTATTCGGTTTTTATGACCGAAAATGTATGATAAGAGTGGATTAAAGAATGGAAATTTGCATAAACAGAATGCATTTGGAATCCAAACAAATGGTTATTATTTTTACTTCAGGATTTCTAAAAAGTGTTGATTTTTGATCTTTTTTTTTTAAAATTGGTTATGGGATACCAACAGTTTTTCTATTAGGACAATAAACATTCTCAATAGAAAATTTTAAAGTGGCGTCAAAATATTGTAGAAAAATATTAAAATTTCAAAACTATGCGAGATATTTAAAGAGCGGCAAAAAAACCTTTCACTGCGGCAATAAATAAAAATATGGAGATTATTTGGACATTATTTTAAAATATATTTGATTTAAGAAATGCGGGCTCAATTATTATGCTAAATTATTATCCTATTATTATCCTACATTGGCTCAGGTTTTCATTATGGACCTGACTGCAGCTCTGCTGTAGAGGGAATATACATACAGAGAATGCGGTTGTTTTTAGTGCGACGTGATTTTATTCTAGAACGGCATGAGTCCCCAGAGGGGTACAACCGAAATTTAAGAAAGAAAACCTTCGTCTTGACACCAAAAAGCTTTCCCTAAAGTGCGGTTCAAATTGGTTCAGTAGTTCTCGAGTTAAAAACGAACATACAGACACACAAAGCCATTTTTAACAGCTTTTATTTAGCTTGCTTTTTTGTAAATTTGTTCCATCTTTTTTTTGATACACAACGACCAAAAAATGTTCTTTTATCTTTAATACATTTGTTGACCCGACTTCCAAAAAAAGATACTAATTTTTATGCGTTTTACTATCTATATTCATGCAAAACCTTTTATTTAAAAAAATTGCTTGAAGAAATGGTTTTTAGGTTTTATGAAACAATGTTTTGTGACATAAAAAACATAAAATTTGAAAATTGTATCATAGGGGCTTTTAAGAATTACAAGATGTTTCAAATTTTAAAAACTGCATTAAAACATTTTTCAAAAGTTGGTGAAATCTTGACAAACACGTCAGTTCTATTAAGATAACAAAATTTTTAATGATAAAAAGCAAACACAATAAAAACCTGAAATCATGTTTGATTTGTTCTATAAACGTTTTGGTGACTAACTCAGTCAGTTTTGAGGTGATAACCCCCACTTTTAATTTCTTCTTATCAAAATACCTATACCTACCTACTTGCGTATCATGTCGATTCCAAGAAAATTCAACTCGAAAAAAATTTTAATCTAGAAAACTTGAGGTTATACATAAGGAGTTTGTTTGGAAGAAACACCAATGACTGAAAGAGTTTATCAGGTTTCACGTTTCGCTGGGCGCGTTGAACAGCAAGCAAGTCATATTTTTTATGAGATTTCTGGCTCAAATGTATGCACCACACTTTGGCTCTTTTTACTGCCCGAGATGTTTGCCGAAGCGATCTAAATATTGTGCAATTTCCTGCAGCTAAAAAATTACTAGAAACAGTTTAAAAAATCTTACTTTGAAACGTTTTTTTCAAATGTGAAGAAAGATTTTAAAAAAAATCTGTTTTTGGTCGAAAAAACTAAAGAGAAATTGTTGATAAATTTCTGTATGTGATAAATATGTCTAAAATATAGTCTAGTTAGATTTTATGGCAACATTTATTATTTTCTATACTCCAATTAAATTTGACTTTTACTTTACTTCTTGGATGGCGCGTACTTTTTAGCGTCAATGACCATCGTATCGCGGCGTTCCGCCACGAGGAAAAAGACTTTCATGGACGATTTTCCCGAGGAGATGTAGAAACAAATTGAGTACCACCAACTCACTGTGCCTTGCATCCATATTCATGTTCTTTGGAGAATTAATGAGTTGCCCATATTATATTCGTTGTACAAAATGTTATGTAGAAACATAAGAAATGTACGAAAATAACATGGAATTGAATTGAATTGGGTTTTAAGTGGACTTCTCCATTCAGTTATGTTGAACATATATTTATGCATGTTTTTATGCTCGCTGACTCGTCATCCAGCCAGCCACTCGATCGGTCCAGATTGCCATTCAGAGGTTCAGATTCCGGACAGCGCGGCGGAAAAGCACGGTTTTATGCTTTCAAGAGTCCAAGTTCATTTCAGAGCGGCTCCGTTATGGAGCACATATGGGGCAATAAATTACGTCCACACTTTCGGAAGACACCTACACGGAATCCTAAGGCCGGATTCACAGCACAAGTCTTGGTGTTTCGTCTTACATATGTCTGCGAATTGCCGGGTTAACGTTGCGCATCGACCTCATGGTTATTCGAGCAATTAAAACTCTCGACGAGCAATTAATTTTGGCGTCGAATTTCTTTTGATTTTCCACATATGAAGTAGGGCCGCATTTTTCCGTCCGTCACATATAAACAAATGTGGTTAAGTTTTGGGAAAGCGGCCAAGTCCGGGGGATAGGATGTGTGCACGTGTATAACTTTAATTTTTTGCGCTTAAAGAGAGACGTTTAATTGTAAGTAGAAAGTTAAATTGTTCAGATATCAATGCAGGCAGGATGGAGTTTGCTTTTTATTCGCGAAACGAAATAGAAAACACTTTTGTTTTACGGAAATGGAAACTCTGAACGGCTTAACTAGAGATTGCAAAAAAATTAAGCCGTCTATACATATTCGCGATTTGTAATGCAGCAGAGATTTCTTTCGGGTTGGAAGATTTTGATTGTTTCGAAAAATGGAAATTAATTGCGGATCATTTTAATTCGATCAGATCGGTGATTTCGTGAAAGTAAAAGGCGAAACAATCGAAAATTGTTTTTTTTTTCACAATTTTGATTGGATTAATGTTTGTTTCTAACGATTAATTGGTACTGACAATTGTGTGTAAGTAGAGATAGTTTTAATCCAATTTTAGGTATAAGATATCAACTTTAATCCGATTAATTTTTGATCGATGAAGTCTCAAAAAATCAGCTGATATTTAAAAATGTTAAACACTTTCCATGAAATGCTTAATTTTCGGTCCAATTTTTTGTACGTACTTTATTATTACAGCCACACTACCGCAGGTACTTCACTCCTTTCCTGTAAAAGTGAGACGTAAGTGTGACGCTTGTTTCAGTGAATTTTAAACAATTGAAATCCTAGAAGTCGAGAAATTGAAATTAACAAACCAGACTTTTATCAAATTGATAATAAAAAACTTTTTGAGTATAAGCATATCACTTTCTCAAGCCACTTGAATGCAAATTAAAGTAGTTCACTTTTCCCCCTATATATCTTTCTTTAATAAATTATGTTCAAGATTGGAATCTTCAAACTCCTTAAGAGGTAATCAATTTCCCTTAAATGAAGCATATCGATCGGCAATTGTTGCATAATTTCAACTTCGATTAACGAAACAATGATCTCACAACAAAGCAACATCATAGAAAAAAATCTCCAGAAGCCCAATGAACCATAGATAAAAACAGCATAGAAAAAGCCACACCATCAGCCATCAAGCATAAAGAAGTCGTGTGCTCCACCATAATTCTTCCCTATTCTTCCCGTGCTCCAACACATTATGACAATGGAAGCTGAGAATTCAGCCTATCTATGTAAGTATGTTTGTATGCCTCGGGTTTGTGGAGCCACTGCGATTGACTGAGTAGATTCAATTAATTAACAGACGGAGTGAATCAAACGAAATCCATTGCCATCACTATGAAACTTAATTGAGTGATTAGGGGTTCATTAACGCGACACTAAATGACTGCCACTATCCCGGTACCAGTCGCCATCCTTTACATTCCCACTAATATCAACAGAAATGTCCAGAATACTTTAGCAGATAGTCGAGAGTTGCATTTGGCCTCATCAAAACCAAGTCCATCTTATCCCATTCAATCCCATTCGGTGGATGAAATATCATGTGATATTGTAAACGACAAGTGAATCACTTTCCGCCTTAATTGATCCCAATGACACTCGAAATGAGGCAACTGCATCCAGAATCTAGAGCCGAATCCCGAGCATCATCACATCATGCGGAGCCCATAAAAACCAGCTTTTATCATGGTGCTGGATTCTGCATTGTTTGTATGACACTTTTAGTTGTGATGCTGATGCAGTTGCATTTTAGGGTTGATTCTTCCTAGAATTGCAGCCACTGGCACTGCATTGTCGAGAAAATTCTTAAATTGCTTGGGAAAAGTGGTTTTTCAAAGCAAAACTGCATGCTACACATTGAAATCGCGCAGCATCACCGAAAGTTAGCTGACATCAAAGGTGAATAGCTTGATTATAGCATATCCCACCACCGTCATCCTCATAACCATGGATTTTTCGGTGTGAGGGAAATTATCGCGCATGCCCATAGTTCATATAAACATTGTTGACGGAATATCTTTTGATATTTTGCAAAAATACTTTAGTATGTTGCGTTTTTTAGAAGGAAACTCGCGTCGCGAACAACCAACTGGTGGTTTCCATACGAAATCCGTGAATTTTCTGTTTATATCGACGCTAAAAAATTCACTTTAAAATTTGCACCAAACGACCAGAATTTGAATTGGAAACGGAAAGACGAAGTCTAAAGGGTGTCCCGTCTTGCTATTCCAACAAAGTACAAGTGCTTGACTCCCATTCCCATTCATAAATCTTTGAAACACGTGTGCCGAGCTAAGAAAGTGCCGATGCCGGTTCTTCACTTTCCTGGCATTGCAGATGAGTTTCCCCTTTGGGATTAATCGAGCAGAACCCAGGGGAACTCTGCGTTGCAGGCCAGGACGTTCGATGTGGATGCACCCGAAATTTTCCACGAGAAAAAATCAATAGAAATCCTTGTTTTTTTTCGTTCTCCCATTTTTTGTGAAGTGGCTTTTTTCGTATTTAAATGTAGTCCCTTTGAATGCACAAAAAGGGCGGTAATTTTTTCGTTTGTGTTGGTGTTGTGTTGTGTACAAAAAAAAAACATTTTGTTTCTTGTGCCGGCTTTAAGACGCTGCAACGCGGCGTTAACTTCTTCAGTCTCCTGGTGCATTTCAAGGTGCAGTGCTTAAACGTGAACAAAAGGATTTCCCAATTTATCACTCTGCGGGTTTAAGTGTAAAACGTTGTACTATTTTTCTTGCCAGGTATCCCAATGGATTAATTCACTATTTAACAAAGGCAGCCCTTAATATTTAATACCCAGATTTATTACTGCAATGTGCGGTGGCGGTTTTCTGTCGTGGCCGTGGCATACAGTTGAGTGTCTTTTTATTTAAAGTTTACTTTTCTAGTGAGTCGTGAAGTTTCTATGGTGCCGGTGAATTAATTAAATATTCGAGTGAGTTGAATGATATTTACACATGAAACCTTGAGGTTTTATTGAGACTTATTTTTCGTTCTTGTCCCGTTTTTATATGAAGACACACCTTGTAGGCATTTCCGGACTAATGTAATTGTGTTACGCTCATTTCTTTTTGTCTAACAAGTAAGTTGACAGCGTTTATCGTTGAATTTATGATTTGCTAAAAAGGTGAGCAAACCGAAAAGGTGTTTTTGCTGAATTCATTTCAGTCCGTTGGTTGAGGTTAGGATACTTTTCGCTGGAATTAATTTCAGGTATGTTGATTTTACAGATAAAAAGGCGCAACAGATTTTAAGTAGGCTGAAACATTTTTTATTTGACATCTAATTCGCAAAAAAGTCGTCTACATCTTTATTTATGTTCTAAATCTGGTAGGTTTAAGGATCAGTGGCTTTTTGACTTTAATATTCAACGAATAATTAAATTTGCATGGAAATTTGTTTATAAGAATTTCAAGATGTTCCTTTTTTAGCCAACCCTACTAAACCTAGTAAAAAACTTGAAGTCCAATGCAATATTGAAAAGGTGGATATTAAAACTTCTCGGGTTATTAAACAAAATTGTATTTTTCTCTAAGAACTTTCCATAAAAAACGTCACTCTTTTTGAACCGTCCTCCAGTTTTTTTTTCTATTTGATACTGCCTTAACACTATCGCAGACCCCCTTCCCCCATAAAAATCTCACGTATTTTATAGAAAAACATTTCCGATATAAAACACCTTAAAACTTTTTATCCCCCATAAACCGTCAGAAAGTGTGCAGTTTTCTTACATATCTTTTAATCAGTCTTAAAGACGACAATGAAAAACTACTTGCCGGTAAATTGATATGAAACTGCGATAATTATCCGTTGATAATTACTGACTAAACAATAGGCGCCTGATTAAAACTGATTAAAACCCGCTTTATGCAAATTTCACAACACTTTTAATGGAGGAAAAAAAATGGATTGTTTACACAAAAAGTGCTCTATTACAAGATTTGTCTATAAAACATTTTAGTTACCTACATTAAACAGTGTCCCGAAGGTATCCTCCGATTGTTGATAAGAGATTTCAACGAGTTTTGTTACCACGGCTATTTTTAAAACGGCAGAATAGAGCTGTGGGCTGAATATGGGTTAAAAATAATGATCCATCTTACAAAATATAGATAGATATTAATTTAATCTGCAATTTATGTGATTAAGAGTTTATGAGCGCTAGTTCATTTCACTAAAAGAGAGTTTTGACAGTTTAATAAGATTTCTATCTTAACTCGGGTATAAAACGTTGGCACGTCCTAATTAAATCTTAAAGAAATTGGTATCCCATGCAACTTCGATGTCATAACTCAACAAACAACATTGGAGGTTTCCTTCGTGTAATACTTTTGATCTTAGTCCGTGACAAGAGTGAAAATTGCTTCGGGAAATCATTTTTTTTGTATCGATTTTTTTTGAGTCTTATGAGTAGACAACAAGTGGCGGTCTGTCGTCGCCACATACTGTCAGATACAGATATTTTTGCAGTTTACTCTCTACTACACAATTTATAAATTTTTGTATCTCTAACAATGCTGGCGTACCGTTTCAAGGCAATTTTATGGCAAATTCACAATGGAACTAAAAAAAACAACATAAACGTTTCCATAAACATATGAAATAATGTTCAACGAGAAGCAGCAAAAATGACTGCGAAATTATTACTCGTTTAGCATTTTTGCACGCGCTTTTGTCATATTTCAAATATCTAAAATGTTGCAGAGAGCCGTTAAGAAATGCTTTTGTACGATAGAAGAAAATAACAACAACTGCAAGGTAGCATATTATTCTTAAGCGCTGCGTTTGTATCTATCCACCTGCCTAACTACTTGTTGCTCTTGTAATGAAACTTTTTTGTTAGTAATCGTGATGCTTTATATCCTTTTAACGTGGTTTTTATTATATCCTTTTAAGTGTGTTTCACTATCTCTAAGTTAAGGGATTGAGAAATGGTCTAACCGCAGCTGCCAATGTGCGATTTTTTTTTTTGTTAAGACACTCCAACTTAAATTGCTATTAACTCATATCTCTTAAGAAGCCAAAGAAACAACGAAAAATTTGCCACCAAATGTTGGGGTGTTTTAAACAGTAAAGTAAATCTCATACTCTTCGGAAAAGGTCTTCCTAAAATTAAAACGCTTCTCGTCAAATTGAATCAAAATTTGACGAGAAGCGCGACGACTCCTAATTACAGTTATACAAAATTGGTCCTCGCGTCTTTAATTCGAACCAATTTCTTAACTTTATAATCGCAACGCCCACTGTACGGGCTCTCGTTGCTTGAGTATCTTCTTATAATTTTAAAATGATTTTTTGTCTTAAATTCTTTCACAAAAAAATGCGGTATTTTCCCATTTTTACCTACATTGGAAGTACGTTGGCTTATCCTCTTAAACTTCTAGCCTGAAAACACCGGAAGACTACTGCAAGAAATTAAAAAAAAAAACATGAAAAACTGTACTAATAAGAGTGAATGGGAAAAAAATCCAAACAATGGAAGTTAGGTTAGGTAAATTTAAAAAGCGTTTTCCCATTGTGAGTTTTCTTTCCAAAGAAGACTCGCTCACGATGCTACATAGAAACTTTACTGAAAATGTAGCTAACTTTTCATTTCTCTCATTTTATTTTCATTTGCAAACATTTTTTTAATGGGTGACTTTTTGTTCTGCTGGAAAATGGTTTCAGTTTCTTGTTATTTAACATTCGAATATTTAGTAAAGATTGTTGGGAAGTGGCGAGTGGCGCCGGTATTGTGAATAGGAAAGTGGATATCATTTTCAGCCTAGGGAAATATTTGGGTTGACTTGAATAATAATAAAGCGATCTACGATCATTTTGCTTTCAATGAGGTTTTTCTTTTATTTTTCGCGACTTTTAGCTGAATTTTGAATTAATAAATAGCAAAATTTATTCCTCTTTGTTAGCAACCCCCTTTAGCCTTCTTGCACTTTCTCACTGACGGTACATACGCCTATTGGTTTATAGTGAAACACTTCCGGTGTAATTTAAATTGTGTTTATCTTGATTACACCTTCTTAACGACTACTTGAAGAAGAGGTTCGTTGACTTGAATTTTGATACCTTGAAGAAATCTTTTATTAATTGTGGATAATGGGGTTTATCTTCTTTGTATGTAATTTTAATTATCGATTATATTTCAAAAGATGCCGCCAAGTAATTTATATCCTGCAACTGGTTCATTCCTCCGCAGCCATTTTAATATACGCAATTGAAGCGGCTATAAAGTTTTATTGATTGTAAGACAGACACAGATAAAAATTCGTAACATCAAATTAGTCGCACTTTTATGCTAGTTTTTGTTGCATAAAAATTGCTGTATTAAATATGCTATGCGTGTTGCAATCTGCATTTCAAGCCGGATGATATTCTCTTTGTGTATTCAAATGGTGTGACAATTAATATTTTTTAATATTATTATTCGAAATGGATAGTAAATCTTTAAATTGTCCAACAATCGTAGCCAAAATAAACACAAGCAGTATTTAGGTCAACCGGGATGTTGCCGTTAACTTGTGTCCTGAAGACATACGTCAACCGCTAACGTCACGGTTGATAACAATTTAGCTTGGGAATAATTTTTTATTGGCTTCTGGATTTTTTTTTCGTAAACATTGGGTCAAACTTTGTAATAAGATGACATTTTAAAATTGATTGATTTGTCTTGTCTAAATTTGCACAATGAAAACTAATAATAACTTGCTGGTGATATTATTAACCAAAGCTTGATGTACCCTAGAGGTGCAAAAAATTCATTGCAGTGCAAGAAATTCATTGCACTTTTTGTATGCATCGCAAGCCACAAGTAAGGCGTAATCCTTAAGGAATTCAGCTTTATAACTGGCAGAGGTTAAAAATATCAAAATGTTTACCTACAGCGCAGCGTTGGACTATGAAAAATTCCAGAACACGTACAACCTGCGATTATCATTTTTCATAATGGTTCTGTCAAACTGAAAGGAGCACCAAGAAGATGTCTTGACTCGCCTCGATGGTTGTTTCTGCAAACATGAAATTCTTATGTTGCTGATAGGATGGTAAAAACTGATGCCCACCAACCATTTGGCGAATCTTTCAGGTGTGACTCATTCGAGATGTCTACCGTGGGATAAGAACAATTCAACGTGATCCAAACGACCATTCTTTGATTCGGTTAAGAAATTCCAAATAAGTGACTCGTTTGGCTAAGAATATTAAGGAAGGATCCTCGTCAACAAGAAGGCAGAATCATTGGAGATCGAAATCTCCCAGAAAAAGTACCGGTCGTCAATCATCGGGAGTGAGTGTTACGAATAGTGTGTCCAGATTTTATATAAACATTTATTAACTAGAAAAAATATGCGAATTTTCAATTGCAAAAAAAAAGCTTCAGGTCACATTCCACACTTGGATGTTTTTTGTGTTCTTTCGAAACGACCCTCCGCAATTCATCAACATGTTGACGTGTTGGCAAAGAGTTACATATCGGTGTGGCAAAACTTCAAAGACTTTTTCGAAACAGATCGATTTGATAGTCATAAATCAAAATTGAAAATTCATTACACACTCGCATAGATTCGAAATGAATCTATCAGTCTAAAAATAAATTGCAAACTTCCAAAACAATCAATAAAAATAAACTATTCAGCTTTTAGTAACCATAGCGCTTTCAAAGCGAATAACACATTGCCGGTGATATTTTCCTATGAAATAATATTTCTCGGTCGACCTCGTCCCTAATGGGATCATGTCACATTTCTTAAAAACTTACACAATCTGAAAATGCATTCAGGTGTACGGCGGTGCGGCGTCTTATAAGGCACAGAGTCAAACATGACCCTCCGCAGTTCATCTAATGCTTGCAGTCACTCAGCAGAGTATCTAATGCCAACGCTTGGATTAGATACTTGTATCTTTATGGCAATCTACTGGGAATATCGCACATTTTATGTATACCGCTGCATTGGACTTACCTGTACTCGCATTTAATGCCAGGCCATATTGAGAATTTGTGTCATTCACCTCACTTCTGTATCTTTTGTCCACATTTGATGGTCGGATCGCGGCCTTTCCGCCTTACGGATGCATTTATTCCACCATAAATCATGACGAAAAAGTCTTGCTTGCATTTCGGTTTCTTTTGCTGGTAGCGAACATTCGGATTATAATCGTTGACGAAAGGGAGGCCGCCTAGCGCTGCCCCATCAGGGACAATGGACATTTGATAATTTACTACCGTTGCTAAGATAAGAATGGAAGGCTTTTTTCGCTTTCGAAGACGTTTTACTTGAATTTCACATGAAAACTTGTTGCTTTCTAAATAATTTTCCAGGGATACAGATTTATTTCACTTTGATAAGTATTTAGTTTTGGTTGTGTGACTGAATTTTAGTTTTTTTTAACCGAATTTTGTGTGAGGGAAATTAATTTTGACAGATTAGGAATGTTTTTGTAAAGGTGAAAAAAATCTGTGATGGTATGAGATTTGTAAAATATTTGAGGCCCCTTAGAGATGTCCTCAGAGAGAAAAAGGCGCAAGTGAGGCGTTTTATGCAACCTAAATTTTTCGTCAACTTCTTGAAAAAAAGAAGAAAGAACATCACTCTCCCCTAGCGTAACTTAAGTCTCTCTTTAAAATATTACATGTGCGAATATAGTAGCGATATTTATGTCTCTTTTACTTTTATTCTTTCTTAGCCGAGAATCAAGTGAGAAATTCCAAATGTTGATTCAAAATTGATCCAACTTAGGGTTTTTATTATTGTACATTTTCAACTATTTTTTTTGTGGTGAAATGATTCAGACTGAATTTAAAAGTGATTTTACCCCTTTTCTTAAGAATTTCCTTCATATGACTGTCCTGCTTATTTAGAAATTCAAAATCCATCCCAATACATTTCAGTTGAACAGAACATCTTTAAGAACTATATTTTGACACATAAAATTTATATCATTGGTTTTATATTCAATTCAATCGGAGTTTCTCACCTATGGAAATCTTATAACTACTATAGAATGCATGTAATAAGTCTCCTAAGAATGGTAACTACCTTGACTTGATTGAACCTTTGTTGGGATTATGCACCAAAACGGAATGACATTAAGCCGTCTTTATGATTTTATCATAAAGTTTTTTTTCGAAAACCGGCCTCGGAATGTGATGCATTGTTATATGGTAAAATGCTGCCGGCTTCACGTTAACAACAGAATATATCGTAGAATTCAAGAGACAATTAAGAATATAAGTTGGACCTTTAAGAAGATAACTCTGCACAATCGTAGAGTCATAGTCGAAGATGTGAAACATAATTTGTTAAATAGATAAATGATAGTCGTATACGATTAAACCGTTAGATTGATAAATACGATCTAATGATGTTCTTGACATTGTTGGTAAACAGCAATTTAGGGCAATTACAACAATTTACAGACGACTCAAAAACATTTCAAAAAGTGCTTTGTGCTGTCGTGGAAATGAAATAACCCTCTGGAATTAAATAACGCCTACGGGAGAGTTTCTAATCCATTCATTTGATACAATCAAATGCGCTTTCTATATTTGTATTGGTTTCGTAAGGGAAAAAAGAAAGAGGTCAACCGTAATAACATCTCGCCATATGACAAAATTTTCTTTTGGGCAGATTCCCATCCAGCTGTTTATCATAAAAATAAAAACACGCGTGCTAAGAACATTTTAGACTTTTGTCAATAAATCTAAAGCCGCGTGACTGACTCTACTACTCTAACACAATTTCAACCCCAATTATGCAAACAGCGCAATACCATCAGGGGTTAAAAGAATGTTACCCTTGTCCTAGATACGATTTTAGGCATGGGGTGAAGAATTCAGGACTATGGATCGATTTTATTTTGTTTTTTTGATAAAATATGTCAAAAACCACCCCTAGGACAGTTTCAGATATATACAAGTTTAGTAAGATAAAAATAGAAGCATTGAACTGTTTTGAAGGAAGTCGCTTAATCGATTGACTCGAGTGAAAGAAGCAAAAGAATATCCGATATTTTTGAAATCTTTAACTACATACTTTTCTAATATTGATCGAGAGAAAAATTAAATTCTCATATTCAGTTTTCATCCTGATACAAAAAACTCATATCAAGAATTTACTGTTCGATTTCAACTTGTCATACGACCCCACGTTCCGTTCATCCAAAATGAGGGTTAGTTGACTAAAGTTTGCCATCAATATTTACTTTTATGACCTACCCCGATTTCCACAAAGTGTCACAGAAGTCACGAACTGAAAATTATGAGGGCGATTTGTATCGATGTTATTGTTGGGTTTTCCCTTCCAACTGCCGAGACCGACATTGAGATTTTTCATTTGGCTCGATTTGTTTTTCCATGAAGAAGCTATGAGTATGACATTGCTGCCAGACGCTATTTTACTATTTTGTGAATGTGTGGCGAATTCGATTTTATGGTGTTTTACGATTATTTCATGGTACAATAGCGCGATGTTCATGTAATGTCGATGACCGAGAATTTTCTTTCATTTCCCGATTTATGTGTATGAATATGTGGACTCAATTTGTATGTGGGAATAAGAAATTCCAATTTCAGGGCGTACAGACTTTATGACTTAGAGTTGGGAAAAAGGAAATAAACTTAAAGGAAGTATGTACGATCACGTGTTTTTTGCAAATCACCATTTCCTTAGGGATCATCAGAAAATCCCATTCGGTTTTATGCGTTTTTCAGGATTTGGTGCAAACAATGCACCAATTTTCTGCAAACAGTTTCCTTGGGATCAGTAAAAAGTCTTTTTACGATCATTTAAATAGTTTTATAGTTATTTGTTTTCTTTTAGTTCCCTTGAGTTTGCAGTCACACCTAGTAGAAGTAATAAAAATGTAATTGAGATAGTCATTATTGAATTTTATCAATTTTAATTGAAAAGAAAACCTTGTGGTATTGTCTCACTTTATTTCGATAAGATAAAAATTATTCGGGTTGCTAATTTTATAATTTTACCAAATTGCTAAGTTATTTAATGGCAACCGTTAGTAAAAAAGTCACTTAAATTTTTCGTTAAAATTTTCTGGTTCTCAAAAATCACATTGGCAACCCGTAAACTTTCAATCCTCAGGTATTTCCGTAGTATTAAATATCATTGCATTTCTTTTTCAAAAATCTCAATTTACCAACCTTCCTGATAAAACAATTTAGAAAAAAATGGCGTTATCAGTGCCAGCAGAAATTTATAGAATTATGTGGGCAGAGATATCGCCTTGGAAAAAACCAAAACAATTTAAAAAAAAACTTTTTTTTATCACAAACAAAAGGCGAAAACGCACAATAAAGGCAAGGTACATATTTTTCCCCATATCGTAGCTGTTTTACCTTGTGCTGATACGAAGCAAATTTATCTCTTTCGCTAAGACGTTTCGTAAATTTACAAGAAGCAATACTTGATAAGGTGGTGCTTCTCAAGAAAACGAAATTATTTATTCAATTTTAGTAGGATCAAGACTTCTCAATCGTCTAGACATTTTTGAAAGTTTTAAGGTGTTCCCGTCGTCGATCGCTACCTCGTTAAACTGAATCGGCTCCATTCATTAACCCCCTCAGCGCGTCATTCTCGCAATAATTATTTTATTATTGGCCGTTGTAAATATTTAATAAAAGTAGAAAAAAAATTATCTAAATGCACCGGTGTGACGTGTATTTAAAACTTGACGATGGCGACACTTTTTCCGATCTTTTCGTCTGATCGTAAAGTCGATAATGCAATCACCAGTGGATTGATTGGTTCGCGCGGACTTCTTATGTAGATGCATAGATTTATGGAAGAAATATCATAGGAGACTTGATCACATGATCAAGACGGTAGGAGGTTCAGCACGCGCTGCGATAACTCATTTCAGTTTTTATTTCTGATCGGACTATGCATAAAAAACTGAATAATAATAAAAAAAAAACTTGCATAACTTATGCACTCGATCAGTTCAGCATTATCTTAGGCCGGCTGCATCTTAATAAAGCATGAAATTTGAAACGATCGCGCGATGCACTTTCGCTAGATCAGTGCGTACAGTCAAATAGTGTTTCATCACTACTATCAACCGCCAGTTGTCCAGGAAAATAATCTTCTGCTGTGGAATCTGTGGAATCTCGAACGATCATTTGTTATTTAGCTGATTATGCTGCTACGATCATAACATTTTTACGATCTTTTTTCATACATGATCTTGCGATCGAATTTCATTTTGTATGTGCATATGAAGTGCTTATTATTCAGATTAGACCTTGAGCTGCGATTAATTGTGTTGATTTGTCGTAGTTGGGGTTAATCAAGCGCCATCAAATGATATCGTTTGAATGTGAATTGGTGATTGTCTCCTTGTGATTTCATATACTCTTGTACACTGTCTGAATGGCCTATGTGACAAAGTTATCAACAATAAATTGAGTGAGTCACTTTTTTAACAAACAAGTAGTGAATAAGTATGTTTATTACACTTCATGACGGTGTAGGTATGGCGTTTTAAAGAATTTATTAGACTAGGAGTTACAATCAATTGTGTTAATAGTCGTATTTACTATCGCTACACTCATGTTGAGGGTTAATTGACACAATTTGACCAGCAGTAAAAAGTCAGCTGTGCTTCGGAAAGGTGTTTTCCAGAAGCATTTTCCCCGTGATCGTCTTATGAGAATACATAACTGAGATCTTAGACTATTTGCGTTCAAAGCGTTGCGTATTTTATCAATGTTGTTTGGACTCATGTGGATTTCGTACGTGCCTCGGTGCGATTTGAAAAACTTTTCTATTACTTTGGCGGTGGTGACGCATTATTTTGATTGAAATTTTTTAATAAATGGTAAGTTTGAGTGTATTTTATGGTTATGCGAAATTAATAATCGTATGAAAGTTTGATATGAAACATGCTTTGTTTGTTAAAATATTTAGCGAGGTCGACATAATTGTTGAAAAACCTACCAGGGCTCACTGTTAGACGAGTTGAAATATTTCAATTGACTCTAATTTTTCCCAGTATTTTTAAGCCTATACTATCCAAATTTTAACAACAAATAATGATGAATAATATTAAGACAAAAGAGATTTTTTCTCAAGAAATTTTTAAACTAGTTCTGGTGATAATTCATATTTTTCCATCAAAAAATTAGTTTTAGTATTTAATTTTGATATTCTTCATAATCTATTTTTTGTGTTTGCTGCTGTCAGAAAGATTACTCTTAAATCATCTAAAGGGGAAACTTTTTAACCTAAATTTTAGACAAATTTTATCTGAAACCGGACGCTAGTTCCGCGAAAAGTTCAAGTAATCTAAAATTTGAAACGCTTGATTTCACTTTTATCTAAAATACGTTTTTGAGAAAAAAAAACCATTGCATTGAAAGAATTTTCTGCCGCCAATTTATGTTTTAATTTGGTGTACTTTGAAAAAGCGATTAATTTTTGATATCATCTTCCAGTCTATTGCACAATCTGAGTTAGTTAAATAATTTTGTGCATTTTTTCAGGTTCGATCAAGAAAATAATCAAAATTTCAAATGCCGATTGTAAATGAACGATCAGAAATATTGTAAAAATAAATTCAATTGAAATCTGATAATTTTAATCCAGGTGTTCTAAGGGCTTGCCCGCTTTAGTGTAACGGCCGGCGGTATCAAGTCTCATATAAAAATGAAAAAGCGTGACGATGGAGGGAAAGGGGGGTCTAAGAAGTTTCTTTTCTTAAAACCCACAGTAGTCAATAGATCTTAATTTGTACTTCCTCGTACCTACCTATCTTATCACCAAAGAAATATGATTCATTCGAATGACTCACACATAAAGCCTTATGCAAATTAAATATTTCCAGTATGTTGCATGGGTTTTGGGAAAAACACACCTCTAATTAAATGTTCTAAATTTCGAATAAAAATAATATTATTTGCTTGCTCCGTTTTTTTTTTGAGAACCCAACAATTTTAAAAATTTATATTTCTTTTTGTAAAACACTCTACGCTTTTCGGCTTTTTTGAAGTAACTTTTGAGTGGTATTTGTTTGGCACAATTTTAAAAACTCTTTTTTTCAATTATATGCTATTATTGCACAAAAAAATCTACTTCCAAATGATTATTTTTCATATATAATTTAATATCATATATTTACGATTAAAGTTGTTCGTCAAATAAATACATTTATAAGGCAAGATGCGATAACACACCTTTATGCCAACTTATCTTGTATATAATGAGGCAGTATGTAGGCAGGTAACCCAAAATGAATTGTCGCAGCCATTTATTTAATTGTAATTAATCTTCGTGCGATTAAGTTTAAACACATATGACTTTTACGATAAATAGAGAAGGAAAAGGCGTGTAGTTAAGGTTTTTATGCGTTCAATTTTTAAAAAGTAGGTAAAGGACATTATCTTTTTTACTTTCCTCTTCTATACAGGAATATTAATGTATTCATGATGGAGACCGACTCGAGAACGGAGGTAGACAGAGCGATTTTGGGAAAAAATGAATATAAAATTTTATACATTTTTTGCTGTTATTTCTCACATACACTCAGAAAAATGTCCAGGTCAACTGTAAGCCAGCTAGCGGTGAGAGTTAACCTATCTAAGGTCAACTCGTGCAGCTCCCAATGCCCTACTTCACCTGCTGGTGGCTTAATTTCAGAATTTCTCCGACCACAGGTCAACTCAGTTTTACTTGCCCACATGCAGGCGAACGCGCGCCTGCCCGAGGCCAATTACGCCGTATGTAGGTCGTCGAGTTAGCCTCCATTTTTCTGAGTGTATTTTTTCCGAAACTAAATATTGCAACGGAAAGTTTTGTGTTGATCACAATTAATTTTTTTTTATTATTTATCTCAAAATGCTCTAATAAATTTCATTTTATTCAGATTAAAATTCTTAGTGCAGTTTAAAAATCTTAATGTCAGAGACTGGTGCTGATCCAGCCAAACCACTTTCAGATTCGGAGTTAGTGACCCTAAACTATCCAAAAGATACTCTAAAATCGAGTACACTAAAGTGAGTGTCGGTCTGTATAATAAAATGTCGATTTTTATGCTAAATTCGAGGTCCTGGAATTCAGGGGGCCGTTGAGATTCGTTGAATCGTTTATTGTGTTCTATTATTGCTTTGAAATTTTCCAGTACCATGAAGTTTTGAATTCTCCAATTTTAAACTTCCAGATCTTATCAAATATTTTTTACTCTAAAAACAACAAAAAAAAATCATTATTTTTTCCTGACAGTTTTTAATAATTTCTATAGAACCCAATGGTTTTCTGAGAATTTTCCGCATTGTTTCGTTTGTGTTTCCAAAAATAGTGACATCGCCTTTTTGACCGTGAAGAGAGTCATTAAAATTAGTTACCCAAACCGGCCATTAGTCGATCATGTTGCGAAACTATACAAAACACGGTTTATCTGAATCTTGCGTGCGAATCAGATCTCACGATATCTGCGCAATGTCAAAATTTTCAAGTTCACTAACATTTGAACACCTCACGGCTATTAACGTTAATTCAAGCGATTTTCATATATGCGGTTTTGGAAAAAAAAACTTTTGTTTATTTATTTTTGCAAATCAGATGCCCGGGAAAAAATTACTCAACTTGTTTATTTTAGTACGCAGTCTGGACTGGACGAATTAAATGTGAATTTAGTTAAATTCAGTAGCAAATGCTTATGTTTTCAACATGACTACAATTTATATAAATTTAATAGCACAGAAGAAAATATTTATGGAAATTACGGCCACCTATTGTGAAAATTAACATCGTTGCTAATATTTCAGAAATTATCTTCAATTACATGAATATTTCTTGCATTGGCAGCATATCTAAACATTTTGTTTATGCTTGGCACGTGATCGAACAAAATAACCAAAAAAATCAAAAGATTTTAGAATTGCTATTTGTATGTTTTAAACGTTTTAAATGTCCATTAAATGTTGAAGAATTTACTTACCATCCTCTGGTGGGAGACGTTTAAGACTTGAGAGATCTGTGTTCGCTAGTTGGAGTTTTTTTTTGTTTTTTTGAATTACGTGGAAAGATGGACATTATTCATTGGATGACCCTTGGCGAAGGTGGACTCGGTTTTCGCATATGAATCACGCACTGTCAGTTATCGTATTCGCTGGGAAAACTTTACCTGTGGCCAATTGAATATTTTGTATACTATTTTTTTAAATTTTTTGCCAGTTTGGAAAAATTCCAAATATTCAATATAAAACTTTAGGAGATACAAAGCATAATTTACTTGTTCAGTTTATTTACATTTTCTTTTATTTACTGAAAAATGTTTACAGTAGATGACAGACAACTGAATTTCCGAGAAAAATTTAAAACGTTCCCAAATTTCTGCTATATGTAAAAATGTTTGTTAAACTGTTTTAGACACAGGTGTATGGAAAAAGAAATGCGTGAAGAACAGTGATGGAATTAATATTTTGACAGGAAATTCAAAACCGTGAAGGGCATCCATAATTAAATGTGCCATACTCAAACGTTTGTATGATAATAAAATGAAGAAATTTTTGTTGTTGGTTTTGGTCACGCATAGGGCCGGATCTTTTTAAGTTATGGGGACACAATGCTATAATTTATCAAAACCTGATGACGTATAGTTAGCATATGAAATCATAATTATGCTACCGCACACGATGATGATTTGATTCAATTAAACTGAATAGCTATGATTTTTGTTGAATTAATTATTGACTTGGCATTGACTATTCATTCATTGAAATCTTTTGAAAATCATTTAAAAGAACCGTTTTAATGTAGTATAAGGAATTCTAGGCATTGTCAATTCGATCGTTATTTGCATTTAAATTAATGGTTGAACGCTTTTTATCAAACTATCTGAAATACCTGAGGGAGGAGGGCTGCGATTGAGTGCGATACTAAACTTCACACAAAAGTTAACGAAAAAGCGTACCGAGGGGGTGTCTGAAAATTAGTGTGATATATTTTATGTATATATCGTTAAAGAATAGTTGATATCATAAAAACAGAGGCTGTATCTTAAAAAGTGGAGGAGATGGTAGGAGAGGGGTTTAAAGAGGAAAAGGGGGACTGATTTCTGTCTAATGGTGAAAACTGGGTTCCAATCTCTTCAGTCAATTGAGATATATCAGAAAAGGGGGTAAGATCACATTTCACATTTCAAGCCCATTGAACCCTTACCCTTCTAAGCCTTTCTTCTAAGCCTTTCAACTCATCTCGAATGGGTTTTGAACAAAGTTTTCTTTTTACTGAAATCCAATGGAGACAATCCTGGATTCTCTCAAACCTCATAATTTGTTCAAAATTCTTTGAAATTTGGGATTTTGCTTACTTAAAATTTTTTGCAGAGGAAAATGTGTTTTTTAACCGAGGTAATATCAAATATTATTCAGGGCTTTAAATCTTATGCAATATTGTTGGTATTATCACAAGTAAACTCAAGTTTGGAAAGTAATTAAGCCAGGTAAAAAACTTAATACTGAATGGAACTACTTTTCGAAGTCTTACAAAATTTGTCCCCAAAACTCGCTGGGGATCTGCTTGAAAGTTGCGAAATAAACACTTTCAACACAACTTGATGCGCACGATTAATCTCACAAGCTCTCCGACCACCATTCGCAGGACAATAACGCTCAAAAGTGAAGGCAATTATTTCTATGAATCCAATTGACGAAACTGTCAGAGAAATCTTCTAATCGCGAGACGACAGCAGCAGGTTTCACAATACTAGGTATCAAAACATGATCCTCTTAGGGGTTTACCTAGAATAGATTGTTTAAATCTGCTAAGGTAGGGAGCTCGGTCGCGTTGTTCATTATAAATGGGTGTCCATTGAATCGCACCAAACTTCAAGTGTAATGAATAAATTTAACTGTTTGAGAATACCTTCTGGTCGACCATGTCACGAAATCCAATCTCTTTGGTGGTATCTTCGGTCGTTGTACTTGTGGTTGCACAGGTTTGGCGACGATCACCTGGACGCGTCCTCATTTGATGCAGCAGAAGATGCCACTTGCGATTGTTCCACCGGAGGCAACAATGAGACTTAGGAAGCGAAAGCAAAACTTCCAATGAATATTAACCAGATTCAGTGCATGTTCATTGCTGTAAAAATCCTGATGGGGCTCTATGGAAATAAGAAGGGTTCAGTCACTGGTATTTCTTACAAATCGAACAGAATTGATATCTGTCATGTATGAAATGCAGTGTCTGCAAGTTTATCTTCGTGACGATTACATATGTATGAAAAAGTCGAGCCTTCACTCTTACCAAAAGCCTCCTGACAATGACATCTAATTAAATCATATAAGAAAAACGAAGAAAAAAAATCGAGACTACTTTCAATCGTTGCCTCTACGAATACATAAAAAACCAGTCAAGATGTGGGCGCCTTAGTTTTTCGTGTTTTACTTTTGTAGCGCCTCGTTTTGCTACTACGTTGCATATTTTAATAAAACCCCATCTGTTCAATTGGGATGTTAAGTTATGCTTTTTACGAAATGATAATTTTTTTAGATCTCCATTTATCTAGACGAATGCGCTCCACCAGTCCTAAAACTCCACTGGACAACTTCCAAGCAATATTTTGGATGCTTTTGGGCTTCTTGCTGAGTTCCTTAAAAGTGGGTCACACGGCAAGCGGATTTCAATGTTTGGTTCTATGGTAGAAAAACATAAAGTGTCGTCATGTTGCTCGAATCATACATGAATATTTTAAGTCAGACTTTGTATTGTAAGCACAGAATCTGACTTAACACTAATTGATTTTATGATATGAGAAACTAGCGTCTAATGTCTGTGAATGCGAATTCTTGTTTGCTAAATTAGAAAACACAAATTTTTGATAAGGAAATTGAGGACAGCGACCGACACTAAGCTTTCTATATCGACAAATAAACAAGATAAGAAATTAAGTTTTTTATAATGGATTTTCCACGCTCGACTAATTAAATGCAATATTTTTACTCTTCTAAATAATGTACCTACTTTTAATTGAATTTGTTGAATTCGTTGTTAACCTATTTTATTTCTTTTTTGTTTCAGGTAAGACAAGATTGGGAAAAGTGAGAAAAAATTTATGAACGAAAAATATCGGAAAAAAAAATAATTACTCACTTGACATGGATTTGGTATGTAAAATCTGCAATAGCGATAGAATAAATTCTCGTCGTAGTAAAATTAATAAACTTGATTTGATAATAGGCTTTTGAATAAAACTCTTTGAAAGAGAAAAAAAAATTGCTTCAGCATCAGCAGAAAGTTATAAGCGATATTTTTAAATTTTTTTTCGGATCTAGGCGGACAGGAGCGCTGTTAATTACGGAATCGTAGACTCAAGGGTGCGGGGTTTGGAAGGTGGTGAAGAACAAAACTTTAACGCAAATTATTTTAATAATTGTCCCTAAATGCAAGTGACACAAAGCGTCTTAAATTGGGCGTTAGGCCGTAATTTAATATCTTGACTTTGTGGTTGCTGTTAGAGTTTGGGGCTTTCCCGATTTTCAGATTCTCGAAATTTGTTTTTTCGATTATTTTTTGTGAATTTTAAAGTTTTTATTTCCTTGAAATTCTCGGCACTAATTTCTCGAGAATCGGGAATTTTCAAGAAATCGGGAAAAAGAATATTCGAGCCCAAACTCTAGTTGCGCCGTCTATTTTGCGCCTTTTTGGTAATTAGGGAAGCATAAAAAATACAACTCTACGTATAAGAAATTACTGTCATTAGAATCGAATTCGTGTAACGAGGTGATAATTGCTAAATAACATTTTAAAAATATGGTGTGGTTTATTTTAAAAAAATTTTATTCCATTGAATAAAACCTTAAATATCTTCTCGCAAAAAATCTATAGAAATCGCATTTATCTACTCACCAAAAACGTCTTCAATTTCTGTCGGCAAGTCAGGAAAGAACAAAACACCGACCTTGCTAACGAACATCTTATTAAATGCACGTACATCACATTAGACGATCGAAATTTACTCTAGTGTAAAAACGATGTGGTGAAAAAATTCGAGAAAATGTCAGATATAAAAGTTTCCTTGACACACAAAAACCTTGAAAATCAAATAACCTACAAAAAAAGTTGGAAAAACACTCCTAGTGGAAGTAGACGACGACATCTTCACTTTGGAATGACTTGAAGAAAAAAGCAAGACGCGTTTTTAGAAAATCATGGAGCAAGTCATCATTAGCGTAACCTAAGTCGGAATTACATCTAATTAGAGAAGCATAATCCCGTGATTCTACAACGACGTGCGGTCGGTCCTAAAGATCTGGCGTTGATTCGACACCTCAAAAGGTGCTGAAATGTACTTACATAAAAATACTGGGAGCTGCGGCTCCTACTAAGGAACCACCACCGATGAAAAACTCATATCACCGTAAGAACTCACGGGCTAACGAGAAAAACACATCAGAGACACCTGAAAATCAAGCAACCATGAAAGCAATAAGTAAGACTTAGCCATAAGACCACATGAAAACACGACGTGTATAGCGTTTTGGGTACTGTTTGGTGGTACGCGGAAGTTAATTTCGACTGCATTTAATGTTACACGAAATGGCTTTAGAACATAAAAACGGCTTTCAATTAAGAGACATTTTCTGTCGGTGGTTTTTAATGGCCGAATGATTGAATGAAAAGATTGAAACATGAAAGAACTGCTGCAGTTCTACCTATGAATATAGCATAGAAATATAGCCACATACAGTGTTCAATTAACAAGTTTTCTTTTCCATAAAACGTGAATTATGCTACAAGGCAGTGTCCCGGTCTTCCCGTTCCAGTAGAAACCTTTCCCGCTTACGTCTTTCGATTCAAATAAATTTTAGAAGTACAGGCTGCAATGTTTCAAATTAGTTTGCGGTGTACTTTTAATTTCCAAATGCGGTGGGCAAAGTGGTACAACTCGACATCAAAGAACTTGTATCCATCGGGACTATTTTTGAGGTCCGTTTTTACAAAGATGTTGCCAGCACGTGCTTTAATTTCAAAGGAAGCCGCCTAAATTCATTTCCTACAGCGATAATCAGCTATCTTTAATTGTTTTGAGGGTTCCGGTTTGAAAATTACTTTAAAACTCAAAATTATGGTAAGGTTTTTAAACGGATATAAAAAGAATTTAATAATAATTCTGGGAGAAATTCACGGAATAAGAGAGGGGCAAGAAGGACTTTTAACCAGTAACATAAAGCACTGCTCATAAAATACGTCACACTTTCAGGAGGAGGGGGTCTGTAGTAAAGTGATGGCGTTATTAATCTTCATGACACAAACTTGAAAAAAAACGTGACTAGGAAGAAGAGATGGAGGATGGGCGGTAAGGAATACGGAAGAGCCGGAAATTAGCGAGACGTACACTCAGAAAAATGGAGGCTAACTCGACGACCTACATACGGCGTAATTGGCCTCGGGCAGGCGCGCGTTCGCCTGCATGTGGGCAAGTAAAACTGAGTTGACCTGTGGTCGGAGAAATTCTGAAATTAAGCCACCAGCAGGTGAAGTAGGGCATTGGGAGCTGCACGAGTTGACCTTAGATAGGTTAACTCTGACCGCTAGCTGGCTTACAGACACCTCTGTGAGGTCAGAGTTAACCTGACAAAAAGTTCACCTGGACATTTTTCTGAGTGTATTTTGTAGGCAGCCTCAAACTTGAAGTGTCGGTCCTTTGGTAAATATGGTGGCAGAAAAAAGTGCAAACCATGAAAAAATTCTGTGTTACAAAATTTCAAACGCAATCCAACGCTCGAAAGTCCGGATTTACACAATGACTAATTTTTAACAATTTCCTATCACCTTACACGGAAACCGATTTAAATCACTTCAGCCCTTGAACTTACAACCAACACGAATCTCAAGTTTAAAATCTAAGTACCAAAAGGCATTAGACTCGATGCTATGTAGGAGTTTTGTTATTTAAAGGTGTGTCTTATCGGGAATTATGCTGGTGCGGAAATACATAAATATTATTATAAATTGATGCCCTTTTGATGTTGCATCGAAAATAGATGAGTAATACGATAGAATAGCATAGCTATAAGATTAATAATAACAACGGGAAACACAGTGCGGACCAGATAAGATAAATATTTATGCAATGGAAAGTCAAGATCTGAACCTGGGAATGAGATGGGAATCTGGGATCGTTCCTCTTCGGGATATTTGAATTGTTGCCGCCGTGTTGTAGCGGCAGTGGCATTGTACCTTCGGGCTAAGTGAGTGTGTTTTAGTCAACTTTTGGTTTTATTTTTCTCAAATTGCAAAAAAGTTCCTATGCTGTGTTCCTGTTGGAAGTCGTACCGAAACGATGGAATTCATATCGAGCGGCATGTTTACGCCTACATATCGGTGCAGTTTCGATCCAAAGTCATTGATTGATCCCTCAGTTAAAACTAATATAACCTAGCCTGGTTGTGGTTATGCTTGGCAAATATTTGTTTGCATAAACATGAAATTCGTGGCGGTTTGTGTTTGTGGAACCTTGAAGCATATCGCAATTTGTCCATTTGTTTAAGGCCTCTGTGTAAAATTTCGATTCTGTTGTTGAAATTAAAATTTATTTAGTTGCTAGATTTGTTGTTATTAAGATTTATTAGTCTGACTATGCATGATGTTGCATAGTTGAATCCAGTTCACAGTAAGTGTAAGTTTTAAGTTCTGGTAGCTAACGCGAAATATTTTATGCTAATAGTTGTTATACAGCACTGCCATTGTAACAATGATAAATTGTTACATTCCGAGATCAATCGGTAATTGTTACATTCAACAACTGTTGATTTTTCGTTATATTGTATGTGCATATGTGAAACCAATTAACATTTTTGTGTTAAAGTGTCAAATCGATTAGAATACAATCGATCCTGAATCAATAAATAATGCAACACTTTTTCGTTGAATCATTTGAATAACTTGATGCCAAACATGGCTTTCGATAACTATTATTTAAATAAAACAAAACCTGGATGAGCAATGAGGAGAGTCTGAATACGCCGCAGAATGCTTCGGATAAAAGAATGACACATTCACGGGATCCGATGGGATCGTCATTGGCCTTGGTCGGGCCAAGATGATGTAAAAGAAATGACTTCTTCAAAGTGCGCAGATTAAATTATAAGATTTGCATTTTCCAATTAAAATTCCAGAAATGCCAGGCAATAAATGATAGTCGATAGGCAGAATTCCCTTGAAAGTCCAGTGGTTCAAGAATTAAAATTCGCATCTATGGAAGTGCTATCGTTGAGCTCATATTGTATTAAACTGTGATTTTTTTTAAAGGGCCAATAAGTTTGATAAGTTTTTAGAAATTCTTGGAGAATTCCTAAAAACACCAGAAATTCTTAACGGCATCACTAATTTTTAGTAGCGTAGGCCTTGCAAAAATCATTAGACAATTTTCTTTTACTTTTTGTTGCATTTGAGTGTAGGTTACCACATTTCTAGCTTGACCCGATAGAATCTTGTGTTTGCCATCTTTCACGGTCTACTGAAAATGCTGTGCTAAACACTAAAAACTCATTGGAGCATTGACACATGAATGCTAATTTCGAGTCAAGTGAATTGCTAATGGACCTACTTTCGCACTTATTCTGCACGGTATAGTATGCTGAATGAGCAACATGTTGCTGCCATGCAAGAATTCAGACTCTAAAATGTACAGAATTTGATCAAAATGAATATAACACGGCGCTGCGACACATATTTTTGCATTAATTATAACACTATATATTATAATTCCTACACATATGAATATCAAGTTAAGAAACTGTTAGGAGACGAATTAAAAGATGCGCAATACTATTCATCTACAGACAGATAAATAGAAACCTTGAGTTGAAAAATCGGCAAAAAAAAAATATGGAAAAAAACATTATTCAGGGCGACTCGCTGAGATGCGATGTTAATGGAAACTGCTGGGCAGTATAAGTTCGTTGTCGCCGACTAATGGAACAAAACTGTTCATTTAAATGAGGTCCGCTAATTGCTTGAAACCGTGCTTCAAATACTCTAATCTATGGTGCTCCACATTAAATATGTATATGCATTTTACTGTGTCTATGCGTTCATATATAGAGCATAAACCGCTATAAACTAACATGTATCGGAATCTTATCTGAAAAGCATGTTTGATGCCATTTAGGGTTTTGCAGTTTTCAGTTTTCAGTTAGCCGCTTGCAGATTTCTACTCACAGTTAAATTGAAAAATTGATGCAATTCAAAGCTAGCAAACTGTCGGACGAGTCAATCGATATCAGGCAATTCACTTTTATATGCAGACTTTGTCTACGATTTTAAGACATGTCTATAGATACTCGAATACTACACGCACCGGTGAGTCAAATTTACGAAGCAATTGCCGAGCAATTATGCCCACAAGAAGGAAGTTGAACCAAAATGCCTTTAATGGGCTTCAACTGAATTCTAGCTCCGGCGTAAATCTAATCATGCGTCCGAGCTGAAGGAGGAAAATTTCATCATCTATCGTGGAAATCGATAGTAACATTACCAAGTATGTTTAACAAGGTCTTATGGGACTATTTTGGAGCTCAACAAAGTTTGACGTGTTTTTAGGACAGAGCTATCTTAAGACATTTCATAATTTTTTTTTTAAATTTTAAAACTCAAAAACTCTCGAGAGTTACTCGCAGGAGGTTGTCCATTTGAGAGTTAATTTCGGCGAAATTTCTCTTTTCAAGACCAATACCTTGATTTTTTTGACATCTTGCTTTGGTTTTAGCGAAATTCAAACACCGTTCGTATCTGGCGAGGAACTCCCCGAGAGTTCAGTGGGTGCGTGTCGACTAGAGAGTAGAATCACTTTTGACAGCTCGCAGAAACTAGCTCGCGAGTTTTTGCGAGTTTCTGCGAGCGACTCTCAGAGACATGTCCATTTGCGAGTAGTTGCTATCGAGAGGTTCTCGCCGGCATTTACTCTCATGTGGAGCCAAAACTCTAAAATTTTGCCAAAACTCTAAAAATTTTGTTTCTGAGTTTCCATCGAAAATGTTACATGCCTCGTTTAAAATCCATTTATAAACCCGATTGGTGAGCTTTTTGTTGATATGGTGATGAAATAAGTAAAACTAGGCAAAGATAGTTGTGAATTGTATGCCCGTAAAACATAAAATGCACATCAATCGATCTTCCCGAACGTGAATTAAATGTTGGCTATTTTTATTCGAATTTGTGTATAGAATTTAGCACAGAAAATGGTATAATCGCGCATTTCTGTTCAAAATCATTGATTACGTCGGAAAATGGAAAACGTCAGGGAATGCAGGATGGATACGAGTTACATGAGGCTGCCCTGCCATCATAGCATAAAACGGGCATTCATTCTAATAAAATGTTGAGTGCTGTTCAATTCGACTAAGTGTACGCTTAGTAAGTGGAATGTATGTAGATTACACTCGATGTATGTACGTAGCGGTGGCGTCAATTTGAGCTGTACCTACATGGCAGGCAGGATGGCGAGTATTATGGTTAAGATGGATAAGTTATGTTGTCTGATATTGGCACCATATCGCGTCAGCATAAGAAAGCTGAAAGTAGTAAATGCTAACGTCTTAAAGGCGCCAACTAACAATCCGCTCTAGGCGATAATCGTGTGCACGTCGCTAGATTTTCAATTCCATGCCATCTTTACTCAATGAAACCCACTCATTTGAGCATAAAAATATAAATATACATAACTTGTACTACTAACCAATCACCCCGATCCTTGCATTCAATCTTGACTCTCTGTTGAGCAATAATCATAGAGCAGCAGAAATTTAAGATTTATTCGTAAATTGCTTGATGATGCTTGTGTGATTTGCTTCTAATTTGTTGCGTATACGATCCTATCATGCAGGGGGTCAATATTGTTAAATGTCCTCATCAAGATACAAGAATTGCGCAGATTGGACAGATCAAACTGGTGTAAAGATCATGACCTTTTAATGAGGAAATGTTCGCACATCGTGTACAGGAACCAGCAATAATTCGATTAGTGTTAAACTGCGATATGTTATTTTTATTTCTGTATGCGATTTCATGTTGCATTAAGATCACTGAAGCTGTATTTTCAGTTTCATCGCAATAGGTTGGAGCATAAAATCATACTAATATATAAAAATGGGTTGATGTCTGTCTGTCTGTTCCTCTTCCACGCAAAAACGACTGAACCGATTGACTTGAAATTTGGCATGAGTGTCTGTGGTAGTTCTGGTTCCAACATAGGCATACGGAAAAGTACCGCGAGGGGTAGGGGGAGTAAGGGGAGGGGGTAAAGTGATTTGAACTTAGTTTTCTGTCTATGTTACTCTTTCGCAGGGAAACTACTAAACCGATTGGCCTGAAATTTGGCATAGATGTTCGTCGGGGGTCCAGCCCCAACATAGACCCATTAAAAGATAGCCCGAGAGGTGAGGGAGTAAGGGGAGGGGGTAAAGAAAATCCGAATCTTTTAAAGAAAAGCACAGGCAATTTATTCTATCTAATTTATTGCCAATTGAATTTTGTTTTCTTAGATTTTGTTCTACTCACGCTTTTAGCCGGGCGTAGCCTGGTCCAAATTCTAGTAAATATTAAATTATAGTAAATGTCACTCGTTTCTTAACAAATTAGTCAAATTAGTTAAAGCTCTGTGAAGGGATTAAAATTGAAAGTCATTACCTTGCAATGGCTTTTTACGTTTTTATACCTAGAATCCCCAACGATAAAGCTGAAAGCACTCGAGAGTGGTGAAAAAGTCATATGTTTACTGCCAATGTGATAAATGCAGGATCTTAAAACTATAGAAACTGTTTTAACAGGATGTGGGCCTACATGGTTACTTTTTCCCCGTTACCTAATTCAATTTCCACTCCTTCACTCCCAGAAAATCACATATGATTACCAAAATAAAATGAAACCAATCATAATCAGTCATAAAATAACAAATCACGATAATGATACGTCCATTCATATTTTGAAAAGAAAACGAATCGTGACACGTTGCCAATTGGGGAAAAGTGAAATGCTACAAAATGTAAATTAAGCTAAAAACCATAGGCTTTCTGATCAAAAATAGCCGAGTTAATTGGGTCTTCTGGTGCACTTTCATTTCAGCTGTCACCTGAATAACATAATTTTGTGTAAACACGAGAGGACCACAAACAAACATCAAGCAAAATGTATCACTTAACGTCAACTCAATTTCCGTTTCGAGATTTCGTAATATGGCTTAGATGTAGAACTAATACTATTCGAGGTGGACTGGACTTTGGCTCAAACTTGATTTAAACAAAAAAACATCTTAAGAAAAGTATCTATAAAAACCATATGAAATGAAAATAAATGTCATCATCGTGGGTAGATGCCCTTCCAGCGTCTACAAAATGTGTCCCCTACTCTTTAAAATCCAAAAGAGACGCCGTCTGCGGATGGATTTCCGTGTAGGTGACATTGGACCGGTCTTTTAATGGTGATCTTTAGTGTTTGGATTTCCGAAAGATCGCTCAGCACACATAAATATGCATTTATGTTGGTTTTATGTTTGTCAACGCGATCTATGATAGTAAAATCATGCTGGCTTTACAAAACTGGAGTGCACTTAAAATAAACCGAGCTATAGATTTTTATTTTCCGGGGCGTTCTAGGCCTTTTCTTGACATTTTCTAGAGGAAGGAAAACAAATGATATCTTCGGGACTCATAAATAGTGCGGCAGATTGATTACCTGGAAGTGTTAGGAAAATCTTTAAGAACTGGCAGCACAGAATGAACATAGCAGCGTGCGGCTTTGGAAAACCCAAAGAATATATAAAAAAATTTCTAATGTACGGCATAAAATGTCGGGCGTGCTTTCATGCAATATGGGCGCAATATGGAGTGTGAATTGGATTGGGAATGCCAAGGGTCCGATAATACTGTCGTCAGAGGCCTCCATAAAATGAGTTCGTTGACGTTTTTAAAATTCCATGCCACAAAAATTACGAGACATCCACTGAAATCCAATTAAGTGTCAACTTAACAGAAATACCAAAAGGTTAAGCAGGGGTGCAATCAATTCTCAAAACTGTTACTTTTTAAAATCAAATCTTATACATGATTGAAAATAATGGAGTGTTTTGAAAAAATATTCTGTTTTCTAGTTATTTTTTTTGTTGTATTTTTTTTTTTGGAAAAATTTCGTTTCTTATTGTATCGAAGATTTGTATCCAAGATTTCTCAAAAACTCCCTGAGAATTACAGTTGAGGATCAAAAAGTTTGAGAAATTTGCTTTGCTTTGACAGTAGAAGGTGGAAAATGGACACTGCTACCACAAAGTTAAAAAGCTGGTGCTTTCTTTACGATCTCTTATGTGTGTTGAGATACTTACCAGTTTATGTAAGACAAAACTGTGCGAAATTTCAAACATCTTAAAAGGTTCACCTTTTTTTTAATTATTCATTAGAAAGCAGAAGTGCCATTAAAATAAGTTATTCGACAGTAGAGAAATTCAAGATATTTTTCAAGTCACGCACTTTATTAAAGCAAACAAACTTTTAAAATATTTCTTCCGATCAAATAGTAAGTCTGCTATTTGCACAGAGTTTTAATTTCAGACTCTTATTATACCGAAATGTTATCAAATGCATGGAAATATTGCTCCATTTTCTTTACGATTTCCCAAGTGGATTGAGTATTTTGCAAATATTTTTACTGTGCACGATATTAGATCGAAAATCTAGTGATTGTGATCGTGCAACCACTTGACAGACTGAAATTCACGAAGCCGTTCGCTTACCCAAGAAAATTTAACCCGTCAAGTGCTATTCTTAGGTAATAATATTGCACGATATCTTATTCAAATAATAAAAGTATTTCAGTTTACCATAAATCGTAAACACGAAGCAATTTCAAAAATTCATCGATGGTTTTTTTTTTGTAATTTTCGATTATTTTATTAAAAGCTATTAATATCAAAGTTTTACGGTTTTAAATAGCTTTAAAGGAAGCACAGAAGAATTTTAAGTAGATTTCATATTAAATGAATTCTTAGTAGTATTTATATTCTAAAAATTTTGTCTATCCAAAATTAATGTGGCTACAATTTTTTTTTTCATTCCTTCCAGCGACACGTGCTTTATTTTAATGCAATCTATTTTTATACAATAAAATAGACACCTAAAATTTAAATTGTGTTGCATTTGTCTTCAAATATAGCTGCGTACAAAGTCCGAGACTATTATTTATGCTAGGGAAAAATACATTAAAATTAATTCATATCTGAAAAAAAAAACACCCGCGCATCATTTTGTTGAAAGGTTGTCAAGAAAAAACTCAACCTGGGGCAGCGGGGGGTCTATAAGTTAATTAATAAAACAAGTTTGACCTCATCGGGCATGTTTTGTTGCATTTTTGATTTTATTTTATAGAGAAACAAAAAAATTTTTCCGATCATATGCTGGTAGCGATTGATGGTGCTATCTATCAACCATCAACTGTTATATTAACAGTTCACAATGCAGTATGTTTTAAAAGACCATATGTGATATATTCAAGCGTATTTTTATAAGGCAAAGGAAAAAAATTTCTCGGAAGTCGTAAATCATTCCTCAACAAGAGTGATGAGATGTTTTACTAGAAGTGCGGCTACGCAAGATTCAAACTGATCTCTCAAATACAGTTGACCGTTCAATCCAAATAGGGGTAAACTGGTGTAATTTTCACGATCAGTTCCCATATCGCTTTGTGGAAAATTCACACGATTCGAGGTCGTACTTCAGCCTTGTTCAACGTTATTTGGTTTGAAACAGAGAAAAGTTGTTTCTGTGATAGTTCTAAGAATTTTCCATTCTCATCGACGGATCGAAGTAACGTCAAAGTCACCAGAAATGCAAGTTTTGCAATTTTTGTGTTTTAATTAGTGATCGTTTAGATTAATTGATCGGTTTATCAAACGATTTAGAAAACGATTCATTGATAGTATGTAGAGTTTTCCTTAGACAAAGATCTTGCTTTTTTTCTTGCTGACGTATTGCAGCGTCTGATCACACAAACAATAAGAATGACACGAAACACGCTGTATCGATCACATAAAAATACCATACTCGTATCTTCACATAAATTCCTTTATTGATAAGATAATGCTTGGATGAAATATTAATTTCCACTTAGCGATAACAAGAGATGTAGACATGCATCAAACGATCGCGGTCATGTATTCATATGTGACGATCACCACAGTCCACCTGTGATGATCAATAAATGAGATAAACGGGGATTAAACAAAATAGGAAAAAATGACCGAAAGGAGACATTAAATAATGATTATGTTGAACATGTAAAAGTAAAACTTTATGCCTACCTCATGTCGACCTATGCTCGTATGTTTCCAGAGACCTGCTAAATTATATAGCATCAGCTTCAGAAGTGCTTCGGATAATGTGATCGTTAAATTTAATTTTAATTATTATTAAGATGCGGCTACGCGTGATCAATCTGATGGAATGCAGTGTATAGCATTTAAAATGAATACGATTATCAGTTTATAAATCAACTCAAATGAAAAACTTTGGAGTTGTGGAGAGTAGAAGTGGTGATTTTGTTGTTTTACATGGGGATCGTAAGCTATTTTTTGTTGTTGTTGTTGCGTTGCATAATTGAAATCAATCCAAATCGAAATGGTTTTTTTTAAGAAACGGTAGCTTGATAATTACATATATTTTACGTTACCGGCCTTGATTTAGGGAAAAATTTTCTTGGAGAAAAATAAAAAGCCGGTGGTTTTTGAAGTCATGTTTATGTTTTAAAAAAAGTGGATTTTTTGCAATGATTTTCTGACGCTGTTATTCAAAGTTTCCCCTTCTCTTTTATCCCGTTTGCAGATGTATTTTGAACTGCTGAAGGACTCTGCATATGATTGTTTCCATTAAAAAGGTAACCACTGACGGACATATTTCCCCCCAATAACATTAACCCAACCCCTCCCGTGTAAACCCCTCTCCTGTTAGATTGTGCAATTCTAATGCGATTTTGATATTGGTATCACTAATAGAAAGGTAATGTCAATTATTTGAATTGCTCGACCTCTAGGATTTTAATATATTTTTTTTCACAATTTTCTTAAGAATTTTTTGTCTTACTGAAATCTACTTAAACCCGTTTTCCTATGATCTGCTGAGCCTGTGAAAACTTTTTTGACATGGCCTTAAATCCAAATCCCTTTTCTGGCAAAAATCCGAGAGCCTTTTCGAAGCGAACTTCATCCCCTTTCAGAGTTCCTTCGGATTCTTTGTGTTTTTTGACCTGAATTCAACCCTATAAGGGTCGTTCGAGCCAACGAAACTTGGCTGAATTATTAGAGATCAAGCAGGCTAAGCACACCTTTTTTTAACAACACTTCGCGTAAAAGTCCCTAAGGCCCTATTTACACCTTCGATTTTTTATTGAACTTTTCCACGAATCTTATTGTGGCTGAATAAATTCACTTAGCAAAAGTTTCTTTTGTTACCATTTTTAAAATTTACAAATAAAATTTAGATCAAAGAATATCTTACACGTCTTTTAGTCTCTTAATATGCAAAATAAATCTTACCCTTACCCTATGATTGTAAGATTGACTAATTGCTTCAGAAAGAAGCCAGTTTTTATGTAAATTAATCAATTATTGATTTTAATAGAGTATACTTGACCTCAAATCGGCTACAAAATCACTCTCAAAAGCCAATTATTAGTTATTAATCCAACACTAACCGGTTTAATTGTGCGAGTACGCCGTATAATATAAGATAGTTCCATTCTTTTACTACTAGTGACGAAATCAATGATCGAAATTCATCTCTTTATCTTTTAATTAAAATCTTTCGCAATCACGTTTGACGCTGGGCGACTGTAAGTACGCGCAGTGAAACTACGTCGTCGCACCAAAGATTCCTTAGTGGCGTCTACACGATTTTCACGCTATTTCGAATGCATCGCGGCACTTTTCCACCCTGGTTACGAGTAGTTTTCAACTATCCGCTGATCTAAAATGGATAATCTGCAGCAAGTTGAGGCTTCTACCAAATTGAAAATGGAAAAAATTTCAGGTAACGGGGAAACGCGATAAGGTAATTGTGCGTAAACGATAAATTACCTTCGCGTCGCGAATCACGGCGCCTCACATGAGACATTTATATCATCATCAACGCTCTATCATGTGCGCATGAAATTCTTGCATGACAAAAATGAAGGATTGCGCGCTCTGGAACTAATCGTGACTAGTTTCGTGAAAAATGTGAAAATTTCCTCATTAGGGTTGGTGCACCTGTAATTGTCTAAGCATCAGCAATTAGCTACATTGTCAAATAATAATGTAGTTATTACATTTTTGGTTTGAATTATTTTACGAACTTCAATCATTTCCTTGGTTATTTAAACAATTCCGGTTTTTGTAATTATCTCTAAAACTAATCAAAATTTTGGTCCTTGGAAAGAAAGTTACGCTATTTCTCAAGAAAAACCTTTCTCCAATGTCAAAAAAAATCAAAAAAAAACTAGTGATCGCTTAATTCCTTGACAGATTGAAAAAACTTAATTTCTCGAAAAGTGGCCAGAACTAGTGATGCATTCTCCCTATTAACGTGATAAAGTGTTTTTAAATATCGTCTATAAATTCTTCCCTCTTGGGTAATCGCTTGCTTGCTTGTCCAACCTGGCTTTTTGATGATTTTATTACATGATAGACGGTGCCACATAAATCTATCATGAAATTACAAGAATTGCCGTAATTAAGACTCATTTTGCATAGTTATGCGCCATTTCCATTGGATGGTCAACCGATCGATTTTTTTGTACACCACAACCATGTCCATATAGTGAGATAATAAGCGTCTATTAAACACACAGTCAATCAAGACTAATTTTTGCAGTTAAAAATATATTTAATGCAATTTTCTTCCTATATATTTACAGGTAGCTCCACTGATTTAACACCTTCGCTAATCGGGCTCTATGACAGTCTGACGGACAGTTTTAACGGAAGTCACAAACTAATTGATGGCACTCAGGATACTAAACAGAATGAAGGCAGCAATGATACAAACCCGATAGGTGATAGGAAAATTGAATTGGTCTCAGTTAATCATAGCAATCAGCATAATCATCAGACGTCTGGCATTTTGAACGGGAAACCGCGAAATTTTCAACTTCTTTCGCCAAACGTTCAGCGCTTGATTTCCCATTCGACAAGCACGTCAGTGGAAAAAGGCGATTGGAAACAGCAACAACAAATCACTGTCCAAACGAGTAGCACCACAAATGGTAGTAATTTTACCTCGTCTAATGTGGTGAGTAGATCCTTTCGAAGGACCACTGGGAAACAGAAACTTTCCCATATTCCACTGTCGAAAAATACCTGCAAATTAACACAGGCTGGTACTGAATTGGTGGAAACTTTTGATACCACGATTCTGTCCAGTACAGAATCTTTGGATAGCCTCCAGACTTCGACAAATCGCAAGGGATCCGATCCAGTAGTAGACAACGACAAAACACCGACGAATGTGATTGGAGGTTTTCACTTTGATCTCGATAGAAGTCAGGTCGATAGCCCAAACCAAACTCCGGCAGATATCAATGGATCCAGCGACCCGGTTACCAATAAAAATGTGAATAACTCGCATGCGGTATCGGGCATCAAATTGGATTATGGCAATTGCGAGAAATCAAATGTACGCGCTGACTCACCTGTAAACGGGAATTCTAGGTCGAATCATCGTCAACATCACCTGAAACATCAACATAAGCAGCAAAGCGAAAAACAGCCGCAAAAGCAACCATCCGAACGGGTGGATTTCAATCATTCATCAAATCGAATCGTGGAAATTGTTAGAAGGCTCCAACAGGTCGCGAAGAGTCCAACATCGGAGGAAAATTCGTTCAGTGTCAAGTGCCATAGCGAAAAACCATCTGCAGACGTAGCAGCAAACCCCTCAACAATCAACAGTCAGTTGAACTCATCGGACGAAATGGCCGCAGTTCTGAACAAATGTTTGGACATTGGAGAGTCCAGTGATGAACATTTCGAAGACTCAGTCCTGGAAACGTGCAATTTTTATACCACCGCAGTACCGGAATCGGAGCTGAATCAGAGCTTAGACAGTATTGTGATTAGTGATAATAAACACGCCATTAGAAGTGATAAAACTCAGTCTTCTGGGACGAAACTGCCCAACGCCAAGAAACCTCCATCGCCATCATCACCACTGTTGACCTATTCGAGGGTGAAGTCCCTAGGAGGTAAATCTAGCAGCGCTTCCCGGAAGTTGTCGGCTGAAAGTTTGGACAGATTAACAGAAATGAAATCGAAGCCATCATCATCGAGCCCAAGGAGTAATCGGTCGCCCAGTCTTATCCTGCCCGATATCGCCAAATTGAAGCATCGTCCTTTGTCGTCATCGTCCATCTGTTCGACGTCATCGAGTTCAAGTTCCGGGTCCGATCATCACATTGCAGGGAAACTGGGAATCTCCTACTTGGCAAGTGTGGAGAGTCTGGCCGATCAAAGTGAAAATGAGCTCCTAGGCAGCAATGTTAGTTTGACGGTTTTTGAGAGATCATGCAAGGAGATTGTCGATTCGGAGAGAAGTTATGTCGAGGATTTAGATCAAGTAATACGAGGGTGAGTTGAAAAGGAAATCAAATTAAATATCTTTTATTTTTTAATTTATTTATTCCGTTTGTCTTTTCACTGGAAAATACCTCACTAGTTTTGAGTACTAAAAGATATCCTCCCCTTTAAACCCCTCACCTGCTATTTCTTATATTTTGAAAGATACTTTGATCCGGTTTTCACTATTAAACTTGTGACCGCTTCTTCTAAAATGTTCATTACCCAATTTCGCTCCTTGATATCTTCGATCGCATTGGAAAACTACTTTGAAAACATTAAAAAAAAATCTTGAAACTTTTCCAGATACTTGGAGGATTGGAAGGAAGGTGCTTGCCTTAAAGAAGACGAACTCAAGGTGCTATTCAGTAACATTCAAGATATCTACGATTTTAATTTAATTCTCTTGAAACAACTTATGAACTCGGGAATGGATCCATTCAAGATAGCCAAATGCTTCATAGATCTTCGTGACGGTTTCAATGTTTACACAACTTATTGGTAAGTTTACCAGGTTTATTATGTACAAAGTGTGATGTTCTCGTTTGTTTCTCCTCATTTTGCTTGCGCCTAAATTTCCTACAATTTTATTTAAAGTCAGGTAGTAATGAAATTATATCGTCATAAGTCACATGTTGAAATTGTAAGTATTTTTTTTTATATTCAGGTCGGTGTCAGTTCGTTAGAAAAATATGAAGGTAAAAATAAATTGTTTGGGTTCAATGACTTTTCGCACCTTCACTACGCGTTTGAGTGTTGTTGATATGAGATACCTGTTGGAGCCTCTCAAGTGGAAGTGTAAACACGGGAATTGAGCGCCACATTCATTGTAAATTATGTTTTATTCCTTTTTTCGCTCTCTTTTTTTCTCAATTTTATTTTATTTAATTTTGTTTACAGATATAGAATTGTTTCTACTGTGTTCTAATTTCATCACGTTGTGTTTAATGTTTTTTTTACAATACGAAATTGGGTTACCTACATGAAGATTGAATTAAACTGCAATACTTCCAGCTGTTTTTCTAATTTTGTACGAATTCTTTTATATTTTTGTGTAATTGGGACTAATTTGGATATCAATCAAGATATTCAAAATTGGTTTTAAAGTATAGTTTACTAGATATACAAAATAGGGAAAATTTAGATAAATTAAATTAAGCACAAGCCCCAAAATGGGGGGCGGCTTTAGAGGTTCCTGAAAAAAGCTATTTAACGATTTTGGCAAAAGAAATTATTAAAACCTCTTGTTATATCATGAAAAATTCATCTCGCTATTCCAAGGACAGTGTAAATATTTATTATTTTACATGAAAGTATTTCTCATTGATATTTATGTGACTGTTTTATTAAATGATTAATTAAATATGAATAACATGTAAAATACATTTATTTGTAGTGTAAATAAAATCCGCTTGCACGGTGGTAGACTTTCATGACATTTTCTACTTAAATAATTGCTGCGATAAATTCTGGTAAGACACGGAATTCCTCTGCACAGTAAGTGAGAGCATACGGAATGGACTTCGTGTAACTCGGCTGATAGTCAACATTGTTAAAATATTGTTGAAAGGTAGAAAAAAACGCAAGCGCACAATCGGATTAAACCATCTCTATTGCATGAAGGCATGCATGCATTATTATTACTCGTATTTGTATTACTTGACCGTGTAAATGTACTTCTGTAGACCAGCCCCCGTCTCGCCTATCGATCTGGACTCTGACATAATCAGCGAATCTTACACGTCGTCTTACAACTCATTCAAGCCACTTTTGCATTCAGTGATCGTAACACGTCATTCGTTGCAGTTTCCACTGGACACGACACTATTTAAAATATCACAATTCCGCTTTATGTAATCTAGATAACTTCAGTGGTGCGCATTTATACAACAATGTCAGCTCAAAAATTTCAAGATTCGCTTGCTCTGATTGGAATGTCTTTCACTTGATCAGAAGCAAATGTTGCAAATCTTGTAAGTTTCCATTGTTTCACTTAAAACTTCTTGTCATTGTTGACCAATGCATGCCGAATAAAAATACAATTGAAATATAATGGGGAGACTTCATCTTGGTTGAGCATCATTTAAGTTTGAACTCACTTCAAAACTTTCAAGGAATTTTCTGCTTCAACAAATTTGAAATATTAAACCGAAAAAAATATGAAAACCCTAACGTTTCCCTTCCTTCTTACCCCCTTATCAGCTATATATCCGTAAAAAAATGTGATCCGGTTTTCATGATTAGGCAGATCGTCGCTTAGGAAAATTATTTTCTGTCCACCAAAATCGGCCGCAAGTATTCCAGGCATAATTTTGTAACAATTTTAATAACAAATTAATGCAGGAACCTAAAAAGAATCTTGAATGCACAAAAACTGATTTAAATACAAATTCTTCAAAAGATTATCTCCCCATTTCATTCCCGAAGATATACGAGTTTACTGAAGGTGAATCAAGACCCTGCATAACAAAAGAAGTTACGCGAATAATCAGTAAATCTGCAAAGGAATCCAACCTTTCCACATGACTTCTGACTTACTCATCCGCATTCAAAGCGCAAGCAAAACAATTTTAGCTTTCTTGTTGGATTTTATTTATGTTTTACTTAAATGTTTTTCTTATTATGTTAAATGTTTGTTGGTTTCTTCTCTTTGCAGTACAAGTTATCCTGAGGCGATATCTTTGCTGACATCTTTGCTGCAGGCGTCACATACAAACGCCCTTCTGACGTCCACGCAGAAAATGCTGAAACACACGCTACCGCTTGGATCGTATCTACTGAAGCCAGTCCAAAGGATCCTAAAGTATCACCTGTTGTTGGATGTAAGTCATGTTTCGATTTAAATAAACAGATTTAACTAAAAGATGTATAGAAACTGGACCGCATATCATCTGGTAACTGTATTTGAATTATAAGAAGATATAAAGATATAAATTAAGTGATGAGCAGAGGGAGGGGGAGGTGGGATCTGCTTGTTTTCTGTTTCATGTTGGCTGTGGGGCAGATGCCCTTTCATTGGAGATGTTTTATTTTATTCGTTGTTCTTTTAATTTGAAATAATGTTTTTCTTTGATTTGCAGAACCTACGCAAGCACTGCGATGTCCAGGAGGTTGCCCAGGCACACGAGATCATGCGAGAAGTGGCGAGGAATATTGATCAGGTCAAGCGGAAACTTGAGCAGCAAAGTCGGGTCAAGGAACTGTCGGGAATATTGGATGGTTGGCTCGGACCTGGTAAATAAATTTTATACAGTTTTGTGCATTTTATTATTAACTCTCATTTGTATGCTTTGTGGGTGGATCATTGAAACTTCAGATATAAATAAGTGTGTAACGGTGGAATATTGTAAAAAAATATTTGCAATAATTTATTTGATTTTCTCGTGTGCAAATAAAGGTCAATTTGCTGTCATGGAAAAACTTTTTCCTGGTTTTTGGTCCTGAGTTATAAAAATTTTTTTTTTGTGTATTATATGTTACATATTTATACAAATCGACGCCTCCATTGCAATACTATCGTAACTTGACTTACGATATTCTTCAATTTTGAATTTATAATTCACTAAAAACCCAAACTTGTTAACTTTTTTGAGATGTCAAGGATTCACAATTGCCAGAATCAGCAAAAAATAACTAAAATTCTTTCCAATATTAATGTCTTATCGTACTTACAAAACCGTCAGAATTTTGACGGCTCAAGAGAAATACGCGGAGGCGTCAAAATGGATGCAAAATGCTTCAGAAAATCCACAAAAATTGCATATATTCTCTACGTGGGCATAAAAAAAATTAGTCACGACATTCCCATGCTGTTCTAGTGTCCTGGGAATTAAATTTTTGTCAGGGATAAGTCAATTTAGCATTGCACCCATAAACTTTCGCCTGCGCCGCATTTTTCGACCTGTTTCTGCTCCCAGTATTAAATAAATTCGCACATTTTATGATAAAATCCTTGATTATGAGGTATTTCTCTCTAAAAATTTTGTCGGGAGCGCAACTTCTACACTCAGTTTTTTTTTTGGAAAAATGGGTGTCTTTATGGATCGCTGCTAAAGGTTCCGGTCCACATGAGAGTAAATGCCGGCGAGAGCTTCTCGATAGCAGCTACTCGCAAATGGACACGTCTCTGAGAGTCGCTGTCAGAAACTCGCAAAAACTCGCGAGCTAGTTTCTGCGAGCTGTCAAAAGTGATTCTACTCTCTAGTGGACACGCCTTCACTGAACTCTCGGAGAGTAACTCGCCAGATACGAACGGCGTTTGAATTTTGCGAGTCGCTCTCGAGAACTCGCCAAAGCAAGATGTCAAAAAAATCAAGATATTGGTCACCGGAAAAGAAAATCGCCGAAATTTACTCTCAAATGGACAACCTCCTACGAGTAACTCTCGAGAGTTTTTGAGAGTTACTCGCGTATTTACTCTCATGTGGACCGGCACCTTAAGACTTCTTTCATAATGTTTGATTACTTGCGAGTCATTAAAAGTTTTTTCACGGAGATTCCCATAATTTGTAGTTACACCACGGGTTCGAAAATAAGAACAACCGAACCTTGGCTTGTTATGCACAAAAAATCTTTATAAATAGATTTTGTCAGCCGTTCCCTTTTTAGACAATAATAATATCATTTCTTGTATCGAAAAAAATGTATGTGAATAAAACATTTATGAATAACTTTTCCTTTATCTCCATTTACAGAACTAACAGTTCTCGGCGAATTGCGCCAAGAAGGATTACTCTTGGAGAACCATAAGCCAAGAATGGTCTTCTTATTCCAGACGATGCTGATAATAACAAAACCGAAGGAGGACAACCGTTTGCAATTCAAATACTACATTGGGGTAAGTGTTAACAATTTTCAATTTTCCACTCCTGTGAAGTAGATATCTTTCTTCATTTGCAATGCAATTGCCAATTTAAACACTTTTTAGCATTAAGAATTAGCATAAAATCCGGTGTTATTTAATTTAAAATGAATTTAATTTTCCTATGTTTTGTTTATGTAGCGCAGTAACCTAATGCTTCGTGAACATTTACCTGGCGAGCCGACCAGTTTTAATGTAATTCCATACGATGAACCGCGAAATCAAACCAAACTGACGGCCAAGAATCGTGACCAGAAGAGGCTCTGGGCACAGAATATCAAGGGAGTCATCCTGGAGCAATTCGATATACCAAGTCGAGCCAAGGAACTCGTCTACAAACTCGGTGATGAAGAAGGTAAGACTGCACTAAAAAGGGAGTTTTTCATATACTCTATCAATCGCTAGGAATCTTTTAAAAGTTATTTTTATTTTTATTTTCGAGGGGCTTTAATTTGTTGCACCAATTCTATGTTTAATGTTTTGTATTGTTTTGTTTGTGGCGTCTTTTGTAATTTTTTTTTAATTTTTTTAAATTACAGTATAAGTTAATCTAATATCGTAGTAAAAGAGACAATGATTAGTAATTTTTTTTGTAGTTTTAAAGAGAAGAATCATCTACTAAACTAGAGTTTTTGTACATCAACATTTTAACGAACGTTTAGAGCAAAAGAATAAATTTTATAGATTTTACACGTTTTTTTAAAAAATTTTAATGTGGTTTAATTTAATGTTTTTATACCTAACAAATGTTCTTTCTCTCCTTCAATATAGTGAGATAAATTAATTGGCCTTGGGCAAGGCGAATAGCGCACTCTCTCATATAACAAAAAAATATAGAAAAAAACGAGAAGGTAATGATTTGACGGATGATAAACATCACAGCTCTATCAACATGATTGTGTCAAGAATGAGTTTTTCCATCATTTTTCAAAATTAAGCGGAGAAAAGCACCTTCAAGAATATTCTTCATCGTTATTATGTTTTTCATATTTTTTTTTCGTTTTTGCTATTTTTTTTCCTTTTTTCACCTGTCATCATCTCTTCTCAGTTTAATTTGCTGTTTTACATATTCCGCATATTTTTCTTGAACAAATGCACTTTTATTTTTATGTGATTTATTATTTTTTATCATTTTTTTTTAAATTTATAATTTGTTACCACTACGTTCACAAACAACCAGTCTTAGAGAGTAACTAAAATAACACCTTATACTAACTTTGCTTCAATGTGAGACAGTAATGTTCGCATAAAAGGCATTGAGGCGTGAAATCATCAATCAACATGTTGCTGATCAACATTTCATAATAACAAATTAATATAAACTCATTGGAATTTCCTTGCTTTAATGTTTTCTTGGATTTGCTAAGCGCTTATACTTCGACATGGCTTTCATAAATTCCTACCCAAGAATTTTATTAACATAGGTTTCATTACGCGATGCTATACTAATACAATATTATTTTGGCTTTTCACATTTTCGGAACATTAGAAAATTAAGAGAATTTAAAGCAGATTTTTTTTTTTAATATTCCGGTCATCTATGGAAGATTTAAAAGGGATTTTATTTTTAAGGAAGTCGCAATCATTTTTCGGTAGTGGTCGAAATTTTTAGGTTCGCCACTGATCACGATATATACTCGTCTGTCATTTTAACCGTTTTTCCGTCCATTTATGACCCGAGATTTGGACCAAACCTTAGACTTTAAAGTAAGTTTTTTTTTAGTAAGCTGGAAGTATTTAAGCTATACGCTTAAACCCAACGTTTCCTTTCCTTCTTAACCCCTCTCCAACTGTTTCCCGAATAGTTGAAGAAATTTTGATCCGGTTTTCACCATTAGGCATAATATAAATCTCATCCCTTGCTATGAACCCTTCCTCTCCCTCTCTCTCTCTCCTATTTTTCATAGATCCCGCCTTGTGGCCATTGAAAAAATTAGGCTCGTATCTTAAATAAAAGATCCTGACGCAACTTCCGGTTCCAAATAAATTATCTCGTTAAAGATTAGTTTGAAATAGGGATAAATATCTTAATGTCAAAATGCTTTTCATTCTGGCTATAGGCATGTCATGCCGTTTGTATACCATTGCCAACTTTGTATTGCTTGTTCTTATTGGGCTGATAATTGGCTTTTACACTTATGAACATACAGACACACACATTCACCATACACTATACACATATACACCCACACAAACTATAGAAAATCTTTTTTTAAATAACAAAAATAATATCGAGTTATATTTTTCTCTTTTAGATCGAACACCGGATAAAAACATTTGGAAATGGAGTCTAAATTCATCAACGCCTGTGTACCTTGAGCGACGAAATCAATATCGGCGTAGTGAGATGCGGAACCGATCGAAAATGAAGCGTAAAAATATGACAACGTCTGTTTCCCTAGAGGGTTTCAACCGTCAGAAAGAGCTGGAAAATCGCGAAATGCAGCGAAATCAAAGTATGGACGACAATATGATCCCATCTCTCCCGAAAGTGCCAGAGACATCAAAAGAATCCAGTAAAAAGACATCAGCACCAAAATCGGAAGGCAAACCTAAAGGCTGTAGTCATAAATCTGAATTGTGCAAGTGCAGTTCTGTTAAACGCGAGCTAACAGCCAGTTTGACTAGAAGCCAAATAAAGGAGCGAAGCAAGTCAGTTCCGCGAATCCCGTCCACAGCAAACGGTGATAGCGACGAAGATTATCACATGTCATCGGAGAACATCTCGAGGAACCATCAGAACGACTCACGACTGTACAAATTCTCAACACTCGGAAGGCCAAAGTCTTCCAAACAAGTTGACGTCAAAATGTACAACACGAAGACAATGCCCAAGAGAATAGCAACGTTGAAGAAGAACAAAGCGAAGAAGGAAACGTCCAGATTCTATATGGATCTGAGCGACATTGAAGATACTGTCCTGCGGATCACCGAATCAACAGACAATCTGACGATTGCTGAAGATGGAAAAAAAGCCGATCCACTAAACTCCCAGCAAAGTCTTGAATTGGACCGCCAGGCAATTAATCAGGAGGGTAAGGGAGAGGAGCTAGAAGTCGAAAAGCAGTTGGATCCTGAAACTGAGGAGAGAAATCAACTGAAGAAAGATTTCGAAATTATTTCCGAGTTACTGAAAGAGCACAAGGATTTCGATAAGATCCTGAAGAAGCCACCGAAGAAACGGTCATTCGATAATGGTCTGATTATTTCTAGTCCAGAATCTGCGCACAACCAAGTTCCCCCACCGGTGCCTCCTCGATCGCCACCGCCCTTGGAGGTCGAAGAGTTGAAGGTGGCAAAAGCCCGAGCTGCTGCACAAGAAGCGGAAGAGCATATCTACGAAAGTCTCCTGCGAAACGTCCACGTACCGTACAAATTCTCGCCGGTCCTCAACCGATCCAAGTCACAACAGTATTACACGTCGACGTCGAAAACGGACCCCAAGCCCAAACCGCTGCCTCGCCCCGAATCCGATTATGTTACGCTGGTGTATTCCGAGTCTGGAGACCTGGAGAGTGTAGAAAACGGTACGCCCAACAACAACGGCGGCGAAATGTTGAGAAATAGCGATTCCAATATAAACTATGAAACTGTTGCCAAGTGTGAAGCATCAGAAGATGAAGCATCCTCTCCTTCGGTCTCGTTTTCGTCCGTAAACGATTTGCAGCGACAGGAAAGCTTCACTGGAAAGTCGGCAAAGAATCTTCTGCAGCGACTGGTAAACTCGAAGGGCGAAAACGTCTCCACGTCGGAGAATTCTCTTCTGCCCAGGGTTCGCAAAAGTGTGGACAATATTAGCATGGGATTCGGAAGGATCAGCAAACCTGAACGACGAGTCTCTGATGTCTCGGAAATGTGCCGGCAAAGCATTATTCACAAGCAAGGCAGCGAAGCGGTTGGCGAACGTATGGCTAACCTGGATTACGCCGATCCCCGAACGCTTTTCGTCGGCGGATCCATTAATAATTCGGCATTATCCTTGAATCCACAACGGGATTCGGTGTTTTCGCTGACTTCCTCCAACGACAGCGTCTGTGATGGCCATAAGAAAAGCCGAACAAGTGATGACATTGTGATCTCCTCGCCGAAGCGCTCCTCATTTACGTATGAGGACAGTGTCGAGGCGTGCCTGGAAAATGATTTTCGTGATTCGGCAGTCTACAGTGATGATAACGAGCGCCGCAATGAGAATTTTGACGAAATTGCAGAGACTTCCACCTCCCCCTCTAGTCCCCAGCCACCTCCGTTACCAAAAAGACATCAGCAGCCGCCAATGGCGCCCCGAAAGCCGCAGGCGCCACTGCCAAAAACCGCGAATCCTCCACCGATACCAGCTAAACCGCATGTCCCATTGAAGCGTCTTTCCAGCACAAATTCTAATAGCATCGGATCTCCGGAGATCTTGTCTCCAACGGAGAGTGATTCCAGTGGCAAAAGTTGGGTACTGCAGCAAATAGAGAATTTCAATAAATAATCCAACTTTGAAAAAAATCACAAAACTATTGAAAAAGGCTCAAAAATACACAGAAGACAGCATTTATGTCACCATTTTTCAAATTTATGAAATTTAAGAAAAACTCATTTTTCATTTATAGTCGTTATTTTATGCAATACTAATTCTAACTATAGATTTTAGTAAACTCGTGTAATATTATTGGTTTTATTATTATTATTATTTGTTTTTGTATTATTTTTGTGTTATATTTTTTATGTATTATTTTGTTTTATGAGAGCAAAGCTCTGCAAAATTCTTTTCTATATTTTATATAAAGAATCGGTTTTATGCCAATCAAGTGGGATTTTTTCGTTTTTTTTTTTAAATTTAAGTAATTTAGCGAAATCCATGGAATATTTTCATCACATTTATGTAAAAAGATGAAGATTCACATTCGAAAAATCATCAAAACCTTACAACGAGTGCAAGCCATTGCCATATTAGAAAGTTTGTAGCAGTAGTTGTTCAATACTAGTACATATTTATTTTAAAGAGATTTTTTATATTGTATTGTTTTTGTATCTTTTAAGATAAAAATCTTATAAGCTATTAATCAATGAATAAATTTTCAAATTTATAGTTATGAAAGAAGCATGCCTTTTATTACGACTGAATTTCAGGATCATTTATTATATTAATTTTTGGAAACCTAAAACAAAGCCAGTATGGTGTAAAAATGTATAGTTTTAGGTGTCTTTGAATCGAATGATGAATTTTTACTTCTAGCAACATGTTTTTTTTATATTAAAACTTCATACGGACGGATTCTGCAAACGAGAGTTTTGAAACTCGCCCGAAACTCCCATATATTGTAATTTATATAGAAATTTTCCTACACATTTTATCCCCTAAATATACTTTTCGTCGCATAGTATTTTTTCAAATCAGCGCCTTAAATATGTTTGTTTAAAGTATTTGTTTATTCCACATGTCTCTCAATATACATCTTCGCACAAACCCATTTAGAGTTCGTATTTCAACCAGGGATATATTTCAGGCACAAACCATTTTTCATTGGAGTTTTTTACTAGGGTAAATGAACATATTTCTTACCGTTGATTTTATTTTATTCTCAAACGATCCCTCTTTCTACACGGAAATGGAGTAAAAGATTTGGTGCGGGGATCGGGGTGGGACGGGAAAAGGTAGGTGCAACAAAGATCTTTCAATTTTTCGCAATGATGGAACAAGATTTGGTTGCAATCTAAAAGTTTTTGCTGTAAAAATTTTAAAACCACTTTTTTATTTCTTGCGGAATGAAGTGGAAAGATGCATTTGACCGAAGGATTTGTTGGTTAGTTGGTTTGTCTGTCCCTCACATCTTATAAAGGACTGAACCGATTTCGATCCCGTTTCCAATTGGTAATAATGGAAGAAAGATTCTAAATTATAGTTTTTGATCTCCAGGACCGATTTGACTTGGTTTTCTCTATTCGACTGGCGATGGAAAATATTTGAAAAAATTATGACTCTAAAATATAAAAAAAAACCCATATTAACTACTGGTAGAAAACTTTAAATTGAATCACAAATTTCAAATTCAAATCTCTTTAATGTTTACACTCTCGGGTGGCCTCAAATATATAATAAATATTCAAAACTAGCTTGCCTACCCGTCGTTGCCGGGTTAAGTTTTTTCAAATTTTTTTTTCTTTGATGGATTTGACGGTAGTTTCCCCACGAAAGGGTAACATAGAGGAAGAGCTAAGTATCGAGATCACTTTACCCCTTCCCCTTACTCCCGCACCTATCGGGCTACTTTTTAATGGGTCTATGTTGGGGCTGGACCCCCGACGAACCAAATTTCAAGCCAATCGGTTCCGTAGTTTCCCGCGAAAGAGTAACATAGCGCAAAAACTAAGTTTCGAAATCACTTTACCCCCTCCCCTTACTCACCTCACCCCTCGCAATACTTTTCCGTATGCCTATGTTGGAACCAGAACTACCACAGACACTCGTCAAATTTCAAGTCAATCGGTTCAGCCGTTTTTACGTGAAAGAGGAACAGACAGACAGACAGACATCAACTCATTTTTATATATTACAGTAGAATCCCGATAATTCGTATATCCCGCTAATTCGCATGAATTTGCTGGTCCCTTGAAATACGAATTATCGGGATTCTACTGTAGTATGATAAAAACCTATGATTTTGATGAAAAAATGTCGAAAGTCTTAGGTTAAAACAAGTGAAGAAGAAAATTAAAATTATTGAAAAATCCCGGATTTAAAAAACCTTTTTTAATACCATTTGAAGTTTTCTATTAAAGTTTTGGCAAACATCCTCACGGCAGCAAACTTTCTCCAAAGTTATAAAAACTTAAATCAAATCCCATAAAGTTATAAAAACTTAAAAATGGATTTTCGTCAATTTTTGAACGCATGAAACTTTTTTCCCGGTTTTTTCCAAATTTTCTTTTATTTTTGTCTGGGAAAATTGTTTTATAAAAAGATTTAGGTTGACATCATGTTCAGTATTTGTCCTAAAGACTTATCACTAATTGAATGTTGTTACACTATAATTAACAGAAAATAATTAATCTTTTCTAGAGTTAGCAACTAAAGTTTTTGATCGGGTTTAAATCCTTGTCATGATGTCCTTATGAATTTACAGAAAAGCGCATGTAGACACAACGGAAGCCACTTTAATTCCATAGGAAAGCAAATAAAAGGAAATCGTGAAAATAAGATTAATATTGATTGAATAAAGCGGGACAACAGTTTTGAAGAAAGAACGTTGTAAGACAAATCGTACTAAATGCACTTCAATGCCACATCTAACACTGCAGGATAAATGCAATCAGATCTAAAAAGAACAAGACGAATCAAAAAGTAAGAAAAAAAACTCACAACAAAGTAAAGAAACACATCAAATCCTTTTATGTTAGTTGCCTGAAATAAAATCCTTTTGCCATTCGAATGTTTTGTAAGTTTTGCCTTGAATTTCAGCGACCGAAGGACCGACATCGACAATACAAGTAGTTTTTAGTTTAGTTTTCCCGACATCAATATGTGGTTTGTTTATTTGTCTTTAGGTCAGGCATGATATTCTTTTCGTAGTTCACTCGAAGGGTAACCACAAGAGACCGTTGACGAAAAAAAGGATGACAAAGTTTCAAGTGAGGTTTGCCAGTAGATTCAGGGATGAAGAGCTTCTCCTCGAGGTCAGATAAAAATGGATTTTGTTTCAGTGTCAACTACAGCAATTTCAATTGTTTCAAATTGTTGGAAAAAGGACAAGTGTTTGGCTTTCAGTACGAGACAACATTTTTGTAATCCTTTATATTCTGAGCATGAATGTTACTAAATCGCCACGATATTCTGTTACTGCCATCAGATACATGACCGCATTACATTTTGTTTTGTTGGGAAAGTGTTATTGGATACGAGATGAAATTGTTTGAGAAGTTATATTACGTTTGATATGGACACTTTGATCAACAATTCTTGGCTTTATCTGAAGCGATTTTTATTTTATTTATCTAATGGAATTAAATTTATCTAATCCTGATAAGTTTCTATAATGGGGTTTGTTTGTTCTAAGCTGCTCTAATTCAATACTAAAACGTTGGCAGTGAAATGTTATCACTATTAGATATTTTTTGGTTGAGTATTGGATAATTTCTTAAACATTAAAAAACACTACACTCAGAAAAATGGAGGCTAACCCGACGACCTACATACGGCGTAATTGGCCTCGGTCAGGCGCGCGTTCGCCTGCATGTAGGCAACTAAAACTGAGTTGACCTGTGGTCGGAGAAATTCTGAAATTAAGCCACCAGCAGGTGAAGTAGGGCATTGGGAGCTACACGAGTTGACCTTAGATAGGTTAACTCTGACCTCTAGCTGGCTTACAGAAACCTCTGTAAGGTCAGAGTTAACCTGACAAAAAGTTGACCTGGACATTTTTCTGAGTGTAGATTGAAAGAACTTTCCAATTGTTTTGTTTTGGTGAAGAGTAGTGGTAAAAAATAAGTAAGATTTTACCATTAAAAAAATTGATTTTCCTTTTTCGAGAAATTTTTAGGGGCTGTTAATAAAATACGCTACGCAGGTTTTTGTCCCTTCGGACTGCTCCATTCATGACATTTTTTCGCAATTTTTTACCCTCCTTCCCCCACCTCCCTAAAACTAAGACGAATTTTATGTAGGACCCTTTAATTCTTTTTGTACGCATTAAAAAATTAAATTATATTTTCCACATGCACTTAGAAAGAAAGCTTTCTGGAGTGAAGGTAATTTTCTGAAAAGTAAATTATTTATCCTCCTAGACACCAAACTATTTGGCCCCCAAATCCATACTTTTTCTATATATGTAAATGTATAAAAAAACTATGCATTATCCACAGGGATTAGCTTTGGTTAAGAGCGGGCAAATTTCAGTGACAAAGGGAAAGTTGTTGAGATTTAACACATTGACTGCCATGGCTATCATTTTTGATAGCCAATGAAAAATGGCACAAGTTTTATGAGAGGCCCCGGTTAATAGGCCCTATCACAGAATCCGATACGAATGGTTCGGATCGTAAACTCAATATTGTTGTTAGTATAAAACACTAACAACAACATTGAGTTTACGATCCGAATCATTCGTATCGGATTTTGTGATAGGGCCTATTATTTTCGATAGCCAGCGGCGGCTTCATGCAACTTATTTTCGGTCGACCGATAAGGGAATCCTGTTTCACGAAAACTGATTAAACAGGCCGACACTCGCTCTGGGGCACACGATATAAGAATCTTTTCTAATTAATTTGGAGTCGCTGAATCCGAATCTGGCCGTAGTTTAGCCGGATCAGCTCTTGTTTTTAAAATATGAAGAAAAAAAGAATTGTTGATTTCCATATTATAAATATTTAAACCAATTTATGAATCACCCTTCATATTTGAAAAACGAGAGTTGGTACAGCCAAAATTCTACCAGATTCGGATTCAGCGATCCCAAATTACCCAGAAAATACTCTTATATCGTATGCCCCAGAAAGAGTGTCGACCTGCGTAATAATTTTTGGTCATCTAAAGATTTCCTTCGACTACTCATTTTATCGAAAATAAGTTACATACATTCATACATACACACATATATTCTACAGGTCATATATTCTACATGTATTGGAATTTTCTTTAAATATTTGCAAAATTTGTTCGGCAGTCAACGTGTTAAAGAATCAATCAAAATATCATTTTGACATAATCGTGATAAATAATTAGTGAAATTCCTTTTGATATAATCCTGATAAGTAATTAGTGAATTTGAAAATAAATATAAAAATTAAATATTCGGTTTCTTTCCTTTAAAACTCATAAAAATCCACTTTTAAGAAAAAGAATAACCCCCTTCTAAATAAACAAAAAAGTTTGGCTCTCCTAAATAAACAAAAAATCGGCTGTTTTTTCTTAAGTTTTGTTCAGATCAAAGAGAAGGCGATGAGGAACGAGAAAAAGTGGTCCAATTTTAACCATTAATTTTTTATCCGGAAATTTTGTCGGTGTAATTTATATATTTTTCCTCGGAAAGCGTTCCGCCGCGCCGTAAACTTGACGGCATTAAAAATTTACATTATATATTTTTCATATATCGATTATTCAATATTGTTTACCATTATTAAAAATCATTTTTAAAAATTCACCTACCAATGATTCACTTCAGCAGAGAGAAAAAAAAACAGAGTAACAATCTGGATATTTACCATCTGCTGTATACCAAAAATATATGAAAAAAAATCCACTTTCCTCCATATTTCCGCTTAATATTAAAAATGTAATTTTAATACTCGATATTCAATATTTAGATTAGCTTTTCCTCTTCATGGAACAACAATTTCACGGCAATATTTCCCGAAGGTAAGTCAACAATTTAATAAAACTCTATATATTGCCATCCATCTGTTCTTTTAACTCGTTCTCTTTTTTGTGAATACTTTAAGGAACGCCAAAGAATTTTTCACCTTTCCTCCTGTAAGCAAGAAAAAACAAAATTTGCAAGTCGAATAACATCAACTAATTGTATTATTTGAATACAACACAAAAAAGAAGACATGATAGAAATTACTTTCGCGTCCATTTTTTCTGCACAAAATTTTCTGATCATGCATTTTTTCATCAGTTTTCTATTGAAATAAACTGCCAAAGTGTAAAGAAAAGTTGGAGAACTAGAAAAAAAAAAGATCAATACCTGATGTTAAATTCTACCTAACGCTGCCGCTGATTACGACTTGAAAATTGCAAAAATGTAAAATATCCCACAGATAGTTGGATGTACCAATAGATAGATATCACATTTCATATAATAATGGGTAACGAGAGAACTTCCGTTTCGAGGTTGACTTATGTCCTGCCTGCACGATTATATCCATTCGACCTGCACGTCCGCAAAACTCATTGGGAACTTTTCTAAAAAGTAATTAAAGGATCTCGGTAAGAAGAAAGAAGCATCCGTCGCACCGACAAACAGTAGCCAGCAAGAGGATATAGAGAGAGAGAGAGGGGGGGCAGCATCAATAGCATCAGGCATCATCATCCACAGCATAATCATGAACTCAGCCAACGATAGAGGAATGTTAAAAGCTACCAGTGACTTTATTCAGAATATGAAATGAGCTTTAGTTTCTGGCACGTGATTCAAAGTCATGCTTTATGCTAGCAAATATCCTCGTGCTTAACAAAATGCAAAGGGAATGGTAAGCTAGCGTAGAAGGGGATACGAACTACGAGGAAGAAGGAGCAAACGATAACAACCCCAACAACAATAGCAAAGTGCATAACAGAAAACTTTTGGATGCCGTTCGACTTGAGGTAAACACGTGCTTACAAAGGACACAACTTGTGTAGGTACAAACTTCCTCGTTCGTCCTGATCCGCTAAAGCAAACACACAAAAATGGGTGAACGGACGGTCGGCGGGTGACTACCCTGTTACATTTTTTCCTGCCACCTCATTCGACAGTGTCTGCATTGGTTTGACGTACGTATTTGGCAAAGGACCTAATTTTTGGGGTTTGTTTTTACTACGGAAAATGCATTTCCAGGACGCATGGTCACGCGCAGAAATTCTCTCAATCCGTGAGTGGGCGAGAAAAGTTGATGAAAAAGAGTTGAAGCAATGGAAAACCTCGTGGTGGATGGCTTGGAGAGTTTTCTCTTTTTTGATGTCAAAAAAAAGGTGTTAAAACTTAGAAGAATGTGGGGTACCATTGAGATTTTTAACGAAATTTCGGAAAACAGATTTTCCTAAAATTTGATGGGGCAAATTTCAAAATCGGCTTCTCAAAAAGGACTCCTATTTTCAATTTCTTTGTAAGCATTCTTAAATTTTCGGTCGACGATAGAAGATCTAATACAGCTTTAATTTTATAGGAAAATGTCCAGGTCAACTTTTTGTCAGGTTAACTCTGACCTTACAGAGGTTTCTGTAAGCCAGCTAGCGGTCAGAGTTAACCTATCTAAGGTCAACTCGTGTAGCTCCCAATGCCCTACTTCACCTGCTGGTGGCTTAATTTCAGAATTTCTCCGACCACAGGTCAACTCAGTTTTACTTGCCCACATGCAGGCGAACGCGCGCCTGCCCGAGGCCAATTACGCCGTATGTAGGTCGTCGAGCCTCAATTTTTCTGAGTGTAGTTTGTTCAAGTTTCTGAAATCAAAAATAAATCTTCTTCGAAATTTGTAGTTACGCGACTATCAGAAAATAATTGTTCGTTATTTTATCCATTAAATTTAACGCTTTTTAGACTCCCATTCCCTTCATCAAACTTTTTCGCTATTATTTGAATGGAGTTTAGTACCACATTTAAACTACCGTAGACTCGTCTCCGTCTTCCACTAAAAGTGTGACGGATTTTATAAAAAGCCTCTGATATATTTGATGTGTTTGCCATTTCCAAATTCAAAATCTTCAAATTTTACCCGACATTTCCATATTTTCTTCTATATTTGAGACATTTGATACTAAAATTATCTAGATTTGCATTAAAACATACAGCAAAATGTTTATGCATGAAGCTTTATGAGAGCCGAAGGGATATTGCTCAATATTTCCATTTAAAACGAGGTGTTTAGCTTTTGCTACGACACCAAACGGGGTAAATTGCTCTTCGTCCTCGATTGAAATACAGTCGACCCACATTTTAAGTATTTGAGTTAAGGGGGTGAGTTCTGCCAATGTTGGAATTTTATCAGTATCATGGAGAGGGGACGAGGGGAGAGAGAAATTCCGAGAAAATCGACTATAAGGAAGAACAAGACGAGAAAAGAAATTTCGTTAAAGGATAGTTTTATTTTGATTGGGGGGCTATTTTAAAGCTTCATATTTTCTATCATTCGTTATCGCATTTTGTTGTCATGTCGTTTCTATATACGGAAAACGTGGCTGAATACTCTTAGGATTTTCACGATTTTCTCTCGTTCTCTGAATTTCCGAATTTTCTCTTGAAAAATACCAAAACTTGGCATTTCATCGGGTATTTTTACACACTGATAAACAGAAATCCTTGCTTGTTCTTCCAACTTAACTCTACCACGATAGAATCAAATGAAATGGAACAGAACGGAATACAGTATTTCGGTATCTGAGAAATGAATCTGTGATGTGGAAGGTGATGGAGCCGTCGTACATATCCTGCTGATGTTGAGGACAGGACCAATAATATCAGGGACGTTTCCAGACTGTCAGTTGTTCGAGAGCTGTCGGCATACTCGGTCATCTTTTAGCAGTTCGGAAAATTAATATAAAAAAAGGGATTTTCCTTATTGTGAAGTTGTTTTCCTTATTTTTCACAAGTTTTGTGATATATTCAACCATTAAGACGATATAATCAGGCGTTTTTAGGGAAAATCGCTCCATTGTTAGTCGTTTTTCGTTATTTCAACTGCGTTTCATAGATTCCCGTTGATTTTTTCTCGCTCTTCCGTTTCCCTTGTTTTTCTTGTTTTTTGCCGACTTTTCCTTTTTATGTGGAAACTGTAGATAAAAGTGTATACTATACCAGAGTTTAGGATGTCAAGGACTGCTGTTCCATTATTTTGTTCGAAGTCAATTTTTGCTTACTAAGGCCATTCAGCCATTTGTCATTCGAGAAGAAAATTGTTTAATCCAATGTGATGATGATTTGTCAATGATTTTGGTTTCCAACTGATTTTTAATTTGAAAAAAAAAAACACTTACCAACTTATATACAATTTATCGAGATTCTATACATCCTATGTAGGTATTGTTAATAAACACCTTTCGATATTTTGCTGTGCGACAATATGAACAGCAGTGTGTAGGATGAATGGACAAAAAAGTGTCATGTACAGACGGAAAAGCCGGAAAATTCTCTAAACGGAAATAATTTCTATAAACGATTGAACTTTTGGCAAGGCGAGTGACATTTATTTCAATATGATTGAATCCATTAAAAGTATAACATATAAAAATATATTAATTTAGTAAAATAGATAAATAAATAGATCTACAGATACTGACGTGTGGTACAAATGGCAATTTAGCCAGATGTCGCGTGTGTTTTTATTATCGTAGAATTAAGAGAAAATAAATAAATCTACGAATATATGTATGTATATCGACGCATAATATCTATCTGTATCTCCGCATTCAAGTATAAAATGTTTTTGTTTTGTTTGTAGTGAAAGCGGGCATTGTTGATAGTGTGTTTGTTTAGTGTTTATTTGATTATTATGTGTATTGTATCTCTCTAGCCCTTTATTTGTGCTACGTTGCGGGTTGACCTTGAAGCAATGCGACATCACCCCAACATAGGTTTCATTTAGCCAACACTAAGACAACAGATGTCCAACTAGAAACGTATGTTAATTTAATTAATATTTAATATTCGTACTATTTTTATTTCTTGAGAAAAGTGATTGTCAGTCTGTTATATCGTGCGTGTATCTTATGTCTCGTTAATATCTCGTCATATTTAAGAAATTAAAAGTTTATTAGTTGTGTCAATCTTTAATCGATTATTTTTTGATGTTTTTGTTTTAATTTCCATAATCAAAAAAACAGATCTCAATTCCATTTTTTTATATATTTTATTTTATGATTTTGGGATGAATTTCAGATTCACAACAGCTTGGATGAAAAATGCAAAAAAAAAGACAAGATTAGTACAAAATTTATATCTTCGTTCTGAGCTTCTTTGTTTAAAAACTACGAGCCGAAAGTTTAGCTCAATCGGTCAAGTGGTTTCCGGGCATGAATTTTTGTAGCATTTAAGGTTGAAAATTTGCCCAAATTCATCCCAGAATACTAGACGCGAAATCTTTCTGGAACCCCAAAAGATTAAAACCTTTAATACATTTTTGTTCGATAAATGAAAATTTAATAACTTTCGCTAGAAGAGCGAAAATTTGAAAACTTTTTTTTTAGGGAATCGATTCCCCTACATCTCTAAAGCCACCGAAATCCGTGGTCCTGCACTGCTACTACTAGATTATTATTTTTATTATTTCTTTTTTACTTTGTTTTCATTGTTGAGGCCATGGTTTTATAATCGGTGGATCGTGACTCCCTACACTACAGTCAAAGTTGTAAACAACAAAAAAAAACATTGTAAATTACAGCCAATTTTTTTTATAAATCTAAATTTTCAAAAAGGGGGTCGTGAGAAAAAAGGGTCGATCACTGATCTAGGCTTAAAAATTTTCACTCAATTGATTTCAGACCCGACAATATATTTTATGCAAAAATCTAAAAACAGATCGATTTCAAAATTTTAAAGTCCAGGTTGATCGCAAAATTTTAACAGAACCTGATTACGGATTCGCATGATCTAGATGCCCGTTTTCGGGTAAAAAATGTTAAAGTGACACGATTTTTTTTCAAAATTTTTAGAATCATATTCCGTTTCCTTCTTTGTTTTATCAGTAGATCAGTAGTATTTAATATCTTTCAGTACACTCATCTATGTACAATATTTCCAGGAATTTTTATAAAATCTTTCAACCATTTTGTGTTTATGATAATTTTGAAACTAAAATCACAACGAGAAAAATTTCCACAACACTACTTTTAACTTTACGATCCCATTTTTTTTACATAGTACAGTAAATTTTCTCCGCATAATGCGTTATCGTAGATTTATCTAAATTCTTAACCATGTTTAATCTTAATTATTTAGAATTACTCTCATTTTAAGTAGATTGCAGTTAATTTTATCTCCAAGAAGGTGATAATTTCATTTTAGCTGGCCCTCGTTTACAAATCTCATAAAACGTATCCTCATCATAGAAGGATTCATTTTCCTTCTATTATCCTCTTAAAACGTTTTTGCCATCTACGTGTGGTCTAGTCGTTTAACGTACGTTAGGAGCTTCTAGTCGAATTGAACTCGATGTTGGAATGAATTTAGCAACAAAATGACGAAAATGCTGTGAAAATTGTGAAAATCTCAGAAGATTCGAGACAAAAACTGAGAATCGTCTTTATGTATATGAGTGCCATTTACCCATAATAGTGACATCTATGGTGGCGGCGGCGGCGGCGTATAGTTAGTAACTTGAGTTGTTATTTGCCAATGTTACAACTTACAGAGCATATCTACATTATGTCATTCTGGTGGATGTTCTCTGTGCCAAATTTGGTGTCTGCCATAGCCTAAAAAAACACTCCCCACAAAAGAGTCCTCCCAATATCAGAGTTGGTTGATGTTGCCGCAACTGAATACACACTTGAATATTATATGCCTTAATGTTTTTGTAAAATTTACATGTTTATTTATTTGGTTGACTGTTATTCACGTTTATATCATCTCTAGAATACAACTCATATCGCAGCAAATAGGATACTAGATTAACATACATATACGAGTGAGAACATTAGCAGAAGCATCAGCCACATCCACCAACAACATTAACGTGGCAATGTGCCTGTCACGATGATATTGTCTTCTATGCTCGTTTTATTTGATTTTGAATGTCCTTGAGGATAATTATAAAATCGTTTGATGTTTTGGTTTACAGCTCCTTGCACCCATTATTTTTGACAAATGAATATTTCTTCCGAGGGTAAATCGCTATTTGATGATATTCTTACTGATAATTTGAAATTATAATTTTATAGCTATAAGGAAGGCATCATTCCGTTTTTATCCGTTCGTCACATTTCGTCTTGCTTTGTTTTGTTTTCTTCATGTGACATTCTATGTTATCTCTTAGTCTTGTTTATTTCTACGAAAAATACAACAACTGAAAAAAAACAATCTTTGATAATATAGAAGAAATGTCGTTGATATAAAAGAATAACAAGTAAAACAGAAATGCATGGTATAGAAAAAGTAGCGAAATTCCATCTAAAAAGATTGACGATAAGACCTGTCTGTTTAAATCTGCTACAGGAGATTTGTGTTGTCTACGAGATAGACATTGTTATAATATAAAATTTCTCTTCGAAAGGGTGTGTCAAATGACTACTAAATTTTGTTTTATTTGACAGTATTCAGATGAGATCTTCAGAAATTATTTTCAATTTCGGTTGAAATTTTTATGCCCTCACAATTCAATTTTTACACACTAAAAATGATAGACTAAACTTGGAAAATTTCTATCAAGTGGTTTAAACATATCTTTAAAGAAATTCAATTCCAGTCTCGCTTTTGGACATTTTAGATAGGACTTATCTGGATCATATCATACTAATATATAAAAATGAGTTGGTGTCTGTCTGTCTGTTTGTCTGTCTGTTCCTCTTTCACCCAAAAACGGCTGAATCGATTGACTTGAAATTTGGCATAAGTGTCTGTAGTAGTTCTGGTTCCAACATAGGCATACGGAAAAGTAGCGCGACGGGTGGGGGGAGTAAGGGGAGGGGGTAAAGTGATTTCGAAACTTAGTTTTTGCGCTATGTTACTCTTTCGCGGGGAAACTACTGAACCGATTGGCCTGAAATTTGGCATAGATGTTCCTCGGGGGTCCAGCCCCAACATAAACCCATTAAAAAGTAGCCCGAGAGGTGGGGGAGTAAGGGGATGGGGTCAAGTGATCCCGAAACTTAGCTCTTCCTCTATGTTACCCTTTCGCGGGGAAACTACCGAGCCGATTGGCTTGAAGTTTAGCTCTAACATAGGCCATAAAAAAAAATTGAAAAAACTTAACCCGGCAACGACGGGTATGCAAGCTAGTATGGAATATATTCTAAAAATGCATCAATGATGAGATAATTTTTATACTCCATATGAGAATCATATAGTAGTATATAAGATTAAGTAACGGATTGAACCAATTGGCGGACGCAAAAATGAAACCAGGGTGTTTGGTAGGGCTGAGAAAAGATTTTCATACCCGCATGTTCGTCCGTCCGTCCGAATTTCCGTCCATGAACACCATAATTTTTGAAACGATTGATCTAGAAACTTGAAACTTCTCATAAATAGCAAGGCTAACTTCTTAAATTGGCAAAATCGGACTATTCCTTTTTCCCTCCATCATACAAATGAAACAATTTTTTTCAATTTTCTCGGAAGCAGTAAGTCGTATCGATAAAATTATATATAGATAAAATTCGTTTAGAATATCGTCAGCTTAAAATGAAATCGTGTAAAAGTTTTCGTTCAATGAGAATTAAAATGGGATCGAAACTTGATGTCGTCCCGAACCGGCCGGCACTGCCCATTTCTATTTCGACGGTAAAAGGACTCATTCAAAGACAATGTATAACACTTCACAAGACTAGATGGACGCGTGAAGCAACGTGCCTACAAGCCAAAAAATTTGGATGCAAACCTGATCTAGCCAAATTCGGCAATACCATTAGACTCTGCAAGAAGTCTATCCAACAATTAGTAGGAGTACTCACTGATCACTGCAAACTAAACTACAATTTACATAAGATTGGCTTAGTTGAGGATCCATCTTGCAATTTATGTGATGAGGAGGAAGAGACAGCAGAACACTTTTTGTGTATTTGTCCTTACTTCCAAAGCCGTAGAGAAAATATTGTTGGCAATCGTTTCCTTAACTCTCGAGATATTGGAAAAATTCCACTAAATCGTTAAGCCAGCTTTATCTGCGGTTCAAAAAGATAAACGTAGTATGTATAGCCAACCTACTCTAAATGCACAATGGACCCAAAGCGTGGTCTAAGTGCATAAAGGATTAGTCTTGGACTTGGAAAAATTATCAAAAACAAAAGTAATTTCGGATATTTCACCAAATTCCATTTAAATTTTAAAACCCTATTAGCTTGAAAAAAAAAACCCTGACGTTCAAAATCGAATTTACAATTCATATGTCAATGTTTTCTTTCTGTGTATCTTGAGAAGCCCTTTTTAGCACATCTTAAATATGTTTAGATAGACATTTATGATATGACCAACTGGTGCATAAATATTACATACATATATATATATATATATTAAAATACCAAAAAGTAACTGAAAGGAAAATGGGGGAAAATACTAAGAGCAGAAATTGCCGACCTACTGGCCGACCGCAAAGAAAAACGTGGGAAATGTGTTTCCGATGATTGATGAAAAGATAAATAAAGCTTGAATAGGCTGGACGTTTTTCCAACATCTTTTTAAAAGGGACTTAAATTTTCATGACGTGCTCCTTTCTCTCGGTTAGGTCCTTGCCTATTGGCTTAGCCCTGCTACTCACGCCCTTTCACTACCGAGAAATTTATCTTCCTTTACATTCGTTACATAAGCGAGTACTAATAGCAAAGTTAAACATGTTGGACACACATCAAATATATCACACAGGAATGTAAGGCGTCACAGGACGAATAATGGGGCGTCGGCATAACTTAGAATTACTTTTTATTGACCTTTTATTTTATGATGTACTTTACTGTCACGTTGTATTTATTTCGAAGTGTGTTTGTGTCTATCTGATGCTTATCCTTATAAAAAAAACCGTCTTGTCAAAAATGGCACGCAATTGCTACGAAATCTATAACCAGGATCGGAATTTATTTTTCTTTGATAAATTGTCTAGACGAAAAATGTGGTGGCATTTATTGTATATATGGTTTTTTGGTATAATTCCAGCACGATTTTAATTAGATGAAAAAGGTGATTTGTTCGCAGATACCTAATAAATGTTAACTTGAAATGCAAAATTAATTAATGCTGCGAGAAAGGAAAAAAAATGATATGGCAAATTAAGTGGTAACTTAATAGAATTAATATTATCCGTATCTTGATTAATTGAATTTTAAAAGCATAATTTGCTAAAGCGGTATTCTATCCAAATGCTGTCGAAATTATTCACAAATTTATTGCCTTCACCTGGATGCTGGATGCTTTCGATTTGCATTTTTATTGCTTTCTTTTTAAAATATGGTTGGCTTCTCATTACACCAAAAGATGATACACAAATTTCATCATCAATTTCAATTAGCTTTTTAATAGTCTGTGTAGGAGGCTTTTTTACTGAAATTTGTGAAAAACGTAGTATAATTAATTTCACCATTTCTATTTGGATGGCTGTTGCCTTAAGATTTTTCCTTTTTTATCTCATTCTGCGAAAATGTAAAAATATATCCACTAAAAAGGATATAAATTCCAAATTCTAAAAATATTCTAAAAATATGCCTTTCAAAATACCAATTGAGAGTTCTCAAGCATGGGAAGTGTACATTTCAAGATCAAGAATTTAACTTCTAATCGTATGAATTTGATTCAAATTTGTATTTCTATAAAAATTACCATTAAAGAATATATTGACTTTTTTTTTATAAATACTTTAATGAAACTATTATTATTTTTTTATATCTAATTCTCCACTGTATTTTATTTGTTCCGCCTGATGTTTGAGTATTAAATTTGAATTTTAAAACATCATTTAGGATAAAATTGTAGGTATAACAAAAGTGTATTTCAACATAATGTCCCAATTAAGTAAATGTATCCTTTATGTTGAGACATAATATAAGACGATAGAATTTGATGGAACATTACGCTGAAAAAGAATTATGCTAAATGATGAATTTTATGCTCTGTTTGAAAAACTCTGATGGTACTTAGGAAAATAATTCTATTTAATGGTAATAGTCAAACCTTTTTTTCGATTACACTGGAATCCTGTGCTATTTCAGAATACGAAAAAAAAGAGAACTGAATCGCATTTATTTAATGAAGAAGTTTTGTAGGCAAATAATTAACAAAAACAATCATTAATGTTGAGCTATTAATGTTCTTGGATACTTACTCAGAAATGGTGAAAAAAAAAGATTTTTCTCAAGCGCAGGCCGTACCAAAATAACAAGAGATAATAATTACAACTAAAGTGGAATTTAAATGAAGTAACTTTAAGACATTTTTAGTCATTTTCGTGCAATTCGAGGAGGTGTTTAATCCGAATTTGAGCAATTTAGTGACTTTTCTGAATAAACTTGAGTAAAATGTTGTTTTCTTACCCCTAATTTATTCACTAGGAGTTAAGCCGAGTTAGTGAGTTAAGGGAGTTAGCTAACCTTATTTTCCATGTTAAAGGTGAGTTAAGGGAGTTAAGGCGATTTAACTCCTAGTGAATAAATTGGCCGTTAGAAATTCTAATTGTAAAAAGCGAAGCAAGTGAGAACTAGGTTTAGTTGTTTCTCTGGAAAATATCTATCTCATAATTTTCCCGTCGAATGATTCGAAGGTGATGGTGCCTATACGGAGAGAAAGAATTTCTAATATTAAAATATTAAGATATTACAAAATTACAAACAATCTCAATGTCCCATTTATTACATTTTTTTAGAAATCTATCCTATTATTTCTGTCCATGTATTAAATAATGTTAAACATTGGTGAATTTAGGTATAACAGATATCCAAAATGTAAGGGCATAAACAAACTATATAAAGACTGTTTTTCTCTAACAACTCAGCTTTGAAAAATAATACCCCAAAGCAGCAGATATGCATGCGGTTGGCAGCGCACACGAGCAGCGGAGCATGTCGCTTGGTCGAAGAAAAACATTCAATTCATTTTCAAACTCTCCGATCAACACGAAGTTTTACCGAAATCGTAGTTTTCTATCAACTTTTGGGAAAGTACCGCTAGCTACAACGGTTACCTCCCATAAAATTTTTCTTAAATACAAATTTTTCGAACACTGCGCTTGTGAGAAAAAATGCATGTAATCAAAATTAAAGGAAATAATATTGCCTACATTTTTAATTTTAGGTGAATTTAATCTCAACTCATACTCTCGTTTACAGTTAAGTTTGATTTCTTAACTTTGCTCTATTGGATATTGTTAGGGATCTAAAAAAAAAATTATCGGTATTTTTTTGTTTGGTAGAATACCGTCCGATCGGCGGAGGGGAGGGGGTCAAAGTCGGCGAAAACTCCAAATCACAAAAACTTTAAAAATTTGTAACGGCTTAACCGATTGAGATGATATTGAATATTTTGGAAAGGTAATTCCTTGTGACAAAAAAATATTTTTTGACTTCCTCTCCCTCCCCCTCACCGTCATATTGTAAAATTCAATTTAGTGACAATATAAATAAAATTTGGGGGTAAATGCGTTATTTAAAAAAAAAATCAAAAAAAAAATCGAATACAAGAAAATTGTATATAGTTTACTGATTTTCGATTAGTTTTTATGTTTTCTGTACATAATATTAACCCTTTCACTCGGCATTTATTTCTAATAGCAAAAAAAATGTGTTGTTGCTTTTTTCAATAATAATATGTAGCAACACAATATATTTCAAAATTTAAAAAATTTAAATATCTTTTTAGAAGTCTCTTTTAGATAATGTACTCATTTGTATACATAACATGTCAATCATTGTCCCTCTCCCTTCTAATTCTCTTAGAAATGCGAGTTAAATATGATGTACACAATTGTGTACGCGCCGAGTGAAAGGGTTAACTCAAAAGTTTTAGGAGTTTAAAATTAATTAGAAATTCATTTAAAAGAAAAATTTTTTTTCTTTGAGAAAGTTTCCGTTTGGAATAAATCTGTGAAAATTTTGAGTTTCTGGAAGTATTTTGACACTTTCAAACCTTCTTTGAAGTTGTTGCTATTTTTCTTGAGATATTTTAAATTTCGTCACTAAATTGAATTTTACAATTCAATTCGAGTTTTCGCCGACTTTGACCCCCTCCTCTCCGCCTACTGGAATTTATTCCCTGAAAAAAAAATACGGGTATCTTTTTTTTAGGTCCCTAACTACATCCAAATGAAAAAAGTTAAAAAAAAACAAAGGTGACTTTCAAGCTCCATTCAAGTCGAGTATGAAGTTTTTACATATCTCTAACGGTTCATGAGATAATTTGAACAACATTATTTTTCACATATTTTTTCGGAAACTTTAAATATTGCAGAAGAAAGTCATGTAATGCTCACATCTTTTTTTTGAATTGTTTAAATCATGCATTTACTTGCTTTATCAAACTACAATTCTGTGGAAATTTGATAAAACTTGAAACTTACATTCTCAAAGCAATTTAAAAATATGAACAAAATATAACAAGATAAAATTTTTAGTTTGCTGTTTTTTTTAACGTTTAAAGTTCAAAATAAATTTTGAATTAACGAACAAACTAAAAATTTTGTCTTGTCACATATTTATTGTTAGCAATCAAAATATTCAAATCGAAAACCTGCGGAAGGAAAAATACGCACAAACAAAAAAACACGCACACACAATACAAACACACAAAAAAACACCAAACACACTTGCCCCCGCTTCGTGTCGCTTCCATAAGACTTCAACGAGAATAAAACTAGGAAAGAAAACCGGTTTTAACAAAGGGCGAACTGAAGCAGCAACATGTATAGGCGATCACCACGGCTGCTCGTGGCTTCTCGTGGGCGCTGCCAACTAGCCGGCAGCTGCTACGTCACGATGGGGTATTATTTTGAATTTCGGTTTTGCACTAAGTTGAGTTGTTAGAAAAAAACAGTCTTTATATAGTTTGTTTATGGTAAGGGGGAACCAAACATCAAATATGCAAAAAGAAATACTATCCTTCGGTTGGAGGTTGCTGTAAATTACAACATATTTACAAAAATTTTCAACAAACGGCGTATGTATCTCAAAACATTTTGCCTGCGGCGCGTTTCTCATTGGTATTTTCAAAATTTCCGTTGTGATTATTTTGCTCTTATCCTGCTCTTTATGTTGCGAACTTACAGAGCGCAAAAATTTAGTTAATTTTTGCTTAAGACCCTGTACCCTTGATTTAACTCACTGCGCTGCATTTTATATCAAATTTTTTTTCTTGATTTTTTTGGTTGTAGTTTTAGTTTAAGTCAAGTTTTATGTTCTACTAGCTTGCATACCCGTCGTTGCCGGGTTAAGTTTTTTCAATTTTTTTTGATGGTCTATGTTGGAGTTAAACTTCAGGCCAATCGGCTCGGTAGTTTCCCCGCGAAAGGATAACATAGCGCAAAAACTAAGTTTCGAAATCTTTTTACCCCCTCCCCTTACTCCCCCCACCCCTCGCACTACTTTTCCGTATGCCTATGTTGGAACCAGAACTACCACAGACACTCATGCCAAATTTCAAGTCAATCGGTTCAGCCGTTTTTGCATGAAAGAGGAACAGACAGACAGACACCAACTCATTTTTATACCCGTATGGTGAAACCAAAGGGTATATTAACTTTTCCTTACCGTTTGTAACGCCAAGATCCCGTCATCACACACAAAAATGAATTACACCAGTGTGTTTAGAATGATAAAAAAAATTGAATTTTGCATGTCCGTCCGTCTGTCTGTCCGTCTGTCTGTCCGTCTGTCTGTCCGTCTGTCTGTCCGTCTGTCTGTCCGTCTGTCTGTCCGTCTGTCCGCCTGTCTGTGGCGCGGATTGCGGACGCACGGATTGAGCTACAGACTTGAAATTTTGCGCAGATCCGTTTTTCGTAAAATGCGAGGCTAAGTTCGTTAATGGGCAAAAATGGACTATTAGGGGGGGGGGGGGGGGTTGACTTCAAAGTGGAATTTTGGTACAACTGTTCGAATTTTGATACGAATATCACCATACGGGTCTCCAATGATTGCCAGATTGGCAATTATAGCTTTTGTTATGTTTATATATTAGTATGATATAGAATTTGTTGTTTCGTTGGTGTTACGTTTGAAGGTAGCCTCGCACCTTCGATTTTCCTTTGAACTTGTCTGGGACTTTTATTCACCTGTCGCTGAATAAATTCACTTAGCACAAGTTGTCAAAATCTGAATTTATTCGGACGGTTTTATATGAAAAAAAATCGAGTTTAGGTGTGTTTTAGGAATAAATTGCTGAATTTTATTTCGTAGTGTAAACGGTTGTGCAACATAAATTTGGTATCGAAGAAAAAAATTCGCAGAATAAACTGTCAAATGTGAACGATCCCTAAGAGCTGTTTGCCTCATCAATTTCAAGGAAATTCAGTAATGCTTAGTCTACTTAAACCGAAGAATCTCTGGGATTTGAATAGAAAACACAAGTTTCTATGTTTCGTTGGTGCAAACTATGCAAGTTTTAACTAATCAAATTCTAATTTTCAAGCTTTAATAGAATTTTCAAATGGCTAAGTTTGATAGTAGACATATTGAAATCTAGATATAATGAAAATTAGCATTGCTCGATAGTCATTTTGCTATTTATATCGACACTAATTGGGTTATATAAACGACAAAACCGTATATTCTGAAACAACAACAGATTTCACTGAAAATAATATTTGTTAGATCTGATAACTGAATACATTGGAAACTGTTTAAATCAGTTTAAAATTAAATTTCGCAAATTAAAGCCGTATGTTTGAATGAAAATTCAGTTTGAAGATTTCAAATATGATTTATTAAGAGAATTAAAATTAATCTGGTTAACCGTTTTGTTTTAAAAAAAAAGTTTTTTTTTGTAGATGATCTATGATGACATGTTTTGGGAGATAAGTGGTAAACATTCACACGTAATTCTAGTAAAAATATGTATCTATGTTTGTTTAGTGTAAAGGGTTGGAAAGCGTTTTTCCTGCTAAGCGACATTTCCATCCCATTTCGATTTTATTTGAAACCCATTTACATATTATGTGTTGGCCTGATAAATCTTGAAATTAGATTCTGGTTTAACACAGTGCAAAATGAAATTTATTCAGCCAAAAGCACCATCAACACATATGTTAATATATAAATATATTTTTAATGTACATAACATAGCCGTATATTTTTGGTAAATTTTGTTGTTTGCATGTTTGGATTTTTTTCTTCTCTGTGCAAATGGAAAGAATCCTTGTTTTATTTTTTTTAATGTTGTTTCTCATTCATCCATCTAATTTCCTTCTCTTACCAAAAGTGTTTGTTGTTTGTACGACAGGATAAAAGTTACAATTTATCACCGACACGAAATGGCATTTGCTGAGCAAACATACACCACCCATAGTGTCACACTTATCCTTTTTCTAAACCCATTACTGTCGTGTGTGCATGTGATATACATAAACATAGAACGAACAGCAAAAAATAAATAAATAAAGTCTATATAATATATTAAAAAAAAATGCTGGAAAAAAAACGAACAAAACGTTGAGACAAGTCCCTAAATGTAGTAATGTACCAGCCAGGAGAGTAAAATATACAGGGAAAATACCACGGCTGCACGTCCTCAAACATAATTACATCGCGTGGGCTTAATTCACTCCCACATTAACTCCTAACCGGCCGACAAGATCGCGGAGAGGAAATCACCCACCACAAGGACCAAAACTCCAAAAACTGCTCCATCAATGTGAAATAGAAGTCGCGTTTCTGTTCATTTGAAACGTGAGAAAATTTCATTTATGTCCAGGAATTGACGTCCTTATGCGGATGTTTTGCGATGGAAGGAATTTCGGAATAGCGTTTCCTGTGAGTGGCGATAGAAGCACACCTCACTTTCCTTATCATCACAGCATCTGTGTCCGATTCCATTTTATTTCCATTTCTATGTCGCTGTTTTACCTGCAGGGTGCGCATATCGATTAATGCCCTGGGGAGACGTCTAAAGCAGCCCCGAAGAGATATATGGGAACCGAATTCGATGACGAGCTAGAGTTAAAGGACTTTTCTTGTACTTCGTTGTCGTTTTTCACCCAATGATAAGGGATCACTTCTTGAATCGATGAATATCCTTGAGCATAAAATTTACCAGAAAAGATAGATAAAGAATTTAATATTGAGAAATCATGCCTTCAGTATTATTTTGTCCTCATCAAATGGATTTCGATTTTTAAAGTTCAGACGAAATTTGTTAGAAAATTGAAAATATTGCCGGAACGCGTCGCAAGTTTTCTTAGAATCTACACAAATGTAAACACAAAAAAGTCCTTGTAGAAAATCTGTGCAACTGATAAAGGAAACATGGAAAAGTCTCCATATTCAATCCAGATATGGTGGTAATACTACGAATCCAATTATATATGAATAAACAGGAAATAAATAACGGATACGGAAAGAACATATTCAAAAGTCATCTATCACAATCAAATATCGAGAATGTAGAAAGACCATCTTGTCTCATCGTCGATCTTTTGGAACAGAAAAAAGCTAATATTTTGTACCCATGTTGACAGTAAAAACAGATAATATTTTTGTAATTTTGAACAGAAAAATTTGAATTTAACGGCATACAAACGAAATAGTTTTTTGCAGTTTTCTCAAAAACGGTGAATCATATTGAAAAATTTATAAAGCTAAAATATGTTTAGAATAGAATTTTACACAACTCGTCCATACATAAAAATCCAATTGGACCACTACTTTTCGCGTCTCCTATAGAAATGGATTTTTTTTAAATAGACATTTTGTCTGTCATCACATCATATAGAGTATTTGAAGATTGGCCTCTGGCAATTATAGCTTTTCTTGTGTTTTTACATTATTTAGGTGGTACAGCCACTAGGGATTTTCAACTAAATATACAATAATTTATCAAGGCTTAAGAAATAAACATTTGTTATGAAATTGTAAATTTTTTTGTAAGTAACAATCGTATTCAGGTTTTTCTGTTTTTTTTTCTCAATTTAGTGTAGAATTAGGGCGACCCTTAACTTTTATGAAGCCACAATTTTCCCATTGCTGGCGTTGCATTTACTTTCACATTAATAGCAGCAGCAGCTTTTATATCCGGCAGAATTTAACCTGGAATAGTAGAAAATATAATAGAAGAATAGCAGCGGGAGGAAACAGGAAGAATGACAGCAGACATTAATGCCGTAAGTAATCCAATTTTATGCTGTTGGAAAGTTCTTGATGCTGTTGAAAACGAATGAATTTCCGAAAAACGGTATGCGGGGGGATTTATTCATCACGTATGGAATGAAAACCCTGACGGTGTTTCCTTTGTCCTTGAACAAGTATATCCTTGCATATATGACTGGAATAGCGCCTTTCTTAATTCTATTGTCGGCTTAGGACAATCTACACACATTCACATACGACTAACTTTTCTTTGTATTTTGTACATACTTTTGATGTACTCCACCTTACCCAATGGCAGGCAGAAGGATCTGTGCTGGGTGAGTTGATTTACAGCTTTCCCAGTTTTCTTATTTCCTGTCGCATCGCTGAAACAGTATGAGTGCCACATAACTATCCCTCAGGCACATTAAGTGCTCGACAGTAACAATCGACTTGGGCTAAACTCCATATAAGACCATTGTTTTTTGATTCCCATTCATACCCGAGCCCAAGATTATGGTGATGCCTTGAGCCCAGAGTAATGCCCACGGAATGGCACATCTTCAATGTTGTACAAGACTTTGTGGTTTTCCACCAGAAATGGGGGGTTTTTTCGTGGCGTGCTGGCGGAGTTCGGCGTCAGAGGCAGTACAACGTAAATCCAGCATCCGGCATTTAGGCTTATACTTTGTTATCAGTAACAGTGCTACGCGTAAATTTATACACTTCCCCTAATACCAAACACAACCACCTTAAAACCAACGCGGTACAAGTCCGTTGTAAGGGGATGTCGAAAACTCCGTTACCACCAGACACACCATTAAGGAACGCATCAGGAGTTGCGGATTAGGTAAATCTCCTTGCTGTGAAACTTTTAAAGAATTTGAACTTTGGGGCGCTCTGAGATTCGCCCGGAACGCAAGAGTTTTCCGGTAATAATGTCACCTTAAAAGTAGGTATGTTATCAACTTGATTACCGGTGATGATTTCAATGTGACATTCAAGTCTTTAATGATACCATATACGAGCTTCAAGAACACTTTTACATCTTATAGGTGGATGCTGGGGGCTTTATCTTAATTGATGGTGCGTGAATTTTGTCCGGGTGCCTGGATCAGAATAAGAGATTTGCTATTTTATTGCGCTTTGAGTGATTCGGTTAGACTTATTCATACAGGACACGTTTTTACACTTAAATTCTTATAGTAAAATTGTGTTGCCAAGTTATGTAATTTTTATGTTGAAAGAAATTTCCTGAGAGTTTAATTGGAGTGAAAATTCCAGAGAAACGAAAATATTTTTCAGATTAATTTCAAATAATGAACAAAAATATAGTAATTATTGACGGAAAGTTTTAATCACAGATTGTCGGCGTAGTAGTTGAATTTAAAATGTTGAAAAACATTTCACACAGGTCTCACTAATGTCAGAGTCAGAGATTAAATAAAATAAATTTCTAAAAACATTTTTAAGTACTTTTGAAACATTCTTAGATCAATAAGTCCATCGCATAGAAGGCGTTTTCTATCCAGGACAAAAAAAAATGCCTGAAAGTAGGTAAAGATTTCTAAAACACCAGAAAGTATACTGAGAAAAAAAAATTAGGAAGAGTAGAGTTTTGAATAAATATTTTCTTCCTTACTCCGCGATTTACAAAAAAATTTCAAATAATTTTTTAAATTACACAAAGAACGATGCACGAAAATGCCCCTTGACTAACTTTTGGGTTTCACTTTCGTACATTCATTGGAAAGGTAATTTGCTCTAGTTTCATGGACATAAGCTCTTTTTCGGCGGGGAACTGCAGGGGGATGGTCAGCTGCCATCTTAGGGGCACTGATTACCTTTCCAATGGATGTACTACGAAAGTGAAACCCGAACTGGTTCAAAAGTTAGCCCGGGGGCATAAAAATCGTCGAATCCTGCATGGTTCTTTTAAGTGATTTTTTTACAAGATTTTTTTCAAAACAGTTACTAAATTGTAAAAACTTGTTGAGGTTTTCTAAGCAACCATAGAAATCAGAAAGCGAGCGTAACGCTCTAAATTCTCATCAATTTTGTGCCTCTTTGATCGCGGCAACCACCCTGTCATGTCTTGGGTAACTAGCCTTATTTGGAAGACTGTAACCGATTCTTCTGATAGCGACTAAATGCATTGATGTAAAATTTCTCATGGATATTCGTATAGTGTATAAAAATCCAATTTCGTTGAGTGAAAATTATTTTTCAGCATCAAAAATTCATTGGATTTCGTTATATCGCCAGAATTTAGAAACAGAGCCAATAAATTTTAATATGCATAAACAGGATAGAAACGAATACATCTCAATGGAATATTTTCCCCAATAAGGACAAACATTTACCCTTTTGTTCCCACAACGATCTTAAATAAACAGTATCTAATCCACATTGAAGTTTGTCTTATTGAACAAACTTGACGTAGGGAAGAATTGTGCTTAGGTTGTGCGAACATTTTTATCCACATATGTTTCATGCATAACGAACGGACAATAGATGTAGAGAATTTTCCAGGAAGGTGAACTTGTCTGGTCATCAATAAAAGGACTAAAGGGCAAGCAATACAATTCTCTACAATTTGTGCTACCTACCGAAAATTTATTTGTGAGAAATATTCCACTTTGAAGCAAAACGATGGTAGATTGCCGACATTACCATTTATGGAACGCACTTTTCATTTCCACACCTTTGACGTAAAAAGCGTTTTTCGGTTTGTGAAAGTTTACAGGAATTCCATAAATCCATCGTAGACGAGAACAAGCCAAAGGATCATGTAATCATATAGCATGGTATTGAATACATATCGTTAGTCCAGTCCACCATAATGTAGCCGGAGCAGCCCGATTTATGGCAAAATCATTTTTTGCTTCGTTACACTTTCTCGGGTGGCTAACCTTTTTTTTCTGCGAAATCTGGTCTAGTTCGGTATACCCAGCCAGCATTTTGGGGTTCTGGACATTGGAGCCCGTCCGAACTCCATTTCAGGGCATTATGAATGGCGGATATCAAATGGCCATTGATTTAAGATTCTATTTCGGCCTGAACAAAATATGTACCGGGGATTTCAAATTGCCTAAGCTCATTTGAACGCTCAATCAACCCGAATTTAGTGTATTTTTATCGGCATTCAAGATTTCATATCCTCCGTCCAGCACGTTTTTAGCCGGCGTTCCAGGGTTGGCCTGATGGTCAGCATGTATTGTGGAGTACACTCGAAATTTTTTTTAGATATTCAGAGAAATTTAAAACAAAATCAATAAAAATTTGCCGTGAAAGTAGCAAATTTGCCGTGAAAGGTGTTAAAACTCTGCAAAATGGTTTTTTTGTCCTTTACAATTAAGAAAAATGATAGTTGAATAAAATATTTGTATTTAATTATTCTATCTCGATCACCATTTGAAGAAAATACACAAGTAATGCTGGAATCTCTCGATTTACAACGTTTTATGACTGAGTAAAATTTACATCACTTTGCGTTGTATATCGAAACGTATTTTTATTGATTATTTTTTTATGTTTGTAGATTGTGGAGATGATAGATGTGCAAATTTTTAATAATGGCTATATTTATAATACATGAAAAGTTCAAAGATTTGAAAATTTAGCGTATATCGAATATTTGTCGTAGGATATCGCGGTCGGGAACAAAACACTGAGCTTTATACACGTATATCGAACTGTCTTATTTCGAGGTGTTGTAAATCGAGGGATTCCTATACTTGACCGTCGTGACCCAAATTCGCCAAAAAAAAGTGGTCGTCGTGCCTTAAATTCACCAAAAAAAAGTGGTTGTCGTACCTAAAATTCCACCCAAATTCTTGAGCTTGTTGACGCGGCACCTACTTTTATGCTACTATGGAAGTTTTGTTGGTGACTTGAAAAAAACTAACATCGTTTTTTCATAGATCTTTTGGATCCAACAGCCTTTTTTCTAAAAGCAAATATTATCTATCAGACTTTAAATTTTCGAGAAAAACGAATATTTCTGTCCGAAAAAAGAAAAAAAAATATTTTCAGTGTTTGACCAATGTTTTCTGTAATCTGCCCACCAACCCTAAAGCTTTTTCGGCAAAAGTTCAACCATAAGCGGCATGTGAAAATCATAATTTTTTGCTCTAACTTACCCCTTATTATCGTCAATTTCTGATGAAGGTGGAGAGATATCAAATTGCTCTAACTTACCCCTTATTATCGTCAATTTCTGATGAAGGTGGAGAGATTTGGTGGGAAATTTAGCAGTTATCGTGTTTTTTAGAAGGGCTACAGTTGATTGAACCTCGAATCTCGTGTTTTGTTGATTTCCACTTGGATTTCGCAAATTGCTCATGAATTGAATTGTTCAGATTTTTCAGGTGATTCAAGCGTTTTAGTGCAGAATATTGCGTGCTTAAAACGAATTGAGAAGTAATATTTTTTTTCTGGCTCTGTAGGGTAAATAAGGCTTAGGTCATTCCGTTTTATATGTTTAATATAATAAAATTTTATTACAAGCTGAAGTCTTTAGTTTTAAAGCAAGAAATTCTGATTGTTTTTTTCTGTAAATCACATTCGAATATGTTTATAAATTCTTTTGGAAAAAATATTTTAGATGCTTTTGTCAATAATTTGAATATCGGTTTTTTTTTCAAATGTTGGGCACCAATCATGTACTCCGACGCGTCTCTGTCTTTCGACTTCGACGCAGCTTTTAACCCTTGACTTCACCATATGTGCTTGAAATTTCGCGGAATCGTCACTATGAATCGAAACGTGATTTTGACTGTCACTCCAGGAAATTTGAAGCTGCTGATATGGCGAAGTCAAGAGTTAAAAGCTGTGTCGAAGTCGAAAGACAGAGACGCGTCGAAATACATGATTGCTGCCCTGGTTGTTGCAAAGTGTAGACAATCAATTACTTGCGGTTAAGAGAGATTACACTTACATTACTTCTATAGCCAAGTGGACGCCTTTTTCACACTCTACTCTACTGAACATGGAAATCTCTTTACGTCTCCCATGTAATATCTTTCCATAAACGCTGGTTCAACTAAAAATCTTTTGCTGCACTGATTCTGATATAGTTTACCCCATCCAACTATTTTTCCAATGAATTTCGAGAATTTGAAAATCTACTCTTCCTTTTTCAATAAAATTTCATTTAATCGAAGTATCTGTGGTAATAAGTTAAAGTAACTTAAGTCGATTTTCAGGCGAAGCTCAAGTGATCTGTTTGGCAATATTAATACAGATCAGTTTGGCTTTTGGGTGAAAATCGAATTAAGCTACTTTAACTTATTACCACAGATATGTATATGAAAAAACAATAAAGTATTTAAGATTTCATTAAAAAAAAATTTTTTTTCTCATGCATAAAATGCCATTTAGCGCGACATTTGAATTTGAAGTATATCCTGAGGTTTTTCATGCACACCTTTAAAAGGTATTACACTTTAATCTTTTTTTTTTTTGTAATAAAAGCTTTTCTCTTCTGTTGAAAAATCCCACTTAGTTGAAAAGAGATTTTTTGGTTTGTTCAGAAGTTATACTCCATTATACGATATTGTATGTGATAAAAATGTTCATGTGAAAATTGCGACGATATTTGAAAATGTATAATAAGCAAATAAATGAATATTTTTCGTTGTCACACAGCAATGTAATGTTACATTATGGGATTCTTAACATACCAAAAAATTGTACAATAGTCACATTTCGAATGCCACCAGCTAGCGACAATGTTCTTGTTTTATGTTCTGTTTGCTAACAGATTTTTCACATTTTCTCTCATTCTCTTAGATTTTGTTACATATTTGAACATAGTTCTTTTTATTTCGCTTCGTTTTCAGCTCAAATGCCACTATAAGCAACATTTTACATAGAACGAAACCATAATATGCAAATGTGACATTTTATTGAGATTTATGTTATATGCTGGTGTGGCAAAACACACATAAAAAATTTACAGTAGCTGAAAAAAATATAAATAATAATAGAAATGCACGACCAACAACATTATACTTTATTTACTATGAGCTCAAGCGGGATGACGACCGGGGATGATTAAAAAAAAAATACTTCTTTCCAGCTGCTTTATGCCATGATGGATTTAATATATACGCGCATACTGAATAAAAATTAACCATTTATGTGTACTAAAGGGTAGTAAATTTATTTATTTTTTTATTTGTCCGGTCGGTTGCCATGATTTTAAAATCCATTGAAACATTAATTCTATGTATGTCTACAAGAATAAATTATAATTAAATTTATGCATATTTTATTTTTACGTATGGCCGACATTTTGTTTGTATTTCCTTTATTAAATTTAATTAAAATAGAAACCTTCTATTAATACAAACACTGCCACTGATTTAAGTTGATTTCTCATTTGGAATAAATATTTACTTTATTTTTCGCATTGCATTAATTAAATGTTTTGTCAGGTAATTAACTATTGATACTCGATTATCTCGTAATTAGCAATAACCGCCAATATTTTCCACACAATCAAATAAAAAAGAATAAAATAATGGGTTTATTGTTGCTCTGAAATCTGACGCTAATAGTATTTAAAGCAAATACTGTTCCTGAGTGATTTCAATATAATACACAAAAATTTAGCGTTCCTGTTGATTGTTTAATGAACAAAAATAATTCATTGAGTATTTTTTAGAGTTTTTATAAAATTGTCCATTTTTATGCAAAATTGTGTGATTGAAATTCGAGAGGAAATATAGACTCAGAAAAATGTCCAGGTCAACTTTTTGTCAGGTTAACTCTGACCTTACAGAGGTTTCTGTAAGCCAGCTAGCGGTCGGAGTTAACCTATCTAAGGTCAACTCGTGCAGCTCCCAATGCTTCACCTGCTGGTGGCTTAACTTCAAAATTTCTCCGACCACAGGTCAACTCAGTTTTACTTGCCCACATGCAGGCGAACGCGCGCCTGCCCGAGGCCAATTACGCCGTATGTAGGTCGTCGAGTTAGCCTCCATTTTTCTGAGTGTACGAATATTTGAGACAAACCAGAGAAGATCGGTGGTATAGGAAATATTTTTAGGATTCGAACCCCTCCCTCCCCCCTCCTTCCTTCGTCATGATTTTTCATGAGTTTTCATGAGTTTTAGTATGGAGTTTTTGTATGGAGTTTAGTATCGCCATCACACTACCACTGAGTTAACCCACCCACAGGGTAAAGTATTTTATGGAGACCCTCTTAGGCCCATGTTACACACGGCAACTTTAAGCGGAGACTTTTCTTAAGTATAGGCGGGAGAAGTGAGGGGTCACCGCTTCCCTCACTTCTGTCGGTTATACTTAAGAAAAGTCGCCGCTTAAAGTTGCCGTGCGTAATGCGGCAGTCACACGACGCTGTTTTGCCAGCGCTGCTAGCTGTTTGGCTGTTAGCAGCCGTTTCAGCAGCACCGTGTGAACCCTAGTACGCTGCTACTAACAGCAGCAGCGCGATGATTTTAGCAGCGCTATTGAAGTAGAGACCGTTCTACTTTGCCAGCGCTACTAGGGATCACGTGACCCTGTTGCATGGTTACTGAGCTGTCAAAAGTCTGATAAGTGGAAAAGTTTGTTTATTTTAAGTTGTTATTTTACGTTTATTCATTTAAATTTGTGTGTTACGTTTATTATTTAAAAAATCGCCCAAATTCAAATGTCAAACGACGGTTTTGCTGTTTGCCAGCGCTACTAAGTTATAAATCGTGTGAACCCTCTCAGTACCTGCTGTTGCTATTTGCCAGCGCTACTAACCCAATATCTAGCAGCGCTGGCAAAACAGCGTCGTGTGACTGCCGCATAACATAGGCCTTACGCGATTTTCACAAAATGTTTTCGCTATTTAGAAACATAATACTTATATAGGTTTTCAATACTAAAACGATTTGTTTAACATAAAATGTAATCAAATAAATGCCTCTAGTATATAATTATTGGCGCCCACAGGCAAGAAAGTGTCCTAATAATGGTATAATAAAATCCATAGAAAATTTCTAAAAGCACTGACAAAACACGTATATAAAAAGATAAATCTTTTTATAATTAATTTACAATAAGCAAAAATTTTACTAACTGCCAGAGCTTTTCTCTCATAAGCTGAAGTGCGTGACTGCCGGAAAACTTTTTTCTTTTCAAAATTATTTCCCTCTTGGCAATTGGTGCTTTTCTTTAAGTTATAAAAGTTTTTCGTATTAGTGTCAATATTACATAATCTCATCATTAGAGCTAAAAGCATAATAAGAAAGTAATTTTTCTAACATGTCAATTAAATAATCAACCTACCACCCCCAATGTTATATGATGTGGTTTTTATGAGACTAAAGTATTTTGCACGAATAAATTTCTAATGATATCGTGTCATATACTTTTAATCAAAGTAATTTAATCAAACATATATATCATGTGACACATTGTGAGTAACACTAATACCCCGGAGCCTGACACAATAATAAACAGCACTAAAAAACAAAAGTACCAAACAAAAAAAAAAAGAACTTCATATTCCGAGAGGAGAACGAAAAAAAATTTACGACCCGCTTTCTAATTCCGTCTCATTTTGTCATTTTCCTTCTATGGAACATTGATTATTTAATAAAAAGCAGCATTTTCTCCTCTTATATTACAGCGCGGCGTCTCCGAAAATTACTTCTTATTGCTTCCTATGTGGATACCAATAAAACATTGTCAGTGCTAAGGGCTGGAGCGATTTGTCATTTCACAATACAAAATGTGGTAGGAAAACCACCCTGTGAAAAGAAGAAAAAAAAAACCTTGGCATCAGCCATTCACTTTGTGTCTGACTGTCTATCTATGTATCTATTTATCTATTTATCTGACTGTCTGTCTACCATTCTGTCTGTTTACTACATCGATTACCACATATGACTCCGGTGTGTGTTACGTATGAGGGATATTCGGCCCCAGCGAATGAATGGGAGGGATGCTGACGAAATAAAATACCTCAACGAAAATGGAATAAGATTCATAAACTACCCCGTTCAGAGTAGCACCTTGACGGAAATGAACAGTCGATTAAATGGTAGGCGAACGGAAGTCGACAATGACTTCTCATATATCCCCATCAGGTCGAACGGTGAACGGCGTTGTATACCACAGGATCCGTCTGTACAATTTAATACCCTCATCTTGATATATAACACCTTTTGGAGCCTCGTAAATCCCCAAAAAATGTGCGTGCTATAAAGCAAGAAATTACGTATATGCTATTTGTCAAACGGATATAGGGTACAATTTAATAAAATGGCATTCAAAAGACCCACAGTCTAGCCTAAGCCCCCCAGTCTAAATCCAGAGGATACTTTCCCATCCATATTTTCCGAAGCTTATTAGGCTTTTTACACTTCCGATTGTGCCGTGCTACTACTTTAGCACGGCTACTGCGCTGGCTGTGTGAATTGGGCGTTTATTCACTACGTCCCCTCATAATCGATCCTCTCGCTGACATCAATTTCCTCCGATTCCATGGAGAATTTCTAAAATGATTCAGAAGTGGGATGCGGATGTTTAAGGATATTTCACATCACGTCGGCAGCACATCATGTTGCTCAGCAAGCAATAAATCAAGATACTGCCTTCTCTTACCTTTACTAGCATCCTTGTCTCACTCGCCGCATTTCCCATAAATCTCTTGTTAAAATTTGGGTGTGTGTATTCCAACCCAATCGCCCTTAAAAAAACCACACATTCCCGATCGCAGGTGTATATTTTTTCGGGTCCTTGTGCCCACAGTTTGTTTTATGAAAATTTGTATGAAATAATTTTGACATGCGAAAACAAAGAAAAATTCGGTGGTTACTTTTTAAGTATTTTAAAGCCCAAACGCCAAGCATTTTCTGATAACTTACCGATTGCCAAATACTAAAACAATCAAATTTGTGAACGGAGATGAAAAAGGTGTGGAGAAACCTCTTCTGATATTGCAAGAAAATTTCAATCTAGAGTAAATTGTTACCGCGAGCTGTTTTGTAAATGTTAACAATTTCTGAAAGAGAAATTCTCTTATTTTATGTTAATTAATTAATAAATCTGTAGAATGAAACTCACAGGGGAGAGTCGAGTTTTTCTAACAATTCACTTTGCATCGAATATATTAACATTCTTTCAAAATTCGGAACAGAAGAAATTTTTCGATTTTCTTGACAACGGAGAAATTATGAGAAAAATTCTTTAGAAAATGATTTCAAATAACTTATTAAAATGTTGTGGGAGTCTTTTTGTACAATATCATAAGAATAAACCGCAGAAAAATCTTGTGTCGTTTTCTCGAAAACGGTTAGTAATTTAAATATATTTTTTATGATAACTTCTGATAAATCTTTAATGATTTTAATATACTGAACTACAAACACATGGTATTTCTACAAGCATAGAAAAAATAGTAAATCTAACTATTTTATATAAAGTACTCGCTCGATGGTCCGAAATGAGAAAATCGAGGCTGTTCACACTATAGAGTCTATAGTCCAATACAAAACCTCTATTAAATCTATGTCTGTTTACACTATTGGGTGTTCACACCACTGAGCGATCGAGTATTTTCTAAGCGACCTTAACCAAAGAAAAAATAATTGCCAGTTAAGATAACCAACTTGTCTCCAACATTTTTGGTAAAAAAGCGGCGCTAATACCGATTTTTTTAAATGGTTCGGTTTATTCGACTAAATCCAGTCGATATTTCCTCCCACTTGGTAGTGACTGAGTTTCCTTCCCAGCGTTTTACTTCAACTTCAAGTCCATCACTATCTGAATGACTGCAACAACTTTTCTGTAGGCTTGGTACGTACGGACAAATGACAACGAATGCTGCCAACCATGTAGGGGTCCCGAGGTATGTGGTTCCCTCATGCCGTTCGTCCTTGGTTCGTATGCCGCCTAATGCCGGCCAAAATAGGGGTTGCTTGTAGACAAGGATGATGGAAAGGCGCTGCTGACACCATTTATCCCTCGAAATTGTACAATTACGGGCATTCCCGACAAATTAAAACAACAACAATATTTACCGCCGTTGTGTGTGACCTTATTTATGTGATAGGGGAAGTTAGCATAAGGTCAAGGGGAACCAGGGAGAGTCGCAGTGATGGCGACGTTAGTTTTGCTGGATCCTTGGATACAAGGACTACATCAGTCCATGTTAAAAACCGTCGGTGGCACCAGAATCGAGTCAGAGTTTGCCTCAAGTTGGGGGAATGCAGGTGGAAGACAAATATCCCAAACCACTAATTTTAAGCTTGGGGTGCGATGTGTGTTGTCGAATTTCTGTGTAATTGTGTGGGGAAATCCCAAAATCGGGACGTTGCGTGTGTGTGTGTGTGTTTGTTGGGAATTTTGTGGCTTACGATTGTGAAAATTTTGGCTTAGTTGGGTGTTGCCAGATGTACCCAATTACAACTACGTGATATGTTTCTTAAGAGGTAAAAAGGCCCATTCACCGTAAGAATACATGTACCAAATTTCTTGTTTTAACATTATTTTCATTTTCTTCTTCACTTTAAATACTTGAATTTGGTATAGGTCGAAATATTACTAAAAATGAAGTTGTTGGGAAAATGTGTTACCATAATTTATATTGGCTATAAAAATGTTCGGGAAGTAGGTGTGCACACACTCATAATCATTTTATTTTATTACAGTGAAACAATGTAATACGCGAACATGTAATTATTAAATTAGTTAAAAGAGATAAAAAAAATTATTTGTATGAAATAATTTTAATATTTGGGTCCGTGTTTGCCACATTATTTTCATCTTCTAAACCGGAAAAATATCAGCCGAAAATAAAATCTGAAGTAATGTCGACAGCGCAAACTCTGAAACTACTTAACCGATGGAGCTAAAATTTTGCCTTTGGGAAGGAACAAGTTAGAACGAAAAATGTGTTCCAAATCATGTGATTTTTTGAATTATTTGTAAGTTTTTATCCTACTCTCGAACACAGCTCCAAAAATTTTTCTTCCTTCCTGGTTTATACATAGAATCTGTACCACAGCAAAAAAAAAGAAAAAAAAATTAAATAATAAGTATTCAAACTATTTTCTTATTTCCGTCTATTTTCTTATTTCCGTCATTTCATCCCCAATAAAAGTCAGCTAGTCTTTCCAATTTAATTGCTTGTAACATATTCGGGAAATAAATTTCCACAATGTCACAATAAAAATTTCGTCAGTCCTTTGAAACAATTAAAAATTTTCATTAAAAGCAACCGAAAAACGTTAAGACGCTTGCCAAACGCCTTGAAATCTTTTAATTATTCCAATTTTATTCTTTTATGATTCTAATAAAAGCAAGAAAAACCATTAAGTCACTAATAGCTCGAAAAACAAACACCGAACATAAAAATTTTATTCGTGTTTTTACTTTCTTGCCGCGGAATGTTATTAAACTTTTATTTCAATAGTACTTTTGTTACTGTTATTTTTTATATGTATTCGACACTTGGCATTAGAAATTTGAAATTTTCTTCAATTTCGTCCTGTATTTGTATATCCTTTGCCGATTCTGTCGTCTACTAAGGTGACAATATAAATATAGGAATAAAATTTATTCACCACCGGGTTTATTGACACTCCGAGATAACACTTATCGTACGGAAAGGAAACTTTTACCCCCTGTGGCTATAAAAAAAAATCGCAAGTTTTCTTGACTATATTCCCATTTCGCTCTAGAATTATGCAATATCGATGCAAAGTTTCATTAGTCCCCTGGAGCTTTCACTCAATTACTGTTCAGTGTTTTCACACAATTGTTTCAAGTCACATAAACACGTTCTAAAACCATTCGAAACACGGTGCCATCCCTCATTTCCGCTGCATCCATCCGATTGTAAACGTCCTGGTTAATTCACCAGGATTCTCAACTAAAATCCAACCCCAAACAACGTGACAGCATACTATGTGTATGCTAATTCGGCTTTATACTTCGACAGCTATAAAATCCGCGGCGTGTTTTATAACCTTATTCCGATTACAGTCATATAAACCCTCCTACCTAACCATCTACCCTAACCATCACAGAACCGTCGAAATTTACTCAATCGACCAACGACGACGTCAATTGTTGGGCGGCTAAAAACGATAACCCACCAATTATAATGTTGTCGTTGTGGATTATGTATTGTGGATGGTATGGTGGATTCTTGTTATAGGGAAATGAATTTAATGACATTCGCAGTTTTTGCCAAGTACCTTCTACGATTAAAGCAACCCCCGGAGCCAAAACAACTATCCATTCTTGTTCTGACTCGGCATTGGAATGGGAAACATAAACAAGAGGTTGGCTCCCGGTCGACCCGTCTAAGTTGGGATTTTCTCTGCGGATTGTTTGTTTCGTGTTCAGTCGGTTCTGGGAAATTATCCTTTTTTGTACACAAACAAGAACATGAATTTTATCATCTGCTTATCATTTGGATAAACAATTGAAATCGGCCACGAAACACATTGCTTTGATTTTGATTAGAGGAAAAGCTTTTTCGTAATTTAGGGTGACCATATTTTCTTCTTTTTCGTTCGAATCCGAAACCGATGAGGAAGGCTGATGAAGGTAAAATTTTTAATGTCTCGAAATGAATTGAAAAATACGAAATCAGTCAAAGCAGCGCCTGCGGTAAAAACTATCATACGCCCCATTGTTTTCCAGAAGACGTAAATTTTTTTTGCCACTTTGGGTGGATTTTTTCCTTCGGACACAGCAGAAGTTGCGCAGCAGACTAAATTGATATGGAGAGATATCTCATATTGACAAAATTTTATAAAAAAATGCGTCGCAGGTGAATTTTCATTCAAGAAATACAATGAAGGCAGAATTTTTTTCCAAAACTGCACCGCAGGCGAAAGTATTCGGTTTCAAGACTAAATTTAGTTTACGGAATACCCAGATCTGGGACGTATGGTCACTCCACCCTAATTACTAGATTAATCTGTTGTAAAAAACTGTTAAAAGGTTTTTATTATTTTCATAAATTTCTAATAAACTTTGCTCAAAATTCAGCCATTTTAAGTTCGAGTAATTTCAAATTCATAGAAGTATTAAATCAAACTCTAATATTCACAAATTTGTTATTCTTTTACAGACTTTCATCTGAACCGCCATGACTGCTGGGATCTTAAAATAAGATATACAAAAAAAAAACATTATTTCCTTTCACAAAACCAAGACAAAAAATACTGGCAAAATGTTTCAACTTGTTTAACGGTAAGTTTAGTCGAGAAGCTTCGTGTATTGTCATAGAAAGTTTTCTACGAATCACGAAAGTCACATAAAACATAAATGAGTGAAATACAAAGAGTTCTTACCACTCTTTTGACTTTATCGCAAAGAGCCAATACTTAGCTACATAAAAAAAACTTGGACGAATAAGAGAATATCTCCATTGTTGTTGCTACCCGACGAGTACAAAGAAAATAAAATATAGATAGAATAATTCAAGGTATCCTGCCAAGGGGTCTCCTGTGTATTTGACAGAAGTTTTAATTAAATAATAAAAGCGAAACACATGAATCCTGAGGGTTCGAACAACTCTTCGTACTCGGTTATGTACTTCGTTAAAAATATTTAATGGTTCAAGTCCAATAATAGGATCTGAGCAAAAAGTATAAGGTTGGAGGAAAACTTCAAGGTAAATTAAGACAATTGACAAATAGCAAGAAGAAAGCATTCAATTATAAAATACAGACATTTAAGTTGTTGAGAAAAATATCCGGTGAAAAATGTTGTTAAACTTCGGCATGAAAACGTCTATTCACGCGAATTTGAGACCAATCGGTTCTACCGTTTTCGCGCGAAACGGTAATGGACTCTCGAAAACTTTTCCCTTTGAATTCGAACTCTGTTTCCCTTGAATCACCCCTACCCCCTTCCTCCAACCCGTATGCAAATTTATATCCCCATCACACCACCGATACGCCCCTTTCCCATAAAAACGGTACATCATCATACTAATATATAAAAATGAGTTGCTGTCTGTCTGTCTGTTCCTCTTTCACTCTTTCACGAAAAAACGGCTGAACCGATTGACTTGAAATTTGGGGAGGGGGTAAAGTGATTTCGAAACTTAGTTTTCTGTCTATGTTACTCTTTCGCGGGGAAACTACTAAACCGATTGGCCTGAAATTTGGCATAGATGTTCGTCGGGGGTCCAGCCCCAACATAGACCCATTAAAAGATAGTCCGAGAGGTGAGGGAGTAAGGGGAGGGGGTAAAGTTACCCTTTCGCGGGGAAACTACCGAGCCGATTGGCCTGAAGTTTAGCTCCAACATAAACCATCAAAAAAACAAAAAAAATTGAAAAAACTTAACCCGGCAACGACGGGTATGCAAGCTAGTATTTTATACTTATATTTTATACTAGGAAAAATTGTGTTAATAAAGATTATAATAAATTTATTATCATTAATTTTTCAATTACAGTTTTGTATAATATTTTTTATTACGCTTAGATTTTTTTTAAAAAAATTTTTTCTAAAAGTTTTTAATTAGCAAGTCCTTTTATTTTTCATCAAAGCATAAAACCTCCGTCATGAAATAATCCTCTTATTGTTTTATGGAACATTTGAATTATTTCAATTTATGTATTCAATAAAATTTGAATAACTTGTTAACTGAAAATAGCGGATTTCAATTCATAAGGATAATGAGTTTATGTTTTCAAATATGAGCGGAAATTAATAATATCCGATATTCAACATAATAAATCATACTAGAACAAATAGATGCAGATAGAGGATGCGTTCTATTGTATATATTTATAATTATTTATTTATTGTGTAATATAAAAACTGCCTATTAGTCTGATCATTAAATTTTAACATAGCTACAACGAGTTTGTTTAAAGCTGTTTAAAAATACGAATTTAATCAATGTTTTTTTATTAAATAAACGTTAGTAAATATGCGCTTGAAATTATTCTGATATTGAAAAAAAGGGACGAGATTTCTGCGAGTTAACTGATTAATAAAAACTAATAACCCTTTTCTTTAAAGTTGAAAAGAAATGTTTTCTCAGAGGTTTAAACTTTAAATGTTCGTTGCATTGAATTAAAATCATCATTCGCGCCTATTGATAGAAAAACAACCCTTCTTGATGAATGTCTATAAGTAGGTACATAAAAGTTCTATAAGTGAAAATTGAATTCTCTCGCACCAAAAAAGTAAATATGTAATTATAAATGTATCTCTAAATCCACAGCAAGAAATTGATTTAATTTCAGTTGATGAGTTTATTTGAAATTAAAAATTCCTTTTAGTGAGTCCCTCTAATTACGAAATACATCTTCATTCTCTTTTAGAACAGTGTAGGGCAGTTCGGGCGCCAATTGTTTGAATAAAACGCATTATAGAACCGCAGGTGAATGGAAAATTTACACTAGGATCAGTCAGACCCATACGGGTGAAATATTTCACTAGAATGTTAGCTAATATTTCAAAATCCTATTACCACAATACAAGTGTTGACTCCGTCGACTAGTTGTCCATAATGATTTCAACGTACCATAAATCTCGATAGAGGAATTAATTTTTGAATGGTCACACACTCAATCACCATGACGAAAAATCCTTTGGGTATTGCTCCTTTTTTCAAGATGGACTCAGTAAATTCTCATTTGGATTTTGAATGAGAAGGAAACTATTTTAGTATGTAAATCTCTAGATCGAAGCTTTTTAAACCCTATATGGTAAAACGTTAAACACAGCCATTTTTTTCGTGAAATGGAAGGTTGAGTTCGTTAACGGACAAAATTAGACTACTCCTTCTCCCGCGTCGCCCTAAACCTGTGAAGTATTTGATGAACAGCTCCTAAAAGGGATTTTCGAGCATTTCATTTGTTATTATTATAATGTGTCTAAAATTATGTCATTTCACAAAACCAATTCCATGGAAAAGTACTTATACTTCATATTTCTATTTTCTTCGAACAGCCTTCGAAGAATACGCCGGAGAGGAGATTATATGTTAAAATACAACATATTAAATTCTAAACAAAAATGAAAACTTCTAAAAAACAAAATTCTGTGCCACGATGAGGGCACAAGTATCTTCAGGAGCCTTAATACAATAGCCCGTGTCCTTTGTTCTCATCACACCCTTAACGAATCATAATACGAAATAGAAAATGTTCCTCTAATGGGCTCATTGTGGTCCTGTGGGCTTTCAATTTTTGCTTTCTTTCCACTATGAAAGAATGTCGACGACATTTGAATTCATATTGAAAAACGTGGAGGAAATTCTTCGCCATATCTGAGTCGGAATTCTTTTCATGATTAAAAAACAGAAAGGGAAAATAAAAGAATAAGAAAATGTTCAACATAAGATATAAACATGCATAAGAAATAAAGTGTGAATGGCCTTGAGGCTTTTTCTGCTCATTGAAATCTTCATCCCCATGGCTTCAAATATGCATACATCTTATACTAGGAAGTTTTTCTTGTGCCATCCTTTTTTACATCTTCGTTACAACAAAAACAACAACAACAAAAAAAAACGAAATAGAATTAAATGAAAACCACAAACGGTTCTACAAACTAAGCATCATCATCACCGCATCCCCTATTTTTTTTTAACCACCCACCATACACCATCCACCGACATTTTATTATTCACATTTGGCCTCGATTCTGTCTTCCTCTGTCTGTGAAAAAGCGAACCGACTTTAAAACATTTTTCCATTAAGCAAGTTGGAAAAGGGATTTTCTCTCGCTTTATAATATGAGAAAATCAATATATCAGAGAGAAAAAAATTTAATACGCTGAAAATATAATAGCACTCGTTTGAAAATTTATGTTACCAACTCAATGGATTTTATGTGAAGAGGTTGTTGGCAACGGTAGCTACGATATGGACCTTTAATTCTATATGCTATATAAATCGGGCGGTTCGATGCAGATTCTTTAAAAAGGATTAAATTGAATCGATAAACATCTGTTGAGATTATTCAACTTCATATCACAATGTCATGTGACAATTTTAAATTTATAGAAATACATTTTGATGGTGTTATTCAGGGGGGTTTTTTTTAATAACTTTAAACGTAACTAAACGACACCGTTAGCGATTTATATTTAAATTTATTTTTTTTTAAAAAAGTGGTATGTTTTCGACCATTCCGCAAGCAAGGTTTCGAAATGGCAAAATAATGTTTTTATCATCATTCGTTTCCAGGATCAGCACTTTTGTCCTCTGGTATTCCTATTAGATGTTGCTTAACATTCGATTATCAATATGCCGGGAGCGAAAAAATTTTCTAGTCAAATAATTCTAAATAAATTCAAAACGCATAAATTTTCATTAGGAAAATAATCAGACAAGTTTAATGTTAATAATTAGGTCATAAATTCTTGGAAAATATTTTCACGAGGGTAATAACGTCGAGAAAAGTCATTTTCTTGATTAATGTTTACCAATTTTCGAAGTCCTTTTTAAGCATGAAGGTCACATAGAAATAATTTATCAAATTCGCTACAGACAAACACGAACCGCATTGCTAAATGGCAATGAATTAGACTCTGGGTCTACTTAAAAAACCAGCAACAGGATGGTAATAAGAAAAAGGTCAACTCCATAATATGAAAAATTAAAGTAACGAAGAGAGTGAACTGAATTTAACCCGATTTCAATCATGGATATTTTGACGCAATAAAACAAAATTGTGTGAAATTAGATTTGCGGCATTCATTGTGAAACTAATCAACATGGTAATTGCGTACGGATTTTCGAACCTTTGATGTTTACTTCAAAATTGTATTTCGACATATATACTGCGCCTAAAACTAGAAATATAGTAAGTGTGGCGATCCTTTATACCGTTTACAATATTTGAACATAATTTTGGCCTATGAAATGTTCGTATATAGGAACAAATCATACTGAATTGCGTTTGTGTTTGGTATTACCTTGATAAACAAATTTATTTGACAAACATTCATTTAGTCGCCAGGATTGCTAATGAAATGAATCAGCTGAATAACAAACATATTAGACTCTTGATTTAGTAACGGATTTGTGGAAACTGTAATAATTAACGTCTATTGAAATTTACACACGAAACCCCATATAATTTAGATGACACCTTAGGCGTGTGATGGAAATTTACTTCAATTGGTGTATCCATCGGGGATAATACAGTATTGATTCTTTTGTGAATAGATTTTGATGCTTTTGGGATTGGAATTCTCAAGCAGAATTTATGTCGCCACAATATATGCCAACCGCTTACGTAACAGTTGACATAAATTTCGCTTATGTTGCTAGATTTTGTAAAAACCAGTGCTAATAAGACTTGGTATCTCTGTAAAAATGTAAAGTTGCTTGTTTCACATGATGTACACCAATTTTACATTATAGGTTCCAAATTCGTATTCTCGAATCGTGACTGTGACTCAATTTTTCACACAAACAACACATTTTCTGAGGAAGACTACATAACGCAGCGTTTCTCAACCTTTCAGTATTCGCGGCCCAATTTTCAATCATAATTTTCATCGCGCCCCCTGCATACAATAAAATGTATGTCTATCTAGAGTGTCTATATGTATAATATTCAGCCTTCCTTCGAAAAACTTTGCTCTGCAAGACAGGCCCAAGGAAGTCACTAATAATTATTAAATTTGTTTTTAATTTAGTAAGTTGTTAATAAGTTAATTATTAAATATTATGTCGAAATGTATTTTGTTTTGCATGTGTGTGTGTATTTTCCTTTCAGTCAGTTAATCAACTTTTTTAAATATTTTCTCTTGGATATGCTGGCGCCCCTCCTTAAAAGTCCTCGCGCCCCACAGGTTGAGAATCGCTGACATAAAGTATATTTCATGTTACCAAAAAAGTGTAAAAAAAAATTTTACTCCAAAAAACATTTCGATTTGCGATCTAATTTAACATAAATTTATAAAAAATTGCTTCCCAGCCGATGCCCAACCATAAATAAACGCCAAAAGAGAGTTGATTTTATTGCGTTAGAAAAAAACATCGAAAATATCACTTTACGCCGCACTTTTATTTTACTTTAAATTTACATTCAAGTTGTCAACAAATTTACCTTAAGCCGCCCACAGACGAGAAACCTTGTTTTCAACAATTTTGTCAACCTGGTGGCCTATTATGGAATACGATCGTAATCGTAACGATTGACATTTGCCTGTTGTTGTTAGTAGAAAACACTAACAACAACAGGCAAATCCCAATCGTTACGATTACGCTCGTATTCCATAATAGACCCCCTGGTTCTCAGCTTTTGCCACAGACGCAACGATATGTTGGCAACCAATTTGTCAACAGCATTTCCCAGCATATGTCATCGGCTTTGGGTGAACATCCAACTGGTATTCGTAACCTTGTTGCCAACTTCCCTACAGACGCTACGAAATGGTCGCCAACCGAAGTTTTCCAAATTTTTTGAGCTTCCCCTAGATTTGTTGCCATCCACCCCTCAAGTTTGTCTTGTTTCACCTAGCTCTGCAATATGGAGCCGTATTTGGTGGATTTAAAAAAAAATTTGTTTTTGAATATCCTTTTTAAAAGCACATTTCTTTTAGTTAACATTCACAGAATCATGACGTATATTTAGTTTTAATGCTATAAATTATCCTACTCCTATTTAATTTAAAATATGTGTGTATAGTCAGAACATTTGCGCCATAATGTGACGCTAAGCACATTAATTTACATTATTGGTCTGATTTCATCGTTAAAGTCATAAAGGAGTCTAAGGATCGAGTGATGTTTATATAACACAATCATGTTTGCGCCATTTATATACACAGTTCAAAAAGTTTACACTCCGTCTTTGCACCATTAATTGTGTAAATGGACTTTGAAACTGAGAAGGGATTTTCCATGGGAATGGCATGGAATCAGAATTAAATGGTCTAATCTACAGCTGTTCGGATGCAGGGATATAACAACATAAAGTCAAATATTTCCTTCGTAGCCCATCTTTCGTGGTGGTGCGGGTGGATCGAAAGTCTAAGTGAAACAAAAGGAGTATTTAACGAAATCTAAGAACCAGCTAAACGGAAGGAATATCAGAATTCTAAGACACATCCACACAGCTATAACCAAAGGGACAATCATAATAAATTTATTTACGTAATACTGTGGGATATATGCTTTGCTTATACAGGCGTAAAGTTTCCGCTAGACAGTGAAATTACAGGGGTGGGATATGATGAAGGATGTCTGTAGAAAACCCTAATATGAGTTATTACATACCATAATCTCGGAATAAGGCTGACATTTGAATGCTAAGCTTTTCACAGCGATTAAATCCTGTCACCACTTTCGGCCCAAGTCCTGCGTATGTAAGCAATGGCCAATAGCAAGAATGGTAAAAACCATTGCAATGAGAAGTAATTCCAACTTACATAAAGCATATATATATACATATATTCTATGTACTCTTGTGCGTATTTGAAAAGTCCTCCTAAATCATTTCTGGAAGGACTCGGTGGCATTGCTAGGGTTATGGTGGCCGAAATCAAAAGGATCCGACACGGAAATTCAGGGTAAAGAGCTATGTAACTTAAGTCATCCGTTTGAGTTACCATTAGTCTGTCTAGGTTATAAATTTCCAAAAAGCCATGTTCTATTCATATGTAAGTTAATATTTATGTGTATGTGCGTTTTATTGTAGAACCCTAACATCTATAAAGTTTTGTGCTGGTTCGTTGTATGTTTGTAAAATTGCCGCTAGGAGACATTTCCATTGCAGGATATTTGGATATGGGTCCGGTCCGTCTTATAATTAGATATTTGCCTTTGTCCACCAAACGGATATTCCCTGGGGTACTACTTGCATATACTATACATAAACTATACTATGACATCGAGAACACCAAACTATGTGGGATTTACAGGAGCCAAAACTAAAGACGAACGTAAAAGGATATTCCAGTGTGATCACTGACCGAAATTGTTGTGAAATCGTTTTCAATGTTTATTCAAAAGATAAGTTTTCGACTGGACAAAGAAAGGACTCTTTTTTCGCTGAGACAGTTTTCAACTTGGTTTGGCCTCCATGTTTCTGTTTGTTGTGTGTTTAAGTCATAATGTAGTCTTAGCCGCAATGGCCAAACAAGTCAAGTGAAATAAGACTAAATCCAAATTTAGATTCAATTTATTATAACTCGGTAACTTTTACCGGTTTTCGTGCAATAAACATGTATGTTCTTCTTCAATGTTTTAACTACAAACGAGTATACAGGTTTCATGTAGAGTTCAGTACAATAATACAGAAACTTAAATTTATCGTTTATTTATGAGAAATATATTTTCGGGAGTTTGCCCTACATATGATTATGTTGGAGTTTTCCTAACAAGGTGTCGTTAAATACATATTCATGAATTTTTGGGGGTTGAATTTATTTTCAAAGGAAAACAAGGTTCATTTTTGTGTCATGCTGAAAATTATAATGCTTGTTAAACCAATTTTACCACAAAGAATTTATTTGGTAGACGAGTTTGATATGTTTTACATGTATTTTATGACAGCAATAAAATCTATCTTAATTCTCTATTATTAAATAATTTAAATGGAATTTAACGGTTTTTACAACCATAAAAGTTAGTAACCATAAAATACTGCAAGTTAATTAGTTAAAAAAATCTCTAAATTAAAATACGTCATAGAATTTAAGGTGTGGGGCAGGTATTCTGAAGTAGTGTGACGATGGTGGTAAATTCCACACAAAAAATCGCTAAAAAGCTTGATTGGGGAGCCAGGGGGGAGTCGGAAAATGCTAAAATTAGCTTAACATATACATAAAAATCATAACACAAAAATAATTTGATCAACATTCGCCATTTATATCTCTATTAATTTAATGCGGTTTATAACTCATCATTATTAAAATCATTTCTCAGATTCTGTAATGGCCTAAAAGATTTTATGCACGGATGATTTTTATAGGCAATTTTGTCGACAAATTTCAAGCCTAAGAGTTCTATAAATATTCTACATATTCAGGAGGAAATTTCAGAAGCTTTCATAAACTCCTAAAATGTGTGATCATTTTCTACAACTTTATTGTCCAAAAACTGTATATAGTAGACTTTCACATAGTCTAAAATAAAGTCAACAACTTGGGAATTACCATATCAATGATATTTTATTCCCTACGTCAACTACCCTAAAGCTAGTCGTATGTAAAAACGAAATGTCCATAATAAATGTTAAGAAAATATAGCCATTTTATAAAGCCGCACCGTACTATTATTCCGGTTGATTTTGACCACAGAGCACATAAAAAATCTAATGTAGCAACGCCATATTTGATTATGGTAAAACAATATAATTTTGGGCAGCGAAACCAAAATGAGCCTCAAAATATCATTCAGCCATATTAAACAATCAAACTTATGGTTCCCTCATGAATTTAGATATCCCAATGAAACAGTGTGGGCCAGCTTACATATCGTTCGCCTATTATTATGGAGGCTATATAAAATATAACATAAAATTCTATTTGGTTCTTCCTCTATTAAAGCATTAAATCGTCGGAGAGTTGATTTAGAAGCGAACATAAAAAAGTCTTTTCCAATTGAATGGTCTGAAGGATCATTAAAATGTCTACTGCAAAGGGAATGGTGATGTTTAATGGAACAGAGGAACTTCGTTAGAAAAAGTTTCAAAATACTCAACAAATTTGGGAAGATTTTTGTAGCAAAATAAGAGTGAAAAAAAAACTCCTTATCGAGTATTTAATTCTTAAAAAATAGATTTCACAAATTCTTTAAATAGTCTTTCCGTTAAATTAGTGGTTCTTAACCTGGGTTCGATCGAACCCGAAATTTGTTGTCCATTTGAGCTAGCACAATTTTTTGAGGCGACCCTTGGCGCCCTGGCCAAACCGTGAGAGCTATCGAAAAACGGATTCGAGATCAGCGATCTCCCATTACGCTTTACAACAGTGGTTCTTAACCTGGGTTCGATCGGACCCCAGGGGTTCGGTGAGTCAGTCTCCGGGGCTCAGCGGAGATCAAAACACACACTTTTTGTTTTTATGTGAAAATCATGTTATTTGTTCTTTAATGGTTTTGTTCATTTTGTGCACCTATGTATATATATGTACCTATGTTTTGAATTTGAAAAAATCATATTTGATTTTTCCAATTAAGAAGGGTTCGGTGAACGCGCATATGAAACTGGTGGGGGTCAGTACCTCCAACAAGGTTAAGAACCACTGCTGTACAACAAGTTTCAGCGAAATCTATTTTTTGAAAAAAATCGCAAAAAACGATGGACTAACCACTGCAATTTTTCGCGTTTTTTTTTTAAAAAAATTTTTTTACTCTGATCGGGCTGAAACTTGGACTGTAGAGGTTTTGGGCGACGCGAAATCGAAATCCGTTGTCCATTTTGAGCTAGCACAATTTCAAAAACGGACAACGGATTCGTGATCAGCGATCCCCCATTACGCTTTACAGTTTAAATGTTCCCAAAGCATTTCAGTCGTTTGCCGACCAACAACACTTTTATTATTTTCTCGAAAACGGTCGCTTTAGAAAAATAACTTTATATGGAGCTGTCCATAAAATACGTCATTCTAATAAAAACATTTTCGGACCATCCCCTTTCCCCTTATTAAAGTTTTTTCACCATTTTTATGAAGATTTTGGTACCACCGTCACACTAGACCTACCAACCTAAAATAATGACGTATTTTGTGAACAGACTAAAACTTTGACAAATTTTATAAAAATATCTAATTCGATCACATCTACCACCCAAGTGATCCGAATAGTGTTCTCGGAAACGGTTGGTTTAATTGAAAATCTTATGAAAATCTTAGATTTTAATGAAATGTGGTTTCACAATCCACAATAATAATTTCCTAAAAATTCAAAATAAAAATTTTACCATGATTACAGTGAATAGTTTTTCAGATTTCACTGTAAATGATATTTAAATGCCATCTATTCGTGTAATAATTTACGTATTTTCAGCCACAAACAGTGTCATAATTTCTTATCTTTTCAATGGAATAATGACAATGAATGATATGCCTAAGTTCAAGAAGGACTAAAAGTTCTACTTTGCGGCCTTGCTTCTGAAAATCATCCTCTGCAAAATACAAAAGGCGCCATTATTCCATTTTGTGATTTATGTGGGTCATTGATTTCGAATATGCGCTCATATAATGCATGCCTAGCAGTTCAATTCTAAGTAGGTCGGCCTTTTATATATGAAAAACACTAAATTCCACTAAATCTACATATTCATAGATCGAGTAATAATCTCTATATAAGATCCAATTTTATAGGAAAGCATAGATTTCAATTTTCTATCTATAACAATAAGATATCTTTTCTGTTATGCTTGTATGTAGTTAACAGCATAAATTCTGTAATATATGTTACTTGCAATACGGACATATACGTACATATGAGTAATTCTACTTGGAAACTAAAATGTCCCGGTCGATTCAAATTTATTCCTTTTTACAGCAGCGGTAGTATTTTTTGCATACATATTCAATGAGAGAAGGAAGTACAATTTTATTATACTAGTTTTGCTATCATCATCACTAAAGATATGTCCTCGTCTCATTCAGTTCGCGGTTCAGTAAAAGGCATAAATCTTACAAAGTTCTAATGGCATTTTCACCGCACAGTTCAACCAAATTCATGATTTCCTTTTCTGAATCCGACTAGTTGTAATCACAGCTTTTTTTTTTGCTGTCTTTCCGTCTGATTCCCTCTATCGTACTCTGATCTGATGTCATATGAAAGTATTATAAACTGCAATCGATATTCCAAGTTATTATTCTGGAAATGTGAAATGTGGGCGGAAGGAAGCATCATGGAAAAGTTTTTAACTTCTGGTCGGTGTCATTGGGAAAAGTTTGCTTCTAATAAATTTTTATTCTTTGCAAATATACTTCTGTATATTATATGTTTGCAAAGAATAAAAATTATGGCATAAATATTTTCTTTTCTCTTATTTTTATTCTTATAGATTTTCATAATGCAACATTATGTTTAACATGAATAGTTTTCTTTTGAGCGATTTTGGAAAGAAGAAACATTGGATTATTTTATTCAATTAAGGCTATCAAATATGTAAAAAAATGAAAAAAACCATCAGTTGTGATCAGTACGACTTCTCTCTGCCATATTTAGTTTCGGAAAAAATATGTAAAAAATAATATTTCTTCAAATATCTTGAGAACCGTTAGAGAAACGTAAAAGCCGTTGAAGCAGAAAATGTAGAAAATTTTATATCCCATAAATTTTGTTATATTAATTCTTTCCAGAAGCACATAGGTTTCGAGAAATTCTCGGAAAAGTGTATTTTTTCAAGGAAATTGTATGGCAGGTTTTTTTATCAATTTTTATGAAAATAGATAAACGAGGGACCTACAAAAAATTTATAGAACGCCAGTTTCTTTAATGTCGCTACTTTAATGATTTTTCTTTCAAATCAGAGTTATATTTCACTGTGAAGATGAAAATTTTCGCCTGCATCGAATTTTTTTACGCAGATTTTCATCTAGAGCCACTGTTTTCAAGAATTTTCTGTTTGCAGTGCCAATTTTTTTTTTGGGATTGTACTATAGAATACGTCATACTTTTAGGGAGAGGAGGGTCCGCGATATCATGATGGCAGCACTAAACTCCATACAAACAATTGCGAAAAAGTGCGAAGAGAGGGGTTGGAAACATAAAATTTTTGTGATTTATTTCTTTCGGGATTTTTTTAGGAACCATATATAATTTTCATAAGGATCGCCAATTTTTTCCCTATTTCTATAAAAAAGGTTGCGGGAATTCTATAAAAAAGGTTGCGAGATTTCTATGAAGAAGGTTGCGAGATAGAAAAGGTTGTCACAGTGGCTCCCTTTTTATAGTTAATATCTCGTTGTAAAAGAAGTCCTTACACCAAAGAAAGTAATTTTCTTTCCTAATTTTTTTTCCTTATTAATTGAATTAATAAAATTAATAAAAAAAAAGGTTCTGACGCAACGCCTACTTAAAAGACCAAAACAAATCATTCAATGCGTCCTCCCCATTGATAAAATATTGTGGTATTAAAAACACCTTAAGATTCTTACAGACGTGTCTTGTTTCACTGCAAAAAGTTTCGTATAAGAATATTATGAATATCTGAAATTAAAGTAAATTAGATACTTTTTTTTCCTTTATATGTACTATACATCGGACGGGCGTCTGATCTCAACGCACATATAATTTATCTTATGTTAGACTTTCATTGAGACTTATCCATATAATCTTCCAGTTCCATTTCAACTAAATCCTATATTGATGTCTTCAATCTTCTGGCAATTTGTCCGTAGGGAACTTTTTGAGGCAGTTCCTTGCGGTTATACATATTATAACGAAATGAACAAGAGTGCAGAATAACTTGTTTTATACTCGTATATGTGTTCATCTGTTTATTATAAGGAGACTTTTCCTATTTCCCTACACTAACGAAATTCTCACATCTAGCCAAATCCTACTGGAAAGGATTCAAAAAATATGGTGGCAAAAAAATCAGGATAAAAAGTATGAGTACTATAGTATACGAAATTTTAGGATTACTATAGTATCATTTTATCGTATGAATCTATCGCGCAAGTAGACAACTGTGTGGGATCCCAGTTTCTATATGACCTAAAATTGAACTCCTTGCCCGATATCGGTCTAATTGCTTTCTGCCATTAATTAATATCGAAAATGAAACTCCACTCCGACCCTTAGTTCGACTCCATCGTTTGACCCTTGGACTGATGTAATTCTAGAAGTAACTAAGTATAGTTCACCCAATTCTTACCCTCCGCGTGTACGCATTTCACTTATTGTAGTAACATTTCCAACATATTCGATAAAATATAGAACAGAAACAACGTTTTTATATAAAATGCATGTACAAAATGTTCGTTTATTTATTATACATATATGAAGAATGGCCATCGTAAGCGGATAAGTTTCTTATGGAGCAAAATACGATATAGGAAAAATTTCCCTCTATTTTTGTTATTTTGTGGCGTAAGTTCTAGTTTCTCCATTCTATTCAACTTCTGGTGGCCTCTCAAGATGTATTGGGTTGAGATAAAGTGATTAGGAGAATGTGTGAAGTCCTTAATCATTGAGGATTTTCCGGGAAACATTTTCGTTTTGTTGGCAACACGAATACATAAATGTATTGCTTTGAAAATGAGACGAGTTAATAACATTAAGACATTAAATCATTTTCCAACTGCTGATACGATATATACTAGTTTCTAATAGATGAAGTAGTTAAACCTATTCGTTGGTTGTCTATCGATGTTTACTAAAAGTTTTGTCAGAATGCCCCTCTGCGGCCACTGATGTTTGAACTGGGGGTTTATTTGCTGACAAATAAAACTTGTCTTTTATGGTTCGAAAGCAAAAGCGTTTTAAGAAAATTGACTTTTCCAATACTTCTTGTGCTTTTAGTAACTTTTACAAACCAATAGTCGTGAATAACTCAACCACAATTGAGTCAGCTTACATTATTTTCATTTTGGAAAAACCAAAAGCTCTCCATAACATGAGTTTAAATATTTATTTTGTGTTGGTTTTTTGTTGGTCAATTACGAAATGATGTTTGTAGCCAGGGCTGTGGAGTCGGTAGCTGACCTTTCGACACCCGACTCGTGAAATCTTAGAATATCTGACTCCGACTCCTGAAAATCTAGAAGATCTAACTCAAACTCCGACCCCGACTCCACAGCACTGTTTGTAGCCACAATTATTTAATTTAAACCATTATTTCAATAGTGGTAACCTAGATTTTCATGGAGGCCAAGGCTCGCCATCGGAAGAACTTAGATTTTGGATTTTTTTCATTTATGTCGATTAACCAAAATATTTTTCAAATTTCGTTTTATAGACATCCCCAAACATTTTTAGTTCTATTAACAACATGAGTGTGGAACAGGATCCTTGCATACTTCCAAGAGCAAAATTACCCAAAATTAAGTATTCTAAAGGAATGTAAATTGCAACGAAAATATGCAAATTTATAAACAATCAAGAACCAAGATTTGCAATAACTATGATAAAATAGAATGTCATAAAACCCCAGAGAAATAAACATGTATTCCATATATTATTATTTTTTCTTTTTTCGAAAATTTCGCTCGACTTTTTCAAGATTGAACTCTAGAAAAGTCATTGAAATCCTGAATTTTTCACATTTCATAGTGAATTATTAAATCTTTTTAGGCGAATATTTTGTGTAACTTATTTGAATGGAAATTCGAATGAAATGACATATTTCCCCCAATTTCAAAAAATTTCCTTTTTTTTTTGTCACAAGAATAACTTTAGCTACCCCGTCATGCCTTCACGCCACCACCGAGTGAAAAGATCAGGGAAAAAAAACTTTATCTCGTAAAACATGAAGAAATCTCATATATGATCCCAAACATATATGCCATCTCCGTCATAAATAAAAAAAGGGAATGCGAATGGCTGTCAATAAATGGCAAAAACTTCATTTTTCCCCTGACATACTCATACATCTCATTTAACCCAGGCGGGCATCATGAGTCCCTCAACTGTACAACATTTTTGTATCATTTTTCCTAACATTTCCACAGTTTTGCCTTATTTTTCGTCTCCGATAATATAAACACTATCAACAATTTCGACATCATATACAATATACAAGCCCTGAAATCATATTTGTTGGATGCTTTCAAACCGTTTATAAAGAAAAAAAACGTTGTATGGAAAAACTAAAGCCGAAGAGAAAATAACGATAATCTCACCCCTATATGTATGAGAAGGGGGTAAATTTAACTGGCATTGATCCATCAGAGACAGAGTACTGCATAATAAGATACTTTACCATTACCATCATTACAATTTGCCACTATGAATATACAGGGAAACCGTGATATGTTTCCGGTGGATTTTTTCGAAAAAAAAAAATTTAGTTGCAATGAGAAAAAGTTTCCGAACCCCCCCACCTCTTACTGATGTAACCCCTCTTTTGCTATTTTCTTTAATCAAATTTTGCTATTCCTAGAGATAATTTTTAACCATCAATAATCTCGATAATTATTTCACTGTAACCTCCTTTCTTGTATTTTTTCTAACGAACGGACAGTATAGTCAATCTATGTAATTTAAGAAACAAACCTTAACAGAAATATAATCGTTGTTGTACTGTAAGGTCACACGTTACCTGAAAAGTTCTCCTTTTATCCTAAGTGAGCATCAGTGATCTAAGATTTTTTTCCCCCTAAAAACAAACGAAAAAAATGGTGAAATTCTTGCGGAAATCTCACAAGGACTTACTGTTTGGGAAGTGGATGAAACTTTTTTAATATGTGAAATTCCTTTTTAGCTAGAAATTGAAATATATTTTCTACAAAAGGCGGCTGGATGCCATTTCCTGCCTAGCAAAGCATAGAGCCTTAGCATAACACAATATAAGTGTATAGTGATTCAATTGAAGGAAAATATTCTGATGATATCATAAAAGTTTTTTCCCATTCCCCCTTCAAAAGTGGTTACCTATACTTTATCTATTTAAGATTTTTGGATGGGTTTCATTTGGGGTCTCGTTTTTTTTTTCTTTCGGTTTACCACAAATTATTTTCCATGAGGTTCACAAGTATGCCAACTTGAGGCATTTTCAATCTGCTTTCCATCCACTACTCATATACTTACCAAAATATAATCATAAAACATATTTTATATTTTTCTGCTCAAACAAAATATAAAATATGCGAAAATGTTCCATGCTAAACTCATCAAATAAGGAACATACGTACATTTAGGGATGTCTGTCTGCAAAATATCTTCAATCTGTAGATCATCCTAGCGAAAAATGTCACAAAATTTGTGTGTGAAAAAAGAGACTTACATTTTCGAAATTGTTGGTAAAGGTTTTAAGATCGAGACAACTCTAAGTTAACTTGCATGACTTACAGGATAGTCGTCGTCATGGTTGCTCTAAGGTTTCCGTCCTTATTATAATATCGAGCGTAATAACAGAAAATTCTAACCATCCTATACTTGGGTATCCTGCTTTCAATGATGGATAAGTGAAGATGTAAATAATTTTCATTCAAAAGAGAAGGATATTCAGCATCCTGAACAGTTTTTCCTTCGTTTTGATAGAATATGAGGTTTTCGTTACTGCATAGTTTTTTTTTTCATTAGCGGAAATAATGTTTTCAGTAATCTAGAGCAAAATGTAAGTAAGTTTATTCACTGGTTAACTTCGAGAAAAAAGTTTCACTGATTTTTCCCTGGAGTTTATAGTGAATGAACTCAGGTATTACGCTCGGTTAACTTGGAAGCAAAATTGAGTCATTGAAAAAATATTGGAGATTAAATTACCGAATTAAGATACGTTAAATAATTAAGTACTACCTTTTTTAATTTTTATGAAGATTTTCTCGCCATATTACAAGTTGCTTCTCACTTGGATTAAAAGTTTGAAAACTAACAGGCTATAGGGGTTCGCAAAGAGAATATAATTTTCGATATATTTTTTTTTTAATTTATCAGATCTAATTTCCTCGCATCGACCTAATGGGTTTAGGGTTACAGCTTCTGGAACAAATTTTGAGTGTCAACAAATTTTATTTCCATGGATTTTAGAAAAACAGAAAACTTAAGATATAAAAAAAACAATGCCAGCTACCTATAAAACGTGTCACTCCATTCGTTACTTTTCTAGCCCACTATTCAGATTCCTAAAAAAATTTGACATTCTCTGACACACACAGGTCTTATAATTGTTATGTTTTTGTTTGACCGACTTACACTTCACGATCAAATAATGTGAATTTAGGTTAAGTAGAGAAATATTTCAATAAAATACTGGTTGATAGTCGACCCATGAATTGCTTTGATCCCACTTCTGACACATAAGCACTGATGCCGACATCCTTTACCAAACAATTTAGATATTTTCCTATGCTCCACAGATTTCTGTCTACAGATGTGTCTATTATTGTTGGATCTGTCCTGGTTATTTTATTTTATGCTGGTAGGGGATTTGCACAGCATAACAAAATTTTTACATACCGGTTACTCCTAATACTATTCTAAATAAATATATATATATATGATATGCAACAGAATATCGCAGTGAAGAACGGAAAACCTTTGAATTTTCAAGTAGAATAAGGGCAATCCTCCAGACATACCCGTAAAAGATTTGTTTTACTGCTGTATAACACTCTATTGAGCCAAGGAAAACCCTGTGGACTTGTATATTGATTTCATTCGACTTAAACATCAAACAAAAGTGTTTTCTTTTAAATTGTTGTTTTTCAATTTGTCTCGAAATGTGGGTAACTCCTTTGTAGAGAAACGTCTCCCCTTTTCTAAGAAGTGAAACAAAAAAAAAATGAAAATAATAATAATACAAGAATGGCTACTGTTGCCGTAATACTTTGATTTTCAAGTGCTACAGTCCTTTCACTTCAAACCAAGAGGCAAAGCTTCAATTTTCTCGGGAAATTTTTCACCAAGTTGAGGGTTGAATCGAACAGATGAAAAAAACTAGGGATCAGAAAGGAGTTAGTGTTGAACAAAAGTGGGTTTATTTTGTTATATATCGATGTGAAAGGGCCAGGGCCTCGACTAGCCACAGAATCAAATTTCTTCAGGACTCCGCCATGGAATGAGAATTGAATTGGTTTATTCTCGTTCAAATATAAAAGTCCATTGGAAAAGGGAAAAACTTTTACAAGAATTTCCAATTTAATCAAATAACAACGATTGGCCGTGTTCGCTTTTATCCTTCGCTTCCTTTTTTCCGATATGCCCATGGATTTTCGAGTGGGCGCAGTCACCAATAGCTTCGATTTAAGCCGTAGAACTAGGAATCAGCGTCAAAATTGAGGTATACAAACGACAACAAGAAAAACCATCAAAGATAAGAAGTTTTTCCTGAGGGTAAGCGGATAATGCTAACAATACAACGGATGAAAATCAGCGTCACAAAGTAAAGGAAAGAAAAACAACAACAACAGAACATTTTCAATAGAATATCTTTCTATCATCTGTAGCTTTTCTACGAGGTCGATATACAAAACAATTTTATCCGTAAAAATATCTATGTATCGAAGTTCGGTTGTGCCCACAAATAGGACGAAACTTAGTTAAATTACAAAGCTCGGACAAATTTTCATAGATAAAATTCTAAATCGTAGAACGTATATATTCAAAATTCTTTGTTCTCTTTGTGACAAATGTTTGAGAATTTCTGTACGGACATTATGGATGTCTTTGTATGCAATTGTCTTGTCCTTTGATTAGAGAACATTTAAATTTGGAAAAACTCTTAAACATTTCGTTGCATTGTCATCTAGATTGGAAAACCTCTGCATTTTTTTTAAATTTATTCAAATTCAATTTTGATATATGGAAAAGCTATTAAAAATTACTGAAATTATGATGTAGAACATCCCTGTAGTTTAATTTTTTTTATTATAAATTATCCCAACCGATATTCATGAAAAACTACAGTGGTATGGGATTATAAATCGACGACGCTCCCAAGCCATCATCATATCCCAAAAAGGTCCATCCAGTATTTCATTCTAGATTCGGTCCAATTAGAAGCGCTAATTAAATTGTTCCATGGTGGAAATTTATTAAGAAAACCGACACCATTTCGGTTGTTTCCATTTGAATTTATCTGTTGGTTTTTTAAGAAACTCTGATGGAAGGGAGATAGAAGATTCCGAAAAAGGAAACACTTTTTCATTGTTCAGGGAAAAGGGATAATTGTTGTCCATAGAAAATGTAAAAAGGCGATTTTTCTAAAATATAATTTTCTATAAAAAGGCGGTCTTGTGCTTTGGTTTTTTTAAACCTTTAAATTACTTTTCAAGTAAGGATTACAAACCTTAATAGAAACTTAAAAAGAACACCAAACGCAAAAATTAATAAAAAGCAAAACAAAATTAAATGAGAAAAAGAGTTAAATAAATGACATTTTAAATGGGATGTTAGCCGGTGGTATTTTTTCCAGTTTTTTTGTTTTCATAGTGGGAACGAATTTCTATTTCGACCAGTTTTACTCAGTTTTCAATTTAAGTTTGCAGAACGGAATTAATTAAAAAAGTTTAAATTACGAATTTATTTGATACCTACCAGTTTCTTTGTAATTAAAGCAGCGATTCTCAACCTGTGGGGCGAGCCCCCCTAGGGGGGCGCGAGTACATTTAAGGGGGGGCGCGAGCATATCCAAGACAAAATATTTAAAAAAGTTTATTAATTGACTGAAAGGAAAGTACATACCCACATACAAAACAAAATACATTTCGATATAATATTTAATAATTAACTTATTAACTTACGCTTGGAGCACAATGAACGCGAAACCAACGCAACTACAACGCTCTGAACTGTCACGCAGTGCAAAATTCTAGCGGCAGAGCACAATGGCAGCTCGTGAAGTAGTACAAGTGACATAATATTAAGTGGTATAAACTTGGAAAAATTACAAAAATGGATAATTTTGAAGCGATAATTAGCTTTGTTGGTCTTTATCTTTGTTATTTGCACTAAGGCTATCAATTTTTCCTCGAACGAAATTTTTCCAACCTCACTTTATGAACTGTCAACGCAGAATTCTGCGGCAAAGTTAGAAGTTTGCAAACTTTTGCGTTGCGCTTACGTTGTAGCTGCGTTCTATACGTTCACTGTGCTCACTTCAAACAATTTGTGGGAACCAAACTTTTAAGTAACAGTTTCTGCGCCAGTTTCGCGTCGGTTTCGCGTTCAATGTGATTTCAGGGTTAAAACAATTTCTCGCGAAACCGCAAAAATGACGCAAGAGCAATAAAAAGGCACCGGATTCTTGTTTTGGCAACGCTGAGGATCGGTGTTGCCAAATGTCAATAAATTACTGTTTTCTTGGTAATTTGTGTTTAAAATTAGGGTAGTAGTGTAGGTTTAGCGCCAAAATACTCAAATTACGTTATTATTGTATACATTTTATTGTATGCAGGGGGGAGCGCGATGACAATTTTGATTGAAAATTGGGCCGCGAATACTGAAAGGTTGAGCAACGCTGACTTAAATAATATTTTATTGTACTTTTTTCTAATGAAAGTGATAATAGTTGAGCAAAATTAAATGTTTGACCTAATAATTTTTAATTGTGTAAAATTTTCTGCGACAAAAACAAAAAGATTCCTTAAAAATTTAATAAATAAAAGTCTTTATTTAAAAAAAAAATATGAAAGTCGCAAAAAACTTAATTGTTTTTTAATCTTTCATTTCAGGATATATTCGAACGAATTTCAGAACTTTCCGGAAATGCGGAAAAAATAATTTGGTAAGTACATTTTTCTATAGATAGAAGTTTTTTTTAATGTGTATTTCTACAAAACAAGTGTTAGTTTCCTCGAAAAACGTAATATTATCTGAATGACTTTCAACTTTTTTAAGGGGGAATATTCCTACACCTTCATGAATGGAATATGTATCCGGTCTATCAGTGAGGAAAACTAAAAGATGAAAACCAATAAAACTTAGATCCCCTCTTTTCAATTAGTTAAAGTGCCCATCACCATTAAGGATATTGTTTTCATGTCTGTTCGGCACCTAATTTCCTTCGATTATGGTGTCCTACCATTTTCATGTTTGACGTGCTAATATTTTTCTACAGTCAATTCGCTGGAACTTTATGAAATCGAACGAACGAACGATTGATGAAAATCAATTACAATTCCGTAAGAATCATAACAATTCGAGTAATCAAGTTTTTTTTTCTGTATTTTTGTGAAGCCCAACTATCCATAGTAGGGCGTCAATATTGAATGAATTTTTGTAATATTTTCCGTATTTGATCCGGGGAAAGCTGTTTCCCGTTCGAATTTCCATTAAATTTTATTCCTTATGGGGTTCTTTGTACATTAAAACAAATTGAATAAAATTCCTCACGAGATATAGAGAAGATTCAATTTCACACTGCTATTCATATTATGTATTCTATCCCCTGTTATTTGAGAGTTTTCTCGAAAGTGTTCCTCGCGATTTTCCACTTTCCTCCTGTTTTTTTCTTTGACGGTGTCGAAAGCGCGCCAACTGTTTCACCATTAAAAATGCTCACTTTTGACTGGTGAAAGTTTCATTTCTGTGACTTTGTGTGTAGCAAGATAGACAGGATGATGACTTTTTCTGTGGCAAAAGACCCCATTTCGAAATTCCAATAGTACACAGAATGTTGGTGCTGCGAAATATTGAATGATGCCTTTGATGGTAATGTTGATGATGAAGACGATCGATGCAGGCGATGATGATGAAGGATTTTTATCCAGTCAAGGGATTTAAACGCGACGTGACCGAGTTTTTTTTAGATACTAAGCGATAACAGAGGAGAGAAAGATGAATAGAGAATCCAAAATGACACATAAAATACGCAATTTTTAACTAAATGAAATCCCTAAGGAGGAAACGTGTCCTTTGAGGAGAGATTATAAAATGAGAAGATAGATTCTACGAATGAAAATCAATTTTTCTATATCCAATTGCAAAATACTTTAAATATTTTTTAGATTAGTACGTGTAGAAACATAATTCCGGATGATTTTAGAAAAGAAACCAACATCCTGATTCTGATAGACTTGTCCAAATCGCAGCGTGCGAATCCGACATTTTCTTTTTTTAAATAAAAACTTTCTTCATTAAAATGTTGTGTATTTATCATCTTTTGTCCGAATTTTGATATAAAACCCGCGAAATAATTACAAATTTTGCCAACTTTTGCTAAATAAATTTATTCTGCGATAGATAAATAAAATTCGCGGAATAAATTTTGAAAAAAATTCGAGAAAAAATTCAAGAAAAATTGCAAGTATTAACGGGGCCTTAGAGTTTAATATTAGAACTTAATAATTAATCTCTCCTTTCAAAAAGGTTGAAACCCATTTGGAAAACCAAGCAAATTCATCAATTTATAACATTGTGGCTTTTAATTTAAAATATAATTGATGAACAATAGAATCAAACATCCGGTTATCTAAATTGATAATCCCGAGGTGGTAAATTTTGATGGAAATGTCGTCAATCACGTTAACGAATTTTGTGATAAATTGTTAGTGACCAGCATAATTAAATACACGAATCCCATTCGTTTATTTATAATTTGCAGAATAATTAACGTGAATGAAAATCGCATTTAAACATTTTCCACCCTTCACTTCATGATTATTTCATTTAACCGCTGCTGTGCCCATTTTACTTTATATTTTACCAATAATTTTAATCCAATAGACTCATGTCCGAATCTGTCAGATATTCTGTTTATCGAGTAATTTCCTTCCTTTTGTGGATTTCCCCAAAATATCACCAACAGTATTACTAACCGGATTCGATTATGGATTTCAAAAAATGTTGGAATGGTTGACATGTAGTCGACAATTCAATTAAACAAATCACCGGATCAACCCACAGTCATGTAATCGCTTTATTCACAAATAATTAAACTGTTATACCCAATATCAATAGCACAGGCGATTTTCCACATCGAAATAATCCCCAGATTAAGGGGGATGAAACAAATTAAAATATTTTGTCCGCCTGAACGTTTATTATAAACTTTGGCGAAAAAAAGTTAAAAAATTGAAAACGGCATTGAAATATCGAAAAATCGATATTCCGGGACACAATTGAAAGAACTTTTTAAAAATCGTCATGTATTAAATAAAAATTTTACCATTTCGAAAGAGGGCTTTTAGGCAATATCTTTGGGTGGTTTCTAACTAACGCCCACCGCAGATCAGGCCACTGAGGATTTCAAATTTTCAATCACCTGAAAAAGGTTCTTAAATGCTCGGTGGCCGATTTACTAAAATATCAGAAATGATTCTAAAATATCAGTAAAGTTCTGTCTGAAAGGGTTTTTCGCAATTTTTTAAATCCATGACCAAAATTAAGAAAACTTTATCAGAAAAGCAAACATTTTCGAGGCAAAATTTTTTCGCAAAGTATTTGGCAATAAAGAAAAATTTAAAAAAAAAATTAAGGAAATTTATTGCATCTATTTCATACGCAGGGCAAATTGCCGGGCATTTCATATTCCAGCATGGCACAGAATAATTTGATTTTACAGCCCAATATAACTATTATCAAGGCCCTCTGTTATACCAATCACTGAAAAATTAAAAAAAAAGTCTAAAGCTTACTTACTATGACGATCCTCAATATTTAAAAGGAAAATCTCATTTAAAAAATAACTAGCAACATATGAAATGCAGGGCAAATAAATAAAAGCTATTTTACGACATTTCAAAAACTATTAATTTTAAAAACAGCAGGGCAACGAGTTTCTTATTTTTTCATGAAAACCCACTGTTTTTGATTGACCTGCAAGCAGCATGGTCCGGATTCACACGATAAGTTTTTTGATTCACGTCTCGGCCAAACGATGGCAAGAAGGGCGAGATGTAGGAAGGGCGAAAAGTTGGTCAATCACCAACTTTTGATTCACCAAAAGTTATTGCAAGTCCGTTTTCTCTATTCCCTTTTGCTCTCATTCGTATTCGCTCATGTTCATTTACGACAAAAACTTTCATAAACGTCAAAAAGACGCACGTCAAAACATTCATCGTGTAAATGGCCGTGAATGATTCGTGGATGTTTAAAAGAGAATAGCCGTGATTGATGAATCAAAAAACTTGTCGTGTGAATTGGGACGCAAAACTTGCCCTGCGTATGAAATAGACGTAAATTTTTTTAGTGGGGAGAGGGAAGAGAGATGGCGCGCTTTGTTTACATATGATCGTACTCGCACAATTCTGTATGACCAAATTAATTTTATCTGCTTTTCTTTAAAAACCATATTTTTCCTTCTTATAACCCGAGTAAATTTTATGAAAAATTGAGTATGTTCGCAAGAACAGACAAACGGTTGAGGTGTTTCATTCATAAATTAATAAATAAATAGCGAAGTTTGAATCCCAAAAAAATGAAACAAGTAATAATAACATTTAAAAAAATTCAGAAAACAATACAAAAGCAATTTAGCATCTCACTAAAATAAAATACATTTCGTTCAGTGTTCAGCCAGCTTAAAAACGAATGAATGAAACGCCGCCGGTTTTATAGCGTTATGTATATATATGGGAAAAAAAACAAAGATCCCTTACATATCTACTCCTTTTCCGTCCTGATTGAGAAGCCTATATAATTTAATGCTATGCTGGATATGTAGTCGCTTAGTAATCCTGGTTGAATGTTCGCTTATGAATTTTTAAAATTACATTATCCGCCGGCTCCAGTGCCAACTTTGTGCCGTCCTTCGTCATCTCGAATAATATTTTCTGGAGAGACATCGCCCCTCCCCCTCCCCATTCTTGAATTTGCAGTAGAGCTCTGGTTATGTTTTAACTGGAGCCCAGCAAATCCAAAGCAAACTAAATGGGAGTAGCATGTCCCTATCTATCCCGAGGGTTTTTTATTTTATTGCTAGAAATCCTTCCATTCCCTCTGGTTTAATATTATAGTTGTCGGGTGTGTTTTTTTATTATTTTTTTTTTCTGTTCTACTCCACGCTTTAGCTATGATTCCCGGTTTTTTTTTCTTTTTTCCTGTTTTAACTCGAATTGTTTGTCTGTTTTGCAGAAAAACTGTTTGTGCTTAAATTTTCCGTTTGTGAAAACATTGAACCCTCCATTTCCCTCTCAGTCTCCCGATATGAATAATGCACTGAGTTGCATACGAATCCACAGCGATTTCAGATTATAGTATTAGTAAAAGCTTCGGTTTTTTCCTCGACAATTTTTCCTCACTTTGCATTGTGGCAGATGTTGGTTTTGAATCAGATGCCGCCGCTCTTCAATTGTAAGGACATTAGGGACTTGGCCAACTTTTGTTAAACCAAGGATCTCAAAAATCTGGAAAATCTTTGACGGTGAAGTTTTGACTTATGCGGACATAAAAACTAAAACGCGGAATTCTGCTGTCGAGATTTCATTTTGTAGTGCATGTCCTTTTTATAGTCGGATTATGATCGTTTTGAAGCTACAAAAAATAATTTCTTTCCTTTCAAGAAAATTAAAAAAGTCCTCGTGATTTTATGCTCGAAACTTATGCAAAAAAGTTCGTTTTTTTATGCGTCATTTTGTGAAATCAGAAATCGCGGTCTTTTTCAAAAATTAAAAGAGAAAAATTAATAAGAAATATTTTTTATCAACAATATGCAGCAAGAAGAAAAATAAAGCTTAAACAACATCTAAAAGTTTCGTTTTGTTTGCTTCGTTCCTTTTTAGAGAATAATCATAAAATACGTCACACTCTTAGGGAGTAGGGAGTTACTGCCGGAATAGCAGTATTAAACAAAAAAAAATTACGAAAAAGAAGTTGCAACAGAAGTGCAAAAAGATTTAAATTAGCGTGATGAATTTTCTAGATAACCCCTTACGTAACATATTTTGGACAACTGTTAAAAATTTAAAAAAAAACTCAAACTACTTGTTAAATTTTTCCGGGAGACCGAAAATTTGTGCAAAAATTTCAGTTCAAAAACTTAAAAAAACCCCGAGCTACCGCCTCCCTTCCCCTTCACATACTGGCTTTGGTATTTACATGGTTCTACAAAAATAAGATCATCCTTTTTATTTTTAAGATAAAAATGGTCAAATCCTTTTATATAATATGAATTTTGTCGACTACTATGCGAGTGCCTTTTCATAAAGCCGATGCCTTTTTCAAAGTACTCACACATAAGGAGCATAAAAGCATTTCTTTATTCTTATCTTTAATAAGATAAAGGAACTTCTTAACTCTCCCACATGTTTCTAACTTTTATGTACCACATTAAGAGCCTTAGGGATTAGCAATTCATCACATTCATCATTTTTTCATTAATATTTCGTTATAAGAATAAATTTATTCAGAATCCAAGTAATAAATTCGCTAAAAGCACACGAAAAGTCGAATATCGAAAACTTCTAAAGACTGTGGAGAAATTAAGGATTTTGTAGGTTTTTTTTTGTTCGTTTTTTTTATCCTGTTCAACATGATAAACAAAGTTTAAGTATTTTTATAAATATATAAACATGGTCTACTTATGATCCATACCGTAACTACAGTCACTGCATAATAAGCACCAATGCCTGCAGTCGAAATGTATTAATCAATCTCCGCCCAACCCCAATCGAAGTCATCAATCTCATTTTCGAATTGATTGATCAACCTGTCAATGCTAAAAAACAACCAAAAAGAAATCATGGGAAAACAAAATCCAAACAACAACAAGATTGGTTAGAATTTTTATTGAAATTCAAACAACAAAAAAAAATCCCCTCTGGGCATAGAACTTATCCTTTTGAGAATGAAAATTAAGGTCTTAACATTTCGATTGCAAAAGTTTTGTAAAAACTTGGTAATAATATAAACAATACATAATGCAAAAAAAAAGAAATACTGGGAAGGGGAGCGGATTAAGAAATATTTATTTTACTGACAAAATATTTTGCTGTCGCAATAACAAGAAAGCTAATTAATGGAATATCAGCAGTAATAAATTGTATCCGTTGTTAGAACAAAATCAACAAAAAACATGTTAAGAAATCTCAAAAAATCTTCGTGGGAGCTTCTTGATTTTCAAAGAATAAAATTAAACGCACCGTTGGTTAAACCCAAATAACAAGATTTAGAATGCACGAAATTACTGTTTGAAACAATCACAGCAACAAACATGAACAGGGGTTTTCCATAAGCATAAAAAATTGAAAATTATGTTAAGAGAATTTCATTCTACATTTGAATATCCAGCAACTTTGCTAGTTACGCCTAACTGGAAATATGCCTCCATGGCTTCAGTTAAGTAATTTAAGTTTCTTGTTTTCCGTTCAGTTGCATTTTTAATGAAAAGCTGCACGAATTTCAAAATTAGATACTTCATATATGGAAGTATTGTTGGCTTCCGTGGAGATTCACATCCATACCTCGTGGTAATAGAAGGCAGATGCTAGCTTCTTCTTTGCTTTTCGAAATGTTAGCAAGCAAAAACATGCAATTTTCCCATGCGAAATGTAAAAAGGAACGTAAAAGTTATGAATTTTTAATTTGGTTCTATCGCTAACTAGAGAACACGGCCTATTTGCAAATACACATCACAGTGACAACATATAGCAAGGAAAAGTTTCTGGAAACTCCTCTAAAAATTTGCATTGCCGAGAAAAAAAATTCTGGAAAAATTACTCTTATTTTTAGTTGGTTTTACATACTATTAACCGGGAAGTAATCAAGTATTTGTTTGTTTGCCCCATCGTGTCGTGTAGATTTAATAAAAAGCATTATTTAAATATAATCTCTGTTAATTAAAGATAAACAGTAAAAAACCGGTAAAAAGTTTTGAGCTAAATAGTGTGCAAGATGGCTGTTTTTTCTTTTGGTTAAGGAACGGGCTGTCTTTAAAATATTTTATACGCTAGGTTTTGATTTTAATACTTCATGCGTTAAGTTTTAAATCGGGTCTTGCCCACCAGGACACATTTTCTGAAGTCTTCAGATCTTAGTAGCGATTAAGCATGGACAATTTTTACCTAAAAGTCACACTATCTGCAAGGACCGAATCCTGCGATCGTCTTCAAGGTTTAGTCATTTGGTCGACTTCACTGGCCCATTGTAAGTTTTATAGCTTTGCTTCTGACTTATCGTAAAGTTGGTCCCAAAATTTGTTCTAGAATTTTTCTTTTGAATGCATGAATGAATCTTTTAAACGCCTGTGTCAGGATCCACGTTACGCAACCGTAAAACAGTACAGGCGTTATTATTGTATTATGCAAACGGGATTCATTTTTTCATCGTCCAAATTTAAGACTTCTTGTCATATAGAATTGATAGAATTAAAATACTTTCCTTAATTACAAATAATTTATTCAATAAAGTAATAGTTATTTAATACATTGAAATGATTATAGCAATACAAACAAATGAAACTTGGCCACCGGGAAATTCCCTTAGAAAAAGTTTAAGAATTGAATTAAATACTTCAAAACATAAAAGAAAAAGTTCTTCTGAAAAATATACTTCTCTGTTGAAAAAATCTATAGATTATTTGTGTAGTTCGTGTTTTTTTTTGTGCATAGTAAACAACGGTGAGGTATTTTTTTTACAAGTTTTTATCTAACAAATTTATATTCCTCTGATTTATTTTTTTAAAAAGGCACCGAGTTCTATTTAATTTCAGTTTTAATGATCCCATAGTTTCATTTGGTCCAGTTACATATAAACGTTGACGTATACATATTTTTGTATAGCGGCTACACATTTAATGCGTTGATTTCAATAGGCTTATGATATTTATAGTAATATATGTACCACAGAGTAGTTATTATACAGAAGTTCGAAATTTTTCCTATCTAAATCATTGGCTTCCGATTATAGAGATTTTACATTGCGCTTATGGCGAACGAATTCGCACTCACTCGCGAATTCGTTCGCCATAAGCCGTCTGTAAAATCTCCATCATCGGAACCCAATGTTTTAGAGAGGATAAATTTCGAACCTCTGTATAATAATTACTCTGTGTATGTACGTACACAGTTATAACAACATCTTTTATATGTAAATATATATATATTTTTTTCAAATATTTTTGTTCACTAAAAATAAATCAATCAATGTCTAAGACGGCTTTTTATCAATGTGTATAAAGTATATAATTTGCATCCCAGGTTTTCATTTTTAACATTTATTATTATAGATATTATTTTTGTAATTGAATTTTAGTATTCAATTGTTTTGTGTCAGTTTTTTTAACACTCAGTAAAAATAATTACTTTTACTTCAATTGTTGGCAATTATTAACGACTTTAAAATATTATTATGGATGATTAGAAGAATTATTGGTTCAGTAGGAAAACAGACTCCGGTTAATATTTTTTAGTTCATTTATTAAGGCTTTGTTGTTACTGCGGTTGGTGTAGCAATTGTCGCCTCTACACTTGAATGGGTCGATCCTGACGGCATCAGCGAAACTAAAACAAATAAAAAAAAAATCAATTAATGCGAGTACGAAATGAATCAAAAAATCCTCCTACTAGCATTTCTAGTATATGGTGCGAATTTGCCACTTAAGTTCAGATGCGCACTGCGATGGTAAGCATGTGGTATTGTGCCAAAAAAGAAACTTGAGTTTTTTAAACACATGAAAAACAATGGTAGCACGCTTCAAAGTAGACTTTAGTAGAAATATACTTCCATGTGCACCCTAATATTGGTTTTAAAAACCCAATTCCCATTTTTGTAACAATACTCTTCCACTTAACATCGCAGTGCGCATCTGGACTAATAATATACATTTGTAGTGGCAGATACGTGCCATACACCAAAAATTCTATTAGAGGCAATAAATATTAAATATCATCTACTATTTTCGGGGGCTTTTAGCCTAAAATTTGTAACCCGAGAATCGTTCGTTTGAAATTCAAGCTACATGCTTTGTGAATATTCTCACCAAACTCAGTAACCATTTCACTCCCTGTATTTTCTGGAGAGGATATACTTTGTCAGGCGCGAAAAGTTATAGTTGTGAGATACGATTTATTGGGAGTATTGTGAAAATTCCTTTTTTTTTTGTTCCCGGGAGTGAACGGATCAATACTGTCTCTAATTATAAACTTAAACCCCAAACAGGTGGCCATTGAAAATAAAAAAAAAACATAGATAAAATTCCAATTGTTGATCCTAAAAATAAACCAACAAAGGAAAAATTCCCTTTTAACCCTTGGCATTTTACCTTTTCACCCCTATGATTACGTCGTACATATTTTATTTTATTTTATTGCACTTTATTTACTTTTTTCGTTCCGTAAAAACTTAAACTCGTTCCTTATCAATAATCTTAAGTGGTAGTAAAGTTTTTATCTACATGGCATTTCCGGTGTTCACTTGAGAAGCAGCTCTTTATAATAAATTTAAGACATAAGACTTTCTTGGAGCTCACTCAGTAACAGCAGAAAGGTAGTCGTAGTAAACTAAGATTTTGTGGTTTTTACTTCTACTCCATACACGAAGCCAACTATACGAGAAAAAAATCCGAAATACCACAACAATAATAAAGTAAGCAAAGACTAAAAAAGTAAGAACAACCAAAAGGAATATATCCGGAACAAAAAAGAAATTTCTCGCCCTATGTTTCTTATGTCAAAATAGGATTTTGTAGTGGAATCTTATGTTGCATGATGGCACGCGATCATATCCGTTATTTTACTTTTTTATTACAAATCGGGGAAAGTGTATGAAAAATAAAATACTGGTTTTATGAAAACTTTCGATATTGAGATTTTGTGGAACTGAAATCGATTAAAAGGAAAGCAGTGTATTTTTTTCTGTTGAGCCGATTTATACCAACTTCTTAGTAGTGGGGGTGTTTTTTGAACTTCCTCTTTTGCCGCGCTACTAGTCATATAAGCCGTCGTAGACGAAAGTGCCTGTTTACATTGAGACTCATTTTGAGGCGGCACGTCTTTCGCTCCGGCCAAGTGTAGGTGAAGGACGCAGTGGGGAGGGAAACCACTGCCCTGCCCACTGCGTCCTTCACCTACACTTGGCCGGAGCGAAAGACGTGCCGCCTCAAAATGAGTCTCAATGTAAACAGCCACAAAGGCTTCAAAATGGGCCGCGAGAGGTCGGATTCGGAGCCTTTAATTATTCTAGAAACATTTTGTTGTGGTAATCAAATTCTTAATATTGAAATTGAAAAATTTACTTGGGACTTCGAAGTATTGGACTGAATTTTTATTTCTGGAAAAATCTGGTATTAAAATCCTTTCCAAGCAATCTACAAAAACTGATTTTCTGGAACGTTTTTTGTGAAAACCCAGCATCCCGCAAAACTTTAGAATTTTTTAGGGCCACACAAATTTTTGAAACAGAAAACATCACACAAATTTTTTACCCTCGCCTTTCCCTGTCTTCCATAGCCAGACTACTCGCGAAGCTTGGTTTTAAATACTGTTCTTCCTCTGTACTTTAAAAAGGTGACGTGTTCTAAGCCATTTTAAGAATTTTGTTCTTGTAACGATGTTCGTGTTTGCCAAACTTCCGTAGTTTGGTATGATTTAAAACCGTATAAAGAACTCATTTGATGATCACTTCAGTTTTTCGCGATAACGATACCCAGTCTATGTTTTACGTAAAAACAGTTGTTATTTGCAGCTCAAATGTGGATTTTATTTCAACACATTTCCAAATATCACGAAGAAGATAAAGTGAATATTAATTAAAGCAAGGTAAAAATACACTTTTGCTACCATTTGCAGTTTTAAATATCATTTGCTTAGGTATCCTAATATCCATTTGCTAATAATTTGTTTGAAGTAATTTGCCCCAAAGGTAGGTGGGTCCCACACACCTCATCTCGAGAGTGCGAATGATATTAACGCTGCCACCTTATGGCCCAGTCATAGCACCGCAAAGGTAAACTAATATCCTTCAAAACGTGTAACTTTCCAAAGCCAAGGAGTAAAAAGCAGACGGTGTTATCCCCCATTTGGACATTTGATACAAATCATTGTGCCCCTCGTTTTTTGACGGGAAGAATTCCCCTACAAGCAACGAGACTTTCGTTTAATGGGCCCAATTCCAAGAGCGAAACATTCAACCGTCTGAGTAAGGAGAAACGAACACAAGAGGAATTCTTGTTCTTCTGGAAATATAGTGTATTTTGGGATACACAAAAAAAAAAGTTTGTTTGGGAATTGGTAGCCAGTATTCCGGCGGATTTGGGTTTCGGAGTTGTAATATGTGGAGCTTGGAAATTACCAGAGATTTACTGCTTTAATTTTGCCAGAATGGAAGAAAGCTACTTCCTTAGGAGGAGGAAGTAATCCCAAGGACCCGCTACTGTATGCGAAACGAAGGGAAATGATTTTCTCTTCTGCTCTACTGGTGCTACTCCACTTGCTGTCGTTGTTTATAGGAAAAGTACAACGACTTATTGTATTTCTGTTGTTTTCAAGGGATGAGTTAGGGCTGCCAATGTTGTATAGTAAACATTGAAAGTATTCTAGTCAAGCAGTTATTACCAGTATAGTTGTAGTAGGCAATAGTAGAGTGAGTTAAATTACTTTTAGTACTTTGTAACGCCTGTGTTTGATTGTTTTGTTTTGTTTTCTTTTACTTTTTTTGTCTTCATCGTATTTCGCTTTTGTTTTTTTTTTCTAAATATTTTCTCTTTATATCACACAAGATGTGTGGTAAGGGGACGAAATGAAGTCACAGGCAAAGAAGTATAATTGAACGATTCCTTCTTTTATTCACCGACAAATGAATGTGGATATTGGGATTTTTTTGCGTTTCGTTTATAAAGAATAGAATGAAAATTAGGTATTTAGTAGAAGTCACACGAAAATGTTGTAAATTTTGGCAATTTTTTCTGTAAAAGGGTAATACATAGCAATGATTAATGCTAACCCTATAATAGGTTCATTACAACTTTATTACAACGATTTACTTTTATGTTGGATTATATCAAAGAAATTCGGTATGAGATGAGAATCTGAACAAGAAATTATGTTTTATAGGTCAATTGATTTCCCTTTTTCTGGCTACCTCTTATTTATATTTTTATTTCCAATTTCGCCTTGGTATTTTATGAGAGAAATATCGAATGAAAAAGTACTGAGAACGATGAAGTATGGAAAGGCTTTTTTTTCTCATTCAAAGGATAAATGATATGATAGACAGGAAAATTTAAGAAAGATGCCTTAAAGATAATCTTAATATCGAGTATGGCGCAAGAGTTTAAGATAAAAGGGGATTACAACGAGGATCAAATTGTTGTAATACTTTACGGTTTACAAGAATTTTGAAAAGAACAATTTTTCCGAAATTAGTGTGAGTTTTTGATCTCCAGAAGATAAAAATATTACCGCATTTTTTTTTTACAAAAAAATGTTTGAAATATTTAAGATACAATTAACTTATTTGAGTAGAAGACAAGCGAAATGCAAACGATTTTTTATTACCGCAATTTTCTCGAAAATCATTGAACTGATTTTAACGAAACTTTACTTTTAGCTTTACAGTAGCTTATCCTACCAAAATTCACCTTTCTTCTTCTTTCCTTATAAAGGGTCTTTCAACAAGGACATAATAATTTTGTATTTTAATAAAAACGCACCCTAAAACTTTTTTTATGATCTGGCAATGCTAAAACGTCAGTCAAGGTTTACAATTTTATCATGGTGAAGTTCACGAACGAGCAATGCCACACAACTGGTCAAACAATTGATCTATTGAAGGAGAAGTTCGGTAATCGTGTAATCTCGAGAAATGGTCCGGTCGAATGGCGAATGGCCACCTCGCTCATGCAATTTAACGCCGTTGGATTTCTTTTTATGGGGTTACGTTAAGTCGTTAGTTTAGAGCTCAGGAACAATATCGAACGCGAAATTGCCAACGTTCCGGCCGATATGTGTGGAAGAGTGGTGGAAAATTAGCTCCAAAGAATCAATCTGCAAAAGTGCTCGCGGTGGCCATATGAACGTCATCGAATTTCATACTTAAATGTAACATGTCCACTACACCTGGAATAAATTTCAGCCCGATATCTCACTTATTCTGTGTTTTATTTAAATACAAAATTGTTTTGTCCTTGCTGAAAGACGCGATATCTCTTGAATTGCGATTGGGTTTACTCCATTAGTGCAGGCGCGCACCGTGCAGAAGTGGCGAGTGTAGTGGACATGTTAAAAGACCTTTAAATTTCAACGTGCATCGAAGTAGATTTAAGTAGAAATAAGCAAGTAGGAAATAACTAATTTGAAATACATTTCATTGCCAGCTCTGAAAATGGTTATACCTTTTAAAAACTAAAATTCCCACTTTAGCACCATTTCACATGTTTGCCAATGCGGGCATACTCTTTTTCTGTTGCTATCTCTTGCGATTCTGAAGAAATTTTAATTTGGTTTTCAACATTAAAGAAGTGACACCTAAATAAAAATTTTCACCCATTATTATCTACCATTCCTCCGTCTGAAAACCCCACTCCGACTATTTTCTTCAATTCCGAAGCGATTTGGATCTAGTTTTCCGCATTCGATTTTGTATAAAATACAAAAACAAACAAAAAACTGAATATTTTTTTCAAATTTTTGATTTTTTCCCAAGTCTTGAAAATTTACCCACTAACAGTCTTTTTTTAGTTCGCTGAAATCAAATTCTGCACATAAATCAGTTTAAGAGCTGTCTATAGAATATGTAACCTTAAATTCTGTCTTTATAACCCGCCCTTTCTTCCCTCGTCCCGCGATTTTTTGTATAGAGTTTAGTACCACTCCTTATATTTCCTCCGACATCTTCTGAATTTGCTTACAGTATTATTAAACTTTTATCTAAAATACTAATACAAATAAAATATAATAAAAATAGCAAAAATACAATTAAATAGTACATAAAACATGCTGATTTTAAGTATTAAACTTTATTAAATGTAAGTTTCACAATATATTCCAAGATATTTGTAATAAAATAATTACATTAACATAATATTCAAGTTACATGATAAAGTGTTTGCATTTGCTACATTTAACCCATTCGGTGAGGATTTAATGAAATACGGGAACTTGTTATATTCGTATTTTATTTTTTTGTGCTGTTTATTATTAACAAAGCTAGTGTCTTACCATTAATTTTGAATGATTTTCAAAAAAACGTACCACTGGTCAAAAAAGTAAAAAAAACTACAGCATTTTCTCAATTTAAATGTTTTTTTAAACAATTTTCTGAAATTGCATCATTTCCACAAAATCGTACAATGGAAAATCTGTTAGATATGATTATTAAAAAAATAGGTACACCGAATGAGCTAAGTGATAATTTTTCTTCTGTCACTTCTCAATAAAATAAATGCCATTCCGAAATACTTAAAGTTCTAGAAAAAAGAAAATTCAAATAATTTTACAGTAAAAGGAAAACTACAAACAAATTCTATCGAAATCTTATATAAATAACAGTTAAATATTTCTTTTTAAAGCTAATTAATGTGATGTAAATATTAGGGTGTCCCTTATTTTTCAATGTCAAAATTTTTAAACGCAGACGTTTTAATTTTATTCCTTTTGTCCTAAAACATGTGTAAAATAAATTTCACGACATTTGGAATATCGTAAACCATGCCGACTTGCTTCAAAACATGGTAGAGTTCGTTACACTCAGGTAGTCCCGAGTTTTATTGCTAGTTGTTTACGAGTTTAATTGCTATTATGAAAATACTTAGGTAATCGTATACGGAAATGTATACGGAAAAAAAATCCCGTCTCTTAATTTCGAGTGGTGTTCGCTGGCTAAGCTGAGTAAAAGAACCGATTAATATTCAGTAAGACCCAGCGCGGGAAAGTTGTCTGAAATATTATTTATTGAAAAACGTGCGATTCAGTTGTCATTTTTAAACATTTTTTATTCTCGTTAGTCGTATTTTTTTACATGTTTAATATGTCTGTCGAATTACGCAGTGCTACAAAAAGTATATTTTTGGTGGGGAACGTAAACCATCAAATAACAGGGGTTAAACTGCCATCTCTTTCTTTCGGTTTTATTTTTTAACATTCGCGAAGTAAAATTAACTATTAGTGAAAGCGCGAATCTTGTATTTCGAGAGTGTATAATTTTTTGGGAAAAGACAAGAATACCCACAAAACATCTACCTGATTGTGTAAACAAAACTTGTTAACCTGTATAACACGTGGGGAGATTTGCAAAAAAGATACTTTAAAAAGAAAATATTCACAGTAGTTTTGTATGGTTGTTTGACATTTAATCTTAAAAAACTTAATAAATAGTAGAAAAACAAAATATTTTTTTTCTGATTGAATTACTTTAACGTCGAATCATTTCATATTCAGGTTACGTTATTAAAAAATAAACCAAAAATTTCTACTCTTCATTCTAGTCGGCACGGGTTATCGTTATCCAAGACAAATTATCTTTTAAAAATAAATGAGAGTAATTATTTGGAACATATTTAAAGGGTCTGCGTAGAAAAAAAATTTTTACCCCATATAAGGGACACCCTAGTAAATATAAGAAAAAAATATTTGTATATAATAAGCCAAAATAAATGAGATTATAAGTAGGTAATTGAGATTATACTGAATTTCTTCTACATTTTGTTCGATAAATTGAATTCTTAAATAGTCAGGCATAAACTGAAAAACTGTAGAAACCAAAAAAAAAAACTTGTGCGTTTAGCTTTTATAAAATCTCTCGTTTTTTTCGGAAAATCCATCAATTGAATAGTAATACTGCAAAAAAATAGAAATGCAAAAAATAATTCGTTGGCGAATTAAAAAAAAAAATAAATAAAAAACTATTCTAATTTGTGATATGCTTTTGAAGCAATTTAAAAAAATGTGCAAAGAGGGAAATAATGAAAACATGCACAAACTGAATTGACTGAAACTTTTTGCTTTTAAGTGATTAAATCGAAATTTCTCTAGAATTTATGAGTATTTTATGCCTACTGTGGTATTAAACAAATCATAGAATCAAATTTTAAGCAAAACGAATTAACGAAATAATTAGTAAGCCCTTAAATATAATCTAAAATGGATATAATATTTTTTATATTCTCTATTATGTTATAAGGGTGAATTTCAACAGCATTTATGTGAATTGTGACGACATATCGTCGGCTGAATGCTAGTTTGGCGATAAATCTTCAGGTGAATGCCAAACGTATAGCTGTAGCGCAAACTAGCATTCAGGTGACTACATATGTCAACCGCTAACGCCACGGTTAACATAAATAAACAGAAAAAATACGACAAACACACTAGTATTAGAATGAGAGATATATCTTTGTAATCAGATCCAAATAATGACGTAGCAATGGTTGGTGGCGCTGAATCTTTTTCCGGTGAAGATTTGAAGATTTTTTTTGAGTTTCCTGTCGTTGGACGAAATTTTTCATCTACTTATGACGCGGAAACCCCCATCCATGGCCCTTACTTTAGTATATCTAAAAAAATGGTTTATTCCCAGAGTAATTGTGGCCTTACTGAATCCTTGTTCATGGAAAATTCCCAAATCTTGTTCTTTTACTTATTTCAATTTATAATTTACCAATTTGATTTGATTTCATAAAAAATTATAATCCCTACAATTCGTTCAATCTAAAAGAAAAAGACAACCAAACAAAAATTTAATCAATATTTACTAAAAAAAAAAGAACTGGATTCCTACTAACGGGCTAACACAGAATTCTATCAACCGTAGAAATTGTCGAAAAATGAAAGAATTACAATTTGTTTCCATTAAGAAAATTTAAATGTCATAGAACATCCGCAAATAAATTTCCTGACCAAAAAATCCACCGACTGCGAAAATTTATGGCTTCAATACGCAGAGCCAACTAAGAATTCCTATGCGGTTCGAACGACTGCTTAAACCCCCATCCCAAAAAAGGATACAAGGAAAAAAAATTAGATTCTATTTCTCACAGTTTCACATTGCCAATGGACAACTATATTTTACAACACTTAAGTTTTTATTTGTACAAACGAGTTATGGGGACTTCTAATGGTGAATAACAGAAATGCTGAATCGTTTTAGGGTTTATTTAGGGGGATATTTTCCAGTTTGAAACTCGAATGAAGGAGAAGAACTTAAAGTTAAAAATTGCAATCCATGATAATATGATAGAATTAAACTGCAAAATTATGACAAGATGTGGTCGGAGATATATCATTTTAACGTAAGTGATGTGCTATACAATTTCGATAATTGAAAGTGGAAAAGGACGAAAAATTTCACTCTTTAACGTATTCATTGGAAAACATTTGAGAAGTCATGACGAAAATTCATGTGATTTCGACGGACTTTCAAGGAAACGTCTTTTAGCATGTTTAAAAATGCCTGTTGAACATAAAACCAACATAAAAAATAGAACAGAATTTGATTTCTCGTAATTTTCCTTCCTCCATTTTAGATTGAATAGTTTCCAAAGAATTAAAATACCTCAAAAATTTTAATAGTGTACATAATAAGTATGATCCAAAACTAGTTAAATAAAATACACTCACATAATTGCTTAGTTGGCCTGAAATCCACAATAAAGAACAAATAGTGCAAAAGCTTTAAAATCCAGTTGAGAATAGTGGCTACCATCCTAATAAGGATGCTAGAAAATCTGAGGTACTAAACACAAAACATATTGTTGAACTGTTGAGTTCAATTCTTTTCTGTATAGTGCCAGTATTACCCGCACAATAGTGCCAAAGGGGATTTTAGTTTCTAATGTTCAGCTAAGCTATACGAGTACGCTTTCAACCCCATTTAAACTTTTCCAACCACTTACGCCCGGGGATATGGGTTAATGTCTTGAATTTGTGGTACAACGAGGAGTTTTCCAGCTGATGGCAATAACGGCAACGAATGTAATTGAACAAGAACGGAGCTGATCTCAGCCAACTTAACCTGTGTATACTTCAAAGGGAACCCGGTATATTATTTATTGCTTGCCTTTAGGGGTTAAATGCGGACCCATATATAATAGAAACATCAACAAAACTCTAACTCTACAAACACAAATTTAATGCTTCGAATCGTGTTCTGTTCACTCATTGACTAATAGTTTAGCATTAGGAGTTTTACTGTAAACCAACAAACACTGCAATTAGTTGAGCTTAATTAAACTTTTCGAACGTTATGTGCAATTTATTGATGAAAACTTTTCATCAAAAGCCGCTGAAAATGAATCACTGAGGTGGGGGGCGAAGAGACAGAATTGGGAATTGTTGAAGTTAAGAGCGTTTCTCTGAAACTAATGGGAAAAATAAAAATATTTCTCTCATTGAGGATGGAAGATGTTCTTCAGAGAAGGATTACAGAGTAATAAAGATATCGATAAGATTTTTAATTAAAATAACTCTTGGTTTATTTAACAAATAGTAAGGATTTTAGTATTTGTGTGTCTGCATTGAATTTTATGACGGATGATGTGCTCCAATTATATTTACTAAAATAATTGCTTGGTTCACCTAGGATACCTACCGAATGAGATATTAATTGATTTTTCAAGATGTATTTTTTTTCATTCTTTTTCACATTTTAAATTAAGTGAATTTTATGCGCATAAAAAAACATTCTGAAATGCCCGAAAACAGGCAATAATTCGAAAAGGCAAAAATTACCGTGATCTGTTTTATGGATAGAGCTATACAAAAAATATGACACGCTAATTTTCGCCTTTTCGAATACAGCTCTGGTTTATTGTATGGCATTCTATACTACCGTCACAGTACCGCAGAACTCTTCCTTCCCCCTAAAAGTTTGACGTATTTTATGCAAAGCCCATAAATAGTTCTCAGAATTCTGACAATTTTCACTTATAACAAAAAAAAAACTAAACTAAATTCACAAAAATCACACTACTTTAAGAATGACATTGGAGAAGTAAAAGAAGAAAAAACCATCACAAAATTAATACTACTTGACTTGAATTTCATAAAAACATGAATAATCGTGATGTTAGTATAATTTAGTAGAATTTTAAATCAACATGTTTTAATTTGAATTGTTGGTTAAGCGATAAAATGTTTTGAGTTAATTGGTATTAACTGTGATTATAATACCCCGAAAAACAATTTAAACATTTAATAAATAACTAAAAGTAGAATAAATTGGATAAATAATAATGATATAATCATGGTACTTACCAATTATAATAATTAAAAGAACGACACCAATTACTCCCATGATGATCATCATCTTAATATTTGACCACCAGTGTTTTCGTTTTAGTTTACCAGCTTGTTGTTCAAATTGTGAGGCGCCATGCTGTAGGGCGTCCGCCCTTTGATCCAATTCAGATAGCTTTTGATCCCGTTCAAGGACCTTCTCGACATTAACTTTCATTATACCGACAACTTCATCGACCTTAGCCTGCGTCTGCTGGAGTCGTTTCGTGTGTAAATTCGGCTGTGTGCTAGGAGGTGGAGGTATCACCGGAAAACTATATTATTAATTATATGAGAAACTTTTCAAAAACCTTAAATACTAAATGAAACTTTCACAAAAGTACTTAAAACTCGGCTGAGATTTTTGGGGAGTGAAAGCTTGAGCTCACGTAGATGATACTATTTATAAAAAATATATAACATGTAGATTTGTTAATATCAATTTATAGAATGTTATAAGTATATAAATTACTCATTAAATCCATTTTAAGTGCTGTATATGAGAGTAAATTTTAATACAAGTTCATATAAAGGAAAATATGGGAAATTTCTTCAACAATATGGAAACTGAATTTCAGATTTTAATGATGATTTAGAGAAAATTTGAAGCACATGAGGAAAGGGAATCTTTTTAAGTGCATCATTTAATGCATATAAGGAGTATGCGATATTTAGTTCCATTAACAAAGTTTCCATCAAGTTGTATTTTAAATATGAAGAACTAAGCGAAGTACATTAACTCGGAACGAAAATTGCTAGAAAATTGTAGGAAAACTATCGGTTTTGTTCACACAGGTAAAATTTAAGCACGTCTTTGATCGTAGTTCAAATGTGTTAATTCCAATTTGGACAAAAATTTCGAAACCAATTAAGCACTTTGTCTAACAGTTTTTAAAAGATGATGTATCTTAAATTGTTCAAAACTTTTACTGTACATCGACTGTACCTCGTCCATGTAAGTCCGGTATTACACTTGGCTTATCTAAGCCGGCAACTTTTGGGCTTAATAAGCCAATGTGCTTACTTTTGTGGCTTAAATAAGCCAATCCTGTTTGCATATGCTACACAAGTTTACATGTGTGTGTGTGGACTCAAACCATTGAAATTGCTGCTGCTCATATACTTCCCACGATCTTTACCTGCTGACGGTCAGAACGAAAATGATTTCTGCCTACTACTTTTCCCAAACCGGTTCACACGCTTTGCATGTATGCAGATTGTCGATGAGCCATGATTTCGAGTGACAACTTTTCCCTCCGCAGTCGTTTCTCCCGAAAATCGGCTTAAGTAAGCCCGAAAGTTGCCGTGTGTAATACTGCGCTAAATTGCGAATCATGATTCAACATTTACAAGGTATCATTGCAACCCATCAACTGAGGCTGGAGGCGAAACGAGTGACAAAGAATATCACAAAACTGCGCTTGATAAAAAATGTATCCCATCGTCAAGAAATTGCAATCTAGGCTACGCCAAGAACTAAACCCATGCCAAAAGCAAACCGAAACTCGCTCTTTTTCACAAAAAAGTTTATCAAACTATAAAAATGCAAAAAAAAATATTTATAAAAAAAATCATATCGTCCAGACGCTCGGCAACACAAAAAAAACGACCATAAAACAGTCAACCACAATATCCAAAGTCTTATCAACATTATTAGAAATTTAAAATGCCTTAAGTACATTTTGAATTTTTTTAGCCGTTTAATAATTCAAAAAGCTGCAAACTACGGGGATAATCTGCTAATCCCAGGTGTTTGGCCCAGACATATTTTTCGCTCCTTTCCCACTATCTCAAGCTTATCCTATCTGGGAAAGATTCTCAGCTCGACCACGTCGGCAAGGTAGCACGGCTAAAGCAGCAGTCGACGATTTGTCGAACGATAGCGAATACAAAAGGACGATGCGCTGTATTAGATGGGAGAAACACGTCTATATACACTCGTAGATGATCGAGTTTTCCATTCAGGGATAATGATGCAGCCTTAACTGTAAAATGGGGAAACTCTTTTTATTTACATTAACAACAGTACATCTACATTAACCAGATAAATTTCGCGCTAGCGCTTTTATTAGTCCTTAACATTTTCGGAGGGAGGTGAAACGAGAACAGAGAATAATCCTGGCTGGACTACAGACCAACGAATATTTTTACGGGTTTCGAACAAAGATGTCACCAAAGGTACTTTAAGCTTTAGTTTCTCTGTTGTTGACGTTCCTCTATAGTCCCTAACTTTCTGTGAAATTTCAACCAAAATGTATTCAAATACGGGTGGCTACTCGTACCCATTTATCCACATTAACCATCCATAAGCATTACGTCCCAAATTCAGTTTCACGAAAAACATCCTGGTCTTTGTTCGAGAAGATTTTCGCATGGCAAGGATTGGAAAAACAACAAGAAATTTTTTTATTTTCTTTTAATAATAGGAAAAAGAACGGGCAAGACAAAAAAAAAATCCACGATTACTAATGCTATGTCTGCATTTTGGAAACGTTTATTTTAATTAATTCGCTTTAGTGATGATGTTAAATCGTATACTCGAGCGGAAAACTGGATGTAAGAATGGAAATTGTGCAGGACAAAAAGACATAATAAGGCCAACCATAGCAAATCGTTATTCTTCGGTCATAAATGCTAATTGCACAAAGGGGAATAATGTCAGTTAAAATGCTTGTCCTTAAAAATTATTTATTTTATCAAAAGGATATTATTATTATTATTACTACTAGTGTTGTACAGTTGGACTAATCGCTTAATGGAGATTTAAATCAATTAAGTAAAGCGAAATTGAATAGCTCAAGAGAGGTTTATTTCTTAGCGCGGTATTACACACGGCAACTTTCGGGTTTACTTAAGCCGATTTTCGGGAGAAACGACTGAGGAGATGGAAGGGTAAAGTTGCCACTCGAAATCATGGCTTATCGACAACTTTCTGCATACATGCAAAGCGTGTGAACCGGTTTGGGAAAAGTAGTAGGGAGAAATCATTTTCTTTCTGACCGTCAGCAGGTAAAGATCTTGGGAAGTATCTGAAGCAGCAGCAATTTCAATGGGTTTTCCCATGTTAACTGTCTGGCAACTGAAGCACGACTGATGTTGAGTCCACACACACACCAATGTAAACTTGTGAAGCATATGCAAACAGGATTGGCTTACTTAAGCCAAATGTAATCCCGCACTTAAATGTAAGTACATCTCTTACAGTTGATCTGAGTGTATTGAAATTTTACCTTTTGTCTGCATGCACGAGACAGACATAAGCCGAAATTTGAGCTCAAGTCAGGATTACGCGTTAGCTTCTGTTTTTGGGAACCGATATTTTGAGCCCCCTTGGTTTCGAGTTTCCTCCTTCTCCCTCAAGAATGCTCCAGGCCGTAATTTTTCGGACAGAATAGGATCCAATAATTCTTTGATGAAATAAAAATAGCTTTAATTGTTCCTCTTAAGTTGAAATAAAATTCACCTCTTGATGTTTTTAATAAAATTGTTTCAAATCTATAAAAATGAGTTGGTGTCTGTCTGTCTGTTCTTCTTTCACGCAAAAACGGCTGAACTGATTGACTTGAAATTTGGCATAAGTGTCTGTGGTAGTTCTGGTTCCAACATAGGCATACGGAAAAGTAGCGCGAGGAGTGGGGGGAGTAAGGGGAGGGGGTAAAGTGATCTCGAAACTCAGTTTTTGCGCTATGTTACTCTTTCGCGGGGAAACTACTGAACCGATTGGCCTGAAATTTGGCAAAGATGTTCGTCGGGGGTCCAGCCCCAACATAGACCCATTAAACAGTTTGTAAGTTCTTTCCGGTTTTCTTCGTATTCTAAAACTTAGACAAAAAACTTAACCCGGCAACGACGGGTATGCAAGCTAGTAGAAAATAAAATGTTTTTTTTTCATACTTCCAGCTTTAGTTATTTGGATGAATTCTCAACATTTAATTGCCAATGATTGTAGGAATGAGTTTCGCCAATCGACTGCCGGTTCTTGAATATATATATGTGACAAATTTAACAGGGGGTTGTATAATAAGTCTGACAGTAGTCGTAGATAAAAAGCAATTAATTAGAATTTTTTCAATAGAACAAGTCAAACAAAAATCAATCAATTTTATAATATTGAAATAAAAATTCATAGTCCACGGTTAATTTCTCAAAACTTTCCACGATTTACAACAACGCATCGACTTTCAATTAACAAATATTATCTAATAGTGCATCAATTTATAAACTATGAGAACCAATAGTTGTTTAAGTTAATAGAAATTGGCAGCAAATAAATTAAATTGGAAAATATTACCATCAATAAAATTACAGTCTATACCAACGTGCAGCCCCTAGTTAAACTTTAAATAGATCTCATTATATCAAACTATCGATTTATTCATGATTCAAATATACATATAGATAGCCACCACTATTGGCACAGCCAAAAAGACCCAGCAGCGATAATAATCCTGGCTAGAACTGAATGTCCTGGCGTAGGCTACGAAATGGAACACCATGAGACATAAGGACGGTAATTGCCTGCCATGCCACATGCTAGATGGTTGGCTTTTTAAACTAATGAAGGTCTCAAATATACCAAAATAAAAAATAACGTTGTTTAACTTGCCTCCAACCGACATTCGCCTAAGGACCACTACCGCAGAGCAGCGTGTTTGCCATTGGACTCTGTTCACATCGAAATGAAGAGAAATTGCTACGGCATCAATGAGTATTAGTGTTGGAAATTTCCGATAATGAAGTCTATAAAAGTCCCCAGCAGGATTTTTCTTTATTTTTATATGAAAACATCAAAAGCTAAAAGCAAGCTATAGATTTAGATCGTAAGGATCATAAGGAAAACAAAAAAAAAATAGCAAATTTCCTAACAAAAGATTAAGCTTGTGTAGATTTTTTTTTTCTTTTACTAAGAATTTCCATGTATTGATATAGAGTTTAATGTAAAATGGAATGAGTATGGTGTGTCAGCCACCCAGGGTAAAATCACCAAAAAAAAAAACCTTGATGGCTGCGCAACAGAAGTGTTACATAGAAAAGCAGGAAGTTTATCCGAAATTCATGGGAAACATTTTTACATAAAACGTTCCGTTAGCATTCTTAGTACAGGCAGAAAAGAAAGTTCCTTAGCATAATCATCTGGAATTTGCTGCGTAAAGCTTTCTCTTTGTCTATTGATTCAGATTCCTGCCGGATCGAAAAAAAAACACCATTCTATAGACGAAAAGTACAATATTCCGCCAATCCTTCAGATGTTTATTGATTACATTTGCCTGCGGGGAGAAGGAGAAACTTCCTATCGTAAATTTTTGTGAGCCTTTGACCTTTTGTTGCGGGAAAACCCACAAAGTATGAAAAACATTACGAAAGACACACAAAAAAAAATCAGAACAACTTTTAGATCTGTATTACGGTTATTATCGCTGTTATTATTTTTCAAACAGCCAAAGAAAAAAAATATTTAATATGTCTTCATCACAATGAAAATCCTGAAAACTCTTCCTGTTGATATTTAGAGTATTTCTACATCAATCTTTTGACCTAGATTTCATTGTACTTGCCAGTCTGGATATAAAATCTAAATATCGAAACAAAGGAAAATACTTATTTGGGATTCAAAAAAAAATCCCAACAAAACGCCGGAAAGATGAACAACACACAAAGTTTCTCAGATGATTGCTAAGTTTTCATTTTCTGTAAAATGAGAACTTGATATATCGACATTAAAAACAAACTACAGTGAGATTTATCTAAGACGCACCCTGAATAAGTCGGAACCCTGTCTAAGCTGGATAAATTATCAAATAAATAAATTGCAGCGCTAATCTGGCTTATACAGGTTTCACTGTAAACTGTTATTAAAGCTAAAGCCGCGGTGGTTCATTAGTACACGTACCACCAAGAGGGAAATATTTTCTGTATTATTCTCCCTGCAAACCATAGAAACAGCAAAAGAAAATAAAACTCAAACAGGAAAATGCGATTTCCTCCCGCATCATGGAATAATAAAACATCAGAAAAAAAAGTTTCAATTTCCTATTTTGTAAGCTAACTAGAATGAGCGCATTTAATTGAATTGAAGCCAAAGAAAGTCAAAAACAGAAAAAGAAAAAAACTGAATAAAATGTTTTTCCTATTTTTCGTATACGATTACTATAAAAGCTTTCTATCTGCGAATGTGTGCCACACGAAATACAAATGTACATAAAAATGTCTAAAGAGTACATCTAATCTCAAGGCTAAAAGTGAAACGTCTACTCTACCTCGTCGACAATAATGTAATGAAAAATGACATCGCCCAATTGACATAGATAAAAGACCATGAAAATATGTAGAAATGGTCAAAAATTTCGTATTCTATTCACAACTCTTTGTCACGGGAGGAAGACACGTTGAAAATCGTAGATTGGTGGGGGAAGGCGAACGACGACATTAAAGTAAGAAATCTTAAAGTATAACGAAACGAAGATTCATCTCATTTTCATGTCTTTAAATAATACACAAAATAAATTTAATCCTCTAAAAGGATGCTATTTTCCACAGGCGAATCGTGTTGACAAAAGGTATAAAACGAGAAAAAAAGTTTTAGAAAGGAAAAGGGTGTGACGGAAGGGGGAAGAGCTAACTTATAGGCTAAAATTAGTAGTGAGGGAAATCTACAGGTATATTCTTCGCATCGGTCAAGATCAGGGGCTGACAAAGTTGCAATCGACCCAGAGGTTAAAATTTCAAATTTTTGGGGTTCGTTAGAACCTGAGAAATTTCATAATTTTTAAACAAAATTAACAAGTAATAACACAAAGTTATTATTTTAGACCAATACAAATTAAATTTCTCCTTCGCTTTATGTGTGGAAACTTTCATCTGCGGCGCATTTTCGTGGAAAACTTTTGCCCAGGGCGTTGTCGTCCTAACAAAATTTCACCTGCGGGGCATGATAAAGTGCTCATTTAATAAATGTAGAAAATGTAACCAAAAATTCTCATTTTAAGGCAGTCAATAAAATACGTCAGGCTAATTTTAGCCTTTTAGAACCCCTCCACCCTTAAGATTTGCTTTTTCTCTATTTTTTGTAAGGTATTTAATACCGCCATCACTTTAACTGAGCGCATCCATTTTCATTTTCACCTGGAAGTACAAAATACGTATCGATCGCTATAAACGGTTCACAACAAACCGTCCTGTCTTTGCCAAAAATATAAAACCTAACTTACAGCGGGACACAAAGAATAAAAAATGATGGTGGTGAAGAAAGGTTTTTGGATCATATGGCGAATGTTTGTCTAAACCCCAATATTTGTCCGGACGAACAAAAACCTCAGGATCGTACAATATTTCTATGTAGAAAATTTTACCATTATCCAACATTTTCCTATTGACATGTCCATGTGGATCTAGTTTCCCTACTGAACAGCAGATATCTTTCTATAATAATAATAATACTAGGGACAGGACATACTCTTATTCTATTGAATACTTTTATGTTGGCATTTTGAATTTCCTTCCTGTTTCTTTTTACCAGGTTGATGGTATTGTATCCCATCCTGTTCCGTTTCTGTCTACTAAAATTCCGTAACGTTTTTTTTTCACCTAAAAGTATAATATTGCATAGAAAACGTTATTTTGAATTCTCCAGAGTGGAATCTCAAGTTAGGGGACTTTTTTGCTAATTCGTGCTAACCGGAAATTTCCAGGATAACTTGTATGGTGAACATGTACGAAGGTATTATATTCATAACGAAGGTACTATATTAAATATAGAGGAATGCAAATTCATAACATATTGCTATGCTTTCATTGTGATTATGAAACTTCGTTAGGTGTACTGAAGTAGGAAACGCCACCGAGAAGTTTTCATAATACTATCAGAACCTCTGGGTCTCTGACTGGTTGTCCTAGTTTAATTTTTTTTTTCGACTTTTTTTTGGTAGTCCTCGATAGATTCTTCTAAACTCAAAATTGTTTTTTGTTGACTTGTTGATGGGAAAAAATGTAAATGCTAAAAATTTAACTAAAATCATGTAGTTTTAGCCTTGATTCTGATAGACTTACGACAAATGTCAAGTGAACCGAGTCAACTGGTATTCAATTATTTATGAACACTTTTTAATGAAGAAAATTCTATTGAAGTCGCAAAATGCTATTCGAAGAGAAGTGGCGTCGTTTCAAGTGACAAGTCTATCAGAATCCCGATTTTTATAAACGACTAAATTTACTTGCGATTTTTTATACTTACTTGTTGGAACCAGAAGGTGCATCTTGGCTAGCCATATTGAACAATTAGGTATAAAAGCGGTATTTTCTGAAAAAGAAAGTAAAATTAAATTAATATATTCATTCAATTAACATATGTGTACAAATTCAATGAGTTTTCTTATTTCTCTCGTGGATTTTTATCTAAGTCGTGGAAAAAATGCCAAATAATCGTGATTTTATGCAATTAGCATACCCTGTAAATGACAAAAGATGTGTCACAATTTCCAATGTGAATATTAAGCGACTTTAAAACAGAAATAACACACAATAGCCAGATTGTCTTATCAAATTTAATTTAGCTGATAAACATGAGTTTATCAGACCTTTGTTCAGGTGGTTATGATTATAACAAATTGTTTAATATAGACGTAAAAATCACAAATAAATAACGTTTTGTTATACTAAAAAAATAAGTCTTTAATAAGATAAAAAAATCTAATTCATTTTTAATCAAAATGTTATTTGATGTACTATCGTAAATTTACTGAAAAAACCTATAATCGCATCAACAAATTCTAATGCAGCATCAACATTTTTCGAAAAAAAAACACCCTCAAAAATATTCAAGTCAAAAATGAAAAAAAACCCTAATTGAAAATTCCGATTACATGCAGTGTCCTTGACGTTTAACCTTATTTCAAATTCCTGTAACAGGAAACTAAAATTGAAAATTCACAAGGGCGCGACGAGTTTTAATTTTAAGCCAATTAACTTTCGTTCGGGAACATCCTGTTCACTGATCAATTAACTGAGTTTCTATGGTGATTGGATTATGAAACACCACGAGACGAGACGAGACAAGACTAGATGAGACAGGTTTTTTTATCATTAGACTGTGAAATTTTACATGAAATGGAAGGAAAAACATCGACTGAAAAAAAATTTCTGAGAGAAATATATTCTTTTCTCCGCGTAATGCGATTACACTGTGCTTAGGCAACAGTAACCATCATAGCCGTTTGTTCTATGGTCTTATTCTCATTATTTTGGAATTTGAATTTCACAAGCAATGTGGGGGAAAGCTTTAAGGTTCGCGTTTACAGAATTTGGGAAAAAAAAACCTAGACTATAAATTGAGACAATCATAATAAAAAATCGCAAGTGACGATGGGAAAGTTAACATCAGCATTAAGTAATTAAAGAGTGAAATCGATTTTCGGAATGCACTGCTGGGACAGTAAAGATAGAGAAAAGTAATGATTCTGGCGGTAATGTTGGGAAATAATTAAGGACCCTTTTATTACGTTTCCTTTTACAGATTGTTGTACGATTGGTCTTTAGGGAAATTTGTATTGTTCAATAATTACACCGGTTTAATCAGATTGAAGGGAAAATTGTAATAATTAGCTTGAAAAACGGTGCGACAAAGGATTTCAATTGGGAATTATCGTTTAGCTGATGTCGATAATAATCTCCTTGCGATTTGATTGACTTGTCGAACATTATTTAAAAAAACCACCTGATATTTATTTGGTGGTATTATTATGATTTTTGAAAAATTGGAAAAAACAACTTTCCGGGGAATATCTTTGAAATAAGGGGAAAAAATACATAAATGTGAAAACGTTTTTTTTTAGAAAAAGAAACAAATATCACAAGATTTTTTTTTAAATCGGAAAAAACCATAGAGCCAAGATGGAAATCGGTTTTTTGTACTGAACCAAAAACTGTAATACAGTAGAATCCCGATAATTCGTATTTCAAGGGACCAGCAAATTCATACGAATTAGCGGGATATACGAATTATCGGGGTACGAATTATCGGGATTCTACTGTATAACTAATGTGATCAGGAAAAACTAAACCTACTAAATCATACTAATATTATAAAAATGAGTTGGTGTCTGTCTGTCTGTTCCTCTTTCACGCAAAAACGGCTGAACCGATTGTCTTGAAATTTGGCATGAGTGACTGTGGTAGTTCTGGTTCAAACATAGGCATACGGAAAAGAAGCGCGAGGGGTGGGGGGAGTAAGGGGAAGGGGTAAAGTGATTTCGAAACTTAGTTTTTGCGCTATGTTATTCTTTCGCGGGGAAACTACTGAACCAATTGGCCAATTTGGCATAGATGTTCGTCGGGGGTTAAGCCCCAACATAAACCCATTAAAAAATAGCCCGAGAGGTGGGGGAGTAGGGAGAGGGGGTAAAGTGATCTCGAAACTTAGCTCTTCCTCTATGTTACCCTTTCGCGGGGAAACTACCGAGCCGATTGGCCTGAAGTTTAGCTCCAACATAGATCATCAAAAAAAAAAAAGAAAAAAATTGAAAAAACTTAACCCGGCAAAGACGGGTATGCAAGCCAGTAAGAATATAAAACTTTGAAATTTTAGAAATCCGAACCAACTTTTAGAAATTCTAGAAACCAGAACCAATTTTTTGAAATTTTAAAAACCAGAACCTTTTTTTTTGTTGAAATTTTAAAAACCAAAATCTGGGAACCAAATCTCAACACTTAGAAAACTTTTGGTTTGCATTTTTAGACATTCGGGGCAACAAAAATCCGTCATCATAAATGGAAAAAGTCTAGAAAACGGTTTTACAAAAATTAAGGAAACCTCCGGTATTAAAAACAAGTCTAAAAAATAAAGTGTATTTAAAACTATAAATAATACCTTACTTCATCCCCCACTTCGAAAAAAAATCGAAGGGCCCCCTAGAAAATGAAAACCTGGGGCCTTATTCTAGAACTCGTACCGAGTCAAATCTCTACCGAGTGGTACAAAAAGCGATTCTTGAACTCGAAAACGAGAGAGTAAATACTCGGTGACGTTAGCCTGCCGAGTGAGGTCAATATGAATAGATCGCTCGTTTCCGAGTTGAAGAATCGCTTTTGGTAGAGATTTGACTCGGTACGAGTTCTAGAATACGGGCCCCCTGTACTAAAATTTTTGGTGATTGAAAATCTGGGTGCTTTTTTCAGGAAACCAAAAGTTAGATAACGTTTTTTTAAGAAGCTAATCTTTGGAGATAACCAAAGTCTCCAGCTCTTCCCCCCATACACTTCCTAGTTACCGTTCTTGTACAGAAGCACACATTAACCTTATATTTTAATTCAATAATTTACATTCTCTAGGCAAAAAAAAAAAAACTCAAAACAAATAATTACCAAAGTGGCACTAATTCCCTAAATAACTGTTAAGTAAAACAACAAATTTTTCACATAAGTGAAAGCAATCAAGTTTTATAACCCTAAAAGCATTCTCCGCAGATTATTTAAGATTCTCTTAGCAGTGTAATCACGATAGGCAGATTATTTGAAAATTTCGTTTACTTTTAAGACATTTTATGATTGTCAGCCAATGATATATTAATAAGTAACGCGAAACAAAATTACACTTGAGGATTAACGAAATTAATTATAACCATGAATATCTGGGATTAAATGCTTTCACTTTATAGCAAAGTTTATCATCATATCTTAAACATCTTAGTTGATCAAAGTAATATGCCATCATCACGCAGTCAAAAGTAGCTGTCACCAAAGTCATATATAGGAATGTAACAATCATCCAGTTAAGAACAGAGCGACAAGCAATATAATCCGATAATGTACGTACATATCTACATAACTACGAGCGTAATACTACACACATCAGAGTATAATTTTTATATGCCGACTACTTTGGCGCTGCGTACATGGATACAATTATGATCTGTTCAATTAAATCGCAAATAATATCTTTATTCTTATTGTGATTCCCAGAACTCATGGATGTTAGCTTTTTATTGAATAAGAGATACTCTCAAGCATAAATGTTACTTGAGATAAATAGATTTTCATATGAGATTGTCTAGTAAATTGCGAATGGAGAAATCCTTAATTCCTATCGTAGATTACGTATGAAACTTAGGATTATTTGTCAAACAGATCGCTACTGGCTTGGTGTGTCACTGACAAGTAATAATCTTTGATTCGTTTTACCCACAAAGACTTGCGAGAGAAGCTGGAGGGAGGATAATATAGCACATTGGAGAATGTCTTAGTATAATCGCGCGGAAATATAATTGCGTAGAAAATTAATTATGCCAATCATATATGGAGAAGGATAAAAGGAACCGATCTTCATTTTATCCATTTATTCAGAATCTTTTCTTTTACTCCAATAAAGTCAACTCACTTGAGTTATTTAGCTCTGAATCTAGAATCTAGAATAAACAACAAAGCGTTGTTGTTTACTTGAAAGATAGACACGTTCATATCCGGATGAATTGCTAGAATAATTTTAATCCTGGTGTGCAAAGTACACTTGAAATAGTGGAATATCTTTAGAATTCTAGCTTCATGCGACTTTCTCAAGTTACTCTCGAAACTACTCTCGAAACTACTCTCGAAACTAATTACAATTTTTGGAAAATCCACACACTCAATATTGTCCCATGCACTTCGCACAAACCAATCGACAATCCCACGCAATCTTTATATAAAAAAAATTAAAAAGAAAAATATATCCTTAGTTATGGAATTCTGCCAAACTGGACCCGTCAACGACGAGTCTACATTCCACTTAACATAATAAAATCTCCTAAAATTTGACTCTAGATTCCATCAAATTAAGCGAAAAGAGAGGAATCAAGGACATATTTGAACAGTCCATATTTTCTTCTTAGCGCGATATTACACACGGCTACTTTCGGGCTTACTTAAGCCGAATTTTCTGGAGAAACGACTGAGGAGGAAAAAGTTGCCACTCGAAATCATGGCTTATCGACAATCTGCATACATGCAAAGCGTGTGAACCGGTTTGGGAAAAGTAGTAGGCAGAAATCATTTTCGTTCTGACCGTCAGCAGGTAAAGATCTTGGGGAGTATATGAGCAGCAGCAATTTCAATGGGTTTTCCCATGCTAACTGTCTGGCAACTGAAGGACGGCTGATGTTGAGTCCACACACACACATGTAAACTTGTGAAGCATATGCAAACAGGATTGGCTTATTTAAGCCACAAATGTAAGCACATTGGCTTATTAAGCCCAAAAGTTGCCGGCTTAAATAAGCCAAGTGTAATACCGGACTTATAAATATTTTTTGGAAGTAATCTATTCCCTTTGGTGTTTCATGCAGACAATAAATGTGTAATGACACCAACCTCTCAACACGCGCAGTGATTCGCATGTTTCCTATTTCGTGACAGAAACATCAGAAAAACAAGTGAATTCCGGCCGTTTAAAGAAATTATTAAATTTTTGTTGCCGCCGCCACATTCACTCACTTGGCATTTATTCTCTGAATATTTTATATGTTTTTAGATTTTTTTTATAAAGAAATGTTGGTTAGGGGGTGGAAGTTTATTAGTCAAACAATAAAGAGAATACTGACACACGTTCTGCTTTGTTTTCTCTGTATATTTCGCCTTTTTGCATGTTTTCTTTGATTTAATGGATATGAAGAAGAAAAAAAACATTTTTAAGATTACGAATGGAAAAATAATTTCGTCGTTATTTTCTTCGAGATTTTTCCTTTCATATCATTTCAATTCTTTCTTTTTTGTGTTGGCCCTTAAGCATAATTTGAAATTATTAATGTGCTTATACTAAGAATTTATGATGGCATCCGCCACGACGTTCTACTGCAACTTAAAAATATCATAATAATAATTTTAATGTTGGTGTAAGGCAATTTGTAAGCCTAATCTCATCTTTTATTACCATGTTTAATTTTTATTTATGGTAAAAGCTAGAAATTAAATCAGTGTCGGAAAAAAATCTCTTCATAATAATAATTAATATTGTTGTAGGTTTAGGTTTAGTTGAGTACTAGATTTTAATTAAAGTGTATGAAGCACACGTCGTTAAATCTTTTTGCTGACTTCATTGAATTTAGAAAAGGTCTTCAAAATACGCAAAATAGTACTATTAAAACAATATCAAATCTCCAAAAAAAAAGGTGTATTATGTGTAATTCATTCTGGTGATAATTTGCATTAAGATGGATTCGAAATGATAATTTGATTTTTTAGGCAGTTGCGATTTTTTCTCAAACTCCGCGAATTCCACGAATTTTATTCATCTGTCATAGAATTCGTAGAATAAATTCACTTAAGGAGCCGCTCCACATGAGAGTAAATACGCGAGTAACTCTCAAAAACTCTCGAGAGTTACTCGCAGGAGGTTGTCCATTTGAGAGTTGATTTCGGCGATTTTTCTCTTTTCAAGACCAATATCTTGATTTTTTGACATCTTGCTAGGTCGAGTTCTTGAGAGCTACTAGCGAAATTCAAACGCCGTTCGTACCTGGCGAGCAACTCCCCCAGAGTTCAGTGGGTGCGTGTCGATTAGAGAGTAGAATCACTTTTGACAGCTCGCAGAAACTAGCTCACGAGTTTTTGCGAGTTTCTGCGAGCGACTCTCAGAGACGTGTCCATTTGCGAGTAGCTGCTATCGAGAGGTTCTCGCCGGCATTTACTCTCATGTGGAGCGGCACCTTTAGAGCCGGTATTATGAAACACTTAACCATTAGTTAGCCATAATATCGGCCCTTACCTATGGACTCCATTAAACTTTTAAAAATCATGATTTTTTTCCCCACTTCATATTTTGGTGAATAGTGAAATCAGTGCGTGGGTTTTTTCAGTTACGATTTTTCATATTTATTGTGTCTCCATAGCGTGCTTAGAAATGTCAACCAGGAGGTAATCAGGGCAGCCAACTAGAAATCAGACAATTTGAAATAACAAATGTCAAAAAGAATCCTACTTTTCAGTAGCCAAAAAAATCATGACAGTAAGGAGATTTAAATCATGATGCAACATTTTTTGAGTCTCCATTAGACTTTTTCGTGATTGGATTTAAATCCAATCTGGAAAAAAGTCTAATGGTGTACATAGTCTAGCAAAAAATGACAAAATTTTAATTAATTCCGTATGAAAAAATTTCAGTTCCGACGTCTTTCAGAAAGAAATTTCTTAATTTTGCGTGATAGTGATAGTGCCAATGGTTGCGAAACGTGAATTTAGTGTCGCAGAATAAAATTCGCCGAATAAAGTGTCAGATGTAAACGATCCCTTAACCCATTACCTTGGTTGAAATCCAGTTAAAAGTCACGATAGAAATACTAAATTTTCGGATAATAATCAAACAATATCTTGTCAAATTCGCATGATATTTTATGCGACATTTTCGTAACCATCCAACAAACTGTCCTAAAAAACTTTTTCTAAATAAAAAATACATTGTAGTTTTAGTTCACGGTCAAGAGAAGTGTTCTATTTTTGTGTATAAACGAAAAACTATTATTTGGGTAATAATACTTGTTAAGTTTTTATCGCCGTCCTTGTTTTTTTATGGATCTGAATACTTAACCTCCTACACTTCAATTCCAGAGTGAATTTATTTTTCGCAATTATCATTAACATTTCAAAGGTCGTCTGTAATTCCGGTAAATAATAAAAAATAAGAGCTACAATCTTATCTTAGCAATAAATTACTTGTGGTTATTTGTACAAGTAGGCGTCGCAAATGAAAAAAAAAGTATAGAATCTCCCAATCATCACAAAATATAGTTTTCAGAAAGAAAAAATTTTAACAAAAAAATGCCACAATTCATTTGTGGTTTACAATCCATATGAAACCGCAGGTGCGAGAGCAAGGAAGAAAAGTGGTTGCAAAACCAAATACATTTTTTATGAATTTTTGCATGGGTTATGTGAATTTCAAAGAATCTAAAGCAAGGTTTGCAAGCATTGGACTATAAAAATTTGTTTTGGGTTACAAGCTATCTATAGAAAATTTTCGATAAGCTTTACCCAGAAATTTTATTTATTTATTTTGCGATTAAATACACTTTTGATAGAGCTACAAGTATTTCTATGTGCAAATACCTTTCCTAAGTATCAAAAATGGATTGTTATGATTGACAAACTTGACTCACAACTCGCAGGTCTTCTTTGAAGCTTGCCGTTACCTTGACTGAATTTTTCACGATTATTCGTATCCATCTTAGTACCACCGTTACACTTCCGCAGACCTTTCCTTTTCCTAAAAGTCTGACGTGTTTTATGCTTAGCCTCATCAGCCGAAACTTTCCAGCAGAATCACATCAAAACAGTCTTTTTTATTAAAAAAGTGAAATCCTTGTCATCAACAAATTTTCGTAAATCGAAAAGATTTCGAAAATCTGAATCCATGCCGCAACTGTTGATTTTGCTTTCAAGGCTATTTTTTGAAATCGAATTACGATTTTTAACTCATGTTAGTTAAGAAATTTTTCAAATACCATCTTGAATTAATCACAACGAATTTCATAAACATTTTTTTCCCACAATTGTTTATTTTTTGTGTTTGTAGCTAAGAAATAAGAAATAGCTATGAATAAAATGATTCATTCTTCACCGCAGCATTTATTTGAAAGAAACTCTTTGTAGTTGTACAAAAGTTGTACAAAACTGTTGGTATATGAAAACGATTTATTAATAATTTCAATGTCAATAAAGCAGACTTCATTTCCCAGAAAGTTTCAACCCTTTGCAATTAAAATTAATTCGAAAATTTTATTGCTTTTACCTCAAAATTGTTATAAATCGACATTCTGATTAAACTAATTAATGACCACGATAACAAACGATTTCTGATATCTTTTAATTTTCGACGAGAACCTAATTAGTTGACGACAAAATCGAAACAAGAATGAAAAATAATTAAATAGACCCATGTGTCAGTCAACCAAACAAATTATCCTTTCGACAGGAATACCCTTCGCATCAATACGTAGACGGTCCTTTCTTAAAGGGATGGATTTCGTTGTTCGATCAGGACTTAAAAATAAAAGCGATAAAACGGGTATTTTTTGTGGCAGATTTTTTCGTTGGGAAATGCTAAAAAGAGAAATGTTCAATACAAATTAAATGTCACATAAGTTTTTAAAAAATCAAACTCCTGTTGAACCTTCCTTCGGTAGCCTATAACTTGAATACTTTTTTTTGTTATCCATAATTCGCCTTTTTGTAAGTTTTCCACCATTGAGAGCAAGATAAAGCCATAGAAGAGTGCCATATCTAGTGAATACGGCGGTTGCAGAACCTTAGAACTTTAGGATTGGACAACATTTAAATAGTCTACCACAATTTTGAACGCAGTTTAAGTACAAAACTGTGACTTAATTGAAATCCAATCCAGCAACTAAAGACTGAATTATATTGATTAAAAAAATCAGTCATTTCAATATTGAAGCAAAAATCCACCACTGGTAAAAATACCTCATTTAGCTCCTGTTGGCTTAAAATTGTCACCTGATACGGTTCACTGAGTCAGATACAGATTTGGGCGCGTGGTAAAATAAATGATGCACATTGCCAACGTTAGCTAAATTAAGTTATGGTACAAAAATATTAGATAAATCAAACTGACAGTCGTGCAAAAAGCCGGACCTGCAAAAAAATAACCGAAATGGAATAATTCCAATTCCAGATTCTTTTAGCTGTCTTGATAGTGTCCAAATGATAGTCAAGTGACAATCTGCTAGCAAAGCATGAATGAAGGCTGGAATAATACACAAGCAGTCGGTATAGAATTACTACCAGAACCAGATCCAGATTCAGAAAATTGATTATCCGGATCGGTGTTGGTTATGAAGCCCAGTTACCGAACTGGAAAAATCATTGAGACAAGACTTCTGCTAGTCTTCCTACTTCTGTGATTATCAGGTGCTTGGTAGCAATGGTAGCGTAGAATTTTGGTTCGGTGTCCGTTTATCCATTGCTTCAACACAACGGCACCGCATTCCTGAGAAGGTCGTCCATTGATAGACACAAGTTGCGGAGCTGGGGATGGGTGCTCCACAAGAATGGAATGGAATTTCCAAAGTACAGCACAACCAAGTTCACAGATACGACTGGATTCACATGAGACTTCCGTGAAAGAAGTTGCGGCGCTTCATGAATATCGAGGAGTATTTATTTATGTATTTTTATGCTGTTACACTTGGCTATGTTTTGCTTTATTGTTTGGCCTGATATGGAAATACAAAGTGGTTGTGTGATCGATAACGCCGAAGGGGCGGGCGACAGCTTCGGTAAATAATTAATCATCGTCGATGAGAAATCAATACAAATATCTGTTTCGGTATCCTCCAAGTACTTTTCTTGAGAATTTTCTTAACTGAATTCCCAAATTCACCACAAATTGGAATTTTACAATCGAGGAAGTAATCTAAGCGCAACAGCGGAAGAAAACTTTACACTGGAAAATATTAAATTGGAAACGTTGAATCATGCGACCACTCGCGACTTGTTGCACAAATCCACAATGACGGGAGGGCCAAGAGGCCTGGGCGGTATGTAGAGCCTCCCCGCTGAACACATTTTTATGGGGCCGCCGCCGCGATTATTCACCGAATTGCCACAGAATCAGCGGAACTTTTATCAACGAAAACGCAAAATAATCGTCCAAGAATTATCCAGAAAATTAGCACTCCTCCCCATTTTCCCGAAGTGAATAATATTCATTACTTACACGTTGATTAGCTGGAAAAGTCCTTGCGGATGGAAAAGTGTAAAATGCCAACTGGAAAACGACGTTCTTTGAGCAATTGACCGAAAACAAAAAATGGTGACTGGTAATCTCGCCTTTTTTCAATTCTGCTTTGACATTTCCGTGTGAATTACTCATCCATCGTGAATGTGTTTTGTGTGTAGGGCAGAGGGATTATTTTCGCAATACATGTTTCTAATGGTGTCAGGCAGGATGATTTGTGAATCAAAAAGTTCTTTGATTTGAAAAACAATTTCGTTTAATAAATTATTAGAAAACAAGTATAAATAAACAAATATTTGGATGTATCAAGCATTATTTAATAATGTATAATGTTCAGTTATGCTTTATAAAATCTTTTGTTGTGAAAATCATTCGGCTTATAACGCCTGAATATATGCAACTAGTTTGAATCCAAATACCCCAAGTAGCAAATTCTGACTTTTTTTCGAGTTAAATATAAAATTGTTAGTAGACATTAAAAAGCACTCCTACGAGCGGTGTAATTACAAAATTCATCCTCCATCCCTTCCTGCGAAAAACACTTGTCGGCGCCTAAAATTTAAAATCCTTTTTAAATATTTTTACAAAAAAATCAAATTTCTAAATCTTTTGGTATAAAATTTAAAGTTATTTTTTTAAAAGTTTTTTGCCAAAGCATTTTCATTTCCGCATGTCCGTGCGTCTGTCTGTCTGTCTGTCTGTCTGTCTGTCCGTGGACACTATAACTTTCGAAAGGATCGAGACTTGAAATTTTGTATAGTCTGTCGTAAATGGCTGGGCTAAGTTCTTGGACCGGAAAAATCCCCTCTTCCCACATTTAAACGAAACAGTTTTTTGCAAAAACTGTATTAAATTATATTTGCTTTTCTTTCAGATAATTTCTAAAGGGCCAGCAGGAGACCGAAAATACCGCGTATGAAAAATGCAATATGGTTCGCATGGCCGGTTCCAAATTACTAGCCAGACTGCTATTATTGATTTGCTCAGTGACTTTAATCTCCTTACTAGCGTTGACGAAATGCGGCTTTGGTGGTCTAGTGGCCGATAACAGTCTCCTGCTCGACGATGATGGTGAGTTCCCATAGAGTTAAAAAAAAAAACGGGATAAAAATTTAACTAAAGTCACGAAAAAACATTTTTTTTCTTGAAGATTCTAGTAAAATTCCCGCAGAATCAGCGCCTCAACAGTCGCAACTTCAGCAACAGGCAAAAGTCCAGCATCAGCATCACTTGCGGAACATAAACTCGGACATTGACCAACGCGAATACATAGAGCTGCTTCGACAGAGGGAGGAGGAGTACAGACAGGAAGTCAGCAAATTAATATCCGAAATCAAAACGCTGAAACTGCAACTGTTGCAGCTTAAAAGTAAGTCCATTTTAAAGGGCCCTAGAATTTCAGTTGACTGATCCTTTTTTCATTTACGTCCAGGTGCCAATCACAACCCGTTGTCCGGGAATGTTATAGAGACTGGGGTCCTTACAACATCCACAAATGCAACGACACCCCACCCGGTTGGTTCCGGTAGCCAATCCTTTTACGACTGCAGTAGCTACATCCGAAAGCAAGTTGGTGCTGCGGAGATACTTCGGGGTCTGCCCCTGAATAACGAATACGAGCTGATCCCTTTCAATCATTTCACCTTCAGCCGGGTGTACCCGATTGAGCTGGGCCTGGGGAAGCGAGTAGTGGAGAAGCCAATCGGGTATAAACGGAAGGACCTCCTGGAAGCCTTAAACAAGGCACTCGAAAGCCTTAACAAGAACCATTCGGCGACGGGTTCATCGCATCCGGCAGGATCATCCCCTATCAAATACACTCTTGATGACTTTACGGAGGGAATCTATCGCAATGAGCCGACAACGGGAACGCAGTATGAGCTCTACTTTCGCACCAAAGAGACGACAATCGTGCACAATAAAAGCTCGGCGCACAACAACAATGAGCACATTTCAAATGGTGGACACCTGAGTGGGTCCAGCGGGAGCAGCTCCAACGGTGGAAGTTCCTCCGGCAATGGTGGTGGGGGTAGCGGTGTGACAAAAGTGGTCGTAATGCGGCCATTTGCACCCCTTCAAACCATCCAAATGGAAGTCTTCCCGAGGGTTCACGATAAGGAGCTGATCCACATCATTCTGCCGTTATCGGGACGGACGGCGACCTTTCAAAGCTTTATGGATAAATTTGTGAAAATTGCCTTGAAGAATGATAGACGGGTTCACTTGACAGTCGTCTATTTCGGCGAGGACGGACTGTCGGAGGCGAGGGCGATCATGAGTCGAGTCCTGGGGATGAAGAACAGCGGCGGGAATTCATCCAATTTGAAGTTACTCGCTCTGAATGAAACTTTCTCAAGAGGTTTGTTCAAAGGCTTTAGAAATAAAGAATTCCCATCCCCACTTTTTGCATTATTTTCTACTCCTGTTTTCTACCTGCCCCCCTCCCAGCTTTACACATTCTTCACGTGTGCATAACTTATGAATTCCCCTTGGATATCAAATCCGCATTCTAGCAACTCATCTGCTCCCCAGAAAATCTATAAAATTTTCATGGAACACAACGTGAATATCTATAGATAGATTTTCGAGGGTGGGTAGGACAGATGTGACAAGTAGTTTCACCCAATTTATTCCTACCATCATATTTTTCTTCTCTTTTTTCAAAAGAATTTTCTTTTTTTTTTACAAAACTTTACAGCGAAGGGACTCCGCGTAGGTGCCGAGAGGGTCTGGGATAAAACGGAGAAGAATCGGGACGTTTTACTTTTTATGTGCGACGTTGATGTCGTCTTCAGTGCCAAATTTCTCGACCGGTGTCGATGGAATGCCAAACCTGGAAAAAAGGTAAGTTGGAGATGTTTTTTTTGTTGAATTACGATTTCATCTTCATGTCAATTCTATAATTTTCTATTTAAAATCTCTTTGAGTGATAGTGGAAAGCTTTTGTAAATTTTCCGAACAAAGGAAAATTGCTATAGGGATTTTAAGTAAAAAGCAAGAAAAAACTTATTCACGAAAATAAAATATATTTAAAGACGTAACTTAAGTTATATTTTTATTTATTTATATAGGATGAGAAAAAATGAACAAAAAATTATTTATCTTCAATAATATTAATTATTAAAATTCCTGTAGTTTTTCATAATATGAGGTATCTGAAATGGACAAACTTCAACGAAATTAGTTTCTAGTGCAAAGATGACCAGCCCATAACGCTCACCTAAATTCTTATATCTACAAGTATTATTTAAGAGGCGACGGACAATCTCTCCTCTTCCCCCCTTTTTTCTGCATTTCTAAAACCGTTTTTTTTTTACAAAAACATAGGAAAAATTTCTAACTACTTTTTTATAAGGACGCTTTTTAGTATTAGATTTTACTAAAAATGAAATTGTTAAGGAAATGTTTATGTACACCTGACCAAGTTTTAAGACTCTGAAGTGGAAAATGGAAATGTTCACAATTCAGAGTTTTCTTTTCATATTTTTTACGTGTGGGAAATCAAAACGAAATTTACTAACGATTTTCTGCAAGTTTGTAACATCGAAAAAAAAAACTTGCCTTTTATTCTTTCCTAGCAAAATTCACGCGCCATGAAACTGGAAAAATGATGTGAATATAAAATTTCCGTGGTAGAAACATAACGAATACGGAAGAGCCCAAGCATAGAAGGTAAACTTGGGCAAATAGGAAGATGGGGAATAAGGATCTCTTTCCGATGAATGCAGAAAAATTTCAAGTATAGCTACTATACTCTCACAAGGTTATGAGTTGATATTGCTTTCTGTTCGTTAAATTTCACGTTATCTTCTGCGAACCGGAAAATGGGCTGGGAAAGAGCAAAGACTGAAAAAAGTGAAATTCTTTAATCAAAATCATCATTGAATGTCGAGTTAGAAAAGTCAACCATCCAAAATGATATGAAAATATGGAGCAGTAGTTGAAGGTGTTTTTTTTTTCTATAAAATGTAAACATTGGAATGAGGTTGTATTTAAAGAAAAATATACCGAGGATGTAATTGGCATTTGCTCGAATCCTAAATTAATTTGTCATCAAGTTTTCTCGTTAGTTTGACGAACATATGTCGTCTGTGTGGCTGTTAATTGGAACAATTGTCAACAACATGATTTAGATGAGTTTTGAAAAGTTTAGTGAGCATATTATCATAACTAGTTAAAAATTTCGGATTTAAATAAATATATAACATTGAAATGCCTTCATCAGATGCAGCCCACCAGAACCTAACGATAAAGTTTTCGATTTCCGCACTTATCCTATCCGAATGTAATTCATACCTTACTCTGCTTTTATAAAAAAATAAGGATTTTCATACATTCTTAGTTATGGAGTTCTGGCAGAGCGATTTGAATGATTCTTTTTTTAATTGAAAGCTACCATTATGTTGGTTTGCACAAAAACCAACGATTTTCACTTTCGTCTACTATTTTTTTGCTTTCAAAGGCTCAAAGTGTATTAGATACGAATGACGATAAAGGTCTCCACATAAAATAAATTATACACTGTTTTGGATTACTACAGACCCTATACTTACCGAGTAGAGAATATGTTTCCCCAAATTCTTACAAGGGGCGTAAAAGCAATAGCGCAATTTTTGGGAAAACTCATTAAACTTATGTAACGATAATGCGAATATCCTTTTTTCGGTGTTTTCTTGGGGAAAATCGTCCTCATTGGAGGTTTTTTTTTCAAAATTGCTGGGCAGCAATTATGTATTCCGACGCGTCTCTGTCTTTCGACTTTGACGCAGCTTTTAAATCTTGACTTCGCCATATCAGCAGCTTCAAATTTCCTGGAGTGACAGTCAGAATCACATTTCAATTCATAGTGACGATTCCGAGAAATTTCCAGCTGCAGATATGGCGAAGTCAAGAGTTAAAAGCTGCGTCGAAGTCGAAAGACAGAGACGCATCGGAATACATGATTGGTGCCCTGGTCACAAATTAATTGTCAAAATTTTCCAATTTTTACCCGAAGATCCTTTAAAGTAAACGCTATGTTCTCAAAAATCGTTAAAATGGGAATTTGTGAAATTTTTCCAGCATTTCTAAAACGCACAGAAAATATTTTAATCCGGTAACCTCAAACAGGACCTCAAACTTGAAAAAAAATCCTTACCTTGTTTTTGTATATTAATTTTATTAATCTTAAATTCTAAATTCTAAATTGATAAACAGTATACTTGCCACGAAATTGATATTTATTTCGTTACCATAAAATTTCTTTCATAGAAAAAAATCAAATGGATTAATCCTTTTTTTTTTTTTAAAAAAAGGTTCAAATGGATTCCTAAAACAAACATATCGTTAATTTTAATGACCGTCCGCCATTTTCCAATAATTTCTTCTACAGACTGAAATTTTATTTATTGATCGTAAACTCTTTATTTATTGAACCATTTTCTATAAAAACATTTTTTTTTCGTTTACTTATTTCTGTACGGGGGACACCTTTAATGCCTATCACGTACACCTTTGATGTTTGAAGGAGCGGAATAACGAAACGTCGGTTTAATGAAGGAAATATTCAATTTTCTGTTGACGACCAAGCGAGTTGAACATTTTAAGGACATGGTTTCCAATATAAGAAACAGCACTTTTTTCACTTAGATCAATTTTTCTTTTTATTGCTTGCAAATCACAAGCAAAGCACGAATATTGAAGTGTATAATAAGATGTTTAATATTGATTTTTGATTTTTTTTTTGAATATTTTCACACTGGAAAATATCTGAATAATTTATTCGTTGGGATTCAGCCTTTTAAACTAAAAAAAAAAAAACACTGGGTAGGAGAAAATATGAAAAAAAGCTCGTAAAGTAAACTTTTTTTTCTCGGTCTTTTCATGTTTTAATGGGATTACAAATTTAGAAAGGTAATAATGGATACTTCAAATATTTTTCCTCTTCTAGGATTCTCGGAAAATACGTTGAATGAAAGTTTTCCATGTTTTACTTCGATTTGCCTTTCTACAAATGGGATAAAACTGTTCTTTTTTTCGCTTCATCCATAGAATCCAAATTTTCACGTTTTTCCAAACGTGTGTGTGTGTGTGTAAAACTATGTTGACACTTTATGCTTCACATGAGTGAAAAAATTTGATTTCCGATGTTAGTTTTTTTCGTTATTTTTTTCGCAGGTCTACTATCCGGTTGTGTTCAGCTTATATAATCCTCATGTGGTATACACGCTCCAAGGCAAGGATGTCCCACCCGAAACGGACCAACTTTTAATCTCCCGGGACACTGGCTTCTGGCGTGATTTTGGCTATGGGATGACCTGTCAGTATAGGTAAGTTTATATGACCATTTACCAAATAGAAACCAATCCTTAATTAGCACCAATGGAAATTAATGTCGAATTTTTGAAGTAATGAATGCAGAAAACTTTTAGTACAAACTTTTTGGACAATTTGCTGTCATAGAAAAAGTTTACGCCAGAACTCCCGCTTCCTCATCTTCCTTTTGTTACCCCGCTCCACGAATTTTGATCCGATTCTTACCATTAAAAAATTGATCCTTTGTGGGTTGTCCATAAAATACGTCGCACTAATTTTCGGCTTTTCGAACTCCCACCTGTTCGCGATATTTTGTATGGAGCTTAGTCACTTTACCGCAAACACTCCTCCCTTTACCCTGAAAGTTTGACGTATTTTGTGGACAGCGCCTGAATTCCATAACATATTTTAATGAAATTTTTCTTCCCTGCTGCTCACACCCTTATTTCTACATAAACTACAATCCATTTAACAACCGCAACATTTGTAAGGTTTTGACGAATTTCAGATTTTTCTAAAGCTGAAATTATTGCTTGTTTCGTTACTTTTTTAACACATTGAACGCCACGGCAAAATCGGTAATGTTTCCCCGGAGGCCACGTAGCTTTTTGTGAACGAATGTTTTCGTTGTTACTCAAAATGAACTTTTGGACCAATATGGGCTGTCAACAGGTCCTTTTTGTACTTTTTGTGCAAGGATTTCTGTGTCGCACGTTTTTGGTCGCATGGCCCTGCACGGAAAAAATACCGTGCAACAGATCCTGAAGGCGCAGAGTTGACTGATCCACAACCTTCTACTAGTGCAGGACCTTCAGCGAGAACCAAAAAAAGAATTAAAAAGCTGTTGGCGGTTTTAGATTACAACAAAGGGAAGGCCGGAATCGATTTGTCTGACCAAATGGCATCATATGCCACCACTCTGCGAAAAGGACTAAAATGGTATCGCAAACTAGGCATTGAGTTACTACTTGGTATTTCTGTTGTGAATGCTTTAATTATTTATAAAGCAGCCATAACCAAAAACACGAAAATTCGGAAATTCCGAGAAGATATTGCAACTGAATTACTAGAATTTTCATCAGCACAACCAACATCAATGAAGAAAAAACACACTATTGAAAAAAGGAAGGATGAAAATAACAAATCTACTTTTCTTTCTATATTTTATCTTTCTTTCAGTTGAATTTCTCAAATGAAAAAACAACATAAATAGAATAAAAAATGTAACATAAATAAAACTAAAGAATTAGAATGACTGCCTTTATTTTTCTAGAATTCAGAACTTATTTTGTATAGGTACCTATTTCTGTGAATAAGATTATATTTTTTCAAAATAGTTCTGCTTGTTTCACAAAAATAATTTCAAAAAATTCCTTAACCTATATCGCTCAAAAAACTATGAAAAAAAAGCTCCAGGGCCAAGCTGAAAACTCGTAAATGTTCCTCGGAGGCCACCGAATTCAGTGGCAATGTAAAATCCCATATGTAAAAAGCCGTTTTCGTGCGACGTGGCTCCCAGTAAACCTAGTGCCGTCGCACGATAATGTGCGACGTGGCCCCCTGGGAAACATAGGTGTCGCACGTTTTCGTGCGACGTGGCGTTCAATGTGTTAACAGAATTAAACGGAAAAAATACACACCATGAAAATTGCAAAGATTCAGCCAAAAATTCGACATTAATTTCTCTCTAGCCTAAATTTTTTTTTTCAAACACAACACAATTTTTTACCCTATAGTAATAAAAACCCTCAAAATCTCTCCCACTCATATTCCCCACATAAACCAAACCTTATAGTAAAAAAAATCCAATAAGGAAAAAAATTGGGATAAATCCATTGGATTAATTTGAGACTTTTCTTGTATTTTCCACTCGGTGGTGTATCCTGCCTACTTGGTTTTGCTTGGTGTTTCACATTGCTTGGTTCCATCGGAAATAATTCTGGTCGAATGGGATACATTGAAATTCAGATCAGATTTTCTGAAAGTACGTGGCTTTGACGAGGAAATTGTCGGATGGGGTGGCGAGGATGTCATGCTATACAGAAAATACGTCCGGTCCAATATTAAAATAATTCGTGCAACAGATCCCGGAATATTTCATATATGGCATCCAAAGGTTAGTTATAAATTTTAAAAATTTATCACATTCCATATGAAATAGTTTTGGATATTGCAAATTTGTTGGTTTTTGTAAAATTTTTATGTTTTTCCATAGAAAATTGGCGCAATTGAAATAGAATTATAATGATTTTTATTTTATTTTCTCCTTCGTTTAGGTGTGTACAGGTGTGACAAGTGGTCAACGGTTAACTGCTGATCAATATCGGGCCTGCATCAGGTCACGAGCTTTAAACGAGGCATCACATGCTCAATTAGGATTTTTGGCATTCCGTGATGATATCGCTGCACATTACCAGGACAACAATAGTCATATTCAAGTGAATAATGTCCTGCCGAATGTTAAGGGTCATCCACTTCCAGTTGCGGAAGTCGCACGTAAAGTTTCTGGCCTTAATCGAGATATTAAAGATCTTAGACTAGGCGGCCAAAAGCACGGAACTAACAATGGAGAACGAAAGAATACCTGATCTTATATCGAGCATCAGGAAATCATTTGGAAAATAGAATTTTAGGGAAATTATCGTAAAAACCAATTGGGCAAAAAAAAAAATCTTCCGATTATTTTAATGAAATTTAGTTCTTATTCAATGATTTTTTACTCCCTACTGAATCTTTTTTATTATATTTATGTAATCGTAAATTTCAATTTTTCTCTGAATTTAAAAATATTGTATTGTATTACTTTTGAAGTAATTTTTAAAACTTCTTCACCTTCAAGAAAGTTTTTTTGAGTAAACAAAAAATTGACTAATGTTCCTGTTCTTTAAGATATGCTGGTGCTAAAATGCACCGGTGGCAAGAAGTGGGCTAATATTTGTCAGCTTGTTTTTAATTTTCCTCAAAAAATTTAACCAAAAATCAGTGAAAATGACCCTAATTGAAAAAAAAAAATCTTTAAAAAATGCCCAAAAACTGAGTTCGTGATACCTTATCTAAATCTAGTCTTTACATAATTAGTATAAGTTTCCAAGTTTACCAAAATCACGTTTCACTAGAGACTGATGGATGTGCAAACTTGTAGCCAGATTAAAAAAAACAGTCTTTAAAAAAGACAAAATGTAAATAAATCTACCAAAATTATAAATATTTATCTATAAATTATTATAATAAACTATAAAAATTGATTAGAGGGGAAATTTTTGTACATAACTTAATGCTTAGCAAAATTTATAACAACAAATTAAAAGATTTATAAAATTCATAAACTTAAAACAAAACTGGCTAAAATAAAATTTCTCACATATGACAAGTAATGTACATTCGAAGAGTTTCATAGTAATATTATTAAAAAAAAAATCATGAATTTGCTGTGTGAGATAATTGATAAATCGATAACATTGAATAAATGAAACTTATGTAATTTGAAATCTTTAAAAGTGATAATTAAGGCTCTCGAGCGCTTTGTATATATTTCAAATAAATAAATTGATAAATTGAATTAAGTTAATATGTAACAAAAAACATTGTAAGGATAAAATTGAATCCTACACAATACACTTTTAGATAAAAACAAAATGTTGTAGAGAGCCAAAAGACCGAATAAAAGTTATTTAAAAAAATCATAAAATTTCTGTGTTTTATTGAAAGATGGATTTATTAATTTTTTCTCGACGATTTTCCGGATGTTTTCTTCGAATCACGTAAATATAAGAAGGGCTGGTTTTATTAGTGGGAAATTGTTAATTACATTATCATACTAATCATTCTAATATATAAAAATGAGTTGGCGTCTGTCTGTCTATCTGTCTGTCTGTCTGTCTGTCTGTCTGTCTGTCTGTTCCTCTTTCACGCAAAAACGGCTGAACCGATTGTCTTGAAATTTGGCATGAGTTGTTGTGGTAGTTCTGGTTCCAACATAGGCATACGGAAAATAAACGTGAGGGGTGGGGGGAGTAAGGGGACGGGGTAAAGTGATTTCGAATCTTAGTTTTTGCGCTATGTTACTCTTTCGCGGGGAAACTACTGAACCGATTGGCCTGAAATTTGGCATAGATGTTCGTCGGGGGTCCAGCCTCAACATAGACCCATTAAAAAGTTTTTAAGTTCTTTCCGGTTTTCTTCGTATTCTAAAACTTAGACAAAAAGCTTAACCCGGCAACGACGGGTATGCAAGCTATAGTATGAAAATATTTGTTGTTTCAAACTCAAATTCCACTGAAATTCCAAGCAATGAAGGTGCCCTAATGAGATCACTTGTAGCCTATGTTCAAATCTGTTACGTTACTAACTTAACCGGCATGTTTTAGGGAATTCGATCCCACCGTTTTTGAGTTTACTCGAAACACACAAACCAAAATTCGGATTTTGATGACAAAAAAGTGTAAAAAAAACCTTTTAAAAAGCAGACAGACACATTTATCAGGGTGGGTTCATAAAATACGTAATAATAATAAGTAATGTGTAAAATTGTAGTAATTTTTGTAAAAATGTCATTTGTGTAAAAAAAAGAGTAAGAATGTTTTAATTTTTCGTACAATAAAACTAATACTGGTGTAAAAAATTACGAAAACTTTTCGCTCATCGCAAAGTAATTTTCAGACTTGACAACAAATGCAAAAAAGAAATTTCGTGAAAAAGAAAGAAAATAAACAGCTCTACTCGTCACTTCTATTTTGTATCCTTGGGGACATTTTAAAAGTTACTTAAGTGCGAAGTTTTTCACTGAAAAGTTTCCAATTTCTAAGAAACCGAGGGTCGATTTTTTTTTGCTTTGCCTGCTCATCTATTTAAAATGTGAATATTTCAGTGCACATTTACAGATTTTCTCGTACAGAAATACCGAAAGAATGCTGAAAAAATATTTTCCTGAATACGTTAGTGAGGTGTCGGGGGAAAATCAATGTCAAAGTAGACAAAATTGGTAAAAGTGCTACAAATGATTTCTAAGGAAAACCTCTTTCAATCAAGATTTCAAATTCAACAAACACAAAGATTGATATTTCAAGAAAGTTGAAGAAAATGGGAAAATTGTTCTTCGTAGAGAATTCGTGACGATTCAACAAATTTAATCGAACTGTGAATCTATTTCAGTTTTCAACCTTATCAAGTGATAAAAATTTCCTCAGCGAATTTATGTCCTTTGTTTCAACAATTTTCATGTCATCAAATCCTTTTAAAGGCCTTTAATTTAACAAAATTCAAATAGAGAGAACGACAAAAAAAATAATCATAAAAAAGAATACTGAACAAAATTTCCCAAAGGAAAGTTTGTCGCATTATTATAACTCTTTGATCTCAACAAACACCGCACAATTCATGGTTTTCCTGCAATTTCAAAGTTTTTCCGTCTGCTCTGCTTTACTGTAATACTAGCTAATATTGTCGCACTAAGACACTGGCATTTAGTTTAGTGCTTTTGCAGAGAATTTGCCAGGCTTCTTCCTGAAGGTATTGCTCCTTCGTTGTTATATGCAAAGTTAAAATCAGTAAAGGAAATGAAGCTGGCAACGAACAAGGCCACTCTTCCAACATCAAGGGATTTCAAAATGGTTTAGTTGGGCGGGGAAGGGAAGTGGGTATTTACCACAAGAACTTTTTAGGCCGTAAATCTTGTCGACCATCTAGATTACACAGGAAATGAACTCCATTTCACGAGGCTCACCATGCCCGCCTGTAAATAATTTTGACCTCCGCGGAAAACTTGCCTCATTGTTTGGCTGATCCTTTTACCCCCAAGAAGGTAACACTCGCAGTTTTCTGGAGACATTTGTGCCCAGTTGGCAACAACGTGATGTTCCTGCAATTGTCTTTTAGCTACAAAAACAACAACAGAACGGGAATATTATCCGGGAGAGGGTAAACTTGGTTGGTTGAGTGTAAATGAATACTTGTGACCCATTATGGCACCTCGAACGCGTTTCGGTCACGATAATGATCTTTAAATGGAGTCAACCCGAACAATTTAATGGACAGTCAACCATTGATGTCTTTTAAACCAAAACAATTCGCTTCAGTTCCTTTGAATTGTTCCAGCATAAGTTTAATCTACACAATGTTGAAATGGTGTTTTGGGATAAAACTATTTGTATGTTCCGATTTAGTATAATATAGCATGAGGTTGGGTGAAAAATAAGGGCTCTTAATGTGAACCGCACTATACAACAATATTCTAATATTCCTAAACCTCAGCCATGATTCTGAAGGAAGCCATTAAATTGGGAATAATTTGTTAATGCCTCGAATTAATCCCAGTCCAAGAATCGCAGGCAACCTCGCTCACTCGGCCCTAGAAATATTTGTCGTCGTCATTTGGAGTCTTTTGGTCCAGAGATTTAACACGATGGGATACAGAAATCCAGGAGGAATGAATATGGTAGCTGAGGAGGAAGGATAATGAACGAGTTCCAACGATAACGGACTGATTCTATTTTATTTGATAGCGATTCAACCTTAAAAAGGACAACGATCATCACTTGAAACTAGCGCCATGCCCAAATGGTGGTCTAGAAGGACAAAGGATGAAAGGGATGTCAAGATGCAAAGAGAACGAGTGCGTCTTCAATTTATTAATGGACGTGTTCGTCTGTAAACATGCTAATCCGGATTTACAATTACTATCTAAATAGATATTTATGTTGTACAGTAAAATATTTCTATATTAGGGTGAAATTCCCTTAATTGGCAATCAATGTGTGAATTGGAAATTGTGTTCATTATGGGAGTGAAATTAATAATATAGGTATATCCGGTTCAAACACAAGAAAAGGAAAGGTTTTTACGATTCCTAAAAAACGGTGCGTTTTTTTATAATTTCCTTGAAAACGGTATCAAAATTTTTTTTGGGACGGAAATCATCGAAATTTTTTTAGGACGAAAATCAAATCAGGATCAAAAAAATTAATCTAAAAAGCGTTTGTAGCACAGTTTAATACGCAATTCGAACCTCCCCCTTCCCTTCGTCCCGCTTTTTGAGCTTTTTTTTCTTTTTTTATAAAAGTATGGAAGTTAATAGCTTCGCCACACCATCGCTGACTTCCCTTCTCCCCAAAATGTGTGACGTATTTTATGGATAGCTCCTAATTCCTCTAATCATACTCATACTAATATATAAAAATGAGTTGGTGTCTGTCTGTCTGTCTGTTCCTCTTTCACGCAAAAACGGCTGAACCGATTGACTTGAAATTTGGCATGAGTGTCTGTAGTAGTTCTGGTTCCAACATAGGCATACGGAAAAGTATCGCGAGGGGTGGGGGGAGTAAGGGGAGGGGGTAAAGTGATTTCGAAACTTAGTTTTTGCGCTATGTTACTCTTTCGCGGAGAAACTACTGAACCGATTGGCCTGAAATTTGGCATAGAACATACACCCATTAAAAAGTACCTCGAGAGGTGGGGGAGTAAGGGGAGGGGGTAAAGTGATTTCGAAACTTAGTTTTTGCGCTATGTTATTCTTTCGCGGGGAAACTACCGAGCCGATTGTCCTGAAGTTTAGCTCTAACATGGACCATAAAAAAAATTGAAAAAAACTTAACCCGGCAACGACGGGTATTCAAGCTAGTATATAATACAAATAAGTTATCTTTCCGCTATAATTTTATTGGAATAATACTAAACTTCGTTCTTAAAGTGAAGATAATTTCAGTAAAGCGAATGTAGGGCTCGGCTATCTTTCAAGTGCACAATACGACTTAGGATAAGGGTTTCCAGATTCACAACGGATAACGACAGAGAATTTATCTATAGGAATAGTAGGTCTAATGCTTAGCTAATTTAATTCTTCCGCTTAATTAATTTATTATTGCTATTGATAATCCTAATTTATAATGGATGCCTACTCGGACTGTGCTGTGAATTATTAATGAAAGGATTTCGGTCTTTAATTTTGGGAATTTTTTTTTCTTTTCATCTCATAGCAATGGACGAATATTATACCAGAATAGATAAAACGAAAGGACAGTAATAAATAAATGAATAATATACGATAATAAAAATTTGTCGGCAATAGAAAGGAGATATAAAATTCCTTCATCAAAATGATTGCACTCCATTTACTTACTTATTGTTAGAAAAATAAAACTTTTCCTTGAACATTTTCTATATTCAATATTCAACTTTAATGTCGACTGGTGTATCTTTAATTGCCAACTTTTCTTTTTAATTATTCATCGCGATCGTTTCATATAAATTTCAAGAAGTACAATATTGTTTTCAATTATAAATGTCCACTGTTTAGAAGGAAAGTTTGGCTTTGTTTCTGAAAATTTTAAATGATTCCGAAACGCCTAAAAATGATGTGACGTTTTTTTATGAACAGTTCCTAAGGGATTTTCCCCTAAATTGCAATTATGTGAATTTAAAGTTTAAAAATCAATGAAATTATGAGACGGAATAACATGATTAGAAGTCAAAACCCTATACGAAAACAATTAGTAAACTTTCAGAATTGTATGCCTTCTATAAATGTCGATTTTGAACGACAAGATTTCGCTGATCGAAATTCAAAGATCATTTAAAGATCACATTAACTAAATTTTCGTAAAAAAAAATAATCTTGAGGTGACCGGCATTAAAATTTGTAACACCCACATTAGCTGAAAATGGTTCTATGGGTTTACACCCATAATATTAAGAAATATCAATCGAATCGAAGATTTTCCAAAATGATCTTGCAAAGATCATTTTTGTAGATAAAATTTATCTGATTGTGGGATCAACTCATCAATCATAGTATCTTGTTTTTCATCATTTCGCTTAGGTGGTTGACTATTATGGTAACTTGTGTAGTCATCGAGAATTGGGCAAGTATGTCAAGGTTATGGTCAGTTTGGTATCCATCACCAACGATCGTTTGATCCCTTTCCATCGCCATGGTACGCATAAAACCGCATTTGCAAAATCGTCATATTTTCATCTCTTTAACGTTTGAAGGGTTAGATCGCAATGAACGTCACGTCATTCGTCAAGTCTGATTAAAATGACGGACTATTAATGATAAACTTACGATATCTTGCATAATCAGATGTGGTCCAAGTGTTTTCAGGTACTCTGCGTTCACGAAAATCGAATGAACGGATGGTTAGACGTAAAGTTCCGCAGCAGATGAAAAAAAATTTAAAAAAATTGGTGACTTTTGAAAGTACATTCTGAATATCTTGTATGTAAATTTGTATCTACTGTGTGTAAACCATAGATGCGAATGTATTTTATGGAAATATGATGTACATATTCGGATTGCCAAATGTCCGTTCATAAATCAAAGCATCGGTGGAGCTGAATGAATCGACGCAATTTTTGTTTTTACAAATATATACAAAATTCATATGTAAAAAAAAAAAAAAATAGTAACCAAATGATGACACAAGTTTTCTAGGCAATCGTTGTCCATAGAATGACCATCAGATCGTGCATATGTGCTGATACAAAGCGAATTTTCGTTACGGACTTCACTGGACCGTTGAGCCTTAAATCTACAAAAGTGACCGGAATTCATCCAGCAGGTTTTTTACAAGTGTATCTATCTATAATGAACTACGCGTATGTATGAAAAATAAATTCCCAGCAGTAACCCACGCTACACATGACATCTAATCGCGTGCTTTTAGGAAAGATCGTAACCAAGTCGTCTATTGGCCTTGACCACGAATGTGGAACCATAATATTTTGGGTTACATTTCTTTAAATACTTCCCAAAAGATATCTAAGTGCTGCTGCTTCAGACACACAGTCTAATTACAGGAAAACATATGCGCAATTGCCAAGACTTAATTATGACTTTTCATATTGTAGAATCAAACAAATCTTGGATTTTAATTTGCTAAATTATTTATTGCTAGTTACAAATATGCCTTAATTTTACAATTCAGTTACGTGTATTTTTGTCTTGCCTTTAAGTGATCGGTTTCTGATGATTTCCTTACACTTTTAATTGGCAGATATCACATTGACGAGCAATAACAGGTAACTATTGTTATTTCGTTGCTGATTTTCAGTAAATTTCAAGTCTTGTGTCTTTGCTGGGATGACGACACAATACAAATAAGAAATACGACACTGAATGAATGGATGGATGATCTTGTTAGCGCGATTTTTCCCCAAAAAAAACTTGAATTTTTTGTTTCTAGTTGGTGTCTTCTTGTTGGACGTACATAACGAAAAGTCGGATAAAACCGAAGCAACTCCAGATTTTATGGTCAGATAGGCAGCACTCATTTGGAGACAGGGTCAGAAAGGATTGACCTTGTAAACGATGTGTGTTATGCATGTCATGTCACTGTGATATTTTTTCACAAGCGAATTGAATTGAAATTTTGACGTTTTTTTTCTGTCGAATTCCGGACTTATATGAGGCGTAAATTTTTTTCATTGCGATCTCTTCGCTGTAATTAGAAGCTAAAAATTAAGACTGAAGATGGTAAAATAATGAAAAATAATTTCAAGTTTAATTGTTGGCATATGGTAGTCATAAGTTACAGCAGCACATCATATGTGAGATTTTCTTTGACGTTTTTTTATCTATACACATGATCTACGGCAACGTTAGGTATCCGGTTCAGGTTGTGGAAAATTGAAGAGGCGACCCTTGAATAAATATCCGCGCACCATGGCCACATGAAGAGAATCCCAGAATGTTTAGGATGATTGATGTGATAAATGAGTTTCGGATGAGTATGTGCTTCTTCGTGGGTAGAACCAATTTGAAAAGTTTGCGATATTATAACGGAAGTTCAAACCATATTTTTAAAAATTTGCATAGATGAATTTTCATGGAGGGTACCTACACAAATTCTAATTATGACTTTGGACTGTTCTATGATTAATTGATTCTTTTTTTTGCGGAATAACATCCTGGCAAAGATATTCCTTGAACATTATATTAAAATGCCTCGATATGTTGTTTCTAACATGCTATTCGGAAGATATAAAAAAATACCATGTTTTATTCAAAGACACTATGGAGATTTTGCAAATACAGTAGACGCGCGTTTATATGAATATCGCGTTATATGAACGGCTTGATTATATGAACACCGAATATTTGATATTAACCACAAAAAAAAGTTCTATGTTATATTAATATGCTGAGATGCAATCGCTTACAGTGATGGTTGATGGAAATAACTATCGGTGAATTTTTGTGCTTTTTATAAGATGACAATTATACAAATGGTAGTCCAATATTTCAAATGAAAAGTGGAAGAAATTTGAAAAACTTTCTCACTGATGAAGTCTGAAAAATCGACATTGATAATCACGAACTACCTTAGGCGATTTTGCTCCTGTTTATATGAAAACCCCACACTCAGAAAAATGTCCAGGTCAACTTTTTGTCAGGTTAACTCTGACCGCTAGCTGGCTTACAGAGGTTTCCATTACATGACATTACATCCTCAAAATGCCTATCTAAGGTCAACTCGTGCAGCTCCCAATGCCCTACTTCACCTACTGGTGGCTTAATTTCAGAATTTCTCCGACCACAGGTCAACTCAGTTTTACTTGCCCACATGCAGGAGAACGCGCGCCTGCCCGAGGCCAATTACGCCGTATATATAGGTCGTCGAGTTAGCCTCCATTTTTCTGAGTGCACTTATATGAACTCTAGGTGTTCTAATCAGTTCATATAATCGAGCGTCTACTGTATAAATATTAGAAAAAAAATCTGATTTTCATACAACAGAAAGAAAATCGTTTGTATTAGCAATTATTAAAACAATTGAGTGAACAAAAAATGTATTTTTCGTTGATTGAAATGAAAAATGTAAAATCCGATAAGTTATATGAAGTTGCTACAAATGGAATAACATAAACCAATTGTAACTTTAGTGTTCACCGATTTCCAAAAAATAAAATCAGTTGTGATGAACACATAACTTGCCTGTACATTGTACATACTTAGTTTCAGAAATAATATCTAAAAAACATCATTTTTTTCATATATATCGAGAACCGTTAAAGATACGTAAGAACTGTGAAAGGAAGAAAGGCAAAAAATTTTATTTTCTTTAAATTTTTTCTCAAAAGCGCATAATTTTCCGAGAAATTTTCAATAAACCTGTCTTTTTCAAAAATGTTGAGAATCGTTAGAGATACGTACAAACCGTAAAAGAGTAAAATGTAGAAAATTTTATATTCTTTAAATTTTGTTATATTCGTTTTTTCCCAAAAACGCCAAGTTTTCGAGAAATTTTCAAAAAAATGTAATTGTTGAAAAAAAATTTTTTTTTTCCAAAAGTGGATAGAAAACTTCGATTTTCGTAAAATTCATTTTAAAAAATTTCAAGTCACTAACTCAACGCGTTCTCGAACCGACAGACAGATAGACCGACAGACAGATAGACAGACAGAAAGACAGACAGAAAGACAGACAGAAAGACAGATAGACAGAAAGACAGACAGAAAGACAGACAGAAAGACAGACAGAAAGACAGACAGAAAGACAGACAGAAAGACAGACAGAAAGACAGACAGAAAGACAGACAGAAAGACAGACAGAAAGACAGACAGAAAGACAGACAGAAGTTGCGTTTTTTTAATGTTCTAGAACACAGAACATTAAAAAAACGATCCAGAGTAAGTGGGAAATTTCATCGAGTTCGAATCGCAACTAACTTCACGTTGGTTACATCAGTAGGCCGTTACTGCTATATTTTCTTGATGTAATCACGATTCGCTATCTCCCATGATTAAAACTTTTTCGCTGTTGAACAGAACCAACAAACTATCAACACAAAATCCTCAATTGAGAATAAAATGTCAAATTTTTTATGTTGAAGTTAGCAGCATTTCATTACCGTACATTACCGTATAAAATTTCCCTTTGTTCCAAGCGCTGTTCGAGATGAAAAGGTGGTGCAGGATTTTGTATGGAAAGCTTGTTCTGAACTGCTTCAGAACATTAAAAAAACGCAACTAGAAAGACAGACAGAAAGACAGACAGACTGACAGATAGACCGACAGACAGATAGACCAACAGACAGATAGACCGACAGACAGATAGACCGACAGACAGATAGACCGACAGACAGATAGACCGACAGACAGATAGACCGACAGACAGATAGACCGACAGACAGATAGACCGGCAGACAGATGCACGGACATGCTCATGATTAAATTTTTACAATGCAAAAGAATCTATGAGTAGTAGCAGATATTCCTAATTGTTAAAATTTTTGTTTTTCTAATATTTCATTGAATTATTATTACAATTTTTAACATGTTCTCATTTATTATCAAATAAACTCTTTGTGGTAGAACTATCAAACTGTTGGGAATTCCTGACTATGGCAGAAACATAAAATTAGACTTCTTCCAACCTGTTGAGTCAGCCACAAAATTTAACTTGTCGTCACTAAGTGCTATAATTATAAAATTAAAAAAAAACTCTTTCGCATCCGATATGTGACCATTTACAACAGGAAAAGTATTCTTTGTTCTATACTGATGAGATATGAATGCACCGATAAAGTTATAATAAAAACGAAAAGTTATGAAAACTTTTAAGAACTCGACGAGGACTCACGAGACTTCTATGGCGATGTTGAGTATGTGGCGATTTAAGCTTCTTTAAAATAACAAAAGGGAACTGACCTCTTCAAAGTTGCTGTTGGTCAGTTCGTCAGACCACCATCGTTAGTCAGCATTAAAAAACCGATGATGAATTAAAGCTCATGAACCTGTGCTCTTCAGGTATCGGATAAAAGTTCAGATACTTTTCGTTGTACACAAAGTCAATAGCCATTACAAAAAAGAGCATTTAAATTGGAGTAAAAACAAAAGAACTGTAAAACTCCATACGAGTATTACCAAATCGTAAATACCTTTAAGGTAAATCCATCTAGAGTAGAAGCCATCAACATGACCCGACCATGATGATTGCTACCGAATCTACCAGAGATTGGAATCTTCAATTAATTTTTTTTTGTTTAGCGATTGGCTGGGCTCACATGAGTTCGATGAGCAGACATAAAAGAGCAATGACTTCTCTGACTTCTGAAATATAGCGAAAATTTTGAACATTTAAGTGGGTGTAGTTGACTGATTGTGCACCTGTTGCTCATCTGAAATGAGATTGAAATTCCTGCTACAGAGCGAAATTAAATTGCTTTTTTAGATCAAAAACGATAATATTCTGAATATCCAGAAATTACACAATTGAGATAAAGATATTTTTTATTAAGTGGCATTTTTTTCTCATAATCACTACACGTGCCAGATTATTCATAGTTTTTTGATGTTGCTTTAAATATATTCAAGAACTTTTCAATGACTAATACAGTCGAATCTGGATAAGTTGAGTCTCACAGGATAATCCCACGGACCACACTTGTCGAACCAGACAATCTCAGTTAAAGAGGTTTTCCACTTACTCAGGTCCAACGTATCCAGGTGCGACCGTAATTTACTTTTTATACAAATTGTTTAAATATTTTACCACACATTCGATAGCGTGAAAATTACTTAATACAGTGAACAGCATCATTTTTATCTATTCACAATTTCAAGCGATTACCGCATCTAAATTCCCTAATGATGATTAATTTAATAAATCGTGTTAATTAAAATGTGACTTTCAAGCAGTATCAAAATTTGAGCTATTAATCTATACAACAATCATGTTCAATTCAACTTTTGGGAAAAATCGATTGATTTATTTTAATTGAAATACGATCTAAGTAAATGACTCCTTCATCATTATGAAATTTGATACAGTAAGATGTTGTATGTGACGTGTAAATTACTTTGGCACCCTTCATCTCGCTTTCACAACCTATGCCAAAATAAAATTACGGAGAAACTTTCTAGACAAAGCAACAATAATAGGAAACAAAGGATGCTTGAGTGTGTGGGTGGCAGGATATTCTGCCATTCAGTAATATAACTATTAATCTTGTTGTCGATATTCCTTTAAGGACATCACAACTGCAAACAATTTAATTGACACAAATGGTACAATAAAAATAGCTGATTCATTCATACGAGTCTACGTGCAGGATAAAACGCTACACTTGTCACATATACGTGAATATGTGGGACTGTTATATCCTGTTCTTGTTGTTGTTTTTGTTTGTTTGTGACGGAACGATCCTTCCACATATCAGTATCATTTTGATGACTTTATGTGTTTATTCCTAACCCAGTGAAATAAAAACTAAACCCACACAAAAAAAGTGACTAAGTTTATTAAACAATGAATTTTATGGAGCCAAAGACCAAGAACTTAGACCGAAAAAAAAATTCTCTGTAGCACCAAGGATATACAGGATGGGATACTATTGCTTTAAATGTTCGTATAATGCAGGAAGTATATCCCCATATCCTTAAGCTGTCCACACACACTATACGTTTTATCATTTCTCCACTTAAATGTGAAGTGGCATTAGACTTTTTCGAGATATGATGGTTATATAGTAGAGGAAAAATTCCATTGCACGTTGGGGATGACCGTTGAGTGGACTTTTGTGTTCCGGCAATGGGTGTGAGTGCCCAAGGGTGTGTTGTTTTTATTTTCTTTGGTCCCAACAGGAGGATTATATGCTGACGGTTGACTTTCTTGCAACAATACGGAATCATGTTCGTGTCTTGTAATTCAATAATCGTTACAATGCAGAACATAAACTTTGTTTGTTAATTTTAGGAAAAAAACCCGCAAAAAACAAAACAGGAAAACATTGTCACTTAGTTTCTGTGGTTTTGTTTTTTCTTGTTTCATAGATTTTTACATTTTTGACTAAGGCTTTTTGCCTCGAAATGGCTCATTTGGAGTAGAGCGACTTAATAACCAGAGTGTAGTCAATGTGGTGCGATTTTTCAAAATATTTTCTTAAAATCATAGATCTACGAAATAATAACTATGACCTTTTAATATGGAAGTATTGCTTATTGTCTGAGGGCTAACAAAAATTTACAGCATGCAAATTGCTTAATAAATTGAAAAGAAAATGAGAATTTTCTCACGACACACAGAAAGTCGAGCTGTGCTTCGGTATTAAAGGGTTTTTCCCTAAGCTCTGGTTGAAACCATAAAAAAAGTCCATTTTCGAAGATGAACTTTTCGAACAGTGTGACAATTGGCCACGCTCTAGTTCTTAAGTCGCTCTAATTTGGATTACGCTTACCCTATAATATTTGTCCCCTAAAGGAGTTTCGGTAGTCTAACGACAGTATTAAATCCCACACGAAAAATGGCGAAAAGGTATGACAAAGGATGAGGGAAAGGAGCCAAAATTTGAGTGACGTCTTTCACCTATTAGCCTCTAAGGGGTTTACACTTTCGATTTTATCTAGAATTTTTCCGCGAATTTTATTTATCTATCGCAGATTAAAATCACTTAACAAAAGTTTTCAAAATTTAAATTGATTTGGACGGTTTTTTATAAAAAAATCTAGTTTGGGCGACTTTCAGAAATAAATTCCTGAATTTTGTATCGTAGTGCAAACAGAAGATCGACATAAATTAAATCGTACTTAAAAAACGGAAAACATAATTTTAAATTTCCTTTGAAAAACGTTTTCTTTTACCACCAAAATTTCATCATACTTCAAAAGTAATCCGTATTCGAAAAGATAAAAAAAAAACTTTAGATATAATTTTAAATAACTCCATATTTCGTGTTAGTAAAAATATTTCTATACCAAGATGTCATCAAAAATTGTTATCAAGAATATAAAATTGAAAAATTCCAGGGCATTCGAAGACTTCAGTATGGAAATTATTATATTTGCATAGAGTAGTGAATAAATAGCTCCGAATATAATATTATCTTAAATTTTCATTACCTCTCCACCTCAACTCATATCAATATATTTCCCGATTGAATGGGATTATCGTAATATATGCTGTCAAAAATAATCTAATATTATCTTTCCTTTAGGCATAGTCCAGGCCCATCCAATGAATTTTAAGTTAAATGGTGGAGCAACTCCCTCAGTATATCCTTTAAAATTTCCATATAAATCGCAAATCAATATCATTACAATGCCTTTGAAGGAACTTAATTCCATCCCAACACAGATGTTATAGTCTCACAAATTCCATCACCGGAAAAAGGACTTTAGAGGAGGACTCACAAAATCAGCAACACAAGCAATGCAGAGGAGATCAAGGTAGGTCTATGTGTATGAAATGGATTGTAATGCTAAGCCAATGTGTACTACTTATACCGATATGTCGTATTTATAGTATTTTTACAGCAATACTACAATATATGTATGGTGAAAAAACATACAAGACTAACTGAAAAATTCTTAACAACAACATGGAGAAAAAAAATAATGTGAAAAACGGAATGAAAAAATAAAATTTTTGTCAGTCAGATGAAATCACAACTCGAATCTCAAGGAATCTCCTCATCAACGTATCTCGCGGCGACGTTCAAAGAGTATCATCCTCATGGTTGGTATATCCTCTGTTGGAACATCCAGAAAAATATCGTTTTTTTTATCTATACTTATATACAAATAATTGTATCTGCATGAGTTTGTATTATAAGTGGGGTTGTATATCTCTTTCCTGAATGGAGACCCAAAAGAGGATTATGTAGCGCTTGAAATATTCACGTCTATGGAAAAAGGGTGTCACTGAAATATTCAGGCGCTGGCAAGCTTTTCCTTTTTATCCTGTCGGATTAAGCGGCACATAAAACCTGTATTTACCGATATATATTCCATTTTTAACCAACTTTCATATAGTATACAATACACATAGACGTATTTATACTTGAACGGATTCATTCTTAGATAAATTTTTATACTGAAGAACGCGCGCGACAACGGCACGTATACTGCATATTTCGATAATATTTTTTTTCTTTTTTCGAAAAAGATGAGAAATAACTAAAAATAAAAAAAGGAAATAGGACAAACGGTGTAGAGTGGAGTATGAATTTCCCTATACCTAGCTGAGATGGTAAACTGATGGAAATATCCCATAATTCAAACAGTCCATCCATCTATTCATCCACCAGTGAGTGTATCTACATTAGGATTCCTTTTCCATCTAACTACGTATGTTAGGATTAGTATAGCAGTATATTTTTCTATATATATATATAACTTGCAAATCACGATTCTCGTTCACTTTAATCAAACGAAACATGGCACAGCGCAAGAAGAGAGCTATTGGAAAACTTTTGCCGACAACATATTTAAAGTTTTCGCATTGGAACTTTTCCTCATACTGTATGAGTAAAACGAATGTCTTCTTGAATTCGAATGTTGGCCACCAACATATACTCGTATGGCATCGCCGGGATGCTACTATTGCAGATAGGGAATCTACCCGAGCCAAGAATCTCGAGTATACTTCAATGGGGAAAAGGTAAAAAAAAAAGATTTTCATCGGGAACTCAGCGAAAATAAAAAGGAAAAACTTTGCAAAAGAAATAACTCAGGGAAAAAGAGCATCACCGAATGCTTTCAGTTTTTGACTCTGGTGCACGAGGCAGCAGTAGCTACAGTTTTATTTGTTTTTTTTTAATTCTAGATTGTAGCCCTGAGACATTCCATTCCATATCGGATCTTACAGATACTTGCTTTGAATTGCAACGAAAGTTATCCTTTTGCAAATGGCAAAGTGTTTTCGAGATGAGAATCGATAATGGATTGCAGGTATCCTTGCTGCATTCCCAAGATTTGAGGTTTCCTCAGTTCGTTCTTTCCAAATTTATCTCATTTGTTTGGCTTTTTTTGCGCTATAATACCTTTCACATACAGAGAAATATGTTCGCATTACAATTTAGAAAGAATAATGAAAATCATTCCCGAAAGAGGTCTTCAGAAACTCGTTTGCGTCGCAAATTTATGTGAAAATGATGATGGGATGTCCTTTTTTAAGCGTGATATACTGATCTAACGGGTTGTCCATAAAATTGATCAGAGTTTTTGGGAAAGGGGTGTCTGCGTTAGTATGGCGGCGTTATTATATGGCGGCATTGCTTTTTCCCGCAAAACAATTAAACTTTAGAACAACTTACCACCCAATTGGTTCTTTCGCGGTTGAAACCAGCGAAGTTTCAGAAAGTAGGCGGTGTCAAGTCCTTTGGAACAAAAATCAGAAAAACGTGTGATGATAGGGATGCCCGGCGGAGGGGGCGGGAGGGTGGAAGAGGAAAAGGCAACATTTAGCGTAGCGATTTTATTAGCAATATTTATATTTTTTCTTCAGCAAACAATCCAGGAAAATGTTAAAAAAAAAGATTTTCCCAAGTTCTTTTTCGAAATAATTTTATTCAAGGATATTTGAATTTTAATTTAAGCGAAAGCGAAGAAAAATCTCATCATGATTGAAACAATATGGCTCCAATCACTTCTTTAATATCCGTTGCATTTTCATACCATACTGACGGCGACATTCAACAATTTTTGCAATTCAAATGACTTTCTGTCATCACATGTGTCCATTTCATCGCTAGCCCGAGCAGGTCCTGGAGGATGTGTGGATGCAATGGAATTGAAATTGTCCAACCCAACCAGATATCGTTAAGATTATATAGAGACGAGATTATGTGGCCCCCCAGGACATTGCCTTACTAAATCTCTTGCATTTATTGCATCTACAGATCCCAGTCCTCATTTCGTAAGCGAGCGATTTTAAATAGATTTCCAAAGCAAATCCCTAGTGGGGATTTTTTTTTAACTATCCGGGCACTAGAATTGTATAGGCTTTGCTCTGCACTAGAATGAATACAACATCTTCTGGGGAAAGCATTCATCCTATTTTGACTGGGTTTGTTTCTCTGTCACCCTCATAGCATATCGTGATGAATCCTTTGGAAAGGACGAAGCAGTGCATTATTCTCTCACACTGATACGATTTTAATTACTCAACTGACAGGATATCCTGATGACTTTTTTAAAGTTTTCCCAAAGATCTTTCGACTTGACCAATGGACGAACAGACAAACAGGACCGAATAAGGGTGCGTTTGAAGGACTTTAAAGTTTTCAGCTTGTATGTATCTAAAACTTTGAATCTTTGCATTTAAATAAAGTTCTATCGATTTAAATACTTTGCAAATGAAAACCACACACAAATGCATATCTACAATCGTCCTTCGGTATATCAAGATCAATTTTATGAAAATGGGAAATAGGAAAAACTAAATAAATTCGTGTTTATTGTTTGGTTGATATCATAGGGAAAACTTATTTTTCTGGTTCTTGCACAGCATCACAAAGAAAAGAAAAAACGATTTGATTTTCTTCCATATAAACTTAGACAATTTTCCGTTTTGGGGATTCGCAAAAAAATAGAAATCAAACCGACATTCTATTGGACATTCGTAGATCGCCTGACCACCAAAATGTCTTGTTGGCTAAGTTTATTGTATGGAAGTTTCAAACATATTTAAACTGATTGAAAAGACCCGAAGAATGAAAGTTTTATTTCTCATTTTTAATTTTGTTTGTTTCGTTTCTTGGTCAAAATTTGTTTGACTTTCTTTCAAAGTGTTTGCCCGTCGCCAAGGGCTGAATTTGAAATGGCACATTTTGAGGGAGTTTTTTTTTTGTTCAATTTATTTTTGTTATTTATTTGTCGTGTGCTGTTGTAAAAAAGGCATAGAAATGAAAAGCAATTTCATTAAATTTGAATATTTTCGTGAAAAACTTTTGACTATTTATTTGAATGTAATTCAGTTCAATGTTTGATGAAAAAGAAAATTAGCTAGGAATGTCTTATGAAAAGAATTGTTTTTTTATGGAAAAATATATTAATATTTTGGCCTTTTTAAGATAAATAAATTTTAGATATCTGAATAGAGCTATCTATAAAATACGTCACACGTTTAGGGAGGGGGTAGCGGAAGTTTGGCATCAAGTATAAAATACAAAAATTGTGACAAGGTGCAGAAAGTAATTGAAAACCCGAAAAATTAGCATAACACATTTAATGGACAACACTATATGCAAAATCGAAATCTTCCATACCTATGGAAAAGTCTGCTGGATAACTTTACTTCGTATGACTTCGATTTTAATAGGGAATGTGTTTAGAATACTATTATCCACAACGCTTCCATACATCAATATTTCATCTGACTACTCTAATCTGTGTATTCCACGAATATTTGAGTCTTTATCTAAAATTGTGCGTTTTATAGGTGGTAAACTTCCTATGATTCTAGTTGTTTCACATACATGAAACCTAATTCTTCCACACAATAAATTCCAATTCGAGAAAATACTCAAAAATATCAATCAGGCTAAAGGCATGTGTTCTCAACAAACAAAGAAATATTTTCATCAATTATATATTAATAAATAAAATTAGTCACTACTTGAACTAAGGTCACACTATAGTGAGTTGTAATTTAAATACGATTATGCATTGATTATAATCTTTTAACTCCTTAGTGACCATTAATTCATATCTACTAATTGCTATAGTATATCAGTTAAGCATAATACAATGAAACACCGCATGCACTTCACCTCCATAAAGTTACGAAGCTTTGGATTTAGGTGATTTCTATGCTAGCGCAAAATTTAAATGTAAATTGGTTATTTGTATGCAAATTCTTCTATTCTGTTTACGTCGGTGGTATCTGTGCGATATTCTCCAGAGACAAATGTTACGATTTTAATGAGAAAAGGGACACAATATCCAATGTCCAAGTGTCCATATATGTATTTCAGTGGAAATATTTAACTAGCAGCATATCCTCAAAATTTAGCCACTATTTATATGCTTCTATGTAAAAAGTGTTTCTAGATCTATACGAGTATAACCGAAAATATCATCTCACCAAAATAGTACTGAAGAATAATTAAAATCTTGAATCACTCGTCCACCTGTCGTGTCGCTCCTGTCCGAGGTTTTGTGTCCAGTCTACCGTGAGCCATGAATGAATTAAGATGCTCGCCAGATAGAGTTTATGCTTATGCTTAAAAAGATAACTTTTAATATATATATATTCTTGTTTCATTCTTCCATACTGTATCCATATGGGAAGATTATTATATTCATGTGGGATTTGTATAACCTGCGCTCCGAACAGTGAATTCCTGGTATTCATCCGGTTTCGCTTGACAACACCCTTGTCATTGTCCTGACTAAGATACTTACTAACTATGCTTCCCTTATTCAACGCAAACTATTTTTTCATGCAATCATCATATGAATTTTTTATTGCGGACTCTTTGGGATCCAGGAGTTCGTTTTGCTAACAATGGCCCGAAAGCTTCAGTCGAGTTTTGACATCTTTAAATCAGCTACCTCGCCACCACGTTTTTTTAGGGACGGAAGACTTCATTTTTAATTTAGGTTATTCAAAAATATTGTGGAAAATTGCTTCAAATTCGCGCCAGGAACATTTCACTGTTCCTCCCTTCTCCTGGCACCTCAAGACTTGTGCTTCAACTGCCTCAAACCCGAGTTTCCAATCCATTCTTTCTTTGCTCCATCATATATTTACATATAATATTAGATAATTGACGTACCAGGAATTGACAACATTTGTAATGTTTTAAAAAACATGAATGACAAAGGCCGACATTAGCCTTGATTGTTATACTGTCTTTTGAGTTTATATATACAGCCTATGGAAATGCTGTTCAATGTGGAACCAAAGCTCCAGATGGTAGGACATTACGTATGTTTTAAGAAGTCGGCAAAAAAGAAAGCATAATTAAAAATATTTCCTTATCGATGGAAAAAAACCAATTTTACGAAATTAAATAAATTTTATATCACAATCCTCGTCCACTGGGTATGTACAATAAATGGATAAAAATGTTCTTTTCATGGAATTTTCGCAGGTTTTGCACTACCTTGGCAGGTAATGACATCAGTGATAATTGGCTGAAAGAACATTTCCTCTTTAAGATCCTTGTCATCATCAGCTCCCCGTCTGGTCTGAATCTCCTTCTAAAAATAATTTCGAAATTAGTAAATCCAACCAAGTGTCTGCCTGTGTACAAATCCATTTGCCATTTTCTACAGGAATCAACGATGCAAATCAAATAATAATCGGTCGACGTATCGCTTGAACATTTACCGGCAAAAAAAATTACATTTTTATGAATGTAGTCGCCAGAACATTTCCCCTGATGAGGTCTTAACTCTTTTAGTTGGTGTTTTGTTTTGGAACACCATCTCTACACATTACTCGTCAGTTAATCGTCATCAAAAACAGAGAATATAAAATTCTGCAATTGGTCTACCATCATCACCACATATGAAAAACCGAACAAAACATTACAAGTAGAAGTCAAAAAAAAAATTGAAACACGAAAAACTCAAAACTCCATACAAATATGAAGGTATGGTAGTTGCCTGTCGAGTGGAATGGGCCAATTATTTATAAATAGAGAACAGGTGAGCAAGAATCTTTCAGTTTTATTGCTGCCGTGGAGTTGGGCGAGAAGTTTGGCACATCATTCTATAGAATACACAAAAAAGAACATCATTTAGAACATTTTACTAGAATTGCAGAACAAGACGAAAAAATATTAATAATAGTTAGACCAGTTTAAATAAAGTGCGCGCTTACATTCCGTGTGAAGATTTTTGGAACATTAATGGATTGCGCAGTTAAATATTTCGAAATAGAAGTTGTGTGATTTTGGCGGTTTAGGAATTTAAAAAAAAAACACGAATTTACGAAAGTTTCGAATAAACATAATTTGCGTAAATGCATAATTTAGTTTAGTTAAATAAATATTTATTTAATTAATTGTTTTTCCATCACACGGAAAAGCAATATTGGAATAAGGAAAATGAAAGTTTTAATGGTATGTAACTAAAATGATTTTTTTGTTACTAATTTTTATGTGATAAAAATTTGGTGATTTTTGTTCAATTTCGTTTGTTTTAAATAAGAAATAAAATTCCTTACCAGCATTTTGAGTTAAAGAGAATTGAATTTACCATCTAGAAATAAAAGTTTTATGAAAATAGCTTAGTCTGAAAACAGTTTTACCTCGAATTTTCCTCAATGGTGGGAAAATTTTTCGATTTTATATTTGTTTGACTGCTGAAGAAATTTTATTGCTATTTGATATACATATTGCGTACACTCATCTCCCGATTTACACGATTTATTGCACGTTGGTTTTTAGAAACGTATCCTACCATGCGCATATTTATGTACGACTAATCGCGAGACACAAATTGACAGATTAAAAAATATAAAAAATATGAAAAAACAAGTGAGTTATAGGTTTTTGAATTTGACGTCAATCCATGAAAATCGGTAGGGGTTTTTTTCGAATTTCCCGAAAACTTAGACAATTTTTCTCCTTTTTGAGACAAATATCAGATAACATTTTTATGAGAAAAACCCATTTGTATGAGTGAGGAGAGAAAGATTGGCCCGATTGGATTTTAATGTATGGAACGGTTATGTAAAATCACATTTTAAATATATTTCGTCTTGATAAATTTTGCGATATTATGCACCGTAAAAAAAGTATTCTAAATAAAAAAAAGTATTCCATTTGTATGGGGTAAGGGAGAAGGAGTCATGCAACTGGATTTTGATGTATGGATAAGTTATATAAAATCATATTCTTAATACATTTTACCTTTATAAATTTGTCCATACGACTCACCGTTTTCGAGAAAATGGCAGAGAACGGTTTCGTTTGTATCGGTGAAACGGAAAGTTATGGTCCGATTTTGCCAATTTAAGAGCTTAGCCTTATTCTTTACGAAAAATGCAACTGTAAAAAATTTTAGCTCAATCCTTTCGAAAGTTATGGTGTTCACGGACAGACAGACAGACGAACGGACAGACAGACAGACGGGCAGACATACGGAAATGAAAATCTTTTGTCATACCAAACACTCTGGTGTCAATTTTAGTGTCCGATGATTGGTTCGTTGCGTATACTATAAAGTATAAAAATGAGGTTTAGCAATTTTTTAAAAAAATGTAATTAAATTTACAAAGTGGCAATAATTTGCAGTCATTTTGTTTTTTAAATAAAAATATAGAAGTTTTCGTAATTCCTGTAGGATTTCATGATTTCAAACAATACCAAAACAAAACCATATTTTTTCACATTAAATCAATTTAACTTTCAAAGCGATTTTATTATTTTTTGTCTCCCAATTTTTGTTGGATGTATTCAAATAAAACAATTTTCAGAATTGAAAATAGAATTCCCATCAAATATCGTTTTAATGGTTTCTCTTAAAAGGGGTAAATCTGTAGAGATTGTTTTTTTTTAATGTAATATGAAACCCCAACCATAACGAACAACGAAAAGGACCCAAAGCTGTCACACAAAGCGACATTTTCCTGCGATTTTTTCTACCTTTTCGCTTTTACTATGGAAATCTGCATGGAAATCTCGGTTCACCACAAGCGTAATGGAGCAATGAATTCATTTTGCGCATACTATAACTACTATTCGTATTGCCATAGCATATGCTAGCCCATAGTGAATCACCAAACAGATTTTTCCCAACCACCGAGATTTTTCCGGACAGCGGCTGTGAGACCTTTTTTTCATTTTTTCCGGGTGCCAACCCTCATTGCAGTCATAAAAATTAATAATACAGCTGGTTTTTTTTTTAAATAACATTTAAAGAGGTGGGTCGAAACGACGAGAACGATCCAGGATGGGGATGAACTGGGCTGAAATAGAGTGACCATTCATCACAATAGTATACATTCGGAATTTATAGAGCATAAAAAAATTATACACCAGGAAATCGATTCTGCAGCCCTTATTCAATAATATGATATTTAAAATTGTACGGAATGCGGTGGTTAGTGGCAGTTGCCTGCCATCCGATATGGGGACAAAAAGCCAGGAAAAATGTCAAAAAAGAGGACTTCGTATAAATCTCGATATCCTGAAAATACCTTTACCGTATTATTATTATTCATTGCGAAGGACCTTTTCAGGTTTTTTTTTCTATATGTTATAATTAACGGATTATCTTATATTTTATGTTCTTTTATATGTGGATTGTGTGTTTTTTTTTTGTCGCAATCATGATGAATGTTAATTCTGATAGATTGTTGATGGTAGAAAGAGTTTTTCAATACAGAATATTATTATAAATCTTCAGTAAGTGATTGATGGCACTGCAATGTAAAAATTCAGAAATAAAAATCGGATTACATTATACCCGGCAGGTGCATTTTAATTTTAAAAGCATATTTGTAAAGCTATTATTTCCTGGTGTGTTATTGGCTTGAACTGAAATTTGGTTTTCAGTTTCAAGGCAAAATTCATTCAATTTGATCGACATAATGCGAATATTTTGTCATTTTAATTAGCATGATTTTAGCAATTATCAGCAATAATTAAATTTGCGAAATTAAACGGAAATGGGTTATGAAATTCCGTATTAAAATTTTTATTTTTTTTTTAAATTAACTTAACCAAAACACTTAAAATGTGATAAAAAATCAGACGAAATAAAAATGCTTTTATCTTTTTTGAACCGACATTTTTTAAGGACGTTTTTTGCCTGTCATAGAGGTTGGTTGAGCGGGGAAGGGAGGGGGGGTTGAACTGGGCATGAGGAAATATTTCAACGAAAAACATTATTTATGGCATGTAAAGAACGCGAAAAATTAAGCTATTTTTCGCTTGCGCTTTAAATTCGAAAAAAAAAATCCTTGACCTTGTAGTAGCACTCTTGTTGTACTTGGTTCTGAACAGGAAAGTCATTTTTCGATTAACAATAATATTCCAAGATTTTTCTCTGTGAAATTTCGAGGAAAATAATTTTGAAAAACATATTTTTTTATCGCAATAAATCAGGGCACCAATCATGTATTCCGACGCGTCTCTGTCTTTCGACTTCGACGCAGCTTTTAACTCTTGACTTCGCCATATCAGCAGCTTCAAATTTCCTGGAATGACAGTCAGAATCACGTTTCGATTCATAGTGACGATTCCGCGAAATTTGAAGCTGCAGATATGGCGAAGTCAAGAGTTAAAAGCTGCGTCGAAGTCTAAAGACAGAGACGCGTCGGAATACATGATTGGTGCCCTGCTTTTTGTACATTCTGGATCAAAAGTTATTTCAATAATTATAAACTTAAATTAAACATTTGTTCTGTGAAGCTTATAAAAGGCGAAATCGCAAAGTACCAATAAATTTCTAGTTTATTTGAGTTTCTAGTTTTATTATTATGAAATAAAGTTAGAGTATGCGTTTAGTGGATTTATTAATGAGTCTATAATAAAATTTACCCCTAAAACCCAAAATATTTAATATTTATGTTGTAAAAATCAATAAAACTAACTGCCTAATCACACAAAAAATATTTATTTAAAAAATTTTCCGTATTAAAGCGTAAACATAAACAGATTTTTTGTTGTTTCAAAACATATTCCGACCGATGTTTCATCAAATGACCGTTGTTTGTCCTCATCATGTTTACATACCAAGCGAAAAGCCACAAAAACGACACCGAACGCCCCATCGTCCTTGAGCCATCCACATATTCTGGCCGATGGTCAACAGATTATTCCGTAATCGGATGTTCGCAACGTGAACAACATATTGTGGAAGCTCATCACCATAAGAATTATGTTTCAAGGATATCCCCCCGAAAAAAAGTAAAACCACAAAAAACACATACACACACTTATAGAAGCCAGTCAAGCAGTTAACCGAGTTTCCCATCTAGTATATAGATTTTGTTTCTATATTGGTGTAGTATCTCTCAAATATTTCTAGTGAAAGCCACATCAAATTTGGGTCACTTATTTATTAGATGGAACTCGCTATATTAGTGGAGAGGGAGGAAATGGAATGGACTAGAAATATGGATGAGCCCATGGATCTATTGGGGCGAATAATTCTCAACATTTTGTTCTTTCGCCTCCGATGGAATTATGGGAAAATATTTTCCCGCATTCAGTCGAAAGGGTTTCGGGATGATTTCGCAGAAATTCCGCAAAGTTCGAGCATCTTCCCCAAAACCACAACCGAGTCCGGTTGGCTGCATTAAGTGAACACTGGGCAGTAATTGAAACCACGATGCTTTGGGATTATACTCAACCATTTCCATATATTAATCAGCCTAATTATGCGACTTCATCACGTCGAGCGTGCGGGTACATTGAACCGAGGTCCAGATCAACTCCATTTGAAGATTGAAGGGTGTCGCTTGAGTTCATATTTTGTTGGCCATGAGAAAATACGCATCAATGCGGACAACAAACGAATATGTTTACTCAAATCATGGTGAAAATTATGCCGACACCATACTGTGAAACTACATATAATTAATAACCACAGTGTTCATCAGGTGCCAATGGTCGTTTTTCCACAATTTCCATATTTTTCACTGTTTTCATGGTAAAACGGAGAGTTTGAAAGAAGGGCGAATTCAGGTGTGTGTTTGTGTGGGGAGGGAAATTCATTTCGCCCTGATGGTCATTTGCTCTTGTACATGTTTTATTTAAGTGTCAATTGACCCTGTAAAAAAAACGAATCCCAGCAAAAAGTAATAAAAAATGTTAACAAACTCCGGTCTAACGTGGAAGTTTGCTTGATTGACGATGCGTAGCAAATTAGCGCCATTGACAATATGTAGAGCAGACTCTTATCAACCGATGAATTATGAGTTTTAAACCATTTTTTTTAAATATGAAATTTCAGTTTTTGATTGGCTCTTCTGATATTGCGATTATAATCGCTATATTAATATAATTTTCCGCCGAAAAAATCGCCAATCGCATAGGTCAATAGCCATGACAGGTTCATAAACCTCTACACAAATATAATTATATTCGCATTTTGAAATAAATTTCACTTCCTTTTGCTGCCCGTACAATAGCTGAACGTTTAAAAAACTATTATTATTATTGCTTCATTTTCTAGATTATCTTAGATTTTATTTATCGTTAGTAAGTTAAAAATCAATGGCCTCATTAATCCTGAATATGTTATTGAGTGCATTGTTAGTTGGTAGTTTTCTGTGGTTTGAGTAAATTCGATTTAAAATGCTTGAGAACAGTTTTGAAACTATTAGATATTTCGATGATTTCTATTAGAAAATTTGGTTAAAAGTTCTCAAATATTCAGACCAAATGTATCTCAAGTGGTAAAAGAAACTCGAAAGAAACATTTTTAGAATATAGAGGGTTTCAACAGTGGTCTTGCACCTTGGGGAGTTTGTAAAAATTCACACATTCTTAAAACAACATTTTTTAAAGTTCTTCATTGATAAAAAAAGACAAAAATCTCAATATCAATCAACAATAAAAGGTTCTTTGTAATTATTTGCCTATACCTGACTTCAATTTAATTTATTTTAATAATACTTTCAGATGATACCAATACTCCTGATAGCACAAATAGTTGTCGCTGCATCGAGGACAGTCACATCGGCGTCAGGATCAGACACAGAACAGCAGCAACAAGCATCAAAGCTAGTGCCAGTATCAACAGTCGGAGGACTCTACAGGTTGCCGAGAGAATCTCGTTGTATTCGATGCCAATCAACATATGACGACAGGTGGGTAAAAGAATTTATTTGAATTTTGAGCTCTTCATACACCCTCCCCCCCTCCAACCCGCAAATTTCGAACCAAAACCATGTTTCCATTACGATCAGGCATTGCTTATGCAGGACAACATAAATGAATACCATAGAAACGGATCAATTCAAATGAAATTGAATGGGGGTGGAATAGTTCAAGGATCTATGCTGGATACCAGTATCTATGCTGCATGATAAATTTTTGCTATGTTTTATTACGTATGCATTGACTAATCCGATGCATATCATGACAAGAATACCATTTGTTCACCATTTGATTCTATTGATGTCCTGATTTCAATCTAATCGCTACCATCGATATCAATGTTATATTTTCAGGTATGGCGATGATAATAGAAGAGGCGGATACTATGATCGATATAATTACAATCGTGGTAGGAGCAGCAGCGGCGGGGGTGGTTACGAGGATCGCAATTGGTACTATTATCCTGATGACCACCGGATGAGATACGACGATAGGTATCTGGACAGGTATGGTAGCAGGTCAGTTATCCGATTCTAAGAATTGTTATGTTTCTCGTATGCATCAATGCAATCATGTATTTTCAATCATCCCGAACAGAAATAATTCACAAAATTATTCCAGAATGATCTGAACTTATTGAAAATTACATTTGATTTAAGTTTCAATTCAATTTCAAATGAAATTGGAAACCTATGGTAATGAGAGGAATATCACTGAAATATTTTCATTGCATTACATTGTTGTCAGTAAACTGATGTCTAAAGGATGTTACTTAAAATACTTGAAAATGGAATTTACAAATTTTGTAAATATTCAGTTGAAATTTTGTTTCGGATTTATTCGCCCAGAGAAATAAATCTAGTTAACCCTTTTACCAACAATTTAACACATTTCAGTACGAAATTCCATCAAAAATATGTACTAAAACCGTTTAAATTCTTTCGTTTGTTTACGCTTGATAATTAAGATAATTCAATATGAATCGTAAAAGAACAAAATTATTTTTGACAAAATATTAAAAAAACATAAAACGGAAAATTTCTCCTAATTGTAAGATTTTCATAATTTTCTCCCTCTTACAAAACTGTCTTTGATTTAATTTAAAAAACACAGCCTAATCCACCTAACAGTAAAAAGATATCTAATCAAACCTGATATGATGACGATAAGTGGATATAATTCCAAGTAACAATTTCAGGTTACATTCCGGTTAAGAAACGTATTTGAAAAAGTTTCAGAAACCCTATTTAGAAGCTGGTTTCAAAATAACCGTTTTTGGCGGGTTTATTCGGAAACCATCTAAAATGTAACCAAAATGTAACCTAAATTGAAGGTTTTTTTGTAACCACGGTTACAAATTGTTTCTTGGGAATGTTGACAGTTTTTATACAAAAAATTTGAAAATGCGAAAACTAAAAGAAGTAGAAATTTGGTATAGAACAGGGCACCAATCATGTATTCCGACGAGTCTCTGTCTTTCGGCTTCGACGTAGCTTTTAACTCTTGACTTCGCCATATCAGCAGCTTCAAATTTCCTGGAGTGACCAACAGAATCACGCTTCGATTCATAGTGACGATTCCGCGAAATTTTAAGCTGCATATATGGCGAAGTCAAGAGTTAAAAGCTGCGTCGAAGTCGAAAGACAGAGACGCGTCGGAATACATGATTGGTGCCCAGGCTTTTATCAAAAGATGAACCTCTTCCGAAAATGGGAAAAATTTAACCGCCCTTTCCCTTCACTCCCATATAAATGTAATCGACTTCTGAGATTTTCTCGAAAACGGTGAATCATATCTGAAAATTTATAAGAACGAAATTTACATAACCGTTCCATACATCTAAATCCTTTCCCCCCTCTCTCATACAAATGAAAAAGATTTTTGGGATTTTCTTGAAAACGGCTATTTTTTTTCGAAAAATTTGTTTAGACAAAAAGTTTTAGAATATGATTCAAAATAACTGTACCACATATCAAAATTCAATCGGACCACTCCTACTCCCTTTATCAAAAAATGGAAACGTTTTTTGTCGATTATCTCAAAATCGGTTTATTTTTTTCCCAAAATCGCGGTCCTTAGGGTTCTATGGGACAATAAAACCTTTCGAATGCAAAAAAAACCGCTTCAAAATCGGACAAGGTTTACTGGTAGAAGTCTTATATGTAAGATAAAAATATATGAAATACAAGCGAAAAAAAAAATATTCACGTTGTCTTAAAATATGAATAATATCGAATATTTTTACAAATTAAAAATGTCTACGATTAAAATATTAATTGAATTTTCGAAATTAGAATTCTTTTTCTTATCGGTATAACTTTCAAACTTGCAAACAAATTTTTCTTGGTAATTGCTAGTGAAAAAAACTTTGTGGTTCACGACGACGAAAAGCAATTAATCACTGTTAAGCAAAGATTTGTCCTGTCGTAAGAAAAATCCGCAAAATCTGTTGGAAAATTGTTCATTAAATATTTTCCCTCATAGATTTGTAAACCGAAATCCATGAGGACGTAGTTATTATCGAAGTTTTTCAAAGTTTTCAAACTTTTATATAAAATGTTTTAAAATTGTGATTCGAAAATTTGAAAAAAAATGAAATAAAAGTGCTTTGACATTATTGAATGACAAAATAAATCCATTAGAGAACACAAAAACTGTAAATTTTAATGAAAAAATGTTGTTGATGTCAATTTTCACATAAAAATGTTTTTCACACTTCTGTATGGCGTATTGAATTCATTTGGACATAATTACTGCGGAAAGATTTCCTTTCGAGGCTATTAAAAAAATTCTGTTTTTCTTTTCCGGATATTTTTTCTTTAGATGAATGGAGATTAATTGTTTAATGATTCACTCGTTTATAACATTTCATTTATGAAATAATTAGATTAGTGTGGAGCTTTTCCCTTTTCACAATTCTTCTCAATGCAAAAATATTATTGTTGAACAAGTGTAAAATTTTTGTGTAAAACAAAACTTCTTCGGTATCTCCAATGTTTTTTTTTCATAGAATTTTTAAAATGTATGCAAAATACAGTAGAGTTATGCAAGTGAATCTCAATCAAGTAACGCATGCAATTTAAATATTTTAATTGATTTTTTAACAGTTAGGCGTCAAAATGTAAGGGAAAACATTGGTTTTGCAATGCATACTAAAGACTCCAATTCTGCCGGCCGATTTTTTTTGCCCCCAAAATTTGTTCTATGTTTCTTATCTTTATTTGCCTAATCTTTGGTTTTTATTATGAATTAAAATTACTCTTGAGAATGTTATTATACCCAAGTAGAATTATGTCAAGCAGTTGACATCTCGAGAAACGTCATCATTTACTTACACATTTTATTACAAAAAATCCGAAGAGCTGCCGTTAGTGGTTCGTAAGTTATGACGGCTTAAGGCTCAAACGAAAAGCTATATCGACTTTAATAGTAAAGAGCGAAACAGCAAAAAAAAATCTTGTTGCAATTTCAAATCCGGGAATATTGACTGAATTTTTAGAATTGCACTTTTCCCCCACTTTTCCCACCTATTGCCATCGATTTGGAGTCACAAATTGGCATTTCCTTATTGCAATGGCTCAATTTTTGCTATTGCTCATCTTTAATTTTGTATTAAATTTCATAAAATGTTTCATCAAAAAAAAATTACCATTTATTTCTATGTGAAGGACGAAAACTATGCATGAGTCCCCGGATAACCCGGGTACCGGGGCGAGGTACTTAAATATTGATTGATTTTCTATGAATTTTTTCCAACTATCGAATAGCACAAAATTTGTATAGAATACCATTTGACCAAAGGAAAGGTGCAAATGAACAAGAAAAGGTTTTTGCTAATTTTCTCAAAATTTAAAAATTCGAGAGGATGCATCAAGGTTACACAAGCTCTCAGGGAAAATAATAATGAAAAAAAGATCTCATTCCGAATTTTTTGTCAAAATTTTTTATTGAAATTTCTAGGAAAAAAAATCGTTCGTTACTAACCCGGCCCTTACACGCGTCTGTAGAGCTGACACAGTCTCGTGTAAATGGACTGACTGCCAGTTCGCTAAATGTATTTTAATGCGTTGTCAGTAATTTGACATTTGAAGTCTGTGCTACTGACAGACTTTATAGTCGCGTGTAAGGGCCGGGTTAAGATTAATATTTTTCCTTTGAGCGTAGCAAATGCTCTATTCTACACAATTCATTTCACATTAATGGCACAAGAAAAAAAAATAAAAACCAAGTTATTAAATGTCGTTTAATTAAATTTAGGTACGATGATCGTTACGCCCCCCGTTCATACGACAGATACGATCGACAAGGATATTACGATCGCTCTAGACCAGACAGATACGATCGTCCTGATTACCGTGGAAATGGCTATGACAATCGCGATAGATACTATAATGATCGGTCCAACGATGGATACAATCGGGATAATCGAGGTAAATTATTCTTAATCTGCCCGCCTATTCCGTTAAATAGACATAATTTAAAATTCATTGCATCATAAACGGCGAAACAGGACAATTTAATATTAATAAATTCTGAAATCTCCATAGATCGCTACTACGATGGCAACCGTGGTGGTTACGAGGCTAGATATAACGAGGCTAGATATAATGACCGCGATGTCTACGATAGATACCCACCAACACGTGGATACGACAATAGGAATTACAGGCCATGGGATGAAACGTACAGGTAATGTTTCCCTTAAGTATTGAAACACTCCGGAAAGTGCTTATACCAACATATTCCATGGAGAGAAAGGACATAAACGTATCTTACATCAGAATCTAAAGATAGGGCATACATATATCAGTTACGTACATGCAAAGTTACACACAAAGAACAAGCAAAAAAAAAACTTTATGGCAAAAAAAGAGGAAGGAAAGAAGTGAAATTCTACATTAAAAGTACCTTCCTCTCTCTTATACGTAATCTTGTATGTTCGCTAACGATATATACACACATTCGTGTTCGAGTATGTAAGACATTCATCTTAAAAAGAAGGACATTGAAATGATAAACAGTTCCGTCTTATCTCCTGTGCAATTCTTTTTGATGTGGCTTTTTGCATTTACTTTGAAAAGTTTTTATGGTTTTATGGTTTTTTCATAGCATTTTATGGAATTTGTTTGGTTTTTTTTCGTGCGTTTTCCGCTTAGGTTATTTGCCTACTGTACCATTAATTTAAAAACCTTCGAAATCTTCCTAACATTCACCCACCAGCATTTCTTACATTCTGCACAATCATTTGCGTTTTTTTCGGAGGAGCAATATTCAGACGAAGAAACCAAGAATGTCAAACTTTATTTTTAAAAAGATTTTGATATTGATTGCGGGGAAATTCTCAGAAAAACACAATAGATTTTTTAAAGTTATGAAACACCCAAAATTTTTGAATGAATGACATTTACGTCGCCATTTCAATAAGTAGACTTTTTCACGTTTTATGTTTCAAAATTTGATCTATTTCCGGGGGAACATTGAAAATAATGAATAAATTAGTCAGGTAGAATACTTTGAATACCCCTCGCTCCGCTCAATAATTTAGAATAAGAACGCGGCTCTTTCTCTGAAAATTTAAGTTTTTTTTAGAGTTTGTGTCGAAAAGACGAAAATTCTTTCTATGATCATGTGGCGTGGAGATGCATTTTTCACGACATTTTCATCCGTCGGAAAATTTTTTTTTTATACAAAAAAAATATATTTGGGTTTTTTAGAGTCCTCCCTATGCTTAAGTTTTTACAAATTTAAATGTTTATAGGAATATACCTTAAAACTATGCTTGTGCATTTAAATTTTTATTTCCCCCACATATCCTTATGTTGTTAACCAACACATTTCTTATTATATTTTAATGTCGTATATTTGTTCCTGGCCTGATAAATAGACGGAGGATGAAAAGCTTTCAACACATCACTTCAAAACAGAGAGTTTTTCCTACATGCCGTTCCAGATTTTTCTTTTTCTTGTTTTACACGAAATACTACTCATAAAATCATGCATTTGTGCAATGAAGAAAGCCTCAGCTAGAAATCATATTTGCTTTGTTAGTGTGGCACATATTTTTTACATTAGCTCTGAATTACTGTACTCACAGCAAAGGATGCTGTGGAAAACTCGTGAATGTGAATAAAGAATCATCATTATGTTATATGAAACGCATATACGTTCTATATCGAATGACTTAACCTAAATAACATGTAGGTACTTGGTCTGCAATGATGTAACTCTTTCATTATGTAATATAGGGGTTTCATAACAGTTTGATGATGATGTTGATAAAAACGAAAGTAAACCAAGGGATTAAGGCAAATACGGAGGGAGATAAAAATCCAAACAAGTAGTTCAAGTGGAGATTTTTTTTTAAACATAAAGTGGGTGGACGTGAATATACTTTTCACTAAAACCATAGCAATGGATTTTTTCTTTGCATTTCTAAAAAAAAAATCTCATGCAAGATTATCGTATCTTATTTTTAAATCAATTATCTTTTTGAAAAAATATACCCTGGTGTTTATGCCCTAGAGTATGTTTTGAAAATTTAGTGATCATTTTTTCTAGCGTGTGACTAAATTGAAAAATCCGGAACAAAAGTTCAGTTTCCGGGATGACGGGACAAGTGCCTCTTTTAATAACATCAATGACCCTGGTTTCGCTCTATTTAACCGACAGATTCTGGTGAAAATAAATAATCCACCGTCACATTGTTACTACGAAAAGCAAAATTTGTTCCTTATTGGTGCAATCCTTTATTAGATAACACAAATGTTTGAACTCCTGACGACAGTCTGTTTGATTGCAATTAAAGTTTTACTCTACTGAGATGAGCTATTTTTAGTTAAGCACTTTTTCCAAAGTTAAAATTTCCATTATTAATACTAGCAATATAACTTTTAATCACATTTTCAGAATGAATTTCATTAAAACTGAAATTAAATTTTACTATTTATGCTAACTAATATTACAGCAATCTATAACTTTATTTTCATTCTCTTTCTATTTTCATTTTAATTTTCAACACGAAATCATAACATTGTCTGCTAAAAAAAAACCCGAAAAAAATGAACAAAAAATATAAAACATATGAAAAAAACTCAAACATCATAATGCAAATCATCTTTAAACGCACACATACACAATTGGCAACTGGTCTGTGAATCGCAAAATATGTACACGTATTCTATATGATATTTGGCCCTGTATGCATGGCTAATGTGTGCCAAAAAATGTTGGGTAAGAACAGAGGAACATCCGGTTTTGATAGTTCCGGTCGAGGATATTACTTTGCCAGCAGACCAGAATACGAAGAACCCACGCCATCCCATTACAGACCACAACCTCCACCACCACAACCACCATCACAGACATCATCATATGGCCATGGACCTCCCCCACTAATACACGGACACAACTCACAGGCACCACCCCGACCCATACAGCAACCCAACTCACCCCAATCACCATCCGCACCATCATCGTCCTCGTCTTCGTCCTCAGCAGGACCTTCATCGCATCACTACCAGAGCAACAACAACAATCGACCCGATGATGGTGGGTCGGGATCCGTTGCTGGATCGGGATCGCAGGGCGGGAACGGATACGCGGGCGGGTGGGGCTACGCGAACGATAGGGGTCCGGGTGGCTCGGGATACGGTGATAGGGATAAGGATGCACAGAGTAGGTAAGTTACATCACATGATGACGATGATTGTGTAAAATTCTTAAACGCTATTATAATGTATTAGCCGTTATGGGTTCAAGCAAAAAAAAAATCGCAAAAAAGCTTTTTAAGATGTCCAGCAAAATCCAACCCCATTCCTTTCCATTATTTCACACAAATACACAAACACAAACTCATGGTCAAAAAATTCCCTTAAACAATTGCTTAAAACTTCTTCAATTAAACAGGACTTCCATCCTTCATCCTCTTGATTACATACTTCTATGTGGGTTTTTAAATTTATTTTTTTTGCACACTAAGCTTTCCACTCTCCAGCTAAGAAATTAAGCTGAAAGCAATTTCGGGTTACATGCACACATCCTTTATTAGCGGAAAAATGTCAGTAAGTTTACTCGGAAAATAGCAACACTAAAATAGGTTTCTTCTCCTTTCGCCCCTCATAGCTCTTCGTACGGCCCGCGCCAACGGCCTTTAGGAGGCAGTTATTTGCATGATCGAGACAGCAACAATCCGGTCAGTGTCGCCGGCGAGAACAAGGATCACAAGAATCCTGCCACCACCGACAACAGTAAGCCGAAGGACACTGGAGCAACGGGCGGTGACGGAGGTGCCACTAGTGTCACAGAGGACAACAGCAAATCTCGTTAAATCAACAGAAAATCATTTTGTATGACAGAAATTTCGCAATATTTGTTTCACAATTTAAAAAAAAAAACGTTTGTATCTCGATCGAATTTCCACGGTCGCCGAGTAGTTCAGGGAAAATCAAATGAGCAGTTCATATAAAAATACAACAACAACAACAACAAAAACAGCGTTTTACACGACTTTAATGCATTTTTCTCCTGCAGGCATTTACTAGATTTTAAGAGTGATAATTTTTTTTCTGTAAACTGATGGTTTATTTAAAAAGTAAAGTAAACATTTTAAGACGCTTTAGAAATGTTTTATTATTATTTTTTTTTTAATTTAAAATTTGTTTCAGTCAAACTTTGTCTCAAAATGTTTTGTAGAAACCCGGGAAAAGTTTGCTACATACACTCAGAAAAATGGAGGCTAACTCGACGACCTACATACGGCGTAATTGGCCTCGGCGTAATTGGCGCGTTCGCCTGCATGTGGGCAAGTAAAACTGAGTTGACCTGTGGTCGGAGAAATTCTGAAATTAAGTCACCAGCAGGTGAAGTAGGGCATTGGGAGCTGCACGAGTTGACCTTAGATAGGTTAACTCTGACCGCTAGCTGGCTTACAGAAACCTCTGTAAGGTCAGAGTTAACCTGACAAAAAGTTGACCTGAACATTTTTCTGAGTGTAATTTAAAAAAAGTTCGCGAAAAAATCGAATGGTTTTGAGTGTTCTTTGTAACAGTTTCAGCATTTTGTTGATAAGTTTTGAGGTGTTTTATTGGATTGCATAGCGCTTCTTCAGAGTAATTTTCACGTGCCTAGATGAATTTTGAGGGGGTTTTGAGAGGCTTTGAACAATTTTGGAGAGGGTTTAAGTTATCTTGAAGGGTTTCGAAAAGATTCTAAGACATCATTTTAGGTTTTGAGCTAATTTGGTCTCCTTTGGATGGAGTTTAGGGAAGTTTTGATAAATTTTGAGTTGTCTGAATGGTTCTTCGCTGGTTTTGAGACATATCGAGAAAGTTTTGTTGCACTTGAAGGTTTTGAGAAAGTTTTGTGCCACTTGAAGGGATTTCAGTGATATTTGGATAGATTTCGGCGGTGGTAAATTGATTTTTTTCTTTTGAAGTCTCTTAACGGATTTTAGAACAGTTTTAAATATTTCTACCATCGATCAAATATAAAAAACGCCCAAATGATTGAATATTTTTTGCTAAGCTTTTACACAACTTTATACGAAAATCCCATTATCCTTATATTGAAAATCAACAATTTCAACAAAATTTTATAGATGACTCGTTGGATAAGACTTTTGATCGAATTAACATCATAAAACTTGTGTCCTTGTCAGCCCAGCGATTGTCACAAAATATCAAAAGATTATTTACTCGTATATTTTATGCCCCTGTTGTGAATCGATATAAAAACAAAAACACAAAAAGGACACAAATCAGGACCTACGTTGCCGCTGGTACAGACATATGAATTAAAATGAAATTCTCGGAATATTGGATCAAAGTGTGTCATCTGCAAAAAGGAACCCGACCAACATTGAATCAAGTAAGTACTCTCAAAATAGCTGAACGTAGACCCATCAACTTTGCTGAAATCCTTTTCCCCGGTAGCTGGCATAAAACGCCTACAATGCCTGAAATCATGGTCACAAATCAAAGCCCGTAGTTTTAAATGATATTCAGTTTTCCCAATTTCATGTAACGACCCAGGTTACATTCACTTTTGTTACAATGGAATTAATCTCTGTTAGACTCGGGGAGACATAAAATCGCTATGAATGTACGAGATGGTGTAAAATTTAAACAAAAGCCTTGACTTCGTCATTCAAAAGGAATCGTAGTATTATCGCCGACGGTTTCTCACCTTTTGCAAAACTTCCCACTGTGACATTTTCGCAAACGACAAGTTTTTCCCAGGCCCAGAAACGCCATCACGTTTCCATTTCCATCATTGTCGATTTGATTCTCTCACCTGAGAAATTTACCTGTGATAAAGGCAACTTCATCGTGGTGTATTTAGCTTTGAGAAGCATTTTCAAATTTTACCATTGTATGAATCCCATAGCGCCATTATAGTTCCCTAGTGCCCTTCAATTTTCCACCACCCTCCCGAAAAGGCTGTTCTGTGGATGGATAAAAGTCTGTGGTTTGGGTTTCACATGCCAAATATACGTATATATAATCATATATACTCACTTGGCGCTTAACTGGGAAAATCCCTTGGCATGTAAGCAGCACAACATTTTGTTTCTGATGAGTCGTATGAGATGGCATGTCCTTGTTCACAGGATTGCATGGTATGAAATGGGTGCCTCAACAGTAATTATAGGTGTACGAAAGGGGTAAAAAAAAATACCGGGATGGATTTAGGTAAATGCCTAATACTACTTGTTGTAATAATGTCAGATATTGAGTCTCATAGGTTTAACAGGTAAAACGAACTAATTTTCCACTACACTGAATTTTGGCATCCTCACCACGACTTTCTAATTAATCCTAGATTCAAACCCATCTATTCTCTTACCCCTGCTACTCTTGTACAGCAAATAGAAGCCATCCGATCGACGTCATTACAAACCATGACAGAAAATCCAGTATCCTGCGACGTGCCATTTAATCAACAGATGTTTAAGTCCTTTAAGTCCTGGATGCCTGTTAGATCTAACAGATAACACGATTTTAATAGGCTTACGATTGAGTTATTAACTTCAAGGTGCATAATTTTAATCATGCTGGGGCTTAATAACATTGCAAAATTTCCACTTTATGCAGTCTGTCCTTACAACGCTTTAGATATATTTTTTTCTGGTTTCTACTTAATTTTAAAACTTGATCCCATTCAATTTTATCGAAACAGGAAATGCGAAATTTTTATTGAAAATTAATTTAAATTTAGTTGATCAAAATTTAATCGAATTTTCAACCCTAATTAATGTTTGATAACACCTTAATAAATTCCGGGTAAAATTAAAATCATAATAAAAACGATTAAATTTTAATCATGGTTGAATTGAAATTTCTGAAGATACGTCGGATATTTTCGGAGCTAAAATTTATAGGAACTTTTAGAGCATATTTGGAATTAAAGTGAGTTATTTTAATTGAGTTTCTCAAGAATAGAAATTAAGAATAAAAAATTTGTTTCATTCCCGAAAACAAAAATGTTGGGTCGTCGAAATAATGCTATGATTAAGCAGTACCAGGTGCAATACCTTTATTCGACGCTAATGCCTCGAATCCCCCCCCCCCCCTCCTCCCGTCCTCTTTCCTTTTTTTGAAAAATTATTCAAAGAAAAATGCACAGCAGACAGAAAATTCTCAAAATACGGCGCCGCAGGGGAAAATTTCTAGATACTGAAGTTAGTTCTTAGTTACCAGATAAGCATAACTCCATGTTTTGTTCTTTCTGAGATCCCGAGGCGTAGCCTGAAACTAATTTAAAGCACCGTCCGGACAACTTGTATTTCATTGAAGAAGAAAATTTTATCTTTAAAATTTTTAATCCCCTTAAACGTTTTGAATTAGTTTCAATGGTTTGAAAGTTACACAAACATCGAGAATTGCACAACTTTATATTAAAATATCCATTCATTAGTTAACAGTTCTGAAGCTAAAAAAGAAAATCTGTGAAAATTTTCATGAAAAAAAAAGAATTTTGTGGAAAAGTCTTTCTGTCGTTTCACTTAAGAAACTATAAACTTTTTTAAACGTCTTTCACTCTCATCGATTTTTGTGTATTTGCTTTACGAGTAGGTCAGAAAGTTTTCCACACATAGAAGAGATCGAATCGATGTAAAGTGGAAAACTTATGGAAAAGCAGCTTATCATTCGGAAAGCGAAAATCTTTTGCGCAAAGTAATGGAAAACTTTGGCGAAAAGTTTAAATTCTACTGTAGTCACCTGACATCTTTCTGAAATCGTTTCCAGTTATATGTTTTTATAGCAATGAGAGTTACCTCCTTATATACCAATAAGCGGAGCTATAAATCATTTTCAAAGCTTGGAGTTTTTTTTTGTTGTTTTCTCTTACTGAACGAGGCAAATAAAAACATTTGACAAATTCTAATATTAAACTCTAGTCTCTGGGGAAAGTAATATTTTCGAAATAATTTCTTGGATACGGTTTACCATTTAATGGATTTTCAACTGCCATTTTTTATATATTATTGAAATGTTTTAAACTAATATCAGTGTTAAATAGAAATTTTGTTTGGGAACATAAAAAATTTGACGATTTAAATGAGATATTGATGTTTGCAAAATGTTATTTGGTTTATCGTCACTTTAAAAGTTTAATGGATTCTTATTATTTTTGGAATAAAATTCATTAAATTGAAGATTAAAAGGTTTTGAGGCGTGAAAGAAAAATAAATTTGCATTCGACAAACTTGTTCAGAATCTATAAATTATTCGTAACACAGTTTTAATGGCATTTCTGAAGACCAATGTTAGCGATTGACATATCGTAACAGATGTCAAAATTGACAATAAATATTGCACGGAAAATTCTATGGAATTGGGATATGAATCAAAGTCATCAAATTCACTTTGTCCAACCCTCAAAATTTGTACATTGTCGAATCAAAAAGAAATTTTGTAAGCCAGTGTTAGGTACGGTGCCTAGAAGTTCTTTTTATGAGACTTTTAGGCGTTATCAAATTATTATAACGCCTAAATCTTCTACAATGTGAGAAAAAAATGATATCGAATTCGTCCTTAAAACTCATAAAATTTCACAACAATGAGAATCAACAAAAATTCAATATATTTTACCACACCTTTTAGCTTTTAAGAAAATCGAAACTACTTTATTTAAAAAAAATTAATTTCGTTTTAGTCCCATAAACAGAAATGATTCGACGCTTTTTCATAGCTACACATTCAGTAGAAAGTAAAAAATAATTAATTCCTATCTGTGCGGAAAAGGAAATAAGACCTTTGACGTGTTCACGCATATCCACGTGACCCTTAACTCTGGTTACATGACCCTTTTATGTTCAGCTCTAAAAGCACATTCTGAATGGTATTCGTTCATCGCGACTAAGGTATGTGTACATAATTCGGATCGTTACCAAATGTGGATCGCCTCTTTTTTTTTGTGAAATAAGAAAACTAATTGACGTACACTCAGAAAAATGTCCAGGTCAACTTTTTGTCAGGTTAACTCTGACCGCTAGCTGGCTGACAGAGGTTTCCATTACATGACATTACATCCTCGAAATACCAACTCGTGCATCTCCCAATGCCCTACTTCACCTGCTGGTGGCTTAATTTCAGAATTTCTCCGGCCACAGGTCAACACAAGTTCTACATTCCCTCATGCAGGCGAACGCGCGCCTCGCATAGGCTAAATTTTCCTGCCCGAGGCCAATTACGCCGTATGTAGGTCGTCGAGTTAGCCTCCATTTTTCTGAGTGTATCAAAAAATAAAAAATATTCAGGTATTTTCCACGACTTTTCGCAACTTTTTCGCATTTACATTTGTAATTTATTATAATTGTCTACCGTCAACAATTAATCAAATGCAGGAAACTAACGAAATCGTTTTTAAAATCTAAAGAAACAAGTAAGGAAAGTTTGATACTTATATAAGCTTTTTAATAGTGATACAAAAATATTTTTTACTGTCACTATAATGTCCAATCTTTGGGAAAAAAAATTCTATATTGACTAAGGAACAATATTCTTGTGTTAATACTATTATAAACGGCGGATGATTCGAATTTTGTACATTTGGATGGATACGTTTTACGAAAAAATAAATGCTTTCGATAAGTAAGCCCTTCAGTTTGATGACACAATGTAAAAATGTTTGAAAATTTCCGTGGTTAATTTTCAGTTTAAGTCTAATCTCTTAGTTTCAAAACAGCGGTCCGAATTATGTACACTTGCCTTATATCACCAAAAGCATAGATGTTGGTCTCCAACATCTGACAACAAATCCCTTGTCATCATTCTCATATACTCATAGTAGCGTAGCTTAAAAACCGGGACTCGTATGTGATTTTAGCTGGAATCCGGGAAAACCAGGCGTTAAGCTCCGAAAAGTTTATTTCATAAATTACTCGTCATCATCAAAGTTGGGCTAATGGTCTTCATGGCGTCCGATGAGCAAACAAACATTTGCGGCCTGAAAACGGATAGCGGCAGTTCATCAGGCAGGACCGTCTAGAAAGGGGTTATATTTATATACATATTTCCGCCCTTGTGTTGAATTTTGAGGCAAACAGGGTGGCACTGTCTGAAATTTTGCACAATTTTCACGATGATGACAGTACGAAGTGGGCGATGGAATGCACGAGAAAGCAGCAAATTTCTGCTGGTGATTAATGATTGCTATAACAGGACGGCATAACGTTTTTCAAAGACATTAATGTCCTTCAGAAATTTGCTAGCATTTGCATTTTACTTGCAATCTCTGTTTTTACATTCATGAAAAAAAAACACTACGGAAAACTTTCAGCTCAGCCTGAAAGAGTTAATGAACAATGCTGATAAAAAACATTTTCCATGAGTTACATGACGCCCAACTTTCCACTCTTATCTAAAGGACATAATCCATTAGCAGGAATTTTTGGGCATAACATTATTAAGCGAAAAATTTCAACTGAACAAGTTTTATGATTTTGAAATGATATTATGCACTCATCAGCATAAATTTCAATGTTTTCAAAACGTCTTTTTTGTCATTCGTTGAGAAATTCATTCAAGACTTGAAATTTTGAGAATTTGCGATGCAATTAAAAATACTTGTCGGGGATGTAATAACAAGATATTTTAACCGTATTGCATGTTTTAACACTATCTTGACTAAGGAACAATATTCTTGTGTAAAATAATTTATTAGTAACTAGCTTGCATACCCGTCGTTGCCGGGTTAAGTTTTTTCAATTTTTTTTTATTTTTTTTTTGATGGTCTATGTTGGAGCTAAACTTCAGGCCAATCGACTCGGTAGTTTCCCCTCATAGCGCAAAAACTAAGTTTCGAGATTACTTTACGCCCTCCCCTTACTCCCCCCACCCCTCGCGCTACTTTTTAATGTGTCTATGTTGGGGCTGGACTCCCGACGAACATCTATGCCAAATTTCAGGCCAATCGGTTCAGTAGTTTCCCGCGAAAGAGTAACATAGCGCAAAAACTAAGTTTCGAGATCACTTTACCCCCTCCCCTTACTCCCCCACCCCTCGCGCTTCTTTTCCGTATGCCTATGTTGGAACCAGAACTACTACAGACACTCATGCCAAATTTCAAGTCAATCGGTTCAGCCGTTTTTGCGTGAAAGAGGAACAGACAGACAGACAGACAGACAGACAGACAGACACCAACTCATTTTTATATATTAGTATTAGTATTAGTATATTAGTATGATGAATGAATTTTAATACCATGTTGCAATTTTTCTTATGAACCGCCGGCCGCTACGCCCCCACGTTAGATGACCGACGAAGCCTACACGCTTAAAAATTTACATGCTTAAAAATTTACACGCTTAAAAACAGATCTTTTACATCAAATCTGTATCAACTCGCATGTTTTTATCAATAAATGTGACTGATATGGTAAAAATACCAATAAAGAGAATTTTTTTTTAAATATATTCTCCCGTAAGCACGTAAAATTTTCCACTAGGGACTGTGATTTCAATCATTGTGCCGCATACTATTTCAAGTTGTAAATTTCTTAATTGTCTTCCCCGGATTTGATTTTTTAATTTTCGGCTGAAAAATGCTTTGTTTTCTAAAATAAAATACATTTTTTTTAATCTCTCTCTTATGCGGCAGTCACACGACGCTGTTTTGCCAGCGCTAGTGGCTGTTTGGCTGTTATCAGCCGTTTCAGCAGCACAGTGTGAACCCTAGCGCAAGCAACTACTACCAGCAGCAGCGTGATGATTTTAGTAGCGCTAGTGAAGTAGAGATCGTTCTACTTTGCCAGCGCTACTAGGGATCACGTGACCTTGTCACATGGTTTCTGAGCTGTCAAAAGTCTGATAAGTGGTAAAGTTTGTTTATTGTAAGTTGTTATTTTACATTTATTTATTTAAATTTGTGTGTAACGTTTATTATTTAAAAAATCTTCCAGATTCAAGTTTTGCTAATTGCCAGCGCTACTAAAGTAGAAATCGTGTGAACCCTCTCAGTACGCTGGCTGCTGTTGCTACTTGCCAGCGCTACTAACCAACAGCAGCCAGCGGCTGGCAAACAGCGTCGTGTGACCGCCGCATTAGCTTTTTTTCTTTCGCAGTTTTTCGTCATTTTTCACACCTTCTGTTGGCACTTGAAGCCATCAGTACACATGAATGGAATTGAAAAGGAATAATAAAGACATTAAAAAAGATAAATTATTCAATAATTATAAATTTCTGTTGTCGCATTGTTGAATTTTGACGAATCGGTTTTAATATTTTGTCACTCTAAGTTTTCGACAAATAACACAAACCTCCGAAAAACAGTTTGAAGCTGTCATCATTCAATTTTTGTCATTTCGTTTTTCCGAAGCGTCACAGTGTTTTCCTTTAAAAATTTTTTTTTTCTTTTTTGTGGTTTCGTATGGCAAAAATGGAAACCCCTCGCTAACGCGGGGTGTAATGTAGAACTATATAGGAGAAATTGTGATCCGACCCTTTCCCAAAAAAACCCATTCAAAACTGTGGGGAAATTTTAACCGACAAAAGTACCATTCAACAAAACTGGCAATGATTTATGACTTGCAGAATGTTGACTTTGCGCGTTTTGTGCTACTGATTGAAAAATTTTCCTCGACATTTTTCCTTTGATTTCTTTTTACACCAGTTTTGTACGTTTTTTTTCTGTTACGCTGCCTGCTAGGGCTGGAAAGTTTTTCTTGTACTTTACATTTTGTGAAAGAAAGGTGGTTCCAACTGGAGACAACTTCTTCATGATGTCAAAGTAAAAGAAAAGATTTCTCGAAATTTTTTTTTCGTGGATTTTCAGTCAAATTGCTTTCGGTGTGCCATCTATCAAACCCTTAAAGGTGAGATGATATCTTTGAACATTTATCACTTCTCGAGAGGTGCAGATTTCTGCAAAGTAATCGCAGATATCGACGGATAGATTTCAATAGAGCCAATGAGGAAGTTGCCTAATAATATATCGTTTCGTTTTATGCTACGGAATGATTGAAAAACTGGTCTTAAACATTCATTGTTTAAATGTCTAGATGTTTTTAAACTGTAACGACATCGACATAACAGTTGCAGATAAGCAGGTAGGAAATTAATGGTTTTGGTGAATGATTTTAGCATTTTCCAATATAATTGATTTCAGCAAAATTTCGGTCAAAGGAACCAAAATTTTGATCAAAGGAATTTTTGATTAAAAGAAGTCAATTTTTTTTAAATTATTTTATTAAACACACTGCCTATAATATAACCTTATTCTACAATTAATTTTAATTTCACAATAAATTCTTAAGGGTGATTACAAGAAAATTATTATAGTCAAAAGTGCACAGCGCTGATCTGTTATACAAAAAAAAACGTTTTATTCTGAAAATTATTTTAATAATACTTCCCAAGGAGCACAAAATGTCTTAAAGTCGTCGTAGCGACTTTAAATTTGTGACGGTACGGTTGCGACGACCACTTTACGACCTTTTTTGCTGCTTGGGTTGTCTGATCATAAAAAGAAAAAGATATTTTATGAAAAAATTCCTTTGATGACACATTCACTACGTTTGTTACATTTTCATTGTTAAAATCTGTTCTCAATTTTTATGAAACAAAAACTCAAAATTCAAAAATTAAACGATAAACAAAACAAAGATGGTAAATGTTTTCGATCGCAAAATTGTTAAAAAAAAACATAACAAATGTTAACAAGTTAAAACGAAACAAATAAGTGACAAATCGTTAAACTTAACTCCGCAACAACAAAAAAATCAATTTAATAGACTTATAATTAAAAATATTTAAATGAAATTATAATGAATTTGGTTTTCAAAACTGTGTAAAATGAATTTATATAATGGTGTTCTATTAGAATTAACTGAAAAATAAAATTTAATATTATGACAGTGAATGATTGTATGGATTGTCCTTACATATTAATCAACAAAAATAACAAATAAACTTAACAAGTTGTAATTATAACAAGATAACAAAATTATTAACAAAACAGGAACAAATATGGTTGAAAAAACAAACAGTTGATGCGATTTACCACAAACAAAAATCGTAAATATAAACTTAAAAAAAACTCTGTAATCATTGAGAACTTGACATAAGTTTGTCTTAATGTGTCATCGGTTTTTGTGATGAAGTAATTTTTTTTTCTGTTTCTGGAATGTTTGAAATTCGTTAAAGTTTTTATAAAAACTTGTGTTATACTTTAAATCTTAGAGCTATATTAAAACTTAACCTATCAAGTGAGAAGAAAATGTTGTTTTTTTTCAAATTGAATTTTGATTTGATACAACTTATTATATTTTTGAGGGTTGGAATAAAATAAAATCAAAAATGCAGGGATAAATTAAAGCAGTGGCAGCAAATTTCGAAATGTGGAATAAAAAAACAAAACAAACACAAGAGACAAACATAAAAAACATAACAAAAATATATAAGAATCACTACTAGCATTTTTACAGTATGACTTCTGCCCACAAAACTATATAACATAGAACAACTGTCACCATACAAAGCTCTGCTGAAAAATGACTCCAAAAGTATTTCCCTCTTTATCGTAACACATGGATCAATAAGTCCCGAGACTAACAATGAAAACAACATTTTTTTTGCTAAATTTTTTTTTATTCATCAATATAATCACCTTTTAGGGTGATACAATCGTTCCAACGCTTTTCCAATTTTTCAATACCATGTTTATAAAAAAAATTATCTTTCGCTTCAAAATAAGCTTCAGTTTCAGCGATGACCTCCTCATTTGAGCCAAATCTTTTTCCCTGGAGCATTTTTTTAAGATCAGCAAAGAGCCAGTAGTCACTGGGGGCTAAATCTGGCGAGTATGGGGGGTGGGGAAGCAGATGAAAGCCCAATTCGTTCAATTTTGCCATTGTTTTCATCGACTTGTGGCAGGGTGCATTGTCTTGGTGAAAAAGGATTTTTTTTCTCTGCATGTGCGGTCGTTTTTTTTGCGATTTCCTCCTTCAAACGCACCAGCAAGTCAATATAATAATCACTGTTGATCGATTTACCTTTTTCGAGGTAGTCAATGAAAATCACGCCATGCGTATCCCAAAAAACTGACGCCATGACTTTGCCAGCTGACTGCTGCGTTTTCGGACGCTTCGGACGGCTTTCGCCAGCTGTGCGCCACTCAGATGACTGCCGCTTCGACTCTGGAGTGTAGTGATGTATCCATGTTTCGTCCATGGACACGTAACGACGCAAGAAATCTTTTTTATTGCGAGTAAATAGCGATAAACAGCTTTCTGAATCATCGACTCGTTGCTGTTTTTGTTCCATCGAAAGCAATCGCGGCACCCACTTGGAAAAAACCTTTTTCATGCTCAATTTTTCATGAAGGATAGTAAATGCACTTCCATATGATATCTGTGTTATCTCAGCAATCTCACGGAGCTTCACTTTACGATCTTTCATTATAATTTTTGTCACTTCACTCACATTTTCCGGTGTAACGGCTTCCACAGGTCTACCCGAGCGTTCCGCGTCATTTGTGTCGGTACGACCACGTTTAAACTCGGCAAACCACCGACAAATCGTTGCTTTTGATGGACAAGAGTCCGGGTAACATTTTTCAATCCATTGTTTCGCTTGCACGGTGTTTTTACCCATTAAAAAACAATGTTTTATCAGAACACGAAACTCGGTTTTTTCCATTTTTTAAACAAACTACAAAACGACTTTACTCCAACCTCGATAACTCAGCTGTTTCTGGTCCGATCGACTTAAAATTTTGACACGTTTCAAGCAAAGGTTAGTACTCTAGAAAGACGTGGTTACTGGTTTACTACGAGCGTCATCTCTGGGTTAGTCTCGGGACTTATTGATCCATGTTGAACGCATCCACTGAACTGTATAAGGTCGCGAAATTCAAATTTACTTTGCCGCGAAATTCAAATTTCACAAGTTTGAGACTAACTTTAGGCGCCAACACCATTCCGAAAGTCTATTTTCGTTTGACAGCTCACGGTTTAAACGAGAGGACTATATTTATTTTCATACGGTTATCTTGCTCATACTTGACTCGTTTTGATTCACTGAACTGTATTGAAATGGGACCATTTGAGACAGCAAATCGAGCGATCTAGTATATCTATGCTTCTGCCCTAAACCCAAAAATACTAGTAGTAATTAAATGAAATGAAAATTTTGGAACAGAAATAAAAAAAAAAAACCTTTTGAAAAAAAACCTCATACTTTGATTGATGAAAAATAAAAAATAAGGAAACTGAAATGTGAGACAGGAAAAACAAAAAATTGAATTTTAACTGAAATCAAAATCAAACTTAATACAAAACTTAACTCAAACGATGATGAAACTTAAATCAAACTTAATCGTCGTATAACTAAAGTTTAATGTTTGAAATATACAACTGATAACAAAGTAATCCCAAATAACAATTGAAAAAGCGGAAAAGAAAACAGAAACTTAAACATTTAACAAAAGGCACAATTTGGCTCTTTGATACCAAAGCTATAACAAAGTTTCAAAAAAGAGACAAATTTCAACGGGGAAAAATTCAACAAAAACACAACAAATTTAGTTAAAAGAACCATAAATATAGTCAAAGATTTTTCAAAAGATTGTGTAAAATAAATCTTGAAGCGGATTTAATTTTGAAATGCTGTACAAAGTAAAGAAAAAATGTCTGGGAAATAAAATTTGATATAAAAAAAATAAATTCTGAATAATTCTAATGGTATTGAGTTTTCTTTTGAAAAATTTCTTGTTAACTATAGTTAGGGGTCTTTTTTTGATTAAATATTCACGAAAACGAAAATTATTTCAAGGCTCCAAATTTACTTAGATGAAAAGTGAATAAAGAGCGTTTAATATTCGGTTATTGTGAATATTTTTGAAAATTTAACAAAAAATTCGATTTTTCTTTAGCACCGTTAACAATTTTCATAAATGCTTATTTTGTTATTAAACAAATTTGAATTTATGAAAAATGTGAAGAGTTGTTAATGAAAATCTCAGATTAAATGTAACGGAATTGAAAACAAAACAAAAATAAGATACAAAAGTCTTGTAAAACAAAAAGGAAAATTTTCTTTATAACAAGAAAGAATTTCCAAATTGATGCAGAAGACTTTGCTTATTCTAATCACTGGGATAACTAAGTTTAAGGCAAATGAGGTAACAAAGAAAATCGGTAACCAAATGATATAACGTAAACATAACGGATAATAGCAAAACGTAACGCAATGTAACGAAATTTGGTGTAATGTGAGGACAACAGGATAAAGTACATAACAAAAACATTTTTTAAGCAATTTCAACGAATTTCGGGAAATTTGTGGTTAGTGGAAATAGTTTTTAGTACGTTTAGTAGCCCAAGTAACAATTTGAGGTTACATTCCGGTTAAGAAACGTATTTGAAACCATGGTAACAAAGCTCAAAAGTTTCAGATTTGGTTTCTGTAACCTTTCAGAAACGTTTCAGAAACCCTATTTAGAAGCTGCTTTCAAAATAACCGTTTTTGGCGGGTTTATTCGGAAACCATCTAAAATGTAACCAAAATGTAACCTAAATTGAAGTTTTTTTTTTTTGTGACCACGGTTACAAATTGTTTCTTGGGAGTGGGTCCAAGGAAAAAAATGATGGAATACTGACATTTTGGATAAGGGTACAAATTTAATAACAATAACTGAAAATCAACAAAATTTTAATTAAGAATTAACATGTGATTTTATAACGACAAAATTTTTGTAACGGTAACACTTGTAACGTGAAAAAATCAAACAGAAACGTAACGTTCAAAACAATAAACTTAAATATTGTTACGGATGGGGGTTTGATCAAAAATGGCGGTTTAAAAACTCGAAAGAAACTGTGCAAATAAATCATATGAAAATAAAAAACTACACAAAAATGAAAAATTATGGTGGGGATTAATCAAAGTAATCAAAACAAATAATAGCAGTTATTGAAAACTCATAAACGATACAAAAACAAACAAAACACGATCAAAAAAATTGCTGCCACGTGCAAATAAAAAGTCCTACAGAAAAACAAAACATTTTTTTAGAAATAATAAAACCCTACAGAATGCTGAAAAATATCTTATTTTCAGTTACAAAACCATGTTTTCCAATTCCAAATGGTATTTTTTTAACAATTTCAAGTCCTTTGAATGGCATTTCATGAAAAATAATTGAATTCTGGGTTTTGTATTTGAAATGAAAATAAAATACTGGGAAAAATGATAAAATTCTGAGGCATTTAACAAAATAAAGAATGTAAAAATCATAAACAATAAAAGGGAAAAGTATAAAATGGAAATCCTAAACCAAAAAAAATAGTAATAAAATATTTTTGTGGAGAAATAATGATCCCATGTAATAACATTTCATGGCAAAAGGTATAAAAATTGTTTTCACTTCTTCTCACTTGATGTTTAAAAAAATATATGAAAAACGTTAATAAATTCCGTTTAAAATTATTAAAAACTGACCACGCGATTAAAAGTAGAGTTCAATTCAAACTCGATAATAAAATTTAAAAAAAAATAGGAAAAAACTTAATCTACGTAAAAGTGATATAACTTTAAAAATGATAAAAAAAATGTTGAAAAATAATTCGAATATGAATATTGAGACAGTAGCTGGAACAAGTAGTTTTTCGCCCGTATTTGTGATTTGTTTGACAACACTGTTGTCGGATTATGTTTGCATGTACTTCAACGAGAGTAAAAATAAAAGTTGGAAATTTCCAACTAGTTTTATGCTAGTTGAAAAATCAGCTGACATTATTACTAGATGTGTCCTAGTTGCCAGCTACTGTCAACTAGCAACTAGTTTAATGTCAACCTCGCACTGATGGGTGCACTTTTTGAACTGAACACAGATCCGTGAATTCAAAAAAATAATTTTTTTGGGAGTGAGTTTCTCTAGCAGCGGTTTTTTTTCATCTATCTAAATACTTGAAAAATGAAAAATACCACTATTACTGGAATTACAGTTACTTGTTCCAGCTGACGTCTATAAAAAAAAACTACTGGAATGCCAGTTACTTGTTCCAGCTGACGTCTGTATACTCTTTAGTCTTAATTAATGCATAAAACTACCCCTGAATTTTAATATAATTTGAAAAAGAGCAGTGGTTGATCATTTAATATTTCCAAAACATTTTGTCAGCCATTGTTTTTGATGAATATTTTTTTTTATAGATTTCTTTGTTTACCTATTCAAAGAAAAATTATGTTTAGATTCATGAATCATATTTTCTGGATCAAAGTCTGGAGATGTTATGCCCGGTTGAACTCCAATACTGATGGATAATGAAATAAAATCGATTTTGATCCAAAAATAGCAATTCTCTGACATATAACCACGAATTAAGCACTGCTGTTGTTGAATTCGCTGTCGAAATAATTTCGGTTTGCATGGCCAATAATATTTATTTATTATATTTATGAAACCACTTTGTTGACAGAATTCGTATATGATTATCATTAACCATTGATATTTATGTTGTAGGCTGTCCATTTTAAGAATTATACATTGATCTAAAGCATCATATCAGTTGTAAACATACCAGAAATATCATAATAATATAAAAATACTCGTAGCAAATATCATCTATTGGTATTTCATTGTCATCCTGAATACTAAAATCGAATGATAAATTCCATTTCACATGTGAGATACGGTAATATGTATGACGTGGCAAGATATCCTTGTTTAAGAGGTAACCCTATAACTTACTATTCGCATAACCTCCTGATAGAGTCTTCTGATATGTCGATGGAAATATATGGAAACGATGAAAATGCTGTATGGTCCATTCAGATACTGATTCTCACATCTATTTCACCAATTCTGCGTTGAATGTGCATAAGGCGAGATCCTGTTGTACTATATTATGTGCAAAAGAAGACGATGACGTTTCTGTAGATCATGATTGTCCCTAGAATGGATGAATTCTACTAAATTCATTCCTTTTGCGTTCCTTTATCGAATTCATGGCGAATATAGAGATTTCTGTTCCTTTGGGGAATTGTGCGAAGTCATGTTTTCCCTCGAGTCAATGGAATCGAACAAACGATGACAAATTGTCAAGAGATCGTTTTTTCTTGGTATTTGCGGCTGGTAAAACATTTCCTTTAACATTACAGGAAGCTCGAAAAAAAAACTAATAATAAGATATCGTGATATGAGATACAGGTTGATGCACTTCGTTGAATGTAAGCAATGTTTTGTTAATTGATTGATTCCTTGAAGACGTTATTTTTCGTCAATCGAGTTCTAGTGAGGTTGCAAGAAAGGACGATGAGTGTATTAATAACTAATGGCCATCAGCTATAGTCCAGCTTAATCGTCTGTAGCCTGGAAGAAAAAGAAAATAATTACAATAACAATAAAATCGAATTCATGATTATTATGGTTTAACGAAGGAGATTATCTGGCCCTTGTTATATTTTGATGGTAGAACAAGGAAGTCCGATATTGCTTGCGTCATGCAAGAACATTATTTCTCGGTAAGAAGAATTAAATATTAATGTGCAAATTTTGGAATATTTCTTTGTGAGTTTTTTGTGCGAAAAGATAAAAAAAGCAACTAAAATTACTAAACCAATAAAGAGAAATGCGCCGTAGGCAAAATCTTCCGAAATACATGAGCCTTAGATGGAAATTCGGCAGAAGTAGTTAAATTTTGTTCTAAAAAAACACAAAATTTGGAAAAATGTAACTTTAAATTGAACCATTCAGGATAAAAGTTTGCTCCCGGGATGTCGAGACAAGAGGCCTAAATCAGAAACTGTCCCGACTGGTCCAGATTGTATGCTCACCCACATTCTTGATCACTTATTGGCTGCGTTCAGACGAGGTTGAAACTGGTTGAAGTCAACCAAGTTACTCTGGGTGAAAAAACCTGCTTGCGTTCTCACGTAGTGTTTTTCAACTTTTACACTGCAGTATATTTACACATGCTATGTCAATGTGTGCATGTAGCAAGAAAAATTTTGTGAACCCCCACCATTGAACTCTATGCGTGTATGTGTTTTCAACCAAGTTCACCCGGCCTAGCCCGCAGGTGAATTCCCCGCATACACCCGATAGCGTCTGGCCCGTAAAATCGAGTGGAAACTTGGTGAAGTCAACCAGTTTCAACCTCGTCTGAACCATAGATATACTAGATCGCTCGATCTGCTGTCTCAAATAGTCCCATTTCAATACAGTTCAGTGAATCAAAACGAGTCAAGTAAGAGCAAGATAACCGTATGAAAATAAATATAGTCCTCTCGTTTAAACCGTGAGCTGTCAAAGGAAAATAGACTTTCGGAATGGTGTTGGCGCCTAAAGTTATTTGTTTGCGCCTAAAGTTAGTCTCAAACTTGTGAAATTTAAATTTCGCGGCAAACTAAATTTGAATTTCGCGACCTTATACAGTTCAGTGGATGCGTTCAAGTACGATAAAGGGGGAAATACTTTTGGGACCATTTTTCAGCAGAGCTTTGTATGGTGACAGTTGTTCTATGTTATATAGTTCTGTGGTCTGAACGCAGCCATTATCTTCACAATCTCTTAAAAATATTTATAAAATCTTATATGTAACTAGCTTGCATACCCGTCGATGCCGGGTTAAGTTTTTTGTCTAAGTTTTAGAATACGAAGAAAGCCGGAAAGAACTTAAAAACTTTTTAATGGGTCTATGTTGGGGCTGGACTGCCGACGAACATCTATGCCAAATTTCAGGCCAATCGGTTCAGTAGTTTCCCCGCGAAAGAGTAACATAGCGCAAAAACTAAGTTTCGAAATCACTTTACCCCCTCCCCTTACTCCCCCCACCCCTCACGCTTTTTTTTCGTATGCCTATGTTGGAACCAGAACTACCACAAACACTCATGCCAAATTTCAAGTCAATCGGTTCAGCCGTTTTGCGTGAAAGAGGAACAGACAGACAGACAGACAGACAGACAGACACCAACTCATTTTTATATATTAGTATGATTAACATGAATCATACTTATTTTGCACAGCAGGATATGAGTATTTTAAATGATTTTAAAATTGTATTTCACGACAAGAATATTTACATCTGGAGACGTGAGGAAAGAAAAAAATCATTTTCAATGATATTTACTGAAGATAGCAATTAATAAATAAAAATATTTTATTAAACAGAATTACCACAAATAATAATTCTGACTACGTTACGTTCAAACAATTTAATTTTATGCTTTGCGAATTGCAAGAAGACATACCATCTCTCAATGCAATAAATGCCCTTATCTGTTTGATTTGATGTTTAAAATTCTGAAATGCACATTATGCAGGGGGTGTTGGTGACCAATGAACACCAAAATAACCATTTATTATGAATTTAAATTCAACGCTGAACACAGCATAATGCTGGTCATTTACTCGTATTAAGAGATTTCTCTCTCTTCGTTAAACAAATTCGAAATGAACGAGACGATGGTGTTCATGAATTTCTGTATTCAAATAATTTGAATTGTCCATAAAATGTATATAAAAGTAGTTATGTTGAAGCGAAATATCATAAAATCCTGTCTATATATCTGTATCGGTTGTGCACTCAACATTAAACAAATAACTGCAGGCGAATCGAACATAATGGCAGTCCATCCAAAGTAGCTTTTCAATGTTTCACTGTACAAATTCTAGGATAAAGCGTTTTATGAAGAGGTTTTATTATTTTTATTGTAAACCGAAAGCAGATAATGGAAAAAATTCCACTTTTACATTATGATGAAGACGAGGAAAAAATATCAGCTAATTGCAGCAGACCGTCGACATCATTAAGGATGACGATTTTTACTCAAAAACTGCTGGCCATAAAATTAATTTTTATGCGAAATAATGTTCGATTAAAAAAAAGGTATACAGATAACGACTCTTAGGATACAATATGAGAAGACCATTTTGGCAATATTCAGTTTATTTGGTATTTTATTTTTGGTTTCATAATTAATGACCAAATTTGGTAAATTGCATAAAAAATTGATCGTATGTGATGCATAAAACTGTGTCATTATAGGTTAATGAATTTAATAAGGTTTTATTCATAAATCACATTATATTTTCTGGACAGTATTAAAATATGTTTAAATTAAAATTTATTTATCTAACAGGGTAATATTTATTCTAATTAATATTATAGTATGGAAATTTAAATTGCATAGATTACACAGGAATAAACAACCAAAAAATATGAATTAACTAGCTTGCATACCCATCGTTGCCGGGTTAAGTTTTTTCAATTTTTTTTTATGGTCTATGTTAGAGCTAAACTTCAGGCCAATCGGCTCGGTAGTTTCCCCGCGAAAGGGTAACATAGAGGAAGAGCTAAGTTTCGAGATGACTTTACCCCCTCCCCTTACTCCCCCACCTCTCGGGCTACTTTTTAATGGGTCTATGTTGGGGCTGGACCCCCGATGAACATCTATGCCAAATTTCAGGCCAATCGGTTCAGTAGTTTCCCCGCGAAAGAGTAACATAGAGGAAAAACTAAGTTTCGAGATTTGAAAGTTAATTTGAAAAAAATATCCGCCATTCTTTTGACATAACAATTGCTCTAACAGGATTTCGATGTATGGAAATGTAACGCAAAAAAATATTACACGTTGGCTACCAGCCAAAAAAACGCTTACTCCGCTAGTATACACTGGGAAAAAACGCAAAAATCATTTCTGTACTTTGTGAGTCACCGGTGACTCAAACTCTTATTTCACTTTTGCACACTGTGAGGCACCGGTGAACATCGAAACTATAGGAATGTATAGTAAGCTCAATTTAACGACTGCACTCAACCATGGAACTTGAGAAACTGACGGTAATGACAATAGTGTGTGTACACCGGTGACTCACATGGTAACCAACGTGTTAAATATTTTCGTCTTCCTTAGAATGTGAGAAAAAAAACATATTCACGAAAAAAAACCCTTTTTAGAAATGTATGGTAAAATCATGTAAAATGTTCCCCTCGCCCTCTCCTTGCGATTTCTTGTATTTTATACAATAGGTACTCTCTACCGTTTCCGTATTGGAAGGAAGGGGCTAAGTATTTTGCAAAATAACGCATACAAATTATTCAGATAAAATATTTTTAAAATAAACAAGTAGATTTTTTTTTAACAATGTTGGAAATATTATATTCATCAAGAAAAAAAATAATACCTTGTAAACCTCCCAAATGGGATGAAATTAATAATCGTGACAAGGATCTTGTTTCACAAAGAAAAGAAAAAAATATGCATCACGAAAAAGGCAATAATTATAAGCAAGAACAATGAAAAAGAAGTAGATGGGAAAGAAACCTGTATGAAGTGATCTTGCAAAATTAAAATAAAACTTGCACATCATGATCTGATTTAACGGTTACATGGCCTACTCTTCACCAGATCGATGCTGCAAAAATTTTATTAGCAACCTCTGAAGATCAGAGTAATGTGGAAAAGATGATGGAACCGGTTGAATTGCCTCATCTCACCTGATATCTGTAAGATGTGATCATGATTGATCGATCGATTGAGTACGCACTTATTCTGATTTCATTCGATTGCAGAATAAAGTAATTTTAAGATAAAATGTCGATCAGTCGAATGATTTCAATGTTCGCACTTAACAATTTATTCAGACATCGAGTCAAATGCAAATTTAAAACAACAGGCACTGAGTGAGTAATTTTCAATGCAGGTGAATACTTACAGTGAAAAATTCGACGATCGTGGTAGTCCATCAAAGTCAGCAGGAGCTCCAGATAAAGACTTTTACTATTCCATTGAAGATCACTCAGAATGTCGATCAGTTCCAATGATGTAACGATATTTTCACACTTTTATCAAATGGTAAATCCAACAACCGTATAACAAATTTCTAATATTTACAATATTTCTCACAAATTTTGAATTTAGGCACTTTAACGGGATTGAAGATCACTGAGGATCCCAAGAGCCCTCAACGACTGGAAAATAATATCCAGACACTAAGCGATTTCTCTTCCAAAAATGATCTTCACAACAAGGCTATCAACTACGGAATGATGAGATCACGCGAGGCGAACACGGTCTTATATAGTTGCACATCTAACTTGAATGTGAATCATATGTGAGTATGTAGTATAACCGAGATATCCCACAATTCACAGCGCTATGGAGGAGAATTTTACGGACAAACCACTTTCTTTTTCTCTTTCCTTTTCATTGGTTTGGTTATCGTTCTTAGGGAGAGGACTTCTGTATTTTGGTTGCGTTGTATTGCGATAAAGGACCCCTGGTTGTTATCTTTCGCTGATGCCTGGTTTTTTTTTTTCTTTTTTGGAGATTTCTCAGGTACTGGATCTTTACATCAAATTTTATACCGTGTGAAATGCTTTTTTCGAGTTCTATCTATTCCAGATGATGCAAAGGTATTTTGATTTTAATAGAAGAGTTGCCAGGAAAGTTTTCGCATCTTTACTGGGCAAAAAAAATCACAAGTAAATGAATAAATTTCTCAGGAAACTATGTCCTATAGAAAATATTTGCCTGAAAGTAGCAAAATGTAAAGAAATTTACTCGAAATTTGTAAAGAACCACTTTTAGAACATGTGATTAAAATTTTGATAAAATTTTCGATTGTGAAGGGAATTCGCCAAAACAGTTTACGAAAATTTAATTCACACCAGCAGGTTGTTTAGAAACCGCAACGTTCACAAGCTGGAAAAACTTTTCCCATAAAATCCTATGTAAACCCAGGCGCACACTGCCATGGTAAGCATGTATAATTGTGCGGAAGCGGAAATTGCAGTTTTTGAAACACGTGAAAACCAGTATCGCAGCGCAACAATTCAAAATGCCACTCTATCACAATTCTAGATTCTTACCATCGTAGTGCGCGCCTACGCTAAAGCGAATTATACTCGAAGTAGAGTATTGCACTTTTTCGTCTCCCAAAAAGTTCATAATTCGATAGTCGGCTGTATTTTCCTTGTTACGTATTTTTATCAAACGCTATTTTATTAGATTTCAATAATATCACCCTGGCTAACAAACATGTGAAAAAAAATTTCTCCTCGCTATGAATAGTCATTTAATAATTGAAAAAAAAACAAAAGGATTTTCCAAGATTAAGGACATTCAAAACAAATACGAAAAGAACGGTTCACAAAACATTATACAAAAATATGTAAAACCTTTTTAATAAATTTCTTGTTATTCTTAACTTTTTAATCAAAAACAACTTTCATCTTGACTTCATCTCTGGCAATGCTTTAAGTCTTCCAATCGACTTAATTTCAAGAATACCCAGAGGACCTAATATTCGCAGTGCTAAGGATTTCTTAAAAATGATATTGGGGTGACTTGAAAGTGCTCGACCCCAGCACGCATAGTTAACTGGCGTTTCCACGGATCAAAGTACATCCCCACACAATCATAGCTATGCTACCAACACCTTAGTTATAGCGGTTCGTTGTTGTTTTCCCCCTGTATTAACTCTGGCGGTATGTAAATTAAGTTAGGATATGTCACCCCCTTTTCCCAGACTTCACCTTATGCTACCCCATAAGGTCGGCTTTGTGTACAATTGAACTCATTCTCTTGATTCCCAGCGAATAAAAAGTACAAAATCAAAAACCGTTGAGATGACGTAAAACATTTTAGTATCGGGGGTAAGAAATTCCCATATAGTTATACAAAGGACGTTTGCGACTGCGTAAACAATTGGAAATACCGATGCGTGAACTCAGGACAAGGGAAAAGATTTAATAAACATTTCTTACGTTCAGGCTTCAGCATTTGAAATTCCTTTATGGGATAAAAACTCGTTGCATTCAAGTTCCCCTTTATTATAAGGACGAAATTGAATTTCTCACATAAATTATAACGACCGGTGAAGATGCGAAAATCAAGTTCCCGGAGTACACAATTTCTTAGCGCGCAATTGAAAAATTTCCCAAACGACCGTTAAAGAAATTGTAAATTTTTTTTTTGCAGAAAACAAATTCTTAGAATTTTGATTAGGATTTTTTAAAGGCTGGTGGTATATGTTTTTTGGTCACACGCTGCGACGTGAGGTCAGCTTTGGACCGGAAGTACCGTGAGAAAATGGGAAAAAATTGATTTTCCGGCTAGAGAGAATCCTTAATTTTACCCATAGTAAAATAATTTTATTAAATCGAATTTATGTTTTACACTCGAACAATAGTAACAGCTCTTATTGCAATGCAATGGATTCAAATGTTCTATGCTGCTAAATAGGAGGCATTTATGATTTCATTTTTACCACTGCAACATATCAAACATCAAATGCGGGCCGCACTTTATTGCGGTATAAACAGTAGCTGTTCAAGGGTGCATCAAAGATGCGGGCCCATTTATATGATCGACTATGTAGCTCTGACTGTGGGATCACTTTGTCATTGACGAGCATCATTTTTCCGTCGTTTCCCAGGAACGAGTTTCCCACGTGCCATTGAAATAAAAAAAAAACAATTATTAACATAGGTAGATATCATGCTGTGTAAATGTCATCAAGATTTTGACCAGGTAATTTGAGAAATGATTTTTTAAAGATGGATATTTTGCCTATTTCGGATACTCTTCAAATAAATGAATTTTCGATTTTCGAGGAAAACTTTAACTGCAAAATTAGAGTCAATATGAAGAACGTGAGTAAAATTTTGGAGATTACAATTATCCAAATGCATTCATGAAAAAGAATACATTTGTAGAAAATACTAGAACCTTCTTTTGATACCCCTGCTGATGTAAATCTTGTACCAACTGCTATTATTAAGATAAAATTTTCATAAAATGAATCATCAAAAAAGTGATATTTAGCAAAGAATTCGTATTTTACTAAAGGCCGGATTCACGAGTGAGTCACCTAAAATTTTAGAATATTCGAAAAAATAAACATTTTTACTGATAAACTTTTATTATCGCTATAAAAGAGGGTTTATTTATAGAAAGATAAACTAATCTTATTCTATAAACAAGGAACTTCACTCGCACGTATTTTAAAAAATTTCGCCTGCGGCACTTTTGCCTTTGTTGCTATTTTTACAATTTTCGTTGCAATTATTTATGGGATACTAGGGGCTGAACCCCGAATCGCTTCGCGGTTCAACCCCCACATGATAAGCGACCTCCGGCGGCACGTTTCCCCGCGAAAGAGTAACATAGACAGAAAACTAAGTTTCGAAATCACTTTACCCCCTCCCTTCACTCCCCCACCCCTCGCGCTACTTTTCCGTATGTTGGAACCAGAACTACCACAGACACTCATGCCAAATTTCAAGTCAATCGGTTCAGCCGTTTTTGCGTGAAACAGGAACAGACAGACACCAACTCATTTTTATATATTAGTATGATAAAGAACTCAAAAAATAAAGTTAATTTTCACATCTAATTTTCGCTGCATTCTGTTTAAAATATTTCGCCTGCGGCGCACATTTTTTAGCTATTTTTCCTCGGTTTTCGTCCAAAAAAAAGTTTTTGTCTATAACATTTTGTTTTCATTGGTGTTCCGGTGCAGCTACACACCCCTAACGTTCAAAAATTTCATGTAAAATAATATTCTGACACCTTTAAAAAAGCACTTGATTCTAGAATTTAGTATAAGGATCTAAAATACGGAGTGTTATTCTAAGGTGATCCGGGAAAATTTGTTTTAGCAAAAAAAAGAGGTTCGTACATTCCATGAAACCATCAAACAGGTTTTCATTTCGATTGTTAACCCAAGAAAATTTTCAATTTATTTTTTTTCTAATTGAAAAGACAAAAGGTCTTAAAAGAGATTCCCCTTAAGTAATCCTAATTATGTAAATAAAATGGTTGGACCCAAAACGTTCTGAGTCAATAATCTGTTGAACTCGACGCCTAAATATGGTACCCGATTTAAAAATAATACAAAATTACAGCAGTTTAATCCAATAAGAAATCGTCGAACCATAAGAAGCGCACCTTCTTCAAAGAAAACTCTGTCGTGCATTAAAAAAGGAAATCCAACATTCTGTTTTAATCTTGGAATAAATGCTGAAAAGGGTTCGGTTTTTTCATGATTTCGGGCTACTTGTGATTTTAAACTCATTGCTCCTTTATCAAAATATTAAAAGTTTATCAGTTAAGTAATTTACTGGAACTTGCTTGAAAACATCCAAATAAACATTTAATACACTTCGTATTTTTATATGAGGAGGAGGACTATGGGACCTTTGTGAAAAAAACAGATTGTCCAAAAATAAAACTGAAAATAAATAAATGAGTGAAATAGCCGAGAAGAAACCAAAAAACCAAACAGCCATATCTGAATAATCTTTTAAGAAGTCGATTTTCCACAAAGCGAAAGTAAATATTCAAGAAAATCTCATTAATTTTAAGGTCATAACTTATACCCTTATCGAATGTGCTGACCCAAACGATAGCCCATTCCCATACAATATGGTGGAAAGTCATTTCCATAAATTTTCCCTTACTTTGTCCCTGACTTCTGACTTCCTTATGCTTATTTCTTAACCGATTCCTTAGCGTTTTTCCATTCTTCTACTTATACGTTATGGAAACATTTATGTTGCCCTGTGAACACTTCACAATTTTTTACTCGGTTACCTTTTTTTTAGTTGGAAATTCCCAACATTCCTTAGGATCCAACCAGCATAGCCACCAGAACCCAGAGCTATCGACGACAATCCTTTTTTTCGACGAAATACTTTCGTTTATCGTCGGTACAAAAAAAAGTGAATTCGTGAGAAGAACTCCAAGTGAAAATCAAAATCATTGGAAAGTGTTGGTTCCGACATGGTCAACCGCATGCTTAGCAAGTGCTCAAATTGTTTTTTACATGCTGCCATTAACAGATATGACGTCTCGATTGTGCATTCTTTTTGGTTTGGGGTTATCAAGAAGCCTTCAATTTTGTCCTAAAGCGACAATGCTTCTACCAGATTTTACATCTTTGATAAAAAAAAATGTCATTGTGCTTGGATATGTCAGGATTTTTGATTTTTTTGGCGACGCATATTATTTGTGAATAAAAATAGTTTTTGGAAAAAAAAATCTGTCAAAATTTCTATCGAGAAAATTTTAAAAATCGTTTACTTGAAGTAAAAAAAAAATTAATGAAGAAATTCTACTCGATTCACATTATGGGAACAATCATCATTTCCGTCATATTTAACTATCGTCAATATTGAAAATTTTCACCACTCAGACAAGATATAATAGTCGACACTACAATGAATGCCATGATGATGGTAATGACGTCTAAGGATAATGACGTCGGCCAAATTGTGTTCAATCTTCAGTTTTTCGTTCGTTTCCATGGCGAAGCTGTGATTCCGATTTAGATCCCAACTCTGATCCTGATGATCAGCATTGAACACACTTCAATTGACCCATCTTCCTCTGCATTTGCTATCATTGTGCCATTTTTTCTTCATGGGAAAACATGATGAGAAAACAGACAATCATCTCACATCAGGCTTCGGCTTTTGTCGAGAGTTTTTTCCCCTTGATTTCTTCGAGATGTTCGCGAAAATCTTCAAATCCAGCCTGATGGGTTTTTTATGCTTGTTTTTTAAGCAGTCCAACGTTTTATATTTTATGCTACGCTAATGTGCTCTTATTTTTTTATATCAAAAGTACTATATAGGAAAACTGCCAACATTTGCAAAAAGAAAAAAAAAACAACGAATGAAAAGGAACCATCAGCAGAAAGAGCAATAGTTGAACTGGTTTTCTTGATGGGATTTCCTGAAACCAAAATGCGAATTTGAAACGATGATGAAGACCAGAAAAAATCATAAAACTTTTAACCGATTGGATCTCAGCCCATAAAAGTTGAATTTTGAGATTACTTTTTTGGTAATTTTATTTGTCTTATGTGAATTTCTGTCTATTTTTGCTGCATGTGATAAGGGGGAAATGATTTATGAAGTGATGGATCTTTTTAAGGAGAATTTATGCTTTGGAGTATTGGTGCAGAGTACGATTTTGTGATTTCTGTTTTTTTTTTAAAGTACGAGTTTTAAATTTATAAGATGTGTTTTAATTTCTTAGTGATTACATCAAACACAACATGAGACATTTCATTATAGCTACGTTCAAAATTCGAGAAAAGGATTCCTCGACAATCACCTTTGCTACAATCCTGAAATTTTTTTTATCAATGATTGTACCTCAGTTCTATTGATTTTCTGAAAAAAATCACTACAGAAAGTTATAAACCCGAGAGCCTTTTTTCAGTGACAAACTCTCAAATTTATCCTCCTCCCTCTCCCCGTAATTTACCACTTTTTGTGAAGCAAAATTTCGCAAACTGTTTTTAATTGCGACAAGCTAAAATTAAAGGTCGATTTTTTCAGCAAAGGATTGACGAGAACACGGCATGTTATTAGCAACAACTTGACAAGCGAAACCCAACTTCAGGTGGGTGGCAAAACGACGTTTACCGAAGATAATTGAGGTCCATAACGGGATGACCGGGTTCTTGTGAGACAAATTGCGAAAGGCCAGGACCAGAAACCAATTGTAGCCAAGAAAAAGCCGATCGGCCAGAACCCGTAAATTCCCGCGGAATCTTGGTTACGACGATGGCTGCATTAAATTCTCGTTTTGGTTTTTCGCAAACTCCCACCACTCCACACACCCCCCCCCCCCCCTTGACCATCCGGATAATATCATAGATATACTAGATCGCGCGATTTGCTGTCTCAAATGGTCCCATTTCAATACAGTTCAGTGAATCAAAACGAGAGCAAGATAACCGTATGAAAATAAATATAGTCCTCTCGTTTAAACCGTGAGCTGTCAAAGGAAAATAGACTTTCGGAATGGTGTTGACGCCTAAAGTTATTTGTTTGCGCCTAAAGTTAGTCTCAAACTTGTGAAATTTCAATTTCGCGGCAAACTAAATTTGAATTTCGCGACCTTATACAGTTCAGTGGATGCGTTCAAGTACTATAAAGAGGGAAATACTTTTGGGACAATTTTTCAGCAGAGCTTTGTATGGTGACAGTTGTTCTATGTTATATAGTTCTGTGGATAATATATAAAAAAAACCTTTGTGTGACATCGCCCTTGTCTATATTTAAATACTCGGAATAGTTAAAAAAAAGTGGAAATGTTATCTTCATTTGAAACTTTCGTAGAATCTGATTTTTTTAAAAATTAGTAACCCTTTTTGTTTTCCCAATGCACGGCAATACTCCTTTACTCGAAATTTCTATCATGATATTAATCCAAGAGTCCCAAGGGAATATTTTTTGAAGAAACTGGGGACGGTTGAAAAAACTTATTCTTATCCCAGAGATAACATTTATTTTGATATTCCAAAAGTTGTAAATGTTGAAGGAGTTTCATGCAAAACGACATGATTTAGGTGATTTTAACCCAAGGAGCACAAAAGGTCGTAAAGTGGTCGTCGCGACTTTAGTTTCGTGACTGTATGGTTGCGACGACCACTTTACGACCTTTTTTGCTATTTGGGAAGATGCACAATATAAAAACAAAATGTAAGTTAAGTAGTCGGAAAAGACGTACAAAAATAATAAAATTTATGACGATAAGAAGAATATTGCGATGCGTTTAAAACCAAAAACTCATTATCCTTAAATAAGAATCCAGTTGTGGTCTTACTATTGTGGCATTTTTTATTTGGACAATTGCATCTCCTTGTGTAAATTCTTTATCCCTTGGACGAACGAAGCACGTTCTTTTATCATCTATCCACACATCCAAGTATATGTAATGTCAACAAGAATGTTGACAAAAAAACGTGCTGAGGGTAAAGAAAATGCAATGTTATATAGAGTTAGCATATTGAACAGGATAGCCAAGCTGATAATTTTTTTCTTAGCGTTTTCTTTTCTATTCGAGAAGTTAGAAATGTGTACTAATGTACGTTTCGCACCAATAAATCCCCTATCTTCCAGGTAAATTCTAACAAAAAAGGACTTGGACAGTTGCTTATGCCTCTGATGGCCTAAGGTTATTTTTTTTCGATGCACCTAGAGCAAGAGAGTAGCGGGACATGCAAGGTGCAAAATGGATAAAGTACGTTACAAGTCAAACGGTAATAATAAGAGGGGTGAATTGAATTCAACTGTAAATGTACGTAGAGTTGTGTAAGAAAAAAAACCATCACCAAATTCCTTTGTTAGCAAATTTCTTCCCTTTAAGACGTAGTAAGGCCGTTTCTTTTCTTCTGATGCGTTCCAGGTTACTCCCTTATAAGAAAAACAAGCTGTTTTGAGATTATAATGAGGTTTTTTCTTTGCCATCTGTCTTTAATATTAAACGAGAATGTCTAATTGAAAGAGTTTTCAAGCGTAAGAAATACATCGGTTAGTGTTAGCAAGGTCCTAGAAGTATTTCTCTTTTTTTTGCTTTAAATTTTCTGAAGAATTTAAAATACAACAGTGGTGTTAGAAATCTGTCCTGAAATACTTCCCCAATTTTTTTTTTTTGACTCAATTAATCAACCGAGCTAATAAACTACTCTTATTAATAAATTAACATGCAATCCTAATCGGAAAGTTCTTTTATTTCACAAAAACGCGATATAAGATCCGGGCTGAATAACACGCAAATCTTTACGAAAGGCCTGAAATGAAATAACTAACTTTGAAATCTAATCATCAAATGTGAATGTGGGTGCGTGTATATCCAATCAAGGATATTTTTTTAGTCACACGTGACCCACAGAATTTGAATCAACGATGATGACTATGAAGAAGATGATATAATATCTGTATGGCTATACTATAGTCGGTTAAGTTCATCCCACTTCAATCGGATCCCTTAGCCAGGCACCATATAGTTATATCAGCTTTCAATCAATTTATTTGCATCGATCCTAAGGATTTTTTACACCAACAATTCAACATATAAGTGGATAGAGAATTCATTTGAAATTGGACTTTCAGGGAAAATGTAAAGAGGCTTCCGAAATCTAGAATCCTTCATAGCGAAAGTTTTTTTTTCTTTCAGCTTAAAAGGTTTTTCGGTCGTGTTTCCTTATTCGCATCCTAGGTTCGTTTGTACGCTTTTTCAAGAATCAAATAAGAGGCATCCTAAATTTCGAAAACAACCTTTAAAAAAAGGTTTATCGTCAAGAGACCAAAAAGAGTAAGTAAGAATCTCGATGGAACACATCTTCGTCTTACCGCTGTGTCCTGCTGAAAAGAGAGATCCTTCGTGATTTGGATCTATTCATGCAATTTAATACCCTATTTGCGTCACTATGTCTTCAAGGCCCAATGAGTTGCTTTACGTTGAATAAAAGATAGAAAATAAATAAATTTTTAGCTATACAGAAAAACCCAAGAATTTCAAAAATAAATCATTTTAACGCTTAGTCAAACTTTAAAAAACAATGAAAATTTGATTCAACCAAAGTCCGATTGGATTTTGATGTATAAAAGTGTTAGGGGCACATTTCCAAGAAGGCAAGGACTGCGCAGTGTTTTGCCGTTTTTTTAAGCAAGATAATGTTATTATGGAAAGTAAAGTGATTTCGTAAAGAAAAGTAATTACATAAAGAAATTACGTAGTTTTTTAAACCTAAATTTAAAAAGAATGTAAGAAACCTAAAAAATTGATGATGATTTTAATACGAATCAATTCACTAAACTCAGTATGTAATTAAATTATCTTAGAGCAAAGAAAATGTTAATAATTTTCGGAACAAACAGGCAAAAATGGGAAAGTATTCAAAAGCATACCCATATAACATTTCACTCTTGAAAGTGAAGAGGATTTTAATTCAAGAGTTCAAAAACTGCTGATAACTTTTGATCCGAAAGAAATAAGATGACCAAATTTGCTGTACATTCTCGAACTAGCGCTGTGCCTAATTGAATGTCCCATTATTTAGGGTTTTCACTAATTTTTTTACGGTTTTACCAGTTTATTTCTTAAATTTTTTACGTAAAAAGTTGGGTTTTAAGTCACTTCGCCCAACTATAGGTCTGCTGTGATTTGGCATTAAACCCTATACGCAAAATTTTGCAAAATCTTGTCGTGGAGGGGGAGGGGGGAGGGGTGGTGGTGTTCTGAAAAGCCTAAAATTCATATGACATATTTTATGAGCAGCCCTTACGAAGAGTGAAAATTCAAGTAGTAGAAATTAGCTGCACTAAAAACTTGCCGCCTCGAAAACCTTGCCCAATTGACTCTCTTGTTTGCACTTTACATGTTGGTGGCCTCACATGCAAGTTATCCACTCTTATTGGGATTTAATAAAAAAAAGTTGTAAAACGCACGCAATAATATTTTTCCAGGAAATGTTTTGAGCCGATTTACCAGAAATTTTTATCCAAAGCAGTTCCAAACCAAAAAAAAATATATTCTACCCCAAATTTCATGACAAATTTTCCCCACATCCATTAAAAATATCCTAGGTATCACTTATCGAATCTTACTGGGCGTCGACTGTTTACCCACAATATTAAAATAATGTGGCGAATCCAGTTAAGGTAAAGGATTCCCTTTCGTTGAATTTTTTGTTTACCTTTTGGCTAAGTATGCGAAATGAGTTTCTCCAGAGAACAGCAAAAAAAAAAGAAGAAGCTCCTGTGGGTATCAAATTTTCACATGACCTTTTCCCATTATTTATTTTCGGCCAGTTCTTTGCTTTGCTCTTGATGCTTTTTTGTTGTTTTCTCCTTAATTTTTTCAGTCGCTTTCCACGAACTGATGTGCTTGGGATTTCCTGTTTTCCCGTTTCGTACAGTACAGACATTAAATCGGCCCCGTTGTCCCCAATGAGCGAGCATCTCATCCACTACATTCGTCGTTCCATCGCTTCTTCCATGGCACAATGGGAATTTAATGTTTGTTCCAAGGCTTTCCGTTTCCCATTTTTCGTGTTGTTTCCCTGTTTTTCGCTTTGCACTTTTGTCTTTAACCAAAAGAACGAAAGGTAAATGCCCTACGGGATCAATTTCCTGTACGAAATGTGGTTTCAATTTAAAGATTTGCTGCAGTCCTCCTGATATGAATTCGGTCTAACAGACATTATATTCCAGAATTTCACCTATAGATTAAGGAATATTTGTGTGCATACATATTTATCTGATTTTCACATGACTATATATTTTCAAAGTAACGTTTTCTAAGAATTTTCTTTTAAATATCATGAAATTAATTTTAGAATGAAAAAAAAATTATACCACGAATTTTATTGAACTGAATACACCATAAGAAGAATGGTAATTTATTAAATTTAATTCAACTTTAAATAAAATTCAGTGATTTTTTTTCCGAAGCAGGGAAAACTTCAGTTCCGGATGAATGAAATTGGGTCAAATGAATAAAATCCATTATTGATATTTACTCTTGTTCAAATCCAAAAGTGCGTAAGTCTAGAATAAAAGCTTTTGAGAGTTTTTTTTATATAAAATGGTTTAATTTCAATAAAATTGACGTAAATGTTTTTCCATTTTTCAAGTTCCAGGAAAATATTTCTTTTATGATAATTGTATACCCAGCTCTTAAAAGTTTTGACTGAATATCGTCCACTGACATTATATTTGTGATATCCACTTGACATACAAAAAGTGATTAATTTTGTTGTTGAAAAAATTGAAATTTTTATAAAGAAAGTCGTTTTTTTCAACTTATTTGGATGAAAAATATTCATACTGAATAAAAAGAGTTTACTGCTTGACAAAAAAGGCTCCACTTCTACGTTCTTTGAATACCTTCAAATTTTGCTCCCTACACCAGAAAAAACGGATGTGAATGTCAAAAAAATTAAAACATTTCTTAAATCTTCGCTAACCTACCAAAGAACCGAAACATGTAAAAGCTTTTTTCTACAGTTCTAGTAATTTGTTTTACGGAACGGCTTTCGTGTGCCCCCAAAATCTTGAGGCCGGAAACTTCAAGCAATAAAAACTCTGCCATCCAGTTACCTTAATCACTAATAACCACCCCCCCCCCCTCCCACCCTTGCGCAAAATAATGTGGGCATTATTTAAAATTTCAAAAGATAATGGGTTTAGCTCGAAATAATATTTAAGGGGAAAGAAGTGGTCCGATTGAATTTTGATGTGTGGAACGGTAACGTAAAATCCTATTCTAAACACATTTTACCTCTATAAATTTTTCACTATGACTCACCGTTTTCGAGAAAATCACAAATAACTGTTTCGTTTGTATGAGGGAGGGGGCAAAGAACGGTCCAATTTTTCCAATTCAAGAACTTAGCCTAGCCATTTACGAGAAACGAATCTATACAATATTTCAAGTCTCTAGCTCAATTGTTTGGAAAGTTATGGGACAGAGGGACGAACAAGCGGAAATCAAAATCTTTTGACAGACTTTTGTATAATTCACTGTTGTATCCCCCGATTGCATGATTCTCATATAGAGTATAAAAACAAAACGCAAAAAATCCTATATGAAAAGCATTTACAAATAGGGGGAAAATGAAAAAAAGGTGTGAAAGCTTTTAAAACATCTTAACGGATTCGAGATTTATTTCCGAAAGTATTTTGCATAAAAAAACTTTTTAATTTTGTGACTTTGTCGCATATGCCATCAACGAAATCAATTCAATTTCAAACTTGTTCACGTCACTCATTTTTTTAAAAAAAGTTCATTTATCGCAAATATTGTCAAATGGAATCAATGCATCACGCTTGAATAACATTCTTTATGTATATCAATCCTTATAGGTAATAGGTTAAATCTGTAAGAACATAAAAAACTTCTATGTAAGGAAAGCAAACGTCTTCTTGTCATATAACGTCCTTTTTGGCATTCTTTCAATTGAAAAATAAGAAGAAAGGAAGTCCTTTTTGTATGAAAAGTCCCGGAACACGTGCGCTCCAATTCTTACTTTTGATTTCTTCCCAGGGGTGACACATCATACAACTCATGCCAAAACACACACCAACATTGAAAATCCAACGAGAGAAAATGTTTTCTTCACATGAACGTTTAGATAAGAAGGGGCAGATATTGAAAGGTAGAAAATTTTTAAATTGAACGCTGCAAATGCTATTTTTCCGAATACACCGTTTAGTTATAAAATTTTTCCTACCCAATAGACTTGATATTCGTAAGACAGAGAAAATAGTCTTAAAAGTACCATCTGGAAATCATTTTTTGTGACTTAAACTTCTTATAAATATTCGTGTGTATAAACTTATACACACAGGGATATTTATTTTACACGTAATTCATTCTTAAGAACTCTGTATCTCCATACAATGGAACCATAGTGAATCTACCATGTTTGAGAGCCTTAAGCCGAATAAATAAATTTGCAGATTTACCAACGGCGGAAGGATTCCATTCAAGAAGTGAATTGAAGTAGAAGAACTTCACTAGAATAGAATTCAGTGATATTTCTTGATAAACGAAGAAAGAATAAAACTACTTTCTGACAAATACTGATTTAAATTCTAAAGAAAATTGTAAATCTTTTACAGAATTAGAATTATAGTTATCGGCATAAGAAAACTTCTCAGCAGATAAAATGATAAAAATTAAATAATCTTTATTTGTCAAATACTTATTGTGCAACCATAAATCACTTTCTTTTTGTGGAACTTTTTTTAAATTTTCATAAATCACTTTCTTTTCGTTATACTTTTCTTAAAAAGTTTCCATACAATCTAAGAAATGGAAATTTTTCACCGAGAAACAATCATATTTATTTATTTTTAATACTTGCAATGCAATGCTTGTGAGACTGGAAAAGTTTTGCAATTCTACAAATTTTTCTTTTATTTTTTTAGAAATACTAAAACACAAACCGGTAGATTAAAAAAAATTTGATAAAATATTAAAGGATTTTTGAGTAAAAAAAATCGGAAACTAAAACAATACTTTAAGAACTTTAAAAAATCTCAAACAAGTATTTTTCACTCATTTAACAATACCAAAGTCCTTATATCAAATTACCAACTTTTTAACTAAATTTCGAAGAATCAAAGAAAAACTCAGTAATTTATCATAAAAAGATCTCCAACTATGGTCTGCTTTAAGTCCAACAGACAAGGAAACTTTTTGTGCGGAAAATTCAGTTTAACCAATCCAAACACAAGCATTAGTAAACATCAGAAATATGGAGTTTGAGGTTTTTTTTGTTGGAGAAATACGATAGAGAAGTTTCTTTAGAACCAGCCAAACAAATCAATGGCCAAATTGATGAGCTCCATTGATAACTAATTACTCGGATGAAAGGAATTGTCAAACGAATCCCACACTTTCGTATATCTAACCATTTGTGGTGAGAATTTTCCGAGTCTTTTTCAAGTATTTCATAAGAAAAGCTAATAGTTTCATCTTTTGGTAAAAGTTGATTCGGCGATAAAGTGGACATCTTAAGAAGTTTGGACAGATAAGTCCTTGTGGCACACTTTTTTTTATCAACAGAAATTTCAAGGTTTATTTTGGGGTTACTATGTATAACTAATTTTCTATATTATTGTGGTTTTTGAAATGTTTGTAAAGTGTCACCCACATTTGTGTGAAATATAAACAAAATTAACAATAGATACAAAAACCATATTTCTAATTAGTTTAAACCATAGCTTCGCAAAAAAAAAAATCATTTTTTCATAAAAAAGGTTTTCGGCTTGGTAAAATTTCTACAAATAAAATTTAATATTGTATAATCATCAAATAGTAGAGAAATTCCTAATTTTACTTTCCACACAATAAAATTATATATAATAACATAAGTTTTCTTGGGGTGAATTTTGTAAACTTTTGCAGTTTCTCGTTTAACTTTCTTGTACATTACACCATTCCAGTATTCATAATCTTGTTAAATGAAAAGGTCGATAGTTTTCAACAGCCAGCAACAAAGATAGTTGTATCAGTTTAAGAGTATCTGCTTTAAGAAAGCCATGAAGTTGTAATACTGTACTATTATGTAACAAATTATATTTAAAAGTGGTACAAACTCATATTGAAATTTTCGGTACACGTTTAGGGTTGCTATCCGTCCCCTGTTCTCTGGACACCGCTCACTTTATAAGGGGGTCCGAGGACGTCCGGAGAGATATTCTTAATGTGTTCGGGATTTTTAATTGTGTACGGGGAATTTCGTTACAATTTAGAAGTTTACTTCATACAACACCTTAAGAAAGACGACATATTGCGTTACTCCTCCCCTTATAAATATGAGACTTTCAATTCAAAGGTGTATTTGACCTCAGAATGTTAAAATTTTAGCCTGCCGTGCATTTTTTAAAGAGTTTCTATCTATATGGCAAGTGTTTTCCACAGATGTCTCTCTCTAGCGTTCATTATCATCATACTAATATATAAAAATGAGTTGGTGTCTGTCTGTCTGTCTGTCTGTCTGTTCCTATTTCACGCAAAAACGGCTGAACCGATTGACTTGAAATTTGGCATGAGTGTCTGTGGTAGTTCTGGTTCCAACATAGGCATACGGAAAAGTAGCGCAAGGGGTGGGGGGAGTAAGGGGAGGGGGTAAAGTGATTTCGAAACTTAGTTTTTGCGCTTTGTCACTCTTTCGCGGGGAAACTACCGAGCCGATTGGCCTAAAGTTTAGTTCCAACATAGACCATAAAAAAAAAAAAAATGAAAAAACTTAACCCGGCAACGACGGGTATGCAAGCTAGTAGTAAAATAAATGGTTTTAACTTACTGTAACACGCTTTACCTTAAGTCATTTATTTAATAATATTTTTAAGCATGTTGCGGGTTTTAATAGCTATGTCTGAGGGTTTTCGCTCATGAGTCTTAATTCTCTAAAAATTGGTTATGATAACCCTATACACATTGAAAAGTTCTTGGGTTTTACCATTGGTGAGCTGAGAAAAATTTAACAATGGGCCCCCTCCTCCCTCTTAGGTTCAAGTTTGGATCCGCGCAAGAATTCAAGAAATACCGTGAGAATGGGAAGACAGAGAGGAAGTTAACCTAGCCTGTGTTACTATTCGAGGTAATATAAATGTAAAGTTTTATTAAAATCTGTTAAGTCGTTTTTAAAAATTGTTGTCACAATAAAATGGACTTTTCTTTACAATATTGAGATGATAACAAATTTTTTCATCATTACAAACAATTTTCTATACTTTTCTACAAAAATTGTTTTTATTAAATTCCTTCTTTTGTTTTATTAGTGTTTTTTTTTTCTTGAAAATTTCTTACAAAAACTTTAAAATAAAAATATTCTATCTCAATGTAGTTTCGCTAGTGCCCCAAAGTCCAATACAAAAAAAATTGCATAAACTCTGGCGTTTAAGAAAATATCAATTCAGAGGTTATGAACAATTTCAATTTTTAATTTTTTAAGTTGTCTAAACGTTGCTAAAAACGAATTGTTGGGTGAAAAATTTAACATCGTTTAGGCATTTTTCAAAAGTTTTCTCAGTGATGCTGAAACTACTGAAAACCTAAAACAATTTTTTTAACCATAAATAGAGTTCTTTAGTACAAAAACAACCAAATTAATTTGGTTTTAGTCATTTTCTTCCATTACAAACAAACCACTCAGGAATCAATTTATGAAAATTCCAAACTACAATTAAGGCAGACAAAATGAAATTGAATCCTATATAACCAAACTAAATTGCACTTTGAGTCTTATTTTCAAATTCTAGTTACAATTATTACCACAATCATAAAATAGTTTCAAATACAGAACTGCAAAATTCAAAGCAGTTATCGATAGTAATTTTAGCGTTTGCAATGTAAACGTTAAAATCGATTCTCCGCAATACCGTAAAACTTAATCGATACCATTAAAAGTTTTAAAGGTTTCCCACATTGTCCGTCCTACCCCGCTACACCAAATAATGGAATTGAGAAAATCTGTCCATTTGAAAATAATGACAAGACCACGATTTCATTTATATCGTATGTTTTCCGAGAAAAGATGGAAGAATCCAGAGCTTTTACAGACAGTATAAGTGGTTAGTACGTACGTTTTTTGTTATAGTACGTACTTTCCCCTACATATTCTCAATTGTGTTACATAAAAAAGAACCCTTACAAGGCCATTCGATGGGGCGACATCGACATCATTCAAAGAAGCTATCACTTACGAAAAGTTTCCACGTAGTTTAGTTTCAACGAAATTCGATAGACAACAACACTCGCTGATATTGCGATAATTTGTTGACATCGAAAAAAGTTATTTTCTTCCCTGATAGTAACACTTAAAGGTGCCCAGTCAATGACGTTGAGTGCCTGCGCTAAGACGGATGTTTCGAAGAACAACGTCGTGACTAGGTGTGTGTGATGGAACAAAAGTGATGCTCAAAAGTGAAAACGCAAAAAGTTTCCCCAAGTTTTCCAAACTTTTTTATTACACTTTACTTCTTTGATAACAGAAAAAAAGTCACAAAAAAGGGCACGTTATGCGTCCCCAAATGGTGGAGTCTTAAGTTTCTTTCATCTTTTCTTCTCGACGAGATTTTTTTGGAAAGTTTTGTTTTTGTTATCATCGTAAGCTTCATGGCCAGAGAAAATTTTTGCTTTAAAAAATCTTCAACGGTTTTGACATTTTTCACGAATTTTTTATTATTTCGAGTGTTTTCTTACGAGTACCACAGGTAATCGATGTTATTATGGATTACAATTTGTAACGCAAACACATGTACCTACATTTAGTTATGGTATAATCTGTCCATCACACCTGCCAAACGGCGAAAATCACCCTATATTTACTAAATTACCACACAATTTCAATGTTGATATGTAAATATGGATCTGAAGTTAATTTTCGTTGCTGTTGTTGTGGTTGCCACCCTTTATAATGCCGAAGTGAACAGTTATGATGGAAAGTTTGCCATTTTCGTTCGTCAAAAGTTCAACATCAGGCGAGACGAATTATTTCGCTTTGTTACTTATCCAGCTATGATGGACAAGGTAAGATTAGGGAAAAAGGATCCAAAAAAGTTGACTTTCTTTACAAAATTTTCTTCAACTTTGAATTGAGATATATTTTTATTCAAGGATTTCCATCTCTTCGACCCGTCGCGTCGTATCAGGATGATTTTTTTTTTGTTTCTCAACTTTTAATGGGGGATAAAAAAGAAAATAGCATTTCATTATGGTAATTATCTTATAGACTTTTTAATGTAAAACCAGCGAATAGAAGTTGGAGCGACTTGAGTTTTACTCATGGGATTTTCGCTTATCGCCGAAGGGCGAATAAAACGCAAAGAAAATTTCAAGTTTCTGCCTTTTTTGCCCCTTTCTTCAAACAACATAAATCACGAAATCATTTAAAAAGTCTAATGAGCATGAATAACATAAATAACATTATTTGTCTTATAGCTCATTTTTCGCATTTTTTTTATATATATAATGATTGTTGTTTCATTTTTTGTGCTTACGCGTAATTTAGGGCGAAAGTTCAATAAATAAAGATATAAAGAAAAATCCGGTAATTAATCATTTTTTATTGTTCAAATTGTAAAAAAAAGCTTTTAAAAGATGTTACTTAAAAAACATTGAAACAATTTATTCAACAAGAGTTGCCGGAATACTTACTGGTTTTTTTTTGTTGCAATAAAGTAAAAATTCCAAAATTTCGGGTCAAGATTTAAAAAATTCGGTAAGGGACTGTCCGACTGTTCGGAGAAGGTTTCAAATCGTAAGAAAGCATTTTGAAAACGGTTTTACGAGGGGGTCTTTTTGCCCCCGCTGAAAGTTAAACGTATTTTAGGGACAGTCCCTAAGTTACAAAGATTAGATTAAAACCATTATGAAATGTTAAATTCTTGCAGTATGAAATTCTAAAAAGAAAAATATTAAGAGAACCGATAACTCAAAGTTCTTCCTAAATCATCAGAGTGCGATAAGTTTGTTAGTAAAACGAAAAGTCCTATCTTGAAAGATCTAAATTTATTGACACCGCCAAAATCTGCCATAAATATTCAATTATGCAGTAAAAGTTTGCACAGTTCTTTAGACTGGAAATGCATTTGAAAGTTTACCAGAAAATATAATAAACTGCTGAAATCTTGTACAAAGAACTCCGACAAGAGGAGAAAAAAAAAACACTTTTTACTAAATGAGATGAAAAAATTTTTTTTTATGAAAAATTGCCAACACCGACACATCGAGGGATGCTTATAATGAAAAACAACTTAAAAACCGAAAGAAAAACATCTCGTACTCCAGGATTTTATGCTAACCGCACAATGGAGTCCTGGTAAACAGAATTCATCCTACCAGCAGCGCATTGTTGAGTTTTCTTTATTTTTCATCATCATCAACGACACCTACACATTTAGTGCCGCAAGGTAGAGAAAATCTCCCTGTCTGCGATTTCTTTTAGTCCTTTTTAGGAACGTGCAACTTGTGGATAGCAGGATGGCTCAAGGGGATTGGAGTTAGCTATCTCAAAGCAATGAGACCAAGGTTTGTCTTGTCGCTTCTCTTCGTTAGTATTCCACAGTAGGCATCCATTTACCATGATTACCAAACAAGCAGTGCCGCGAAGATTCATCCATTGTGAAATATTTCGACAAATTATAAAAAATATTAATATTTAGGGGCTATCTATTACACATTTTCAGGGAGGGAGGATCTGTTGTAGTTTGACGGTGATATTAAATCTTATATTGGCAAAAAATAAGAAAGTATCCTAACAAATATAATTCGTTCCGGATTCGCTGACATGTTATTCCGGCGTCCCAGAATCTAATTTTTTGTTCCGTATTATTCGATTTAGTCTTGAAACCAACAATTTATGCCTGCGGCGCAATTTTTTCACAAGTTTCTACCTCCATAGTATCTATATTTTTAAAAATTTACGTGCTGCGCATTTTATTATAAAAATTTTTGATTATGGTTTATATTTCTCTCTAAAAAATTTGCCTGCGGCGCAACTTCTGATAAAGAAAAAAAATTATTAATGGACAAAATTCACTTTTTTTTTAAAAAGAATTTGGATGTAGGATGATTTTCACATTTATCTTACTTCTCAACTTTTTTCCAAAAGAAGTGAATTTTTCTTTAAATTCGATGCACCGATTTTCGACAAAATTGTAAAAACCTGTTTCGTTTGTATGAGAAGGGGCGAAGGAGTGATTCGATTTTGCTCGTTCAAGAACTTAACATAGTAAAAAAAAAATTTTACGATTCTACAAATTACAAAATTGAGGTTTCAACATCTATTTTGTTTGCTGGGTATTTAAAATAAAAGCGAACGCCCACTCATTCGCGACCACAAACTATTCCCGTCAAACCAGGTGATGATAAGCACCTGGAAGGCATCTTAGTTCCAGACTCGATGCAGAGTTCTGGGTGACAATTTCAGGTTGGCTTTGGCAGAAGCACTTTTGATAAATACGACATTGAATGGCGGTAGCGGCGATAAATGTCGTGTATGCTTCATTAAACCTTTGTTCAAACAACGTCTCGACGTCTTCGTTCTTTTGGAAAATATCCTTTTTCCGTCCATCTTAAACAATTCACAAAGTCATATTCATACTAGTTTGTGTTATTCTATACTGGTGTTTACAATGACATTTATCTCTTCTCGCCCTGTTAGCAACGCAATAGCCGACATTTAATATATCTTAAATAGTACCTTAGATAGCTGAGAATAGCAATTTTCATATCATTTTTATGGAGCTTTTCTTTTTTTTTCTTGAGAATATTATAAACGATGCAGAAAGCGCTTCAACATACTTAGAAAATGCAATCGTTTAGATGCATTCCTTAAGAATAAATTTCTAACGCGAGTATTCTTACGAGGTGAAATTCATTTCTCTCATAAATAACATAATGTGAGGAAAATGGAAATTTTCATAGACACGTCACTCAATTCACATTCCGCTACGCGCAGAGATACTAATATAATCGGTAATGTGTGGAAAACTTAGCATGCCATGTTGAACATGTGAATATATGGAAATTGCAGGTCCTGTTAAACGTTCGCGCCAAGATATATGAAATAAAATTTATCATATTATGTGCAATAGACTCTGTATGCAAGGAAAATGCTTCTTATCAAGTGATGATGATAAACTGAAAAAGGTATGAATAAACTGTACATACCTGCACGTATTAAGGATAATAGAGATAATAGAAATGATGGACAACTTTGTGTTAGCTTGAATAGCTTTTATACTGACGAAGCGACGAGAGGATATTTTTTTTTGAGATGTGCATCCTAGGTGGAAATGCGTTGAAAAAATCGGCCTCAGGCGAAAAAATAAATATTATTTACTTATCGTTTCTTCTACGGTTGGTTGATTGTAACACAAAATTCCGGAAAAAAGTTAAATTTCCGGAACTTAAAATTCGAAACTAATCTGAGACGTGTTGTTGAACACCTCCTTCCTCCGTTGCACTCTTGTCCATTTGTGGTTTTCTTGGAAATAGTACATTGTGTCGAAAAAAAAAATTATACGAAAAGTATTTAGGCTTTTGAAGACGAACTATTCAATTAAAAAATATTTTCTTGGGCGTTGTGTATCAGAAATAAAAGAGATAAACACATAAAAAATGATATCCAGCGCCCAAAAATTTTCTTTTTTTCTTTTAGAACATTATTTTAATAAAAGCTTTTTTTAAAAAAAATTTCCCATACCAGATAACCAGGAATATCTTTAATTTCTTATCTTTTTTTAATTTCCAGTGGCTGCACTGGATTTATTTCATAACCGAGGCCGATCATAGACCATTTTCCGAAGGAAAACTCTTCAAAGTATGGATGAGTAAGTAAAATTTTAATGAAATAAACAAAAACCATATATTTTTTTATTCCTAAATATACATTTTCTGAGCTACGAAGAATTTATTATTAATTTAGACTGGTTAGATATTAAATTTTTAGCTTCAATGTAATTCTTATATAGATTTTTTCTGAGTCAGTATTATTTTCGCCTCAACCTCCATAACAATTTCAAACATTTCTGAAATTCCGTAAGACGCCATTGTGATATTTCCCGTGAAGTATTTTTCATGGCTGATTTTCATATTTAAATTTTTTTATAATTCTTTTTAACAATATCAGTCGTAGCTAGCACAAAGTATTCCACAGACAGTAAAGAAAATTGAGAAACATTACCACCCATACTTGGAATACATTCCATTGAAGTTGTTTTAATAACTGGAACATTGTTTCTGTACAACAATTTCAATTTTATGGGCACCACGGTAGTCTATGCTGAACTCTCATAGCTCTTTCCGAAAACGCGTGCCATTAAAAAAAAACCATGTAGATCGACCTTTTATATCTTTTACCTTTGGACAGCCAAGATACTTATTTACCTTGCACACATTTCATTTTATACGTTTTCATTTTTTAATTTCCCCTTATTTTCTTGCACTAGCGCCAGCCATAGAGCTACATAATACTTACAAAATTTCCCATAAAATCTTAATTTACGACTACCGTAAGAATAAATTTTCATTTCCGGGCTGATTTCAAAAGTAGATGCTGACTTTCTCGCGGCTTCCGGTACGATGATATCCTTTGTAAATTCTATAGAATTCCGAGTTTTTCATCCTCTGAGGCATTTACCTTATGCACAAGTATTTCAATTTTTCTTCAGCAATTTTATTTGACTTATATGCACACCAACGATAAAATCCGCTTTCCCACAAAAATTAGCTTTTAGCAACTACTTTAATAATATAATTGGGCACACTCTTTTGATAAATGAGTAAATACTGAAGTGCATAAATTACAAATCTAGACAGAAGGTATACAAATGCATCGGAAAATTATACATTTCCGTTTTATTACGTGTTGGAATTTTCCAGGTGATGGTACGATGGTATTTAAAGTAACTGACTTCGAAAATGGAAGATTTGTTGCTTTGGAATCGAACACATTTTTCCATCCCAGAATTGAATTTCGATTTGTACATTCAGACATTTTTAAAAACGCAAATAAAACTCAGGAAATTAAGTATGAAAATGAAAAATTGGACTGCAATTCCCAACTGAAAAGCTCTCAACTGGAATTACGTTTGCAATTCAAGAGACGTTCAGCAATTTTTCAGGTAATTTTTTATCATTTCATTTTACAATATAGCACACACTCAGAAAAACTAGTCTCAAATATATTTTTTCATCCTATATAATTCGCATATCAAAAAATTTTGCACAATAACGCATTTATACATTCTCCAAAAAAAGCACCTAGGCCAATGGAAAAATCAATTAAACTTCAATATTAATAAGGGGTAGTCCATAAAATACAGAGCGCTAATCTCGAGACTTTTGAACCGTCTCCCCCTTCCCCCCACCCCCCACCCTAATTTCACCACCCGTTCACATTTTTTCTCAGTTTTTTGTTTTGAGTTTAGTACCGCAGTCATTTCACCGCATACGCCATTCCTCTAAGCGCGATATTACACACGGCAACTTTCGGGCTTACTTAAGCCGATTTTCGGGAGAAACGACTGAGGAGGGATAAGTTGCCACTCGAAATCATGGCTTATCGACAATCTGCATACATGCAAAGCGTGTGAACCTGTTTGGGAAAAGTAGTAGGCAGAAATCATTTTCGTTCTGACCGTCAGCAGGTAAAGATCTTGGGAAGTATATGAGCAGCAGCAATTTCAATGGTTTGAGTCCACACACACATATGTAAACTTGTGTAGCATATGCAAACAGGATTGGCTTATTTAAGCCACAAATGTAAGCACATTGGCTTATTAAGCCCAAAAGTTGCCGGCTTAAATAAGCCAAGTGTAATACCGGACTAAGAGTTTGGTGTTTTTTTTGAACAGTCCCTAAAGAGAATAAATGCGACTTTCATTTAACAAATAACGACTTGCTTAAAGTTAATTAAATCGGAAACGAATCCATTGAAACCTTTGTAAAATTTCTACAATGCTATAATTCCTCTTCTTCGTTTTATCAATAGGTGAATTGTAGAAAATCATCTTTATTCGATTTTTCTTACGTACATTCACTTGAATACGTCTGTTAAACTAAAAGCTGTTTGTAAAATGCGAAATTCTTTGTTGGTTTTGTGTAAAGTTTTATTTCGTTATCTCAGAAATATAGTCCATTCCGACCATTTTACTGCAAAATACAGAAAGCAATCCAATGCAATATTACTTACAATTCAACACCCATGCAGTTACCGATCAATGGGAATTTTTCAAAAAAAAAAAAAGTATGAAAATAAAACTGCAGCAGACACGAAGAGCGTCATTGAATGAGTGATGATATACACCCCCGATTCATCTTTGCAATGGGAATTTCACAAACAATTCTTGAAAAGAAAAAAAATCACACAAAAAAATCATGGGAAAATAAACTTGCTGAAGTATCCTTTCTGTGAACATTCTTGGATAGCATTTGTTTGCAAAAGATGACGGGAACGATGCTGATGACGCAGTGTCTGTACTTGGAGCAAGTCAAAACAAATGGATGGAGAGTAATTGCTAACAAGGTTAACATCCTGTCTGGGATGATGGTTTTCCTTTTTCAATTGACGTCATAAACGTCAACAGGGCATCTACATTGAAATCTCAGGAGGAAAATTCCTTTTATTTCTCACCATATTGCGATGAAAGCTTTTTTGCCTGAAAATTTTTCTTTGTGGCAGATTTATCTTTGCAAGCGGTACATAACAGTTAACGTCAGGAACAGGATATTGTCTTTTGCGTTGTTTTTTTTATCAGAAAGATATAATGAAGGATATAAGGAAAAAGACTTTTTGTAATTCAAATTTTTTTATGTGATAATTAGTACGACTGTGTAAAGTTTTTATCAAACATGAAAAGCTTTACGAATTCTTTACAAGCAATTGTAAACATTTTTCTAAAGGGATTAAAAAAAACAGCTTTGGATCAAAACAGGATTAAAGGCTTCGTGTAGATCCAGCAAAACCATATTTTTATACAAAAAAAAAACATTTCGAGGTTCGAACTAGAAGCACCAAAAAAAAAACAACCAAACTTTGGAACAACACAATGTGAGGCGTTAAAAGCTAGAGTGGACCAAGCCACATAATCGAGTTTTTGAAGCTTTTCCACTTTTGTACTATTATTGACTGTAAATTTAAAAAAAAAATTCTGTGGACTTTATTACTCAATGTTGAAATGTTCTTTTGTGCATCCAAACATTTTTATCTAAAAACTAACTCGCAATAGTGATTCAAACACAAAAAAATTCACGATTTCGACATGTGGGTTGGTCCACTCTAGCTTTTAACGCCTCATGTATTCCAGTTGAAGAATCCCAAAAAGAAAGGGATATTTTCATTTCGCCGCCAATACATTAACCGATGCGTCTATAAAATACGTCACACGTTTATAGGGGGTCTGAAGTAGACTACATGCAAAATATCGCGCTAAATTGGAACAGAATTAAGGATATCCGAAATTACCGCGACGTTTTTTATAGACAGTCCCTAACAATCGTCCATTTAAGATGTTTTTCATCAATTCTGGTGGTTTTGACGAAAAAAAAAATCGATTTTTGTCTGAAATCCTGTTAAGAAAATGTTTAAGGATGCAAACTATTGTTGATATCCGCAAGTCCCATTCCAAATTTAAAAAGAATTTCCCGTCTCCAGTGATTCAAGGCAATCTACAATCAACCCACATTATTATAAATTAAACGAGCCTGTGTGTCGTACATGTTACTTATGCCTTAAATCATCTTAGACCATTCCAATTCAAATCCCAATTGACCTGTCATTAATATTGATCCGATTTTCATACTCATTCTATGTGAACACTCACTCTTATCCCTTATTATGTTATCCTATTTACAGTATACCGTAGGAGCAATACTTCGAAACATCTTCCAGACCGAACTACGGAGATCGCTTAAAAATTTAGAAGCAATTCTGAACGAGTCTTCAAGAGTTCCAGGCATTTTCCCCTAGGCATAGCGTATTTTTAGACGATGAGCAATCGGACTTTAACATCCTATAACACATCCTGGATCCTACATCGCACACATATCTGGCTATCGAACTACAATAAAACCCAGTGGAAAGTGGAAACTGCCTGCCGGAAAGTGAAAAACTATCTTCTGTGCTAGTAGTCGATATATGTGATGCTCTATTTTCATGTGTTCATTTTGGGAATTCTTGGTAATTTGGAATACGAGTAAACTTCCTGTTCGAAGTGTGAATTGAACATGGCATACCATTTGTGTGTATCGGGAAAATAAAACACAAAACAAGCCATGTCTGACTTCATTGTTACATATACTGGTAATTATTAATGCATTACACGTACTACATTTTAAACAAGATAATTGTATGTAATATTAAGAGAGAAATAAAAAACATTTCTACCGAAGATGTTTTAATTAGGATAGTTATGGTGTTTTTTTCGAAGAAAGTTTTAATGTAAATTTGTGATAATGCATACTTGGGAAACTTTTCAATTTCGTATTTTACTTAGCAGTATACAGTGTTGTGCCGCGTGATGTAGACTACACCATTGTCTACGCGTAGACTATTACTGTAGACAATGGTCTATTTTCTACGCGTAGACAATGTAGACAATCAATAAAATAAAGGATAGCTGATTTAGTTTTAAAGTCTGATTTTCTTCAAATAATTTTAACATAATAAAGCACAATTTCCAGGAAGCAATCGCCAAATGCTGTAATGGAGAACTTCGGAGCAAACTTTAGTGGCATTTCTAATTCTTTTCATGCAATCTAAGCGGTTTTTTTTTAATTTTTGCAATTGAAATCACATTGAATTCTAAAATCTTTTTGCTTTACACATTTTTTAATATAACGAACCGTTTGTTTAAAAAACTGATTCATTTGTATGGGATGGCTTTGCTCATTTAAGAATATTTGTTTAATTTGTTCGAAAAACACGTTTGTTTCTAGTCTTTAGCTTAATTCCGTTGAGAGTTGTCGTATTTACCGATAGACGGAAATCTATACGGAAGTAATTGAAATCAAATAATATATAGACCTATCAAAGGTCAGTCGATTTCGGCTTTGACAATATATGACCCACTAATGACTTTGTTTTGACAGATATGAGAAAGTCTACATTGTCTACGCAAAGTCGGCATTGTCTACGCCAATGTCTACATTGTCTACCCCAAATCGATTGTCTACGCTATTGTCTACACTAAAGTGTAGACAATTAAAGTCTACGCGTAGAGGAATAACACTCGCAGTATAGGTGATGGTTTTTTACACCATGATGGTGTAAACACCATGATGGTGTAAACACCATGATGCTGTTTTACACCATGATGCTGTGGTGGTTTTTTACACTTTCATATGGCTTAAATTTGTCGCCAAATAGTAGAAACCCCTTAAATAAATTTCTGTGACCAAAATATTTTTGAGAGAATTGCCTTAGCCTTCGCGTACAGCAAGTAGTGTCCCGGGTTCGTGTTTGCCGAGAAATTTGTATGAAATTCATACCCTACAAATTTTCATTATAGTGTCATATTCAAAAATATTCAAAAATATTTCTTAAAAGATTTTATTTAGCTTGCTTTTTTGTATGTTTGTCAGGGTCAAATCTTGTAACCCAATTACGAAATATTTCCAGATATCCGATTGACTTGAAATTTTTGGACTTGAAATCACACATACATAACTCCGGTGACAATATACAAATAATATGCATATGCGTATACATCAAAAAGAAAAATGCAGACTATCAGGCACTATGTCGTTGAAATTATCACAAGTACCCATCGTATGTTTATCAGATAAAAGGAAAAAAACATAACAAAAGCTATAATTGCCAATCTAGCAATTATTGAAAACCCGTATGGTGATATTCGTATCAAAATTCGAACAGTTGTACCAAAATTCCACTTTGAAGTCAAACTTTCTAATAAGATTTTTTAAATACCGCCATCTAATGGTCCATTTTTTCCCATGGACGAACTTAGCCTCGCTTTTTACGAAAAACGAATCTGCGTAAAATTTCAAATCTCTAGCTCAATCCGTGCGCTCGCAATCCGCGCCACAGACGGACGGGCGGACGGACAGACGAACGGACAGACGGACGGATGGACGGACATGCTAAATTCAATTTTTTTTTATCATTCTAAACACACTGGTGTAATTTGGTTTCACCATACGGGTATAAAAATATCTCACTTTGATTTCTGATATACTCTGCCCAAAAATTGATTTTTTTTTCTTCCTAGTACATTTCTTATATTTGAATCGTATTATTTATCTCGACTATCAAAGAAAAATCTTTCTATACGAAAATGGGGCACCAGAGCTACCTAAATGAATTGTGCCACAGAAGATTTCTTTGAAGTTCTTAATATAACAAAATCCCGGAAATTCAACAACTTCCTCTTGGCAATTACTCGTTTTTATATAATATACGGATATTTTTCATCTATACCAATTTTAATATGTAGATAGCTAATTGGTTGTATATAGCTTCTTAGCAAATATTTAAGCTATTCTAATATCGCTATTCTAATAAAGAGATATTAAACTTTATTCACATAAATTGCTTTGAAGCAAAAAGTCGATAAATTAAACCATTACGAGAAGTCTTTTCAATTTCATTTTAATTTGGAATTTTTTTTTTCAGAAATAAATAAATAAACGATTAAAAGGGCTCTCACAAAGGAAATGCTTAAAAGTTCAATTCAGATGTTGAATTTTACAAAATACCAAACAGAAGAGAGCTCTGTTTCCCTGCATTGAATGAATGAAAAATTTTCCGACGTGAGAAGAAAGGATTTTCATAAAATTAGAACCAAAATCAAAAAGCTAAATCAGTTTTCCCTTCAATATTACATGAAATTCTAACGCTCGTCGTCTTGTTTAAAGAAACTCCTCAACCGCAACTCATAGAAAGTCTCTTCGCTGTGATATCGAATAAAGTGTTTTGGAAATCGCTGGGAAACCCCAAGTTGGCCTTAAGCCAATGAACGCGAATATTTAATGGTGTGGAATTTTTTTTTTCGCCTTTAAATCTCCCAGGTTTCCCAGTTTCTGTTGTGCGCCTATTTTAAAGTTTCCTTTAATCGCGCCTTGATGTTGTCGACTACAAACCTCTTTAAATGGCTTTCATTCATATTTTCTTTTTATTCACTTTTTTTTTTGCTTTATTTTCGAACATTTATCCTTAGTAGTGTACTCAGAGGGTAATTGATGCTCTTTACGAGTTTTGGCTGGGAGTGTTGAAAGCACTTTACACTTCAAGGAGCACATTTTATGCTCGAAACGCTCGTTTTTTGTGTCGTCTTGTGTTGTTAGGGGCAATGAAAATGGCAATGGCAAAAACTCCTTTTTGGGGCAAATTTGCTCAAAGGTCGGTAGTTTACGATGATTTTTAATCTAATAGCAAGTTAAACGGTTTTACAATTAATCACAGAAACATTCACATAGCTGAAAAGAAAATAATTGTATGATTTTATTTGCATATAAATATTTGAAAGAGGACAAATCCTTTGGCAGAAATTTCAACACAATAACTTCTGACCGGATTCCTTTGGTAAAACATTCATTTATTGGATATCACAATTGGTAACAAAGTAAGATATTCTAAACTAAAAAGTTTATGTTACAACATAAACTTGGTCCTAACAAAAGTCCAACCTTTCGCCGCACGTGTTTACCGAGTGGAAAATTCTTAAAGTAAATAAACGGTTTAAAGTTTTCATGCTGTACTTTTACATTTGTGCAATTTTCAGCTCACCCTATCCCCCCGTCCCGCAATTTTTTCTATACATAACAAAGTTTCTGCACTTCACAAAGCAGTTACAGCTAACGATAGGTTAAACGGTATTTAGTGGTATAGTATTTACTGCATTTCATATATAAAAACTACGTTAACATGAGGAAGTTTTCCTTTGGGGCAATAAGTTTCAGGTACCAGCTGTGTAAGTACGAAAATTTCTATGAAATCAGTTTTCCGTTTGGTTAAATTTCATTTCATTAAAATTATTTCGAAACAACATAAACTTGATATTCACCTAGTAAACTATAAGCTCAATAATTTGACATTAATATATAGGTTGCTATAAAGGAACTTTTCAGTCGACCATCTGCAAGTAAATTTCAAATAAAGGAAGGCGTAATTGTCAATAAATCATTCAATTGATACACACACTATATCTATAATAGTTGATTTCATTATAGAGAATTAAAAATTTAATTGCATCAGTTGTTCATCAAAAGAATTTTAATAATTTTACTCGGAAAATTGTCGACATTTGTTTAACAACAAAGTGTTTTGTTAAGATTAAAATCAATAAAATAGTAGAACAGAAAACTTTTTAACAAAAGATATTACATTTTAATTAATTAAACGTTTTTAAATTAAAGTTTAGCATCAAAAAATATAAGACGTTTGTTTTCAACGGGCGATTTTCTCAAAAACCACTGAACCGATTTTAACGAAATGTTAGTGTTATGCTCACAGTATCTGTTATCCATAATTCCCTTTCCTCCGCAGCCCCTCTCCAGTTATTTCTTGAACCGTTAAAAGAACTCGATCTCAGTTTTTACCGTTATACAGTTTCGTTCATCTAAGAAATTTTTTGCTTACTAAAATCCCTTTCCCCACTTCCGTATAGTCCCCTCACCAGTTATCTCCTGTAATTCTGATAAAATTTTGATCCTATTTTGATGACTAGGCAAGCTATCCTTTAGGGTTATATGCGGAAATGTAACCGCGGTATTAAATCTCAAACAAAAACTCGAAAATGTTGAAGAGGTTATGCGGAAATGTAACCGCGATATTAAATCATACTAATATATAAAAATGAGTTGGTGTCTGTCTGTCTGTTCCTCTTCCACGCAAAAACGGCTGAACCGATGGACTTGAAATTTGGCATGAGTGTCTGTGGTAGTTCTGGTTCCAACATAGGCATACGGAAAAGTAGCGCGAGGGGTGGGGCGAGTAAGGGGAGGGGGTAAAGTGATCTCGAAACTCAGTTTTTGCGCTATGTTACTCTTTCGCGGGGAAACAACTGAACCGATTGGCCTGAAATTTGGCATAGATGTTCGTTGGAGGTCTAGCCCCAACACAGACCCATTAAAAAGTAGCCCGAGAGGTGGGGGGAGTAAGGGGAGGGGATAAAGTAATACCGAATGCAAGTGCTGGAATTTTTTGTTAGTTTGTTAATCATTTTCTGAAGAGAAAAAACTAACGAACAGCATGCAGGCTACCTAATTTTTAACCAACTGAATTTAGTTTTCCTAATTTTTTTTCTGTTCACCCTTTTAGCCAGGCGAAGCCGGGTCCAAATTCTAGTCTCAAATAAAAACTCGAAAATGTTCAAAGGGGTATCCAACACTCAGAAAAATAACAAAACCTATCCAAGTCAACTTTTTAACAAATCAAATCTAGCCTGTAGCAGGCAGACGAAGTTATCAATTCAATGACATTACATCCTCCAAATACCTATCTCAAGTCAACCCGTGCAGCCCCTTACGCCCTACTTTACTTGCTATAGGTTTAAATTTTTAATTTCTTCCGCCACAGGTGGACACATTTTTACTTTTCCCAACGCATGTGATCGCACGCCTAACATAGGCTAAATTTTCTTGCTGGAAGCCAATTACGCCGCACGCAAGTCGACGACTTTTACTCCATTTTTCTGAGTGTATAAGAGGAGCAAAAAAGCATCCACGCGCGTAGATATTTTATTTTTAGTTTTCTATTCAATTCACATTAATTTTTATGAGACAATCGTGCATTAAGAGTTTGAAACATCTCAGAAATTAAAAGTTTTTCAACAGGTTTCCAGTCTAAATAATATCGAAAATTAAAATAAATGCCAGTGAAAAAATTGTCCTCCTACTGTTGAAAGTTTTCAACTCAAGACAGTGAAAAATTACTACAGAAAGTTTTTTTTTCTCTAAACGCCATTGAAAAACAAATAGCACTAACTTAAATAAAATAGAGGACTTCATAAAATGTAACAAGACACTGTCCAATTGAATTTTATTGAAAATCATAAAACAAAGAGAGCGCCATATGCTCTTATCTTATTTTTTTATATATAAATTTCATCATCCTAAAACATCCATTACATCATCAAAAGCTCAAATGGCATCAGGAAAAACGTGAAATAGAGGACGAAAAAAGTCCATTGTCGCGTAAAAATTTCATAACATTCACTTCTCGAGTGCTAGAAGGACTCTGACATCGTAAGAATTTTCTGCTTAACAACTTGACCGGAAGAATTTGTCTTTTTTTATTTCAGTATCTGTTTGTTACACTTTATCCATGACATGGCGTAAAGTTTTATGAAAACTGCCATAAAACCAGATGTTCCCTGGTACGTGAAAAATAGTTCTCGATTCGATTCACTCAAAGGAAAATCATTTCAAATGCAAAGTGAAGATTTTTCCACTTTATTTCAATTCTCTTGGATTTTATTGTTATACAAGAGGATGCGTATGAACTTTATGAGGAGAAAAACAACACTTGACTCAAAGCCGATACTAAAAGAAGACACCTTAAATTATCGTTTAAGTAAAGTGGACACAGTTTATTTACAAGAAAGTCGTTTCATTAGAAAATTTCGTCCACAATTTTTTCGCTGCCAGTGCTAAAATCCTTTGGTCATAAAAATTAACTACAAATTCTAACCAGCATTTAAAGGGATGAAATATCCTTGCATCTCTTATTTATTACAGAAGCTTAAAAGTGAACATCAAGTGTAATTCATATTTAAGAATAGCGAGTGAGGTAAACATATTTCCAAGTCATTCTTGAGATATTCTAATGCATTATTCAAAGTGATTTTAATACAGACGTTCTCGACAACTTGAAAATTCAACAATTTATGCATTTTATTCATGTTCATGTAAAAGAGTCACTCGAAGAGGTCAAAATTTGTTTGTTTCGTACACATAAATGTCTGTGCATTGAAAGGGGGCTTGAATTTCATCCCAAAATTTTAGTCCTTGTGAAAATTGCACCCTGTGGACAGTATAGAAATCATAAATGCGAAATTTTACTACTGCCAAATGAAATAGTGCCATTTAGTCTGTCTCCAATACATACAAATGCAGAAAAAATTGTTTTTCAACCTGTATACGTATTTTAAGAGCAATTTCACTGAAGATCTGGACCTTTGAAATCCTTTTGTTTACATATTATTTCACAAACTTCATATAGATTGAGCTGGTCTAGTAAACATAGGAAGGTACACTTAAAACCACATGTGTCTGCATGGATCATATTATATTTTATGTTTGTATTTTGCTCAAGAAGCGCATATTTTTATTATGTAAGCACACTCCAGAGAATGGCAGAGGATAAACTTAGTTTATCTTTATGAATGTTATCCGCAAAATAGCATCGGGCATACGTCGACTGGATCTTAGCGCCCTTTTCATCCGGATAATGTATTTTTAAAATGCCACCATAAATATCACAGAAAATACGTACGTAAACTGATGTTAAAAAAGTTTCTTAGCAAAAATGTCCATATATGAAACGGCAAATATGAGTAAAAAAAAACCATCGCAGTGAGGTGGGTTTTGTTTTTTTTTCTTGAATAATCACTCGATTTTTTTTCTAAAAGATGCCTACGTCAGTATATTGGAACAGAAATATTAAAATGCCAAACGTTTCAACGAATATAAGCTACATACGTACATACACTGTAATTTTTTTTTGTTAATATTTAAAACAAAAACTTCTTGAAAGTAAACTTTTTCGGCTTGCGACCGAAAGTTGTGAAAGTCTTGATATTTTTGAATTTTTTAGATACAATAAGCTACAATAATAAATTAGATACAATAAATCATACAATAAAGCTGAAAATTTCTGCGATTTTAGTTGTCTGAAATGTTATTAGGGAAATTAAGTTTAACCGTAAAACCAAGATGCAATTCACTCCAAGGGTTTTAAATATAGCAGGCGAGGGGATAAGAAGTAAAGAGAAATTCGGGTTCATATTAAACTCCCAGCAGTAATCCATTAAAAAGGCACACATCTGAAGGGTGAATATCATAAAAAGTTAGAAAACAGTTATGGAGGGGGCGGAGGTATAGAGTAGAATTTGGAGATGGTATTGATTTTTTAAGCAATGAAATAATGAATATTCGCGTCAATGATACTACAGAATGGCATCTCTTTCATAAAAACCAGCGAAATTTCAAAAAAATCGTGAAAATCTCATGAAAGTCGGCAGAATTTCATGAAAATCGGGTGGTAAGTATTAAAACCACAAAACTCGTAAATTGCCTAACTGAAATTATAGTGAAACTTTTTTCAAAATTTTTAAATGTGTGATATTAAGGCAAACACAAACACATTTAACCACCCAGCCATTCACCTACAATACCACCAACGACCTTGTTTATTCCTAGAACCCTGAAATGTAGAAAATTCCTCCAAAGTTTATTTCTGCATTTTTGATTATTTCGCTTTATTCTTTTTTTTTTTGCCATATAAACGTTGAACGATGTCTCATCTTATATGATCTCTGTGTCAGGATAATGTGAAAGCTTTTCCTTCAAAGAATTATTAAATGACAGCGCGTCTTAAAGTTTAAGACGACGAAAATGATCTTTCAGCGTTATGCTGTTTTCGTGGTTTAATACAAACTGTTCCGACGACGAATGCCTCATTTTCAATGCTAGAAATACACATGCTAACATAACAACGGAAAATATGTTGATGATACACAAGCAATGCTTTTCACATACAACATAGATCTATATGCGAAATATGGCATTATCCTTCTGCATTGGATTTCAGATTGCCATTGAGGTTATGCTGTGAGAAGAATAGAAGGAAAATTCTTCATACCACCATGCGATTTGATTGATTATATTTTGTCTTTTGATTTATGAGGTTTTTATTTGCATTATTGAGCTGTTTAACCGAGTAAATATTTGAACATGTCGTTTAAATTGTATCTTCTGAAAGGAGATGATTGTTTCTCGGGAATCATAAGACATGCTGTACTCCTCAATATATTTCGCAACATATTTCTGTACATATGTATTCGTCAAAATATTCGTCAATTTACCATTAAAGCTAATAAAATGTATGACTCCGTCCGCCCCTGTTGTGTTCATAAATCATTCATAAAGACTTTTAAAGCAATTCCGTTAAAGATGAAGTGTCGATGAAAAATTTTGCAAATTTTATAACCATTTAATTGTTAGGTCTAGTTTTTAAGATAAGATAGTTTTAAGATGCACATAAATACTTATCGATGTATGAAATTTTTTGAACCACGCTCTATTTCATAAAAAAAAATAAAAAAAAATATTTTTTTAAAAAAAGCTTTTATTTTAAAAAAATGTACTAAAAAATGCACTAAAAAGGGAAAAATATTTTTTTGGGTGCTGCGTATCACAATTGGAGGACATCGGCACGCGACCGGAACCTCTGGCGAGAGACATTGCGGCAGGCCAAGACCGGAAACCGGTTGTAGCGCCGAAAGAGAGAGAGAGAATCACAAATAAAAGCGAGATAAATATTTGTTTTATTTTATTTTTATGATTTTTCTCGCTTTTATTTGTGATTCTCTCTCTCTCTTTCGGCGCTACTTAAAGTAGGGCAATAAGTGAAATTAAAGTAGGGCAATAAATTTAATTACCGTGCACTGGAATTAAGTTTTCTGTCTTAGAGGACCTTCCGTTATCCTGACAGACTTCTTAATGCCAGAATCTGATTCAACGATCCCAAAAACCCCCAGATGAGATTCTTGTCAGAAAATTTGAGGAAAAGGATGATCACGTTATCCTTACGGGACCTTCCGTTATCCTGACAGACTTGTTAACATCAGAATCGGATTCAGCGATCCCAAAAACCTCCAGGTGAGATTTTTTGCCGGAAAATTTGAGGAAAAGGATAATCACGTTATCCTTACAGGACCTTCCGTTATCCTTACAGACTTTGTAATGACAGATTCGGATTCAGCGATCCCAAAAACCCCCAGGTGAGATTTTTTTCCGGAAAATTTGAGGAAAAGGATAATCACGTTATCCTTACAGGACCTTCCGTTATCCTTACAAGGACGAAGTAGTGACAATATTGTCATCGGACTTACGTCTGCGTGCAAAATTTCAAGTGATTCGGATGAGTGGAAGTGGGTCAAAATTTGATTGCAAGATTTGACCCCACAGACAAACAGACAAACAAGATAGCGAGCTAAATAAAAGCTTTTAAAATACGAGCTTTTAAGATCGCGCTAAAGTATCAAAATGCGAGTTTCAAAATCAATGAAGCCAAATTACTAAAAAAAATCGATTAACATAGAAATCTACTTCCAACATTCTGTATGATAAAGAAAATCCATAAAAAAAAATTGTCCTTTTTTCAAAACACTCAAATCCGTAATGATTACTGTGATTAAATAATGCGATAAATATAATAAAAAAATTGCAGAAAAGTGTTCAAAAAAATCTATCTTATCGAAAAAACGGCGAAAAAAGTTTTGTATTCTAATCTTTCGTGAAGATAAAATTATAATCAGTGGTTAGTTGAAGTGCTATTCCTTATCAATAATAAAATTTTTATAATAGTTCGGTAGTAAGGTTTAATAGTGCTTGCACTGCAGAAACAGTAACCTGACGTTTATTTACTAAATATAGTGTAAAACTTTTTCTGTTTCTTTTTTTTTTGTTTAACATTTGTCAGAAAAAAGAAATATATCGCTTTTCATTCAATATTTTTTGTACACGTGACACTGTTTATTCAGTTTTTTTAAACAAAAAATTTCTGTGAAATAAATTAGCAATGAATAATTAACATAATTATTATCGCTTTAAACACCTTGCGATAAAATTCGGAATTTTCCGCTTATTTATAGTAAAATAATTACAAGCGCTTAAATTTATGGATATGATAGCGATAACCGCTTATAGGGTACATGTTTCAAAATAGGTTCATGTAAAAATTTAGTGTTTCCATATTTATTAAGTTCTTCTTAACTCAATTCTTAGCTACAGATTTAAAATTTTACACACAGCCACATTTTCAACAATTGTTTTAAACATGAAAAAAAAAAATTAGAATTTCAAATAAGTAAAACTCATTTTATAAGTCTGTAAAATTCTCTGGCTTGAATTTATTGCTTCTTGGTTGATATCTAGCAGATTTGCCCTACATAACTAAGAGTAAATTAAAATTAAAAACACAAGAGTATGACAAATATTCATATCAACAGTTGATTTTAAGTGTTTTAGCTGCTAGCACTTCTAAGTCAATCTTTGTCGGATATTAAAATGTAATAAAAAGAATTTTTTTGTTGGTTTTGAAAAGCGCAGCAAAAATTCACCGACGGTATCAAGAAATGGTCGTTTAAATCAAGTCTAGTAGAATTTGGAAAAGGGAAAATTAGCAGTGGTTGCGAAAAATCTAAAACCCTAGTGCAAAATTGAAAATGAATACATCCAATGTAGTGTGGAGGTTTTTATCTTTTATCAAACAAATTTTACGACGAATAATCTTCACACAACGAACACTTATGATTCTAGCAGCCATTTTAGTAGTTGTTAAAATAGTGTTGCTTCAGCGTCATTTTCAGGTAAATTAATTTCTTGTTTTTATTGAAAAATCATAAGTCGTGAATAGGTAGTCCAGTTAAATTCCGATTTTTTCGATATTAAACTGTTTTTTTTTTGATCAAAATTTTGAATTTTTAATAACCAGGTATTCGTGTTTGCATCGTGTTATTTAGATTGTTTGCATTTACTTCTTACGAAGTTCTGTTTTTCAAAATTTTAAAACAAATATTCCGAAAAAGTCCTTAAACTGTTTAAAAACAACTGAAAAACGACTTCGAAAAATAACCTTGACATATTTTTTTTACAAACGGAATTTCAATGTATTATAAATGCTGTAACGCTACGTTCACACTCTTGGCGAATGCAGGTGAATTAATTTTTGACGAGCGGAGCGAGAGTTATTGGCCAACGCGAATTTGCCGTCAATATTCTTGCCAATATTCACCGAATGTTTCGTAACTTGGCCGTTTAGATGCTCAGTACACTCAGAAAAATGGAGGCTAACTCGATGACCTAAATACGGTGTCATTGGCATCGGGCAGGCGCGCGTTCGCCTGCATGAGGGAAAGTAAAACTTGTGTTGACCTGTGACCGGAGAAATTCTGAAATTAAGCCACCAGCAGGTGAAGTAGGGCCTTGGAAGCTGCACGAGTTGACCTTAGATAGGCATTTCGAGGATGTAATGTCAAGTAATGGAAACCTCTGTCAGCCAGCTAGCGGTCAGAGTTAACCTGACAAAAAGTTGACCTGGACATTTTTCTGAGTGTACTTACCCGAAAGGGAAACCGATTTTTTGAAATGAACCAAAAACCACTAAACCATAGAAATTTCAGTGAACTAAAATCAAATTTTGAAATTTTAGAGACCAAAACCAGAACCAATTTTGTAAAAGCTTTGGAACCAAAAATTAGTAATCTAAATTCTTGGAACAAAAGCCGAACCCACACGCCGAAATTTTTTGGTTTGCATCTTTGGTGCTTACTTCTATTTAATGCATCTAAATTAATTGATGATTTTTTAAATTTAAAGGTTTGCTTCAAAGAAAGATTTTTTCTGGTTTGACAACTCAGTTATCACACAATCTTTGTATTTTAATCGAGAGCATAACTCGATTCGCTGAAGCCAGGTTCTTTCAACTTACAAAGAAAATCCTGAAAATTAAATACTAAAAATATGAAAATTGCATCAAAATAATGTCATTAATGTATCTTTAATATTTTTTACAGCATGCTAAAAATTTAAAATTACTGAGACACATTCAAAAATCAGTGGTGGTTGTTGAATATAAACCGAATAATTCATCTCTTGATGTTTGGCGGGTTATAAATAATCCGAAAGATCGACACCAAATTTATTCGGCATATTTTGACGATAGACCGGAGATTCTAGGTAAAAAGTTGTCCATAAAATACGTCACAATATTCGGGAGAGGGTTTTCTGGTGGTGTGACAACTTTACTAGACTCATACCAAAAATCTTGAGAAAATGGGGTGAAGGAGGTCGAAAAACGGAAAATTATCGTGACGTATTTAGACAGCTCCTGGTTTACAATACTAAAAAATTAAAAATTTGATTTAATTATCTCCTTTTTTTATTACAGCAGAGTTCCATAATTTGCAAGATAATGCATTGCCATATGGAACTATTCGAGTTATTGCTATTTTTCCAACAAAATTTGAACGCCAATTTTACTGCAGTTATTTGTAAATACCATCTAATTATTATTTTCAATTTAATAATGTTGTTAAAATGTGAATTTTCTTGTAGATTTGATCATGACAGACCGTACAAAATTGTAGCACTTGAAGCCTTACCAATTCATGAAAATTTTGAGATGGAATTCTCCGCTTTCACTATCGCATGTCCTGTGATAATTTTGCCAGATCAAAGACATATCGAATTACCAAAATATGTTGCCTTAACATTTGATGGTTTAGAAACGGTGACCAGTTTCGATTTCATACCTGTAAGGTAAAAATTCTACTGCCAGTAGAAATTACAGAACGTTTTTTTTAATTATGTCCTTTCTTAGTTATCCAATGAAAATTTCAGTACCACTAAAACGCGAATTAGCTCTCTTTATAGCACCGCTACAACACAATTACAATGAAGTTCGAAGACTTGTTGAATTCATTGAAATGTACAAAATTCTTGGGGTGAAAAAATTCTACTTTTACAACAAAAATTCATCGCAGGAAATCCAGAATGTCCTCAACTATTATGGAAAAACTGAAAATCTAATCAAACTAATGAAATGGAATCTAAATGGATACAAATTTCGTCAAGATATTCGATACGATGGGATTTTTGCTGCACTCAATGATTGTTTATATCGTGCAGGATTTATAGACAATATTGAATACATTGGAATTGTCGACTTGGATGAAATAATTATTCCATTTCACCACGAAACGTTATTAGAGCTCATTAAGCTCGAAGAAAGCGGTAATATCGGAGCGTTTATATTTCGATCGGCTTTTCTACATCGAAAATATCAAAATGCCAGCACAGAAAATATACCCGACTCTATTAAAAACAAATTTCTCTATACCCAGGCAAAAATCGAAAGAACCCGAGATCCTTATCCTAGTCATGACCGTAGCAAATACATTGTAAAGGCAAGAAGTGCCATTGAATTAGGAAATCATTTCGTATGGAGATTTATTGAAAATTTCCATGAAACTCTGATACACCCCAAAAAAGGACTACTTTACCACTACAGGAACGATTGTACGGAAACATCATGTCCTTTAAGAACTATCATTGACATTCGTGTTCAAAAATATGGGCCCAAAATTTGGCACCAGGTCGACGAAGTGTGTCAAAAGCTTTACCTGGATGGAGTATGCCCTATGACTGGATAACAAAAAATAACATCAATTTACATAAAGTATTTATTTTTACTCGTGTTTCATTGTTCTGCAGTACCTACAGTACCTAAAATTAAAAAAATTCTTTTTATTGAAAAATTTTAATAAAATAATTTACAGCATATTTTTTAGGCAGCTTACCCCCTTTTATTTCAAGAGCGATTTAGAAGATAGAGAGGCTACAGTGAACGAGGGAATATATGTATTTTAGTAGGAATCGGTTTGAGTCACGACTTATCTAGTCGGGAAAGCCCGATATAAATTCCACCATTTGTTGTGGTAATAACAGGAGAAGGGTAGGTGGGTGGCTAAGAGATGAGGAAGGGGTGTTTTGTTTTTATTTCCCGAAGAATGCCCGAGAAATTTTATATCTATCTAATTCAGCAAACCACATCCCAATCGGCTGAATGATTCAAAAGTTAGCAGGTGAGGGGTTTCGCAAGAGGAGGAAAGAATACAATAAAAAGTTATACTCTTTATTCTGCAACCCAAAATTTATTACAAAACTTTCAGCCAGTGATGGCTTTTTTAAGCCCAATATTTTTTCCAACAATCCCCTTCTTACCTTCAGTTTCTTTCCATTCTATTCCTAATACCAACACTAACACCTAATTGAATCATCCTATCTTTGCATAAAGTCCTTTTAATTCATTAATTCACCTTCTTTTTAGCCATCAGATAATGCGTTATAAACAGACAAACGACTCCTTGACGAAGGCAGGCACATAATTTCGTGTTACAGGTTCGGCTTGGATCAATGTTCATCGTTTTCCATTTTTATGTTCATCATACCCCACTATAAGCACATTTTACCACTCCCTGATGAGATGGATTCCACACAATTTGTTTAATTATCTTCGATTTTTGCCTTTATATGAGAAGCGAAATTCTCATCAACCATTCGACCTTATTTTCAAGGTGGAAATCCCGTAGGTGTGGAACCAGGCGCAAAAAGGAAAAACGGAAAAAAATCTTTAAAAGGACTAAAGGTGTTACGAGTATCCTTGAGAGCTCAGCTCCACCTAAACCCAAGAGACTATCCATCGACACGTATCGAATTTCATGATGGAAAATTGATATAGACAGGACACCGAAATCCATCCGTTGTTATTTCCTCATCCCCATTCCATTTTATCCTAGCCCAATCCTATCCTGTCTAATTCGATTCTCTTCTATTCGTTGCTGATGTGCCATAAACAGCTTAATAGCACCTCTGACCGTGGTTAACTTGCTGTTTTTCATCAGTTTTTCGCCAAGTTTGATCCTTTACGAAACACGAGTCCTTTTGGCTTTGTTTACGTTCTTGTATAGTCCTGCTGACTGCCTCGTCTGAATGGATGGCAAATAATGTTGATGTTTCTGATGATGATGGGTCTGGGTCGAATTAGTGGCGAATGTCTGATTCTGCGCAACTTTCAACCGAGCCTGCAGTCATTCCGACGAGACAACACTTTTCGAATGGTTTTCTACTGTTTTCCGTATTCTAGTTTCTAACCTAGAAAATCAAACGACAGGATTTCGTTGTTTTTTCTTTAGAGTTGAGTGTTGTGATGTATTCAGTTGAGGATGTGGGATACATTTGTGTTTGCCGAGACGAAAAACTTAACGAGCTCAAAATCAGATCTGTTGTTTATAGTGGAAAACATTTATTTTTTTCATATTTCGTTCCGGGAGATTGTGTTTTTTGATATTAGTGTGGCCTAACAATATGTGTAGCGCCTGTAGATATGCAATTTGAAGTGATAAGTACAGTGTAAGTGATAAATAAGTGCCTACCAATGGAGTGAACATTCTATAAACAGTTTGTGATTGAATAACGCAATTTTAAACGTTTTGATGTGTAAAATTCATATTCTGTGGATTTCTGAACAAGTTTTATTGACTATATTAAATGTATCTTAAAATACAAAACTAAATTGTATGAGTCATTCCTTAAATAACCTTGAATAGCTTCTAGTAAACTATTATACCTTTGCGAGTATATAAATACTTCAGGTAAGTGCAACAGGTGGTCAATTTATTATTCAATTAATAATATATTTAGTGCTTGCATAAAAAGCGATTTTAAGTAAGACTAAATTAGGTCATAAATGAAGAAAAGACAATTTTTTTAAATATGAAAAGCTTTTTTTTAAATATGGAAAATTTGTTTACATTCCCACAGATTCCTCACAACATATACTCATAAACAATCGTAAATAAGATGAAGTAAATCGCTGTGAATAGTACAAGGTCAAGGTCTTTGCTACAAAGTTTTAACGGCATAGAATTTAAGAGTCCTGAGTCCTATTTTGAAACTTGATGCGGTCATGACTTAAATTTCTCATTAATTAATTGGTGACCTTCATGAAATTTTTAGTATAGAATTGATGTCATTTAAAAGCCTACCATGACGAAAACTGGAACTCTTTTAACTGGAACTGTTTTTTTTTTCCTAGGGAACTTTTAATTTTGTCTTTTTTGTATGCAATAAAAGACGAATTGGTGAAAATTAAACTTTAAATTTGGCAATGATTGGCTGAATGGCGAAAATCGAATCACGGTTTGTGGCGCATTGCCTTAACACGTTGACCACCGAAGCAATTTTGCAAATGTTTAAAGGAAATGCCAATACATGTAGACCTGTAGAATGTCTGTAGAATGTATGTATGTATGAATAAATATATGTAGAATGTAAACATATGGAATGTATACCTAGTTATCAAAAATTATAGCCATGGCAGTCAATGTGTTAACCATGCTATTCACCCCACCATCATTTAAATGAATACTTTCCGTTTGAAGATAAGATACAAAAGCTGCTATTTTGTAAGAATATTTAGCTTTGTAATAAAAAATAAGCCAATTTAATTAAACCCTGTTTCAGAATAATTGACGAAAACCTGGGCACCAATCATGTATTCCGACGCGTCTCTGTCTTTCGACCTCGACGCAGCTTTTAACTCTTGACTTCGCCATATCTGCCGTTTGAAATTTCTCGGAATCGTCACTTTGAACTCAAACGTGATTCTGACTGTCACTCCAAGAAATTTGAAGCTGATGATATGACCAAGTCAGGAGTTAAAAGTTGCGTCGAAGTCGAAAGACAGAGACGCGTCGGAATACATGATTGGTGCCCTGAATTCATAAAAAACACTTAAATAAACTTGGAAATACTAAAAAGACTGTCCCAACATATTTAAATGTCTATCAAAATTTTCCCAACAAAATTTCAATTAAAAGTATATCCAAGGATGAAATACTTGTACTGGTGGCCAACACTCGACACGTTACCGGAAAATGTCACAAAATTCCTCTCAGGGTCATACTGGAATGGCAGACGACGTACAGCAAATTGCAATAAAACCCAAAAAATATAGTCGTTGGATCCATGTTTAATTTTCCATAATTAATTGTGGAATTAAATTTCCCAGCCGTACATAGAAAATTTTTCATCATCATCGTTGTCATCATTTCAGTATGATATTTGGTATATATATTTTATATAAGATATCTATGTTAATGCATTTTGGTTATATTTAATATCGCAATATTATTTTAAGCCCGTTACAAGTGCACTAAACGTAATATGACTCCAGTGCTTGGTGAGGTTAGGCAATTATTCTTAAATATACAAACATAGAAGGATGCTTTTGGACATGTTTTGTACTTAAGCACGAAGTTATAAATAAAGAAAGTGTGAAAGCAAAGGCAGAACAAAATTAGACAAAATTCTTCGAAATAATTATTTTCCAGCAAGAAATGTTTTAAAAATGTGCACCAACTAATCTATAGAAGAAAGTATAAAACGAGAAATCTTCATTCAAACCAACTTTTAGGCTCAAAAACCTTGAATTTATTATTGCTTCAATGCAATTAACCAAAAATTCTTGATCTACTTCGTCATATTGTATCATTTAATTCAAATTATATGGAATTGATCAAATTTTATCAATGTTACAACTGGGTGGCACTCTGGAATGTATGTATATAATTCAGCAGCGGATTCTATTCAAGCAGAGATCAATTTTATCCGATTGACCAGAACAATTGATCGTTAAGCGCATAATCGGAACACGCAAAAACACATGACACACCACATTCGCTATTAAGCATTAGAATATAGGCTTTAAAATGTGTGCACCCATAAAACTGAATAGTACACAATAAAAATCTACTACACTACTATGATCGTGAATTATCACGCAAATATAAATCGTAATTCGTAATTTATCTAACCGATCTAATCCGATACGCTTTTATTGATCGTGAATGCTTTTTTTTATAGAATCGCACGATCTCACGATCTCAGCATGGCGACTGGGGGGATCGTTTAAACACTATAGAAACATGCATTCGTACACGAGATTCGCAGCATCAGACAAGCTTCTAGTGTTCACAATTACAATAAATTTAAGCAACATCTATTATTGTCGTCCTATGATCGATTCTATTTATAAAATGCATTCAGTCAAGTTCCTGGCGATCAACAACAGCATCGTCATCCACATTAAGCGAACTTTGCCTGCTTTTGATCTTGATTCAGTTTTTTGCAGTTCGTAGACATTCTTAGTGGCCATCAAATTTTCCGGAAAATTTCGTATTCTAACTGTGAAAATTACCGGGCGTTAATTTTTGTCGTGATTAAATTTTGTAGTTTCAAATTTAATTAAGAACTCAATTGAATAGATTTTGCTGTGAAAATTCTAAAAATTCAATAAAGTTACCAAAGTTAAGTGAAAAATAAAATTGTTTATGCATGTGAAAATATTTCAGGAAAATTCTATTGAAAAATTTCAAAGGTGAGTGAAGAAGTTTTAACATTCATTGCCTTTAGTTATTCAATGAAATTTACATCACCTCAAAAATGGTTACCATCAAATTAATAAGGGATTCTAGATCAATTTTCGGTTGTTTCAAGAAAAACATCATTTATGACACAATTTTTTTGTGCTTTCCCCCAACGCATTTTACACAAAACTGATGAGGCAGATTGTAGTAGCACATTTTAGTTCGACCGGACGAGAGTTATAGCCTTCGACACTAAGTAAGGTAGACCATTTTCTCTCTGGTTCTTGATTTTCTTGAATTCGCCTTGAAAAATCGAAATAAAAAATAGTGTGAGCAGAATTGACACAATTTGTTCTATGTTGACACAGCTTTGAGCTTTAATTTGCCTCCATTTGCCCCACCAACTCCCCCTCTGGTTTTTTAGGTGCTCTAAGTGTTAAAATTTTGATTAAGGACATTTTTGGAAAGCCGAAGATTTGAACTATTTTTTGGAGGGCAATCTTCGGCGGTACCTTTAATCCTTGGTTTGTGAAGTTTTAGTTACGTTGTTCAAGAAAAACAAAAGAACAGAACACGCTCCCAGCTAAAATACAAGTCTTATAGCGGGTTTCACGAAACGTTTAGCGGTTACAAAATCGAGTTAGCTCAGCGTTTCTCAACCTTTCAGTATTCGCGGCCCAATTTTCAATCAAAATTGTCATCGCCCCCCCCCCCTCACCCTGCATACAATAAAATGTATACAATAATAATGTTGAGTATTTTGGCGCTAAACCTACACTACTACCCTAATTTTAAACACAAATTACCAAGAAAACAGTAATTTATTGACATTTGGCAACACCGATCCTCAGCGTTGACAAAACAAGAATCCGGTGCCTTTATATTGCTCTTGCGTCATTTTTGTGGTTTCGCGAGAAGTTGTTCTAATCCTGAAATCACAATGAACGCGAAACCGATGCGAAACTGGCGCAGAAACTGTCATTTAAAAGTTTGGTTCCCACAAATTGTTTGAAGTGAGCACAGTGAACGTATAAAACGCAGCTACAACGTAACCGCAACGCAAAAGTTTGCAAACTTCTAACTTTGCCGCAGAATTCTGCGTTGACAGTTCATAAAGTGAGGTTGGAAAAATGTCGTTCGAGGAAAAATTGATAGCCTTAGTGCAAATAACAAAGATAAAGACCAACAAAGCAAATTATCGCTTCAAAATTATCCATTTTTGTAATTTTTCCAAGTTTATACCACTTTATATTATGTCACTTGTACTACTTCACGAGCTGCCATTGTGCTCTGCCGCTAGAATTTTGCACTGCGTGACAGTTCAGAGCTTTGTAGTTGCGTTGGTTTCGCGTTAGTTTCGCGTTCATTGTGCTCCAAGCGTAAGTTAATAAGTTAATTATTCAATATTATGTCGAAATGTATTTTGTTTTGTATGTGGGTATGTACTTTCCTTTCAGTCAATTAATAAACTTTTTTAAATATTTTGTCTTGGATATGCTCGCGCCCCCCCTTAAATGTACTCGAGCCCCACAGGTTGAGAATCGCTGAGTTAGCTAACTCTTTTTGCTTGTAATTTTATCGCTAACTCGATTTTGCGACACATATTTTATGTACAGCTCCTTACTTTATTTGATTTGAAACACTTTAGCTCGAAAAGATCTTTACCAATCAAAATTTCCATCCATGTCTTCTCAGACAAAGGAAAAGCGAAAGATTTGACACAAGCATGGTTTTTCTTGCCCAAATCCAGCAGTTTAAAAAAATGAAAAAATAATAGCAGATTAACCCTAGTCCCATCTTGGTGTAGAAAACTACATATATGTTTTCCCTCTTGTTTAAAAATCTCTGGATCTGATGGGAGAGCTTGGCAGCCGAGTTCTGGAGACTTTTGTAGTACACAAAAAATTACATAAAATATATTAAATTTTCCCTAAATAATATACGATGTTATGTTGAATGCACCAACTTCCATACAAAAAGTGTGAATATAGAAATCGACACTCAACGTAGAATTATAAATTTTTTCTCAACGTAGGACTACTATTAAAACACTTTTTTTAAAACTTAGAAAAAATATGAGTCCATGACTAAACAGTGCAAAACGAAATTACATTAAATTTCTCTTAACAAAAGCAATTCAGCTATATAATCATAATTAGATTCAATTCCCGTAACACCCTTTTCCACATTCGATCAAGATTAAAATAAAATAAAGTCATTAATTTCCCAGTAGTGGAAGAAGAATATATCTTATTCCATTTAGAAAAATAACAAACATCTTATTCGATTATGTAAACATATCAGTTCAATATTTTACTATAGAGAAGTAGTCGCTTGTTATTCATAGTTTCTTATTCCCAATCGAAAGACAAAAATCCCAAAATAAATTCCTTGTTGCCAAAAAATCGACGAAGAGAAACGTTGGCGCGGCACTGTCGGCACCCCGGGAAAGTGTCTGGAAACAGCCCGGAACGATGAAATTTTCTTATTTTCCACTACTGCGTCACTTCCATCACACCAAAAGGCCAATAAATCACCAGAGAAAAATCTAGGAGGGAAATATTCATCTGCAGTAATTCATCTGCTCGCAAGTTGATCCGGAGCGAGGCGCCTTTTTCACTCAAGCTGCCGATAAAGATGAATGACGACATTATCTCGAGTAGAGTTTTTCGCCGCCCCATCCTTATATCCTAACTAAATTCTGTACCGCATTTTGTACGTCGCATTTCGATTCGGATAGTGGAAAAACACTGATTCCCATGTGAACCCCATTTAAGCAACAAGGAAAATCATCGACACTTGGATTGGATCCAAGGTACTTGCAGTTATTTCATAGGATAACATCAGCACGAGCAACGAAGCTGCAAAAACAAAAACGTTTCCCAATCCCAAAGATTATTTTTCCAGTTTTAATTTCTGTGCCATTTTCCCGATTACAATTTGATTTCGTCTATATAGGCTAGTATTTATCGGATAGCTTCAGTTGTTTCCATCTGTACCAATTTTACAACGCAAATGTCCAATTTTCCTGTATAAACATTTTCCGAAACTCAAATTCCCACTCGACAGTCCACAAACTGGGAAAATTCTGGTTACATAAAATGTGGTCAATTTGGAAACATCCAGCATCCAATAACAGTGGTCAAAATGACTGCAATTAGAGTTTGACGTTGTTTGTGAAAATTTGTGGGTGGTATAGAGAGTTGTAAGTACGAACTGTTTTCATCTCCATGAAATTTAATTGGATTTTGGTCAATTGCAGTTTTGATATTTGTTTGATTTGATGAATATTAGATTTTTTCTGGTATTTTCCCAAAGAATGTCCTTTAAAATGAAGGTTAGAAGCTGTACATAAAATATTTCAAACTCTTAGGGAAAGGGGGTGGAAGGGGTAGGAAGGGGGTAATATGACCAATGTGGGGGGGGGGTGGCAATCCGAAAAAAATAAAATTAGCTAAAATTATCCTGACGTATTTTATGGACCGTCTGTTAGGTGGAACCCTTGAACATTTAAGTGGCCCCGGAAAACCAATCCCTAAAAAGGCTTGCTAATTTTCGGTCTTGGTATTTTCCCATTTTCCCATATTTATTTATCAAGAAATAAACGCAACATAATTGTATTTGTTTATTGACCCAAAAATCGAAATAAGCTGATTTGGCGACCTTGTTCTGCGATATTTAAATGTAATTTCCCATCCGCATAAATTGAATGAATTAACCCAATGTCAATGTAGAAAATTCTGCATTTTGCTCGCTTAGGTACAGGATATCGAAACCATGTATACAAAATTGAATTCAAAATATTGCCTCGGTTTGACTATATTCAAATATTTTGACCAACAGTATCGATAGTTTCCCTTTAACCATCGGGAAACGAATTGAATTAAAATACAATCCAATGATTTCTATCGGTGAAAACCAATTTAATGGCAGTTTTGTGGAACGAAACGGTAAAACTTGATGTGTTTTCAGGTGTTTATTTTTTTAGCTACGTGTGTGATTTGATGGTTTGCTGTGGTTTAACAAAACTGCAACCCATCGAAATATCTAGGAGTGCATCCCGAGTATAGAATCCTTTACTATGATGAGCGCCCAATTTCGTATCCCGACATCTCACCCCATTCCACACCTCATTAGTACTTTAATGAAAAACCGATAAGGAGTTAACTTCGCTTTTCATTGCAACTATCCTGATAAAACACTCCCATCCAAGGGATTTCTACGTGAGTTGAACTGCATTATAAAACCAAATCTAAAATCAAATTTATTCGATTAACTATACCTGAGCGTAAATATCTCAACAACATAGACGAAGATAAAACCGTTTCCCCTTCCTCGCACAATTTCCGATCGACGAAAAAAACGTATCGATTTCCCATCTCTTAAGTATTCACAATGTGATTTCACTTTAATTAGCTTCAGTAATTGAGTAACACCACCTGAGCAAAACCAACAGATATTGTATTAAATTACGCTCAAGTCGGTATTGGCTTAAAGTTACCCTTCTTGGGGTGGTTATTTTAGTATACCAACCATCAACTTATAGCATAGCCCAACCAGCAACGTTTTAATAAACATATCAAACAATTATGTGATTGCAACTAATTTTATTCTCCTATGAACTAATTATGTTATTCACTCGAAGGTTGGTTATTTGGTACTTAATTCAAATTTTAATACCGTCGCGTCTACCATTGACCATTGGCAATACAACAATCGGAAATGAATGCGGTAAACGACTTGTGGTATCAAATTTTAGCTCAAACGCGAATATTAAAGTTTCCTGAACAATGTTTTTTCGCCTTTTGCTTTCTTATTGTGTAACACATAGAGTAAAGTATTGTGACTGCAATATAGCCTGTTTTCAAAAATTTTCGGAAAATGTGGTAACTTTTGTAAAGTTTAACCAATTAGGATACAGTTTTTATTTAGTTTCTATAGGTTTTCAGGCCTTGGATTATCGAATACATGAAATCCCTTAAGTTTTCAGAATGCTAAAAGAAGGTCCTTTAACTTCGGTTTTCGAAAGAAGATTAACCAAGAATTTTGATTCTAAGGTGGATCAAAAATTGTAAGTTACACCACGGCATCCCTGTTTCCCTCTATCCCTCTCTATCTATCTCACTCTATCTATCTCTTTCTCGCTTTAACTCTCTCATCTCTATACATCTCTGTCTCTCTCTATCTCAATCTATTTCTCTCCATCTGTCTCAATATCTCTAAATCTTTCTTTATCTTGCAGTATCTCCCTCTCTCGCTCTCGAGGTGTCTTCACGCTCCTCGTTTAAGCAGAGAACAAATAATCTAGAGAATAAACTCTTAGAACAAATTTTTGACAAATTTCCCCTTCGAAGGGGGGAAAAATGTCCCTATCATTCACTAGCTACGGCCTAAAAGTTAATTACTTTTAGACTAGGGAGCACGAAGCAGAGAGAATCATTTTCGTCGTATCTATTCAATGAGATGGAGGAATCGAATGGATAATTTTTTCCGTGTTACATCGGATCCTCTTGCTTCATCTCACAGTGGAAAAGTTTTCTCTAAAAATTTGTTCTAAGAGTTTATTCTCTAGATTATTTGTTCTCTGGTTTAAGTCGGTCTGAGGGAAAAATCAATATCCCTCCGAAAATTCAAGAGATAGCTGGACTACAGGTTCAATAGGTGAGACTGATTTTAGCGGATGTAAACGTTCCCTAGGAGGCAAAATAATGAAAACCGGATCAAAATTGTTTTAGCGAAGATAATAGGCGAAGGGTTGAGAAAATTTGAATTACTACAATATTATTCAATGTTAAAACTTGCAAATTGAAATAAGTAAGAAATCTGTTGATCATAAATTTTTTTTCTTATTTTATGTAATAAGCATAGTAAGGATGCTGAGGTGCCGAAGCAAAATTTACGTTAAGTCGGTAATGTCTCAGACACCTGACTACACAAGTTTATGTTGAATAGAGAGAGAATTCTTTACGACCAATTCGCTTGATCGTTTGCATTTTATTAGCACTCTCTATCAAAAAAATAAAAATATAGATTGTGTTATTTAATTTCGCCAGCATCTAACATAATCCAAACACAGCCACCAGCAGCAGTGAGGATTTATGCGATTATTAAATTTTTTACGGGCGCCAGTATTCGTTCGAGATTAACATGAAAAACTTAATGAAAAAAAATTAATGATTCTCTGGTTATCAGGTGGATATTAAATCAAACAAAAGATTTTAGAATTATAAATTTGAGATGCTCCATATTCTAAATTGATGTTAATTGCTATCAAGAAGATGAAGCTTACCGGTTTAGATTTCATTATTCGAACCGAGTGTGACATGTAGACATGAAGGCACGTTTTGAGGAATTCAGGATGGCTGGGGAAACGCGTATAAACAGCGACGTTTACCTTCAGGAAGTCTTCGATTGGATATTAATTTGCTATTCGTTGTGCAAACACATGTGTTGCTTTCAGGCTATCAAATTTCATGAACTTTTTTCTGATAAGTACCAGAATGGATTTTATATGGTATCGGAACAGTGGTTCTAAATATTTTTTAGTGGGCGTCTTTGAATGACGTTTTTGGCATTTGGTTAATAATTTGGTTGGTTCCCTGGGGTTCTGTAAAAAAAGTTAAAATAGAGCCATGTTTTAGGTCCCCAGTTAAAATATCGTTAAAAAAGGTTTTTAACTTCGAAGTTTAATTATTAATGGGTACAATAATAATCTTTGTAAGAGAAGGGGCGGGGGGTGTATCAAAATTTGTAGTTACACCACTGAGTGAGTAAGTATAATACATCATTTGACTTAGAAAAACCGTTTGTAAACTGAGAATATCAGAAGAATAATTTGCTGAAAATTAAAAAAATTCTAGGAACCCAATTTTTTTTAATTGTTTAATGACCTTTTGCACCAATAAAACTTAGCAACTTAAGCCCAAGTTAAATTATTTAAGCCTAGAATTTCTATGGTATAAGTAGGCTAAACACAACTTGATTTTTTCAGAAATGGTAGTGCAATCAGCTATAACTGTCCTTTATGAAAAATTTTGGGTGACTGAATTAGAACTCTAAATGTGATTGTTAAATCACATTTTGAGAACCAATTGATGATGGTGTTGACCGATTAAACTTCCGCACATGGCCACTTCTTCCAGTGACCAACATATCTTCTGTTTTAATACATAAAAGAATCCACACCACCGATTAACACTCGGATATTTATGTTATCAGTTGCGCACTTAACCCCTTGGAAGTAACTTATTCGACGAAAAATCCAATAAAATTCGGGTGAAAAGTTTTATGATATTTTTGTAAACGCTTTCTCTGTATTTTCATATACAAAAAGAATTCATTAAAAATTTTGTGTCACAAAATGTTGAAATTTTGTTCACCTACGGGAAGTGCTTACAAACAGCGTGTTGAGGTAATGGAGTTTTTTTTGAATACAATTAATTACACATTTAAAATTTAAAAATAATGGCAGAGACCATGTTTTTTATGTTTTTTATTGCAACACGGTAATGCAATTTCCTTTTATGATTACTCGAAAGTAATTTTTACTTTATGAAAATTGTGGAAAAAGCACTTAAAAATTTATAGAATTTTTTGTAGCAAAGGAATACGTCTATAATTAAATTCGATGTTTTAAAAATAAACGAACAACGTTGGAAAATATTTACTGAAGTGATTATGTCGTTTTTACAATTTTACCATACGTTTTAAATTAAGTTAGTTTTTCAACAGGATCTATTAATTACCTACAGGGACTATAGAAGTGTTTTTGAAATTTCTGTAGAAGTGTTTTTGAAATTTCATTTAAAAAAATTGAATTTAGTGTATCAAAAAAATATTCTCTGTATTACAGGTAATCGAAAATTTATATTCGAAAAGTGGGGAAAACGAATTTCAAGGAAATTTTAAAGACAAGAACTCAAATTGTTTTTTATCACAAACGGAATTTGGAGAACTATTGAGAGGATCACGACGGCCGTTAGTCATAACTTTCAATGAGTAAGTTTTATATATTTGTTTTAATTTAATATTTCTAAAGACATTGCCCATAGAATACGTCACGATAATTCTAGGCTTTTCGTATACCTCTCGATTCGCACACAATTGTTCGCGATTGTTACTTTCTTATACGAAGTTTCAAACAAAAATGTCGTAGGGTAGGATCGGACATGTTGAATTACTTTTTAGAATTTAGGTTGTAGCGCGCACATAAAGTCAGAATAAGTTCTGAATGACAGTCAGAATCACGTTTCGATTCATAGTGACGATTCCGAGAAATTTCAAGCTGCAGATATGGCGAAGTCAAGAGTTAAAAGCTGCGTCGAAGTCGAAAGACAGAGACGCGTCGGAATACATGATTGGTGCCCAGGTTGGCAACAAAGTTGGCCGTCTATGGGCCCTAGTCTGTGTGCTCAAAAACTAATAAAACTAGAGTTAAAATCGCAATTTCGTTTTTCACTATTAACTCCAAAAATACGCTTTTTTCAGTAGTGTTGAATATGACAAGAGTTGGAGACAATAAAATTTCGCACATTATTGTCTTTTACTAGAATCACGTATCTCAAGTCGTTATAAAGGTATGTGAATTGCGCGCAAACTTAGATTTTGTATAACACAACAGATATTTTTATACCCGTATGGTGAAATCAAAGGGTATATTAGATTTGCCGTATCGTTTGTAACGCCAAGATCCCGTCATCACAAAAAAAAATGAATTACACCAGTGTGTTTAGAATGATAAAAATAATTAATTTCTGCATGTCCGTCCGTCTGTCCGTCCGTCCGTCTGTCCGTCAGTCTGTCCGTCTGTCCGTCCGTCTGTGGCGCGGATTGCGGGCGCACGGATTAAGCAGGTCCGTTTTTCCTAAAATGCAAGGCTAAGTTCGTTCATGGGCTAAAATGGACCATTAGGGGGGGTACCCCCCAACGAACGAAAAGGTTTTTTGTGAATATCTCAAAAACGGTGCATCTTATCAAAAAAGTGCAACAACAAAAGTTGTTTAGGATACGATTCTACATAAAACTGCCATACATCAAAATTTGATTGGAACAAGTTTTAAAAAATCTTATTGGAAAGGTTGACTTCAAGGAGAATTTTGATACTACTGTTCGCTGTTCACTTAAATCACCATACGGGTTTTCAATAATTGCCAGATTGGCAATTATAGCTTTTGTTATGTTTTTAATGGAGTTTAGTATAGTTATCAAGAAGACGGATAAAAATGCGGACAGACTCTAATTTAAAGTTAGCGTAGCATTTAAGTAAAAACCGGGTATTCTTCTGATCAAAAATGTATTTATTGGTAACAAAATCGCAATCTTACATGATCATCAAAGTTTCAAGTTATTTAAAAAGTAATTCACACAACTAAAAACAAATTACTCTCCGATACTCCAAAAATAACCATTTAATTATGAATTTCATTAACGTGGAATTTACATTTTATTTTGCATAAGCTATCATCGATGAAATGTTTATATAAACATTTAAAAAATATAAGAAAATCTTTTTTCCAATGGAAATGCGGCACATTCCATTCTTGACATGCTCTCTGGCATTTTACCAAACAAAATGCAGCCAACCCAATAATATAAAAATTTATATTTGCTTAAACCGTTTTATTGCAATGATAATATTATTTTAAAACTTTATTTCGTCTACTCGATTAAAATTATTTTATTTATCTAAATTGTTTCTGCCTTCAGTAAAATTCGGATAATGATTTCATGATGTTGGTGTGTGGAGAACTTTTTTCCAGATGTACCTTACATTGAAAGCGATTCACAAATAAACAAATATCCGATCCAGCATTAATAATATTAATGATATTATTGGAACACTTACATTTTCATTCAATAAAATTCAAAATCTACATTATTATTGGGTCAATATCCATGCATATGCCTAAGATAAGTGAATATTAAATTCCTAGCATCGTAATACAAACGTATTTTATTAATTTCATTTGATATTCACTTCGGAAACCAATTTTAGTAGACTTCATATTGTCATCGTGGAAACAATGCAAAATTATACCAGAGCACAGGACAGCATAGATTTAGTTTTTTGGATCAAATCATGAGCAATTTATGATGTCACATAATTGCACATTGTCAGAATCTGAATCAATTCCATGAGAACTTCAGCTTTCTAGCAAGAATATACGAGTAACACCATATCTAAAATACTATACAAACATAAATCGTCATTGGTCGTCTATAATCAAAGTTCAAAAAGAATGATTGCTTCTGGCTAGAGAAACCCAGCATATTTGCTTAAATCACATTTGGATTAGAGACCATACCGATTTTATGGACCAATGTCAAATGTGCAATTTGTGGTCAATTCATTTCATTGACTACGCTATCAATTTATGCTCAACATGTAGTATGACATACAACCCGAACAATTCAATACGACACGATTTTGAAACGTACTACGGACCCATTCAAATGATGATAACGTCGTATTGTCCAGATCAGTGATTTTTGATTTAAGTTGCTAGTAGTTTCAAGTATGTATTTCTGTCCGGCACGTACAATTCTTGTTCTGATGTTCACTTCAATGGTCGAATGAGACGAAAAAAAATCATTTCAAATGCCGAATGTCAATAACTTCAATATTTCAAAACCCACTGGCGGAAATAGCATACAAATATTGGGGAAAACAAGTTTTTTTTTCATCAATTTCGGTTGAAATGAGGAACAACAAACATAAATTGGGGAAGAGGAAGATCTCAAAAAAAAAAACTGATGAAAAACATAAAAAGTCAATCATGTGAGGCACCCACATCAATATACACTACAAAAAATTTTATCAGAAAACTAAAATTGTTTTTATCCGTTGTAATTGACTTTGAATATGTAAATGTCCATAACTGCTTTATGTTGTTGAGGTTGAAGTCGTTATCACACTTCCTGGATAAGCCGAAGCAGTACCTGATTTAGGCGTATTTTCCGGAAACAAAATTTTGGTTCCGAATTATTCAATTTAGTCTTGAAATTAAAATTTTTCTTCTGCGACACAGAAAAAATTTCCCCTGCGGAACAAAAAATAAAGTCACTGCGACAAAATTTTGTCGGCATTTTATTATAAAAGTCGTAAAATTGTATACTTACGTTTCTTGTAAATGGCTGGGCTAAGTTCTTGAACGGGTAAAATTAAATCATTCATTCCCCTCTCCCCCATACAAACGAAACAGTTTTTTTGCAATTTCCTTGAAAACGGTGAGTCATATTGAAAAATTTATAAAGCTAAAATATGTTTAGAATATGATTTTACATAATCGTTCCATACATCAAAATCCAATGGGATTACTCGTTCCCCCCCCCCCCCCCCCCTCTCCTATACAAATAGGTTTTTAAAAATAAACATTTCGTCTGTCATCATATAGAGTATCTGACGATTGGCGCCTGCCTGGCAATTGTAGCTCTGTTTTTTAAAGGAAAATCTCTGTTGAAAAATTACTGAAAACATAACTAGTGTTCTCTTGGTTGGTCATTAATTTTTCAACTGGGACTTTTCTTTAAAAAGTGTGGCTTTTTATAGAATTTCTTGTTTTTTATAGCAAAACTATAATATATAGCATAGCAAAACTTGCCCTGCCTAAGTTAAAAATAACAAAAGAAAAAAAATCTACTATATCTGGATATCTACTTGAGATCATTAAGTTTATAGTGAAAAAAATTATTAAAAAATTAGTACTCATCGACCTGTTATTGAAAATTTTCACCAGTTGCGTATTTTTCAAATGAATTCTATCTGCGGCACATATCTCACGAATTGTGTCTTAAATACCATACAAGATGTAAAACGTTTAGCAAAAATGCCTACAAGACATTTTTTTGCTGCCTACAACAGCGATTCTCAACCTGTGGTACATGTAAGAGGGGGCGCGAGCATATCCAAGACAAAATATTTAAAAAAGTTTATTAATTGACTGAAAGGAAAGTACATACCCACATACAAAACAAAATACATTTCGACATAATATTTAATAATTAATTTATTAACTTACGCTTGGAGCACAATGAACGCGAAACCAGCGCGAAACCAACGCAACTACAACGCTCTGAACTGTCACGCAGTGCAAAATTCTAGCGGCAGAGCACAATGGCAGCTCGTGAATTAGTACAAGTGACATAATTTAAAGTGGTATAAACTTGGAAAAATTACAAAAATGGATAATTTTGAAGCGATAATTTGCTTTGTTGGTCTTTATCTTTGTTATTTGCACTAAGGCTATCAATTTTTCCTCGAACGACATTTTTCCAACCTCACTTTATGAACTGTCAACGCAGAATTCTGCGGCAAAGTTAGAAGTTTGCAAACTTTTGCGTTGCGGTTACGTTGTAGCTGCGTTCTCTACGTTCACTGTGCTCACTTCAAACAATTTGTGGGAACCAAACTTTTAAGTGACAGTTTCTGCGCCAGTTTCGCGTCGGTTTCGCGTTCATTGTGATTTCAGGGTTAAAATTAGGGTAGTAGTGTATGTTTAGCGCCAAAATACTCAAATTACGTTATTATTGTATACATTTTATTGTATGCAGGGGGGGCGCGATGACAATTTTGATTGAAAATTGGGCCGCGAATACTGAAAGGTTGAGAAACGCTGGCCTACAAAGTTTCAGCCATCCTACAAGTTTTTACGGTGTAAAGCCAAATCTGTTAAATCCAAACGTAGCAGCAGATATTCCTCATACATTCGTTACTGTAGCAATGAATCAAATTGAACTCAAAACACACAAAAGATATAAAATATCTACTAAACATATCTGGAGCGATCTTTTCTACATATACCCATCTACATATTTCTATTGTATCTCCGCCACCGTTCAACTGAGATTTACCTCCGCAACGTAAACTAAATTTTCGCGACTATGGAAAACGAAAATGCTGAGACAAATATCTATTCAGCCAGAAATCAACAACGAGTTCCATCTATGCAACATAGCCCTATTGTAGTTCAAAACTATACATAAAAATCTAACACAGACAATGCGAATGGTGGAATCGGCGGCGTTTTTCGGGGGGCCACAGAACTGTCAACCGTGTGTAAAAAATTGTAAATAGATTTCCAATTTCCAAGCTATGCACCATTTCCCACAAATATCAATTCCGGTCAATTTTGTCAATTTCAAAGTAGAGCTTTTGCTGAACTCACTCGAAATTCCATTTCAGTTAGTCGATGAAAAAAAGCGATAGAACCCTTTTTCCCACAAACCCACAAACATCGCCCACCAACCGACGACAATGTGAATTGATTTCGAATTTTTTAATCCTAATACATTTTCTGGCTATGGCAAAATTCTAGTGTATGGCTTTTTAGATGCAGGATAGATTCGAGTCGAATTACAGTTTTTCAAAAACCTTCAGTTTCAGGCAATATTTTCTCGCCTGCAGGTACAAGATATATACCAATATCACCTCACCCACGGCTTTTTACATACATGGCGATATATTTATTTTAACATTTGTCCTTTTGAACAAAAACGAAATGCCAGTGGCAAAATGCTGGATGGTCTCCCAATAGCGAATCAAGGTTGCTGGCGAATCTGACTTCCGCTCGAATTTCATATATTTCAATAACGCGAAATTTATCTACGCGAAAAATCTCAACCGGATTTTTACCCTAAAGGTATTCCGGAAATTCCTACCCAATGTAATACCTGTTATATCTACTAGGAATACCCTTCGTCCATTCATTTGAAATGGAGTTTCTGTTGCGGTGTTCGAGTACAGTGGAACTCGAATAAGATTTTTTCAAACAAAAAAGGCTGTCCAAAAAATACGTCATCCTAATTTTAGCCTTTTTGCCCCTCCTCCCTACCCTCAACAAAAAGTTTTGAGATTTGTATAGAGTTCAGTGGTGCCGTCATACTACCGTAGCTTCCCTATCTCTCACCCTCCTCTCTCGCTAAAAGAAGGGTATTCCTAGTAGATATAACAGGTATTACATTGGGTAGGAATCCAGCATTGTCTGGACAACCCCACAATATAATTTTTCTAAATAATTTTCTAGCCCTTAGCTCTCTTCAAGGCCTGCATCGTGCAAAACCGCGTTTTTTCGATTTTTCACATATCCGAGTTGCTCTTCTTAAGATGCCACTGTTAGTCACACGAGACTAAAAACGTAAATTTTTTCACAATTTAGTAGACTCACTTTAAATCTACAGACAAAGAGCCAGAAAAGTCTGAAAAGATAACAAATGGCCCTCCTTTTAGTCTCTAGTGTTATCTGAAAATTGCGTTTATTTTCGCTATACTACCGTATACTCGCATCTCCGTCGCCAAGTCCGTATCCGTGCCGGTATCGTTTTGGTCGGTTGGTCACTGCCATATACTTTACTGATTCTGAGGACACAATACCACGCTATACACCATTTTCCGGATAAACAGTCATTGTACATAGCACGGTATCGCACAGTTACACACACAGTGTTGTACGTTATTTAGCTTAACATATCTACCATATAATATCCCACTTTTCTTCCATCCGCTGCATTATTACATCTATTCCAACAGTACCACTAGTAGATATACGGATATAAAAGAAATGCATTTCACTTTAAAGCAGAAGCACTTTTTTAACTCACTCTGACCATTTATTTTGATTAAATTTAAAATGTTGAATGCGTTTTTTTCTATTTTCTTCCTTTTTTTCCATTCTTTCAGAAGTTGTATAGACGCGCTTGATTTGTTGGCTGAAAAAACACAACAGTGTGGTAAGTTTTTTGTTATTGTTGTAATCAATTTGAAAAGAAGATTTCTTGATTTTTTTTTTCACGGAGTTTTTTTTTTATTTTTCGCTGTAAAATATGAAAAAAAAGTATCTTTGAGATAGTATCTTTTATGTAAGCAATAAAAAGGAAAAAGTATCTTTTATGCAAGCAAAAAAATGTGCATTTTTGAAATGTTTTTCAACAAAATATTTACTTAACTATTTGTAGAAAAACTGTAGAATCTCAATTCAATAGTTTTTATTAAAATCGACATCATTCTGGCTAAAAAAAATTTAAGATTATTGTAACACTTGATTTATTTGGTATAGAGTCAGGGACATTTTTGGAATTTACGATGTTCGGAGCCCCAAGAATTAGTTAAATTTGGGTAACCCTGCAGGGGTTTCATATTAGCTGTGCTCCAACCTCGTGTAAAAACTACTTTTAAGTATGGACAGCATACGTCTTGGGTTAGCCGGAAAAATCTTGGATCCAGGAGTGGCTTCATGTAATGAAAGAAATCTTTAGACGACCAAAGCTAATTTTTTTTTCTTCAAATTTTTACGTTATCTACCTGATGCCGTAGCATTAAAAAGAAATGTGACTCAATGTATTTTTTTAACAAGAGGATTCTGAATGAAAATCCAAATTTACAAACCAGTATTTGTTGCAAAAATTATTAAAACTAAAATTTAAACATAACAAAGGCTATAATTGCCAATCTGGCAACCCCCCTTAATGGTCCATTTTTGCCCATTAACGAACTTAGCCTTGCATTTTACGAAAAACCAATCTGAGCAAAATTTCAAGTTTCTAGCTCAATCCGTGCGCCCGCAATCCGCGCCACAGATGGACAGACGGACGGACGGACGGACGGACGGACAGACAGACAGACAGACAGACAGACAGACAGACAGACAGACAGACGGACAGACGGACAGACGGACGGACGGACGGACGGACAGACAGACAGACAGACAGACGGACAGACGGACGGACATGGAAAATTCAACTTTTTTTATCATTCTAAACACACTGGTGTAATTCATTTTTTTGTGTGATGACGGGATCTTGGCGTTACAAATGGTAAGGCAAATCTAATATATCCTTTGGTTTTACCATACGGGTATAAAAAGCTACAGGTTTATTCCAAAATTTCTTTCATAGTAGCATTTAAATTTTACATTTTATAAAAAATTGACAATTTCTAACAATTTTATGAATTTCTTTAGTATTTTGTACTGAAAATTTCATTTCATTTTCATTTATTTAAAAAATACAAGAAGGCATAATGCCTTTTGGTGAGGTAATTTAATAAAATTGAAATATTTCTTAAAAAATATTTGACTGTGTTAGAAGAAGATATTGTACAACAAGGATAAAATATAAAATCAATGGTAAGAAAACCTTAAAGTTGTTATTTAATGATTTTTTACCTGAAGGCAGAAAAAGTCTTCAAGCTTCTATCGCTTGGTGTTGTAGATCTATGACTGTGACTTTGAACTTAAATGTAGTAATTTCCCCCAATTCAATCCGTAAATAAACTTCCGTCTTGTAAAGTCTTGTCAAATGAAGTTAGCAAAAGACAAAAAGTTCCCTCCAGCATAATTTCCTCAAAATTTGTGGTCCACTGATCCGTGAAGAAGACTGAACACTGTTTAGAAGTGCTCCCCAGTATATATACAAGTAAATATTCAACAGTCTTTTTAACAGGAGGTAAATACAAGTAAATATACGACAAATAAGAAAAATATAGTATAGAAAACATACAAGTAGAAAGGAGTAGAATCGACAACGAAAAAGTAACAAAATATGTTGAAAAGGTTTTTCCCTCCTAGCCCATCACATCCAATCGCAATGGCATTTTCAACGATGATGACGAGTTTTATTTTCTTTCTTTTTTCTTACCCGTCATTCATTGCTTTTTTTCTGTTCATTGAATCTTTTTTTTTCTCTGGTATACAAAAAAAAAGATGTTTTACAAAGACGCAGAAGAAGTTCTTTAATCAAAAATCAATTCGAAGACATCAGTAGTAATGTCTTACCCACAATTGGGATAGCATCAATTTATAGATACGAATAAAAGTTCGGTCCATCTTAATATCTAATCGGATCTATACAAAGGGAAATATATCTCTCTATTCCTGGTTTGTTCGTTTCTGTTTGTTTAGTTTGGTAAAAGTTCTTTGAAAAGATTAGTTATTGAGAATACCAGAGATACACTCGAACGATACGAAAGATACAAGTGGTGCCAACTATCCGAAATTCATTTACCCCTAAGGAGGCCAAGGGTTGAGATCGGTTGCGGTGTTGAATTGATCAGAGTAAAAGTTCTCGGTCATGGTGGATGTGTTTATCATATGAACAACCGCGACACAGAATCCTTTTTAGACAATATTTGTGCAAAGCGGAAATAGATATATAGATAGACATTTTACAATACATACACAATGAGCCGCAATCATGAAGCTATCTGATTGTCCATCGTGTATATCCTCGTCACCCTCTGAATTTGATGATGACGATGATGAATCGGATCGGGTATCTGATAGTGATTTCTCGGGAAGTGTTTACTCAAGATTTTATCTTCTACCCTCAACACGAGCCTGGGGTGAATTAACGAAAGTGTTTTTCCGCCGAAAGCCAAAGGCCAAGAATATCGAAAGTTCATCGGACCAGCAGAGAGTCCTTGTGCAGCCAAGTGGGCGTAAATATTATGCTGTGAAAAAGGACAAACTGAGCAAGGACCATCATGTCAATAGAAAGTTTATTATTGAGCGAAAGCATAAAATTAAGAAACGCGATTTAGTTCGTGGTCGTGTTTTACCTGAGAATTCTATCAAAGGACATATTAAACCGAAGGATACTCAAAAATTTATAACAGGTAACTTGTCGATAAGTTAGCGTGGAGTGTATTAGAAATGTATTTTAGCGCCCACTAAATCGAGTTAGTAGGATCTTTTCGGTTGAAAATTACCCGCTAAATTGATTTAGTGTTTGCGAAAAATTTCGTGAAACGCGCCATTAGAATGTATAGAATTGAACTCTCATTTTGTGTAATTTGCTCGTGTAGATGTAGACACAGTTGTTTTATTTTTATTCGTATATTGTTTTGGGGCTGTCCATAAATACATCAATATTCTTCAATATTTCAAGCTTTTTTACGTTTTAAATAAATACAATAGAAATTTTTCCCTGAAGAAAAGTATGCCGCAGGCGAAAATTAGGAAAACTTATACACCCTAGGTAAAAATTCGTTGATAAAAAGCGCCTCAGTCAGAAAAAATGTGATTTACTGCGACTCTCAGCAGACGTAGAGCATATTTTGAATATTTAGTGACTGTTTTTTAGTGTTGAAAAAAAATTGACCTCAAATTCTATTATCCGAGACAAAAGTTTAAATTCCGGGATGCCGGGCCAACATGCCAGGGCACCAATCATGTATTCCGACGCGTCTCTGTCTTTCGAATTCGACGCAGCTTTTAACTCTTGACTTCGCCATATCAGCAGCTTCAAATTTCCTGGAGTGACAGTCAGAATCACGTTTCGATTCATAGTGACGATTCCGCGAAATTTCAAACTGCAGATATGGCGAAGTCAAGAGTTAAAAGCTGCGTCGAAGTCGAAAGACAGAGATGCGTCGGAATACATGATTGGTGCCCTGATTCCAAGATTGACCCAGCCTAGAACTGCTCCGAGACTGTCCTAATCGCGGACATTTGATGACCCTAGACAAGGGAGAAATTAAGTCTGAAAACCCTAAAATTTGCTTGATGAATTTTGTGGATAGTTCCTTATTTTAAAATCTTTTATTTTTCCTTTGAAAAAAATATTTCCATCGTCTTATTTGAACTTCTTAAATGTTTAACAAATTTATGGTATAAAACACGATCATATGATAACATTTTATACAACTTGTTTTATAATTTTTTTTCGTGAATTTCGATTTTTTATGCATAAAAAATTTCACCATCCCGACCTTAAATCTCTACCATAAAATATGATACAGTGATGTCACGCTTTATTGAACCAACTGAAGGCTATGTGCAGTGTACTCACTGTTAATCGTAAATGGTTCCGCCAAACCAAAATAAATTTAAAATACAAATTCCTAATTAAGTTTCGTTTTTTTTTATTTCTTCATTGTATAAGTCGTCATCGATTGATTATGTAAGTCGAGGAACTCCATCGATTTTGGCGATAGACCACAATTTGTCAATGCGACTGTACAAAAAAAGAGGAGCCTCCATCGAAATCTAATGACGAACTAGGGAGGTGCCCAATTCGATCAGCCACACCGAAAGTGATGTATGTTGGGGTGTAGTCTGTAGAGGAGGGCAGTTTTTTGATTTGTCTTTGATTTCCGGTCTCAATGACGGCATAGCATTGTCTTCGGTCGCTAACTCAGAGTCTAATTATTGTTTTATTGAACGGAGTTTGCCAAGCCCATCCTTTCTTCTCGAAAGTTACCAGCAGAAGCCATCGTATAGAGATGTCCCTCAGTCCATATATTGCTATCTGTGTGTTATGTCGATATTGTAATTTGTTGTTACACCTTAGCAGCAGCACTAGATGGCCTAAAGCTAAACGGCAGAAGGGGGAACAATACATAACAGAATATGTTTACTCTTTCGATAAAGATTTATTGGAACTGTTTGCTCTCACATCGACATTTTCATGGCGATTCAGTCCAATCGAATCCAATCATCAGTAAAGAACAGAACCAGCAGAAAACTGTTGTACACTTTTCCAATGATTATGTTTTATGTTGATTATGCTGCATCTTGTCAATGATGAGAAACCCTATGGGCATTTTATCATCATACATATAAATACACCTTCGCCACTTCAATTCAGTTTGCACATAGTTTGCTCGTAATTGAATTGAAGTTCGATTCTCTTGAATAACAAAGAAATGAAAATGCCATGTAATTACCTACGACCATATATGTATGTTGGAATGTTGTTTGATTTTCTGATGGAGTAACAACGGTTGGTCACAAAGTATAAATCAAAGTATGTTGGCTTGGCCAACATTTAATAAATATGCGTTACGGACAATCAAGTTTCGACAAATAGCCCCATCGATGTGTATAACGAACTGAAATCAAATGCTATTTCATATTAAAGAGTCGATAGATTAAACTATCGGCTCAAATCGTTTATGTTTATGTCCATTTCATGCTATTATCCAGACATTATTGTTTCGTTATTTAGATTTCTTTAATGTTCTAGTTAATAGCTGGCATACGCACTAAATATCTGAATTCCAATCGGATTATTTAATAAGAAATTTAAATGCAGAGGCATTTTTGTGTTGATTGTCATTCAATTCGTTTCAATTTTTTTTTTTTTTGGCATTGAGTTTATTGGTTTTTCTAATCGTTTTTTTTCAGTCAAGTAAAAATGTAGAAAAAGAAAATATTTAAATTTTATGATTTAATTAAAAATAATACAATAGTTAATACATCTGTTCATCCAACCGTCTGTCCGTAGTTCTGACCATGCGATTGACTGCTCAATCGCCTGTTTATCCGTCTGTCTGTCATCCGTTTTCCCGGCTAGATATCCCTTCGATTTTTCGAAAAACCTAAAATTAGCGTGACGTATTTCATGGCCCTAATAGAAATTTTCATCAAAATTAGTTTGAACTCTTCATATAGATTATTTTTTTATTAATTCCTAACAATAGTGACCTTTTCTTTATTTTTATTCCCAAAATAATTAAATTTCCAGTTTTTTTATCTAAAAAAAATTGGAGTGTAATTACACGACTAGTTTACAAAACACTTTCTTACTTAATTAAAATTCCAATTATCTATCGTGGTTTTCCAGCCCATTGAGTTTTTTTTTAAGTATCAATCTTTTCTTTAATTTATCTAATTGACGCCCAGACATTATGTCGCATTGAACAAATTACAGAAGTCAATTATCAGTCAATCTTGAAGAAATTAAGAAGCGATACACCTTTTACCTCCATGTAGTTGAAAGAAAAACATAAAACGATGTGTAATTAACGATTGATTACATCATAAAAGAATACACGAAGTAATAAACGAATTGACCATCCATACACCTATGACCATATCAGACATTTTTCATTCAATTATACACAAGTGGTCACTTATTCAGTAATAACTTTCATAGTGTAACATCACTATACAATCTTCTAAGGAAATTCCTTTTTGGTAGTTTAGTTTGTGATTTGTTCCATAAAAAGTATTCATCACGAACTTCAAAGGTGGACCGCAACAGACAGTAATCATAGATAACTTGATTGTTTTTTTTTTTTTTGCTAATGCCGGCTGCACACTCTCGCTGAATGTAGGCGAATCATAGTCCTGGTTGCCAGGTTGAGCGGAATTTTATGCCAGACCGATGGAAAACTCGTAATTCAATTTGCAACCAAACTAGCAGATGTAACTAATTCGCTTGTTCGCCACGAGTGTGGATCCGACATAATATCTATTAGTTTCTTATCATCAGATATTAAAAAGATGTTTTACACGACTTTCAATATTATTTTTTACCGTCATATCACGAACCAGTGATGAACCATCGATTTTATCAAATAAATGCATGACGAAAGTTAAAATCCAAAACGATGCATACGTCTCAGCAACATATATGCGAATCATAGATACTTTCGAATAAAATTGGCATGGAAATTGCAAATCGGTTTCTTGATTGTTGTCAGATAACTGAACAAAATACAAACTGAATTTCAAATGAAAATTCCTGGGCTGACCTCATACCACTCCGACAAATTGCCATACTCCCACAGAAAATATAACGCAAAATTGTTTAGCATAGATACACATCGTGCTTTGAGTGGACACGGGTTTTCAATTAGCCATTTCGACGACTCTGTCGTGATATGCAGGAAAATGACGTTCTCAGACTGAAAAAGGGGTCACTTTATCAGCATTTCCCTAACGAATCCCCACTTACAACAAACTATTATTCATGATACTACGGGTGTTCAAAACATACCACCGCTTAACTACCGTCTCCGTTATCTTTTGGACTTCTTATTGATCGTACTTTGCTATGAGTTCTAAATACGAGCAGTATTTGTTTCTCCCAGGTATTTCCCACATGGCAATGCATTCTAAATGCAGTCAACCATCAACATAAATTCCCGTCAACCTTTTTACAAAGAGTATTTCTAATACCTGAAATAGTACTGCACCCAGGCTGAGGTAGTAAATAGTGTCACTATGCTTGCATTTTAACTACATATCACTACGTTGATGTGGTGAATTCACACTTTTCTTAACCGATGTAGGGTAAAGTTTGCAATTCTGTACATTTCTAATGGCTTTATTCCACTTGCTCCATTTCAGACGCAGTAATGTACTACACTCAGTGAACAATTTTACTACTCAGTCTCTCTGTCTATCTCTGTTTACCTTTCTCTCTGTGTGGATGTTGATTTCAGCATCACGCCAGAACTTCCGATCCGATTTTAATGAAATTCCGCACACAAAGAGAGGACTAATTGAAGAAAAACAAACAAAAAAGCTACAATCAGCGCAAAATCAACACAACTTGTTGTCCCGGGTCCACCTCCTAGTATAATGTAAACGTTCGAAATTTAAAAAAACAACTAACATTCTTTCGGGTCGCCAACTTTTCTCATAAATTGAAAAACTGGACATAAAATCTTCTTTTCATTCCACTACTGGACATTTTTCCCTACATGATAGCCAATCGGTATCCTTATATGTAAGTAGTGCAAAAAGCATACCATGTGAAACATAGGTATTATATATGTAGAATTGCTTAGCTTGACAATGTTTTTTTTTGGGTTAGTACTCCATTTGTGCGGTCGATATATAGAATAGTTCTAAATGGTCTCATGCCCATTTCAGTTCCATTTGATTAGACTCAAGGGACAATTGCACTGAATTCAAGCTTTTTTTTGCTAATACTATACAAGTGCAGAGATATATAATCGCACAACTCACTCAAAGTCAGTCAATCAGTTGCACAGGTGAGTTATTTACGATAATGGTTGGCACTCAGTTTGATGTCGCCATGCTAGTCGCTAAAAGAATGAAATTGTTCTGTAATTCACTATAGTATTCCATTCATTTATTTCACCTGACTTTTTTCTCTCTTTTTAATTACTTCGTCCTTGCATTGTAGGTGTGTACCTGTTCCTAACAATGCATTGTGTTGCAGAACAGAAAATTCAAAATTCTTTTAACATGGAATTATCACATTTATAGCAGAGTGCAAATGAGCCTTTTTTGAAAGTGATAAAACTGCATGTTAGTCCGAGATATCTAAAAATGTTGCCCTTCAAGAGAATTTAAAATTATGGTAAACAATTTTTTTATATATTTTACAGTCCTTAACAACAAAAGTTTATTTATTTAATTTTTTTTAGCCAAAATTAAAACATAAACATTCATTGCCACCAATAAATTGTAAAATATGGGTATAACAACTCAATTTTAGCGTCAAATTTTAATTAAAATCTTAATTGGTGACCATTTCTGCCCAATTCTCCATAAAACTTAAATAAACTTGTACGCAACTGGAAACAAAAATCTTAAGTAATTCAAAAAATAGAACTGATTCTGTAGAAAATACTCCCACAAAAATCTCTATAAAAACATAAAAATTTCATTAATTAATCATTGAAACATTTGTAACCGAAATTAAGACAAATTGACGAAAATAACTGCAACGAATCAGTAAAACTCTAATTGACCGCAATTATCAAAAAGGTTACGCCACGTGCCCATCCGTTATCATTACAAATTTAGTGATAGACAATGAGGAAAGCATAATGAAAAGATTCCCCAAGACTGGTGTGTTAGTCAAGTTTGAATATGACATTTAGTGGATTATGTATAGTCAGTGATATATGGTCCAGCGCCTCAAGGTCTCCGAAATTATTTTCCATGGGGTCTAGTAGTAGTACAACAAAAAAAAAACTATTAGTGACCTCAGAGAGCGAAACATTTATTCCAAATTGATAGATGACACTACCCAGACGAATAGACCGGATTGATACTAAGTTTAGTCTATGATCGCACCCACAAATTTTACTGTTTTATGTGAATAATTAAATGTGCTCATAAATGTGGCTACCCTATATGATAAAATTGTTTTAAAGTATGGCGGTATTGTTAGCTTTTGTCACAACCTCTGCTGTTGACGGGTTCTTATGCCTTAAAAATGTTGCAAATTCAAATCAAAAATCCTTAAATGTAATGCTAACCTAAAAATTAAATTCATTGCGACAAGTGGGGAGGTAGAATCTGAAGGTGTTGGGTCCTTTGGGCCACAGTTGCCCTAAAAAACTTTTTTTTTGCAGTCTGGTCATATTTTCTTTATAAATTTTCAGTCGCTATAAAAACAAAAAAGGTTTCTTAAGTTCCCCACACATTAAAATCGATTTTCAAGACGCATCACAGAGGGTAATTCATCATTGTCTCGTGACACTTGTGACTTCTATAATATTTTGATCCACACAATTAACAAAATATACTCTTGCTAGATAATGATCATCCGAAAACCTGCGATCCTCTCTCAAAGACCGCAGAAAGATCGCTCTTCCAACTATAGTCACGATCGCTGATAAACAATTTGTCCGACCAGCTGGATCACACTCATCCACAGGAATGTTTTGATAAATTGATCATTTCGACTAATGTTAAATTCCAGATGATCAGCACTCCCACACATTGAATCGCATTGTCAGATTATGGAACTTTCGATTTCATTTGAAACATGAAAAACACAATTCAACCGCAATCTAAACGCTGGCAGCGTAAGTGAAGTATAATTTTCAAGTGTTTTGAGTTTTGTATGGTTATGGTTCCCCCTATTATGCTGAAAAGATAAACATATTGCATTTTATGGACGCGTTTCAATCATTGATCGCTGGAAATAGTCTTCTGTTTGTGTTCTTTTTCGTTTAAAATCTTGTTATGTTATTATGCGTAGATCGAATAGGTTAGAGTGGGGACGGTTTTATGCTGAGATATGTTACCAAAACCAGTGAAGCCTAAAACCCCCTCCGACTGTGCACTTTGCTGTGAACTCTTTCTGGTTTATAATAAATCGAATCCATTGATTCTCATGGTTAAACAAAACGCGTAATAAACCACTCTCCATTCGGTATAGTCAGAAATATCTCGGATGATGCACAGTGGGAGTACTTACAGAGTTTTGCGTGCCTGAAAAAAATTTACCCTCTAAACTCTATACCTAAGATTTCACCTTCTAAACTCGATACGAAAGATTGTACCCTCTAAACTCGATATAAAAATGAGGTAGTATCTGTCTGTCTGTCTGTTCCTCTTGCACATGAAAACGGCTGAACCGATTGACCTGAAATTTGGCATGGATGCTCGCTGGAGGACTGATTTCAACATAGACCTATTGGAAAGTACCGCGAGTGGTGGGTGAAGTAAGTGAAGGAGGTAACGGAATCTGAAGCTTTGTTTTTGCTCTATGTTCTCTTTGGCGGGAAAACGACCAAACCGATTGATCGGAAATTCGGCACAGATATGTCGCGAGGCCCATCTCTAACATATCCCCATTTAAAAGTAGACCAAGTGGTGGGGGGGGAGGGGGAGGGGAGTAAGGGGAGGAGGTAACATGAATCCGAATCCGAATGCTGGAATTTCTTGTCTTTTCGTTAATTTTTCAAAGACATTTTTCCTATATCCCAACCCCCATCACTCACAACTAAAATTCTGAATTTCCTCAAATTCTATCAAACCGAATTCGAGTTTTACGCAAACAAACAAACAAAAACGCTACAACTTCGTCTCCCAGTGTGCGACGTGCCCGGTGATAATGACTATATAGCGACTTCGCGGCAACCGTGTGTGATATGTTGTCATGAATATGTGATAACAGTAACATCGCTGGCTGATATGAAGCGGCCGCGGGGATGGTTATGGAACCAAGCCTGTCTAGTCCGCTGGTCTACTCACCAAGCCTGTTGATGTTTACAAAATAATGAGTCAAAGGGGTGGATGGGGGCGTAACGGCAACGATAAGGCTTCTATAACTGCCTCACGATTACGACTTGTATTGTGTGTATCTTTCGCTACGGAGGTTTTTCAAGTTTGCGTCACTTCCAGAGGTTTTTCAAGTTTGAATATCACCGTGGTTACTTAACTTCGTGTATATTACGCGGGGTTTCCGGGGTCCACACGACTGTCAGGCTGACCGGCCTTTTGTTTGACATTTCATCCGCTCCGCGATATTCACTTCAGCTGTAGCGACAAAAGTCATTATGATGAGAGCAAAAGTCACCAGCCACATCGAAAAGTTACCATAGTATAACTTGTATTTTACCATACTGACAATGGATGGCTGCTGGCTATGAGCCTCTGTTGTATATTGTGGATCTCTGGATAGGCTAGACCCCACTATTTTTTTTTTCTCCCAAACTCAGCCAAGTTCCGATCGGTGGCAGAGGCGCCTTTTGCTCGGTCGACTGTTGTTCCGAATTGAATTTCCCGCTTTAGTTGAGCTTTTGATTAGAATACGGTTGTGCATGCGCGGGGATTTTTCTATTATTTCGTTTCGGCTTTAATGAGGTTTCATTTTCGTATTCGTTTTCGTTTTCGTTTTTCATTACAATAAATTTTGTTGTTTTTTTTTATCGTTATTATTTTATCGTTTAGTGTTCAATTTTTCGTGGTACTGGATGTAGTAATTTTATCGATTTCGTGCAGTGTATCGATCTTATCGATCGACCCCATCGATTAGTCAGGTTGTGTGATTCTACGGAAACGGTACTCGAGGATTAGTCTTAAGCTTTTTACCAGAGTTTTCTGGCGTCTATCAGTTTGTTAACACCGGGGAGTTCTGCTTTCGTGGTGCAAATTTTCATTAAAAAAATAATAATTTTTCTCTTTCATTTTTGATAATTTTTCCCAGCTATACTATCGATCGGTGCGAAAATCCCAAACAAGTGATCTTTTGAAACACACGCAAGCGTATTAACGTTAAGTAAACAAAAAAACGTATCTTATTGGTTCATCGTGAACTTGTTTTGTATGCCAAAATACCTTTTTTCAGTGTTTATTCGGTGTTAATGTGATCAATATCTATTTGATGTTGTGTGCTTTAAATTTTACCTGTGCAGTTCGATTGTTAGTTTTTCCAATTCAACACTCCGCGATTGACGGTATTTGGCTGCTGCCAAACGGATCTTCACCTATCAATCACATCATCTACGTGTACGTATCATAACTACCTCACTATAAATGGATATTAATCCCGTAACACCTCTGGTTTTTACTTTTTTATACGTAGTTTTGATAAAGTATTATTTTCAAGAAAATTATCGACTTCTATACAATTAAGAACTTTTACGTTTTTTTGCTAGAACTTCGCAAAATCTGGGTTTCGGAAGAGTTTTTCATTCCCGAAATTTTGAAAATCAATTTCCAAGCTATTTAAAACCGAAAAATGAAAAATGAGCAACATCGGAACGATAACTTGGAAGTATTTTTTTTAAAAAAAGGAGCTTTAAGAAATCCTGATGTTATTTCGCAAAAAATTAAGATTTTAAGTTGTCCCAATTTTTCAAACCCAGGTCCGTGGTACTAGCCCCCCCCCCCCCCCCCCCCCTGCCATCCACCATCGCCCTTTTCTAGAGAAGTATTTGTATACCTCCTACAAATTTAAACCCATTTGAAATCTTCTTTTGACGACATAAATTTTAAAAACTCGAGGAAGGATTTCGTAAGGTCACAGGCCACAGGCCACTTTTCAAGTTTTGTGAGACCGAAATATAAAGACATTTTTTTTAAGACCGATCTTCAGAAGTCGCTAAAGCCTTAACACCCTCGAGATATTTTGTACCTTCTGAGAACTTCAAAGTCCATTTTTCATCCGATGATCACAAGAAATTTTTCACACCGAAAGTTTAACGAACTCAATCTACGATCAAGTTGATCCGTTTCCTTGCCATAATATGGTCCCACACCTTTCCCATATATGCCAACCTTGCACCATTTTATTCCATCTCTGTTGAATTTCAATAAGACCCCAACCGTAAATACAGCATAAAACCGTTGACATAATTCAATCGACTTAATGATCATGTCCCAAAGCGAAGCGATCAGTGATAAAGCGATCTGTCAAACTCAAAATCCAATAGTGGTCGTACCTTTGCAAAAAAAAAAACCTCCCAACCATATTTTATCGCAATAAAATATTTATAACCAATTTTTGAATTACGTGTAGCCTTGGGGAGTACATATTGTGGGTATGTAGTTGTTTTTGGAGCACAAGATGAAAGTTTATAAACTTAATGTCGTGGCGTTTATTTTATTTTTGTCGAATGTTAATTTTTTGGCCACTATGATTGCTTTAGTTGCTGTGTTGTGTTGTGCTAATAATATGAAATGCATGACCATAACATCGTCATTATCTCATTGCACAAATTCTTTCAATGTCAACTGAATAAAAATAATCGTATTTACTGTAAGTATATGAGTCCATGTGAGTAGGAGACATGTTTCACATTTTAATCAAATTAGTCCATAAACACGTAATTGTTGTTTATTTAATGAAGTTAATTTGAAAACTTGCTTTTGTTCTAGAATTAGTTAGATTACTTAAAAAAATTTACTTTCGCCAGTGAATTTTTCTTTTATTTAAAGATTCATTGACCTACCTTCCGTTTCGGTATGAATTTTTACTAAAAATCAGGCTTTCCCAAAGAAAAACTCGTACCGAAGATTTCTTCAAACTATCATAGTTATTTTCGAGAAAATGCTCCTTCGGTTTCTTTTTTTTCCTTCGGCTTCTTTCTAACGATTTTTGCGGCTTCTTGAGTTGACTGCTTTTTTGTTGTTTCGACTATTTTTCCAGCAATTTTACAAACGATTAAAATTTCACAACAATTATAAGGTTTACCCTTCAACAGTAAAAAAAAACATTGAACATTCAAAAGTTTCATGGCGGTAAATTGACTTTGAAACTAATTCTAACTTTCCCTTTCTCACTGATAAAAATCTGTAATCAAATATTGACTAATATCAATAATTCTATACTGATAAAACCACAGCTACATACATTTTAAAGTCCCATCGATGCCAGCCAGCACCGGCTAATTACATCCCCGGAAATTCAACCTAGATATAAAAAAAATTACCTACGAAAATGGAAATGAAAACGAATTTTGTGATTCATATTCAACTGGAAATAATGTTATTGACCTTTTTTCCACATGGAAAATATTACATGAAAAATGAATCTATTTTGTAATTACTCAAAATTGCTGATGGATATGCATAATGCATGTCATTTGCATTGTCTGGTGGTATTTTGCATGATTCAATACAATTATTTGTCTGGTGTAGAAGATTTATGCACCATTGATTACAAATAAATTGCATTATAAACAGCCGAAAAATTTATGCAAAAAATTTAATTTAAATTTTATAAAATATATAAAAATTAAATTTAATTATTTGCATAAAAGTCATACGAAAAACAATAAAAAAATAAAGCTAAATGTGAAAAGTTTGCAGAATCATAGGAAAAAGCAACGAAACTGTCTGTAATTCCATTTTAGATATGAAATTTACTTTTCCAAAATTTAAATGAATTAAAAATTAAGACATTTTGCAGTAGCTAGCAACTAGGATAAAAGTTGAAAGTTTCCAACTGGTTTGACGCTAGTTCAAAAAGCAGCTACCAATAAACTAGTGGCACTCTAGTTGTCACCTTCAATTAGCAAATAGCCTAATATCAACTGGGCATTAGCTCTCAAGATTTACTTCAAAATTTCGTTATGACTAATATTCGTTTCAAGTCTACTGATAGTGAAGAAAAAAAAATGTATTTCTTCAAAAGATAAAAGCAAAAATTCGAAAGAGTCTGTTCAGATTTCTTGTTTAAAAAAAATTATATTTAATACAATTCCAGAACATGCTATTTTAATCCCAGATTAGTCAGAAATGTCTTTCTGATATAAATTATTTTATAAGCTTTGAACAAGAATTTGATAAGAAGTGTGGAATTCATAGAAACTTTCTTAGTCACTCTTAAAATAAGCAAAATATTGAGCTTTGAAGGATTTTCAAAATTATATTAGACACAATTTTGTATACCTCGCTCTCTTTCTTGAAAAACTAGATATGAAAATTCTTTTTTTAAATCTGGTTTCAAATACTGAACATTTGAAAATTTTATTTACCTTTTCCTGAAAAAAAAACGGCAAGAGTTCAGTTTAGCGACAATGACGCTACAAATGTGGTGGCAAGGGGGCGACCGACGGCTAAAAATACCCATTTTGGATAGAGGACGCTTCTCTCTACCCCTCCCTATACACGAGAAATCTGTAGCGTCATTGTCGCTAAACTGAACTTTAGCCAAAAAACAACTCAAAAACTTAAGTGGTAGCCTAAAATTATACAATGACAATACGTCCCGGAAACTAAACTTTTGTGCCGGATTTTTTCACTTAGACTAGATTTATAATTCATTGAAAATTAAAAAGACGATCACCAAATACGTAAAAATTTGGGTGGGGGCTGCTGTAAATCATATTTTTCCGCCTGTGGCATATTTTCATCTAGGGTGCATATAACTTCACGATTTTCGCTCGCGGTGCATGTATTTTTAAGTAATATTTGTTTATAAAACAGGAAAAGTCCAAGAAATCGAGCTGTTTGTAACTTGATACTGCGTAACTCTTGGTTTTAATTTTTTTGTCGCATTATTTAATACTAGCTTGCATACCCGTCGTTGCCGGGTTAAGTTTTTTCAAATTTTTATTTTTTTTCATTTTATGGTCTATGTTGGAGCTAAACTTCAGGCCAATCGGCTCGGTAGTTTCCCCGCGAAAGGGTAACATAGCTAAGTTTCGAGATCACTTTACGCTCTCCCCTTACTCCCCCACCTCTCGGGCTACTTTTTAATGGATCTATGTTGGGGCTGGACCCCCGACGAACATCTATGCCAAATTCAGGCCAATCGGTTCAGTTGTTTCCCCGCGAAAGAGTAACATAGCGCAAAAACTAAGTTTCGAAATCACTTTACCCAGTCCCCTTACTCCCGCCACCACTCGCGATACTTTTCCGTATGCCTATGTTGAAACCAGAACTATCACAGACACTCATGCCAAATTTCAAGTCAATCGGTTCAGCCGTTTTTGCGTGAAAGAGGAACAGACAGACAGACAGACACCAACTCATTTTTATATATTACACTCAGAAAAATGTCCAGGTCCACTTTTTGTCAGGTTAATTCTGACCGCTAGCTGGCTGACAGAGGTTTCCATTACATGACATTACATCCTCGAAATACCTATCTAAGGTCAACTCGTGCAGCTCCCAATGCCCTACTTCACCTGCTGGTGGCTAATTTTAAAATTTCTCCGGCCACAGGTCAACACAAGTTTTACATTCCCTCATGCAGGCGAACGCGCGCCTCGCATAGGCTAAATTTTCCTGCACGAGGCCAATTACGCCGTATGTAGGTCGTCGAGTTAGCCTCCATTTTTCTGAGTGTAGTATGATTTTTCTTCAAGTTTTAAATTTTCAGCTAAATGAAAACGAAATGAACTTGAAATTTTTTCATCAATTTCCTCTAAATTAATATCCAAAAGAAACCCAAACTCTTGCCATTTTCTTAACTAATTTAAATTCACTGATAGAAACATAATATCCGATTGACATTTGAAGAAAAATATCTGAGATGACATGAAGATATTTCGTAACATGGTCAACAAGTTATCAGTCATTCCGCCTTACGATTTCCTAGCGTCGATTGTAATTGGCGCCCCCGGATTTTTATTACGTTTTTCCTAATTTTCTCAAAGATCCATCTTAAATCGCTGCACACATGAAACAAATTTATCTACCCAATTCACTGTTATCAAATAAAAAACACATTTCATTGATAAAACAGCGATCTCTTTTAAATAAAAGATCTTGGCTACCCGATGGCGTTTTTCTCTACCTACGACAATCAAATTTCGTCACTTCAACAACGTTTAAATGTTTTTTTTTCATATGTTTCAAATGTGAATGGAAGTCAAATGTTAGCCTGCCGCACTGAAAAACGCGAACGAAATCTTTAATTGTCGATCAATCTTATACGGCGACGTCTTGTGTGTAAAGGAAATGATTGGCAGACAACATGAACAGTAGTTCAGTTTAGTAGCTTAATAATAGCAACTAATTAGCATAGAGAGATACTTGAGCATAAGACATGAATATTTTTTAAAAGATTTCGACTGCGCATTAAACGGATTCAAAGAGTTCAATGGAAATGATGAATTATTGTATTGTCGTCTTGTTTAATTGATTAATCCATCCGTTTGGCTTGAGCAATAAAAGTTTTTTTTTGTTTTTTGTTAGCTGTTTGATCCGCACCTCTGTATGTTATGTACATAACAGAAATAATGTCATGACTTTATATTTTTATAGTGCATTGTTGAAAATGCGAAAATTTTTCTACTTATAAGTTTATAAAAATGCTTGATCCTTTTTTAAAAAAAAATACCTCTTATTGCAGAAAAAACTCGGTGTTAACGCCGGGCTTAAGTGTCAACGTTTAAGCTCATTGTAAACGCTTAAGCCTATAAATTTAAAAATTTGCATCATCATCGCATGAATTCGGTTTCTTGCACAAATAAATGTCATTCAATACGAATTCTTAACATTTTATTGCCATGCACATGTTGAAACTGAATAAATTGCCCTTTCGAATTCATACAAATTTAGAACACCAGAAAAAAAAATAAGTTCCAATCATATCCACCTCCAGGGAATTAACAGCACCAAAAAATTTATGTTGCTTCGATTTTATTGCCTCGACTATATGATGGATCACAAATCTCCTAAATCACTCGACCTTCACTTCTATAGCGTGGACTGGGTAAGCCCTAACCCATTTTTTTTTCTGGGCATCCACAAGATCTGTAAAACGTATTAGAGGAAATTAAAATATGCTAAGAGTCCAAAATTGATGAAACGCTAGTTTAAACATGACTTTCGTAAATATTTATCTTACAACCGAGACTAAAAGATTCAATGAATTTAATCAATTTAAGGAGGTGAAGAATCACTTTGTCGTGTCACCGCAATTTATCATCATTGCAACGTCTTCAAATTTTAATGAGCCGCAGCTAATTTGAAGATTTTATAAGTGTTTAGTTAAAAAAAAAGTACAATTCTTTTAACCAGACGTTTCAATCAGGGTATTCACAATCCTCTTTTAATTTTCGGTATTCGGTATTTTCGGTAATATTAAAAGACTGAAAATATTCTGCTGTGAACATCCCACAGCACAGATTTGAGAACAGCGCTTTTATTGGATACGTGACCAAATCATGAACTGCGAATTTGATTGTAAAATATGTCACATACCTTTAAATCCATATTTGATGCAGTCGGATGAGATAACCAGCGAGAAAATTTGACAACTAAAAACATTACTAGCGCCACTCGCGGTTGATTCTTGATACCGAATAATCGGGCCGGAAAACACGACTCAAGGCATGTATACAATTACCGAATCCGGAAATTCATTTTTACATGAACCAAGTTACCGTCTCGGTAAAAATCTGTTAAATTTGACTGAATTACCGGGCGGTAAATTTACCCGCAATTTAAAAGAGGACTGTGAATACCCTGAATGTTTTTTTTTGTGTGATCGATAAATATGAAAATTATAATTTCTTAAAGTAATTTGAATAGGCCCATAAAATAAGTTACGTTTATTTTCTACTTTTCGGTTCCCCTCTCCTCTCTCGATCATTCGACACGTTTTTCTCGATCTTTTGTATTGAATTTAATACCGTCATCACACCACCACAAACCCCCTTCCTACTAAAACAAACTTGTGTGACGTATTTCTTAGACTGTCCATTTGCCCAAAAATATGACTTGCACGTTCATTGATTTAAAAATGTTTCCCCCTTTTTCTGGTGATTAACATATCCCTTCTTGCGCCCCGCCTCCCCCCCCTCCCCCTTCTCCTTTTCTCTTTCCCCACGGGTTTAAATTTCGAAAATTCGATTTTTTTCAAATAAATTTTCTGAAAATTGGTTAATTTGTCACACCACAAAGGAACCCGAAAAAAGACTTGTGTTTACTATTCAAGATAACTAGAGGCCAAATCTCGCAACTAGAGGTCACATCTGGAGAATATGGTGGATGCTCGTCACGCAATTCAGCCGATTTGAGACTTGCAGAATCAAACGCCTTTCCCCAGGGTAGAAAAAAATTCAAACCTGACATGAAATTCAGCACCGTTTTAAGTCCAGAACCATACAAACCAAATAGATGAAACTAAATCTCAACCGTTCGTACAACTTTACTGAATTTCCCCCGGAAGTCTAAACGAAAATTATCTTTCAAGGTTTCTTAAAGCCAATCTAAAAAAATTACTTCCACATAATGAATTTTTATCTATCCGCAATTCATTTAAGATACAGAGAGCATTTCGCACACCGAAAATATAAACTGAAACGATAAGTTTTGGAACTACCGCAAAATACTCACCACCTCAATTCGAATTCAAATTCAAATTCGAACTTCAACGAAAGTCGATGCTAATTTCTGACATTCAAATGCAAATCGGATCTTGGCGCTGTGGTTTGTCTTTTGAATCCGTAATTTAGTTCCCCTGAAACAAATTTCATCATGCTTTGAATTTTCATCTGTGTCGGTTGAGTTTTACCACTTGCAGATAATATTCAGTCATCAAGTTTGCCTGCCATTTAACTTCTTATGGGAATAGTAGTTTTCTCCACTACCTCATCTATCGCTACCTTGGCAGAAAATGACTTCTAGGATTCAGTTTCCATGTCCTTCTGAACATAATGTCGTCTTCATTTTCATTCAAGTCTTTGCATAGTTGAAAAGTGGAATATAGGAGGTAATCGCTTCAAAGTATTAGGCGGCATGACAATTTCTAGGATCTCCCATGGCCAAACGGATGGCTTTCAATTAGATGTAATCAGAACTTGACTTAATTCACTTTCGCCCCCGTCGCGCCCGTCAACCCTCTTCAATTTCGTGTTCTTTCAACTATCCAGAAAACTACAATAACACTGTTGATAATGAGGATGGATGGAAACTTCCAGGAGAAGTTCCCTCTGGATATGAAGAGCCATCGAGTCCCCAAATTAAATATATTCACTCAGCTGAAAAAAGAATCAACCAACGAACGAACATTATTCCCAAGTGTACATTTAATCTAATTAGAGAAAATTAATTATTGAAGTAGTTGTACTTAAATTTCTTCATGTTCGCAGACATTTTCTCTTGTCTTCATCATTGAATCCAGTTTCTTGTATCATTATTGAGTCCAGGGGGCAGTTTTCATCTCATCATCAAAATGTGAGAGTCTCCTTTTTATCCATCTTGACAATATTACTTTGATACTTTAAAAAACATACTCACCTACTTGACAAAAGCTGGAGACTTGAGATTTAGAAGTTAAAAAAAAGTACTTCTTTCCGGTTTGTTTGTCTGAGCGTTCATTTAACCAGCCTCTGTTTTCTTCAGTTGCGTACACACAGATCTTTTACTAAATATCTATAAGAATCTCTTGTATACTGAACAAAAGAAAATGGCAATCTCCTTAAAATGTCTGCGGTTTCCTTTGTTTTGTAGTTAAACAAAAAGACAGTTTTGTTTCATTAAAACCACAAATGCCAACATTTTTCCCGACTTCGTCATCAAATAAACAGCAAGACGAAAAGTCATACAATTCAAACCACAATTCAGCTGGGAATCTGTGACGTAACTTTGAAGGAATTTTCACTTGTTTCATTGTAGCTTTTATCTGCACAGCTTGATTTTCTTTTGAGAAATTAACATTGTGTGAAATTTCAATTTTAATCAAAAAACATGTCAGCTGGCAAGCCCTTTTACCTAATCATTGGAATCTAATAGATCTTTCTGATGTAAGGAGCTATCCATAAAATATATCACCCTAATTTTAGCCTGTTCGAACTCCTCTCCATTTCCGTTTCACTTTTCGCATTTTTCACGCGTTTTTGTTTTGCGAGGGAAAAAAATGTGAACAGCAAGGTTTTGCTGTAGCCCACCTCCGCTGATCCCCTTCCCGCCTTAATGTGTTCTGTATTTCCAGCACTGCCCCTTACACCAAATGACCAGTCCTTTCCTATTATGATACTTTTTCTTGATTTTTTTGGATGAAATTTTTTGGATTGCAGTTCCACGATATGCGGAGGAAGGGGGTGTTGGCCCAAGGATTTAGAAATCCCTTAACACGTTGGCTACCATGTGAGTCACCGGTGTACACACACTATTGTCATTACCGTCAGTTTCTCAAGTTCCATGCTGAGTGCAGTCACTCGTGCGGTACAAAGGGGGTTTTTTTGTGGAGCATGGAGTTCGTTTTTGTCTGTATTGATCTTGTGTTCACTGGTGACTCACAAAGTACAGAATGATTTTTGCGTTTTTTCCCAGTGTATACGCGGAGTAAGCGTTTTTTTCGCTGGTAGCCAACGTGTTAAAGTTTGATTTCCAAAAAAAAGTTGTCAAATTTTCGGTCTCCTAGAAAAAGCTCCAAATCCGACAGCACACATCATTTAAAGCAGCATAATTTCAGTAATTTTCATTCGATTAACTTAAAATTTTGAGTGATAAAAGTCGAAACGCTGTACTTTAAGAATATGCAAAAAATCGATTTCTTCAAAGTTTTCAGGTAGGCGTCCCCCTTAACAATATCACACGATGAAACTCGATTGGACTATATCGGCAAATATGTACAGTCTCGAGTTAACTCGAGCAGTATCACCTTTTATTGAACAAAATAAATATAAAAAAAAACTCACAAGTGTTTCAAAATAAACATTTCCAAGCATTTTCGAAGTTTTTTTTTCAGTTTTGGAATTTTTAAATCAAACCGTCCACCCTGACTAAATAGGGAACTGCACCGTATTTTCGTTCCTTTTCAGATGTATTTCAGGTAATTCATCTTCAATAACACCTGAAATATGTTGATTGAATTCCTGTAAAATGTACACGAAATTCAATATGAAACTCCATAAATGAAATTAAATGTCGTGGCTAGTAAAAAGTTCACATTGAATATGACGTAAAATACGTCACATCAAAAAGTATTTTTTTTTTTGAACTGATGCTATTAGGGAGACCCCACGCCCAACAATCTGGCCACCACAAATTTTTGTTACGTATTCAGTTTCGGACATGACCTGACCTTGTTACGTGGGTTTCATACTTTTTGGGCGATGATGGCCATTGAATTTGAAATGACTTCGTGGAAATTTTCTTTTATTTAATAAAAATGTGCGTCTCCGTAAAAGTTTATTTCAGTTTTTTTTTCCCTGTGATGAACTCTTGGAAATTAATCATGAAAGGTAACATCAGAGGAATTTCACGTAAAAATTATTATTTTTTCCCTTTGGAATGGTGGTGTTTGGCTCATTTCGCAGAATTTCAAATTTATTTCAGTTTATATTTATTCTATGGGAGGTTTATTTTTGGTTTTGATTTATTAAAACTTTTGTTCATGATAATCATTACGAAAAGTTTTATTCACTTTTTTTTGTCTTTCGTGAATTTGTTATATAAGAAAGTATTGTTTTTGTAAGAAAAGTTGACTAAGTGAGAAACTTTTTCAAATTACATTATGGGATTAAAATACATTTTTTTTTGTTAAATAATATATTTCACATTTTTTTTGCAAATAAGAGTAATCGTTCACCCCGCATGCAAATCACTTCTTATGTTTGAGATCACAAAAACGCTCGGTCCGGTTTTTCACAAATTTTGGATCAGTCCGGCTTTTTCTGACCTGTTTTTTGGCTTGCTATGATTCACAAAAAAAAAATCTAATTATAATGTAATAACACCTCCCCACATTCGTCCCTGCACCTTTTTGGTCAAAAAAGGTCGTCAGACACCTCCTGAACTAAAAGGAACCAAAAGAGGCCTCTCTACATCTCAACTTAATCGATAACTTCAACACGATGGTCGGATATAAAGACCAGGGCTGGAATCATGTATCTCGACGCGTCTCTGTCTTTCGACTTCGACGCAGCTCTTAACTCTTGACTTCGCCATATCAGCAGCTTCAAATTTCCTGGAGTGACAGTCAGAATCACGTTTCGATTCATAGTGACGATTCCGCGAGATTTCAAACTGCAGATATGGCGAAGTCAAGAGTTAAAAGCTGCGTCGAAGTCGAAAGACAGAGACGCGTCGGAATACATGATTGGTGCCCAGTCCTTCTGCCTTAGACCGGCACTCCATATGGTCAAATCACAGTCCTAGCACATCATATTAATATTATACGGGAAAGTCGGTTTATGTGACTAGATTTCCCAATAACTACCAAACCGATTTTAATGAAAATTTATAGATTTTTTCAGAGTATCATTGAGGTGGTTTTAGGCTATGCTGTTTTTTTCAACATTCCTTTTAAAAAACATAAGAGCCTAAATTTTCTAAAAACAAATTCTATTACTGGACTTACTGGAGCCACCTTGGCAAGAACAACACCCCACCAAATTTCCATGTTACACTATTATAAACTGTTTATTTAAACATCATAAAAAAACACTTAGCAAAAGAAACCTGGGCAGTAATCATGTATTCCGACGCGTCTCTGTCTTTCAACTTCGACGCAGCTTTTAACTCTTGACTTCGCCATATCTGCAGTGTCAAATTTCCTGGAGTGACAGTCAGAATCACGTTTCGATTCATAGTGACGATTCTGCGAAATTTCAAGCTGCAGATATGGCGAAGTCAAGAGTTAAAAGCTGCGTCGAAGTCGAAAGACAGAGACGCGTCGGAATACATGATTGGTGCCCTGTTTCAAATTTTAAATTCGTCAAATCACGAGAACACGAAATGAAGAGTTAATAAATGAATGATTGAATGAATGAATGCATCAGTCAATCAGATGTTGTCAATTATCTCATCGTGCCATGAATATCTTTATAGACATCTTCGTTAAGATGCAATTAAGTAATTGGACGAATCAAAGATCGCCATAATTTAATCGAATAAAGAGCTCCATTTGCGTCTCTCTATCGACACACACTCGTCCGATATCTTCGGAAAGTGCTGGGAAATCAGCCACATATCAAGCGTAATCAGATTCATGTCCATCGAGTCGTCATTAATCTACAATGGGAAAATATGCTACGAATTTGCGTGGCTGCTATTTATTCGTAATGCTGAAGTAAAGTTTATATCCTCACAGTTGCAGAAATCTCTATCTGTACTTGCATCTTTTTTTACTGCCGAGATTTTTATAAATGGCAAGTAAAGCACCCAAATGTGCATCATATATTCCAGCTAATGGCGATGATGGTCTCCTCGAGGAATCTTTAACTGAGCGTGGAATTTCCACGAATAGCGACAAGGAGCGCCTCAAGTCGCCATCGGTCGGATTAATCTTTAACTGCCCATGCGATTGCAGATCATTGAACAACATAGGCTGTTGTTTGTAGTCATCAATCTGGAACGAAATTCAATTTAAATTGCAAAATTCAATCATTTAGATTCATCTAATATTTTTTTTTATATCGGAAAATTATCTTTTTTGTTGTCAAATGACAAAGTAGCAAATGCGGTTACATTTAGTTAAAAAATTATTTCATTTTTTACAGCAGACTGCAATTTGAATCCTAAATAATAAAGAATAATTGAATATTAAGTGGAAAACCACAACCCAAAAACAATTTCGACATTTCTCAGTTTTGAATCTTTAAAACCAGTTTTCCGATTAGGCTGAAATTTTTTTTTAAAAAAAAGTTGTCAGAAGCTATGGGTTCTCCTTGCTAGTAACGTAGTAACTGCTTGGTCGAACGCGAGGGCTGGGGGAGGGGCAAGTTTTGGACAACAACCTGGAAATCTGTGTCCTAAAAAGGGAGCTTAGACTTTGGTGGTCGTAAAAGGATTCTGAAGGAGATTTAACTTTTAGCACCATAAATATTTTTTGTGTTGGGGTCAAAATAGTTGTTAACCCGCTGGCTCTTTCCATTCGTGAAAATTTGTGTTAAGTCTAAAAGTACAACATCCTTTTTGATATCTTATTGGAAAAAAAAATCCTCCAACATTTTAAACGAAGTTCTTGAAAAGCTTTTCATCCAGTCACTATTATCCTAATTAGTGTCACAAACATATTGTCTAGAGATCTAACATTCATAGCAAGAACTTTTCAACATTCGCATAATTTTTATTGTTTAATTTTTTTTCTTCAGTTTTCAGCTGGCAATCCGACCTGAGATACCCATCCAAAATTAACCAAAAGAAAAAAATTCCACAAGTCTTTGTGCTATCCAGGTTATATTATGAAAAAAAAAAAAAAAAAAAACAAATCGTTGAATTGTTGTCGTCAGAAGAAAAAAAAAACCCTTGACAATCTGTAATACTTGCAAATGCATATTTAATGTTTGGTGTCATGACCACTTAGGAAGTAGCCATCTCGGCTCCTGATTCTCCAACAAATTCAATGGGAAAATTAAAGATGACGGAAAAATATACATAAAAGACCCCTGAAAGTTGCCGGGTGAAAAAAAAATATTTTTCGGTGCTCAAGGACACCTAATTAAATTGTCCTCTTGGCGTAAGTTCCTAAGTAGGCTCCCATATTAAATTCGCTTCCACCGCGATGGAGGATTCTCTTCGACCTCCAACCCAGCTCGAAGTTTCCTTTTTTTATTCGTTTTAAGCGGCTGACGATGGTCAAAGTTACTTTCACAGGAAAATAGGAGTCCAAGCCAGAGTACATGGCAGAAGCCTTTTGTAATTATGCCAAATTGTCCTCGGGTACTGTAAAATGTAAATGTAAATTAATGAGAAGAAAGTTTTTTTTTTCGTTCCGTCGTTGTCAGTTTTAAGGACTTTGTCGAGACGCGTGGTGAAGGACTTTATCTGCACCAGAATCTATTTTTTTCTTTTTTATCGACCGTCATATTGTGGCTTAAGGCTCTGCTTATTAGCGAATATTTGGAAGTTTTTCCGGACAACGCGCCACTCGTCTAAGAAAAGTTTTTGACTCATTTTAGCTTTTTCTTCCGCTAATTCCATCAAGACATTATTATTTTCATTCACAAACGACAACTTTTCAGATTTTTGTTTTCTTTATATTGTTTTTAAACTTTTTTTTTTATTCATCTGTGCGAGCAGACGAAATTTAATTTTCAACTTAAGCAGCCTTTTTCAAAAGAAATTTTTTAACACGAAAGTTTTCACTCGCTTCAGGGATTTAATTCAATGCAAGACAGAAGTGTTTGAGTTACATTTGCAAAGGAAGAGGAAAACCGGGAAATAGAAATTGTCGTGGCAACAGCTAAACGCAATTGTAGTATTCTGCCATAAGAATTTTCTTTACTGAAAGAACCGACGAAGAAAAAAGATCTTAAGGTATTTGCGAAATTAATGTTGCATAAAACAAAATGAAGTAGGAAGAATTTTTTCCTATTTTTCGAGTTTTAAAAACCTCAAGAACTGGTCATTTTTAATAGACGTTTAATAAAATGAAGACAATCATTATTATATTATGTTCGCAATTATACACGGAGAGAAATCCAAACGAGACAGTGGACAATGATTCCCTAAAAATACGGAATTATTCCTATAACTTTGGGAAAACTTCCTATTTTTTCGCACGAATTCCCCTTTTTTTTGGGAGTCATTACCAAAAAATGTCGCTGTCTCGTATATTCCTATTTTTTGTAGGAATCTGTGCTATTATTTCTCTCCGTGTAATTTTTTATAGTTAAAATATATTCCTTATCAGGGATTAAAGAATCATAAAAACTTTTCATGGAAAATTCTTGAACAGCAAAAGCAAGTCTATATTTACTAGTAAGACAGTTTCCTTCAAGAACTCAAAAAAATCTTACGCCTTTTGTCTGCGGTATAGCGACGGTAAAAATTGAGTTAATTGCTTAATTTTTAATGTAAATATTTGTAAAAAAAAACCACAAACCATGTAAAAATATTTTATTTTCTTTTCAACAAAATATTTAAATTTACTTAAATATATTTAATTACATATGAATCCGGACCCTAGTTATAAATAAACTAAATGCCTAACATCTAATTCTATACTTTCGTTTTTATTTACAGAATTTTCCCCTACCAAATATTCAACTTCAGAACCTCCAAGATCTCGTCGTTCTTACCAGGAAGACACATCCAGATACGCCAAAATAGGTAAGTCCCAAATAATTTTTCAACCTTTACTTGACCAAAATTCCCATTTTTTCGGCTTTATACCTGCCGAAAAATTTACAATGCGTGCTCATGTGGCTAAAGGAAGACCACATTCGATGCACTGCAATTTCGATTAATTAGAGAAAATCACTTTTAGTAGCGGTTCGTGTTCGTCCGGCTCCAAAATTGATTTAACCACGTAACTCGTACAGTTTTTACGTAATAATAATAATAGAACAAAAAACACCATCCATATGTATGCTGGCTTATAACGAATAGGTATTATCAAAGTACCAACAACCGACGTTCATTACTGATATTAAAGGCCAAACAGACATACAAACATAATGAAAAGTAACACCGTTAAATATTCAAATTACATAATAACACTGACGACATCAATCTACAAACTTACAATAACACTGAACATATAAGACTGGTAGATACAAAACGAATTTCTATAATAAGAGTTGTTATAGCCTAGTTTTCCACAGTTGTTTAACACTATACATAAGTTTACAGAAGCAGTTGCTGTATTAAATTTGTATGTGACATACTGCAAAAAGGGTCATGTCCGTACATTGTACACAGAGAACTGTAACCGGACACCCCCGCCTGATGCTGATGCGGTTAACCGGTCAAGTCACCGCAAAGCACAGAATACACAAAACATTACCAAATTGCAACGTTTTGTGTGTGCGAATTTTCCGGTCATTCCACTGCAACACCATATATACGGATTTTCCTCGGCGAAAATCTCATATTTCGGTTGCCTGGTATTCCATTTCGAATGGCTGCAGGAAAATAGCCCCAATGATCCGGCTGGTGTTCAACCTCATCCTGGCCGGAAATTCGGGAGAAAAAGGACGCTAAATGAAGAAGTTACCCATCAATATTTCAGTTCACTCGGGATGTTTTGCATCCATGGGCCCTGGAAAACTCCAACTGAAACTTCAGTCGGGTTTTTTGGGAAAATTTCCCATTTGCGTGTGTAACATTCATTCAGTGAATTTATCGACTATATTGCCTTCAGTTTGTTTTTTTTTTAGACAAGTTACAGATTTTCACTTCTGCTTAGTTACGGGAATATCTGTGGAAAAGTTTATACCCTGGGACGCCAAAATTGATTTTCAAACTTGTCAAGTAATTTGACTGGTTTGTGGGGTTGCATTAAAGCGCTGATGATGTTGATAATTATAAGATTCCGTAATCAAAAGTTGGTGTAGTTAACCTTATTAAGCACACGGAGAGAAATACTAGGATAGATTCGTACAAAAAATAGGAATATTCCAGACAGAGAATTTTTTTGGTAATCACTCCCAAAATTCATGCCAAAAAATATTCATGCCAAAAAATATTAAATTTTGACGAAATTATATGAACTATAATATCGGGTCTTTCAATAAGGACATAACAATTTTGTATTTAAATAAAACACAGAATAATTGAGATATCGGGCTGAAATTTATTCCAGATGTAGTGGACATGTTACATTTAAGTATGAAATTCGATGTCGTTCATATGGCCACCGCCATCTGATTGATTCTGTGGAGCCAATTTTCCACCACTCTTCCACACATATCAGCCGGAACGTTGGCAATTTCGCGTTCGATATTGTTCCTGTTGGCATAAACCAACGACTTAACATAACCCCATAAAAAGAAATCCAACGGAATTAAATCGCATGAGCGAGGTGGCCAATCGATCGGACCATCTCGAGATTACACGATTACCGAACTTCTCCTTCAATAGATCAATTGTTTGACCAGCTGTGTGGCATTGCTCGTTCGTGAACTTCACCATCATAAAAATGTAAAACTTGACTGACATTTTAGCATTGCCAGATCATAAAAAAAGTTTAAGGGTGCGTTTTTATTAAAACATAAAAATTTTATGTCCTTATTGAAAGACCCTTTAGTTTTAGTAACACTATTGCCACTATTTTCGTCTGTGAGCTATATAGTCGAAAACTAAAAAGTGTGAAAAAAATAATTATTTAAAAACAAACTTTTATACGAAAAAGGTAAAATTTTTGGGCGTTTTGTATCAAAAATAAAAGCAAGATAAAAGTAAAAAAATCGATTAAAAACATGTTTTTAACAAAAATTTGTTAATTAAACAGAGAATTTTTTCAACTATCCTCGTCAAAAACCACATTCAAAATAGAAGAAGATTAAATAAACTTTTTGATAACAATTAAATCTTGTACTGGTTCAAAATCAAAAATAAACTTTTTGACTGAAAAAGGTAACCCCGAAAATTCAGTCAACGTGAAAAGAACAACAATTATCCTTGGGGAAACCGAAAAGACGACAAAAACCTTTTAAATTAATGAAAATGTTCCTTTTTAATTGGAAAGTATCTCATTTCCTGACATTAATTAATAAATGTCTTAAATGTGCAAAAAGTTTTTTTTTACAAGTCTATAAATCCATAAACACTTCTCACAAAAGTATTTTGTTTGACAATTTATTTTTTGTTAATTTTCCTTTGGTAAACATTTTCATTGAAGAAACTTCACCAAGAAATGAAAACAATTTTCATATTGAGTTGAACCGAAGTGAATTAGATTGAATTGAATTGAATCACCAGAACATAGCTAAAACTTTTGAATATTTAAATTTTGTTCCAAAGTAGATCTGTCGCTTCTTAATAAAATCTATATAAAATATAAAAGGTTTATGGTTATTCTCCTATTCGTTCTTACCACTACTAAGACTATGTATTTCCTGGTTTTATCTCCGATCACAGAGAAAACGAATTAAGCTGTAAACATAATTAAATCGTCAAGACATAAGAAAAGGAATTTTAATTCTGCATACTTCTTAACTTTTTAATCGATTACATTCCATCGTCAAATTGAAATTCCCTTCATCAAACCGAAAGATATTTAATCCGATTCTATTTCCTTGAATCATTGGAAATTCAAAAAGGAACAACAGAATAAAAATATCGATTTTAAAGTATGCTACATTAAATCGAAAGAATCGCGTTTCATTACATTATGAAATATTTTGTGAAAATTCCTTTTCCAAGGGGAAAAAATATATTAAAAACGTTTTTTCGTTTCCTCCTTTTTGCGAAATGATTTTAAAACTCAGAATAATGTCCCGTTGACATTGGGCTAGTTGCTAATTCACAGTAGCTGGTAACTAGGACAACAGTTTGCAATTAGTTTGATGCTAGTACAAAAAGCAGCCAACTACTTACAACTAGCAACTAACCTAAAGGTGCCGCTCCACATGAGAGTAAATGCCGGCGAGAACCTCTCGATAGCAGCTACTCGCAAATGGACACGTCTATTGCGGCAGTCACACGACGCTGTTTTGCCAGCGCTGCTAGCTGTTTGGCTGTTAGCAGCCGTTTCAGCAGCACCGTGTGAACCCTAGTAGGCTGTTACTAACAGCAGCAGCGCGATGATTTTAGCAGCGCTATTGAAGTAGAGACCGTTCTACTTTGCCAGCGCTACTAGGGATCACGTGACTCTGTTGCATGGTTACTGAGTTGTCAAAAGTCTGATAAGTGGAAAAGTTTGTTTATTTTAAGTTGTTGTTTTACGTTTATTCATTTAAATTTGTGTGTTACGTTTATTATTTAAAAAATCGCCCAAATTCAAATGTCAAACGGCGGTTTTGCTGTTTGCCAGCGCTACTAAAATATAAATCGTGTGAACCCTCTCAGTACGCTGCCTACTGTTGCTATTTGCCAGCGCTACTAACCCAATATCTAGCAGCGCTGGCAAAACAGCGTCGTGTGACTGCCGCATTAGAGAGTCGCTCGCAGAAACTCGCAAAAACTCGCGAGCTAGTTTCTGCGAGCTGTCAAAAGTGATTCTACTCTCTAGTCGACAGGGCTCCACTGAACTCTCGGAGAGTAGCTCGCCAGATACGAACAGCGTTTGAATTTCGCTAGTAGATCTCGAGAACGCTAGAAGCTTGATTTCGCTAGTAGCGATAGAAAAATCGCCGAAATTAACTCTCAAATGGACAACCTCCTGCGAATAACTCTCGAGAGTTTTTGAGAGTTACTCGCGTATTTACTCTCATGTGGAGCGGTACCTTAATGTCAATTGGGTATTAATCGCGAAAATGCGTGAAATCTGAAACGCGTAGTCGGGAAACCTTTTCCTATCATGTAAATCACAAAGCGGAATTATTTTTTCACTTCCGAGAGTAAAATTTTACTATAACGCAATCAAAGTCATGGCCGAATAATTATGAAATCGAGAACATAAACGCAATATGCTTCACACAAGTTGAATAAACTCCGCGTGCAACTTTGAAAACTATCTTCAAATACACTTGTAGGTTATTAAAGAGTTATTTACTGCAAATGCGGCAATAATAGTTGCAATTAGCAGAGGCCAAATGAATGCCAAGCTAATTACCACATGCAGGCAATTTCTATTGGGAGAATTCTGTGAACTGCCACTTTATGTAGTCCAGCCAATATTTTAATTAGCAAAGAATAACCGATCGTTAAGTGAATTCTAATCAAGCGAATTACCATAGATCGCAAGTTGTTTGAATAACGATATTTTGCCATTTCCAAAGCGTAATGCTCTACGATGTAACTATGGAGGAGTTCTACTAGGAAAATATCAGCAAAAATCGCTTGATCAAGAACACATTCCGGCATATCGAAAAAAAAACCCAACACCAAAGTGTCAAAGATTGTGGAATTCAGCACCCCAATAAAACGCAGATAGGTCAATTTTATGAAAATCAGCAATAGCCGACGAACACATTGTGCAAATTGATCGTGCAAAGAATGATTCAAATATCGAAAGGTATCAGCCGTCTTTTTCATTCCTCAACTCTATTGTCTACCACTCGATGATGTCAATTAATTAGCAACGAAAAGGTCAAACGGACGCCCGTAATTCTTACCGCATTGTCGCCGTTACTATGAAAATTTCATCTCCTTGGCAAGATCGTTTTGCAACGATCATGCAATGCAGAGATGAGGCCGACGATCGGTTGATTGTAGTGTGGCTCATTTTTATTTTTAGGCCTGATCATGCGGCAAATTTTATGACTTTGTTTTGAAAGAGGTTGAACTCAATTAGGCTCCCCCAGGAATCTGTATTTTTATTCATTTTTTTAAATTCAAACCTAAGTGCATGGCGGTGTAAAACTAGCTTGTAATTTTTAATCTTAAGTTGAAAATAAAGGGTAATTGGGGCTATATATAAAAAATTTCTATTTTTGTCGGAAATCTGGACCAACTTTTAAACGGTTATCAACACTAATTTTCGCATTTTCACAATTCGTTTGAAAATGTGGGTGCGGGAGTGGAGCTAAGAAAACAAAATTTTAGGTTTTCCGGACACCCTCTCTCCCCGCTAGTTCAATTTTTACGCGTTTTTTGTATGAAGATTAGTAGCACTATTACCATAGTTTAACTAGTTAGGAAACGTAGGGCTTTTTACGTGTACCTACGTTGGAGTAAAGATAACCGATATACTCTGGACGCGGTTTTTCTTTCTTTCCTATGCGTAAATTACCAACAAAACACAACACATGTAAAACCTAGCCATATTTTCATACACCACCAACACATGCAATTTTCCGACAGCGGGAGACGTGTCCTAACTAAATAGTTAAACTATGCTATTACACTACTGCCGACCAAACCCCCTACCCCTTTAAATTTGGACGTTTTTATGGGAAATATGTGCCGAGATAATTTTGATTTTCAGTTAAAAAACCGCACTCGACCCAACTTACCGTACGCGCACATGTTCTGATTTTTATACATTCTATGGCAAGCAGACATAATGAAAATCAAAGGGCAGACAATTTCCATATAAATTAAATATATAGAATCGTTACATCTGCAACAATTCACTTAACAAATCGCGGCTAACATCAATTAAGTGATTTTCCTTCCCTTTATTTTAACGTTCTTGACTTTGAAGAAAAACGCCTTAAGGCAAATGATTTTCCAAAATGTTTGACTGCCATCAACTATACTCGGTCTATGATTTGTTATTCATTCAAACAAGTCCCAGAGGCATACAACAGAATACTGTAGATTAATTAAATCCTTCATTTATGTTATACAACAGATCGAAGCTGTAGCCGACTGGAAAACTTTGACCTACACGTCGAAAACGGCGGCAACGTCTTAACATTTGTAGAAAAAAAACGACCATATGGACCACTTAAATCGCTTCCTCATAATTAGTTTGAAATTCTAACTACGAATGGAAAATTGAAAATGTTTTCAATTTCCAACATCTTGACAAGAAAATTTTTTACGAGGGAATTTTTATTATATTTATTTTCATATCTAAAAGTTTTCCTGGATATTTTTGTGAATGTCTTTTAGCTACCGAAGCGATCTATATTTTGGCATACTACGTTGGAAAATTTGAAAGAGTTCTCCCGTTCTAGTGACCTTTAATGAAATAAAAACAAACTTCTGCCTCAAGTGAAACTTCTGATAGTCATTTCGTTGGCAATTTTCCAATGTTTTGAGTTACGTGTGGCCGAATTATGAAAATGGCTCTTGAAAAAATTTCTATTTGAATTTCAACTTCAAAATATCGGCAAAGTTTCTTGTCTAACGGACAAATAAATCTATGGCACCGAGGATAGGTAGTAAAAATCGCGTGTTTGATGATTCAATAACGTAAAAATAAAAATTTCACATAGATTCATTTTATAGATTTTATTTATGCCTGTTATGAAAATGAAAATGTTTTTCTACTAATAATTTTCGATATTTTTGCTCATTTATTGTTTAAAATTTTGACTTTTGTGAGGTAATTACGCTTCGTCAGAGGTTTAGAGTCCAAGGAGATGCGAAAAAACGTGATTTCAACCTTGTGAATAAAAAAGTATGGCTCAGATTTAATTTGCTTAAAGGGTAAGCAGTATTTTTGGAGAAACTTTCTTGTATTTCGCATAAAAATGCACACATAATTAGAGTAGTATGGGACACTGTGATACAGGTTAAATTCCTAGGCAATCGCAAAAAATCTAATAAATTCATCTTACTGCAAAAATCTCTTGAGAAAAGTCTCCTAATCCTCAAAACAGCCACTTTTGTCATACCCGCAAAGAAAACATTTTAATTTTAACTATTTTTTAAGCGGAAATCGACAATTTTTATCATAAGTTTAACTACTTTGTAGTAAAACTTACTAGTTTGTCGATAAATTAACCATTTTTGTAATTTCGTTGTGTTCCTGATTATAAAATAATTAAATACGCAAGTTTTTCTCTCTGCGTGAGTCTTTCTGTGTGGCGATAAAATTTCGCCCCACCGTACCCCTACTTATTTATATACCTTCATTCAATAGTTTTTTTTATATTAATTCTAAATCAAATTTTAATAACAAACAAACAAATTTCCACGAAAACAACATCTACCATAAAAATATTTTTATTCCGGCAAATTTTATCGTGTAGTCACCCCTATATTTAAACAAATAAAATTATTCCCAAATTCCAGCTGATGAAGACAAAATTAAACAGAAACCGTGCAAATAATAAACAAACAATGCCAAAATATATAAAAAATCGTCTACCCAATTATAGTGAAACTAAATTTTATTCTAGTAAACATACATATAAATATTCGCATGTGTGCCACAAAAAAAAGATAATTTCTTATCTCTTAAAACTTCTATCTGTTCATTGTGTAAGTGGCCAATTAGAGTTAATAAATTAAATTGTTGAAAATTGTTCTATTTGAATAACGTCGTCGTCTTAATGTCAGATTCAACCAATAGAAGTGATACAAAAGAACAAAGAATATTTTTTTTTATTAATATTCGTGGTAGCCAACTGCCATTCGACCAAAAGAAATCACAAATTTTTATTAAATTTTCCAATAACAAAATTATGAAGACCTTTGTTTTGATATACTGCTGCGATATAATTAGTAATTCATAATCAAGATTACCATTTGGACCGTAAAAATACAAGCCAAATATGAAAAGAGCGGAAATACGACAAATCGTGATGTCCATTTAATAAATATAAAAAAATGGTCGACAAAAAGGTTACACCGTGAGAAATTTTGAATCTCAATTTAGTTAAGTGGTGACATTTTCAATTCTGTTAAACAGGGGTTATCCATAAAACACTTTATTCCCAAAAATACTTTACACATTTAAGGGGAGGGGTTCGGCAGTAGTGTGACGGCAATATTAAATCCCATACCAAAAAGCGCATCAATATTATTGAGAACCCCAATATTATCGAGAACCCCAATATGAGAGCCCCAATATTATCGAGAACCCCAGTATGAATAAAGTTTTCCGATGACTATAATATTTTTACTTCCTCTTATATAGAGGGGATGATTGTATTCATGACTGAGACCGACTCGAGAACGGGGTCAAATAGAAAATTTCTGATCAGTACGAAATCCGCTTCAGGCAAAATTATGAAAATGTCCGTGCATCTGTCTATTGGTCTGTCCCACAGATATCCTACTACTAGATTAAGCCATTTGCTATCTCAAATGGACCACTGAAACGTCAAAAAGCTATGACGAAAAAAGGGACAAAGCTAGTAATTCTGGAAAAAAATGCTTATGCAGGTCCCCGACGGAATATTATTCAATCCCTATACCGATTATTCATGTTAATATTCAGAGCTGCCACATACATTAATATACAATTCCCTAAATCTGTGTATAGGTCTTATGAGTTCGACGTAAAACATATAATTCAAGTGTTATTGAGTTTGTTGATTCGAACGTCTGACATCACTAAAATTCGAAGACAAAATGAGACAACTATAGTCACGCTGTCCCATATTTTTGCTATGGAATTTTTCGAGTGCCGCGATCTAGTAGTACGATATCTGTGGTCTGTCCGTTTTCCGTATCTTAAATAACTCGAGAACGCGTTGACCTAACGAATTGAAATTTTTTGTAAATAAGTTTTACAAATATCGTAGTTTCTATCGAAAATTATTCTATTCGCCTAATTTCGGATGTAAAAACATTCAAATAAAGGTCACTCAGGCGAATACAATATTGTTTGTTTTGTTTTAAAAGTTCCAAATCTCTAGAAGGTCAAATGCAAAGTGTAGTATTTGCTAGTACCTGAAGCAATGATCTAAATAGCGACCAAAGAATTTAAAATTTTGCGGCTCCCCAAATTTTCATTAACAAAAAAAATGGTTAATTTTTAACTGTGTATCTACCTGCGGTTTCTTACTGCAAACCCATGTATAAACATTTTATTGCATCAATCATTGTCATATAATTCTGATAAATTAGTAATCGATCGGTATTCGATCAGTACACGAGAGTTTTTCCAGATCTACGGCAATTTATAATAACACCTTGACAAACACATTCCTATATCATCAGAATACACAACATTGCATATTTATTTTGGACGGGATCATAGCTGAAAAGAAGATAAGGGTGATAACCCAAGAAATAAGTCGGAATTTATTTTTAAAATATATTTTTTTTTGTTTCTGTCTCATAGTGTTGTTTTTCACTTATCGCACCAAAACAAATAAGCATCGCCGACGGTGTTGCGCACTTTCAGTTTAACGTTGCCTGTCATTTATAATATTCGCGAAATGCTAATTTATCTACTGTTTGCGGATTAAGTGCACATACACAAAGCAATTTTTAACTATCGTTTGTACGGTGTACGGGGGTGAATTACCCAGGCAAAAAGGTTCATTTACGGTCGGTAGGAAATCAAAGAAAATTAGTGGAAAACAAAACAGGGAATAGGCAAACCATCACCTAGAAAAGTCACTAATAACCCGTTATTACCCCATTGGTCGCCCGTGCCCAACTCATGTGTTAGGGATCTTAGGGTAATGCAAAAACAACAACAACCATAAGATCCAATTGTGGAAATATTGCGGAACGTGGTTGACAGCTAAAACTCGCACAATTACGGGTACATTGAACGGTAGGGCAGCAAGAGCGTAATAATTATGCATACGGGGCGGGGGAGATTTTCTTGAGCACGATTACGGCGAGGCACACGAAAACGAAGATGCGACACATGAGCAGCGGCGTGTATTGGTAGCCTAGCGGCGGGAACATGCACTGATGTTTGCCGGTGAATTAACGGGAACGCGCATAGTCGGAAATCGGAAGCGCAGCCGCACAGTACTTATCGAGACACGAAAACGAAAAACCGCGACCGACGGAAAAATCACTCTATAAAAACATAAACACACACACACAATTATAGGCATAGACACAATACTACTCTGTCACACTTTGACGGAACCAATTGTACGCCCGGCGCTGAAAAAATCTCTTTACCGACGACAGAAATTGTCGAAAAGTAACAAAACATAGCAATCTCGATGGCCGTTAACAGTGAAAACATTGAAAAACATTGAGGGTGAATTTTATTTTATTTATGTTTTTGTGGCCGGCGAATTGATCTACATGCAAAAAGATAGATAGATAGATAGATTCTGCCTATCGCAATTTATCTATTTGAATATTATAAGCCAGCATACATAAGTGTGGAGCGCAGATATCCAACGATCTTCGCAAAATATCCGAACGATCTACGGTTTGTTGGATCGTGGGGCAGGGACAAGGACGTGTTAAAGATCACCAGCATAGCCGAGCTGAATCGAGAGACCATAAACTCAAAAATACACATTGTGATGTGGTGAAAATAAAGTGTAGAATCAAAAATTCAGAGTGCTAAAGGCCGCCGCGATCGAATTCGTGAAGATAATGATCCGCAGTGGCATTTGGTAGTGCGTTTGTGGAGTCTGGGCCTCAAGAAATTCCTCAATATTAAGATTTTATCATTTCTCATACGATCGCCTAGTTGCCGGCATCGAGTGTGTTCGCCCTCAGCGTTTAGACAAGAAATTTGTGTCGCGCGTCGTTGTTCTTGCACAAGTAATTAAAACGCGTTTCAGGGGTGCTTTTTCGCCGGCCTAATGCCTAAATACCGTCAACGCAAGAAAAGTCAGCAACAGCGTAAAAACACTAATAATTCTAATAAACAGCGACAGGAAAAGCAACAACAACAAGCGCAGCAATCGCAAGAACAGGAGAAACAGCATGAGGATGAGGAATTGGAGAACTCTGAGGATCAGAATGTAACAGAGTCGTCCATAACAATTGGCCAAGATCCAGAATTTGGCACGCATGCGGAAGCGGGACAAGCCCATACGGATTTGGAATGGGCCGAAGCGAGATCGGAATCACCGATTATTAGCAGCTGTATAGAACACGAATGCGAAAAAAGCGAATTTTCGAATGATAAATTGCGTGATGATGACACGAACGATATTGTAGATGTAGCCAACACGATTAGTAGAAGCACCACCCATACACCAGATTCTTGTAGTGAAATTGAAAATTCCCAACATTTTTCAGATCCCTCGGAAGTAGAACGTCGGCAATCGTCACAGACGACCGCAGAGATTAAAGTAATTAGCAAAACGGGGCTAATACTGTCCAGCGTGCAAAGTACTGGAACACCAGCGTCAGGCGCGGTGCTTCAGCAACAACAACCACACGATCATCCCGATCAGCAGCAGCACGATGAAGTCGGCCATGAGGCGAGGGAGGATCGAGAAAAAACCCCAACAACTCAACCGGCACAACGAACGCAAACACCCCCGATGACACCTACCTCGCCCGGTGCAGAATCGTCATCGTCATCATCAGAGTCTGATACGCTCAAAGAAGAATCACCGGATAAGCAATTCATCGACGACTCACCTTCAATTGAGAGCAATCAAAATACCAGCGATGACATAACAAATGTCAGCAGTGAAGCCATCAACATTAGCAGTAGTAGTACAGGCAGCAGCGAGGAGCGTGATAGCAATTTACTAATCTGTGATAATAAAAATGCATCATCGACTCCAGCAGTTGCAGATGGTGTGCCAGCGATCGTGGCCGTCGAACATCATACGGAAATAAAACGGATTACAAGCGCTGGCGATCCAGGTACATCATCGCTGAGGATTCCAATAAAACTACCTGTCGTACAGGAAGTTATAACGACTTTGTACTCGTACCGCGTCGAGTCTCCGAAGCCGACAACACTGAAGCCGGTGGTGAAGAAGAGTCGCAGCCTGGATGATGACGAATTTATGATCCAAGAAATTAGTGACGCTAGTTCGACTAGTGAACTCACCGACAATCAACCACTCGTCTCCGAAGCGGAGTCGGAAGCAGATTCCGAATCAGCCGAAATGCTCGAAATGGACGATTCTGGAATTCTCAGCGTGCAGACGTTGCCGCTAGACTCGGACGAAGAAGCGGTAAAAACACAAGAGTACTCGTCTTCATCCTGCGTCGACAAGGACGATGCGACGAAACCGGCTCAGAATCAGGAGGCCCGCGAATTGAAAGCCCAGCGTGCCCGAAAGCGAGCTGCAATTGAAACGCATTTCATGCCACAATTTATTAATCCTCGATACTTGGACAGTATCAAGGAGGAGAACAGCGACACCAGTGACATCGATCGAAAGAACGACTCAGGCGACAGGAAGCGAAAACCGATCGAAGCTTCGTCCTCTTCATCGTTATTCGATGATCTCGAGGACGATGTCTTTATCGACGGCGAAGCGATCTCGAAAAAAGCGAACGCGGTCTTCCCCAAATCGAATCTCGACTTTAGCCAGCGCAAGAAACACATTTCGAATTTGCGAGCTCCGAAAACCGGAATAATTCGCGAGGAGCCAGCGTGCATTATTGTCGAAGCGAAAATCGTCGAAAGTATGGAAGCGGTTGAGGAGAGTTGTTCCACGTGGACAACCAATAATATCCCGGAATCGGACACGGCCGAGGTTGTCTACATTGAATCAACGTCGAGCAGCTCCTCGGACGTTATGGAAACGGAAGATGGTGGAGCGGACATTGATGATGGCGCAGAGGAATTGGACGTTCGAATCGAAACACCAACAATCGATGTTGATAGCGAAATATTTCCATCCTCAAGTTCAACATCATCAGCGACGCCCACACAAAATAATGATGATGGGATGTTGATCGAAATAAAACATCAGCAGCCAGAAGAACGATTAATAGAAGCGGACAACGCATCGGTGGCTGAAACGGCATCAGCAGCAGCCAAAGAAATTGTAGAAGAACCAGCAGCATCTGAAGTATTTGTAGGTGAATCTGTAGCGACAGCAGCTGAAACATTGCCGCCACCTGTTTGTTGTGGAGATCAGTCAACATCGTTAGGGAAAAACATATCCGACGACGCCGAGGGGAAAACTATTTCACGACGAGAAAATTTCTCCGAGTTGTCGGAATCATCCTTCCCATCAACATCGCAATTATTGACTACGGCGACCAGTGAACAGAATCGCCAATCGTCCGAAACTGCAGTCGATATTGAACCGAAACAAAGTACGGTTTTCGCGATTATTAATAATAGTGATCAACAGAATAATATTATTAGCGACGCAATTGATATTAATGACACAAGTTTTAGCTCGATAAGTAATATTCTTAGTAATAGTAGTGATATAATTATTCCTAGTAGTAACGATAATACTAATAGTAGTAATTCTAGTGAGGTGATCGAAAATTTACCCGATTTTCGTATTGGTGAGCCCTGTTCGAATAATATGTTCGCCACACTAATCAGCCCCCTAATTGGTGATCAATCATCACATAAATTAGATAATTTAATTAGTGCCGATAATGGTCATACGGAAAATGTAAATATTTCTTCTAGTGCTATAAAAGAGCTCGTCCGTCAGGATTCGGGGGGTAGCCACGGTTCCGGTCATAGTCAGAGTACAATTTTAACTCAATGTACAGCAATTAATAAGACCAGGTCATCCCCAAATAACGCTGATCTGGCCGATTTTGATGTTGGGCCATGTGTTTCAGGGTCATCAACGGAATTCAATCGTCAGTCGCCGGACATTGGGGAACAGCCGATCCAAAGCTTGCGGCAAATATGTCTGAATTCACTATCGTCGATGCCTTACGGGAAAGTTGTACTTGAAGAGCTAGCATCGGTAGCGGAAAGTCTAAGTGATCTCACACAGAAGCATCAAGAAGCGAAAGCAGCGACATTCGCGACCACAGAAATGCCGTACCCGGTGCCAGATCTACCGCGTATCGAGGACCTCGTCGTACCAGTGAACAGCACTAGCAACATTAGCAACAATGAGGCCAGGAAACCAATGACTGTGACAATGTTTGAGGCGGTTCCACCCCATCCGCCACCGCCGCGATCATCGCAAATTAAAATAATGAGTCTGCCGCCACAGAAATTGAACTCACCACCGCCACCACCAGTTCCAGCACCACCGAAAATGGAATCGTGGCTTGGAATGCCAACAGAACAAGATCCCAACGTGCTGGTGTGCTTTTCACCCTCCCAGCGAAATTACATGCAGGAGACGAAAGCCGGAACCGAGCCTAGTCCGGATAATCTTCTGGATATGCACAAGAAATTCGTTGAAAGACGTGGCTACCATGAAATGACAATGGATCAGGTTGAGGCTATCAATCGCGGAAAAGCGCAGCATCAATTTCACGATCCGTCCACTTCAACGGGTGTACCGTCATCGCTATTAAGATCGCAGAGCAAGCAATCGCCTCCACCACCCCCGCCCCCGCCATTGCCGCGGTCATTCAGCGAAAGTGCTGCTGATGGTGGTTTTGGGGACTACATTGGATCTTCCACGACCAACACCAGCATTGGTGACCAGAATAACCACAGATTGTTGGCAATCATCCGAGATTCTCAACAGCAGTCTTCTGTAAGTGAAAACACTCACAACAAAGTAGATCAAGTGAAAAAATCTCAGTGCTCTGCAGTTCCAAAGGATCGCCGTAGTGACCAAGGATCCCAAACCGAACCGGCATTCACATCGAAAAGTCGTCCTTCCGCCCCACAATCAGCAGCAACACCACCAGTAGATCCTTTCGGTGGAAAATCCTCGACCGAATCAGCAGCACCAAGAAATAGCAAAATGCCACAAGTGAGTTTTGACAAAGATAATTTCTTTAACTTTGACCGCCACAATGACGAAGACTTCTTCAAATCGGGCGCCAAACGTTTTTCTAACATTGAATCGTCAACGACAACGCCTTCGTTCTGCAGTCAGCTGAGGCAAACTATGCCAAAACGATATTCAAACATTGAGACATCCTCATACGAGAGCAAGAAACGCATCGAAAACGGAAATGTCGTCTATGACTATTGTGATTCTAACAAGCAAAAATATTCTAATGCCGATGATGACAAAAAAGCGGACGCTCATCATACCAATGGGAGTAGTGGCCAACATCAACACCAGCAAGAGTACAAACAGCAACAACAACAACAACAACAACAACAACAACAGCCACATTCGCAGCACCAACAGAGTGAACGACAAAAACAATTCACTCGCAGCAATATTATGTCAGACGCGAATTTAGATGCGAATGGTGGTGCTCGTCCGACCGAATCATCTACAGATTTCACGAATTTCAAAAATAGATTTTTCAGTGGAGATAATAAATCCAATTCACAGAATGAATTCACCTACGATGAGTTCAGGGAGAGAGCAAAAGAATCTGCGCGCAGGGCGAGAAGTGAATTCTTCGATCGTGATAATCATTTGTTCAAGGACTTTGACGGAGATGTTTCAAAGTTCTTCAAAGATGATGCTTTTGCCAAACGCAGCACGAGCGGAACCGAAAAGAAGGAGAATCGAGAGACGACCTCGTCCAAGACCTTCACAATCCCTATTAAAGTTGAGGGTGGTAAGGAGCGGAAAGATGCAAGCACCAGTAACACCAGTCAATACCAGCAATTTGAAAAATCCTCGATGAGTAAAAGCGTTCCGAATTTGGATCGTTCGGGGTCCGGAAAGGTCCATCATATCCCAATTAATATTGAGTCGGGATACAAGAAACCCAAGGAGCCGAAGACCAAAGAAGAGCCGATCTACGTTAATCAACAGGAACTTTTCAAGAGATCCTTTTCGAATGAGCCGAAGCCCAATGAAACTCGACAGGATCAATTCAACCGATCGATTTCCACGGATCAAAAAATGACCGAAAAACGATTGAGTTCCCAGAACTTGGACGAGTGGATGCGCTACGCTGATGACTTGGGTGCGTCCTCGGATAATATTACCCGCCCCTTTCAGCGCGAGGTGGACATTTGTCGAGGTCGTCGGGTGAATGTCCGAGCACCAAGATTGACGGCCTCTACTAACGATCTGTGCAACACAAACGATCCTTACGCATACCACGATCCATACAGCCTAGAGTCCAAGCGTTGTCAGTTCCCCAGCAGCAATTCAATGATCGACCGGACACCGATTTCCTCTTGCATCGCGTCAAAAAGATCCCCACATCATGACACCCAGAACCAGCAATTTGATTACTTGAAGCAAAAGGAGCTCGAACTCCAGGCGGAATTTGAACGTCTGGAGAATGATCGGCGTCGGTTGATCGAAGAACTTGAAGGACGACATGGTAGTAACAGCCTGCGAAAAGACGTTTTCCACCATCAATCCTGTCGGCTGCCGACTCTATCCGAAGAGGAGGCGTTCCGTCAACAAATGCAGAACGAATGGCTAAACAAGGTTGCGGAGCGCGAAGAACGTCGAATGCAGAAAATCATAAAAATCTCGAAACCAGGCGATGATCATAGTAGTGGCCCAGAAGTCCCGGATCGGGCCGTCAGGAAGTCGTCCTCGACCGCAGACATTAGTGATGAGTTCCTGCGACGCGTCAAGGAGAGGCGCTCCAAACTGCAAATGCCCTCCGATAGTGACTGGGAGAGCGGGGCCGAGTCTCAGCCAGCGCCCGTTCGCAACGAATCGAATCCGGAAAATGTGCCGCGGGTGAAAGTGTTCGAAGGACAATCGGAAAAGGATTTCAAGAATCTGCCGCAACATTTGAGGGAGTTTGCTGAATACGTGACAACAACAACATCGACAAAAACGGAAACGAAGACGGATGAGTGCGAATCATCGACCAATACAATGTCAACAGTGCAACAGGCAGCTGGCACCAAAAAAGACGGTGAGTCACCATCTGATGGGCAAAGATTTTTAGGGATTCTAATCGCATTCGCAATCATGTGCTGGACTGTATGGCGATCCTTGTTAACTAACGCAAGAAATTAGCCAGCTTGAATAAAACAAATACATATTTGGTTTTCAAGTAAAAACTAAAAAAAAAAAAAAGCTTTTCGTATTTATTTTTTTTAATATCCTTATATTGTTTTTGCAGTGTTTATTTAAAATTATTTATTTGTTTGTTTATTTTTTCCGTTTTGTTTGTAAACATGTTATGTATTTTTAGATTAAGATCGCTTGAATTTTACTAATAATAAAATATTAATTTTAGTTGATTACGAATATGCTATTCAAAATTAAACAAAGTTTGTGAACTTAACAAAAATTCGAGAAATTATTATTTTTTTTTTTGCTTTTCCTTGCATTTTTAATAATTTCATAAATCAATATTTCATAATCAGTGGTGAAAATACAAGAAATTTGCAGGCTGATTGAGAATCTGCTTCGATTTTAAAAACATTTAGTTTGTCATGTATTGTTATTGTCAATTGATTTTTCGTTTTGTATTTTGAATTGATTTGTTAAAATTTGTTTGTTTTTAGAGATTTTTCAATTAAAATAAAATTTATAAAATATATGAATGAATAAAATTATTCCTTTTAAATAACAAAAGTGAATTTGTTTTTATTCTAACCCCTAAAAGGTTTTTTTTTATAAGATGCACATTTTTTGTTGTTTTGTTATAATTTTTTTTTTACAAAAACTTTTCTCTGTCACGGGAACATGAATTGATGGAAATATTTTAATGTATTTTTTTTACAATGCTTGTGAAAAGTTTTGAAAATATCGATAACGGTAAAATATAGCGGATAACAATGAAAGACAAAATTGTGGCAAACATTGTTCTTTTGAAATCCCGTCTAAAACCCATCATTTCTAAAATACGTCTCGCTTATTTTATCAAAATTTTCTCGATTCCGTAAAAATATCGATAACGGTAAAATATAGCGGATAACAATGAAAGACAATATTGTGGCAAACATTGTTCTCTTGAAATCCCGTCTAAAACCCATCATTTCTAAAATATGTCTCGCTTATTTTATCAAATTTTCTCGATTCCGTGAAAATATCGATAACGGTAAAATATAGCGGATAACAATGAAAGACAAAATTGTGGCAAACATTGTCCTCTTGAAATCCCGTCTAAAACCCATCATTTCTAAAATACGTCTCGCTTATTTTATCAAAATTTTCTCGATTCCGTGACTCCGAAAAAATAGACGTATTTTATGGACAGCTCCTAAACCGAAATCGAGTTATTTTTAAATCTGGCAGCATTTTTAATGGGATTTTTGTAATTTCTATAATTTTATGATGATGTCTCCAGTGCATTTTTATGATTTCATCATCAAAATTACAAACGAAAGCAACGCAAATTCTACCGTAAAAATATCGCCCGAACATATTTTAATAGCGCCATGCGGCATTTAGGATTACGCAAATTAATTTTTTTGTGCTATTAACAAAAACACAATAGAACCAGTTTTGGCAACATCATAAAAAAAAATTATGTATAACATTCAGTTTTCCCATTAGTTTTTATCTATTGAAACCGCACTCAAAATCCAATCCAAATCCATTTAACCTGTTTGGAATATAACTGCGAAACAGCATTTTTACGTCCACTAATTTAGATAACGCCATTGCCCTTGACCGGAATTTCAAAAATATTCTATCAATTCATATTCGTCGGACAGGGTAATAAATTTTTTTGGCTGAAAAAAAAACGATACGAATATCAAAATAAATTTAATGCTTTACAATAGAAAAAGTTAATATAGCTAATGGGTAAAGTTTGAATAATTTTGATTAAATGCCATTCAATTAGAAAAGCTCAAAACGCAAAAACTTGCAACAATATTGCGCAATAGACATTGCACGCACGCCACCGGTACTACTTCTTCCGCATCCGGTGCTACATCTACCGTTGGAGCGGTGACAAAACGTACAACAGGTGCGGGTGGACGAAAGAAACAGACGAGATTCCTATTGACGCCGAACCGTCGAAGTTGGTCAGAGAGTGACCTGCTTAAGGAGATCGACAGTGCCCTAGTCCTATCCAAGGGCTTCCTCTTTCGTCGCGGTACGAAACATCTTTTTATCTGTCATTACCACCTGTCCTGTTACAATTTCACCTGTTGCGTCGCATGTCATCTGTCTTTTTTATTAGTCATATGTGCTTTGATTTTATTTTAAAGTTTCCATTTTCAGTTTGTAGTGCATGTCCTTATAGTCATGTCGAAATTGCATGTGACAGTGTCAATCACGTCTTTTTCGCTTAAACAAACAAATAATACTTATTTTTAGATACAGGGAAATGTAAAAAAAAAAACGCCGCAAGGTAGGCAAAAATATATTTCTTATCTTTAAGACTTTTACAATAGATAGAATTTACATAGTTTTAGACAATCAATATGATAGTAAGCTTTTTATCTGTCTAACATTTTATATTATATTGCGTAGATCAAAACAAAATTATGACCGAGAAATTATTCATGGATTTTGTGATATATTTTTTTATTCGACGATTGACTATCTGACTGGCTGGCTGCTGGTTAACACATGAAATATTCAAATCTGAATGCTGACATAAGAAATGCTACAAAAGCAAAATCCCATAAAGTTATTTTTATATCAATGGAAAATGAAAATAATCCGAGAAGGAAAAAATTCAACATTTTTTGTGGCGATTCTTTTCTTAGAAATTAGAAGAAAATATTTCCAGACTATAGAGTAACGCATTTCAATTTGGTTTCTTATTTTTTTTTTTTGGCCTGTGATGATATGCGTCTTGAGTGATTATTCCTAAGAATCAATTTTTAATCGTTTAAAGGTTAAGTAATTTATAACTCGCTCAAGCGGTCATACATTTCATGTTGGAAGAAATAAATATAAAATAAAATAATTTGAAAAATAAAAAAGAACACTTAAAACGTATTTCGATTAAACATACATTGGGATTTTTTTCATGGCCTGTCATTCAAATGTTCCGTGGAGATAGCGTTTATAAGAATTTTTTTGTTGCCTTGGCAAAAACGCTGCTACGGAAGAAATGCTATTTTCGTTTAATCGAGATTTAAAAATAGGTTTGAGACTGCACCCAGCCTAACTGCATTACTGACCGAATTCCTCGCGTACACCTGTAAAAATTTGCGTTACAATTGAAGACGTACTAAATGTTTCTGAACAGCACAAATATTTTGCGAAAGGATTGTCTCCAAAATACTTCAAGCTAATTTTCAGGCTTTTCGGAACCCTCCAACCCCTCATCAAACTTCTTTGCTTGTTGTATGGATTTTAATACCGTTGTCAAACTCACCCAACACATCCCCCCGTCCCGCCTCCCTCCCCGCTTTAAAAGTGTGACGTTTTTATAGACACCCAAATTTCAATTACAAAATTGCTCAAAAAAGGCAAAAAAACATTCGTCCCTTTTTGTTTTTTGGCTGATTTTATGCCATTGTTTGATCCGATTGGATTTTGATGTATGGAAGATATAAAATTTTATTTTAAGCACATTTCCTCTTTAAAAATTTACTTTCAGATACGACTTAAGGTAGAAATAGACGCTGCGATGGTCGTACCGACTTGTGTTGGACCGATATCGGGCCGACGGTTGTATACAGCACACACACGATACGATCTACTTGCGATTTGATCGAATAATCAGTTTTTACTAGCAAATATAACTCGAACAACTCAGGACAGTTGTGAAATAATATCGTATCGACGGTCGCATGGCAGACCACAAACGACACAATCTGCCGCATGCGACCGCAGGTTTTGGCTCAGCGACGTACGACCGTACGATATCGGGCCCAACCGTCATTTCGTGCGCATACACTATACAATTATCGCATGCGACCGCAATTGGGCCCGACGATTGTAGAAATAGACGATGGTACCGACCATCGCAGCGTCTATTTCTACCTTTACAGTTTTCGAGAAAATCACAAACAAAATATTTTGCTTGTAAAGTTTGGGGAATGGTTTGATTCTGCTCATTTAAAAACTTTCCCCCACTTTTTACCGGAAAATTATCTGTGGGAAAAATTACTTAAAACACTTTGTTAAAAAAACATGCATTTATTTTACAATTTCAAGAAGTTTTAAAAGCACAAATCATTGTGAAAAATTAAGTAATTACAGAAATTTTATTTTTCTTGGCATAAATTTTAATTTCAATCATATTTGATTCTGGCAAAGAAATATTAGTTATAAAAAATAAATACAATTTAGGCAATTCCTCCAGAATATTAACATTAAAATTCGTTATTAATGTTTCTGATAAATCTAACTGCTCTAAATTTTTCATATCCTTAAAACTTTTGCTATCAACACTCTCAATTGGATTGTTTCGGAGGGACAAAATCCTTAAATTGCCTGCGTTTGTCAAACAGTCGAGATTTGAAATGTTGTTTCCCCATAATTTCAATTCAGTTAATTCTTGAATATTCACAAATTTCAATGTACTAATTTGATTGTCAATAGCATATAATTTTCTAACAGTACCGTAAAAACTTTTAACACTAGAACCTGAAACATCAATAAATTCACAAAATTCAACGGAAATCTCATCAAACTGATTATTTTGAGCGTATAAATGTTGTAAGCGTAAATTGTTAAATGTTTCACTTCCAATTTGTTTAATTTTATTATAATTTAATGATACTAAAGTTAGTTTTTTATTAAACTTAAATAAATTATTTTCGATTGATTCAATTAAGTTCTCATTTAAATTAACGACTTCCAATTTTGATAGATTTTTAAAGACATCCAGCGGAAGTTCACTGATATTATTTTGATTCACATTCAATATCCTTAAAGACATCAATCCTTTAAAGCTGTCCTGATTTAATTCGTTTATTTGGTTACCAGACAAAATCAAACTTTGCAGTTTCGATAATTTTCTAAAAATATTTGCTGGGATTCTGGTCAAATTATTGGTATTTAAATTCAACTCAAGAAGATTTCCAGCCCTTTCAAAACTTTCAGCCTCCAAAGATTTTATTCCGCAATCTAAAATTTGCAGCCATTTTAACGATGGAAAAATTTCAAATATATTTTTTGGAATTGTCGGCCAATTCGAACTGTCCCTAAATGATGCTCGTGGATTTCCAAAATTTCGCTCAACTTTTTGAGTCAATAAATCGTAATTACTGTTTTCACAAATCGCAACTTCAAAATACTCAAAACAATGTTTGTAAAGATCGAAACTGATTTCATTTGCATCAGCCGAAATTCGAAATGATAAAAATAAAATTAATTGCGAAATTAATATGAACTTCATTTTATAATCAGTTTATTATCGAAAATTGATTTAAATTAAAGGTTGATCTTGAAATGCATTACTTTTATAGTAGAATTACACCATTAAGTACTTACGTTGATTAGAGTTTAATTGTTTGTGTGTGATTTTTCAAATCGGTTTTTTATAAAAGTATTTGTAAAAATTGTTTTCTGCCAGATTAAAATCTCATCAAAATAAATTCACACTTAAAACTAAAGTTTTTCCATAAAAGGTCATAAAAAGTTTCATAATATCTGATCCACGTATGTAAAATATTTTTTGTCGATTAACTTTAACGATGAAAAATAAAACAACAAATGACACACGCAAGTTTTTACATCAAACAATTATCTGTTGAGCTGAAATATGTTATAATAGTAGCGGTGTAGGGGTTTCATTTTATCTTCCGGTTTATTTGTTCGCTCATAGCTAGAGAACCACTGAACCAATTGCCATCAAACTGTAGGTAGAACCTCTTCGGGTCAATGGGCGGGTTCAAACCATTCCTTTTTGTGACCCCTTCGTCTGCTACCTTCGGGACTTCGATTGAAGTAGATTAACTACATTTTGCGCTGTTCAAAAATTTACTTCGCACTAAATGAAATGTGAAAGATTTCATTTAGTGTCAAGTATTTACTATAGAAAAACCATTACAAATCACTTCGGCAAAAAAAAAACCAGTTCGCATAACTCAACTTCGCTCCAGATTTGGCTTTGGAACTTTCTCTGCTCCTGAACCATTAGTGCAATTTGGTTTAGAATTTCACAAGAAAATCTTACACTTACTAAATTCACGCCTCTCTCCTCTCTCTCTCTCTCTCTGTCTTCCATATAAACCCTTCTCCTATTATCTTCACAACTTACTGCCCGAATAATAGGCTTTTTGAATTAAAAATTAATTTTAGATACGATTTTTCACTTAAGACTTAGTTAAAAGTGTGTTCAAATCAAAATCAATAAAATCTGGCATTAAAAAGTAGATACATTTATTTTACAAATTCATCAATTCATCTTATCCTATTCTGAAAACTAATCAAAAAATTTTAACTGATCACACAAAACGTGTCATTTTTTCCAAGGTTTTTTTTTTTTGTAGATATTTTACACTGTGAAAGTTTATTACATTTGTTTTTATATTTGTTAAATTATTTTACAACCATCTTACAATCCAATTTCAACATTGCAGAATGTAAAAAAAAACTCAAATATAATGCACGCTCCACACCTTTAGAGAATGCAGGCGAACCAATGCTTGGCGAGCGATGAGAGAGAGGGCTCGCCACATGGACTTGATTTACTAAAATTCGACGTCAAGCCCAACTATGCCAAACTTACGCGAATCATAGCAAATCATGGCGAAGCACCGTCGATTACGGCATCCTGCACTAACTCGCCTGCACTAACCAAGAGTGTGGAGCCATAATAATAAATTAAGTGGATACAGAAAAGTTTTTATCCTTAGCATAATTCATAATTTCATGCCTTTTAGTTTCTGACAAAGAAGTTCCTGTTAAAAGAACATTTTTCAGTTTAGGAAATTCATTTAATATTGTCACATTGAAATCCTTTATAAAAGTCTCTTCCAAATTCAATTCTTCTAAATTTTTCATATCTCTTAAAATTTCGTAATTCGCACTTTCAATTTGATTGTTTCGGAGGGACAATACTTTTAAATTTATTGCATTTTTCAAAAAATTTATATCTGAAATGTTGGTTTTCCATAATTTAAGTTCCGTTAGCACAGATATATTTTTGAATTCGATTTTCTTAATTTCACTACATAATGACTGTAATTTTATAGCCGTACCGTAAAAACTCATAACTTTTGTACTTAAAATATCGACAGAATCGCAAAATTCAACGCAAATCTGATCAAATAAATTGGTTGAAATGTATAGAACCTGTAAGCGTAGATTTTTGAATGTTTCACTGCCAATTTGTTTGATTTTGTTACCATTCAAATATATCGAATTTAATTTTTGATTATACTTAAATAAATTATTGTCTAATCGTTCAATTAAATTCGTTTTTAAGCTAATAATTTCTAATTTATATAAATCTTTAAATATATCGTCTGGAAGTACACTTATTTGATTTTGATCCAAAGTTAACTTTATTAATGATATCAATCCACTGAAACTGTCTTTATTTAACTCATTTATATGATTATAGTTTATTCTTAAACCTTTTAGCTGCGATAAATTTTTGAAAATATATGCCGGGATTTTTGTTAAATTATTGCCAGTAAAGTCGAACTCCTGAATATTCTCAGCTTTTTCAAAACTTGCAGCCTTCAATTCTGTCATTTCGCAGTCTGAAATTTGAAGTTTTGTCATCAATGTAAAAATTTCAAACAGATTTTTTGGAACTGTTGGCCAAATATTATTACTGCATCGAAATCCTATATTAGAATTTTCAAAATTCCTTTGCTTATTCTGAATTAATAAATCATAACTGACTTTTTGACAACCGATCTCGCCCCAATTTTCAGAACAGTATTTGTTAAGATCCAAATTATTTTCATCGTCGCCATGCAAAATCTTCACAAATCGTAATATGAAGACAAAAATTATTTGAAAATTTAATAAAAATTTCATTTTCCGCTCGAAAAATACTTCAACAACTGTTTTGAATTAAAGTTTGAATTCTAAGCTTATCGCTTTTATAGAAAACAACAAAATAATATAATTAAGTTGATTATTATAACTTGATTAGTGCGTGTCCATTAAAAACATCGATTGTTTTTTAATGATATTTTGTCAAAAATTAATGTTATTTAGATTATGGTAACATCACACGATGTGGAAAAAAACTGAAATTTTCGTATGGGTTAAAAAAACCCATTAGATGTTATGTTCGTATTTCAATTAGTTTCATAAATTCCGGCTAACACATATATCTATTGATATGAAATGTGTTAGAATAGTAGCGGTGTAGGGGTTTCTTTTTATCTTCCTGATTGTTTGTTCGCTCATAACTAGAGAACCACTGAACCAATTGACATCAAACTGTAAGTAGAACCTCTTCGGATCAATGGGCGAGTTTCAGACCACTCCTTTTTCTAAACCCTTCGTCTGCTACCTTCTGAACAGTGATGTTTTCTTTACTTCGATTGAAGTAGATTAACTACATTTCGCGCTGTTTAAAAATTCACTTCGCACTAAATAAAATGTGAAAGATTAGTACGAATGTTTTAACACTAAACTGTAAAAAAATCAATAAAAACATTTAAATTACATATGTTACTTGATGGAGATTCTACAGTGTTTTTCATACATCTGAAAAGCTCTATGAAAAGTCATGTTGTTGCATTTTAGACTGTGTTTACATTGGGATTCATTTTGAGGCGGTCTTTCCTCATTTCTCTGTCGTGTGCACACGGTTCGCTTCATCTGGATTCACTAAACCGGTTTCATCAACAAAACTAAAGACACAGGCGGAGAACAAATAATCTAGAGAATAAACTCTTAGAACAAATTTTTAGAGAAAATTTTTCCACTGTGAGATGAAGCAAGAGGATCCGATGTAACACGGAAAAAATTATCCATTCGATTTGAATAGATACGACGAGAAATGTTCTCTCTGCTTCGTGCTCCCTAGTCTAAAAGTAATTAACTTTAAGCCGTAGCTAGTGAATGATAGGGACATTTTTCCCCCCTTCGAAGGGGAAATTTGTCAAAAATTTGTTCGGCAGAGTTTTTTCTATATATTCCTTATTCTATGACACAGGTATCAACGACCAGTCTCAAAAACCGGTTTGCGACCGATAATTTTAAATGAATCTAAACTTCGTTCGCTCTTTTTGGTTTCCCTCCCCACTGCGTCCCTCACCCTCACTTGGCCGGAGTGAATGACGTGCCGCCTCAAAGTGAGTCCTAATGTAAACACAGTCTTACTAGTTATCAGAGAAAATTTCAAAGAAATTTAATGGCTTTTGGTTCGGTAAAAAACAGGTTTGCAGGAATCTACTTCGCTCCAGATTGGCTTTGGTACCTTCTCTGATCCTAAACCGTTAGCGCAATGTGGTTTAAAATTTCACTCTCAAGTAATCCTACACAAGAAAATCTTACACTTACTAAATTCACGCCTCTCTCCTCTCTCTCTCTCTCTCTGTCTCTCCGAATATCTGCAAAACTTATTGCCCGAATAATAGGCTTATTGAATTAAAACTCAATTTTAGATACGATTTTTCACTTAAGACTTCGTTAAAAGTGTGTTCAAATCAAAAATAATAAAATCTGGCAATAAAAAGTAGATACATTTATTTTACAAATTCATCAATTCATCTTATCCTATTCTGAAAACTAATCAAAAAAATTTAACTGATCACACAAAACGTGTCATTTTTTCCAAGGTTTTTTTTTTGTAGATATTTTACACTATGAAAGTTTTGTTTTTATATTTGTTAAATTATTTTACAACCGTCTTAAAATCCAATTTCAACATTGCAGAATTTAAAAAACTCAAATATAATGCACGCTCCACACCTTTAGAGAATGCAGGCGAACCAATGCTTGGCGAGCGATGAGAGAGAGGGCTCGCCACATGGACTTGATTTACTAAAATTCGACGTCAAGCCCAACTATGCCAAACTTACGCGAATCATAGCAAATCATGGCGAAGCACCGTCGATTACGGCATCCTGCACTAACTCGCCTGCACTAACCAAGAGTGTGGAGCCATAATAATAAATTAAGTGGATACAGAAAAGTTTTTATCCTTAGCATAATTCATAATTTCATGCCTTTTTGTTTCTGATAAAGAAGTTCCTTTCAAAAGAACCTTTATCAATTTAGGAAATTCATTTAATGTTGTTACATTGAAATCCTTTATTAAAGTCTCTTCCAAATCCAATTCTTCTAAATTTTTCATATCTCTTAAAATTTCGTAATTCACACTTTCAATTGGATTGTTGGGGAGGGACAATACTTTTAAATTTATTGCATTTTTCAAAAATTTTATGTCTGAAATGTTGCTTTTCCATAATTTAAGTTCCGTTAGCACAGATATATTTTTGAATTCGATTTTCTTAATTTCAGTAGAAAATGCCTGTAAGTTCATAGTCGTACCGTAAAAACTTTTAACTGCTGTACTTGAAACATCGACAAAATTACAAAATTCAACGAAAATCTCGTCAAATAAATTGGTTGAAATGTATAGATCCTGTAAGCGTAGATTTTTGAATGTTTCACTGCCAATTTGTTTAATTTTGTTAGAGCTCAAATATATCGAATTTAACTTTTTATTATACTTAAATAAATTATTATCTAAACGTTCAATTAAATTCGTTTTTAAGCTAATCATTTCTAATTTAGATAAATCTTTAAATATATCGTCTGGAAGTACACTTATTTGGTTATTATCCAAAGTTAACTTTATTAATGATATCAATCCACTGAAACTGTCTTTATTTAACTCATTTATATGATTATAGTTTATTCTTAAACCTTTTAGCTGCGATAAATTTTTGAAAATATATGCAGGGATTTTTGTTAAATTATTGCCAGTAAAGTCGAACTCCTGAATATTCTCAGCTTTTTCAAAACTTGCAGCCTTCAATTCTGTCATTTCGCAGTCTAAAATATAAAGTTTTGTCATCAATGTAAAAATTTCAAACAGATTTTTTGGAACTGTTGGCCAAATATTATTACTGCATCGAAATACTATATTAGAATTTTCAAAATTCCTTTGCTTATTCTGAATTAATAAATCATAACTGACTTTTTGACAACTGATCTCGCCCAAAGTTTCAGAACAGTGTTTGTTAAGATCCAAATTATTTTCATCGTCGCCATGCAAAATCTTCACAAATCGTAATATGAAGACAAAAATTATTTGAAAATTTAATAAAAATTTCATTTTCCGCTCGAAAAATACTTCAACAACTGTTTTGAATTAAAGTTTGAATTATCGCTTTTATAGAAAACAACAAAATAATATAATTAAGTTGATTATTATAAATTGATTATTGCGTGTCCATTAAAAACATCGATTGTTTTTTAATGATATTTTGTCAAAAATTAATGTTATTTAGATTATGGTAACATCACACGATGTGGAAAAAAACTGAAATTTTCGTATGGGTTAAAAAAACCCATTAGATGTTATGTTCGTATTTCAATTAGTTTCATAAATTCCGTCTAACATTAATGCGAAGAATCACGCACAAGAAAATGTTTATACTATTATTTCGGAGAAACATATAAAACAATTGAATTACAAATTTCGAAATGAGCATTTTTCAGGAGGCACAAAAAACTAAATTTCTGTTTAACCATTTGACTGATTTCATCAGTTTTTACTTATCTCAGTTTTTACGTATTCTTGAGGGAAACCGACTCAAGAACGGGGGCAGATAGAAACATTCTGATCATTACCAAATCCGTTTTAGGCAAATTTATGAGGATGTCCAGTCCATGCATCTGTCTGTCTATCTGTTGGTCTTAAATTACTCGAGAATGCGACTTAGCGCCTTGATATTTTTGTGAATAAGTTTTACAAAAATCGCAGTTTTCTATTAACTTTTGGTAAAATAATGGTAGCTATAACGATAGCTAAAAAGGGTGCCTCCTATACAATGTTTTTGAAAAAATACCGTTTTTCAAATTTTTTTCGAAACTTGCGATAAAAGTGAATTTAATAAAATTAACGTCAATGAAAACTTGTATCACAGATGTACATTTAGCAAAAGCTGTAAGTATGGATTCCTTGGTCCAAAGTTGACTATTAACCCTTCGATAGCACTGTTTATAAGTTACTTATAAAGAAACACAATGGAAACAACTAAAAACAAGGACAACTTTCCGACCGGTCACAAAAACCGATTTTCAACCCTTCATTGACTGTGTTTACATTGGGACTCATTTTGAAGCGGCACGTCTTTCCTCATTTCTCTGTCGTGTGCACACGGTTCGCTTTATCTGGATTCACTAAACCGGTTTCATCAACAAAACTAAAGACACAGGTTTCAACGACCAGACTCAAAAACCGGTTTGCGACCGATAATTTTAAGTGAATCGAAACTTCGTTCGCTCTTTTTGGTTTCTCTCCCCACTGCGTCCCTCACCCTCACTTGGCCGGAGCGAAGTGAGTCCCAATGTACACACAGTCATTGTGACCGGCTACATTTGCAACGGGTAATTTGCGACTGCTCATAAAGTAACCAATTTGTTACAGGTTTTTTATTGTGACCGGTCACAAAGTAACCGATTTTATGGTGCCCGTTGACAACACAACCGTCACGTAGACGGATTTGCAACAGCCACTTGGCGATCACGGTCACATTGAAACCGAAATTACAAATGGTTGCTTGGTATGTTTTTAGGATTATTATAGTAAATGTCCTTTGTTGCTTTTTCGAGATCCTGCGAACCAGTTTTTATATTCTATATGAGAATCATACAGTACCTAGTATATTAAATATTGTATACCGTTTGTAATGCATCGAATCAATCGTCGTACACAAAATCGAAGTAAACCAGGGTATTAGGTATGATACAGATTTTGATTTCCGCCAGTCCATCTGTCCGTGAAAACCGTATCTTTCTGAAAGATGAGCTTGAAACTTGAAATTTTGTATAATTGCATTTCTTGTAAATGGCAAGCCTATACAGTACTGAACACTGAAGTTAGTTGATTAGAACAAAATCGAACTTTTTACCCCCCCCCCCCCCCCCTCCCTCTCCTCTCCTCTCCTCTCCTCCACGTACGTTCACGTTTTCCTGTTTTGCACTCAATGATTTCAACACTAAAATTATTGATTATTGCGAGGCAAAACCGAGTACTAAAAACTAGTTACAAAAATAAAACAATGTTATTAAAAGCGGTTTATTATACGTTTATTTTTACATGATTTAAAATATCTGCAAATATAGAAGCCATCTTCGGGGATGCTAAATATATAAAATAGCTTTTTTATCCTTCATATAGTCCTTCAATTCTTCAATTTTCGTTTCTGTAAATCCGACTCGAAATAAATAAAGGTTTCTTAGTTTTGGTAACTCATTCAGAATTTTTACATCAAAATCTTTTACCAAAGTATCCGATAAATTTAATTCTTCTAAATTTTTCATATATTTTAAAATTTTGTAATTCACACTCCCGATTGGATTGGCGTGGAGGTCCAAAATCTCTAAGTTGGTGGGATTCGTCAAAAATTCAATATTTGTAATGTTGTTATCCCATAATCTTAACACTTTTAACTTATGAATATTTACAAATTCGATTTTATTAATTTTGTTATTAGAAGCGAATAACGTTCCTACAGTGCCATGAAAATGACTAATACTTGAATTTGAAATATACACTGATTCAGAAAATTCAACAAAAATTTCGTCAAATTGGTTGTTTGCTACGGATAAAGACTGCAAATGTAAATTTTTGAATGTTTCACTTCCAATTTGTTTGATTTTATTAAAGCTTAATGATATGTCTTTTAGGTTTTTGTTATACTTAAATAAATTGTTATCGATAGACTCAATTAAATTATTGTTTAAATCAATAATTTTTAATTCGGTTAAATCCTTAAAGATATCTTGTGGAAGTTCACTAATTTTATTTTCTCGCAAACTTAAGAATGTCAGAAATTTCAATGCACTGAAACTGTCCTCGTGTAATTCACTTATTTGATTTTTCCCCAAAAGTAATGAGTTTAGCTTGGACAATTTACTAAAGATGTTGGCTGGAATTTTAGTTAAGTTGTTATTACATAAAGACAGCCAAAGTAGATTTTCTGCCTTTTCAAAACTTTCATTTTGTAAAAATTCAATTCCACAGTTTAAAATCTCAAGCCACGTTAACAACGGAAAAATTTCGAATATACTTTTTGGAATTGTCGGCCACTCGATACCGGATCTAACTGAAGTTTTGGAAAGTTGAAAGTTCCTTTGTTTGCTATCAATAAGTGAATCGTAAGTTAGATTTTCACAAACTGCAAGATCAATAAATTCATAACAATAATTGTTAAGATCAGCCGCTTCACCCCATATTTTGAAAACTGAGAGTATAAGTAGAAAAACAATTTGCAAAATCGGAAAAAAAATCATTTCTACGTTACAAAACGCCTTCAGTTAAATTTGAGTATACGTATTTGAAATGCGAATTTTAACTGATAACATATTGCTTTTATACCAAATGCAATTAAGTAAATTAAATTTTGATGACTACTTATGTGAATAAAAACATTGAATCTGGTTAATTATTTTCTAATAGAATTATAATCCCATCAAGAGTTGTGAAAAATCTAAATTTCTAGTTTTTTTGAACTACCTATTTTATTCATAAAATCTATTCTCTTTAGAATTTTAAGAAATAACAGGGCATACCTTTGGAGCTACATTTTAAGTTTGATGTAAAATCAATATTTATACATATTAAGTGAAAATTTCTTTTTAATCTTGGATTTTCTCCGAAAATTTTGATTACGTCGATGTATTTATCTTACTTAAGCCAAAACATAACAAAAGGAAAATCCGTGTGGTGATATTCGTGATATTCGTACAGTTGTAGCAAAATTCCACTTTGAAGTCAAACTTTTCAATAAGATTTTTTGAAATGTATTCCAATCAGATTTTGATGTATGGAAGTTTTATGTAGAATCATATCCTAAATAACTTTTGTTCTTGCACTTTTTTGATAAGATGCACCGTTTTTGAGATATTCGCAAAAAACTTTTTCGTTCGTATTGGGGGTACCCCCCCCCCTAATGGTCCATTTTTGTCCATTAACGAACTTAGCCTCGCATTTTACGAAAAACGGATCCACGCAAAATTTCAAGTCTCTAGCTTAATCCGTGCGCCCGCAATCCGCGCCACAGACGGACGGACGGACGGACATGCAAAAATTAATTATTTTTATCATTCTAAACACACTGGTAAAATTCATTTTTTTGTGTGATGACGGGATCTTGGCGTTACAAAGAGTAAGACAAAGTTAATACCCTTTGGTTTCACCATACGGGTATAAAAACAATTTTTAAAATTGGTACTTTTCGGCTGAATGTTGGTTCGGACATCACGCGAAGATGGTTGAACCGATTACGATAAAACTTTGCACACGGATGTAGTTATTTGTAGAAAATAAAATATATTAATCTTTCCATTCTCCTCGCCCGATAGTTTTTGAACCGTTCAACCGATGGGGATGTGGTTTGCACGTTCAGAGAACTCATTTCAAAAGGGAATGTTCCGTTCACTGAAAGTTACACCTTCCCGTATAGGTAAACCCCCTCTCCTGCTTATTCCTCAATTCCCAAAGGGATTCGGAACTAGTTTTCACCATTAGAGGATTTCAGGAAATTTTTAGGCCACTAAGATATACCCCACATAGCTTTGGCGCGAGGCGAAGGATGGGCAGGCTGCCGTCCACGAAACGGTAATTTGTATACATATATAAAAATGCTTTACCTTGATTACTGACTCATCAATGCCTAAACGCCTGAAGCTAGAAACTTGACATTTTCAGAGTATATTCCTTCAATGACGTGTGCGCTCACTAAAGTAGGAAATACACGCTCACTCATGCCCTACAACTTGCTGACACTCCAAAAGTTGGTTTTGCTACACACGTATCGAGCATGCTGTCAGTCTTCATTCGTTACTTTGAATATGTACAAATATAGAAGTATAATCTATTAGTTTTCACCTTGGGCCGATGGTGGCGATAGTGATCATTTTTATGTAATATTGTAGCTTTTAGTTTAGATTCAAATTGAGAATTTCCCCACAAATATCCCAGACCAAAAAGCACGCACACATTTAAGAAGCAAAGCGGTGTTGCGTTGATTCTTATGGTGTCATACGAGGAATGAACTGAAAACGTACAGCACACAATGATAAACCGCGATCATTGCGATTACAGATTTCCCATTGTGCTTAAAGTTTTAGGGTATTTTAGTTAATACACATACCTAAGCTTTAAGTTTGGGGGATTTTTATTTAATACTTGAACCGCAGACACTTTCGCCACCATCGGCCCAAGGTGAAAACTAATCATTATTCTTCTATATTTGTACATATTCAAAGTTCGTTATCAACTTTTTAAGGAGATAAGGTCGTAATAGAGAATTTGGAATTTGCAAAATGAGGATGAAGCATTTCGAAAAATTCTTCCCAAAATGTTTTGTCTTTCAAAGAAGCCATTGTTATTATTTTATTGCCCTTCTAATTGTTTTCTTGAATTCATTTTTCACTTCAACAGATGTTACTGGTTCAAAAATTTCACAAGAATGAACGAATGTCCTACATCACAGCAATACACCTGCGATCATGTTGGCCAACCTAAAGCCACGCCCACAAAATCAAAGATAGTTTGATATTTGGCGATCATGATCGCCAACACGAGTTTTTGTTGTCCGTCAGTACTACACACGCTCAAATTGGCGTGACAACATGAAATGTTGTAGGGCATGCGTGAGCGTGTATTCCCTCCTTAAAGCAGGGAATAAACGCTCACTTTTGGAGTGACAGCATGTTGTAGGGCACGGCATAGAGACAAACAAGGTATGCTGTAAACTCAAATCTGACATTTCGTTGCTACGTCACTTGTGCCGATTAGTTCGTCAAGTGCAGAAGGAATTTTGTATTCTGGGTGGTTTTTTTTTAAATTTGTGCGATCTAAATAAGATATTTGTAAATTAGTGGACTGATTGCATTAAATAGTGATCAATAAACATAAAAATTAATTTAAAAAAATCGGCACAAATGACGTCACACCAGACTATCAAAAGTTTACAGCATACCTTGTTTGTCTGTATGCCGTGGTTGTAGGGCATGCGTGAGCGTTTATTATCTGCTTAAGGCAGGGTCTTGCGAAATTTCACGCCCAATGGGGTAAATGAAAAGAGGAGGGAAGGGGTTTGGTTTTTTAAAACAATGATTTTAGCCAACTCCTGACAAAATGTCACTAGAGAGTTTCTTGGGCCGCTAAACAGGGATCTGATGTTGGAGTTTCTCAAACTTATAAAAAAAACTTAACTCTGGCAACGAATAGAGTATGCAAGCTAGTCAAATAATAAAATCTCATTAATAACAAGTAAATTTATTTTATAAATATAAACACTTTTACTCCACAAAAATCATAACTTAAAAGATCAAGACCGGGATGTTTAAATGTTCAACTTATGTTTTCAAAATGTCTAGTTATTGTTTTTGTTCACTCTTTAAAAAAAATTATGTGCCCACAAGCAAAAACCGGTTAAGTCCACATAAGTCAAATTACTAATATGAACTATAGTTGAAAATCCAAAAGGAAATTTTAGCTTCACATAAAAATCGACTTACGCTGTTGTTACTTGTGGCCACAGAATTGTTAGAAACTCAAGGAAAATTGAGAAAAACTAAATACTTAAAAATATTTTCGTATCCTTCGCATAATCCTTAATTTCAAGTATCTTCGACTCTGTTAAATCAAGTTTAGATAAATAAAGTATTCTTAGTTTTGGAAACTCATTCAGAATTTTTACATCAAAATCTCTTACCAAAGTATCCGATAAATCTAATTCTTCTAAATTTTTCATATATTTTAAAATTTCGTAATTCACACTCCCGATTGGATTAGCGTGGACGTTCAAAGTCGCTAAGTTCGTGGCATTCGTCAAAAATTCAATATTTGAAATGTTGTTATCCCATAATCTTAACATTTTTAACTTATGAATATTTACAAATTCGATTTTATTAATTTTGTTATTAGGAGCGAATAACGTTTCTACAGTGCCATGAAAATGACTAATACTTGAACTTGGAATATTCACTGTTTCAGAAAATTCAACAAAAATTTCGTCAAATTGGTTGTTTCCTACGGATAAAGACTGCAAATGTAAATTTTTGAATGTTTCACTTCCAATTTGTTTGATTTTATTAAAGCTTAATGATATGTCTTTTAGGTTTTTGTTATACTTAAATAAATTGTTATCGATAGACTCAATTAAATTATTGTTTAAATCAATAATTTTTAATTCGGTTAAATCCTTAAAGATATCTTGTGGAAGTTCACTAATTTTATTTTCTCGCAAACTTAAGAATGTCAGAAATTTCAATGCACTGAAACTGTCCTCGTGTAATTCACTTATTTGATTTTTCCCCAAAAGTAATGAGTTTAGCTTGGACAATTTACTAAAGATGTTGGCTGGAATTTTAGATAAGTTGTTATTACATAAAGACAGCCAAAGTAGATTTTCTGCCTTTTCAAAACTTTCATTTTGTAAAAATTCAATTCCACAGTTTAAAATCTCAAGCCACGTTAACAACGGAAAAATTTCGAATATACTTTTTGGAATTGTCGGCCACTCGATACCGGATCTAACTGAAGTTTTGGAATGTTGAAAGTTCCTTTGTTTGCTATCAATAAGTGAATCGTAAGTTAGATTTTCACAAATCGCAAGATCAATAAATTCATGACAATAATTGTTAAGATCAGCCGCTTCACCCCATATTTTGAAAACTGAGAGTATAAGTAGAAAAACAATTTGCAAAATCGGAAAAAAAATCATTTCTACGTTACAAAACACCTTTAGTTAAATTTGAGTATACGTATTTGAAATGCGAATTTTAACTGATAACATATTGCTTTTATACCAAATGCAATTAAGTAAATTAAATTTTGATGACTACTTATGTGAATAAAAACATTGCATTTGGTTAATTATTTTCTGATAACATTATAATCCCATCAAGAGTTGTGAAAAATCTAAATTTCTAGTTTTTTTTTAAATATTTTATTAATAAAAGCTAATCTCTTTAGAATTTTAAGAAATACCAGGACATAGCTTTGGAGCTACATTTTAGTTTTGGTGTAAAACCAATATTTATACATATATGTAAGAGAAATTTTTTTTTTTAATCTTGGATTTTCTTAGAGAATTTTGATTATGTCGATGTATTGTATCGTACTAAAGCCAAAAAACAATTTTTAAAATTGGTACTTTTCGTCTGAATGTTTGTTTGGACATCACGCGAAGATGGTTGAACCGATTACGATAAAACTTTGCACACGGAGGGAGTTATTTGTAGAAAATAAAGTATATTAATCTTTCCATTCTCCTCGCCCGATAGTTTTTGAACCGTTCAACCGATGGGGATGTGGTTTGCACGTTCAGAAAACTCATTTCTAAAGGGAATGTTCCGTTCACTGAAATTTACACCTTCCCATATAGGTAACCCCCTCTCCTGCTTATTCCTCAAATCTTAATAAAAAGGCACCCTAAAACTTTTTTTATGATCTGGCAATGCTAAAACGTCAGTCAAGGTTTACATTTTTATCATGGTGAAGTTCACGAACAAGCAACGTTTGGAAATTATTAAAACTTGCTACCGAAATTCTGAGTCGGCGGTCGCAATCGTGTAATCTCAAGAAATGGTCCAGTCGAATGGCCACCTCGCTCATGCGATTTAACGCCGTTGGATTTCTTTTCATGGGGTTATGTTAAGTCGTTGGTTTAAGCCAACAAGCCAACAACGTTAGAGGAGCTCAGGAACAATAAATTGGCTCCAAAGGATCAATCTGCAAACATGTTCGCGGTGGCCATATGAACGACATCGAATTTCATACTTAAATGTAACATCTCCACTACACCTGGAATAAATTTCAGCCCGATATCTGTTGCATAGATGTTCATTGGGGGTCCAGCCCCAACATAGACCCATTAAAAAGTAGTCCGAGAGGTGGGGGAGTAAGGGGAGAGGATAAAGTGATTTCGAACCTTAGTTTTTGCGCTATGTTACTCTTTCCCGAGGAAACTACTGAACCGATTGGCCTGAAATATGGCATAGATGTTCGTCTGGGGTCCAGCCCCTACACAGCACGTGTAAAAAGCAGCCCCAGAGGTGGGGGAGTAAGCTGAGGGGGGTAAAGTAATACGGAATGCAAGTGCTGCAATTTTTTGTTAGTTTGTTAATCATTTTCCGAAGAGAAAAAACTAACGAATAGCATGCAGGCTATCTAATTTATAACCAACTGAATTTAGTTTTCCTAAGTTTTTTTTCTGTTCACGCTTTTAGCCGGGCGAAGCCGGGTCCAAATTCTAGTACAAAATATTTTTAAGTTGATTAAAATTTGATTATCTCGTGTGCATAAAAACTTTTTAAGCTTCCTAATGAGCCTTAGTTGGAATTATGTAATTTCTATTATTATTATAAATCCATTAGTAAAAAATTGATTCTTTTTTAAAAATATTGCATGACCAACCATGTGGCGACATGATACATTTTTTAATATAATTAAATCTGATGTGATGTACAATTAGGCATTATAGCGAAACATTGGTTAATTCGTTCCTGAAGGACGTTCACAAACCGAGGCGCTCACGAACCGAAACAATTTTTCCCATATAAATCAATGTAAAATTATTTAATCCGTTCCTGGGCTCTGGATGATTAGATATTCAAAACATATACGCAAATAAATCTTATGTTCAAAATTATAAATGAAAACATTGAAAATGCTCAATATATTTGCAAAATATAGACGAAAATATAAAGTGGTTTTGCTTGTATAAAGTAAAGTTGAACTACCAAGGAGAAGGTGGTCAAGTGATGATATATTGCTTCGTAGAAAAGTCCACTTAAAAAACACCAGATAACAGCTTTATTAACTCTAAAAAATAAAAGCAAGCACACCCTCTTTATTTTGAAAACGACTCCACCGATTTTGTTGAAGTTTATAGTCTTTAGATGTTCGGGGACGAGGAAGCGATTTTCAACTGTGTTAAAATTCATTTAGGTCCTGTAAGGAAAACGCGAATATCCTTTTACCCACTTTTTCGGGAAAACTAACATTACGGGGTTTTAGGGGCCGCTTATAACGAATCTGATGTTCATATCTCATAATTCGATTCCTAAGGGTATTTTAAGGACAACAAAATTGTCCTTTTTGCTTTTATTCTCACGAAAATCAGTCTCGCAGGGTCCTGGGAATTACTGGTTTCGAATACACTATTGAAATTCCTAAAATTTAATTTAAAAAAAAAGGATAATCCGAATATTCTTTTTCAATGTTTTTTTTTTTCAATTAAAAAGGTCCACATCGAGTCTTACATCATAGGCTTTAAAAAGATTGCAGATTCAATTTTTGCCACAAAGATTGGGAAAACAGGAAAAAAATGGAAAACAGTATGGAATTTTGAGACATTTGAAACCTACCGCAATTGCTTCCGTGTGCCTGAAAACCGAAAAACTACAAATTTCATCAAAATCGGTCGAGCCGTGTTCAAAGAAATATATCTTATAAAGATATCATGTTTGAAAACAAGATGTGCCTCTGAACCACACGTCGTGCTTATTAAGGTAGAAATACACGACGAGAGACTTTGGTCTCTGGTCTCCAGGGTACAAAAGGCAAAAATCTCCAAAGTGTATACACGATCACAGACATTTAAGTCTGGAGATCAAAAAATAGGTCTCTAAAACCAAAGTCTCTGGAGTGCATACACGACGCAGGTATCTCATCTCCAAGCATAACAGCAATATCACTAATCTAAAATATAAAATAAGTAAAAACACTTTTTTTCTTTATAAAAACTGACCTTTAATCTCAAAACAACGAAACAAATTCTCGTTCCCACAAAACAATTTCCTGAAATGTCAAAAGTCGTCTCCGGAGACCAAGAGATAGATATCAAAACGTTTTGAAGACCGGAGACGCATTAAAGAAACTCTCTCATTAGTAGCTACACGGCAAGAAACTTAAGTCTCCCAGAGATCCTAGAGACTTGATACTTGGAGACAAATCTCCGGTCTCCGAAGTGTATACACGTGTCTCTTTGTATGCAGAGGCGAAATTTTTGGTCTAAGAGACCAAAGTCTCTCGTCGTGTATTTCTACCTTTAGGGTTAAGAAGACCCAGTCGCACTTCGTTGAGTTTAAGTCCTTAATGCGGCGGTCACACGACGCTGTTTTGCCAGCGCTAGTGGCTGTTTGGCTGTTAGCAGCCGTTTCAGCAGCACCGTGTGAATCCTAGTGCGTTGCTACTACCAGCAGCAGTGTGATAATTTTAGCAGCGCTAGTGAAGTAGAGACCGTTCTACTTTGCCAGCGCTACTAGGGATCACGTGACCCTGTCACATGGTTTCTGAGCTGTAAAAAGTCTGATAAGTGGTAAAGTTTGTTTATTGTAACTTGTTATTTTACGTTTATTTATTTAAATTTGTGTGTAATGTTTATTAGTTAAAAAATCTCCCAGATTAAAATGTCAAACCACTGTTTTGCTACTTGCCAGCGGTACTAAAATATAAATCGTGTGAACCCTCTCAGTACGCTGGCTGCCGTTGCTACTTGCCAGCGCTACTAACCAACAGCAGCCAGCGGCTGGCAAAACAGCGTGGTGTGACCGCGGCATTACCTTCGCGTAGATAGAAAGTATGAATTTACTTTTCCATGCATTAAAATCCAATTAGATTAAATAATTCCTAATAACATTTTTAACACCAGTTCTGATTTTTGTTTCTCAAGTGGTTTTAATAACTTTCTTAAGGTAAAACAGCAAAAAAAAATCCTTAGGATTCCTTAGGATTTTTTAAGGGCTCTTTCTAATAACTTAGACAAACTTCTTCCCAGTGTTCCTTTGGCTATGTCACGAACAAGATGACATAATACAATCTTGAAATTTGTGAAAAAATACCAGGTCGAATTCTCTTGTCATTCCTTCCTGTTCCAATTTAAATTAAAAAAACAAGAAAGATTTTTCTGCTTATTAAAAAACCCCCTTTTATTAAAAACAACTTTACAAACAAAATATTTTAAATACCAAAAATGTTATAATAATTACTTTATGAGAGTCAATATTTTAAATTTTTTAAAAAAGCTAATAATTTTGTGCCCAGATTTTATTAGTTTTAAATAGGAAGATACAATTTTTATTATTTTAGAGCTATGGCATACCAAGTTTATTGCATTGCAACATTGCACAATGTTTAAAGGCAGCCAAATAATTTTTTTTTCTAGAAAAGGTTTATATTTCGTCGCCTGAATACTAGTTTAAGCCATATGTATTCGTTTCAACGTACACATGGACCAAACTATCATTTAGCTGACGATTTACACGATCTTTGTCATTTTTTTTATTTTGTAGAAGGAAAAACGTGGTCTACAACAGGTTTAGTAGACGAAAAACGACTAAATTTGTTTGGCTATTTTTAAAAATCGTACAATGCGGCCCATAGCTCTTACACACAGTAATTTCGTAAAACTTATTTTTTGTAGGCTTTATTTTTTTCATTGATTTTAATTTTTTAAAGGTCTTCATAAATCTTTCGCTTAAAATCATCTAAAACCTAACGGCTCCATTTATTTATAGCATAAGTTTAATTTGATTATCCTTTACATAGTTCCGAAGTTCGTTTAATGTATCCTCCGGTAATGAGACATTATGCAAGCCAAGCAACTGCAAATCGGACAAACTTTCCAAAATATCAAGATTGAAATCCTCCAATAAAGTATCAGATAAAATCAAATCTCTCAAACTCTCCATATTCATAAAAACAATGCTATCTAATTTCTTAATTGGATTCTTCGCCAAAGACAAATGACGTAGACTTTCAGCATTTGTTAAAAATTCAAGATTCGAAATATTATTACTATTCAATTGAAGATATTCCAATTCAATAATGTTATCAATTTCAATCTCACTGAGATGATTATACTCAGCATTGAGTTTTAAAACACTACCGGAAAATCGTTTAGCATTCGAATGTTGCATATAAACTGTTTCCGAATAGTTAATCTTTAATTCATCAAAATTATTTCTAATCAGATTCAACGAAACCAGAGACAAATCCTTGAATGTATCACTGCCAATTTTTCTAATACGATTGTCACTTAAGGATATTTCGCTTAATTTCATATTGTGCTTAAATAAGTCATTGTCGATAACTTCAATCAAATTATTACTCAAATTAATCACAAACAACTCTTTTAATGGTTTAAAAATATCGGTTGGAATTTTCACGATTTTATTATCAGCCAAAACCAATATTTCCAATGCTTCCAGTCCATCGAAAGCATTCACATCCAATTCACTGATATCGTTATGTTGTAAATGCAATAGCGTGGTGTTTTGTAAGTTTTTGAAAACATTTCCAGGCACTTTTGTTAAATCGTTATTCGGCAGATGTACCTCCTGAAGCCTTGTACCTTTCTCAAAGTTGTTTTTCTCCAATTGTTTAAGATTACAATGGGAAATCTGCAATCTTTCCATCACTGGGAAAATTTCGAATAAACTTGATGGAACTGTTGGCCAATTGATGACACTTTTCCGGAATGTTACAGCATGATATTTTTCATTGGTGTCCTTTATGAGATTCAACTTACTGTAATCCACATTATCACATAGCAAAGCGTTTAAATACTCCGAACAGTGATCGTCAAGATTAATTCCAAATATTGTTGGCAATTGAAATGCACAGATAAAAATAACTGAGAGTAACCTCATTTTACAAACTGTAGTAAATACGATATGAATTTACCAAATGATTTGATTGCGATTTCCATAAATTACACTGCTTTTATACTAAATGCTGGATTTAGCAATGATATTAGCGAGCAGAAAAAAGTGGATATCAAATGTTTTTCACCCCAAATTGTTGAAAAATTATATATTTAATTATCGTTTGTGATTCATAGGTAGAAGTAACATGAGATAAACAATTTTTTTGATGTAAGCCTAATGACATTTTTTTTTCCGAATCATTGATTTCAAGGAGTTGTTGTAAAATTGAATGAATCAGAAATTAAGACAAAAGTGGCCATCAATTTGTTTTTAATATTTTTTTTTTACCCAACAACGGATTTTGTTTAATTTAAATTGTTTCCTAAGTGATCCTTTTCTTTATCATCATACTAATATATAAACATAACAAAAGCTATAATTGCCAATCTGGCAATTATTGAAAACCCGTATGGTGATTTAATTGAACGGCGTATCAAAATTTCATTTGAATTCAAATTTTCAAATAAGATTTTTTTAAAACTTGTTCCAATCGGATTTTGATGTATGGAAGTTTTATGTAGAATCATATTCTAAATAACTTTTGTTCTTGCACTTTTTTGATAGGATGCACAGTTTTTGAGATATTCGCAAAAAACATTTTCGTCCCTATGGGGGGTACCCCCCCTAATGGTCCATTTTTGCCCAGTAACGAACTTAGCCTCGCATTTTAGGAAGAACGGATCTGTGCAAAATTTCAAGTCTCTAGCTCAATCCATGCGCCCGCAATCCGCGCCACAGACAGACAGACAGACGGACGGACGGACATGGAAAATTCAATTTTTTATACCCGTATGGTGAAACCAAAGGGTATATTAACTTTGCCTTACCGTTTGTAACGCCAAGATCCCGTCATCGCACAAAAAAATGAATTACACCAGTGTGTTTAGAATGATAAAAATAATTAATTTCTGCATGTCCGTCCGTCTGTCTGTCTGTCTGTCTGTCTGTCTGTCTGTCCGTCCGTCCGTCTGTCTGTCTGTCTGTGGCGCGGATTGCGGGCGCACGGATTGAGCTAGAGACTTGAAAGTTTGCACAGACCCGTTTTTCGTAAAATGCGAGGCTAAGTTCGTTAATGGGCAAAAATGAACCATTAGGGGGGGGTACCCCCCATACGAACGAAAATGTTTTTTGTGAATATCTCAAAAACGGTGCATGTTATTAAAAAAGTCCAAGAACAAAAGTTATTTAGGATATGATTCTACATAAAACTCCCATACATCAAAATCCGATTGGAATAAATTTTAAAAAATCTTATTGGAAAGTTTGACTTCAAAGTGGAATTTTGGTACAACTGTTCGAATTTTGATACGAATATCACCATACGGGTTTCCAATGATTGCCAGATTGGCAATTATAGCTTTTGTTATGTTTTTATCATTCTAAACACACTGGTGTAATTCATTTTTGTGTGTGATGACGGGATCTTGGCGTTACAAACGGTAAGGCAAATCTAATATACCCTTTGGTTTCACCATACGGGTATAAAAATGAGTTGGTGTTTGTCTGTCTGTTCCTCTTTCACGCAAAAACGGCTGAACCGATTGACTTGAAATTTAGCATGAGTGTCTGTGGTAGTTCTGGTTCCAACATAGGCATACGAAAAAGTAGAATATAACAGACAAGAGATAGGATAGGTTTTAGTTGGCGAAATATTTGCTTTGACAGAAAATTGTCTTAAAAATATTGATAAGACATAGGTAAAATTGTGTAAAAATTACAAGAAAAGCCTTTCAAATGGATATTCTATTAAGAATTTTAGGAAGAGATTATTGGATTGTGGAAACTTGCAATTAATTCAGTTGAAATTCTTTATTCTCGCCCTCTGACACGAGCAGACGTCCAACCACAATTTTAAATCGAGATCAACTACTTCTTCTTGTGTGGTTAGTATTGCGAGACAAGCCACCCAAAAGTACCAGCCCTGTCAGATATGTGACAAATGTCGAATTCACATGAAAAAAACGTGTTTTTAAAACATTTCGGGATATGTTTTTTTTTTATTAATTATTTTGTGAAAAACGGTTTAAGATATTAAATTTTGGTCCAAAATTCTTCCAGCAAAACAGCATTTTTTCAATGCTTGTATTTTCCAATTCTTCCAACAAATGGTTCCATTTTCAACCAAAATCTGTCTCGGGTTTAAGATCTGCGACGAAAATAAAAGTTGTTTGTTCGTCTATAGAAAGAGTGAATGTGAGACAGTTCCTTTCATCTCAGCAATTTAATTGCAAAACTTCCGGCGAGATTTTAAAATAACAACATTTAATATACACTACTTTTTTGTTTTGCGAAAATGTAAAAAGAACTTTGATATTCATATTATACTTGCTGTTCTATTCTTTACTCTATCTGACTGATAGCAATTTTTATATTTTCCATTTCGCGTTTCCAACCCAAACAGGCAGAGAGTCGCTGTCGTCGTCATTTGTTTTCACTTTTCAATTTCGTTTACGCGGGAGGGATTTGAAAAACAGAAGGAAGGGGGGAAGGCGACACCCGTCCACTTCTTTTGATCACATCCGGACTATATTTTCTTTGCAAAACACCAAATCGTTTCGTTTCCCTCTTTGATTACCACATCATATTCCGTACGATTCGAATGTCTATTTATATTTAACAGAATTTCGGGATACGCCACCGGCCAAATTCATCCCGAAGGCAGAGAAACACGAAATCTGGCCTAAAACGTCAACGTCCATCTATGCCAGTTGTTTCTGGTTCTTTAACGATCGATACTCGGTCTTTTTGGATCATTTTTTTCGACGACAATAAAAACGGTTTTCCTAGAAGAAACAAACGAAAGTTTTCAGAAAATCGCAGGAAAACTCTTAATCTGGCAGTACGCAGTTTCCAAAAAAAAAAACACATTAGATACGTTTGACCATAAAACTCCAAAAACGAAATCAGCACCTCAGGCAATCGTGAAAAATTGTGTAACAAATAAAATAAAGGATTTTGTTTTTCTACAAATTCCCGCGATCACGGTTGACGTCAGATAATTTTCTGTGTTGCGGAAAATAGGACACCTAGCTCAATGACCGGCCGGTGATCTATTTGCCGGCATGTAATTTGTATGTGTTTGTGGGGCTTTATGTTTATATTTACATTGTTGCGATCTAAATTTGGTGTAAATCTTACTTGCAGCCCCATTCGTAAATTTTAATTAGCTTACAGTTAATGAAAATTGTAGAGAAACGTATTTTGAAGTAGATATTTACAGATTCGTGTGTTTTATTTGCTAGTTAATGAAAATTCCTTTCAAAATGACTGGAGCACCGAGCTGAGGAAATTTAAAAAGAAAATTCACGGGTGTAAAATGAAATTTTGTTTTAAAAAATCATTTTTATACACTTCGTAAAGAAAGTCGTACAACAAACAAAAATTGAAAACCCAAAAAGTTACGTTTCCATATTTCTCACCTCAAATTATTTTACTAGAGAAGAATAATCTGCACAATACACATAAGTAGCAAAATCTTAAATTAAGTACAGTAACTTTGATATCACTGCCTTCGTATCTGTCTTATAATGAGGTCGTTAAGACTTTAATTAAGTCAACTAAAGTGAACTACTTGTTGCAGACGCACCGATGCCAAGGGAAAACTTAAGATTGTTTTCGAAATTATCTCTTCTGCTTTACAATTTTCAAAGTTTTTTTTTAGCCTTGTATACGAGGATAATTTCAATTTTCGCGGAATAAAATTGATGTCATGGCGAAGGGATGTATGTAAATATGGTAGTTGACAAGGGTGTTATCATTATGTGCTACTCTTGTGAAAATTACTTCATCTTCTCATGCCCAGAGTTATGAAATTTATGCTAACATTATATAGTATATTGTAGCTGTAGTATTCCAAGAGTTAACACTATTAAATTAGTGGTTTTATGTACACGCAATGTGATATATTTCGTCAACACTCAGACAAATGGAGGCTAACTCGACGACCTACATACGGCGTAATTGGCCTCGGGCAGGCGCGCGTTCGTCTGCATGTGGGCAAGTAAAACTGAGTTGACCTGTGGTCGGAGAAATTCTGAAATTAAGTCACCAGCAGGTGAAGTAGGGCATTGGGAGCTGCACGAGTTGACCTTAGATAGGTTAACTCTGACCGCTAGCTGGCTTACAGACACCTCTGTAAGGTCAGAGTTAACCTGACAAAAAGTTGACCTGGACATTTTTTTGAGTAAACTTGTTGTAATCTTAAGTCATTTTCCATATCGAAAGTGTGGTTTTCATATTTTGGTTAAAAAACTTTTACCAATAAAAGGGCTAACCATAAAGTACGTCACGCTAATTTTAGTCCATTCGGACCCCCTCTCCCCTCGTTACACTTTTTGCAGATTTTTTGCATGGGGTTTTGTAGCGCCGTCACCCCTCTCCCTAAAATTTGAACTAGATCTTTTACATTCTGGCATAAAATGTATAGTCTTCATAAATTTCGTTTTGTATTTTACAACTAAATGTGGACGATTAAAATTTCAAGTACATATATAAACAGCCCATGGCCCATATTGCCCGCCGCGAACCACACACATTTTTGTGTTGATGACAACTGATATTTTTTTATTATAAGAATATGATAAAAAAAATGTTTTTATGATTGTGTTTACATTAGGACTCACTTTGAGGCGGCACGTCATTCGCTCCGGCTAAGTGAGGGTGAGGGACGCAGTGGGGAGGGAAACCAAAAAGAGCGAACGAAGTTTAGATTCACTTAAAATTATCGGTCGCAAGCCAGTTTTTGAGTCTGGTCGTTGAAACCTGTGTCTAGTTTTGTTGATGAAACCGGTTTAGTGAATCCAGATGAAGCGAACCTTGTGCACACGGCAGAAAAATGAGGAAAGACGTGCCGCCTCAAAGTGAATCCCAATGTAAACACAGACTATCTCAATTAGCATTTATGTCAACCGGGAAATTAGAGAGTGACAAATATTATCATGACGTGTCAACCGTTCACGTCCCAGTTGACATAAATCCTGCTTGGGACTTCTTCAAAAAATGTCAACCCCAATTAAATCGGGTCTTTCACTCAATACGAGCAAGCCCATCGTCTATTTTTTTTTCAAATGTGGTGAGCAAGCAAGGTCGATAAGTTTTTGGATTTTTTTTCACATATGTTAGGGTCCGAAGCCCCCCTGTGAACGTATTACCTTTCGGAAAATTTAATTTGAATTTTTATTTATGGTACCGTTAATATTTTAGCACTAGTTTCTCATAATCAAGCCAATTTGCTATAAAAATACCCATAAATATTTTATTTACTCACTTTTCAAATTCAATAAACCTGCACAACGCAGGTGATTAAATATCTAAATTGAATTTCAAAATTAAATTCTCGAAAAAAAAAACTTCAAACAGCCAAAATCTATTAACACTATTTTTACTTGGAGATCATAAACATAGTCTTAGCCAACGTAGAAAACCACATACGAACTACATTTGAAAAAACCACAAAAACATACATAGCGAATTCCGTAATCCATCAAAATTTTCACGGCGATCGATCTCTTTCTCTCTCTGTCTGTCTCTCTGAAAATAAATAACTTTAATGCTTCATTAAGTCTGAAATTAAAGCATGCAAAATTCAATAATAAATAAAATTGTTGGAAACAAACAACAAAAAACATAATTTAATGGTGTTAATATAACTAAGAATAAAACGCGACAACGATCTATTTTCATATTTTAAGAAAAAAAAAACTTCATTATTTTCTCTATCTATAACTAGACTAGTTAGCGATATGAAAATCCAACACAGCGACATTCGTATTTATTACAGAAAAAAAACGTGCTTTAAAACAAACGTAAAAATTTTCGGAATTAGTCAAACTTGCGCGAATGTTCATTAAGTTCGAGTTCGAGTGTTGAAAGCTATTGGGAAAATCACCGAAAAACCACCGTGGAAAATTGAAAAGTGTGGAAAACGCGTCCGTCGATGTTACGAAAAGAAAAGCGCCTGCGTCAATTACTTTAATTTTGGCGTCTGGTGTGCCGACGTCATCGCGACGACCGCCCGACGTCGGTTTATTTCACATGTCAAACACTCGGCCGTTTTCACTAAACCGTACTGCCAGGAAAATAGAGTTTCCGTGCCGACGATCTAGGGAAATTTTGTTGTGAGTTTTTCATCAATCGAGTTGGACGCGATTTTCGTGTGAAAAATGGGACAGGGTTAGTTTATTTTTCGACAAATTATTTTTTTCCCTCACAAACCTTTCCCATTCCGTCCCTTTTTTCCCACCATTTTCATTCCAATTGCCATTTGCCGACGTTGTTGATTTCTATTTTCATATTAAAAACAAATTCAAACAAAATTTTTCACTGAATTTGGCAATTTTCCCGTGTATGAATTCGTTTATCAACTCACAGCTCAGAGACGTTGACTTGAGTTTCGAAATGATGTAATTTACTTAAGATGCGATAAGACACTTGAGATAGTGATACAAATACAAAATCATATTTTTTTTGCGGTGAAAAATATTGAAAGCATTTTTAAAATTTGTTGATTCAAGTGGCTTTCTTTAGTTCTTTTGTAGTTAAGTTCAGTTCGAAAAAAATAAAAGAAAATAGTTCAGAAAATCAAATTAAATCATAATAAAAGTTCTTCTTGTGTTTTAATGGTTTTTCGCAAATTGAAATTGAATTTGGATAAAGAAACGGAAATTCTTATTGCAGAATCACAATCTGCCATGATAGGGCCGAAATTTAAGGCCACCGCACCTCCAGGAACAGGTAAAGGATGTGAAAATACTGGTATGAAAAACTCTGACTACTACATATGTATTTGAAAACTAATCTGAAAGAATATTTTTGAAAAAAATTGTTTTTCTAAAAAATAAAATCACAGAAAAACTAAATTTTTCTTCTATGTATTTTTTCTGTTATTGTTGATGATTTTCCGCTTTAATAATGTTGCTTCTCATCTAATTCGTGTTCACCACCTCCAAATTTTATGTGTGGATGTCTAATGATTTACGCCAGGCCAGACATTTGTTAGATATGCTGTCCGATGGTAGTTAATAAATTAATATTTCATCAAATGTCTATTTTTAGGTTGTTGTGGTGCCTTTTTGAAAGATGCTAATGTTTTAATGCTGCCAATTGAATTATTGGCTCGATTTCTATGCTTTGTCGATTGCACAAATTGAGTTCTAGGGAGTAATTCGTGAGCATCAATTTTGGAATTGACGAAGTTGTCATCACATAAAGATGGGACGGAAGTGGGGGGTTACCCCTCTCCACCTCTCCAACCACACCGTTTCGTTGGAGTAACTCAAAAAGGACCTCTTTTTATCCTTATTCTGGGGAAAATTAGCATTCTGAGGTCGCTAATCTCAAATCTAATATTAAAATTTGAAATTTGTATCGGAAAGTACTCTAAGGATATCACAACATTCTAATATATATCTATTTCTCACTGTCGATTACAAATCTTTCGAAAAATTGTTAAAGTAATTTACATAAACGTCTTAAGATTTTCTTCCACGTGTAAATGAAAATATCTTTAGAATCAACAAACGTATGACTTTATCTTACATATGCTGTGTCAGTCTAAATCCATGTAATTTCATTCCGGGTTTCAATTTCCCAAATCCAAATGGGAAACACTGAGATTTTTGGGTTGAGCTTTGATTTCCATCACGTTTAGTCCATAGTCTGTTGAAAAAGGATATAAAAGATTACTTTTGGTCTAGATTTTATTAAAGCAACATGTCTCCTTAACCCAAAATTTCCACCCTCCAACCGCTCCCGCACCCAAACATTGTGTGGTAACGGCAGTGATTCTCATATGGATTTTCCCCAGGGAGCCATTACAAGTCTCAGTGTGAAAAGCCAATATCCGCCTCCATTCAAACAAAACAAATCACCTTAAGCTGGGGTAATTTCTTTTGCTGTTTTAATGGATAAAAACAATTATTTACTTGATACCATGGCATTATGAATTCGATTCGAATTTAAGCTCTTGATCAAATTCCAAAAATAGATTCGTATGTTAAAGGCATGATTTTTTAATTGACACAAATCCAATTTAATTCGAAAGAAGAAAAAAAAACAATCTCTCAGATACAAAATCTCCTATTGTTTCCCATATATAAACGAAATACTCGAACATTATTTCGATTTTAAATCGAATTAAATGAATGACTAATGGCACAATAAATTCGATATTGTCATTTATCCTAAAAATAAGTAATTAACCTATTAGCCCACAGCCACCGGATGGCGTTATGTCACAAATCGATGCCAAAAAAAATAACGCAAAGAAATCCCCCAAAAATGTGCAAAACAATGAATGATTCAAAGGAAAACGTATTTTCGTAGCGTCTCAACCTTGACAATGAAAATCTTTGCTCCAATTTTTTTTTTCTGTCTTTTGGCGGTGACCATGAAAGCACTGAATTGGGACAATGAGAAAATCTGAATCATCAACATTTTTACTGTCATTTAGAATGGGGTTTAGACATCAACATAGGGGACGAAGACAAAACAATCGATTGAAATTTGCCTCGGAACGAAATGAATCTTAGAATCCAAATCAATTCTTGAATATCCAGCAAAGTGGTAGGAGAGCAAAAAGTGTATAACAAAAATAGGGGCTCAAAGATGTTAATCTTGGTGTTAAACCGTGCTCTCTCACTCTAACAATTTTTAGTATTCATCGAACATTCGAGCCAGCAAGACGTATAATAAATAAAATATAATTCGAACGCTTTGTTTTATTCATCGCCGATCATAGTAAAAAATACAGTCCACTACTCGATAAAACATTAATCTATCGATCATCCATTTGGTCCAAACGAGCTGGATATTCGCATTTTCGTTTTGTGATCGGTTATTGGCATTTTTGTGGCACATCGTGGGATTTGCGGCTTTCAACCATCTTTCGTTTCGTCCAGCATCTTTCGTTTCGTCGCTGGATCCTGAAATTTTCGTCTCGAAGCTGAATAATCATCACTTTCGCCATCGAGTTGATATTCGGAAACTTTATTCATCATCATCGCTGCAAATTCTGGCGATTTACAATTTTCGACGCCATATTGGTTTGGCTGGTTTCAACGTGCTCAACATAGTGTGAGCAAAACGAAACAACTATCGAACATTACATCTTTCGTTTCACATCCGCTTCCTTTGGTTGTGTTGGTTTCAACGTGCTCAACATAGTGTGAGCAAAACGAAACAACTATCGAACATCACACCTTTCGTTTCATATCGCTTCATTTGGTTTTGTTAGTTTCAACGTGCTCAACATAGTGTGAGCAAAACGAAACAACTATCGAACATCACACATTTCGTTTCGTATCGCTTCATTTGGTTTTGTTAGTTTCAACGTGCTCAACATAGTGTGAGCAAAACGAGACAACTATCGAACATCACATCTTTCATTTCGACATCATTCGCTTCATTTGTTTTTTGTTTCACCGCATCATCAGGGGAATTACTCAACATCACACGAGTAAGAAAGCGACAGCACCATCGCCGCTTCAGTCTCAACCGTTTCAACATTCCAGGAACATTAACAAACAAAACTTGATAGTACAGTCAGGTATAAAATTTTATGTAAAGAAATTCTCATTTCATTCTTGTAATAAATAAATTCGGTAATTTCGCTTTGCAATGCCTCGCCAGGGAAAACGGCAAAATAAAGATGATACAGATCGGGAAAATAGTGTTTTGGAGGAATTGAGTGAAAATGACATTAAATTAAGCAGTCTGACTAAAAAGCTCAATGCCTTGAAAATAAAAATTGGTCATATTAAATCATTCCTTGGCAGATTCCCGAACGACTCGGATATTCCGGTTTGTGATCTTCAAGTTCGTTTATCCACATTTGATGAGATTGAGAGGAGATGGAGTGAGTTGATTGACGATCTTGCGTGCGTTCAGGGAGATTCTTTCTTCGATGAATTTTCGGGCAATTGTGGGGAGTTTTCGGAAGAGTGGTATTCACTTTTCGCAAAATTGAAGGATTTGTTGAGGGTGTCCGCTGGTTCCAATCCAGTTCAGACAAATTCTAACCATGTTTCGATCCCTTTCATTCCTAAATTGCCAGAACCAAAAATCCCAGACTACGATGGCACACGTACAAGTTGGCTTGAATTCCGGGAAGCATTCAAAACACTGATCCATGAGAATTCAAACATCCCAGATACGCTTAAACTCACATATTTGCTAGGCAAATTGAAGGGAAAAGCAAAGGCTTCTATTGGTTTCGTTGCATATACGTCCGAAGGTTATCACAATGCCTGGAAAAAGTTATGTGACGATAATGATGACAGACGTTCAATGATTGATGTCCATGTAAAAGGTATTTTGGATCTTCCTCGTGTCTCAAAAGACAGTTATCAAGAATTAAGCGATCTGGTAAATTCGTGTCATTCTCATGTCACATCACTTTCGGCTATCGGTTATTTGGTTGACAAGCTTTCGGAAGTGTTGCTTGTCAATATCGTTCTTAATAAACTTACTACCCGGTTAAGAATGGAATGGGAAAAGGATATTCCTAACAACACAGTACCCACTTGGGAGCAATTTGTAGAATTCTTAAAACGCCAGTGTCGAATTCTTCAACGCGCTATTGTAGAAACCAAACAATCTTCTAATGTTCAGCATCATTTATCCAATTCCAAATCATTTTCTGGTTCCAAAAACAGGTCTGCAAACAGCATTCCTACTTCGACATTTGTGTCCAACAATACTGTAAACAAATCAGAACCTAGTCGTATAAAACATTTCAATGCACCCAATATGCAACCTGGATTGTGTTTGCTTTGTCCAAACCAACACCATTGGCTTTACATGTGCCCGAAGTTTTTGCAAATGGATACTCATGGCAGATTCGACAAAGTAAAGCAGGCCAATCTTTGCATTAATTGTTTGAGAAGTAATGAACATGGTTCAAAGGGTTGCACTTCTCGTTCTTGTAAGATATGCAATAATAAACACCATACGTTGTTGCATCATCTAAATCACAATCAATCATCAGCGTTGTCGGCACAACCTTCAACGGCTCTGCCCAGTGTGTCTTCTTCAACAGAAACACCTAGCAGAGATACACAAAATTTTCATTCACATGACAAAGCCAAAATCAAACAAGTCATACTTTCGACGGCAATCATTTTCGTTCGTGACAATCGCGGAAAATACCAAGAATGTCGCGCTTTATTCGACAATGCGAGCACATCCAACTATATAACTGATCGTTTCGCTTCGCAAATAAGGCTTATTCGACAAAATCAGCCGTCGTCAAGCATCGGTATTAATAACACCCAAACGCGAATTTCGGAGACCATGTGTGTTCACATTAAGTCGAAAACATCGATATTCCAAACAGATTTGGTTTGTAACATTGTTGAGACCATTTCTGAGACCCTTCCACAATCAAGTTTCAATATTTCAAAGTGGAACATTCCTCGAAATATAATCCTTGCGGATCCATGCTTTAATATCTCTAGACCCGTAGACATGCTCATAGGGGGAGAGAAGTTCTTCGACCTTTTCCAGTCAGGAAAAATTGTATTAAAAAACAATCAACCACATTTCCAAAAGACAGTATTTGGCTGGTTATGTGTTGGATCGTTGACGGAAGATACTCATGCGAGTTTTTCTCTATCTACAGAAAGAGTGAAGGACAAAGATGAGGAACTTCAACAATCATTAAAGAATCTTTTCGACATCGAACACATACCAGACAAAAGGTTCCTTTCGCAGGAAGAGACATTTTGTGAGGACCACTTTCGAAAAAACGTATCACGGAATGACCAGGGACGCTACACAGTGTCGCTCCCTCTTAAACAAAATGTAGGGGATCTGGGAGAATCCAAGCAACAGGCTGTGAATTGTTTTCTTAGCTTGAATCGACGATTCGACCGGGATCCTTCATTTAAAAAACAATATTGTGATGTCATTCAGGATTACATTACAAAGGGTCATATGAAACCAATCAACGAAGACCCTAACGTATCACAACCACCTTCGTTCTATTTACCCCACCACGCGGTAATTAAACCTACGAGTTCAACAACAAAGCTCAGGGTTGTTTTCAATGCGAGCGCGAAAAGCTCAACAGGCGTTTCGCTCAATGATATTACTTGTACGGGTCCCACAATTCAACAATCCTGTTTCGAGATAATAATACGATTTCGCAAGCATAAGTTTGTCTTTACGAGCGATGTTAACCAAATGTACAGACAAATAAAAATCGAATCGAGGCAGACGCCTTTGCAACGAGTTGTCTGGCGTGAAACCAGTAACGATCCTTTGCAGACATACGAACTTACCACGGTGACTTTTGGGACAAAACCTGCTCCGTATATTGCTACTCGCTGTCTGTCTCAACTAGCCACAGATGAAGGCAGACATTTTCCAAAAGCCGCAGCTATTGTTCAGAGGGACTTTTACGTTGATGATGTTCTCTCTGGATCAGACGACCTAAACGAAACTATCGCAAACACACATCAATTAAAGACGCTCCTGTGGCGTGGTTGTTTTAAGCTTCACAAATGGAGTTCGAACGACATTCGTGTTCTAAAGGACATTCCTTTGGAAGACAGGGAAGTCTTGACATCGGACGAATCAAGCTCGGACGAATGCTTGAAAACCTTGGGCCTCATTTGGCTGCCGAAGGCCGATGTCTTCAAATTTAAAGTTCCATCCATTGAAGGGAATGATTACGTTTCGAAGAGACTAATTCTCTCGGGTATTGCTAAATTATACGATCCGCTTGGACTTCTAGCCCCGACAATTATTACAGCGAAAATCTTCGTACAAAACTTATGGAAATCCCATTTGCATTGGGACGATCCAATTCCTATAGAATTGAGTGATCAATGGAACGCCTATCGCTGTGAGCTTTTCGAGGTTCAAAACATTAAACTCGATCGACGGATTCTAATCGATAACCCCAAAACTATCCAATTACATGGGTTTTCAGATGCGTCTGAAAAGGGTTATGGGGCATGTCTGTACGTGCGTGGCATTGACCACAATTCAATGTGTGCTGTAAAATTACTTTGCAGTAAAACTCGTGTGGCACCGATAAAGGTAATATCGATACCCCGCCTAGAACTGTGCGCAGCCCTATTACTGTCGCGACTGGTGTCATCCGTATTAAACACTATCGACATTGACTTTGATGACGTTTATCTTTGGTCAGACTCCACCATCGCGTTGGCTTGGATTCAAACGCCACCGCACAGATTGAAAACGTTCGTGGCCAATAGGGTCAATGAAATCCAAGAGAGCACTATCAATTTTGCATGGAACCATGTTAGTACTACAGAAAATCCCGCAGATTACATTTCTCGCGGAATCATGCCATCAGAACTTCGTGATCTTGAAATATGGTGGAACGGTCCGCAGTTTTTGAGTGCGAATCAGTTGCATTTCGAGACAAACATCTGCAATTTTGTTGTGAGACCCACGGATGACAATCATTTTGAATTAAAAAATGAAGACATTTCTCTCGTCACAACCAATCAAGACTCTAAAGAAAAGGAGTTTCAGTTTATTGAACGATTTAGTTCATACGATCGATTATTACGATCCATCGCATACTGTCTGAGATTTTATAAAAATGCATCTAGACCTCTCGAGTCCCGTATCAAGGGAGAATTATCTATCGCCGAGTTAAACGCCTCTTTGATGACTATTGTAAAGTTTGTGCAAAATAAGGCCTTTACGAACGAAATAAAGGACCTGAGATTAAATAGACAACTTTCGCGTAATAGTCCAATTATATCACTGAAGCCATTCATCGACTCTCGCGAAGTACTACGCGTAGGAGGCAGACTGCAGAATTCGGATCTTGAATATGACGTAAAACATCAAATTCTGCTCCCGGCCCATTCACATTTTACGACTCTAGTGTTTCGACACTATCACCGACAGCATCTACATGCTGGACCACAATTGTTAGTCGCATTGGTACGACAAAGATTTTGGCCCATTAATGCAAAGGGCACAGCTCGCCAATGTGTTCGTACATGCATTTGTTGCTTTAAAGCAAAACCGCAAGTTACACAGCAAATCATGGGTAATCTTCCCGCTGAAAGGGTCACACCCTCTCGACCGTTTACTAATACGGGCGTCGATCTTTGTGGTCCATTTTTGGTAAAAAACAAGGGACAACGAAAGTCCCCAGGCACCAAGGTCTATGTGGCAACATTTGTTTGCTTTGTGACCAAGGGAATTCACCTGGAAATTTTGTCCGCCTTGTCGACCGAGTGTTTTATCGCGTGTCTAAAACGGTTTATCTTTCGGCGCGGTAAACCTTATCAGATTTGGTCAGACAACGCCACCAATTTTGTGGGCGCGCGTAACGAACTTCGGGAATGGTACAGACTTTTCAATGAACAGAGCGAGTTCAAGGAAATTCAACAATTTTGCACGGTGCAAGAAATTGTATGGAGGTTCATTCCCCCTCGAGCTCCTAATTTTGGAGGACTTTGGGAGAGCTCAGTAAAGTCTCTCAAGCATCACTTAAAACGTGTCGCGTCCAATGTCTGTCTGTCCTACGAAGAATTGCACACTCTCATTGTCCAGGTGGAAGGAATATTGAATTCCAGACCCCTTTCGCCATTATCCATCGATCCCAACGACCCATCGCCACTGACCCCAGGACACTTTTTGACTGGTGGTCCAATAGTCGCCCCGGCGGAACCATCTCTGATTGAGATTCCCCAAAACCGATTGTCCAATTGGCAAAAAATCAGTCAAATGACAGAACACTTTTGGAAGAGGTTCTCGATCGAATATATCCATTCACTCCAACAGCGTCAAAAGTGGCAAGACGAAAAACCGAATCTAGAAGTAAATGATGTCGTTCTCATAGCAGACGACAAGTTACCATCAACTAAATGGGTGATGGGAGTCGTTCTCGAGGTTGTCAAGGGACCAGACCTTAAGGCTCGAGTCGCATTAATCCGTACTAAAGCAGGCACGATTAAGCGTGCTATTTCAAAAATTTCAAAACTACCTTTAAATTCATCTTAATTCAATTAAATAAAAAAAAAATTAATTCCGGTTATATGACGTTAAATAAGAAAAATTGAGAATTTCTAGTAGACCATAGAATAGCCACATATAACTAAGAATTATTGTTATTCCATTACTTATATTTACAGTTAAGTTGTACAAACAAACAAAAAATGTTACTTTTCTAATTGAAAGTTTGAGCCTTTCAAGGGGGCCGGTATGTTAAACCGTGCTCTCTCACTCTAACAATTTTTAGTATTCATCGAACATTCGAGCCAGCAAGACGTATAATAAATAAAATATAATTCGAACGCTTTGTTTTATTCATCGCCGATCATAGTAAAAAATACAGTCCACTACTCGATAAAACATTAATCTATCGATCATCCACTTGGGGTAATGCACACTGTAGTAGATTTAAAAAATTGTAACGAATTAATTTGTTGACTGCAGTTTATATCAATGAAACTTGGAAACCTTAAATCATTAAAAATATCAGAATTTATAGGGCTTAAGTGTATTAAATTCAACTTAAATTTTTGGCAATCATCTGTACAAATAATACTAATTCCGTTCTTCCTTATCATTAGTAAGTAATAAAAAGTCAAAAAAGTACATAGTAGTCGAACTGAAAACCTTTTCTTTTTTGGAAGTCGGTAAAAAAAATTGATTCGTTCTTAACCCAAAAACCCTACAATTGTTGTTAACTTCCAATCAAGGGTTACAATCCATTTAAAAATGTGGATACAGCATTTGCAATTACCAAAGGGATGAAAATATCTCGAAATATTGTGGGCCACCCAAAAAATGTAGCGGTTGAAGTGGTGAGGGGGAGACAAAGTAAAAAAAAGGTCTTTAAAATTTTCAGTGTATTACCAAAGGTTCTGAAGTTTTCGGTAATCCAAAAATTATTTACCAAGAATTAAAATTTTAATCGGAGAGAGGTGGCCGAACGAATAAAAAGTTTTCGCAAGAATTTCAACATTATGGGCTTTCCAAAATATAGGTCATGCTAATTTTCGCCTTTTCGGAAATCGACTTCCCGATTTTTTGTCTGGAATTAATTGTCGCCATCTCACTGCCGCAAATCTCCTCCCTATATCCTAATTGTGTATTTCTTGTCTTTTTCTATTAAAACTTCTTCTATAAATTAAAATTGTTTTAATAAAACTAAAAGGAATTCCTCAACATCTCACATAATCGCCGAGAAAACACTTTAATTTAATTTCAAAAAATTCATAGGAAAACCCGTTGGACTGTTTTTATAGCTCATAACTGATTTCATTATTATTCATAACCTAACTCAACTTCAACCCACTGTGCGTCGACATATTCTACTCAACACATTTCTGCTATCGATTTGGGAATTGACTGATTGATTGATGGATGGATGGATGAATTGATTGATTGATTGATGAACTCATGGTGCAGTGATTTGATTACCACTTGGCCCAAATGCTATTTACTGCCATCTAAACAAACCAAGGCAAAAAAGGTAGAGCAACCAACGACGTCTTTCTTCCATATTTTCCCCTTGAATCGATTGTTTTTCATCATTTTCTTTTCATTTAGCTTGATTTTCTTGATTTATTTTGATTTTTTTGCCCATCTGCTGTTCATTGGTGCCTATTAGAGGCCCTTCTATCCATCCCACATTCAATTTTCCATTGATTTTGATGATTCCATCAAACTGTCTGTGCATTACCGTGAAAAACTGTTAAATTGTGGACGCTGCTGGGAAACCGATTTCAGTATTTCCAATAGTTTCCCCGTTTGCTACATAGTAGAATAGTTTTCCGCTAAACATCGATAGGGACACAATAAAATTAACAGAAGGTATCAATTCATTTGTTCCATCACCCATCATCGGTTTTCTTTTTTCAATTCCTATTTTTATTTTACTGATGGGAATTGATAATGGATGCCAAACTAAATTCTATTCTGTTCGTTTATTAAAACTTTGTAACAAAATTTACAGGAAAAACTCCATTATTCTGAAACTTGTCAATAGATTTCGGTTTTGTTTTCCGTTTCGCCTTTTGATACAAATCGAACGATGATGGATTTTAGTTTTCGTTTAGACAAAAAGCGGATTTCCGATTCAAATATTCGATCTTTTCAATTATACACTTTGGAATGGATGTTTCAGAGGAAAATTCACCAGAAAAATCGATAGAATCTGAAAAAAACGTGTATGTCAATCTGTCGCGACTGCAGAAAAACCGGAAAATTAATCAACAAAATTTCAATAAAATACGACTGGCCATCGAAAAAAAAGTATATCAGTCTTTTTGCCCTTTCAACAAAAAAGTTTACAGTTTTTTTTAAATCCATTGTGAGTCTTTAATTCAGGAAATTCAAACAATCCCAACATGGAAGCATGAAGTTCTCCGTATTTCTTTAGAATTTTACTATTTATTTTAGTGAACGGAATACCTTTTTCAACATTTTGAGAGAAAATCGTGTTAAAAACGTTTTTAAAACGTCTAACGAAAAATTCTGCGATAAGAAAATTATGTTAAAGAAGAAAGAAAAATCTACTGTGTGTAAAAAAAAAGCTGCCACATTAAAAACTCCTTTATATTTTTTTGTGAGTTTTTGGGAAAAACGTAGCACTACTAGGGACCTAAATTGCTGTTATGAAATTAACATTTTATGCACCAGAGAAAGTTTTTGAAAAGAATGCGACGTAATTCAAAGCACGAGAAAAAATGCGCCGCAGGCGAAAATCTTGAGACATTGAAGGTGAAAGTTGCCTTTAAATTAGAGGCTTTATAATTAAATGTTACAAGGCAACATTTTTTTTATATTTTTTCACTTTCAGCACTATTATTAAATAAAACTGTTTATCGCTTTACAGAAAACAAAAGCACATGTTGTTTTTTGTGCTCTGCTGAGCTATTTTTTCATATTTTCTGATCAAAAAAAACCCTATAAAAGCATAATGTCCATGGAGTTCATTTAAGCAAAGAATTCATGAAATACATATAACCAAAGCAATCCTCGTCCCTATTTCCGTTTGAAAAATAAGCAGATCCATTCGTAAACCCCTCAAATTTCCATGCAACAAAATAGCAAATCTATTCACTGAATGCTCCTCAAAATCAATTTGAAGTCTTTTATCTTTTTGAAATTGTTCGATTGTTTTATATAAAAGATTTATGCGAAATCGATTTCATTGGTTCTTGCTTAAAAAAAATTATGAGAGATTCAAGCTTTATTCTTTGTTTTGAAAAATATCCGCATAAAATTTCCTCTTGCAGCGAATCATAAACCATGGAAAACGCGATTTACATTTGATACAATGAAAACACCCGGACAAACTGATTTTCCATTTTATTTATATCGCTTAACTGTATTTGAGAATTTGTTTAATAGAAAAGGATTTTCGGAAAAGTATAGAGAAAACTCTAACATCGATATATTTATTTGCAGTACAATAAAATGCTGAATAAATGTCGCACATTTTGAAATCGGATTTAGTTTCGTTATGGACCATCAATTGTTGGTTTTAGCAATAGTCAAGCAATAAATTTTAATTGAAATATCAGCTATTAAATAATGATTTTCGATGAGTTGACAAATAAATCATCAATTTTTGTTAAAATCGAATTTAGCCCAATTGGGATTAAATTAATAAAACAATACCAAATTCGATAATGTAATTTAAAGTCTATAGTTTTGAATTGGTCATCGAAATTATTTGGAAGATATTTTAAATTAAAAACTTTAGATAAATAATGTCAAAAATACGGTTTTTGAATACGAAAGTGTGTTGCGAATTTAAAGTTACGGATACAAAGCGACTTACATCATACTAATATATAAATATCAGTTGTGGTCAACACAAAACTTTCTTCTACAAAATCTACGACCCTGCGCAATTTACGCTAGAGCCCGGTCGCGTTGTCAACCTAAGACGACCTCCCAATAAATTGTTGGTTCATTCAAAAATATCAAAAACGTACAAAATTTGAGATAACTTGAGAACGGTAAAAGATATCAATTTACGGTAAATGGCAAAAATGTAGAAAATGTTAACATCTTTAATTATTCTTTTAACTGATTTGTCGAAAAACCGTTAGTTTGCAAATTATTCGCAAAAATATGATTTTATATGAAAATATCTCAATAACGGTAAAAGATAACGGATAACGGTAAAAGACAAAATTGTGCAGAATGCCATTCTCATTAATTTACTTCATACATTCAGTCAGCAAAACCCCGTTAGTTTTCGAGATAATCGCAAAAAACTGTTTTTTTGGAAATACCGGTTTATCTCGATAACAGGTGGAGATATCGAGTTATAGCTAAAGACAAAAGTGTGGGAAATTTTATTTTCTCCAAGTTTTGTCATACTTAAGGCCACTAAAAAACGCGTAGTTTGGGAGTAAATCGAGAAAAACGAAATTGCGATTTTTGAAAAACCGCCATTTTGGATACTTCCGGTTAACGGATTTCCACCGAAAGTTGATAGGATCGTCCCATTTCAGGACCCAACATGCCTATAAAATTTAATGCGCTAGCTCTATTTGTTTTTGAGAAATCTTGTACACAGACTGACAGACTGACAGACTGACAGACTGACAGACTGACAGACTGACAGACAGACTGACAGACTGACAGACAGAAAGACATTTTTTTAATATGACTCCAATCGACTCAGGAGTGATCCGGAAATGTTTTTTAGGCAAAATTAAGAAGTCGAAATTTTTCATGAATACAATCTATATATTTAAAAGGCAAAGCGATTTTGTATGGATTTCTTTCGACAGAGCTCCTGAAGTTCCTATTGAACCGATTTTGATGATTTTTTTTTTAAATGAAAGCTCTATAGCTGTAGATATGTCCGTTTTACTTTTTTCCCCATTTTTAATAATACTTTTTTAGTAATTTGCCTTTCAAAATTATAAATATGCCGCTAACTAAGTCTTCAATGATAAAACGACATTTCGTACTGTTCGATTAGTGCAGTGAGTTAGAAGTTGGACTACCATGCGCCAGGCCCGGGTTCAATTCTTATCGATGGCAAATTCTATTTTTTTTTCTTTTCAAATTTTTTTTTGTTGATTTATTTACTTTTTTAATATTTTATTACTTAATTTATCTTTAAGTTTACATTTTTACTCCTGAATAAGTGTTAGACTACAATGCGCCAGATGTGCGGGTTCGATTCCGAGTGTTGACAAAATGTTTTTTTTTAATTTTTTTTTGACCTTAAATTACTTATTTTATTTATATTATACTTCTTTAGGCGCGTTGGGCGATTTTTGGATGGGTAAAATCTTATGAGTTCGCGTCACCGACATGCTAATTTAACAGCTTAAGAATGCTGATTTGCTTTCATTTGATTTTTTTATAAAGAAAAAATCGATTTTTTTGGAAGACAGTACAGAGCAAAATAAAATTAACGAGGAAATTTCTGAACAGCACGTGACTTTGTTACACAACAAACAAAAACGATTTTTTTTTTGGAAAATATCATACAGCAAATAAGATTTAATAGGCAAAGCGATTTTGTATGGATTTCTTTCGACAGAGCTCCTGCAGTTCCTATTGAACCGATTTTGATGATTCTTTTTTTAAATGAAAGCTCTATAGCTGTAGATATGTCCGTTTTACTTTTTTCCCCATTTTTTATAATACTTTTTTAGTAATTTGCCTTTCAAAATTATAAATATGCCGCTAACTAAGTCTTCAATGTTAAAACGACATTTCGTACTGTTCGATTAGTGCAGTGAGTTAGAAGTTGGACTACCATGCGCCAGGCCCGGGTTCAATTCTTATCGATGGCAAATTCTATTTTTTTTTCTTTTCAAATTTTTTTTTGTTGATTTATTTACTTTTTTAATATTTTATTACTTAATTTATCTTTAAGTTTACATTTTTACTCCTGAATAAGTGTTAGACTACAATGCGCCAGATGTGCGGGTTCGATTCCGAGTGTTGACAAAATGTTTTTTTTTAATTTTTTTTTGACCTTAAATTACTTATTTTATTTATATTATACTTCTTTAGGCGCGTTGGGCGATTTTTGGATGGGTAAAATCTTATGAGTTCGCGTCACCGACATGCTAATTTAACAGCTTAAGAATGCTGATTTGCTTTCATTTGATTTTTTTATAAAGAAAAAATCGATTTTTTTTGGAAGACAGTACAGAGCAAAATAAAATTAGCGAGAAAATTTCTGAATAGCACATGACTTTCTTACACAACAAAAAAAACGATTTTTTTTTGGAAAATATCATACAGAAAAATAAGATTACACAGAAAATTTCTGAACAGCACGTGGCATTCTTATACACATATCTCTAGCTATTTGTTGTATAAGAAAATCATGTGCTGCTCAGGAATTCCAACCTTAATATTAGGGTGGATCGCGGCTCGAACAAAAAAAAATAAATGTGGCAATGTGAACAGCGCCGGGTATGGAAAAGATGTGAATATATGTAGAAATGAAATTTGGAAAATTTCAGCTCGATCGGAGGTCATTTTCAGTTTCCGCTTTTCATTTGAAATTTTGAAAATCTGCCATTAAACTAAAAATTTCAACTTTCACCAAAACCAAGGAGAATTTCCAAAAAAGCTTGAATTAGTTAACAAATAACAAAAAAAAACCAAAAAGGATTTCGAATTACAAATGCCTCCACGCGGCGACACAGCAAAAGTGATTAGCGAAAATTTGTAAAATACATAGAAATTCATTTAGCGCATACACACTGTTATGCCAAATTTTCAAATGAAAACCGGAAACTGAAGATAACCTCCGATCGAGCTGAAACTTTCCACAATTTGTTTTCATATCAATTCACAACTTTTCCACCCCCGGCGTTTCCGAAATCCGAGAAAAAAGAAAAGCGATTCACCCTACTTAATATGCATATCGACTTTTTTTTGAAATTTACTGCTTATTAGCACATATTTTCAAAATTTCCTTTTATTTTCAAAATATACGACAAAATTACCTTACATATATTATTGTTTTCACTTCTGTTGGCAGTCCCCAATGACTGCCTGCTTAATTTATTAATTTATCTTTAAAATGTATATTCTTACTACGAGTTCAATTCTGAGCGGTGGCAAAATATTTTTATTTTATTTACTTTTTATTGAAATTAAGTTTTTTAAACGTAAAATTAAGAATATCTGTTACGTATTGTCTTTTATTGGAAAAAGTGAAAACCATCTTCTCTATATATAAAATCGTTTAACCTGACGCCCAGCCCAAACCCCTGAAGATAGAGACTTGAAACTTTTAGAATATGTTCCAACCATCGCATAGGCGCTCACTAAGGCGAGATTTTTCGAAATTTTAGCGCTAAGGGGGTGAACGGGAGGTAAAGGGGGTTTGGGTGTTCTTAAACCGTGATTTTCGCCATGAATCCTGCTCAATAGGAGGCTGAAAAGTAACACTCGGGGGTTTTTGGGGTCGCTGATCACGAATCCGGTGTTAGATTTTCAAAATTCAAAAGGCCTGTAAGGATAATGCAAATGCAAGAAAATGCAAGAAATAACTTTTAGAAAATAAACGTGTTCCGGGAAAAAATGTCATTAGGGGGTTTTCGGGGTCGCTGATCACGAATCTATATATTTAAAAGGCAAAGCGATTTTGTTTGGATTTCTTTCGGCAGAGCTCCAGCGGCTCCGATTTTGATGATCCTTTTTTTAAAAAAAGAGAGCTCTCTATCTTTAGATGTGTCCATTTTACTTTTCCACCAATTTTTAATAATATTTTACTTGATGCAGACCCATAATTGTAGGGCTAAAGTTTTTTTTGCACAAAAAACTTCCAGAAATAACTTTTAGAAAATAAACGTGTCCGCTTCAAGACTTTCGGTTTTGAATTTTAAAACTCTAATACCCAATTAGTTTTTCCAGCCTCCTCACGGGCAAGCTAACTTCAGTCATAAAATATTATCATCACGGACAATGGTGAAAATCTGATCAAAATCGTTTTCGGTTTATAATTAGTGTCTCTATTTTTGTTTTAAACAGTTTTCACATACAAAAAAAAACACAAAAATCACAAAGAGAAAAGTTTGTTTTAACTAAATGAAAAAAAATTAAATTAAAAAAACAAAACCTTGGCACCAGCAACCCTGGCTTCGAGCATGGGTATTTTACCCCTTCATTAAACGCCCAGCTGCGATCCGTGTTATTAAGATCGAGACTCATCTATATATTTAAAAGGCAAAGCGATTTTGTATGTATTTCTTTCGACACAGCTCCAGCTTAGAATCGATTTTGATTATTCTTTTTTTTTAAAGGAAAGCTCTCTATCTGTAGATGTGTCCACTTCACTTTTTTCCCATCTATATAATAAAAACTGTAAGGGGGACAATTTTTGTAATTTTGGATTTTCTCAAAAATATTGACATACATTGATGTATTTGGTCGTATAATACTGATGCCAAAAATGACATTTTTATACCCGTATGGTGAAACCAAAGGGTATATTAACTTTGCCTTACCGTTTGTAACGCCAAGACCCCGTCATCACACATAAATTTGAATTACACCAGTGTGTTTAGAATGATAAACAAAATTGATTTTTGCATGTCCGTCTGTGGTGCGGATTGCGGACGCACGGATTGAGCTAGAGACTTGAAATTTTGTGCAGATCCGTTTTTCGCAAAATGCGAAGCTAAGTTCGTTAATGGACAAAAATGACCATTACGAACGAAAATATTTTTTGTGAATATCTCAAAAACGCTGCATCTTATCAAAAAAGTGCAAGAACAATAGTTATTTAGGATATGATTCTACATAAAACTCCCATAAATCAAAATCCTATTGGAACAAATTTTAAAAAATCTTATTGGAAAGTTTGACTTCAAACTGGAATTTTGATACAACTGTTCGAATTTTGATAGGAATATCACTATACGAGTTTCTAATAATTGCCAGACTGGCAATTATAGGTTTTTTTATGCTTAAAATTTATGTTTGTCCGGCTGTCTGAATGTCGGTCGGTATTTCTGTCTGTTTGTCTGAATGTTTGTTCCGGCATCACGCAAAAACGGCGCGGCCGATTTTGATCAAACTTTGCACACAGGTACAGTTATTGACAGAATAAAGGATATGATTCTTTTTGATGTTAATCCCCGTTTCTTCTGATATCTCTTACTCAAGGGTGTCGGATCCAGTTTAATAGCAACCCCTTTCCCTCTCTTGAAACCTCTTTATGCGCTTAAGGGTTTCGGATCCGGTTTTGACCATGAGAGGTCAGCCCGCAAGAAAAATTTTTGCTCACTAATATCTACCCCTCCTTTTTATGTATAGCTAACGATGGTATCTTTTTTCGGACAAAAAACAGCATATTTCACCTAAAAATTTAAAAAAGCAGTAAATCGATTTGAAAAAACAGTATTTTTCGCAGTATAAATTTTATTCAATGAAAATTTGTGTCTTTGCTTTTAATTTCGACATTTTTATTCTTTTAAATTAACAATGGAAAGCAAAATCAAAGTAACGCGTTCTGAAGAAGGATGAATAATGACAAGACAGTAATCGATGGGGAAAGGAAGAAGCGAATCTATATGACATGTTGCCATCAATACTTCGCTGTTTGTCGTTTGAATGTATTTACACTTGCCATGTGTTGCCACTGTTTTGTGTTGCCACTGTTTTGTGTTGCCACTGACGTTTTGCATTGCTATTAATAAATTTGAATTTCGAAACGTTAAAGAATTAAAGTTTTCTGAGTATTTAAATACAGTATTTTGGGAAAAAAAAGCAGTAATGCAGTATTGGAGTCTGAAAAACAATATAATACTGCGAAAAACTGTATAGATACCATCGTTATGTATAGCCCTCTCCTGCTATCTTCTGCAATTCTAAAGGGATTTGATGCTTCAATGTATGACATGAATTAAAAAGAATAACATTTCCCACAATATTGTCTTTCCCCGTGTGGATAACCACCTTTTACCGCTATTGAATATATTGTAAGTAAACAGTACGATTTTGTAATACACCGTTGGGTCACAAAGAAAAATGTCTCTAAAAAAATTTCCCTTTTTTGGGTTAACTATATGCATTTGAGTCGAGGCCGAAGGCCGAGTAAAGAGGAAGGCGAGAGCTGAAATATATTTAAATAATTTTACGTAACATCTCCATACATCAAATTCCAACAATTCAAGCGCGAGGGGCGAGGCCGAAGGCCGAGTAGTTGTGGAGGCCGTAGGCCGACGGGGGCAGGGAGGCCGAAGGCCGACCTGCGGAAGGGGGATGAACCGCGAAGCGGTTCGGGGCGCAGCCCCTAGTACTTTATTATACTCCGTAGAAGAAAGTAAAAATGAGTTGGTGTCTGTCTGTCTGTCTGTCTGTCTGTCTGTCTGTTCCTCTTTCACGCAAAAACGGCTGAACCGATTGACTTGAAATTTGGCATGAGTGTCTCTGGTAGTTCTGGTTCCAACATAGGCATACGAAAAAGTAGCGCGAGGGTTGGGGGGAGTAAGGGGAGGGGGTAAAGTGATTTCGAAACTTAGTTTTTGCGCTATGTTACTTTTTCGCGGGGAAACTACTGAACCGATTGGCCTGAAATTTGGCATAGATGTTCGTTTTCACTTCACCTATATGCCATATTTATTTCTGTTTATTTTATCTACACTCTATGACAGATCGTTTTATATGTTTGTCATTCTTCTCACAACTATTTTTTGAAACATAGTTTGATTCTACCGCAATAGGCGTCAAAATCCAAAATTTAGTTTGTTTGTTTCCAGTAAACTAAGAAACGGCTGAATGGAATTTCATGAAACATGGCAGTTAAGTTTATCACAAAACTGCAAATTATTTCTGTTGGTTATCTCTTTCACCCCTCACCCATAGAAACGGATAGCATTTTTGTGATTTTCTTAAAAACAATTCGTAAAATCAAAAAAAAACATGTATTTACCATACATCAAACTGCAATTTGATTACTCATTATCCTTTTCCCAAAACAAACATGTATTTTTATTGCGATTTTCGCGAAATTTATGCATTTTATCGCCGAATTTGTTTAATTAAAGTAATTTTGTAAGACTGTTAATCGTATGAAAAGACAATAAATTGCATAACAAGAGATTATCCTGGTCTTTTTTGTGCAAAATATTTCGCTGTTTAGAAATCGGGTACAACTCGATATATCTTAAATGACCTTCAATTTGAAATAATCTTCTTATGACCGACAATAATTAAAACTAAACCAGATGGGAAAACCACATTCAGATCTCCCATTCTCAACTGTTATCTAATAAAGTGGCAACAAAGACTGTGACTAATCGAAAACCGATCATGTTTTATTTGATCAGTAATTTGACGTAAAGGCCGAGCATAAAACTCGCCATCAAAACGAAAATACGCTATCCAATGCCAAGAAATTTACGCAAAAAGATCTTTTCCAAAATATATAACGAAAAAAACGACAAACAAAAATAGAAATGGAATTAAAAATACTGAAAACATTTCTCGTAAATGAATTTCATTGTATACAAAACTGAGTCATGACCCGAAGGCGAATCAATGATGCCTCAATCATGTTCGGAATCTTAAGAATTTTGTATTTTCTTCAAGAAATCACTAAAATATCAACAACAGCATGAAATAAGAACTAACGAAGGAGATTTTTTTTTAATTCGAAGCATACTAAATGCAATCGCGTTTAAACTTCAATCAATTACGTCACTCAAAATAATCTCGAGATCACTATATGCATAAACATACAACTCACTTCCAACCAGATGTTTTGGAAAAACACTCATTTAACCCAAAAAAAAAGGAAAATTCAATATCGAAAAGTGAAAATCTTGAAATTATACGATCGAATCGAATGTTTTCTTAGAAGAAAATCCAAATCACATTCATTGAATTTTAAACAGACGTCGAACATCGTCATAATAGGTTAGAATCTTGTGTAAAAAAAAACTAAAAGATGTTCTGATGCTCGACGAAATCGGGGGAAATTTCAAGTTATTTGCTTGTGGAAAATATACATATCTTTGATATTCATACAATCGTAAGGCAGATCCACCTACGATGCGGCGCGGCGCTAAAATAAACATGTTGCAATTGCGCGGGTGTCGACGTCGAGACGCTACTGCAACATAAGAAATCGTTCACTATTTTTATGCTGCTTTCTTTGAAAACCGCCTGTTGTTCAACACCGAATTACCAAACCAATGATTTTGTTGTTAGTATAAAACAAATGACTGTCAAATGAACAAAAGTGGGCGGTGATTCTTTGATTGCACTACAAATGTCGATCATTTTTTATTTATTTAATTTCCCAGGAAATGGAATTTCTCATATCAAGAGATATCCACCTAGTGAGGTCAATTGGAATTAAGGAAATCTTTTAGTATTATTTTTTATGCATTTAAAACTTTAATCCGAACTGAATATTAGGATCAAACGGTTTAAAAATAAACCGACCTGGCGTTTTACAAATTATGTTGCCCACCCTTTGGACAATTTTATGGACCATAATTCTAGTATAACAGCAGCATAAAAAAATGACGGACAGTGATGGTGGTTGTGGTGACTTTTTTCAGGTTCAATGTGATACTTTTGAAACTTTTTGACTTGGTGCCAAAAATAATTAAATGAGAAATTTGCCAGGAAATCTCACAAAAAAAAATTTTTACGTTAATAAAAGCGATAGAGAGTCAAATTACTTAAAAGACTTAACAAATATATCACAAATTTTACCAAAAAAAATAGATATATGTTTAGAAAACTTGACAAAAATCATCAAAGGCTTAAAAATTAGAAAAACGTTATTTGTTTAAAATATCAGAAAAAAAATCTGTGTCAAAAAGGTTAAAAAAAATCTTTTATAATTAAAATGCTTAAAGAATAAACATTGGAAGAATGCTATAACATAAACTTTCTCCGTAAATCATAACAAAAATAATGTTTTTTCTCAAACATATTCTCAAAAATATTTTCTTTAAAAAAAAGTCGCCTTCCAAAATCTATGGAAATGTGGGTAAATTCTTACGTTTATTTGAAACAAATTCAGCAAATGTCCGATCATTTTGACACATTTAGGATGAGCCATAAATTAGCATTTCGTTCTAAGTGGAATAAATTATCCAAAAAAAAACGATATGGTTTGATGATTGTGTTGAACCATGTGCAAAATAGTCGATTTAAATTCCATACTATGCCAAATGTAACGAATTCTAACTTATTGCTCAATGATGCCATCGTGTTACTATTAGGAAGTATCATTCAATCAGGAGCCGGGACCAAGATGAAAAGATTTCCTCAAAATAGAGTTTTGCCTCCTACTAACAACATAAAATTACTTACATATGTTTTATATGTCCATTTATAGTTTGTTATTGTGTCAGTGAACCCATTTGACATGTCGTCCTCCATTCGTATACTGGAATTACTGAAATGTATGTCTCCAGGCTCCCGAGGATTCTGAAATAAGGAATTCGATGGCCATTCAGTCGTCTTCGTTCGTTTCAACGATCAAACGATGCCCGATAATGGACACATCCATGGGAGTTATGTGACTTTTAGTGAGTTATTTTTTTAAATGAATAACCAATAAAAACGTGTTCGATGGACAAAAAAAATGACAGCTCAGCCGATTCATGTAATAAAGACCTCTTCAAATCAAACAAGGGGATAATTTATCCAGAAATACCCTTTTCTAAATCAATGGATAAACAAACGCAAAAATTCGTTGAAGTAATCGAAAAATGAAATTTACTTCCTCCAGTGCGAATGTTATATTATATAGGAGTGTTTCGAATCTATCGAACTGTAAGTCGCCTATTTGAAATGATGATTTTCAGTTTGTGAAGACAGACAGACAGGAGGAAGACAGTAAGAGAGAGGCAGAACGAAGAAGATGGAAGTCTTTTGGCTAGGGGTATAAATTGAAGTAAACTGTCACGACAGACGAATTTAGATCGACGTTCCTATGTTTGAACGGATGACTAAGCATCAAAAGTTAATCGAGAAATTGGACCATTGCCCAAATGACCGAATTGTACAATTTTTACAAATACATCAATAAAAGAAGAAAAAAAATCCTACAATTTTATACAATATTCGAATAGATATAGATTTGTATCTATGTTACATACACGTTGGTCATGGCCAAAGAATCATTCTCTAGATTCAGTGTTCAGTGTTGGGGAAGTATCCAAAAAGTCGCCAAACAAATAAAAGCCCGCCCCGCCAACAACAATAATTGAGGACAAAATCCATACAACAACAAACATAGATTTTTCTCTTGATTTTCCCGTATTTTCCACAAGAGTTTCTTGAGTCAATAGAAATTTCAAAATGAACACAGAAAGGGGTAATTTTAGAATACCCCAAAGTATATAAAAACCAAAGCCGTTGACAGATTCACGATTAAGGCTTAAACAGATGAAAACTCCCATTTCACTGCCAATAAAGAGTTGTCGAAAACGAGAAAAACACAATCACGCTCTATAGAAATTGAAATTTCTTTAATTTATTATCAAAATACCAAAATTTTATCTTTTTGAATAAAATATATGTTTGTGTTGACTCGGGTCTGTTTTTTCTAGTCTGTTTTTCTCTTCGTGTGCCGCACCATCAGATACTGGAATTTATGGTTTTTAACATAATTTTCCATACCTCTTTCAGTTTAACAAGTATCTGAAACAGATGTCTCCCTTGACTACACATGTTTTTATGTTTCCGAATGCCTAAACCAAAAATTATTATCAGTTAAATGTTTATAGGCTTTATTTGGATCCCTTTTTAATGTCTCCACAAAATGTGGGTGAAATTTTCTTTTAGATTTCAGGACGTTTTAGATTTTTGGTCACTGATAATAAATGAGTGGATTTACACAAATTGCTGAAAAGAAAAATTTATTTTCATCATAAGCTTGAATTGATTTACAATTTACATATATTTATGCGTAATCAAAACCTTAAAACTACTAAAATTAGCTGTCAAATGGATGAATATTTGTATTAATTGTAGAATAAACAACTACTCTGTAAAAAATCAGGTTAGAATTGGTGAAAAGTATCAGGACTTCTTGAAAGGCTATACTTAACCTAAATACTCATGGTTTGTAGGCGTCAAGTTAGCGCAGTATTACACACGGCAACTTTCGGGCTTACTTAAGCCGATTTTCAGGAGAAACGACTGCGGAGGGAAAAGTTGCCACCCGAAATCATGGCTTATCGACAATCTGCATACATGCAAAGCGTGTGAATCGGTTTGGGAAAAGTAGTAGGCAGAAATCATTTTCGTTCTAACCGTCAGCAGGTAAAGATCTTGGGGAGTATATGAGCAACAGCAATTTCAATGGTTTGAGTCCACACACACAAATGTAAACTTGTGTAGCATATGCAAACAGGATTGGCTTATTTAAGCCACAAGTGTAAGCACATTGGCTTATTAAGCCTAAAAGTTGCCGGCTTAAATAAGCCAAGTGTAATACCGGACTTAGGGTCTGTCCATAAATTAAACCATACTAATTTCCTTTTTTGGACCTTCCTCCATTCGTCACGCTTACCCGCAATTTTTTGTGAGAAATTTAGCAATCAACCCCGTCCCCCTGAATGTGTTATGACTTTTATAAACTGCAGCTCCTTAAGAAAAATGCAACAAAGAAAACTTTGAAGCAACTTACCACTCAATGTGTTCCCTCATGATTACAGGGTGACACTATCCAAAGAAAGCATTAATCGACATTTCCTAATCCCCTCCTTCCCGTTTTTCCCTCCCTTATAATCTAGAGATTTGCTTCTACATCAAGGGTATTTCCTGGCTTTGCTTATATGAATAAAAAAATATTTTGCCGAATTAATAACCAAATATGGCTTTAGTTTTACCGAAACCAAATGAGAAATGTGAAACGACTTTTATAAAAATGCTTACCCAGCTTAATAAAGCTTACGTTTTTCAAAAAATGTTTTTTTTTCACTAAAAAAGGTTATTTAATAATCGCCCTACCAAAAACTGTATTGGTTTTACAATATTTCGGCTCAATTAAGTACATACAAAATTTCACACTTTCATTAAGTACGGAATGGTTGCTGGTTTTTTCGGCCTTATCTGAACAACTGCAGGCATATTCTACGTAAATACAATAAATCCGCTTTTGTGTTGCATTTACTTTTACGAATAATTAATAAAAACCAGCAGATATTGAAAACAAACAAAATGTTGGCAAGTATTCGGTAGAACTTTTTATTAAAACATTTATTTGTCTTTTGATTTACGTGTTTTTGTCAGTTAACCGCTTTTATTGTGCTTCTTAAAGTGTTTAAAATTACATTCATTTTATTTTATGATGCAAAAAAGTTTTTTTTGTTGAAGAAAACATTAATTTCACTTCCGGATTACTGAGTTTTTCATGAATTATTTTAGGTGTATGGTCGCCGAACAGCAAAACCACTGAGACTCAGAAGACAAGCTCGACAACAAGAACATCAGGAGGAGGATCTGGACCTGGAACAGGAACGAAGGCGCCACCGACTCCGCCACCACCACCAGTCTGGAGTCCCCAGCCATCACCAACTCCTGGGCGCAAAGAATTCCGTCCCGTTAAATTTGAATCCCCGACTCCAACTCGAAAATACATCATCCGTCAGGAATCGGAACCAGCTTTACCCCCCTGGTCGTACATCGACTCCAGGCCATTCCCTGGCTACCAGTCGACCAGTTGTAGTAATTTGAATTCTGTTGGTCCTACGAGACCAACGTTGACTAAAGCGCACAGTTCGTCTACGTTTCAACAGCAAGGAAAGGGTAAGAATCAGAATTTCAGAACATTTCATAATTTTTTTTCATTAATTCTTTGTATTTAAAAAAAAATGCGGGTAGATGTCGTTTATTAAAATACCTTTAACATCATTTTCGTTTGTGTTGGAGGTGAGGGACGAAATCCCCAATCGCTTGTAGCCTACCTTTAAAAAACAGTTACCTACTTTAAAAAATCAAAAAAAAAACCGAATAAATGCAGTAATTTAAAATCTCTTAAGAAAAACTTCAAAAAAAGGCCTTTTTTTATTAAATTGTAAAACATATGTCGAATTCGAATCACAGTTTTAAAGCATCCTCTACTCTGCAAAAAGAGCAGGCCATTCGAATACGCCAATAGAATGATTTAGGGTCAGTAAATTTTTGTGATTTTCTTCTCTTTTCCATGGTGTCACATTCCAAGTTGATCTCTTAAAACTGAGATTTCGTGACAAATCTTTCTCTGCTACTGCTTCTGAAACAAAAAGTTCGAAAAATTTTGAGATTTGACAACATTTGTAAGGTTTTACTGGTTCCCATCAACAGCGAAGGATGTAACAACAGTCAAACTGTTTTTGTGCATTTACTATTGCAAATGCGAATGGTTTTCGACTGTGATTCAAATGAAATGAACATTTGTTTTGTTTTAGCTTTGCCTTTATCAGTCGTGAAAGTTTTTTCTGTTAAACCTGAATTAGGTCCAGTGCAACTATGGCACTGTGTTATCACCGTGAAGGTTCATGTTTGTTTCGGGCTCAGGGGAGTGACGAAGCCCTCGTCAGACAGAGTAGTGTCAACTCCTCCTGCTCTCTATTACAGAAATTGTTTATTGGATGGATCATAGGAACTTACAAGAAGTTTATATATTCACCATCCGAATCAATTCGGCTATGCGAATTATTTTAGAAAATCTCCGGCTCGAGAATTATTATTACCATTCGCATTTGCAATAGTAAATGCACAAAAACAATAATAATAATTCTCGAGCCGGAGATTTTCTAAAATAATTCGCATAGCCGAATTGATTCGGATGGTGAATATATAAACTTCTTGTAAGTTCCTATGATCCATCCAATAAACAATTTCTGTAATAGAGAGCAGGAGGAGTTGACACTACTCTGTCTGACGAGGGCTTCGTCACTCCCCTGAGCCCGAAACAAACATGAACCTTCACGGTGATAACACAGTGCCACAGTTGCACTGGACCTAATTCAGGTTTAACAGAAAAAACTTTCACGACTGATAAAGGCAAAGCTAAAACAAAACAAATGTTCATTTCAACAGTCAAACTGTTTTGACTATCCACCCCTCATGGCTTCAATTGGGTAAAACGCCTGTAACCCGGGAATCGTGGGTTCATCAAACCTAACGATACCAAAGGTCTAGATCAGGCATCATCAGCTAGTGGCTCGGCTGGCTCATCACACAGATTGGCTTTAACAGCGTAGCCACTATAATCGACCTTTTATTGTGTGCTGTAATGCTTGTGTGTGCGGCTTCGGATCGCAGGAATAAAACGAATCGGGCTTTGAGTTGGAATCGGGGCATTATTAGCATGACGCATTTCATTTTAAATCAGTTTGTGTCAAGCCATTGCCGTGGAAGGTTGTGTTTCATTGAACTGTATTTTTATTTGTAGTGGTTATAAATTTTGATTGTAAAGGTAGCGACAGTTACTTTGATGGCCCCTGCTCTATATACTGCTTGCAAGTCATCCATCGTTTGAAATCCATATAAAACTGTAGGTGCGCAGGAACGAAAAATTGGTGGAAACCTCCGGGGAAACCATGATTCGCTATATTATCATTGGGCCCCTAAGGCCGAGTAAACATTTTCAATGAGAAGATTAAAAATATGATTTGAAATTTTTCGGGTTTCGAAGCCCAATGATAATATTCGCCTTTTTGAACAACCCTCTTCTTACCTCTCCCCTCTCGCCTCGTGGACTCTTCCCCCCTCTCGTCATGTTTTTTCCCCGAATTTTCGTATTGCATTTAATACCGCCAAACACAGACCCTCCTTCACGTAAAAATCTCAACTATTTTATTTTAAAAACTGTTTTACAAGTATCAAAATTACTAAAAAAAAAAGTTGTGTGTGATTTTTAATGCATTTTCCATTTTTAGGAGCATCGTATATTGAGAACGAGCGACCGAAAATTCCTAAAGACAATACTCCGGCTTTTGTAAGGCCTAATGAAGTCAGTAAGTATTCAAAGTTTTCACATTTACACATTTTGCGCTTTCAAACCGATTTCACATCGACGTTGAAATTATTTTTCTTTTTCTTTTTTTTTAATATTTACATATCAATGTTCAAATCGGTTTGATTTTACTGCATGATCACAGTCACAATTTTCCAATCACATGTTTTTGTGTTTAAAAAAAAACAAGTTTGTTCACTAAAAAACATTTAAGAAACGATTTTTCTTTTAAACAATTTGACGTGCGTCATTGATTTCAGAGTGTTTTCTTGGTCCATTTTCCATTAACTCTTGATATCATATTTCATGAAACATTTGTAAGGTTCTTTTTAGACAGCAGGTTTTTTTTCCTGTCCTCCCATATTTCGCTCATTTCTTCTTACTTTCTGCTTGTTGGACGCTTCGCTTCATTTTTTCCCAAAAATTTTGCGAGAAAAGAAAACAATCGAAATTTTTATTTAGCATCTCCACACATTTGTCCATTAATACCAAAAACCAAAAAAAAAAAATATTTATGTTTACAGTTTATTCGCTTAAAAACGAGTATCTGAGCGAACCGGAGAGCGAAAACGAACAGCCGAAAAAAATGGCTCAGCTCGGACGCCGAAAATTCGATGGTATTGGGCCAACAACAAAAGACGGAATGCCATTAGTACTTAGATCGGTAAATTAACCACAGCTAATATTCAACAAAATGAACAATTAGAAATTTTCTAATCAAATTCTCATTGAAATTTTTTACTAATTCGCAACTTAAAAAAAATCATCCTGATCCGTCCTACCCCCAATAAAAAACTCTAACGGACCTCGAAAAAACGTACCGCAAAAATTTAGGAAGTTAAAGAAAATAATCAGCACAAATGGTACAAGAGGATGTACAACACACTCCACAGAGCCAAAGACGATGGTAAATTTTCACCTTTTATTCAGTACTTATTTTTTTAAAAAAATACAATTTACTTCATTGAATTTACATTGAATTTAAATTTAACAACTTTTGAGAAAACAATTTTCTTTTTATAATCGCATAATTTTCATAAAAATGAATTTTCTCTTTCATTAGTTTAATTTTTTTTTCTCTTGCAATGGATCAATTTATTTATTAATTATTGTTATGTGCTTTACAAGTTGATCTTTTTTTTTTGTTTGATGATGAGTTTTTTTTCGCTTACTCTCCGCTAAACAAAGTGTTAATTATTTTTTTACAGATGAATATGTGACAATCCGCTACAAAACCTATCGAGGTGATCAAAAATGAATTTTATAAATAGAAAATATTATAACCCATAAAAAAATATTTATTGCAATCTAGAATTAGGCTAGAAATTACTTTAAATCGCTTTGCATGTTTAGCATGATATTCAGCTGCATTTTATTAGGGACAAAACACTGCTTTAGGTTGAGGGTATGTCGGCGGTTTTTTTTTTTTTGAATTTTAGGTTCAAAAATTATTTCTAAAATTTGGTGAGAGAGATTTCAATATTTTTGTAAATATGTACTGTCCCATGGCTAATCTACAAAATCGTTTTATAAAATAGCCCTTAGGTAAACTGCGTCGAGTTTATTTTTGTAGCGCATTCCAAAGAGATCTTTTCCGCTTTTAGTGAATTTGTATATTAGTCATTTCCCTTCTGAAAAGCTTTTTGTAAACAGTCAGCATGAAGAAAATCATTTCATGAAAAAAAAAATCTTTCTGTGCTTTCCACAAAGTAGATTTCTCGAACATAAAAATATTTATGCCCAATTGACATTTGGCGAATTGGCACTTAACAGTAGCTAGACAATTAAGACAAAACTAGTATAATTATAGCTGCTCTTTGTAGCATCAAACGAATCCGAAACTTCCAACTTTTCTCTTAGTTGACAGCAATTTTCAACTAGTAACTAGTCTAGTGTCAACTAGGCATTAAACTTTTAAAGTATTTTATCTGATACTAGCTTGCATACCCGTCGTTGCCGAATTAAGTTGTTTGCCTAAGATTTAGAATACGAAGAAAACCGGAAAGAACTTAAAAACTTTTTAATGGGTCTATGTTGGGGCTGGACCCCCGACGAACATCTATGCCAAACTTCAGGCCAATCGGTTCAGTAGTTTCTCCGCGAAAGAGTAACATAGCGCAAAAACTAAGTTTCGAAATCACTTTACCCCCTCCCCTTACTCCCCCCACCCCTCGCGCTACTTTTTCGTATGCCTATATTGGAACCAGAACTACCACAGGCACTCATGCCAAATTTCAAGTCAATCGGTTCAACCGTTTTTGCGTGAAAGAGGAACAGGCAGACAGACATACAGACAGACAGACACCAACTCATTTTTATATATTAGTATGATTATTTGTCTCCACACTATGGCTCCACACTATCGGCGAAAACAGGCGAGTTAAAGTCACGGTTATCAAGTTGTGCACTTTTTTGTCAATTAAAATACGCTGTTTCAAATTATCCTTGTGGCTTGTGGCCACAGAATTGTTGTTTACCTCTTCCAAGAAATTCTCTGGTGTAATTTTACAAAAAAAAAATTTTAGGTTCACAATTTTGGAAAATATGTGAAATACTTTTTAACATTTCAATCATACCGAACTTTTTCTATAGGCGGTATTTGGTTATTCGATTGTATTACAGTAATACCTCCGACTGCGTGGTTTCGCAACTGCGCGGTTAAGTTTTTAATACCAAAATTTCGAACTGCGCGGTAAAAATTTCGCAGCTGCGCAGTTTTTTTATAATTTTCGTTTAAAAAAACATGTTCCTAACCCCAAAATTTCATACAAAGTAGGGTTCACAGTGCGCGGTTTCGGTTTGCGCGCTCTTTTTGTGGAACGTAGATATCTACCGCGCAGTTGGAGGGATTACTGTATTTGCAATATCAATGAATATTCGATTCACTTAAAAATCCAATACTTTTAAAAAAAAACTAAGACATTACTGTATTTTTACCTAATGTAAATTTTGGTGATTGTAAGACAAAAGTCCCAACTCCACATTGCTTAAATCTAATGGTTTGTGATTTCAAATGTTGAAAATTTTCCCCCACGATGAAAACTTTTAAAGAAGTTTGTAATCCTGAAATCCCTCCCTATTCTTGATATTTACTTTTACACACTTTGCACACATTCGCAATCCGCATGCACCCGTAGTAATTAGTCATTTGTAAATATTTTTCTTATAAAATTAAGTTAATATAAGTTATTTACACCTTTTTATTGATTTTATTGCACATAAATTTTTTTGACAAATAAATTTACTTTTGTATTAAATCAGGCATCGGAAAGTTGGTTCCAATCTGAGTATAGAAATGTGTTTTTACTGTTCAATTGATTATAATTTTGAAATTTAATTGTTGTGATGTATTTTTCAGGTCGATATCCATACAAAACAAACGGATATATGTCTGAGCCAGAGCCAAACTACGACTCCGATTACGCAACAATGAAGTACAAAACATTGGACCGAAGACGCATACCGTCGACAGGAAGCTATCCTGAAGAAAGGTAAACTATCTGTTTTTTCTTCACATTTACTAATGACATTTTTGAAACCGTAAATCCTTTTTATAGTTCCACCACACTGTTCCCGAACGTTGACGAATCACAGGCTCGGCTGCCAGGCTGAACGCTCTTTTGTAAATTGAATACATTTATCGGTCTTAGAATTTCAGTTTACGATATAAAATATCCTAAATATAAAATGCACTCCATTCGCTAATCGTTAAAAATGGATTTCAACAAGGCTTCAACAAAAAATGACGAAAAATCTAAATTTTGAAAAAACCAAAAAGCACAAAATTCTGTGAATGTAAAGCGTGTTAAATCGAAACCGTGTAAAAAACACCGTGCAAGAGAATATTAGCTGTATTTAAAATATCGTATAGCAGAATTTTAGCCGGATAAGTGGAAAATACGTAATTCATTTTACAAAAAAGCGTCCATCCTGATAGTCGAGACTGTGATTCGTCTACCCTCTGGGAGAATGTGCTGGCACTATAAAAGACATTAGGACCAACGTCTTTTTAGTGTTGAAAACTTCTAAAATCCCTGAGCCGATCGGCTCAAAATTTTTCATGAATGTATACTAGGGTGGTTCCTATTTTGCACAAATCGTTTTCTTCAATGTCTTATCCTCAAACTTTTTTTTGAAGTCAACTAGAACGATCATAAAAAATGTAGAGAATTAAAAATATTCTAACTGTCCCAAAGCCCTTGAATGGGGCCATTTCTAAAAGAACTTGCAGAGTTAAAGATTAAAGAAAACGATTTTTGTAAAATAAGAACCACCCTAAAGTTGGCCCTCCATTACCATGACTTTTCCCAACTGCAAAAAAATAGAGACACATTTATGTGAAGATACCTTGGCGAGAAAGGGAGATAAGAATCAACTGCAAAAATTTGTCGGCAACTGCAAAAATAATTTCCCCTCTTTTTTTATGGCGATTTTATGGTTGCAGTTGACGGAACTTTTTTATAGCGATTTCTACTACAATCACACATTGTCCCTGTAAGTGAATAGTGAGCACAGACACATACAAATTGCTATTATAGCGTAGCTGTCATTTTTCATGTAGTTCAAACACACACATGCAGCTGTATAGCTTTATTTCTTCGATTGCTAAAAAGTTGTTAAACTGGAAGGGAAAGCGTTTATACTTGTATTCAGTCATTCCTATTTAGATCTATATAAGTCTATCTTGCTCTAGTTTTCTGCATTTTTTTGCAGTTACAGAAGTTATGGTAATGGAGATCTTCCTTCATATACACACCCAGTCCTGTCCTAACATATTCTCGCAACAACGCCAAGAAATTTTCACACTCCCAGTAAAAAAAATGAATTTCCTTAATGTTAAAAATCCAATCGATAGACTTAAATCTTTTCCTTGAAAATCCCTACTCACCGAGAGACATATTTTTTTTACGTTTTCATGCTTAATTCAATTTTTAAAAGGATCTTCTTTTTATGTTGTTCATTGCAGAAATTATGGTACTATGCCAAATCCAGTTAAACCTGGTTCTGGATCCTATAAAAATCAACCAGGCCGAATTGAGAATTATACTCCTGGTCGCTCATCCGTATCAGAGAAGGAGAAGAAAGAGGTATGCAACCTAACCGAATTTATGGCCGATGCTTTTGTTATATGTATGTTCAGCTATGCTTAACGTTAATCTACATAAAAAAAAACAACAGACTAGAGAAAAAAAAACCACGCGCCACCAAAGAAACTCAGAAAATCAGAAAATAAACGTAGTTAAGGGCGAACGTTAGATGTAGTAAATTTTATATACCTAGATGTTGATGTCTAACATAAAATAAAATTTTGCTTTTGTTACAATCTTATACTACTTACCTATAATCTACATGAATTTCACTGTATATTATATTAGAACGTATGCTATATATGTATGTACGTAAAACATAATATCTATAACTAAATCAAGCAACATTAAAGTTATCTTACATACACCAGAAAAGCATCCCCTAGTGCTTTTACTTGCTCTGCTCTGCTCTTCACTCTATATATATAGCATAGGCTATACTTTATTTGATTTGCAACAAATGCAAAGAGCTGGTAAGGTCAATTTTGGGATATTCCTTATACAAACAGTTTCAGAAATTCGTTTCAAGATATGATAATAGAAGAGCCAAAAGGATACAAGATCTCGGTATCCACACAAATTGGACCCAGTGTATAAACGACAGGAAAACCAAAAATTCCATCGTTGCTTATATGGAATTGTGCTGTAGAGACCAACAACGTTTGACCGCAAATGCTTCTTAGCTTTGTACATTATTTTCCCATCCTATGCTATTATTTTATGTTGCTATTCAATGCTGTAGAAGTTTATGTTTGAAATTTTCGTTAAATTTGTATCCACATTACGTTTATCCCATACTGATAGCATAATAGTATTCATTATAGTACGTTCAGTTCATTTAATATTTCACAAGATGCTATTTTGAAAGTTATGTCCTATCGTTATCCTGTTTTATGGGTATTTATCCTTTGCACGCATTTCTCACAGGTTAATCCTTACGATTCATTTGTTTTCAATATGTTTGTACTGTTTTTTTTTTTTTACTTTTGCTTGATGTTAGCAAAAAAATTGTTTACTCTGCAGTAAAGGAATAAAACCTAAATAGTTTAGAAACTGCTCTACATTTACTTATTACAGTTTGATGCATTTACATATTTTTCAAAGTTTTTTTTATAGAAAATTTTACCTATTTATAATGTTACCACACTCTCCTCGAACGTAGTCGAATCACAATCTCGGCTGCCAGGTTAGACAGTTTTTGGTAAATTGGACCCATTTATTAGTTTTGGTAAATTGGACCAATAAATCCTTAAATTTTTAACCGCATAACCAAAGTATTAGTAATAAATTTGTCTGCTATGATAAAAATAACAACAATTCAACAAATTTGATTCTATAAAAGAATCGTAGAAAAATACAAAAAAAAATTATTATTGAACTTACGCTTTCAAAAATACTAGCATTTTATTTTTCAAAAAATAATTTTAAAGCTGTATTAATTTAGATTATCCGGCTTTAATACTACCTATTTAATATTTTTGCTAATTTCAATTTTAATTTTAAAACAATTTCGTCGCTTTTCTTCTCGCCCAAGCACAAAAAATTAATATAATTATTTTACTGGGTCTAAAAATTTCTCACAATAAATGAAAGCTTAAGATTATACATAAATTTAGTATTATTTTTTACTAGTAATACCGTAAAACCTATTTAACCTTTACCAGTGTTGTTCCTCTACGCGTAGACTTTAATTGTCTACACTTTAGTGTAGACAATAGCGTAGACAATCGATTTGGGGTAGACAATGTAGACATTGGCGTAGACAATGTCGACTTTGCGTAGACAATGTAGACTTTCTCATATATCTAATGCCATACTATATATGAAATGGCCAATTACAGGAAATGGCGAGGCGCTGGTGGTATTTGATTTACTTTATTTGATTTGAATTACTTCCGTATAGATTTCCGTCTATCTGTAAATACGACAACTCTCAACGAAATTAAGCTAAAGACTAGAAACAAACGTGTTTTTTGAAGAAATTAAACAGATATTCTTAAATGAGCAAAGCCATCCCATACAAATGAATCAGTTTTTTAAATAAACGGTTTGTTATATTGAAAAATGTGTAAAGAAAAAGATTTTAGAATTCAATGTGATTTCAATTGCAAAAATTAAAAAAAAAGCCGCTTAGATTGCATGAAAAAATTAGAATTGCCACTAAAGTTTGCTCCGAAGTTCTCCATTACAGCATTTGGCGATCGCTTCCTGGAAAGTGTGCTTTATTATGTTAAAATTAATTGAAGAAAATGAGATTTTGACTAAATCAGCTATCCTTTATTTTATTGATTGTCTACATTGTCTACGCGTAGAGAATAGACCATTGTCTACAGTAATAGTCTACGCGTAGACAATGGTGTAGTCTAAATCACGTAGACTACGCGGCACAACACTGACGTTTACACTGCCCGGGTCCAAATATGCAGATTTCAATACAAAAGCTTATGACTTTAATAAAAAACGCCGGTAGTTTCAATATACGCTCTTTTCAATATTGCAATTATAATTGTTACCAATTTAGACATTTTTCACTGTGTCTTTTTTAATTAATTTTTACGAATATGCATCGTGATAAATGTTTTAATTCTCAACAGTCTTATAGTTTAATTGTTTTTCGATTAAAACAATTTAATCATATAATCATTTTATCTCACCATTATAAATGTTTTGTCTCATGTTTTTTTGTTATAATTTTTAGTGGTGGGACGAAGTGATGGACATCTTTAATGGGGTATGATATTTAAAAAAAATGTTTGTGATGTTCTTGTTTTAGTTTAAATTTCATTTTTCGGTTTAAATTTTGAGTTGATATTTCGTTTTCTTTTTTTACAATCATGAAAAAATTCTGGTGTAGAATGTGATTAAATAAACGCCTAAAGATATGCAATTTCGTTATTTTCGCTGAATGGTTCAATTTTTATGTCACTGTTTTATAAAATTATAGCTTTGCTATTATAAATTAAGAGAAAAAAAAGTTTTGTTTCAAATTTTTAATTAATTAAAATAATTGGTTTTGGTTTACTCTCCACCAGAGTTTAAATATTTTTTACCTGATAATCTCTCTGACAAATTCATTCTAATAACTTCTATTCCTTTTCATTTGCCCGATGGTGATTGTTTCTTTTCTTTTACTAATCATTTTTTGGCTTTGAAATGTCCACTAAACAAAATTGCAGTGGCTTGAAGATAACTCATCGCTACCAAAATTCTACTTTACATTTGATCGCGAAGTGCAAAAGTTCGTAAGTTCACTTTATTGGCTTTAAATTATGTTCAATGTAAACTTGTTCGATGTAGAAGCCCCAGAAATGTATTGAGGATTTGATGTTAACGAAAGTACCGAAATTTTATCATATTTATATTACAAGTCAGATTTTTTTCAATTAGGTTCAGAGTATAATTAAGGGAGTGATAAGCTATGTAACCTTTTCAAAATTCTTCAAATTGCGAAGATGTAAACCAGCTGAAATTTTATTAATCTAATAGTTATCCCAAATTTTATCGAAAAACAAACATCAATTAGGTGGCAAAAAAAAATATTATTATTGATGTTCACAAGTTCTCGCCAAACAACAATAATTTCGAGGGAAAATAACTAATTTTTATAACGAAATGAACGACCGTTCAATTGACTTCGACACTAAAAATTTACAACTTCCGCCCGAAACAAAAACTTATCCCCATAAAAACAAGGTCAAAAGAAAATTAAACAATTTTCAAAAAGTTAAGAACGTCATCCATTGAGTATCATTTCCACATCAATCTTTATTACAAAATAAAAAATAAATCCATCACCAAACAAAACGCTTTATTCACAACAAAGTGGCACTTTTACTATAGTAAAATGGCAAAATACTACAAGAATTCTTATAAAAGCAACAAAAAAAAATGCGAAATCCTCTAAATTTATTACATGGTAAGTCTTTATTTTATTAGCGAGTCAACTAGTCTTTCCCTGTATACTCCTGGCTATGGTGTAGCAAATAATCTGAAAAGTTTTGTGAAGAATGTCCATAAAATGGCAAAGTTTCACAATTTTTATGTTCTGGCAAAAGGGCAAATAACTTAAAGCAATTGTCAGGACACAACATTAACACAAGGGAACCATTAAAATAATTAATAACTCTGGCCAAATGTCCAATTCATGAGCTAAAATAGAAATATATATATATTTATCTAAGAAGTAAACATCAAGTCCTCAAGGCATCTTTCAATTTTTTTTTCTTTTTTTTGCAAGAAAATGTAGCTATGCTTAAGTATAGAAGATAAACTTTATTTTCTTCAGCAATACACATATATTTATATACAGTTGAATAATCAATTTAATTTTTTTTTTTTGGTTTTGTTTTCGTTTTTGTTGTGGCATTCCTTTCTAGAATTTTCACTATTCCACTTCTACTTACTGCTGATGTCTTTTATACTTCTCTATCCGACATCATTTTCAAAATTTCAGTAGGTTATTTTCCTTTAACCCAAACTGAAAGAACTGTGAAAATTATTAACTTTGCTAACTTATTCCTGAAGGATCTTTTACTCTTTTTCCTATTTACTATTTTCTCTATTAAAAGTTTAGCTTAAACTTTCATATTTACAAAAAAAAAATCTTTCCATCTCCATTTTGGCTTTAGTTCTACACTGACTTTGTCAGTTGTTTGTACGTGAAAAAAAAGAACTGTTTGCAGTTCCTTTTGGAAAATTGAAAACTTTATACTCATTTCTTATTGATTTAATTTTCTAGCACTTGGAACAACAAAAACTTTCCAACAACTACACCGAAGGATATTTATCAAGGTATGTTTACCATTTTGTGCCAAACATTGAAATGATTCCAGGCTCATTTGCCCTTACCTTACCCAACCATTTTAATATATTTTCACCATTTCCAACACTCCAATTGTTAACCATGCAATTTCAGATAAATTCCCTTGAATCTAAATGTTTTCCATCCTAAATAATCTTCCTTGACTGCAGACTAAGAAAATTCAAATTCAACATCCGTCCCAGTCGTCGTCGTCCTCACCAAATCAATCCTTCTAACTCGAGTTAAACAGCTCGAGGCCACATTAAAATTTTCCGAGTAAAACTGTGAAAACTTAACATAAAATTGAATTAAAATTTTCCTCTAAAATAACTTACCAACGAGCCATCCAATTTCCAAATTGCAGAGCCCTAAAGGAACAAGGATACGAAAGCGATACGAATTTGGTGTTCCGTAAGAAGGACGAATCCCAGTTCTCCCCATTAAGTCCTGTTGAACAGAAGCAGGCCTACCGAACCGTCCAGGCTGGTGGTGAGCCACCACTTCAAGGATTCAGAAAGCCAGCCCCAGAAAAGCCAAAGGGTATGTATACACATTTAAACCAATAAAAAGACTTAAATAAATAAATACCAACACACGTTTCTAGTGTAGAAATATAAATAATATAAAAAGAGCAATAAAGAGAAGTTTTCTTCTGAAAATCAATCTCAAGTTTTACACCATTTACTATTGTATTAGATAAATCTGATCATAGATAAACTTTTTTTTTACAATGATAATCCATGCACATTTTGCTCTGGTGATGGGTAAATTTACTAAGGCTGGGTACACATTTGAAAATTTCATCGAAACTGTGAGAAAATCTTGACAAAAATCAAGCAGAAATCTGAAAATTATAAAAAAAAACCAAATCTTTTGTATTCCTCCCCCTTACCCCTCCTCTGCTATTTTCTGAACTGTTGAAGCAATTTTGATCCGGTTTTTATGCAGGCAGGGAATTCCTTGAAGAAATTACCAGCCCACTAAAATCTAACCAATTCTACCCCTAAAACCACCTCTCTTGGTCTCTCCTAGCCCACTGAAGAGATTTCGACCCATTTTTTTACTTTCATATTGCATATTTTAGTTCAGATAGAGTATATTCGATGCAGTTTTTAAGTTGAGGCCCAGGGCAGTTAACACGTTGACTGCCATGGCTATCATTTTTGATAGCTGGGTGTACAATCTACATGCATACATACATACATTCATACATACGTACATTCTACATACGTCTACATGTATTGGCATCTCCCTTACATTTTTGCAAAATTGGTCTGGCAGTCAACGTGTTAAATAAACATCAGCTAGGGTGCTGAATATAAAATATGTCACGCTAATTTCCGGCTCTCAGGGTCCAAGATGACTCAAATCCTGCTGGTTAATAATTCTTACAAAAGAAAAAATATATCAATAAAAAAAAGCTGATTTCTGCAATTTATTACTCGAATATTATTTACAAATTCAAATGTGTACCCGACTTTAGAATTTTACAAACAACGCAAGTGAGAATACGAATATCCATTCTAAGTCCATAATTTTTTTTTGCTGAAATTTCAACTTTATTTCAAGACCTACTTTGTAAATTTGTAATTCTCAAAATATGCAGAGAAACACGGAATTTGGGCTGAAAATCTTCATTAAACTTAACTATAAATCTTATGGCGTTTTGGGTGTGTGTACGAATGACTTGGTTGAAATTTTATAAGGTTTTTTTAAACTTTTTTTTAAAACACAAATGGAAATAAAACCACTTTGGTAACTAAATTGGCTACTAACATGAAAATTTTTCTTTGCAAAAAAATAAAGACGACCAGCCATTACTTGGATAGTTCGCAAAAAAAAAATCTTAACAGACCTTAATTCATGTGAATGTGTGTGTAAAATTTTAAGGGGATAAAATAGAAGCGCTTCAAGTAATTCCCGACCGACGAAGAAAAGGACTTTCGACGTTATAGTGTTTAATTTTTTTTTTGGGTTTTCTTTATTTTGATTTTTTTTGAAGTGGAAATTTAATGAAAACTACACGAAACTAACAAAACGAAAACAATTTCTGGTGTTGGCTAATATTATGGAGTTAAAACAACGAATGAATTACATTCAGGTTTGGGTGCTTCTCTTACTTTTATATTTGCTGCTGTAGTTTTTTTTTGTTCCAGACTAGAGTAGCTAACACGTAATTTTTATGTTGCAATTAATTTTTATATGGTTTTAGCGTTTTTTGCATGTAATATTGTTGTACTTTTACACCTCTTAAGAACGTTATTTAGGTACTGGATATTTTCTGTATTTCTTATCGTTTATTGTTTCGAGTAGATCCTAGTTGAAATCCAGTTGAAAGCCATAAATTTCATCCTAATCATGGGAAAATCAAAATTTAGTACGGGCATGATTTTATCTTTATGTTAATGTCCTGCTCTGATTTGTTTCCCATTTAAAGAAATTTTAGAGTTTTAATATACAGTCCAACCGCAATAAACCGAAGCTAAAGGGGACAAACGAGAATTCGAGTTAGGGGTTGTTCCTAAAATATGTCGCATTCAATTTCGGCCTTACCAATAATCGCTCGCTCTCTATTGTTCCGGTTTTTCGCGATTCGGAAAATTCATTCCTTATAATTCATTATATTCAGCTAAAATTATAAACAATTTCGTTATCTCAATTTTTTATTTAAAAAAAACTCTTTCAAACCATGTGCAAAAAAAATCCAAGGGACCGTTTACATCTGCAAATTTTACCGGAACTTACTGTACGACACTTTTTCATCTATCGCAAGAAATGCCTAATCTCTATAATTTTTTGTCGCTACAGAAAAAAATTCGTCGAATAATTTTTGCCCTGAAATTAGATTTCTTTAGAAGTTACTTTTAAAAAAATAGAACGTCAGGTCTATAACAGATTTGAAAAAATCATTTAAAAAATGTAATACTCGCCTGGAAATCCACTAGTAAGTCTAAAAGATTTCATTCCTATTATTTAACAAGCACAAGAGTGAAAAATCGTCACAATGTAATTAATCAGCACAAAATTTGGAAAATGAATTTCAAGAGTTTCATAGGGGAAAATTACCGAGTGTTGCACCACACAACTCAACAGCAAAAAAAAAGGCACCGCAATGAACAATTTTACAAATTTCTCTATTAAACAGTGGAAATTAATGTTAGTTTGGTATTGTCCGAAATACCAAATCAATTTTTTGTTTCAGATGATAGCGAAATCGAATACTATCCGATAACATCGACGCTAACCAAGATTCGAGTTCCTAACAAAAACGCTTTACCACTGCCACAAAAAGAAATTATATGCTATCCGATTACAAATATTTCCAGACCGCTCGACTTATTCGCGCCATTTCCCAAGAACGTGCCATCATTTATACCAATTAGTCCACCACCGCCACCGAGCAGAATATCATCCCGGACCAGTGCCGCCCTAAAGGTCTTCTCGCACGTCACTGCTGAGACGAAGAAGGCAGCCACCGGAAGTCGTCATGAAGCCTGCTTTCATTCTGACTACTATCAATCGGAGATCCCTGCCAACAAATATGGGACCATAACCATCCGGAAGCACAGCAAACGGGAGCCGGTAGTCCGCTCAAAATCGACTGGTGCTGTTTCATCCTCGAAAGTCGTCTCGTCCTCAGCATTGAAGGAGGAACGATCCCGCGATAGTGGAACAAGGATCTCCAGACGACATCAACTCTATCGCGTTAGTTCAGTTAGCCCAGCTAGACCTTCTTCGAGACTGGCTGACTTGCGCAAGTCGAGTCCAAGTCCGGTGGCGTTCGGCAGAAGTATCTCGAAAGAACGCACCTTCGCCGAAGAGAGGAAACGTCTGCAGGAAGTCTTGCCGCTGTGTCGCAAGCATTTCACTGCAAGCACAAACATTTTACGTGATCCGTCGCTAAAGTCTCCTGAACAAGTGAAGCGCGCAGTTCGAAGTTCCTTTTTAATCCCGCTAATGCGTAGTAAATCCGCCCCCAAGCAGCTATCGCCCTTGTCATACTGTCATCGACCATCGTCGACATTTCTCACCGCAAGTGCTAAGAGGAATACCACAGGAGTTGGCAAGAAGGAAGAGAAATCCTTGAAAGTCGCGCTTGCTTCAACGTCAAAGGGTCGCGATTCCTTCAAAGCGTCAGCGGTTACTACAAAGTCAACCTCGCAATTTCCGTCAGTCCTGAAATCCAATATCCGTTCCTCGCGGGTGGTCGAAAAGAAGACACCCAAGTCCACAACAAAGACTAGTTCCACGCTAAGCCTCGCTCGCACCAACTCCACTTACTCTATCGACTCGACCGGCTCGAAACGCCGAACCGAATCCAAAAAACCAATCACCATCACTCGTTCAACTTCGAGAGACTACACGGCACCGTTGACGCTATCGGGAAAGGGGAAGAAGAAAAAGTCATCTTCTAAGGAGAGGCTTATACCGATAAGCAAAAGCGACAGCAACGTTCGCTCTAAAATTGAATCCGCCATAGAAGCCTCTCGTCCGCAGCCAATCGTGGAAACCATTGAGAAACAAATCCGCAAGGACCTCAACGAGGCGATACTGCAGCATCAGGAAACCGTTCGATCCGATAATTTCTTCCAGAATTTATTTCTTCGGGACACTTCGCCCGTACCCTCAATAGCCAGTAGCTCCTTTCAGTCAACATCGGTTCAGGAAAAGGCAAAATTTTGGGATGCAATCACTACAAAATCAGAGCCAGTTTTGCGACGAAGTAGCGTCTACCTGTCACAAAAGCGTCCAGTATCGGATTCCAAGTTTTTAGCCATGGAGAGCAAACATTTCCACCAATCGCGCAGTCTTAGTCCAGTCGCAAGGCCAATATCCTCTCGCATAGCCGATAGTATTTGCAAATTTGACTCTCTGTATCACTTGTCGGACGAGGAATCAGAATTCGGAGATAAACGGGCGGAGGCGCTGCAGTACAAATACGAGCAGAGAAGCAGCAGTGAGCCCAGAGCGAGGACCTATTTGACGGAGATCATTCATCCTGATTCACCAACAGTCATTCATGGCCGCAAGAGCCTAGAGTACGATGATGTCCGCTCGTTCACACCGACGCGGGAAGTACGGTCACCGTCACGACGTCGAATCCAGAGCTTTCGCGACCAAAAAGCTGAGACAAGGAAAGTCGTTCGCGCCAGCAGTTTAAGCAGTGCGGACCAAAGATCTCGTAGAAGTCTCTACGAATGCGGGGATATTTCGCATAGCACGAGCTCCTTGAGTTACATTGAGCGGCACGGACCGATTTGCAGACATCGGAATTCGGATCGCTTCAAGGAATTGAACCGTTTCTACAGCAACGTGGAACGAGTTGGGCAACTTGAGCGGGCAACATCCTCCACCGATCTTCGCCCCATCAGAAAAGACGGAGAAATCATAGATTTTGATGAGTGGAGACAAGTGCGGGCTCACGAGCGAGCAGAAAAGGAGCTAAAATACTTGGTGGGAAAGCTGAAACGTGATCAACGGGAAAAGGACCTGCTTTTTCGTCCCAAGGATGTGGAAGACGTGAAATGGCTTGAGGAGTGGGACAGCGGACTGAGGAACAAGGAAAAATCTGTAGAAGATTTACGGGAAACATTCGAACGAAAGCATTACGAAGAAGGCTTAGACGCGGCCAAAAAACATGAAATTGAGTCCTTGAAGGACACTTACAAGCCGTTTTGGAGAGGCAACTCCGTTGTCGATTTGGCCTCAAGCATGGTGGTAAAGTATAATCCCCCCGAAAGCGGTGCTCCCAAGCAAGCTAAGGAAAGACGAATTTGTCTCAGCAATCGATTGATAAGCACTTTGTCCAAGGATCAAATCAGCAAGATCAAGAATCAATTGAACGAGATCTATAGTAGTGGACCCGGTTCCAGTCAAAAGGACAAAGCGGACGCTGTACTTGAAGACTACATCATCACCGTTGATGATCAGAATAAGACTAACGTGAATTCACTAAAGGTCCGTTGCAATTCGTCGATTTCCAAAGAAGAACTTCTGGGCTCGGTACTGAAACGCAAGGAAGCCCAGATGACTGCTGCCATTCGATCGGAAGCGTCGACTTCTACCAGTCCACATATCCCACTGCCACCCAGACCGCCCCCACAGAGCAAAAGTTTTGAGCGGGTTTCGCGACAAGTTAGCCGATACAGCACTGAACTGTCGGAAGGTGAAAAACGCCGGCTCTCACAAAGTCTCAGTCGTGAGATTCACGATAAAGTTCAAGAGCGCAAGAACCGTACCTCATCGCCAATCACGCCCAGAGAAACGCGTGGTGCCATCGCTGCTGAGAATGCAAAAAACTCGATGGCTGAGGCTCCCCCGCAACAGTATTACTCCTTGGAGTACTCTCGTAGTGAAGTACATAGTCCTACTACTTCACGTGACGCTTCCGTTGAAAAGGTGACCGAAAAGAAAACCGTTCGAACTCGAAGATCATCGTTCGGAGAATCTGAGTCGAATGCTTCTGATATTTCGAAGACAACCGTCATCTACAAGGAAAAGCCAGTCGAGTGTATTCAACATAAGATCAAATACTTTGAGGAGAAAAAGGAGGAGGAGCCTCCGAAGACCATCTACCATGCTAGAGAATATTCCTCGCCGGATGAGGAAGAGATTTTGAAGGCGATCGAAGAGAAAATAAAGGCTAAGGAGCGGGAAGCTGAGAAAATCACTTTACGCCACCAGGAATTGAGTTCATCTTTGTCGGATTTTAAGGAGTTGTTCGGAGAAAAGGAAAGCACGCGGATAAATTTTCCATTACCTCGTCCTCCACCGCCCCCAGATAAACCGGTGGTCCACACGACAACGCGTTTCCGATCGTCATCCCTTTCACTCTCAAATTCGTCCAGCTACGAGAGCTTGTATCGATCGCGAAGTGCGTCCCCGGCTTCGGAAAGGATTAACAGGATGTATTTGCGAACAGTGCGAACGGGCGACGTCAAAAAGATTAAGGATAAATTCGAGAATCTCAACGCATGCTCCAGGATCAACTTTATTGAACTCAGCCCGATTCGCAGGATTCGAAGTGATCCAGAATTGAATAAGTGTCTCGTCAGAGACCAACAGAGAAGCGCCCAGCATAAAGTCACTGTTCGCGATCATGAATCCGGAGACGTTTCCTGGATCACGCATAAATTCGAGGTGAAGGGCAACGCGGCCGGACGCGGTCGCAGCCGTACCAGGAAAGTGATTTCCCCATTGCCTCGTCGTAAGGATGACCGATTGATGCCTCATATCGACATAATTAGCAAGACGGCGGCTCTCAAACGGGAAATAAGGAAAAGTCAGAGTCCGACTACATCATCCAGCGCCAGGCAACAGGCGATACTTCATTCGGGTGAAGTGGAACGCATCCGTTGCAAGTTCGAATCCCCCGATCGAACTTCACTGCTCGGCCAGATGTACACATCTAGTCCAGATATTAGTGAACTAAAGGATATCTCATCGTATTTAAGTGGCAGCTGGATCGCTCACAAATACCCAAAGCCCAGAGATAACGCCAGGTCACCGGTTTGCCCTGAAAAGGGTCCCGAAAGCGAGAAAATCAAACGCCGGGAATTCAGTCGTCCCAGTTCAGCGTCACCGCCCCGAGCCAAAACACTCGTGTCTTCTATCCTGCGACCGTACTACGATATCTTCGCCGATCAGAAATTTGATCCTCTCAAACATCGTCCCAAGGCTAGATATGTGCCAGACAAGGCGGATCATCTCTGGAAGAAGATGCAAAACGGCTATAAGAGGACTGGGGTCAAATTCGAAGGTTATTTTTGTTTAAATGCACTGAAATTGATTTGATCTTCCCTCACCTTCCCTATTATATTCTTCCTGGTTGTGTGGTGCTCTTACAGTTGCAAATGTTTTAAATTTTCTTTGAAAATGAAATTTTCATTTTTCTCAAGAAAAACCACTACTATTACTTAAATTCTTAAAACACGAAAATTTAAATTTTTACCCTAAAAATATATTTTTCAGTGAAAAAAAAAATGTCTCCGTACTTCTCCAAAGTGTAAAAACTTTTAAACAAAAATCGAACATAATCATTATATCATTAATATTTTTTTATCCATGCTTTTTCATGTGTTTGTTGCTAGTAAAAACGCCGTGATCGATTTTAGCGTTTTTTGAATTTTATGGTGTATGCAGAGTACAAAAAGACAATTTTTTTCAAAAATGATGAAATGGACTTAGGCGTTTCTGCTACCAACACACACAAATATATCACTGTACATTCAGCAAAAAAAAAATGTAGTTTGTTGTTGTTGTTATCGCTTACAAAAATCGCTCGCTTTTAAAATTTATCAAAATTTTGGTACCATTAATTAGCATTTTTTTAGAATATTTGGCATTGTATGGCTGCAAGGTTTTGCTTTTGGAAGAATTCGCATCAAACATTAAGGCTTCATCATGAAATTCAGTCCACATTATCCTACGTAGTGCATTAAATTTAGTTTTCCGACATTTAGTCACTGTTCCAATGAATTTCAATGTCTTGTTATAATTTTGTTTTTCGTCCAACACTTTTCAATGTTTATGTTATTATCTATTTTTTTTTCTTTTTTTGCTTGTTTTTGAATGTTTAGAAAATGATGTGCCACCACCTCCACCCCTCAAAGGTGTTACATTTAATGGTAATGGTCTAAGTCCAGGTGAGTACAAAATATAGTGAACGTTAATTTTTTTATGTCAAAACACTGGGAATCAGTTGATAAACATTTCGTAGTTTTTTTTTTTCGTAAATTCCATTTTATTTTTGATACAAGCGTTGAAAATAATAGTTTTTCTTAGTTAATACTCGCTACAAACAGTTGTAAATGTTGCGGAATAAAGATTATATCTCCAAACACGAATCATAGAAATGTTTTTTCGACATTTTTACTAACCTATTTCCAGGATTTTAATTAAAAACCCGCGATGGTGAACAGTGAAAAAAAGGATTCAAATTTCTTTAGGGATTCACGAGATATCAAGGAAGAGGTTTAAAAGTAATGAAAATATCCGCGAATTTGAAATTTGAACTATCCCAATTCTGTGTTTTGGAGTTTTGGTTGAAAAATTCTGTTCAAAATCGTTAGAATTTCTTGTGTATATAAGAAGTTTTATTGTTGATGCGTTGCGGCCACAAAAACCGTTTCGGGAAAGGGGGTTTCTGACCGCAACGCATCAACAAGAAAATTCCATCGCGAAAGAGTTAAGTATCTTGAATTTCATCTGTTTATTAGCAAATCTTTTACTTTTCTAATTTGATAGCTGCAAAGTGAACGGTAAAGTTTTCTTCAAATCAGTCCATACTTTTTTGAGAAAATTTGAAAATCCTTAAAGAATCACGCAACATAATAAAATATCCCCCGCATCGCTTGGCAAGGCACTGTCCATAAAATACAAATTTAGGAGCGAGAAGGGTGAACTTTTTTTTTAAATTCCATTGTGAATAAATAAGTAAGTCGAAGAGAAGAGGGGCTGGAAAAGTGTTCGAAACTGTGAAAACTATCGTCACGTGTTTTTTTTTTAAACTTTATTTAATTTTTAGAAGTTGGCATCTAAATTGGACTTAAGTTGTGTACAATTACACAATTGTTTTTAATGATAATTCATCTCTCTCTCTCTCTCTCTCTCTCTCTCTCTCTCTCTCTCTCTCTTACTCTCTCTCTCTCATATTAGTCTCAATAAACCAAAGATTGTTAAAATTCATTAACACGTTGGCTACCATGTGAGTCACCGGTGATCGCAGCGTGTCACCCACAGGGACAATGTGAGTCACCGGTGTACACACACTATTGTCATTACCGTCAGTTTCTCAAGTTCCATGGTTGAGTGTAGTCGTTCGTGCGGTACAAAGAGGGTTTTTTTTGTGGAGCATATGTCATGTGAAAAGATTCGTTCGTTTTTGTCTGTATTGATCTTGTGTTCACTGGTGACTCACAAAGTACAGAAATGATTTTTGCGTTTTTTCCCAGTGTATACTAGCGGAGTAAGCGTTTTTTTGGCTGGTAGCCAACGTGTTAATTTGAAGTTAAAATGCTATTGCATACCAAACTAAACCAATCCCATACTACTTATTTCAACTATTTTACCTGAAGCATCAAATTTCTCAAAAATTGTTTTCTATGTTTATGGTTATGATTATTGTGATTGATTAAACATTGTCCATATCGCATTTCATGTTGTTCAATATTATGTTCATTGTGATCGAAACCATTGTTAATTGTCTATGAATAACCACAATTCTATGATTATTTATATTATCGTACATATAGAGAATAATCAAAATATACCTGAGAACATCACCATCCATCGTTCAGAAACAATGATCGAAATTTCATCCCCTTTAACCGTACAGATATTTAACTCACCGTAACCTCAAAATCGATATACACATTCGATAATGAACTCAAATGTTCAACCATTTCTCCATTGTTCTAATTCCAATATATAAGTGAGTTTTTTTTTCTTTGCTATGTCGATAATTATAAAATGATTGCTTTTGTGTGATAGACCATTTTATGCTCTTCATAAGGACATTCAAGCAATCTTAACATCAAAAGTTGAGATTGATGAAATTATGGGAAAATCGTTTTGTACGGTCATAAATCACTAAATTACCTCAAATGCCTGAAATTGAAAATCTTTCATAGAAAAATCTCTTCTCATCTATTTTTGTGGTCTATAGAAATCTGAAATTGTTGAATCTTTTTCTACTATTCATACAAAATGATAGAAAAAAGGGGGAATGGTTTTCCTTGAAATTAGCTACGATAAAAACTTCTTTAATTCCTTCCCACGATTATATTTTAGTCGACTTGAACGTCTATTTATTAATGGGAATCCCACATCCGTCGTCTGTCGTCTGCTGACCTAACTTCTACTCCCATTCGGCTCATTTCCTTTTCGTTACGTTTCAAAAGACCAAGGATCCTGGCTGAAAGGATCCTTTAAGTGTGCCGTTAACAGATTTTCAGCATTTTCACTCCATGTGAATTATTATAGCACAACCATATTAAAATATCCTCTACTCGACTCGACTCTCCTCTCGTTCCGCCAAAAAATAAAAAGAAAATCATGAAAAAAAAATCTTGCGAAAATAACAAACGAACGGACGAAAATTTTCACTGTCATTTCAAAATGTTATAAAGTTAAATGGATTAAGCGCCCGCGGAGAGTGATTAAATTATAATAACGAAAATTGTTTTATTAGGTGTTAATAACATTCGTGTTTTATTTTGTGTAAAACAACGAAAATTTTGATAATAGCTTAATGGGCAATTTACATACTTTAAGATCATTCAATTGGAAAAGCATTCAGCATTAGGAACAATTCATTGAGAGAAACTTTTCTAATAGGGTGGAAAACTATCGTTAAATTTTATTTGTTGAGCGGGACATTGACTTTTTTGGGTATCGTTAGACAATCTCTTTCTGAGACAATAATTTAAATTTTATCGGTTTTTTATTGTTAGATAATTTTGAGTGTATTGTGATTTTTAAATACAGTAGATTTCGGTTCTTCCTTGTCCATGAACTGAAATTTTGTGCACAAACCGAAACATTATTCACCAACAATGGCAGTTTTTTGGTTCAGAAGGATAGTTCACAAACCGAAACCAAAGTATAGGCATGCCAAGGAGTTTCAGTTAATACAAAATTTTTTGTCGAAATGACGTTGCACTAGTGCAGATAGAAGTGATTGGGGCAGGTGCGGTAAAGAGAAAATCCATGGCTACTAGAGTGCGAACGAGATGCGACACTTTTCTGCATACTCATGAGAAATATCGCACATGGTCCCGTAGACTCTAGTATCTCATAATCTGCCATCTCAAGAAAAACAAAATTTTGTTTTGTTTTCCACAAAATCAATTTAAATTTTAAAAAATGTGAATTTAAAAAACCAAAAATAAATAAATTTTAGGACTACGTTTACATTTAAATTTGTTTTTCATTTGATTTAGTCATTTTTCCTTTACATAATGGAATAATTACTCAAAAACACATTTTTTTGAGATACTACAGTCTACGGGACCATGTGCGATATGTCTCTTCTCATTCGCACTCATGGTGTCAAACGGAAGTTGAATTACTTAGATTGACTATACGTTGCTATGAAACGTTGACAAACCGAGATTTCACGGTAGATATACTTTTTAACCTTTTGAAGATAACCAAAAGATTTTTGTCAGAGCCATAATTTCAAAATTTTCCACCCTTAAGAACTCGTTGTACCCGACAGCCAACCCACATTCTCTCCAGCCCCCACCCCCGTCGCCTGCTTCCGGTCAAACTACTGCCCGTGGCTTTGTTTTTTTTTGTTACGAATCAATAATGAAAATCCATTTCATAATTTGCACGTGCCGAAACATTTTTTTCTTCGTCGTATTTTATAATAAAAGCCCTTCCCTTATGTCAATCGTTAGTCCTTATTTTGTGTGTTTTCCGCATAAATATCTTATGTCACGATAGTGAATGACAAACAGCCTCGATATGATAATTAATAAACGAAAACCGGAGGGAAACATAAAAGTAGATAATGGCATAAAAAATAAAATAATGAATTTTCGATCAAACAAAATGCTTGCAACGCTTCGACACAAATCAATTGAATTCCAAGAAATGCTGACATTAAACATCAACAGGTAACATTAAAAAATAAACAGACCTACACTGTAAAACATATACCTTATTACGAATACATTAATCAACGATATTTGTTATCATAAATCTGCTGTTTTTCTTTTCAAATTTGCGATAAGTGAAAATTTAACCCAATGACCGTGAAACTTTGGCAATCACTCAAGAGTGTTAAAAATATAAAATTCGTAACTGATAAGAAAGTTTTCAATCATCTTGCCATAAGTAATTTTTCTTTTGAATAATATCTATAAAATATAATTTTTTCAAACTATAAGTTATAAAAGTAACGAAAAATTGTTGTGAAAATCTCTTCCAATGGAGTAAATGCCGAAAAAATAGGGTGACAATATTTTGTGTATGCATCCGGGAAGGATCACGGGTGGTGGGAGTAAGGATGAGGACACTTTTAGTGCCTCGAAATTTAACCATTCGTGACCATCGTTACCTAAATATATGAAACGGAATAAAAATCAAGTATTTATCTCTGAGGCCCCGTTTACACTTGCGATTTTTTCTTGAACTTCTTCGCGATTCTTATTCAGAATTGGTTCCGTGAATTTGATTCATCTATCGCATAGTAAATAACCTAACGACCACTTAGCAAAAGTAGGCAAAATTTGAATTTGTTCGGACGATTTTAAATGAAAAAATTCGAGTTCGAGCCTCTTTCAGGAATAAATTGCTGAATTTTGTATCGTAGTGTAAACGGTTGTGACACGTAAATTTACCCGGCCTTTACACGCGACTGTAAAGTCTGTCAGTAGCACAGACTTCAAATGTCAAATTACTGACAACGAATTAAAAGACATTTAGCGAACTGACAGTCAGTGCATTTACACGAGACTGTGTCAGCGACTGTGTCAGCTCTACAGACGCGTGTAAGGGCCGGGTTAGTCTCGAAGAATAAAATTGGCGGAATAACTTATTGCACTAAGCGTTAATCCTACTTCAGTAATTGAAAATTTTTTACTACTTATATTATAGCGTTCCTGCGGCACAATTTTTGTTTGCAATAATCTTAACAAAAAAAAAAAAAACAATTTTCATCATTTTTTTTTCAACAAAAGGGGGGTGTCAGGTACAGGTCAGATAAGGAAGCCTGCATATTTAAACTTTTTAAATACTAAAAATGTTGATATCTAAATACTGCTTCGGAAAAACTATGTAAAAACTTGACTGCCACTTTCAAATCATCCCTTCGATCTGGCAATAAAGCACCATTGAATACAGTATATTCAGTTTATTAGCGTGCAAATGGCAATTCTAACCCCTAACCTAACGACGATTCAATTCGTTATCAACGTTATTGGTTGCCATAGAGAATGATTTTCCATAGACTTTTCAAGAGAGTTGACTTTTAACTGTGTGCGGTATTAACCACAGTGACTTCCACTTGAGCGACGAAAAACCAAAGCTCAAAACAACCCTCAAGCGAGACAGTTTTCCATTCGGTTGTTCGTTTGTTCGGCTTAAAGGAAAACATTTTCAGTCTAGTCGAGTTTTTCCAACCCCGAACGGTTACCGTCGAGAAAAACTTACTCTAATCACTTCAACATTTTCTTGGACGTCGCAGACGCGGTCAAAAGTTGTTGGTTATTTTTTTTTCGTTTTCGACTTCCTTCGGTTGTGATTTTCGTCCACGCCGGGGTGGTTTATCCTCAAGGGAAATTCATAACCCTCTCTGCATTGGATAAATAACGGAACAACCGTCCTGCTAGTCTGGCAAGAGACCACCGCGTGCATACACACACACAACATAGTGTCGAACGAGCTTCTAAGGGTTGATTGAGTGCGTAACCCGTTTAACAACCCCCCTCGGGACTTGACCCGGTTCGGTTTATATTCAGTGTTTTCCATTTTTCCAATTTGGTTACAGGCTTCGCGCCGCATGTGAACTTGAGGTGGTTTTGTGTTATCGAAAAAACTCAATTGCTTTACGTCCAGAGATTTCAATCCAATTAGTTGTGCTCTTCTTTTAAATAATCCGATTATCGCATATACACAACAATATTTACACCAAAAAAAAACACCTTGCATTAGCGTTACCAGTGTGTGTGTGTGTGTGTTTTTAACGCTCTCATAAAAAGTGTCTATTGTATAAGTTGTTATTCTCATTTAAACTCACCGTGAACACGTGGAAAACTACCAACGGAAAATTGAAAATAATTGTGAAAAATCGACACGAAGACATCGGATAATCATCGGTGGTTTGGTCATTTGATGGTTTTTCAATTTGTCAAAATTGCGCGGGAAATTGTCGAGTGAACATCGTTGAAGTGGTTAAAAGGTCCGAATATCAAAACGCTATAATTTCCGTTCAAAGAGTTGGTTCTTCTTCATCGTTTCGACATATTTTCCGTTCGATTTGGTTTTCTTGCCTCGAGGCGCGCAATTCAAAAATCGCGTAACCAACGAACGAACTTCAAACGTAACGAATGTATCCACCTGAGAATTTTAATGTTTCTGTTATGAGAAATCAATGATAAATTCTCCAATTGTTGGATGCACATTTTCGCCAATAATTTCATCTATGCTGAACGTGCAGATATAATTGATTTTTTTCTTGTGTTTTGTGTCTTTCTGTGCTTCGTGTGGTGGGAAAATGGGCGAGCACAGCAATCGGCAGAGAAAATTGCCAACGACTTATATTTCGAATAATGGAAATTACAATCGAAACGGTTACAACGTCATATCCGATCAACATCATGGGAGCGGAAGGTATTGGACACTAGATTCTAATAACAATCCAAAGAACACTATTGTCAATGGCCGAAATACTATTTGCAATGGATCACTGGGCAACAATGTCGGTGGCATTGGAAGACAACAGCAACCACAGCAGCAACAGCCATCATCCGCGTCAGTAGTGAACCACAATTTAGAACAGTGGAAACACGACAATAATTGCTGTGAGATACGAAACTGTGGCAAGATTCTGTGGGTTAATCGAAATACGGGCGCTACTAGTGCTGCTGGCGGTGGTTATCCTGATAGCGGGATTAAATCTGGACCTACTGCTGCTAGATTAGGACCAAGATCTGGTACGGAACCGGTTATAATTCGAACGAGTCGCAATGGACTTCCTTACACACCAGCACCTGAACAACGTCAAGCGTACCTGGCCAATCGATATTCGGTTGATGCAACTATACCACTTATCTACGGCCCACTTCCATACAGTTAGTATGTTTGCATATAAGATTTTGTGTTTTTTTTTTGGATTTTTCAGAAAAATTTGCGGGGAATTTTCAGCCTTGAATGAAAATCAAAATACGATGGCAAAATTTACCAAAATTCGATCAAGCAATTTATATTTCACTAGCTTGCATCGTTTCCGCGTTAAAGGTTTTTACATACGTTTTTTTGCACCAAAAAACCGAGAAATAACGTAAAAAAATTAAAAAAGAAATCTTAACACGTTCGTGACATTTGCTTTTTCAACTTTTTTTACATTTGGAGATCGTGTACCACGGGTGGTACACTAGCGATTTGTTTTCTGGCGGTTGTGCGCCATCGATGGTACACGGTGCGTGTTTCTATATTACTTCCACAAAAAAACTACTGCACTATTTACTCGCGCGGTTTTGAAAAACTGTACATGTACCACCAGTGGTACACGATGTCACGAACGTATTAATACCTCCAGGATGTCTATTTCCAATATTGAAATTCTCACACAAGATGCGTGACCAGCGGTCCCGAAAACTCCCTAATTCCAGTTTTTCCGAAGAAAGATATTTGCATAATCCTTACAGGACCTCCTGTTTCAAATTTTGAAATTTAACACAATATCTGTGACCAGCAGCGGTCCCGAAAGCTCCCTCATGTCAGTTTTTCCCCGAAAAACTGAGAAAAGGATATTTTTTGGTAAATTTTAAACTGCGGAAAAAATTTGATACTCGTGATCACCGTTGTAAACGCACCACATCTCAAGAAAAAATTTCCCACTCTAAAATCTAACTCGCTCCCTTCCCTGTTAACCCCTCTCCAGTTTTCTTCTGCATTTCTGAGTGAAATCGGATTTGACTTTCACCCACAGACAAATCATTACTAGAGGAAAGTTTTCCCCCACTAAAATCTACTCCCTGCCCCCTTCACTGTTGACTCCTTTCCCGCAAGCAACACAGAAGGTCGGAAAGTAAGAGTCGCGCTCTGAATTTGTGGTTGCAGTGTCCATTTTAGGTCCTACTGACTTCTGCAACTCTGTAGGGATTTGAATCTAATTTTCATTATTCGAAAACACACTGTTTAAAGAAAACTTTTTTCTCATTAAAATGCGCCCTTCCGTTTCTCTTAAACACTCTTGTGTTGTCTTCCGCAATTCTCAAATTCTGAAATATTTTTGTATAATAATTTATTTGTGACAGAAATTCTTATACGACGAACTACTTAGAAAGCATTTGTTCCTATAAATATGACGGAAATTGTGCATACTCTTGTCTCTAGAATTGAATATTGTGGAATTTTTCTCTACAGATATTGTTTATGCTCCAATAAAATAATCACGCCAGTGACCATATTATAGATTTTAAGACAATGATTTATAGATTTGAAGGGCAGTGATGGCTTTGTATGATAAATTTCTTAAGCCTCAACCACAATTACGCGTTCGTGCGTGCGGCACCCACGCGGTGAAGCACGTATTTATATGAGTAAATGTCACAGAACTATATAACATAGAACAACTGTCACCATACAAAACTCTGCTGAAAAATGGTTTCAAAAGTATTTCCCTCTTTATCCTACTTGAACGCATCCACTGAACTGTATAAGGTCGCGAAATTCAAATTTAGTTTGCCGCGAAATTCAAATTTCACAAGTTTGAGACTAACTTTAGGCGCAAACAAATAACTTTAGGCGCCAACACCATTCCGAAAGTCTATTTTCCTTTGTCAGCTCACGGTTTAAACGAGAGGACTATATTTATTTTCATACGGTTATCTTGCTCTTACTTGACTCGTTTTGATTCACTGAACTGTATTAAAATGGGACCATTTGAGACAGCAAATCGAGCGATCTAGTATATCTATGGTAAATGTATAATTGCGCTTTGCTCAGACGCGTTGCCGCGTCCCTGCCGCGTAGAGTAGGCTCAGTTTCTACTTTTAGACGCGGTGACAACTACTAGATGCCAAAACAAAATCATGCCGCACGCACGGACGTATGTTTCTGGTTCTACCTTTAAAAATAATTAACTAAGGACAAAAAAAAGTTCCGAGTTCATATTTTTGTTAGTGTTTTTTTTATTAATTGAGTCGCTTAAAATTAAATTTAGTTAAATCCACGGATAATTGCAAATTAATTTCAACTCAATTATTTGGGGATTAAATCTTTTTATAAAATTTTTTCAGCTCATTAAATGCTGATGGGCTTACGTCTATATAAAGCGTGTGATTAAAATGCTAAAAGCTTTAGAATCAGTTCATTAATTAATGGAAAAATATCCTTGTAAAAATGATTTTAAAATTAGTGTTCATTGTAATCACGATTCCACATCTAATAACGGCGTTTGACTACTCGGATTCATCATATCTATCATATCCATCGGATTATTCGTCACTTTTACTCCAACCTGACGATCCAAAAAATTGTAAAGACAACTCTGAAGAATTTTTTTGCAGAAACGCAACATATTCCGATTTTTTCTCAAATGAAAATACGGAAATTTTCGACCAAAGCTCTACAGTTCATTTTATTTACTGTGTGAATTGGACAACCGTACCGGATAAAATATTCGATAAATTCCCATCAATCCAGAGTCTTCATCTTCAATTGTGTGGCTTGAAATCTTTGGACCCTGCAGACTTTGAAAAAGCAGGAAATCTAAACAGCATATCCTTAGAGCAAAATGAAATCGTTGAGTTACGGAACAACATTTTCGCAAAATCTACAAAATTAACCTATTTAGGTCTTGATTATAACAAAATTCAACGAATAAGTAAAGACAATTTCAATGGACTTTCAGAATTAACATTTCTACATTTAGAATTTAATCAAATAAGTGAATTACCTGGTGATGTTTTTGAATCTTTGATAAATTTGGACAACATTTATTTGTCGAAAAATAAAATAATAGCTATTCCAGATGAAATATTCCATAACAACTTAAAATTAACGTACGTGGATTTATCAGATAATTCAATTGAAGTAGAACATAATCGATTAAAAACATTAACTATTGGAAGTGCAGAGTCTTTAATTGTTGAAAATAATTTACTGGAAAGTTTTTATGGTGATGCTATGAGTTTATATGCAGCAAACAATAAACTTAAAACCATTCAAATGTCAAAAATCGACACAACGGAAATACTAGACTTGGAAAATAATAGAATTTCCAACTTCGATCAGTTTCTTGGAGCAACAAATCTTAGATATTTGATGTTATCAAAAAATCTAATTGAAAATATCGAAAGTTTCAAAGGAATGAAAAAACTAAAAATATTAGATTTATCCAATACGAAATTACAAATAATTGATGTTAATATTTTCCAAGAGTTCGAGGGTTTGCAGATAATTAATTTGAACGGAACGTTAATATCTAAATCGAATATAGAAAATTTGCAAAAATTTTTCGTCAAAAATAATAAACACACTACTGTACGAAGCGAGTATTTTACTAATAAATCTACATACGACGATATTAAATTGTTTTCTGCAACTATACGCCGACAAAAGCGAGATTGCGATGCTTTTTGCTCACATCGACGGATAAACATTAAGAATTGAAACAATTTTTACTTTGGATTAAATAAAACAAAATTAGTAAAGCATTTAAAACATTGCGATTTTTTCAATTTTTTCTCAACCGTATTTCTTTATTATTTTTATCAAAATATATGACCCAATAGATTGGCTATTATTTCCAAAAAAATCAATTTCTGGCAAATAATTTATTAAAAATTCACGTGTGGTTTTTTTTTCGACATCAGTGATTTTCATGTGGGCTTTTTTCGTAAAAAGCGATTTTAATGTGAGTTTTGTTCTTGGGTATGCCCGAATTTAAGGTGGGCTTCTTTCGATTTATGTTGTTTTGTGGGCTTTTTTTCGGAATTAGAGTGGAATTTTTTGTGTATGATCGATTTTAATGTGGGCTTTTTTCTGAATGAGCAACTTTAATTTGGGCTTTTTTTTTTGCTATGAGCGATTTACATGTGAATTTTTTTCATTATCCTTGTTTTAACCCTTTGACGACCACAGGCAAGTATGCTTGCCCAAGAGCTTTCAGTATTTAAAATCGTCCAGTTAAGAGATAGAGCAAAGGTATTAAAAGGTTTTTTGTAGAGGATAGATGGGGCAATATAAATATATGTGGCGGTAATTCTATGCCGGTTCCCCTGTGCCCCTATGATCCTAAATGAAAATTAAAATGATTTAACAAGGTTTTTTATTGCTCTTCCAGAAATTTTGGTATAATGGACTTAGAACGATTTCACTCTTAGCCGACGATATCTGTACTTGCGATTGCTTCGACGTCTACCACATGTACAACTAATTAAATTCAGTTTGTTCAAATCCAAAAATAAATACATACGTACTTGAATTATATATAAGAATGTTGTCTTTCAATTTTAATTTTCGAGATAAAAAAAATGAGGGGCAAGGAGGGGGTCTAGGGCCACCATTTTTTGTGGCACTATTATCAGGTCACAGATCATGAAAATGAAAAAAATCAAAATCCCTTCGGCCGAAAATGTATGGTCGTCAAAGGGTTAAAGGCTATGAACACCGCCCACTTTAGGTCACAAAATAACAAAAAAGTCGAAGAACTTCTAGTTGGAAGTTTCCGATAACCTGCCCTCGCACCAGCACCCCCCTCCCCCCTTCATTGAAATTCAAGGATCAAAACTATTATTTTAGTTCAACTCTCAGAATTTTATAACTAACACTAGTTTGCATACCCGTCGTTGCCGGGTTATGTTTTTTGTCTAAATTTTAGAATACGAAGAAAACCGGAAAGAACTTAAAAACTTTTTAATGGGTCTACGTTGGGGCTGGACCCCCGACGAACATCTATGCCAAATTTCAGGCCAATCGGTTCAGTAGTTTCCCCGCGAAAGAGTAACATAGCGCAAAAACTAAGTTTCGAAATCACTTTACCACCTCCCCTTACTCCCCCCACCACTCAGGCTACTTTTCCGTATGCCTATGTTGGAACCAGAACTACCACAGATACTCATGCCAAATTTCAAGTCAATCGGTTCAGCCGTTTTTGCGTGAAAGAGGAACAGACAGACAGACACCAACTCATTTTTATATATTAGTATGATTACATGCATATTTTATTTCCAACAACAAACCACACGATTTTTTTCTATCATTCAGAAATCAAACTTTCAGTTTCTAAAATAAAATTAACCTCTAGATGGAATTTTTTATGGTTTCAAAGAACAGTTGAAGTCGATTAACACAACATTTCCGGCACCATCAAAAAACTTAATTGAAAAACATTACCTTCAAGCCATTAAGTTTTGCGGCAAGACCAACCAAATTAAGCCATTCAACGCAAATTGCTTTTTGTCAAAATTTAAAATTTTTTTTCTGCCAATATTTGATTACGATAATTATCAAGTGCCAACACTTTATCTAATTCAAGTTGCCAGCTGGACTGTTAATCCAAAGTGAAATGAAAAAATCCATTCAACCTGAAAGCTACGCTGGAAAAATTAATTTTCTGTAGTTATTTTCTTTCAATCAAGGTCCAAATCATTTGGCCATTTGCGAAATGATCATTTTTGCTAGTTTTCTCACGGCATTGATCAATCGCCGTGTAAACAAATTTCTCCAAATGGTCGCTGACTATAGAAAAAATCTTTTAAGATATATTTTTGTATGACTTTTAGCTGCGACAACAAATGGAAGAAATCTTATTACATTTAGTTTTTGTCTTGGTCAGCTACGCTTTTCAGGTGAAACACACTGTGATCCATGGAAACTTAGCCATATTCCAATGGCAATATCTATAGATATACGTAGGAAAATATCTACTATACGTTAAGTTGGTATACTTGATGGACGTTGAAATGAGAACAGAAATTCAGTGTCTCGGACTGCACTATCACTTTTCGCAATTGGCCAGGTATATATGCTGGTCACCTATAGGTAGGGTGACTATATTTATGTTGTGTCAATCCGGAACAAGATTAGTGAGGAAGTAAACAAGTTAACAAATTCATCTCATCGTTAAGTAACTCACTTTTTCAATATTTTTCACAGTTTATTAACTTTTATTAATTTTAAATACATCAGAAAATCGAAATACGCCGCAGGCAAAAATTTTTGGGATATATGCCACAAGGTGTCGAAAAAGCAGGGGTGAAAATATAATTTGCAACAACTGCCAGTTGAAATTTTTGGATATTTAGTGAACGTTTTTTTCTGGCGTCTCACCCTATCTATATAGGACTACTCTGTAAGCTAAGGTAGTTACTATTGGCTCTCCATAGCATAATTGGTGGTCACTGCACTTGCCAACTTGTCTAACTGAGTAGTTCGTCGCCACATTTCGCCGATATGGTGAAACTCGTTTTTTTAGTCACGTACCTATATTTTAACCGTAGTTATCTTTTATACTATGCTTCGGCTGATGTTGCATGAATCCAATGAATATGACAAGAAATTTAAATGGAGCCAAGCGACTGAAAGGTAGTACGAATAGAAACCTAACAGTCTGCAACAATTTGTGAACCCTGCGGCAAAAAAAAAGCAGAGCGAAGAATACTTACCTGCATTAGTGCCGCTATCACTAAATAATAGTTAATGTCTCTTGTCCAGGTATTATGATATCAGCTTTCATTGTAGAATTTGTAAATATGTCGTCTAAAATGCAGGCATTATCAACGCTTGTAAATACATTTACTTGTAGTTAATATTAGTTTTTTATGCTGTTATTGTAGATTCTTTTTATCATACAAACATCATTATGAGTTGAGCGCACAGAAGGGCTTTCTTTAATTGTAAAAATATCAGTTGTGATCAACATAAACTTTTCTCGGAAAAATATCTAAAAAATAATTTTTTTTCAAATATCTTGACAAGCGTTAAACACACGTAAAAATCGTTAAGGGGAAAAATGTAGAAAATTGTATTTCCTATAAATATAAGTTTAGGGACGTAAGCTTAAAACCAACCTCTTGATAGTTAGAACCCCACCAGAAAATTTGTTTCAAATCGGTTCAATGGTTCCCGAGTTACAAGCGAACATACAGACAGATATCTACAAACAAAAAATTCCTATATTATTCTGTTAGAAAAAAAATTGATTCTAATCTAGAAATTGTAAGAACATTTCCCCAATAATTAATTCTATATCCAATCCACTAGAAGACTTAAGAACATTTTGCTGAAAACATTATTTTTAAAATCATGAATCTGGAATACTTAAAAAACATGGCGCCATAGTTTTATTCTTTCTGCTGATCACTGAATTCTGAATTCTTTTACGCTGTTGATCTGCATGCAATTACATTCCTATATCTTCTTTCATTCTTACACCCACATCTCTTTTTTATTTAATTCTTTTTTTTCAAACCACGACACGTGTTATTGGACATATTTTATACACATATTATTAAAGCCACGCGGCTAAAATGTGTAAACCAACAACATCCGCAAACATAAAAATTTCCACTTGGCTGCAATTATGCATTGCGGCATGCAAGTGAAAACACAGGTGAATCTCATAGCAATGGTAAACATGTATGAGAAAGGTGGAAGGAAGAGACAGCAAAAAACCAGCAAAATGGAAGTGCAGGAAAATACTTATTTATCATTGCAACCTGAATAGCTTTATAACATAATTATGATTCTTTTTTAGAAAATAATTCCATTATTCAACGTCACTTTGCTCGCATTATTGTTTAAGTGAATAAAAATTCCATCACAACGCAATCTGAATGAATCAGAATGCCTGCATAGGCCCAAGTAAAATGTCCCCCCACCCCCAATCCCACTTCAGCCGAGCGACCAATTCACCTTGGCTTTGGAAGTACAAGTGTGGGTATTATTGTAGTTTCTCCCCGTCATCGATCCCATTGTTTTGATAGCCGCGGCGCAAAGTTAAACGCTGAGTAGCCTCGCGTCGCGTCACAATTGGCGCCCAGATCCCGTTCCAAGTCAACTTCGCTTGATCTAAGAAAATTCGAAGCTCGGTCTTGATCTTGGCGAATCGATCATTGATCATAGTTGCCACTTAGCCGCCGATCGACGGACGTCTAGATTGCGCGCGAGTTGATCGTTAAAAAAACGGTTTGCTTTCAAATTCGGTTCAGCTGCACGGACGACGCGGTTGACGTTAATTTAAGCGCGATCATCTATCAAGCAAAAAGGCTGCCCAGGTGATCACCACCTGATCGTGTGTAATTTCTCCCGGGTAAATATCTAACAGACGCAACGTGACTTGGGTTTTGCGGTACTTCGCGACCGTCGTGATTTCATCTCAGGAATTTCGCACATCCAAACAACGTGTGTGTATCTTTCGGATACTTTGTGATCAAAAGATCCACCTGAATACAAGTGCTAACAGTTTGTACGACGTAGTTTTTTAGACACCTTCACTGAATCAACATTAACCCTTCACAGTCAACAACATCCCATCGCATCATCATCTGTTTGTGATTTAAAAAAAAGCATATTTTGCATACTACAACCAAATATGCTATTAACACATAAATTTTTTGACCGGTTTCACTCTTGAAGGTAAAAACATTCACCGCAGAATGTGTTTATCTTAAAAAATATGCCAATTTTTTTTTTATCTCGTTAAACGTAAACTTTTTATACGACCGCTGCTAAGCGTGCCACCAACCAAATTCGCGTGATAATTAATCGATAAAGTCCACAGTTTGTGGTCAAGTTAATCCACTTGGTGTAGTTAATTGCCATTTATTTTTAGTTGTATGAGAGTTTGTTTTGGTTTTAACTCAATTGGTCAACCAGTACTTAATGAAAATTTGCACATAAGAAAAGTGAAATTTTTAGTGACTTGAACTACACTCTTGTCTTAATTGGATAAACCGTGAAACAGCATTAGAAACTTTTCATTCAAAAAAATGGGTAATTACTGCTTTTATTTAATTCTTTCATTATATTATTTTTAACTTTTCGTTGACTCAAACATTTTGCAATTTTTTATCGCTGAGTGACTCATAGCTGACTATCATAATTATGTACAATTCTATCTTTTTGTCAGAATAGCTTTATTCAAAATTTCCAGTTTTAATACCCGAAGCGTCATTACTTCGCCCATTTCTATTGTTAGATTGATAATATTTTGAGCTTACCATAATTTTGTGATCGCATATTCTGTCGAGTTAAAATAGATTCCAAAAATATCTAAACGGAAATTATTAACAAACACTTGACTTGAGTCATGGGGACTGATTTTCCCGTATAAAAACTTTGAATTTTGATTTTTCAACAGGAAAATTTTTAATTTCAGTCGAAATTCTGTACAGCATAATAGATTTTCTAATAGAAATATCTGAACAAATATTAGCTATTTCATCAGTGGATAAATTTGTGTCAAACACCTGAAATAGATAGTTGATTCAACTGGAATGAAGTTGATTCAACTGGAATAAAGTTGATTCAACTTGAACAAATTTATTCACCTGTAAATAAGCTGATTTAACTAAAATCAAGTTGATTTAACTAGATTCAAGAGAATTCAACTAGAATTAAGTTGATACAACTAAAATAAAGTTGATTCAACTGTCACATGACTTTTCAGTTCAGTCGTCTGTTCCGCTTCGGCAACCGTCCCGCAAAGTGTCCTGTATAATGTGTCCCGTATTCGTATGTGTCCCAATTTTCTCACATTGAACAGAAATGGTGCCGTGTTTCCCATAAACTACGCTCAGAAAAATGTCCAGGTCAACTTTTTGTCAGGTTAACTCTGACCTTACAGAGGTGTCTGTAAGCCAGCTAGAGGTCAGAGTTAACCTATCTAAGGTCAACTCGTGCAGCTCCCAATGCCCTACTTCACCTGCTGGTGGCTTAATTTCAGAATTTCTCCAACCACAGGTCAACTCAGTTTTACTTGCCCACATGCAGGCGAACGCGCGCCTGCCCGAGGCCAATTACGCCGTATGTAGGTCGTCGAGTTAGCCTCCATTTTTTTGAGTGTATGCCGAACTGAACACCTTATAGTACGTTTTGTTGCATTTGAGGGAAATTCATTCTTTCCGTTGCCACGAAAAGCTCAAGAAACTAACTTTAAATGCGATTGATTAAAAGCGATCGATTCTCATTTAGGAATTCACACGAATTAAAAATAAAAATCCCTCGTCCCGAATTCCGCAATCTGACCATCTACAAAAATAAAAAATAAATTCTTAAAGATTTTTGATGCTGATATTGTCGTTTTTCAAATAATCTATATATATAAAATCGTTTAACCTAACTGACTCATCAACGCCCAGCCCAAACCCCTGAAGCTAGAGACTTGAAACTTTCACAGTCGGTCCCAACCAACGCATAGGCGCTCACTAAGGCGAGGTTTTCCGAAATTTTACCCCTAAGGGGGTGAACGGGGGGTAAAGGGGGTTTGGGTGTTTTTCAACTGTGATATTCGCCATGAATCCTGCTCAATAGAAGGCTGAAAAGTTTCACTCGGGGGTTTTCGGGGTCGCTGATCACGAATCCGGTGTTAGATTTTCAAAATTCAAAACGGAAGGTCCTGTAAGGATAACGCAAATATCCTTTTTCCCATTTTTTCCGGGGGAAAATGGCATTAGGGGGATTTCGGGGTCGCTGATCACGAATCTGGTGTTAGATTTACAAAATTCAAAACGGAAGGTCCTGTAATAACGTTTTTCCCAAAACTTTTTAAGTTATTTATGGTTTTTTGGCATTCTTTATACAAAAAACTTTTAGCTGCAAACGACGGGTCTGCTAGTTTATTATATTTTGTCACAAAATTTCTTTCGAACAATAAAACTTATATCAATTGAATAAAGTTATTGTAATTTAAATGCTGTTAATATTCTCCTGTCAATTCGCTTATCAAAAATTTGATGCAGAAATTTCTACGATGGCTTGTGTTTGAAATTTCTTACAAAAAATTTACATGTTACAAACACTTCAACGCAACAAAATTGACTAACTGAACAAGTAACCTTTTAATGTCATATTAATTCTAAATATAAAGTATCTTAAATCTGGATGGGATGAATACATATTAACTTCCATGCTTTGTACATTGGAAACTTTACCAAAATTTTAAATCTTTGTAAATAATGAAATTTTAATTAATTTCGGAAAATATGTTATCCTATACATATGATCATCGTATATGGGATAATAGCAATCCCTGGGAAAAACAACGAAACATATATCCATTTTGTCTTGGAATCTTGAACCCATCTCCATAAATTTTGCATTAATTGCTGAGTCTTTATAAATACACTGGTATGTTTAAAAGTATCTTTAAAATAAATTTGTTAGATGGAAGAAACGACGTTGTGGCATATTTTAATTAACTGCTTGATGGATTAAATTCGAATTTAATTAGAAGGTTTCATGAAAAATCAATATTGATGCTAAATAAGGAGTACGATAGAATTTAAAATAAAAAAAAAACTTTAGACGAATATCAAGAATTTGCACACCGAATGAGTTCCTGTCTTTTGTTTTCCGCATTTTCAACTACGAAAATATTTACCTTTAATAAAATCAAAATTCTTAGCTATCGGCAAAGACTAATATTTTCACGTTTAACTATCTGGGCGCGTTTAATGTATTTTTGGTACAAAATGATTTATTTTTCCCTCCTTTCGGCATGAATTTGAAATTTCAAAGTCAAAGACAGTTCAACAATAAAGATATATAGCAATTCTAATCAATATGGCAGCAGGCAGCCACAGTAGAATTTTCGTAAATAACTTTAAATCAAAGGGAATTCTCCAATAAATTTATTATTATTCAAGGAATTCACTGATGAAGGAAACCTTTTATGTATTACAATCGGTTTCGTAGAAATTTTAGGACTACAAATGACTTTTTGAAATATTTCACATTAAAATCAAAATTTTAAATTTTCGGTTCCAATTTAAATAAAGTGAACATAAAGCCTGGGATATTTAAAAGCATAAAGTTTTAAAAATTCCGTATCATAAATGATTTGTTATTCGCTTTATGCTTTAACCAGTAAGGTGAGAGGGTATAACTCAAGTAGAATTAATGTCAACGGTGGCGTTAACAGTTGAGATAATTCCTCACGACCAGGAGCGTAATTAGTAATCCACCCCCTCGCCACCCTCCCCCCCTCCCTGCCACCGAAGATCTCAATGTGGCCCCCTGTTCGAGAAAACCATATTGTTCTGAATGGTGATAGCAATTTAATGGCGATAAAGGCCAAAGTTACAATTCTCGCATTTTCTACGAATAAATGTATACAAGTTATCCTCGATCAAATGCGCCGCAGGGAATTTTTTTCTTATGGGACAAAATTTGTAGGCGCCACTCATTAAAAAATCTCCGTGTGTGCTTAATTGATATTTTAACAAAAATTAAATATTCAGCACACATTTTCTGATGCGTGTAAAGTAAATAATAAATCAAAATTACAACTATACAAATATTTTGACACTTTTGCCTTCCGACATCATCATTTTTATTTAAAAATTACATATATGGAATATTTTTTTATATCCAACAACAAAAGTTTATTAGTCACATGAATTTCAAAAAAAAAATTTAATGAAAAAAACTTTCCAACAATTTGCTGTCAATGTAACATTCCAAGGTGAATAAAATTTAGGTCTAGTGTTTAACTCAACAATCAATTGAATTGAATAACAATGAAAACTGTTAGTAATAGTAATACGAGTGTATTTTTTAATGTCGTTGCCTGCCATGTTAAGGAAGATGTTCGTATAGCATAATTTTTCCGTAGAGGAAATAACGCAAGTGAAGAAACTCAATTTTAGAATCTAATGGTCATTAGATAAAAATTCCAACTGTTCAAATGGGCTTCGCCCTTTTAGTTTTCTTTTGCGTCTATTAAAAATTCTCTACTAACATGCTCCACTTATGCTACATGTACGAAAAATCAATTGACATTAATTTTTTGTTCTACTTTATTTTTTTTATACGAGCACATCGTATGATAGAAAAAAACTTGTAGAATTAAGACGGGTTTTCTGTTTTTTGCCAAGACAAATAAAATTCTGTAGGTCCCGAATTTTCTCAGTTAGACAGTAATTTTTTTTATAAATTTATAATTAATATAAATTTAATTCAATAAATATTAGATTTTCTTTGAATTTTTGATACACATCGATATATCTCACCGCTAATGAAGCCGAAAAAAGCATTTTTAAAGTTTTTTATTTATCTACCTGAATCCTTGTAGGGTTTCTTGCACAATAAACGATAGAATACTTTATTTAGACATCCTCCTCTTGTCTAATAACTTATGAACCATTCGACCGATCAGGATACAGTTTTCTGTTTTCGATAAGAGATCTCTGAGGCAAACATTTTCCATTGAAAATTGTTCTTTCTCCGCTGATGGTCAAACCCCTCCCCTGATATCTTCTAGACCGCTGAAGAGATTTTGACCGGGTTTTCACTGTTAGATCAGTCGTGTCTCAAACAAATTTTCTTCTCACGTAAATCTGCCCTCCCCCGTCCCCTGCAACCTCACCCCAACCATTGTCGGAACCGCTGAAGCAATTATCACCCGATTTCCACCAGTAGATAGGTGGTTTTAGCACGTGTTCCAGATCCTAGGGGTATGTAAGAGTCACCGGCAAACAGGGACGAAAAAACCATAAGAAGATTTTTAAACAAAAATCCTTGTTCTTTTCTTCTTTTTTAGAAAAATTCGCACCTCAAAATTATGAAAACTGTTCAAAAGTTGTAAAACGTGTACAATTTTTATAACCCGGCAGGGACGTATCCACATTCTTGTATAGGTACATTATACTGATATGACCAAATTATAAATTTCAATTACATTACATAAATAACATTCGTAAACAAATCAATCAGTAATGAATATCTAAACAACACCACACACAACCAGTGCAATTTTTGCAAAGTCAAGTTGTCAATATCAATGATAAAATATTGAATTTTTATTTTTGCCAATAACAATCCCCCTTTTTGATTTGGGTTTCTCCAGGCACATGTAACCAAAGTGTTCAATTCCTGTCTCCGATCCGGACCACGTTATTGCCATTCCCATCGCTATTCATATTATACCATCTCAGCAGCCCCAATTAAAGCTTCCTTAGATGATGGGCGTACATATTGAAGATTTATAAATATCGATTTTATGTTTATTTATGTTTGTCGATTGCTGTTATCGTATGAGGAATGGAAATTGAACCGAAAATGAATGGAATTTCAAAGTCATGCAATATCGCACTAACGAGTTATTTCGTTTCAACGTGAACATAATGTAAAATATGTCAACGACAATGACAACAAGAAACGATGAGACTTTGTTATATCAAATATCGAATTGATATGGCGACAATGATGACGAATTATAATTGAAACCTACCTATATGTGATTTATGTAAAACAAAATAATTTGTTCTCTTATATTTAGGTAAATTTTCTAATTGATTTTTCTTTAAAAAAAATTACTCAGTGGGTAAGACACGCGGGGTAAATACCAACAGTTTTCCAAAAGTTCACAACTCTTTCCCGTCAGTAGCACTTGAGGTCTGCAAAAAACTATTAAAACAATTTGAAATGACATTTTAATAGCATGAGATGGAATTTTATTTATTCTCTACTTTATTTTTTTTTTAAACAAAGCTAAATTCAAACTAGCCTACCTGCTTGCTGTGCTATGAATCAAACAATGTCATAATAAATTACTACTGCAAATAAATTCATGGTTAAATTTCGACGAATCACATGATAAACACATTTCTTTCATTTGCTGGTTGATTGCAAAATGTAAACAAACCTTCAACCTAAAGTAGAAAACCTGAAATGCAATCGGAGAGTATTCATGGATACTTGGTGTATGTTTATTACATTTTGATGCTTTTTTTACCGTTCTACTGATATTAATACATAGACGTCCGTATCCTATAATATAATACGAGGAATGTTTGCACAACGATCTCAAAAACCCGCCTAACGATTTTCACGAAACTTGAGGGCTAGGGATTTTCGGGGACAAAAAACCGATCTAGATAGGTCTCACCTCTGAGAAAATTCCCCTCGATACCCCTCGCCTGTTATCTTCGAATTAGGTGGTCCGATTTTAATGAAACTTTACAGTTTTACTAAGGGGGCTTCCACTACAAACCTGACTTTTTCCTCCCCTCGATACCCCTCGCTTGGTGTCTTCGAATTACGTGAAGGTATCTTAATGAAATTTCGAAATATTGCTAGGGCGTAAGGTTTTTCAATATGCATTCTAAAAATATCACTTTTTAGATATCTATCGACAGCGATAAATAGTAATTACAAAACAATCAAGTTCCCTGAACCTCATTATACGAATCATGTTGCAATTACAATCGGATCCAATTATTCAGAGATAGAGGCAGAAGGAGGATTTTGAGATCGCCGAGCATGGCTCGGTCTTCCTGGTACTTGGTGTATAAAACTAGGAAAATTGAAAATTTAGCACTTCTTTTTGCTCTGTCAAAAGTAGTTCTTCTTGCAAATGCTCTACGACCAATTGGTCTAAAATTTGGCAATAAGAAAAGAAAATTTTCAATGATTTTTTTCAATTTTTTAAAGTCATTTTTCATTCCCAATATTTTTTTCTAATCTTTTAGAGATAATATCAACTTTTTTTCTATTCATTAAAACATATTAAGGCATGTCCATAAATTAGGGTGACCATATTTATTTTGGGAAAGCGCCTCGGGGGTAGGGGGGGGGAGTTGAATGGCTAGGACGGAACATAAACGGAACAATAACTTTTATCTACAAAATCAACTAAACAACTAATGGCCGTTTGCACCAACAAAACTTAGCAACTTAAGCCTTACTTAAATTATTTAGGTTCCAGAATTTTTCTGGTTTAAGTTTAAGTAGGCTAAGTTCAACCTAATTTTTAAGCCTATACCACAATTACGCGTGCGTGCGTGCGGCATTATTTAGTTCTGGCATCTAGTAGTTGTCACCGCGTCTAAAAGTAGAGACTGAGCCTACTCTACGCGGCACGGACGCAGCAACGCGTCTGAGCAACGCGCAATTATACATTTACTCTTATAAATGCGTAGTTTTTACTTTCACCGCGTGGGTGCCGCACGCGTACACGCGTAATTGTGATTTAGGCTTTAAGGAAATGTTGGTGCCAACGGCCAAAGGGATGTAAGCTGATGGCGAAATTTGTAAACAGAATGCAGCAAAATTATTTAAACTAAAATCTTCATACCAATAAAGAGGAATGTGCCTGATGCCCAAATTTTTGATAGATGCACGCCCTTTGTAGAAAATCGTTAAAAATATGCACCTCAGGTGAAAAAAATTTAATTTGGAGAAACCCCTCGCTCAAGTAGAGTAATCGTTTTTTCTACTGTTTGATAAATCATAAAATTGTATTGAAATATCCGGCACAAAAGTTTAGTTTTCGAGGCGCCGGGACAATATACTTGGGCCCGGAATTGTCCCGGCCATTCTCCGGGACGTATAATAAAATATTTCACGCTAATTTTCGCCGTTTCCGAACTATTTTTCATGTGGAAGTTAATACCGCAGTCACACTACTAAAGTTACATTGCCACAGATCGCTCCCGACTTCTCTCTAATCGGCAGACGTATTTTATGGTCACCTAACAAAAAAAAACAGCTTTTGAAAACTACAAAAAAACGGATTTGTTCAGACCTTGAGACTTTCCAATCGACATTTTATAAAATAAAAGACGAAAATTAAGTTAGCCACATCTAAGCATGTTTCAAAATACCAAATTAAATCACGTTTCAGTTAACATTCTCAATCACTCTCGGTTCAATGAATTTCATCAAGTAAAAATAAACAATTTAAACTTAAATTCAATTAAGATTGTGTATATTTGCCAAAAGTATCAGTAAATGGATTTTACTCAAACACATATGTGAAATTTACGATTAGCTTCTACTAAATTTTTCACAAAAAAAAAACTTTACACGAAAAGCTGAAATTTTGCCATTGTTCGTTTGATGAAACATACATAAGTTACATTTACTTCTCGAAATGCCGGTGAAAATCCGATTTGGATCATGACAAAAGTGTCGCATCAAATTCATTTTAGTATGTGTATTGTTACTACCCTCGATTGTTCAATGACTATAGCACTTTATTCGCATAACTACAGCCATTTAGGGTTAGTTTCAGAGGCGATATTTTACTATCGACAACGTTTTATATTTTATTTCGCTCCAGTTAGCTAATCCGTAAAGCATTGGAAAGCGATGTACGAGCAATAAATCGTAATTGGCCCCAATTGGGGATTACGTGACGATTTGTTGATCACATCATCCCAAAATCGAATTTTATCCACATTCACTTATAGAACTCAGTGCGCTCAGGTTCTAAAACTATACTCCATTCTTAAATTATGCTACAATCGATGTTCATATATGCTACATACGAGTACAGATGTGCCGGAGTAAACATTCCAATTGAGTTGGCCGTAGTTTGGGTTGGAATTTGTGCCAAATAAGGTGCGAAATTGTTATAAACTCCGTTGAAACGACATAAAAAAAACAGGCCAGAATTTTACGAGTAAAACATCCGAATCCAAACAAGATCACACCCAAAAATGACCTACGGAAAGAAAATTGAATGGCGTGGCCAAATGGGCTCCAATTTATTCCAGAGTGGGTGAATGAACAGAACTGAGTGGGTGGTGGTTACGTTTCATTCCGTTCCGTTTGCATATCGCAAAATTTCTGTCACAATCCCAATTGATAGGCGGAAATGATTCGAGAACTCCGCATCAGTTTCACCACAGTAGTGGTCCTATAATAAATTCTAACCAAAAGTCTTCAAAGTCACAAACAATGGGGATTCCCTAGCAAAAAAAAAAAAACCTGTCCAAATATTTCCCCAAAAAAAAAATAATTCGAACGAGGAGTAAACGTCGAAAAGAACATTTCTATTATGGATGGCACATGATGGTTGAATTTATGTGAATGTAGAAACCAGACACCAAACAAACGGCGCAAAACATGATTGGAATTTCTGCCAAAATATAATGACCAAATAGAATTGATGGCTACTAAATCTAACATGTAAGCGAAATTCCGTTTTGACGCGATTAGGTGGATCAAAATCAATAGTTTTCGCCTAGGTAGCAACGGCATCATAAACGTCCGACAGTCACGCACGGCAAAATCATTCTCATGGTCAATTGGCATCATTAGTCGGTAGTCCAACTGAAATATGTTTAACATGTGTTATTTTGCAATATTAATATCTATCTATCTATCGATTACCACTTCGCAATCTACCAAAATATCTAAATCTAATTAAATGGTATTCGAAAGGCAAAAAGTCATGTGATATTTGATATGTTGAGGTAAACTATTATAAGAGTAATAAAAAATTTAGTTTTTTCTTCTTGTAAACTGTTAATTTGTCAATCAGGAGATGTTCATCAACAGGTAGCATAACAAATTTAATAGCTTTAATTTACAATCGGATAATCGGACTATTCTCTCAATTTGCAGTGATAGAAATTATGGATTAAGATATTAGAACCAGTTACGAGTCAATTAGAAATTTTGGGGTAGTTTAATTTTTTAACGAAAGATCAAAAATTAAATTTTTTACACTATTTAAGTATTTCAGCGACTAGAATTTTCAAATTTCTATCTTTGGCGACCAAAAAATAATATTCTACGAATAAAAATTTGTTGTTTAAAAAAATTGCAACTGAACAATACAAAAAAAATCGATAAAATCTTCTTTATCAGGTCCAAAATTAACAAAATATTTGTAAATTTGATAAAAATTTGTCTCATGGATAATTTTTTTGATCATTTTGATGAAGATTTTGTTAATTTTGCGCTTGTTAATAATTTTTTTTTGTGAAGAAATATTATGTAGCTTTTATCTACAAGAATCTGTAATACCGAAGAATCTGTCCATAAAATACATCACATTTTTAGAGGTGTTTGACGAAGGTACTTCTTGTAAATAATGTAAACTTCATGTAAATATTGTAAACTTCATGTAAATAATCACGAAACCACTAGATGAGCGGATGAGAGGGGTCTGAAAATACCTTAAGTTTGCGTAATTTGCAATCCCGAATAATTTTTAATCCAAATAGACCAAATGTTTACAAATATACCCTATAAAATGACGAAAAACGTGATCATAACCGGTCGCATTTAACCGCCATACCACCCAGCCTTAAATTGGCGTTTTCATGGCTTTTAAAGTAAATTTTCTTGCATAATCAACCTACATGCAAACCTAGAACTTGACCGATAATTGAAAACGTGTCTCAACTTCATCTCCGCCTTTCCCCCAATAAACTTGTTCGTCACGTATTTATATCATAACTCCCCCGCATGACTTAAATTATGATTTCCTAATTCAGGTACACGTTATTTATATCACATGTGCTTTAAAATAGCACTAAATCGTAACAAGTTGGGCAATTAAAATATGTTAACATTCATTCCGACACCCACTATTTGTTTTGCTGATTGTTTTTGCGTGAACGACGCGCGACGTTGGCGTTCAAAACAACTATATAACTTTGTCACCCATTTAAATATGCGTTGCCAATTTCATTATATTTATGAATAAAACAATGAAAAATTTCCAAGACCAAAAGTAAAAATAACACATGTTGATAACGCAAACCACGATATTACAACCTTATTTGGCCAGAAAAACAAATCATCATGAAAATTGTTTTGTCAACAGTTTGTTTTCAAAGTTTTCATAAAACATCATGAAAGGTAATTTCGCATTTACCTGTCGGTTACCTGTGTATTTGCTATAGTGGGGTATTCAGTCTCGTGTTGACTTTTAAGCCAATTACGTGTTATAATTAAGCGGTTGGAAAATATTACGTAAAGTCGTATGGTTAATAAAATAAAATGTAACGTTTATAAAATTGTGATTATTTAAAAAGTTTGGAATTGAGAAAATATTTCTTATGTATAAAAACTGAAGAGTTTTCATACATCCTTAATTAGGGCGTTCTGCTAGACCGATTCGAATGATTCTTTTTTTTTGTCGAAAGCTAAAACTATGCTAAGTTGCATAAAAATCTAGAAAAACTTCCGTCTAACATTGATTTGGATATTTTGTATCCAATCAAAGAAGATATCAACAATAACAAACAACACATGAAATAAATTTCCAATGCCATTAATTAGTAGAGAGTTTATTCAATGAATAAGTAGAGGAACAGTGCAAATTTTTTCAGGGACGAAAAAGCGATTTCGCTAGGTCCCATCTTCGGTAAAATTCGTTATGGCCATGTAAAGGTGCCGCTCCACATGAGAGTAAATACGCGAGTAACTCTCAAAAACTCTCGAGAGTTACTCGCAGGAGGTTGTCCATTTGAGAGTTAATTTCGGCGATTTTTCTATCGCTACTAGCGAAATCGAGCTTCTAGCTACTAGCGAAATTCAAACGCTGTTCGTATCTGGCGACCTACTCTCCGAGAGTTCAGTGGAGGCCTGAACTCTCGCCAGATACGAACAGCGAGCTCACCTGTCGAGCTCACGAGTTTTTGCGAGTTTCTGCGAGCGACTCTCATAGACGTGTTCATTTGCGAGTAGCTGCTATCGAGAGGTTCTCGCCGGCATTTACTCTCATGTGGAGCGGCACCTTAAGGATAACGTGAATATCCTCGATCATAATCGTGATTCGCGATCACGAATCTGATGTGAAAGTGTTAAATTTTAGCCGAACGTCCTGTAAGAAAAACGATATTTTTTCAAAAAATAAAAAATTAAACGTGAGTTGAAATTTTTCCATATACAAAACACTACCTCATCAATTACTGGTCCACATTCTAGTCATTTTATTAAACATCAAAACAATTAAGCTTTTCACATCAAATTTACAAAGTCCAAAACTTTTTATTGTCCAGAAATACCTCTTATAATAAATTATAGTTGAGTCCATCAAATTTCCCATTTGAAAGGCATAACTCAAAAGGCAATTGAAGTCAATCTAAAAGTTTTTAACTTGAAGGCACTTCGTATTTAAATTTCAATTGGATAAATTTACCAGAAGTTTCTCCACTCTCTGATTCTCTTTTCGACATGATGGAAATTCATTTCCCTTCATCGCCTTGCTAGCCTAATTTTTCCAGACTTTATCGTTTGTCTAGGTGTCTAAAAGCGCAGAAACATGTAGACACCCTGCCCTTTATTGACGTACAAAAGGCAGAAAAATATTTACCTAATTGTCTGCAATTTAATTTCGCAATTACCCTCCATACTCGACAAAATAAGCTTAACGAGCACAGCAAAACGTAATAAAAAAATATTTGTTCTGTATCTTTTCTGACAGTAAATCTTACTGAAGTTTAAAATGGTGGAGACACACACACACATATCCCCACGCATTATCTAAATAAGAAAAATTACAATTCCATCTACTTTTAGTATACAAGTAGACACCGAATACAAACAAATTTGATTTTTTGCGTATTTCCGTTTAGTAATCTTTTGAATTTTCGAATAATTTGTTGGATTTAATTTTTTTTTAGAATCTCCGAGACGTTATATTGAGAGCGATGTGAATATTCATTACAAGAGTCCCATTCGATATGAGTTCAAGGACGCAATTGCAGAGGACGAGCTCGCCCGACGACAGGCTGAGACTATGAAGAAATTGTACCAGGAGGAGCGACGCCGGAAATATTTACAGGAATTGCAGGATATGAATAGTCGACGCCATACTGATAATTTTACGCAATCACAGAAATCTCCGATATCATTAAATCGCTACGATGACTTTGGTACAGATTTATCGCCAAAATCACCAAATGTAACATCAGGTTCGGTTCCATCAAGGACGATAGCTCGCGCCCTTTACAACTTCCAGGGACAAACTGCAAGGTAAGACGTTTTAACATTTAAGGGATTTTCGATCTTTCATGCTTTTGGACAGTAACATGATGACGGTATTCATTACTATGCAAAAAAAAATTTCGCTGATAGAGTTGCTTGCACAATAAAATAGAGAATCCTTTATATTCCCGCTCTTGTTCGATACCCCTCCCCTGATAACTTTTGAACCGTTCGACCGATTAAGATGCAATTTTTTGTTCTGAATAAACGGAAGACCACGGAAGGAGTTTTGATCGGGTTTTCACCGTTAGATAGGCTGTGGCTTAAAAAACCCCTTTATACTGCAATATGTTCACATCTTCCTCTGTAACCCCCCCCCCCCCTGAACCGATCCTTATCAGGTTATTACCAAGAGTTAGCTATAGTTTTAACGTGGCGCCGAAGACGGACAAGGATGGGAAAGGCAAAGGCTGATGGGGACAGGAAGGCCGCAGGAAAGTCTTGTTGGATAAAACACATCTCCTTTTGTCCTTTCTTTTTTCGGGTAGATTTGCTACTCGCCAATCTAATGTCAAAATATTGAAATTTGCACCCGAAGGTTCTGTAAGGCCAACGTAATATTCTCAAAAGTTGGTAATAAAATTATCTCTGGATTTTGTTTTGGGTATTTCTAAAACGTATAAAAATACTTTAACCCGACAATCTCGTCCTAAACAAAAAAAATTAATTAGTTCCTTGATTGTAACTTGGCGGATTCAACAAAGTACTATTCTCTCTTATCAAAATGATAAAGACCATAAACAATTTTTTGGTTTGTTGCCAAAAACTCCGTTAAACCAGCATAACTATGCACTTATGCTTAACAGCTGAATCATCATTTCAATATAAAAAAAACTTGCATCATTTATTTTTCTTCATACTTATTTTGCTTTTTTTTTTGTCTTTACAGGGAATTGACATTCAAGAAGGGCGACGTGATTTACATAAGGCGCCAAATAGACAAAAATTGGTACGAGGGTGAACACAACGCCATGGTCGGACTTTTGCCTGCCAATTACGTTGAGGTAAATGGAGTGAAACAAATTGATTTTGTTTGAGAGAAAACCAACGCAAAAACAAAAAAAAAATGTGAAAAACACCGGGGAAGAAGCTTTCCTTGTTTTCCATATTTCCAATACACGTACGTTTTTTTTTATATGAAGGCATCCAACTGTTCATAGCACAAAATTCTTTCTCCCCAAAAAAAAAGTCCTTCTTGCCGCGGCGCCCGCTTCACTTTCAGTCAATATCCGTCCAGTAAGAACCCCACTTGAACTCGACCTTCTTCACATTACGGAAACAGGAGGCTGGATTTGTTTTTAAATCGTTGAAAAAAGCGTTAAATTGATGGCACAATAAAAGAGCTTTCCACGTTCACATACTATGCGAAAAAATTGCGAATCTCGAAAAGAAAGCAAAAATCGCGCACGGATTTTCCTTTTCTTCGGTGATATTTTCACATTTTCCTCATGAAACTCACTTTAACAATCGAGTTAACTTGTTTCACTTTTCAAACGTAACCGCCATGATCTCGCCTCACCTCTCCTCCGTGCCCCTCTGGCCAAAATAAAACGCGAATCGCGTTTAGACGCATCTCGCGTGAAAAACAAGGAAATTTTCTTTGGACATTATTTCCCAGATTTAGTATGCAAGCCGTCAAAGCACACGTGATCCATGTCTTGACATCATTTCTTAATATTTATTCGATGTATATATTTTTTTTTTTTTGCTCTTGGAATTCAATTTTATCGCATCATCGAATCGTCAGTGATTTCATTTTCAGGTACGTGGAGTATAAAATTGTTTCGATTACGTGAGGCTGCAGTGGCCAATTTACACAAAGAATAAAAACAAAAACTTTTTCGCATAAATTTCCCGTTATTATTAGAAATATTCTTCCCTACCGGCTTCTTTGATTACCCATAATTAATAACAAAGTTTGATGAAAAAATATTTTGTTTTGTTTTCCACTTTTTGCAGATAATTAGCAAAGATGGTACGAGGTTACCTTCGAGAAAAGCATCTGAAGGCCAGGCCCGGGCGAAATTCAATTTCTCAGCTCAGTCAGCCATTGAATTGTCGCTAAATAAGGGTGAGCTCGTTACCTTGACCAGAAGGGTCGATGATAACTGGTTTGAAGGAAAGATTGCTAACAGAAAGGGTATATTCCCGGTATCTTACGTTGAGGTAATGCTAATTACATTCAGTTATAGTTCATGAATTTAAAAAAAAATCAAAAATTGTACAGTGAAACCTCAGTTTGTTGACTTGATCCATTCTTGAAGGGCGTTCACAAACCGAGGTGTTCACAAACCAAAATGCCTGTCAATGAACTGAAATTTTGTTCACAAATTGAAACATTATTAACGAACCCAGGTATTTTTTTTTGTTCAGAGGAAACGTTCACAAACCGAAGCGTTCACGAGCTGCGGTTCCACTGTACTTAAATTTTAAAAATCTCAATTTACCTGTTTTTATTTTAAATTTAAGATATGAACAATTTTGTTAAAATAAAACTTTACCAAATCTATGATATTTAAAAGCATTTAATCGAATTTTTTATCAACCGTAGGTCCTTACCGATATTGGAGCTGAAGAAAATTTTTGCCAAACGACAGTCAAACCAGTTGGAGCACCAGCATCACATTCACTAATCACGTATCCTAACACAACACCATCACTTGATACAATGCGCACAAATTTAAATAATGAATTCAATACTTTAACAAATGGTCATCCAACTAATGGCATCCTCAGGGAAACTAAACAAGTTCATAAAACTGAAGTCCTTCATGTTGATACAAATACTGAACCGATACCGTGAGTAGACATTTTTTTCAAGAAAATAAATTTTTTTTAAGACCAGTGGAACCTCAGTTTGTGAAGGACGTTCATGAACCGAAGTTGCACTGTATTTATAACCCTTTTTTAGAACAATGTGATAAATAATAGAAAAAATAAAATAATTCGGTAGATCTTTACACAAATATTTGTAAAATGATAAATTTAATTCGTCAAAATATTTATTTAATTTGCAAATAAATTATATTGATCTGCAAATTAGCTAATTTGATGTGGAAAAGGGTTTATTTTGACTAAAAAACTTGTACAAAGACTATAATTCCATCCCCCATTGAATAAAAAAAAATTGCGGTCCCAAAAACCAAAAATTACCGTGACGCCCAAAGGATTAATTAAGCATTTTTTTAAAAACTGTTTCTAAAACCAATTTTTTTTTTCAATTTTTAGTTATCGAGCTCTCTACAAATATCGTCCCCAAAATACTGACGAGCTCGAACTTCAGGAAGGTGATATCGTCTACGTTCTGGAGAAATGCGATGATGGCTGGTACGTGGGAACTTCAAGCAGGACAGGATATTTTGGCACCTTCCCAGGCAACTATGTCGAAAGGATGTGAAAAATAAATCCTAAAACATTTATTTATTTCTAAAATAAATTTTTATTGTTTTTTTATTGAAAGAAATCATTAAAATGATTTGATTTTTTTGTTGAAACTACCATATTGTTGATTTAAATAATAGTAATTATTATAGAAAATGTTCGCTTGAAAAGCGATTCAAATCAAATGGATATAAAGAAATATCAGAAAATTAATGAATTATTTATTATTGCTTGTTTTTAATTTTTTACCTTTTTACAAATAGCAGCCAAGATAGAAGAAATCAAAGAATTTTGTTTTTAGATTAATCAAAAAGTTTTTGATAAGCAATCGATAAAGATTTTGATTTCACAATACATACCGTGCTTGATTAGAAGATTTAACAGAGAATAATAAAATGTAATTGAAATTAGAGACAAAGAATAGTTTGTCTGTTTGTGAAAAGCACAAAAACAAAATTGTTTTCTATTAACAACTATTAAATATTTCTGGCAGTACAGTAGTAAAATGTATAAATTTAAATATGTTTACCTTTAAAAGTCCGATTGCCAATAAAACGTAATAAAAATTTAAAAAAATAATGATATAAAAAGATATAAAATTCATTACTAGTCATAATGATTTCCAAAAATTTTATTGAAAAAAAAAAGAATATATAAAACTGAAAATATATATTTATAAACTTAATATTATAATCTATATATTATCCCTATTTAAAAAAAGTAATATTAGAAAAAATACATAAAATTAACTCATAAACTGTTAAAAGATAAATATTTTTTTGTTTATTTCTTATTTTGTTAAAAATACCGAAAGAGGTACAACATTTTCTTGCCTTTGAATTATTAGCTGCTAAGATGTCTTGATGATAGTGTCTTAATAAAAATCAGGAATTTGTATTTATAAACCGAAGAAGGAAAAATTATGTTTTGAAAATATAAAAAAAAATCTTAGATACATCCTGTAGATGCGAATTTTAAAGGACATGCACCAAAGTGGTAAAAGTTCGATTCAAAAAACTATGCTTGATAAAATTTCAATTGAAATAATTAGAAATAATCTTTAGATCTGTTGTTCGTGCCTTTAGAATTGACTATTTATGATATTTTCGTGTGAAACGATAACAATCACTTGTTTTAAATAAAAAACCGTAAAAATCAATCTTCTTTGATACTCAATTAAGTAAAAAGGGATCTTTTGACGTGGAACTAAAGACGAGGAAAAAATATTTATAAAAAAAACATACTTAGGTACATATTTGTATGCCAAAAAAGATACCCTCTCGAAAGCAAAACTATATATTTTTTAATAAAACATAATTTTTTTATTATTTTATTATATTGAATCAATTGAAGGCAAAATAGAGTCGATCAAATATATGAATATTACATTGCATAAATGATAAATTGATGCCTATATCTTAAAGTTTAAAGTAAATCAATTTGTTTTTTGTACTAATAGTTTATTATTTTCTTTTGATTTAATTTCTATTTTATTGAATTTTAAAATTCTAACTGTAACACCTCATTCTCACACCAACATATTTTGAAATAAAAAACGTTTTTTGAAAATAAAATTATGTGTTTTTAATTGAAATTCGCCGGGGAAAAACTGTTTCAAGGATGGACGCTTATTCATCAAAAAAAAAAACACGGTATAAAAAATTCTATAACTTCTTCCGTCCGTCAATAGTCCTTGTCCGCCGCGATTAACTATATGTAATTTAATCCTATTAGAATTTCTCGGCTTATACGGTCTGCAAAAACAAAAATAATACAACAAAATTATTATATTATTTTTGCGGATGTTTTCACATCCAAATTTCCCCCCAACAGGTCGGGCATGTCTGCCCTGAAAACCTATCAGGAGCCTGTTTCTGGTATGGAAGCTGGCTCACCGTCACCAGAGTCTGCTTTACCAACTTCCACGCAGGTTTACAGGATTTTGGTGGAGTAAAACTCGTTATTTTTGTTTTTGAAGACCGTATAAGCCGAGAAATTCTAATAGGATTCAATGCTAAAAGGTCAAGTATAAACCATGAATCAAAAATGGTTCAATGGTTAAACACTAACCTCTGGAGCCCAATGAACGCAACGCGAACGCAACTAAAACGCACAAACTTTCACGCAGCGCAACATTTCAGCGGCAGAGCCCAATGGCATCTCGTGAAGTAGTACAAGTGACATAATATAAAGTGGTATAAAGTTGGCAAAATTACAAAAATGAATAATTTTGAAGCGATAATTTGCTTTGTTGGTCTTTATCTTTGTTATTTGTATGTTATTGCAATAAGGCTATCAATTTTTCCTCGAACGACATTTCCCCAACCTCACTTTATAAACTGTCAACGCAGAATTGCTGCGGCAAAGTTAGAAGTTTGCAAACTTTTGCGTTGTAGTTGCGTTCACTGCGTTCACTTCAAATGATTTCTATGAAACAAACTTGTAAGTGACAGTTTCTGCGTTTGCGTTGCGTTCATTGGGCTCCAAGCATAAAAATATGTAGTTTATGTCGTCTGCCAATTTCTACATGTGCATAAACACATAATTGTTGTATTACAAATCATAGGACTTCGGGAGGAAACTTAATTCACTTTTCCAAAGCCACATCAAAAATTTATATCCTTTACGAAAAGGATATAAGCTATTAACTAGCTGTCATGTAACGAAGGCTTAATGTTTTTTAGTATTTATATAAAGATGTTACTGTTTATATGCGAATCATGTCTGCAGAAAATTTGCTTTGCTTCACTTTTTATTTAACAGTAAAAAGTGAATTTTACAACACCCAAGAGTATTTTCACAATCAAATTAGTCAACAGATTTGAATAATGAGATTTTAAATGAGTTGAAATTCGTAAAATAAATGTTATAAAGATAAAAACCAAATAGAAATATGAAGTATTTCTTCAAATTTGAATTTCCCACAATCGACAAACGGAACGAAGAAAACAGTGAACAAAACTTTTTCCAATTTTTCGTATGTTTGTTTCTACAAAAGGCAATCGACGCGAAAATCTACCATATATCAGCGACCGATGGTGCATTTCTTCGCGCTAAAAAATCTTCCAGAGCTTTTTCAAAATCATCCCAACCTCAAAATCATCCCAACCTCAAAATCACACCAGCTCGACGGGAGAACCGAGATTTTGAAGGTAAAGTTGTTCTTTTATTAATAAATAATTAAGTTAATAGTGTTAAAAAACCGAGAAAATGTGTTTTCAAAATATGGGCCAAATATGACGAAATAAAATTTAGTTCGTGTTCGCCAAAAGGCTTCAGGAAAACAGATTTTCTTTATGTGACCAATTCTCGCACATGTTGTGTTAATTTTAATTATTTTTGCTGCCTGATAGACTTTTTAATTGGCTAGTTAATTTTGTTTAAATAAATAAACATAAAAAAATAAATAACTTTCTTTGAAATTTCCCTTCAAATATTTTACAACTAGCGCCATATATTGAGATACCAAAAACAGCGACATCTATTAGCAGCTTCCGACCTGATTACGAAATGCTTATTATAATTAGCAGTATGCTTATTTTATGTGAAATGGGCAATGCTTCTGTTATAGGAGCATAAGCGCTCCGTAAGTTATACGCATAAGTTGTACATAAGGACTTAATAAGCACTTATGCATTCACTAGGAAAGTTCCTTTTTCCAGAAGTGTTCTAGTTAATGGCTAATTTTATTGACATTTTTCAAAAGTGTTGCCGCAATTCTGCGCGAGCAAAGCTCACTGGGTGAGGAGAATCTTGGAAGCGCAGTCAAACTACTAGAGGTACTAGAGGACGAGTCGAAAAGATTGCTGTGCGAATTTCACTACTTTGAGAATATTTCGACAGTTCATATTCGTCGCGATTAAAAGTGCCAAGAAGTGAAGTTTTGTGGCTGTTCTCTGGAAAACAGATGAGAAAATCAAGTATTGTTGGGTGGGCAAGAAAATCTGAAAAACGCACTGTGAACTGTAGACCCATTAATCAATTTGCATCAATCCGCGACGCCTCAAAATCTCCTTTTTTCGGTCTTCCACCATCGCTAGTAGCGCTGTTTGGCCGTGCTTTTCTTCGATATTGTGTAATTTTTAATCTCGGGTGCATGCAGCATGAAAAAGTCGCTGGAAGTGTAAAATTTTGTGTTTGTTTTCCGTTCGGTTGCTGTTTGTGTCGTGTTTCGTGCGTAAAATATCAACACCAGACTTTTATTTCGCAGCACCCCGTCGGACCGCCACAAAGCCAGCAGCCAAGGACAGGGCAAGGGGCAGGGACGACAACAACGCTGGCAGAGGCGGACGACCGGAAAAAGGCCTCATCATCTCCAGAGAGGGCGAAGCACCCGCAGCAACGACAGAAGGGTGCGCGGGGGCCGAGGCAATGGGTAAGAAGAGAAGAATCACCGGATTCGGTTCATTAGACTCTTAAGACTTTTTTGGTCGGAGGTTAATGCTTTTTGTGGCTGCTAGCACTCGAGACATTCGACAAAACTCCAAGCCAAATACAAAATGCGAAACTCTACTTGAAATCAGATTCCTCTCGCTTCCTTCCTTCCTGTTTCTTGTATGTGGGAATCAATCTTCGTCTCGCCCTCCTGCAGACGAATCTTCTTCAATCGTCAAACGTGTGTGGAATCATTTGCATATTTCAGCGGTTATTTAATTTGACTCAGCACATCAACTCATCGCATAACTTGGAAAAATTCATGAATTCCAATGGGGCGCAAGTTATTTGCTATGAGCAAATTCAAAATGCGATCGAACCGCCAGACCGTCGCCAATTCGAGTGCATCTGCAGTAAAAAAAAAAAAAAGCAGGGGCAGTCGCTTAGCAAAGCAGAAATAACAGATGAAGTGGAGAAAGTGTAAGCGAATTGGGTTGCGGGGCAGGAATCCAAATCTCGAAGTGAGTAAACTATGATCAATGGTTTCATGGGAAATTTCCACAGGAATCCATCCTCGAAAACTTTGCTAACCGTGCGAAAATCTATTGGGGCCCCATTCCAACAGAGCAGACCTTCGACCCACTTTGCCCTTAAATGATTGACGACTGTTTGTCTTTTGGCATTGGGTAAACAAATCGGGATAGATGACTATTTGATTATCTCTGGATAATCATCTCTGCTCCCAGATGAACGTCACTTGTTTAGCTTCCTCTGCGCGCTTCTCATCCATTGAATCGACGATATTTGATAGCCGATGAATGAATGCTGCACCTACAAGAGCTCAGGGAAATACAGGCAGTGATGCTATTAGCTAACTGTGTCGATGACGCTGTGAACTGAACCTCCTATCCTATTGTCTGTTTTTGTTGGCTGCAATTTGTCCCTCTAACATCCGCCCTTCAAATTTAAGCCTCTATCGGTGACAATTATGAAATTTGATAGCCAGCAGAACAACCAACAACATTAACTGAAACATCGCAAGAGAATCAGTTTTTTACTTTCCTATATATTTATGATGTGTAAAAATGGTATTGTGGACATGAAGTTTTGCAATTGCACTTCTCAACAAATTTTCACTGTTTTCCCTTTCCTTGAATAAATCAAAAATGTTGATGAGAAACTTAAAAGCCTTTATTTTTAAGCAGGCACAAATTTTGAAACTTGGATAAGTTTATAAATACTAACTACCTTCCCTACCTTTCGTTGTCCGGTTAAAGTTTTTTGCAAAAGTTTCAAAAATATCGAAAGAAACTCAATAACACTTTTTTTACGTTGTTCTTGCAGATCTATCAATTTGGAATTTCAAAATATTGACGCAATTGGCGACCTCAAAAACCCCAAAATGTCAATTTTCTCGAGGAGAACTGGGAAAAGGATTTTTGCTTTATTCCAACAGGAACGTCCGATACGAATTTTAAAATTCGTGACCTGCGACCTCGATTTTTTCAGCCTTCTAACTGCCAGGGTTAATGCAAAAATCCATGTTTCAAGAAACAAAATAGTCTAGAACGCCCCCTTTCACCCCCTTAGGGGCGAAATTTCGCACTACCCCTCAATTCAGGTTTCTGGCCACAGGAGTTTGCAGAGTGGTAAAAATCAAATACTACTGAACCGATTGTAATAAAATTGTACTGTGTTTAAAAAATTACAGAAAAGCTTAATTTTCTTCATGTAGCCAGAAAAAAAACCTTTTAGTCCACGAGAAAACTAATGAAACTGCCCCTGACGAAAGTTCGTTATGCCCCGTTCACATTAGGTTAGTTGCTTATTGGCAGTAGTTGGCAACCAGAGCAAAAATAGGAACTAGTTGGATGCTAATTCAAACATTATACTAGTTTGTTCTAGCGGCCAGAAGGATCTCTCAACTAGCAACTAGCCTAATGTCAACTGGACATTAGCCTTCAAACTAGAAACAGGCCCTTAGCGGATTTTTGAAAAAACGACCTTTTACGATGAAAAGCCAAGAAAACTAAAGAACGCCAAGAAAACTAAAATATAGAAAAGTTTTTGGCCTGAACCTCTTATATGGAATTGTTCAAGATTGCCAGCTCGCAATTGTAGATTTTCTTATGTTTTTATCTACATTTTCACCTTCTTCATCACTTAATTCTGGTGTTTATATGGCCTTAATTTCTAAGAAATCCGACTGTAGACTGTTTCAAGGCTACTTAGTAAATTCGGATGTATTTTCCTATTCTTAAGACACTCGAGAATAGTTCCCACATATTTATGAAAGTCACGTAATTATAAGAAATTATTTTGATGACCAGATGGGATTTTTTACGTGCACACACCGTAAATGCTCCAGCTGCTGACTGGGGGTGGTGTTTTGCGCTTTTGCTTTCATTCCGTCGTCATTTCTCATGGCATGGCATATAAACAAATCCAATGCCAGACTAATGGCAAAACATTTTCGTTTAGAAAAATCAAGAGAAATTGATTAAAAAGTGAACATTGCCACTGGTTGGTTAAATAAACCGCCACCATCAGTGCAGAACGACGTCGACGCTGTGTGCCAGCCATACAGAGATTTTCTGCGGTTTAGATTAAATTCTGGCAATCGCTTTAACACTTTTCCCCCATGGATTAAAAACCCACTGGACTCGTTAGATTCATTGCTTTCTTCCAGTTGCTTTAGCCCAGTGACTGACCGGCCGCGCCGCCAGCCACATTATCAAAATATGAATTGTTTTTATTATTTTTAAATTAATCTAAAGCCAACTGGACTGCGTGAGGTATTAGTTTTTGTTTATTTTGGGAAAACAACTTGACTAAATGCCCCACATTAATAATCTTGCGGTGACAAAAAACGCCATTCCAATTTAATCTCCTCTGTCCAACAGCGTTTTGTTTGAGGCTGTTGAACGATTAATATTTCACTTAGCCCAGCAGTTTTTCATAATTTTTATTGTCATTTTTAAAACGTATTTAGGGAGAGACATTTTAAGCAGTCACAAATTTTAAGTAATGGACAAATTAATTAGGAAATTAATTGCTGACTCTTGAATAATTAATTAACTTCGATAAGTAAAGAGTCTTTAAGAGCCAAGTATCGGAGGCGAAAAGCTAGTTGGGTATGCTTTTGAAAATTTAATTTAAAGAAATTATTTGGTTGCTTACAAATTCACGGATTTCGATTAATTGTGGGTATTTTAAAAATGATAAAACCCTCGGGTTTTTAAAAATTCCACCATAATTAAAAATCTATTCACATGAAGCCACTCTTAACATAATAAAAAACATATTTTAATCTTTACGATGAAAACTACTTCACCTTTGGATAAGTAAAAGCCTTTGAACCCGATTAGATTTTTGATCAAAAACTCGACACCATCATAAAAGGACTTGTTTAATATTATCTGGTTTACCTTTCTAGTATATCTCATTGCCATATTATTGAGTTGATTCAAAAAAAAAGGGATACGAGCAACATGTTGCCGTGTCAAGGGTAGAGATGTCAAGTCCAGTTGACCCAATTCGACTTCAAATTGATTTTTTTTAGATTTCATAAGCTTATAAAAAATTTGACATCAAAGGAAAGTCATTTTAATGTTTCTTTTCATTGGGAACTCAACTCAACTTTTTTTCGCTTTTGGCTTCCGTTTGAATAGAAGTTTTAATACCTCATCTTTAAAGATATTTTAATCAAAAAATATTCATAATTTTTTCTGATTCTAAAGAGTATTTAATATACGCCTAGTTGAATGAAGCTTATGTCTTTATTCACAAAATTTAAGTCGCTCTGTAGCTATAAATTTAAATTGTCAACCCACTTTCGTATTTAAATACTGTAATATTTACAAAAAAAATTGAACAGTGACGGCGAAATAGGTCTGGAAAGGTTCAAATTAAGATAAATCTGGGAAGGGGGTAGCAAGAGATGACAGGACTTTGTCCGAGAGATTCCACATTCAACTCAGAAAACCACATACGGTTGAACGGTTCAAAAGTTAACTAATGATAGGTTTTGAAAAAGTGCGGGTGGGTGGTAGGTCGATAGAGTTATTCTATATTTTATTCTATCAATAAGGGCAATATTGTAACACGTTAGCGCGGTATTACACACGGCAACTTTCGGGCTTACTTAAGCCGATTTTCCGGAAAAACGACTGCGTAGGGAAAAGTTGCCACCCGAAATCATGGCTTATCGACAATCTGCATACATGCAAAGCGTGTGAACCGGTTTGGGAAAAGTAGTAGGCAGAAATCATTTTCGTTCTGACCGTCAGCAGGTAAAGATCTTGGGAAGTATATGAGCAGCAGCAATTTCAATGGTTTGAGTCCACACACACACACGTAAACTTGTGTAGCATATGCAAACAGGATTGGCTTATTTAAGCCACAAATGTAAGCACATTGGCTTATTAAGCCCAAAAGTTGCCGGCTTACTTAAGCCAAGTGTAATACCGGACTTAGAGGATTGTTTCTCTCGAAACCATTTCAATTCAAATATCGGATTGCTCACATTGAACAATTAAATACAATAATATTAATTTTTAATTGAAACAATGGAGAATTGATTTTTTTATAAGAAACTTCAATTATATGGCTTATCATCAAATGCGTTTCGTTGTCAGTTTCTGCGATTTTTAAAGACAGCCAAGCGAATGTAGACGTTTTTCCTCCTACAAAAGGGTTTCCATTTTTCGAAATCACTTTACCCCCTCCCCTTACTCCCCCCACCCCTCGCGCTACTTTTCCGTATGCCTATGTTGGAACCAGAACTACCACAGACACTCATGCCAAATTTCAAGTCAATCGGTTCAGCCGTTTTTGCGTAGAAGAGGAACAGACAGACACCATCTCATTTTTATACCCGTATGGTGATTATATATTAGTATGATGACACTATTGTATTAAATGGGCGATATATAAAGATTATAAAAAAGTCGTCGTGTCAAAGAAGTCGTCGTGATAGAAACAACAAGAAATAAAGATTATTCACATAAGAACCTTTTGTAGAAGGCAAAACAACTAAATTTGTTTGGCTGTCTTAAAGATCGGGTGATGCAATGCATCTAGTATGCTATAACTTCAACTCTATTCGTGTACGAAATTTCATTGTCAAAATTTTTACTAAAATAAAACAATCAAAAGTTTACAAACCATAAAAAAAACTTTTGCATTTCTAAAAAAAAAAAAATCCGCATTAAAACTTATATCAGATCATTAAAATATTTGTAGGTTTCCCTTTCTGAAATTCCAGATTAAAGTATTTCGAACAAGATTCCAGGAAATCTAATGCTTTTAACATCAAAATCGTCTTTTATTTTCTCATTTCATTCTATATTTAAGTATTTTTTTCCGAACGTCTATTTTTGGTTGACTGAATGCGAACAAAATGCCTTTCTTTTTGCCTAAATACATTTTTTTTATCCATTTCTCTCCGGACGTATTTAATTTCCTGGAACATTCATTTCTTAGCATATCGAATTTCTATAGTAAAAGTTGTTAACCACATGGATATTAATAATCGACCTAAATTCTGTGCCATTCAAATGATTTATTAAACGATTGACTATGGAAATGTACGTAAATGTGGTGAAAAGTTGATTTAAATTGCATTTCCTAATCTTATCAGAAACTTATCGGAGCAATGTGACCGCATTCTAAAAATATTTGCTCAGCTCTCATGTGTGTTTCAATTGAGAAAGTTTACCTTTTGTGCTGGCAACCATCGACTGATTAGCAATTCCTGATTTCGGGAAACCAAAATGTTTCAAGTAAAAACATTTTCCAATGACGTATATTTATGTTAGGATTTTGAGAGTATGATTAAACCACCGTAATATAAATTTAATCAAACTGATAAAAGGGATAGAACTTGACTAAGCGAAAAACTGGAATTGCAATCACAAATACGTGATTCTGAGTCAAAATTCCATGAATTACAAAAGCCACACTTAAAATAAAATCATTTCCTACCGTTTCCACAAAGAAATAATAAATAAAAACATTGGTTTTTCTTCTTTTTCAGAGCCAAAACAAATAGATCTGTACGAGTTCCTGGTTGAATCAGAACTTCAACAATACTACAATTCAATTAAGTAAATTCAGATAAAGAAAATTTCTTTCAATATCATTTAATTGATGGAATAAATCTTTTGGTTTTTCTCTATAGAAATGAACTGAAAATCGCAAATGCCTCACATTTGAAATACGCCTCAGATGAAGATTTGAAGCAAATTGGTTTATCGCGACCAGAAATCCGCCGATTACGTAAATTTTATGAAAAGTATTATCCACATGGTTATTTTAGTAAGATAAAAAGACTTTTACAAAATCCAAGACGTGATGAAGGACCTGTAAGTTGAATTTAAGTCTTTTTTTGTTGGACATTAATTTTTTATTTATAATTTTCTTTTAGTTACCCACTCAAATTAATTCATCGGAACCACTCAAGACGGCAAACTCTCCCAGCAAGGTGCCGAGTAATAAACACATTATTCCAGCCGATTCGATTTGTGTCAATAAACAGCTCGGAACTGGTGAATTCGGAATTGTGCAGCAGGGAGTTTGGACAAATGGCGCCGAAAGGGTAAATTGTTTTATTACTCGATGGCGACACGACAATAATATGAAATTAGGATATCGGAAAAAACAATTTCCTGTACTAAAAACTTTCGCTTAAAAGAAACCTTCATAAAATTTATCAAGGAAACCAGTTTTTAAAAATCAGGTGCAAGCAATCCTCAAATAACGCAAAAGTTTGGACTTGAAAAAATTTTGCGGTATGCCAAATCTATACGATTTTCACCATCAACAAATTAAAGGTTGCCCAGGTATCCAAACAGTATTAGGTTGCCGAAAAACAATGAAACATATATTAAAACGATGGCATTCAACCGGTGCTATTGAGAACAAATGTGTTTTCGCTATTTTTGTTGACCGTGTGGATTAGGTTTTATACAAATTTAGACGTTTTTCTCTTCTGCAAAAGATTCTTATTCATGTAATCTTTATTCTTAATTGATTCGCATGGATTCGCAAATAAAAACCTTTTGTAGACGTCTAAATTGGTTTGGTGGTCTTTAAAATCCGCTTTTTTACGAATCGCAGTATGTGAATTCCACCCAAAAAGTTGGTGAGTTTTGATGGAATTTGACAACCATGTTGAAGCGAAAATTAAATGGCACTGAAATAATGAAAACACCAGTAAAGATAAATGCGCCGCAGGCGAAAAATGTACAATTTACAGCGACCCTCAGCTGAAGTATGGTAGGTTTTAGATATTTAGGATTCGTTTTTTAGCGTTTAATAAAAATATAACACTAAATTTAATAATCCGGGACAAAAGTTTAGTTTCCGGGACAAAATGTTTAAATCCCGGACTGTCCCGTCTAATCCGGGCCGAATCGTCACCCTAACTATATCTAAAAACCACAAGTAAAGGCATATTAAAAAAATGTGGCAAAAATTCTACGTTTTAAATAAAATATCACTATTTTGGTATTGGAAGAAAAATTGCAACTTTACAATTTTTTAAAAATGTGTAAATCCACAAACATTTTTAATAACAAAATGAAAAAAATACCATTCCAGATTCAAGTGGCAATCAAATGTTTATGCCGTGAACGTATGCAATCGAATCCAATGGAATTTCTCAAGGAGGCAGCAATAATGCATTCCATTGAACACGAGAATATTGTACGATTATATGGTGTCGTCTTGGATACGGACTCTCTAATGTTGGTCACAGAATTAGCGCATCTACGTTCATTATTAGAATGTTTAAAAGACTCAGGACTACGTGTTAGTTTTCTAACAGTACCGACGTTATGTGAATTTGCTATGCAAATATGTAACGGCATGATGTACTTGGAGAATAAAAGATTGATTCATAGGTGAGTAAATTTCTTTATTTTGTATTTGATTTATGGTGACCAGACGAGCAATTTTTGGGACGACAAACCCTACGTTTTAAAAAAATTGGGCCCTCATTTGTAGAGCGAATTTTCTTGCCTTCCCAGTCGCTCCTCCGTTCTATCCACTTCTAAAACAAAATGTTTTTGCTTCGTCCGCCCCCTCTTTTCCCCTCCTAAAAATGTCTGACTGCATTTTTTATTAAACATTGCAAATAACGCAAGAGGTCGCAAAATAGTCGCCGCACCTTAAATTCGAGCTGGAGTGGTATTCCGTAACTTGTTTCAACCGTTTGTTTCGAGTTAGAAGAAAAAGTGGTATTTGCTATCTCGGTTTCTCTCTGTCATTTATGTCGGTCAAAACAGAGACAGTGAATACTTCTTGTTTTTCTAACTCGAAACAAACGCTTGAAACAAGTTACGAAATATCACTCCTGATTTATCGACTTTGTGGTCGAGGCTTCCACTTTGTTCCCTCTTGTGTGGTATCCTCCCTGAAAATCTGGTCACCTTGTCTAATTATAGCAGGAATACAGGGAAGCTTGTATTTCCGACCTCACAAATATTTAAAAAAAACCAATTAAAAGTTTACTTTTTTGAATTTCAGAGACTTGGCAGCACGAAATATTCTTGTTTTCAGCAAAAACAAGGTAAAAATTTCTGATTTCGGACTGTCGCGAGCACTGGGTGTTGGAAAGGATTACTACAAAACGAATTTCAATGTCAATTTAAAACTTCCAATTGCCTGGTATGGCGTTTTACTTTGAAATAAACAAAAATATGCAATGTTGAAATAATTTCAGGTGTGCACCAGAATGTATAAATTACTTGCGTTTTACAAACGCTTCAGATGTGTGGGCGTATGGTGTGTGCCTGTGGGAGATGTTCTCATATGGCTTCCAGCCGTGGGCTGCACTAACTGGACTACAAATACTGGAAGCGATCGATGAACCAAACTATCAAGTAATGGTTTTGTGTATCTCCGTGGATATTTGATAAATTTTTATAAATTTTTGTAGCGACTGGAACAGCCTGAATGTGCCCCGCGTGAATATTACACACTAATGTTGAAATGTTGGCAGCACGACGCCAGTAAACGTCCGAAATTCAGTGAAATTTACACAGCACTGCCTGACATGAAACCGGAACAGTTGAAAACGGTTGTTAGCAGCTGTGAAGCGAAAAAGGATCATCTGATGTATCGTCAGGGGGAGATTGTGACTGTCCTGGATAAGTCGACCAATTCACCGTACTGGAAGGGAGTGCTGAGCTCAGGAAAAACAGGACTCTTTAATCCGGCCAATACTGTTGCATATTTAGAAGGTCTTCCATCTTGCAATAATAGGTTGGGGCTTTCGATGCGCTTTAGATTTGTAAAAAAATAATTTAATATTGAATTCACTTTTGCAGAGATTCATTTTGTAGAACTAGCGATCGTTCGAGTAAACGAAAACTTCGCACCGAAATGATTTCAATGCCGCAAAACGATTTAAAGCATACTGGCCATGTTGGGCTGGATGGGGCATATTTCGGTGATGTTGCATTCTTGGCGAGCTCACAAAATGTAATTAGTCAAGGTCAATCAGATTTCCATTCGATTTTATTATTTACACGATATTTTTTTTATTGTTTTGATAGTACAATCATCTACCACGCCAAATTGTAACACCATACAAACCATCTGAAGACATTGAACAGACACCACTTCTACTGCCACCGACACCGACCAGTCCAGACTCGCTACAGACAGCCAGCGGTTACTTTCCGGAAGTAATTCCAACATCATCGACAAATCCATCGTTTGTTAATTCGAACGAGAATACACCGAAACATCCCACTAACACATTTGGATCATCATTTGATTTTCCAACGCAAACACAATCACATCAACATCAGCCACAATCATCGGCAATAACAACAACATCAAGCATAATATCAACAGCACAACCAATTTCAACATCAACAACAGTATTTAATCCATCAAATCCTTTTGCTACCAACGCAGATTCACCGAGCAATGGCATTCACAATAATAATTACGGTCTAGAGGCGAATGCATTCACAAATGCAAATCTCGAGGACGATTCAATTCATGATTCGCAACAGAAGAACGTAAAATGGGTGGATAGCGACAGCGAAGCTCAACACGAATACCATGAAATCTCGGATGATGAGATAACAGCCGATAAAGTATTTGATTTGGGGCCATCCCTGCTCGATGAGATCAACTCGATGTTTGGCTCGATTAGCACCACAAACATGGATTCCGGTGGACCGAAATCCCCAGATTTCGACCATACAAACAAGAAGAATGAAATCACAGAACTGACATCGAAATTTCAACGGAAGAACAGCGGCGGTGGGGATACCAATGGCAATAAATCGAAAAAGAAATCCAGCGGGACCGTAAAACAGATTTCGGTGAAAGACGAGAGGATCTTGAATCAAGCAATTGAAATTGCTAATGAAATTAGTGCCAGGTGAGATTGTAATTTTTTTCCTTTTAGATTTTAATAAATTATTGATGTTTGATCACTGAAATTTTCACATACTATGGGCAAAAAGGCCCAGTATTTCATTTAAAAGAAAAAAGCAAGCTAGTAATTCGCAAATCACATTCTATTACAGATCAATGACGGATTTAGTTTCGGAACATGCTCCAATGACGCAAAGTCCGAAGCGGAAATTCAGTTTTCGCTTTCCCAATTTAACTCATCACGCCTCGATGGAAAAGGATGGTCCGAATGTGGCCAGTGGACACTACAATGGGAACACAAACACATTGAGTTATAAGGAGCGAAAGAATTTCACAGAGGAATTGAAAAATATTCCTGATCTACAGGTAGGAATTCGATTTTAATTTCCCGTTTAGTAGAAAGAGTTTTTGGTTTTAAAGATTTTTTTGGGACTGTAAAATTCAAGAATTTAAAACGATCTCACTGTCTCTCTAGTTTTCCTCTCTCGTTCTCTCTGCCACCGATTAAATTTTTTTTGAAAAAAAATCCTTTCTTAACAAAGAAAACACGGGGAAGGGGCGCAAGGTGAATTTTGATCAGCTGGAATGTGTCATGGACAGAGCATAGTCAAAAAAAATAGAAATTGTTTATAAAAAGTGATTATATAAAATAAATCCACAATAAAACCTTTAGTTTTTAGGTTGCAGGTGTGTGGTTTTTTCAGCCGTGAAGTCACCACCACAAAATTCTTGAATTTTTCAGTATTTCATTTGTAGTTAATAGCGTATATGTAGCAAAATTTGGAGTATTTAATTTTATATTTTCTTTTAATACCCATCCCGATTTACTATGAAAATGAAATTCAAATTATTATTTGCTAAATAACGCTTCAACATGGAATGCTTATAAATTATGAAAAAAAACGCATTACTAATATTAATTTTAATCTCACACAAAAATCTCCAACATTATTTAAAAAAATACTCTTTTATAAAATAAATTTTGCTGTTTATTTGCCACATTTTCTCATACATTTTTTTAGTTTTTAGATTATTTGACTCATGCAGTCGATTTGTAATTTAAGAAAGTTTTTTTTTTGTCTTCTTTGAAAAATTTGTAAATGTTTTTAACAGAAAAATTTTCGTGCTCTTTTTCTTTCAATTTTTTATCCCTAATTCCTCAAAAAATCGCACTAAAATCTGAATCAAATTTCATTCACTTTTGTTTTTTTATATCTATCTCAATTGTTGTTTTTTTTTACCGATTTTCGTTTGATTTTGAAATTATTATTGGTTTCCACCACTCCCCCTTTTAACTATAAAATACTATTCGATTGACACGAAAAGCGTTTCCGCTCGTTGAGTGAAATTGAAAAATACGACGCCGATATTCGAATACCGCTTTTTGATAAGGAAAGCGCGGATTTTTGTTTTGAGAAATCCCGAGAACTTCTCAGTCGACCGTTTAACATTGAATTGCCGCCGCCGCAAAGAAGTTTCGACTCGTCAAAACAAATGGACAAGAAGACGCGCGATTTGATTGGGGAGAATCTAATCGATATTGAGAATACGCTGAAGGCATTAAATCTAGATTTCTTGCAGACGTACAGCGAGTTGGATAAAACCGATTCGGCTGAAACGCTTTTCGGTGAACAGTTCGCGCTTAGTTCGTCCGTTGAGAATAGTAGCGGATCGAGTAAGCTACGTAGCTCAGCACTGAATCTTTACCGGCCAAACTATGATTTTGGTGGTAGTTTTGGTAGTGGTAAAATCGATAAAGGCACAGCTAAAAGTAATGTTAGTCCATTAGAAAAACAGTTGCAACAGCAACAACAGCAAAATTATAACAATTCACAAATGTACACTGAACTTATTGATAAGTTAGATGATAAACGCTCAAGTACTCCCGATACGGGATTCGCATCGCGCGAAACCAATCTGTCCTCGTCCCGCCGAAGTAGTCAAAAGAGCAATTATAGTCCCCAGGAGACGCACTTCAGTCCGAAAGAGTTCAATTTCCCCAGCACGATCGATTCGCGCTGTTACGTCCAGATGCGTCCAGATGCGGTTGCAGGGACGACCGCTGCTGCTGCTTCGACTGGCAAATCCATGGTCAATTCCTCCTCGCCTGTGAAAAATATCAATCCGCAAAACTCCCCCATCGGGGATTATACCGTTAGTCGTCAGCGTTCGATGTCCTTCACAGACAACTACGATCTGAAATCGCCGGTCCTTTCGGAACCCCAACATCGAGGCGGGCGAAAATCCTCGAGCGCTTTCCGTAGTCGTAGCCCAACTTCCTTCCGCAACAAACCTCGCAATGCGATCGTTTACAAACCGCGCAGCATTAAAGCTCGAACGCTTCGACGTCTCAGCTACAATCCCATCATCCTTGATAGCAGCTCATCGACAAGTAGCGAAAGCGACTTCGATCACAGCATTGCCCACTCCGAGTGCGACATCCGCACGAAAATGATTGTCTCGTCGAAAAGGCGACGTCAGTACTTGAACCGAAAGCCAGCTAGCGATGAGGTGGTCCACGACAAGCTTTACGGTTCGAATACGAGCATAAAATCGGCTCCTCACTATAATTACGCGAACGATCGACAATCGACACAGCGCTATCCCACGCTCGGGCCACAACATTTCAACTACGAGATCGATTATAATGAGAAGATTTACGATTTTGGGGGTCGTGGCCCGGGCAATAATTATGGGACCAATAGTCTAATAAAACCACCTCGCGCTTTCGCTATGAATGGGACTAAGGCTACAGGTGCTGGCAGTGGTGGGAAAAAATCGGTTCCGCCCGCTGGTACTTCAGCGTACGAACGAGAAATTCTCTACTCCGAATTCGATGTTAGTAAGCTGACTGGAAAAAGTCCGACGACACAGAATTTCTTCCATTTGACCAAGGAAGGTTACGTGGACGGCGGAAAGCTAAGATTGCCACCGAATCCGAAAGGAGCAGCTGGTCCTGCTCCTGGATTCCAATGGCCAGAAAAGATTCACGCTTCCGCCATCAAACAGAATGACCTGCTGTGGCGCCAACAGCAAGCAAATAGTGCTCAAAGTGCTTTATTCAGTAGTCTCAAGGTGAAACAGGCATTCTCCACCGATAGTTCCTCAACGGACACGGACGAAATTGAGTTTTGTCATGGAGACTTCAATCCACGAATCCCGCCCAGTCCAGCACCGTAAAATTGCTATCCGAATCGTATTGTTCGTTTGTCAGTAAATCAAATTTCATTTATTTCCAAAACACTTTCGGTTGAAAATAATTGTTGAAAAAAAAAATGATGAAATAGTGATAAAAAGAGAAAATAGATATTAAGTCGTTTTGAATTACAAACTCTGTGAAAAGAATGTTAACGAAAATTAATTGAAATAAAAGTATTTAATTTAAGTCTAGAGATGTGTAGGAAGCAATGAAATAAAACAGAAATTGATATGAAACGAAATAGACGGAATTTTAGTTAGCATAGCTTTGCTAAAAAGAATGCTAAAACATAAAATATTTTATAGAATATTGAAGATTAAAGTAAAACGATTATATTTTCAAATAATGTCAACTACTTATCGTGTGTCTAAAAAATAAATACTTAAAAAAATTAATATAAGAGCGTGCCTTATGAAATTTTAGGAATTTTATATCGTAGTGCTCTCACTTTTTAAGAATATTAGTTATCTTTATTACAATATTATTTTATGTATGTGACTGGGACGTGATTAAATTGACAGTTGCATGTTGGATTTAGCATTTTCCGACACCTAACCGAATGTTAAAAACCCTTTTTTTGCACTAGGATTTTTACCAGTACTCCATATCAAAAATTAATTACCTTAAAAGTCATCAGGTTTTCATCTGTTTGTCCAACGTCCTTAACTTTAACGTAGAGTAGTTTTTGCTATCAAGAAATATAGCGGCGGGCGAGCAGATAATAAAAGAAGACGTTTTTAAACTTGTTTTTTGTTATAGTGCTATGGACAGTAGCAATTAACTAAACCAATCTTTGGAAGTAGTGTTTCCCAACATTTTTTCTCGCAATCCCAATTTTTGAAATTTTGGGCATCCCCGTCTCCATCTTTGGCCGTAAGATTATAAGGTTATCGTCCGACCTGTTCTAAAAAATTGATTGCACTAATATTGGGTCACAATCTAATCATAAGCAGACTAACATTTTCATTCAATCCATTCTAGAACAAAATTGAATTGCAACTTCCAAATAATAAATATCCATAGCAGCCACTCCAGCCGTAGCAGCCATGAGCTTTTCTGCCAGCAGCACAAGACTTCGTGATGCAAGCTTTCCAGCAGTAAAAGTCCGATAAATCTGTTCGTTTTGTTGATCGCATTTTGTTTTTCTTTCGCTATTTTCACTTAATTGTGCTGCTGGCAGAAAAGCTCATGGCTGCTACGGCTGGAGTGGCTGCTATGGATATTTATTATTTGGAAGTTGCAATTCAATTTTGTTCTAGAATGGATTGAATGAAAATGTTAGTCTGCTTATGATTAGATTGTGATTGGGTGCACCAAAAAAAGCCACTTTTTTATCGGCCTGCGTAAATTTTTAACCTGAATCATCCTATTTTTTCTCAATATAATTATCTTAAACTGAATTCAGTTTTTATTTTATTCAGTGTTCCTAATTTCTCTATAAACTTTCTATTCTACAAACGAGTGTAAAATGTGATCAGTAAATTTTAGTTTGATGCTTACTACACAGCTCAAATCTGAAAAAATTGAACAAATTTTGTTAAACAAGAAAAAAAACATCACTCGAAAATTGGTGTTCAACATAATCTTAAAGTAGATAAGAAAAACATTACGGATAGAGACATGTCTTTCTATCTAATATAAAGTTTCCTTGGATAAAATTTTAAAAAATAATACATATTTACCTGTGCTGTGCACTAAACAATTTAAGAAAAAAAAAATACTAGTAGAAGGTTTAATACAAAACACAACTAAAAAAAAGTCATATAAAAATGCATGCCCTATTCTTTAATCAATCAATCAATCAATATAAATAATAAATTTAAAAGTAAAGAATGATACTGGAAAATATCACGCACATTTTGTACATAGAGAATGAGATAAAACATTTATTACAAAAGATTAAGAAAATATTCTTAACTACTTTTAGTCACCTGTCAAATCATCAGTCCATTTTAAGCAATACTAAAATGTTTGTTAAAAAAAAAAGAAAACTCGATAGGAAAATTTTCCTTTCTCATCAACAAAAATGAAGAAGAAAAAAAGCAAGAAAATAAAATCACAGCGAATTAAATGTAACAGAAATTATAGAAAATATATCCGTACACTAGTTTATCAAAGTTTCATCATTACTGTTCATTGAAGAAAAGAAATTATTAAAAACAATTAAAAATATTATAAGAGAATGGAAAAAATTGAAAAAAAAAGTATATTTCTTTATACGCATATTATTATAAATATTTTATCAAAAATGAATGAAAAAAATCAGAGAATTATTTAATTGGAAAATAAATTGTGTCTTACCAGTTCATATACAGCAAGTGTTGTTTTTAAACGCGATTCAGTTTTACTTCTCCCTAAAGGTGCCGCTCCACATGAGAGTAAATACGCGACTAACTCTCAAAAACTCTCGAGAGAAAGTTAATTTCGGCGAATTTTCTATCGCTACTAGCGAAATTGAGCTTCTAGCGTTCTCGTGAGCTACTAGCGAAATTCAAACGCTGTTCGTATCTGGCGAGCTACTCTCCGAGAGTTCAGTGGAGGCCTGTTGACTAGATAGAAGAATCACTTTTGAGAGCTCGCAGAAACTAGCTCGCGAGTTTTTGCGAGTTTCTGCGAGCGACTCTCAGAGACGTGTCCATTTGCGAGTAGCTGCTATCGAGAGGTTCTCGCCGACATTTACTCTCATGTGGACCTTAACATATTTTTGATGGACCGTGTGAAAACAGAATTAAGCCTAAACCCCAATTACGCGTTCGTGCGTGCGGCATGATTTTTTTTTGGCATCTAGTAGTTGTCACCGCGTCTAAAAGTAGAAACTGAGCCTACTCTACGCGGCACGGACGCGGCAACGCGTCTGAGCAACGCGCAATTATACATTTACTCATTTAAATGCGTAGTTTTTACCTTCACCGCGTGGGTGCCGCACGCACGAACGCGTAATTGGGGTTTAGGCTTTAAAGTGGAAGATCCTGTGAAGCACTTTATGAAATTAAAGAACGCCTCACTGTCACTGTTTTTCAAAAACTCGTCCATAAAATCAGTTGTCCATAAAATACGACATGCCAATTTTAGACTTTTCGGACCATCGTCACAATTTTTCGCGAATTTTTTGTTTTTTTTTTTGGTGTGAAGTGTGATACCCCCTGAAGGTGTGACGTATTTTATGGACAGCTCCTTCGATGAAATTCGCTCAAATTTTGATCTACTGGCAATAAAGAACCATGCAGGAAATAGCGTTTTTCGTGCCCCTGGGTTAACTTCTGAACCCGTGTAGTTTTCACTTTGGTTGAATACTTTTTGGAAAGGGCACAGTCTCTAGTTTCATTCATATATGGCTTCAATAGCCACCTAATTGCAGGGGGATGGTTAGGGGTTAACGAACTTTTTTGTGATTTTTCACAGAAATCATTGCAGAAATCACGAGAAAGTTCGTTAACCCCTCACCATCCCCCTGCAATTCGGTGGCTCTTGAAGCTATATATGGATGAAACTAGAGACTATGTCCTTTCCAAAAAGTATTCAACCAAAGTGAAAACTACTCGTGTTCAAAAGTTAGTTTAGAGGGGCAAAATCGTGCATCGTTCTTTGTAATAAGAGTTGCTTCTTGTTTTCATTAGTCAACTTTTCCTTCTAAGTTCTTAAGGAAGTCAGTGATTTTCGTGTAATTTAACGGCGTAGGCGTGAATATACTATACATCCCGATTCTGATAGTCGTGTCGTTTTCGACTAGAGTCGTTTTACGTGTTGTTGTTGGTATAAAAGCACTAACAACAACACGTAAAACGACTTATCGAAAACGACACGACCATCAGAATCGGGGTGATAAGCATTACTTGTGTTTTTCTCACAACACTTGTGTTTATCTTACTCTCAGAGTCAGTCGGACCTTTTTGGTCTCTTCGGCCGCCCGCATTCTATGCGGCATTGATTTTCCTTTAATCTTTCCAAACATTTTCTCATCAGTGGCGTAGCTACAAATTTGGTATCCCCTGAAAACTAAAACCAATTGGCCCCCCCAAAAAGTTCTGGCACTCCTAGTTACGCCGCTGATCTATCAAACATATCACAAAATCGAAACGAACCGGAGTTCCCTGTAGATATTAAAAAAAAACAGTTCAAAAATTTGTATTCTCTAAGAGTTTAGCACGACTGTAAATTTGCTTATCAACAAACTTGCATATATATTTTCTAAACTATGGAAAAACACAGCTTTCAACTATAGATCCCCGTACCTCTAAATCGCACAATTTAACCGTTTTTGACTAGCAAAATATTTTGTACATAAAAACTAGAAGTGATTTTGTTGTTGTACAATAACCAACCCTATTTCTATTGCTTTTAGTCACATTTTTCCAAATATTTTGTTATAATTTTTGAGAAATTACTTTTTGTTAAGTTAATTTAATATTTTTATCTATTTTTTTGTTTATTTTTTTAATATTTTCGATGTTGTTTTTCTTTTTTTTTAATTAATTTTGTTTTGACAATTCCGTTGACTCTGCTCCCTGCTTGTTTTCATCAACCCAAATTCCATTTCCCCCATTTCGAAAATCCCCTCGTCAAATCATTTCAGAGTTCAATAACTGAAGACAACCGTGAGGCTTACAACAGTTTGATTGAGAGGAAATCGTCGCTGATTGGAGCGTTTGAAGCAATCAAGGATAAATGCGATCCTTCGGAGTTTAAGTTGGCAGCGGCGAAGACTCTTCCGAGAAGATTTGCTAGTTTCGATGGCAGCAGCAATCCATCGAAATTGATGGTTGACTTGAGGGGTGGTGCCAAGGAGGCTGATTTGCCAGCCCCAATGCAAACGGCGCCACGACCTACGACACTTCCGTTTCGTGGAATGAACAAAATTAAGAAGAGTGAACTGTTAGACTCGAATCCGCTGCGAATTCTGCGAGATAAAAACTTCCCGATAATACGACCTCGGGCAAAAGTCGCCCCATCCAATGAAGACGATGAGAATGCGAATCCGTTGAAGTGTTCCCAGGATGGTAGCGACAATAGTTCGGTGTGTGAGAGTCCAAGCTATCTAATTAACACGTCGTACACTTTTCCCGACAGCGGAAACTCAACAGCTCTGCTTTCTCCAGGTCAAGAAAGTCCAGACAGTTCAAATCTAATACCCCTTCCACCACGAGATCGTACAAAAATCATGCAGACCAACGTCAAGCGACATGTGAGGAAACATCCTCTGATCATCCCAGCATCTGGTGTTCAACGGACTCTAAACAAAGTCACCGCTCCAGTCGATGAAATGCCGAAATTTCCTTTCCCTGGCACGCAAATCGATAGCAATTTAAATCATTTGACTAGCAAATTTTACAACAGCGAATCATCAAAAATGGACGGTGCGAAAATGCGTAAAATTACTCAAGAGCCAAAGGCGTTGAGGGGTGGTTCGAATTCGACTGCCCCGATTAAGAAACCTCCACGCACTGGAGCTGTTAATTCCTTGCGAAACTACGAAAATGTCGACGATATTCAAATTAATTTGAATGAAACCAACACAGATTCGGCGTCGTTGCATTTCGAATCAATTTTAGAGGACGATTTCAATAAAGTTGACGTCGTCGCCTCACCAGACGTGGTCGACGGATTTTGTCCGTTCGCCATTCAAAAGGACCTCTACAACAAATCCAAAGAGGTAGATTTCGACAGCACGAAAATCTCAGGCTTATACGTCAACGAAGATGAACTGCGAAATTTGGACATTGAACGGAAACGCGTTGAATTCTCGCAAAAACACCCAAAATATGTCCAGCCGAAGAATGAACTCGCCTGTAATGCGCTTTTCAATAAAATCAGGGAGTCTGTGGATTTGGCATCACAGGAGGAGATTACTGGCGTTGAGAAAAGAAATACTCTGTATTTCAATGAAACTTCGGTTGATGATAACCCAACAGAGGCTATGGGAAGTCGTGATGTTTTGTCCGGGAGCGATGAAGAGAAAGAGATGGAAATGAGACTCAAGGACTCAAATTCGGTGAGCTGCGAGGATTTGTTGGAGTTCTCTGACAAAAAACCGAAGGGATGTGAACGAGGAGTTGATTCCGATGAGGTTCGGATTATGTCGAAAGTACTGGGAAAAGATGTAAGTAGTATTTTGTTTTCATGAGGTCAAAACCAGTGGCGTAGCAAGGGTTTCATTTTTCTAGGCTCAAATTTTCAAGATCGTAACATTTTTCTAGGCTCAAATTTCAAGACCTTTTTTGGGTTTTAAATTTTAACACCTTTTTTTCGTGAATAAAAATTTGCTGCGCTGATTCCCTTCACACCCTTTTTCCCACGTCTCTTCCTTACTACGGCACTGATTTGTGACTACTTTATGATTTATTTAAAGAAAAAAAAATTTAAACATAAATTTTGTCACGTTTTTCAGGTCCCACCCGAAAGATGTCTCGTCGCTCTCGAGTTTATCAACTGGGATGTCCACAAGGCAATTAAAGTTATTAAATTGCAAAATATTTTACCAACAGCGAATTTAGATTTGGACGAATCTGTAGAGGCTTTACAGAAATATGACTGGGACCTCCAAATGACGGCATTGAAATTGAAAGGTTTTAAATAACGTAAAAAATACTTTTCAGATTAGTTTTCTTCATAAACAGTCAATTTCTAAGCAGCTAAAATTCATTAATCACACGAAAATAGAAAAATTCATAACAACTCGTCTCAACTAGAGACAGATTTCACCTATGCCCATGTTCTCCCATTAAAATGTCCCATGAAGACAGCATGCTTCAGAAGTATTTTATTGTTTTGCACAGAAATGTTTTGAAAAGAAATGGTCATTTTCATGCCAGTACATTGACACAGCCGAAATTCATCTCCCGTGAAGGCGTTGGATAGAGAAATGCGACAAATTTATGAAATCATCTTATATTTAATCAATCATTATTATTCATTTATTAATCAAGTGCCAACAACATTTTGTTTCTTGTTCAAATATAATTTTTGTTTGCTCATCAGAAGTATTCAAAAGTAACAAATTATGTATTATTAATCTAAGTTTAAAAACAAAACAAAAACAAACAAAAAAATTATTATTACCTAATCGTGTTTAAGTTTTATTTTGCATGAGGCCTATTTAACTTACATAACAAATTGTATCTACGAGTTTAAGTAAAGATAAGTTTTAATTTTAAAGCAGCTGGCTGCCTCTTGATTTTTTTTCATTCAAAGTACATAACGATTTTTTTTTTGTTCTTTTCATTATTCTTTTATCGAAAATTAAAAGTTTTTTATGACTCTTGCCGCGACGTAATTATTGTTTGCACGTGAAGATTTTTTTTTTATTATATTAGACGTGTTCACAACAAATTTATTTAAAATTATTATTGAAATAGAAGCTCAATTGATTGAATTTATTCAAAAAGCAAGGAAAAAATGTTCTTTTTTGCTCAAATATTGTTTTTAGTGTTTTTAGTCTAAACGCACAAAGAAACTGCATATCTTTTTTTAAATATTGCTCAGTTTTATCATTTTTATCTTTTAGTAGAAGTTAGATGAAAAACTGACTTAATTTTTATCAAAATTTTAACGCGATTTTATCCAATTTAAGGATTTTTTCATACTCTAAATGAGAATCATTCATATCGTAGTATATTAGATTTAGTATACCGTTTGTAACGCATCGAACCAATCGTCGGACATTAAAAAAAATTACAAACCGGGGCACCAATCATGTATTCCGACGCGTCTCTGTCTTTCGACTTCGACGCAGCTTTTAACTCTTGACTTCGCCATATCAGCAGCTTCAAATTTCCTGGAGTGACAGTCAGAATCACGTTTCGATTCAAAGTGACGATTCCGCGAAATTTCAAGCTGCAGATATGGCGAAGTCAAGAGTTAAAAACTGCGTCGAAGTCGAAAGACAGAGACGCGTCGGAATACATGATTGGTGCCCGGGGTTTTGGGATGACGTCCGTTTGTCCCTCCGTCCGTAAACACCATAACTTTCGAAAGAATTGAACTAGACTTTAAATTTCTTACAGTTGCATTTCTCGTAAATAGTAAGTTCTTGAACTGGTAAAATCGGACCCTTTCTCCCCACCTCCCCCATACAAACGAAGCAGTTTTTTGCAATTTTCGCCCCACATAAAAAAGCATTTTTTTTAATAAAAAAATTGTCTGCCCTCATATAAAATATTTGACGTTTGGCACCTGGCAATTGTGGCTTTTCTTATGTTTCTATTTTATAATTAGCAAAAACCAACATTGATTTGTACTGAACATTTCCAACGAAACAGAATTGTTATTGTCAATTTTATTTGTTAATTAAATCGCTCGATACGAGAATTCATAAGTTCATCTATTTATTATAATTTCTAATCGTTTTTTATCATTTTTTTTTAAATTTTGACTAAAATATGTTTGTTTTCAAACGAAATTTTTATACATTTTCGTAACAAATTACAAAATACTCTGTTTAAACTGTGAAACCTAGATGAAGTACTTATTAGATTTTAGTAAATAAGTGTCAAAATATTTTTTAATTAAAAGGTTTTTTTTATTAAAATAAATTAAAAGCTATTGGCGTAGTTTTATTTGTTCTTTTTTTTTATAAGCGGCTGTCCATAAAATTCTTCACATTGTTTAGAAGTGAGGGGGGCATCTGCATTGAATAATATAAAAAATCGCGGAAAAGCGAGACGCAGGAGCGAAATTCAAAAATGTAAAAATTAGCGCAAAATATATATCTCTCCCCCCTTCAATTTCCTTTCCTTAAGATGTCCTGCGGCACATTTTCCTTCGTCCACCCTCCCTCTTCGGCACGACTTCCGATTACAATGCTATAGAATCGGTACAACTAATGCCAATTCTTACGTTTCTAGATCTCAATCTTTCAATTTGATTTTTTTAAATTGAAATCTTTAAAATTCTTACCATAAAAAGTTATTCTTTCAACAAACATTATACAAAGCAAACACATTGCTCTTATGAAAAACAATTTATTCGAATAAGTAAATTACATACAGGTTATAAAATATCCAAAAATATAGATCTATCCAGTCGTGTGCAAAATAAATAACCTTTAATAAAACTTCTTTCCTATTTACAACCACCAATTTCATTAAAAAAAAAACTACATACAACATTGACATCAAGTTAGCTTCACCTTTCGGGGACGCCCACGCATCGAAGTAGTTGTTGTCTCAACTACGGGCTTAGTTTTTCGCAGCGATCGTGCATTCGCTGGATTTGTTGATGGTTTTTTCGGTGTACTCTTGGCGTCCGTTTTCTCATTGGTTTTCGCCGCTACAGGACCAGAACGATTGAGCCGTTTTAGAACAATCGGACTATCTACAATAGCCCCCGATAAGAATGCTCTTCTTCGTGTTATGACATTATTCAACTGATGATCAATTGCGCTCTTCCGGCGTGTCGTCGGTGCCGATTGATTCAAATCTGTGATATTGGGTATCTTTAATACTATGGGCTGCGTAGGTTTCGATTGATTTTTCGGCCCATCATTTCGTGTTTTACGACGCATCGGCAAAGAAGCAGCCGCCACTGCTGGTAAGGATGATGGATTTTTATTTTGCTCTGCCGTTTTACGCGTTGAAGGGGTTTTTGGTAGTTCATTTAATTGCGTAGATTTTTCACTGTTCGATTTTGAGGAGCCCGCATTTTCTTTATTGCCAACTTTTGCTGGTTTACTTGCAGATTTTGTTGGTTCATCAGACGTTTTTGTCGAACCCTTTGCAGCGGGTGTTCTTTTATTGACTTTCTCGCTGGTTTTGTCGACATTCGATACCTTATTCGCGATTGTTGTCTTCTTAGCGACATTCTCATTATTTTTCGATAATTTTTCCTCGTTTGTTGCTTTCTTTTCAACGATTTTCGCATCAGATTTCTTCTTACTAGTTTTCACCGTGTTCTTGTCTGAAAATTCAATACTTTTTCTCGAAATTTTTCTTAAAGGTCTAGTACTTTCATCACCTGAAGCGCTGGCAGGTGAGAATGACAATATAGCGCGACGTTTCAAGTTTCTCAATGACGGGGTCTTCTCAGCTGTTTTTCGTGTCTAAATGAAAATTCCTTAGCAAGTCATAAACACAAGAAATTGATAAAAATTACCAAAACTTTCATCGTACTATTAACTGGTCCTCGTTCGTTTGGTGTTCGATTTTTTAATCGACTGGCCTTTTGAGAAATACAATAAATTTTATTTAATTTATTATTTTACTAAATATTTACTAGGGCCTAAAATTGAAAATTTAATTCTCTATAGCTTAATACTATTGAAAATGCTTTACTAAAACTAATAGATTGCAATAAAAATTAATGAATTGGTTTTGGGTATCAGCATTGAAGTCCAGATTGTTGATCTTAAAAGCCAACGTCAGTCTAGTGGCGTAACTACAGATTTGGGGCCTATTGCGAAAATAATCAGGCACCTAACAGTCAAGATTTTTGGTAATGAAATCATACTAATATATATAAAAATGAGTTGGTGTCTGTCTGTCTGTCTGTTCCTCTTTCACGCAAAAACGGCTGAACCGATTGCCTTGAAATTTGGCATGAGTGTCTGTGGTAGTTCTGGTTCCAACATAGGCATACGGAAAAGGACCGCGAGGGGTGGGGGGAGTAAGGGGAGGGGGTAAAGTGATTTCTAAACTTAGTGTTTGCGCTATGTTACTCTTTCACGGGGAAACTACTGAACCGATTGGCCTGAAATTTGGCATAGATGTTCGTCGGGGGTCCAGCCCCATCATAGACCCACTAAAAGTTTTTAAGTTCTTTCCGGTTTTCTTCGTATTCTAAAACTTAGACAAAAAGCTTAACCCAGCAAAGACGGGTATGCAAGGTAGTGACCAATAAATCCTAAATTTTATAAATATAAAAATAAACTTTTTTTTATTAATCTTTCCGTAAGGTCGTTTTTTTTGACAGACAGAAAATTTGAAGACCTTTCTTACGGATCCATTCTACATATTAAAAAAGATTTTCAAAAAGAATAGAAAATCTTCACAAAAAATAAAGCCATTTTCGGACTTTAATATCTTTCAAAAGCCGTAATTCAAAAACAATTTAACCGATTGAGAACCGATTGATTCCTAGAGAAGAGGAGATAGGGAGGAAGGTAATTCTGTTGAACAAATCATGTAATTCTATTGACTGTGTTCAGACCTGGATGTGGTGTATTTCGCACGAATGGGAACAAGGCGCGTAGGATATGGCGACCGAAACTAGAAATTTCAGATGTACTGGCTGTGGTTCACTAAACTGAAACCTTTTTATTTTTGTAGCCACTTGTGTGCAAGCCATCGGATAAACGTAGATTTTAGTGTTTTCCCTGTTCCCTAAAATTGTGTGAAAATAACGACGAAATGAAAGTCACGAAAGATAACACGTCAAAATGTGATCCGCGTATCTCAAAGGACTTGCAATCTACTGTCGCGACAGTTTTCCCGACCCGGGACTCAAAATCTCGATTAGACAAAAATTTCTCCCATTAAAATCACAAAAAAAGATCCTTAAAAATGCCTTCCTTACAAACTCTTTAAACAGCAGAACATTGTCGAAATTTATGTATTATCGAGGCGCGGTGTTTAAAGTAAAAAAAAACTGAACAGTTCAAGTGATTGTTAGTAACATTTTAAAATCTGACGATAAAAATCTCAACTAAACCTCTCCAATTTACATTCATTTTTTACAGAGAATATCTTCAATAAAAAACACTACTGAACTAACTAAATTTCAAAACAGATTAGAAACTGTTCATAAAATACGCCACACGTTGATGGAAGGCGATAGTGTGACAGCAATACTAAACTCCATTTAAAAAAAATCCCGAAAATGTGGGAAGCGGATGGGGAAAAGGGCTCCGAAAAGTCGTGGCGTATTTTATGGACAGCTTAACGACTAATGCAAACAAACATCTAAATGAATATCTACTTTATTATAACAAATAAACAAAATTATTTTATTCTTTTTATGATTTACAGCGAAGATTGATAAATTTTAGGGAGATTTTCTTGCTTTCAATTTACATTAATCTAAAATCCTTAGGCAAACTTACCGTTGACGATGTTTTAACAACTAACGTTCGATTGCGATTCCGTCGATTTCTTTCTTGCGGTGAGACGGGAACTACATCAATCTGTGGTATTTTAAGAAAATTATTATCGCGATAAAAAATTTTATACAAGTTTCAAAATAACATACCGATACGTTAGCTTTTCTATTCTTCATTGCAGCAGTCCTTACCGGACTTTGCGATGGAAGAATTATTTGTTCATCATCGTCATTGGATTTTCCAGAATTCTGTTTCTCCGCTGCTGCTATTTCCTCTTCATCTTCACTTTCTGGCAGTATCAGCGGCTCCATGCTATCCGTGTCTTTGTCAACTGACGAATTCGCACTCCTGATATCGTCGTCATCGTTGCTCGAACTGTTATTCTTGTCGTTGTCACTCGTTCGCAGGGATTTATTATTCGACTTATCGGATCTAGTGGACCGTGTATTCACACCAGGAGTTGTAATTTCTGTTTCAGGCTCGTTCGTTTCGTTAATTGATCCCTCAGAAGCGGTTCGCACTTTCTTCGATGCTTCCTCTTCCGTCGATGTTTGCCGCGAGTGCAACGATTTTCTCAAGTATCGTAAATTTGGTGTGTTTGCTGTACCAAATGTTGTTGGAGTTGGGAGATCTTTTGGACTGCCTGCTTCTTCTGCGCCCACAGAGTTCGCTTGCATTGAACTATTTGCAGTTCTGTTTATATCTTCATTGTTTGCGCCTACAACTGTCCGGTCTTCGTTTTCGAGTGACTCCTCAGATTGATCTTCTTGTTCGGCATTCTGTAGTGATGGCACTGACACAGAATTTTCAACAGGATTTTCCTTATTTGAAATGTTTTGATTATTTTCAATATTTTCATAATTTATTTCATTGTTATTGGCGATTTTTTCGTCTTCTTCATCAGACGACGCTTCTGCGTTTTCCTAAAAAGAATGTTTTATTCAAGCGATATTGTTCAAAATGATTAGAATCTATGGCGGGGTGAAAAGGAAGCGGGGCGCAAACAGGATGGTCAGACCCAGTAGCCAGTAGCGTAGCAAAGTGCGCTTTCCACGGCAAGTCCCGGTGGTGGAAAGGAATTCACATATCAAAGTATCATAACATTTTTTCTAAATTTTCGATTTTCTAAATTTATGCGAAATTTTTTAGTGAGAGGGAGGAGGAGGAGGTTAAGACGCCACCAATCCTTACTACATCACTGGAATGACCGATCCACATTATCAGAGATGAGAAAGTTTGGCCAATTCAATATTTTTTTTTTTAATTGTATGGAAACCAATTAAAACACATCAAATTTTCGCGAGGGTGAAATCTTTATACGCCAACCTCACACAAAAAATCTAGAAAAAGCTCAGTGAAGGGTGAGGGGAGGGCTCAAAGAACCGAAAATTATGATCAGGTATTTTATACACCGCCCCTATCGTCTGTGCGCTTAGGGTTAGAAAGTTTCGCGGGAAAATTATTTATGAAAAGAATTACACGTAATTAGCGTTACCTCTTCTAATCCATCTTCCGTGATATTCCGTGTGCTTGTCAATACACGCGAGTGGATGCCATCAATGATGTCCCGGAAATTCTCAATGTATTTTGCAATTTTCGTATCGATGGAACACTAAAAAAAAGAGTTTATATTCGAACAAAATTCATCTTTCATCAAACACAATATTTTTACCTGCAACAACTTCTCACATAACGTTTTCATATTTTCTTTCAGTATTAAATCGTCGGCAACAGAAATCTCTAACGTTACCAACTCCTTTGATAAAATTCTCAACAGCTCTTTGTTAGCGATGTTATTTTGCATTTCCTGCAAAAACGATGATGCGATCGTATTATGAATATTTACTCCGTTTGTACAAAATATTGACCTCGTTGAATCAATAACGAATCGCAGGACCGTTTCAGGTTTGATTTCACGTAATGGACTGTCGTATGGTGCACCAAGAATTGTGGAAACAGTTGGTAAAAGTGCCAACTGTAAATACTCTTGCTTTTTAATTTTTATCAAATTCTCAAAAAACACACCAAGCCGCTGATTGATCTCGGGCTCTAGAAAAATCAAATGGAAGAGGTTGTCAGTTTTTTTTTAAAATACATCTTTTGTTAGATGGAAATTACCAGTGGCTGGATTAAAGTATTTCAGTAGTAATTTCTCCATAATGTCATCGTTTTTTATATGACCGTGGAGTATAAGACGGCAGAAGCCATGAATTAATGCGGTGTAAATGCAGACTTCTTCGCATGTGTCCAGGAAATGAGACATCATGTACATTAGATCGACACCTAAAAGTAATGGGAATAAAATTCCGAAGAATTGGATACAATTGGATGCAAATAAAAAAAAAATGACTGGTTCTGCGATATTAATTTCTTTAAAAACGAAAAATTAGCATTACGTTTTTATGAACAGCCCCAATCACATTTTTTTCCTAAACTGCTTTGGAAATCTTTGATAAAAAAAACTTCAAAAACTTACCAAAACCAGTTGAGGATGACGTGTTATCATCCTCGCCATCGAGAAACTCATTTGTATTGTACAGTTGTCGTCCCGGCTTGCGACTCTTGTTTTGTTTGTCTTCAATATCGAAATGTGCCAAACCATATCTAAGTGAGAACACAAAAATTATGCTTTAATAGAAAACCAAACGAAATTCCAAAAAAAAACCACTCACCGATCCAGCAACTCAAAAATACATTCAATGCACGTTTTCCATAGGCGAATTATGTGATTTTTATAAAACTGCGAATACAATTCAGTGAATACGTCTTTACTTAATTGATCGTACAGCAAACTGTAAACAGTGCCGCATTTTAGCGCCCAATCACGAATTCCAGCATGACTTGACTCAATTTGGCGACGAATGTAGTCTTTGTACAAAGCACAAACATTCGGTGTAAGGGATTTCACTTTTTTCGAGCACACCATGTAAAATGAAATTTGCAAGCATTTTATTGTAGTCTCCGGTGTCACTCGTTTCGGCTGATGTATGCTTAAAAGCTGCAGATCACGAGTTTTTTTAAGTATATTTACGGATTTATAAAAGATTTTTTCACTTACAGATTTCCCAGTCTCATCCGATGAACACGTTATATTATTTAAAAGTCTCGCATATTCATCGCTGCATACTCGCTTCTCTTCAGTGATTCTCTGAGCATTTACATAGTCCTTCTGTTCAACAAAATTCATTTCTTGCTCCTCAAGATCTAAAATTTTCACTCTCAGCGATGATATTTTCAATTTTAAATCGGGATGTTTATCCAGTAGTTCATCAATAACAGTACGATCTTTGGAGAAGTCATTCGACTTTGTACTATCATCAACTAATTCTGTAACAATGTCGACGAAGAACTGAAATGAAAAGATGTTGCCATTATTTTATTAAAATCTTTTTTTCTAAATCCAAGAGATGTTATTAAAATATGTCTCGCACTTCCAAAGCGGAGAAGGGAGAATGGCTAGCATCCAATTTAAAAGAAATTGAGAAGAATTAACGGGACGTATTTTATGCACAAATCTGTTCTCCTCCTTCATTCCGCGCCCCAAACAAATACCTGAAAACGATCTTCATTGAGTTCGATTAAATTCTCAGCAATTTTTATTATCGCTTTGATTGTGTTTTCCTCCAGATCGTAGCTTCGAATTAAATTCCCCAAAAGTTGTTTCAAATTCTCACGGCCAATTTCATCGCCCAAATCATACGTATTCAGAATTTCCACCAGAGTTAGGAGGGTGTATTTATGTTCGAGCATCTGCCAGCTGTCTTCTTCAGATAATGTTGTGTCGCTACTCTTTAATTGTGCATTGCAATATCTGGAAAAAAAAATATACAAGAAAAATTAGTCGTTAATTCAGAAATGTTTATCGATTTTTGTGCATTTTGACAAGGGACCAGATTTTTCAGATAAAGAAAAAAAGAAAAACCCGAACAAAAGACACAGTTTACAAAAAAAAAGTTTCAAAGGTGCTCCAAATCATCATACTAATATATAAAAATGAGTTGGTGTCTGTCTGTCTGTTCCTCTTTCACGCAAAAACGTCTGAACCGATTGACTTGAAATTTGGCATGAGTGTCTGTGGTAGTTCTGGTTCCAACATAGGCATACGGAAAAGTAGCGCGAGGGGTGGGGGGAGCAAGGGGAGGGGGTAAAGTCATCTCGAAACTTAGTTCTCCCTCTATGTTACTCTTTCGCGGGGAAACTACTGAACCGATTGGCATGGAATTTGGCATAGATGTTCGTCGGGGGTCCAGCCCCAACATAGATCCATTAAAAAGTAGCCAGAGAGGTAGGGGGTAAGGGGAGGGGGTAAAGTGATCTCGAAACTTAGCTCTTCCTGTATGTTACCCTTTCGCGGGAAACTACCGAGCCGATTGGCCTGAAATTTGGCATAGATGTTCGTCGGGGGTCCAGCCCCAACATAGATCCATTAAAAAGTAGCCAGAGAGGTAGGGGGTAAGGGGAGGGGGTAAAGTGATCTCGAAACTTAGCTCTTCCTGTATGTTACCCTTTCGCGGGAAACTACCGAGCCGATTGGCCTGAAGTTTAGCTCCAACATAGACCATAAAATTTTTTTTTAAAAAACTTAACCCGGCAACGACGGGTATTCAAGCTAGTGTAGACATAAAAGGAGAACGTCGGACCACCTTCCTCATGTAAACCTACCCCTACCCCTCCCATATTACTGAAGCCCCCCACCCGTTACATTTTGAACCGTTCAAACGATTGGGATGCGGTTTTTCGAATATCTCGGACAAACTTCTGTCATTAGAAAAAGATCACCCTCTTAACCCCTTCCCCAGCTATCCTCTGAGCATCTGTAGTGCATTTTATCAGCACTACAGAGGCTCAGAAGCTTTCTTGGTATGGTTGTAGCTTTCCCTCAACCGCTGACATACAAGATATCAAAAAATAAATAAAATTAAACAGACAGAAGGGGGCGAATAGGGTTATCAACATTTGTAAAACCTGTTGCTTACCTTGAAACGTAAGCACAAAATGTGCTCAGCTCAGGGATAATTGTATCAATTTCATCTGCTATTTCACTTTGCAAATACTCAATTAAGCACAACCAGAATAAAGTCGTCTCAATTGAGAGTTTCTCTAATGGCACACATTTCTCGAATTCAGATTCTGGCTCCAATGGCACCATCTCAACCAATTCCTCGATTTTTGAACGCCTGTTGAAGCAAAATGTAAACAAAACGGAAATTTTATAAAATATGATTTAAAAAAAAGCCGGTTTGGTAAAACTACGTACTTGAAAATTTCTCCTACAGCCATTTTGGCGATTTTCCTAAACCGGATGATCTCCTGTTCATTCGCATCTAATTTTAAACTTGAGATGAACGAAATTATGTTTTTATTATAAGATTCCAGCCATTGTGGAAGCATAACTGTTGTGACCACCTGAACATTTTATGGAAAAGTAAAAAAAAATTAGCAAAAAAGAAAAAAGACACACAAAAAAGTGTCACTTTTTTTCTTTTAACATTAAAACTTTCTTTGCCACGTTGAGGTGACTTTAACACCGCTGAAGTGTTTGAAATTACCTTTCGAACGCCATCGCATCGATCGTTGAGCCCTTGCTCCAATAAAGTCAGCCGCTGTGCTACTTTGTAGGATTTCGCTGGATAGCTGCTCATCTGCAAATACGTATGACGCCGGACTTTTTCATCGATGTCCCAGAGACGCTCCAAAATAAACGGAATCGTACGATAGTTCCGTCCAATCGACGAAATCACGGCCTGACGAACTTTTGGTGATGGATCCGAAGTCAAATGGAATTGGTAGGTCTTCACGATGATATCGTCGGGATTGTCGGGCACCTGAAGCCGTTGCAAGGCCAAAATTGCTTGCACTCGAACATTTGGACTGAGATCTCGTAAACGACTGATCATGTAGGACATTATCCGGTCGCAAATGTGATCATCGAGAGCGGCTTCATAGCCAAGGAATCGTAGAATCATGTTTGTGAATTGACACAACCGATATCTGATGTGCGGATTCGAACTAACCGTCTGTAAATCATTTATTGGAGTGAAAAATGTTTGAATTCTCCTGCAATTCGCAAAACTTACCGATAAAACCCAGTCAAAGGTGGCTAATAGGACTGGATGTGTGTTCTCGCCTTCATATGAGCTGGCGTATTTGGCACAGAACATCAACATCGTGGTTGCGTATTCGTTTTGTTCGTCACACTGCATTGCGGATTTTATCATTCGTATGAATGTGTAAATAAAAGCGTCGTGATCCATCTGAGAAGATACGATATTTTACGTTACAACTAAAGATTTTTCTGGACAGGGGTGGACCCTGACAAGTGTCGGATATTTAACAGGCCCATGTCCTGCTACTAAAATGACGAATGGACAGACTCTTTCAGGACATTTTCGACCACGGCACCAAAAAATCTCTTAGGAAATGCTGTCTCAAGTTAATGGAACAGGAAATTTTTCCATAATAGAACCGTTACCTGTCCATCCTTTTGGCAATATTCACTTATGAACTAGTGCTTACCTGATTATAAAGCTTCTGCATCTCCTTTACATACTTATTGTGGCAGGTCTCGCTCATCTGGACGTTGTTCATAATGTTAAACATTGGTCCGTGTTGCACTATAGAAGTGTTGGAGGTGTTCCGGATTTCGGCTTGTGCTTCACCCTCGCTGGTTTCATCGTTTTCCTCCACAATAACTGGAATCTTACGTTTTCTATTTCTTCGCGACATTCTGTTGTGATTCTGCTTCAATTTTTTGGTACTTCCTGTGAAATTATAACATTGTTAGTTAAGAAATAGAGGGAAAATGTTTTTCATACAAACAAAAGAAAACGCAAAAATTCTTTGTGACTTAATTCTTTTAACAGAACAACGAATAGTATTTGTCAAAAATGTGGGAAATACAAAAGAAAGGCCCGCTCTAACGGTAAATATTTGAAAAATCCTCTAAGCGTCAGTGAATTGAAGCTGAAATCAAAGATTAATTTTTTAAGAGCGATGCTCGTTACTTACAGTTCTATCTCACAAGATAATTGAATAAAATTACTGACAAAATGTTAAAAACTACACGTAATTGGTAAAAACGGATAAATTAACAGAAATTAGCGAATAATTCTGACACTGAAATTTGTTTGTGGACGCTTCCTGACGGCAAGTTTGTTTATACCAGTTTAAATTTTCAGTGGGGTAAGAGTGGCGGATTTAGTCGCTTGAAAAGTTTATTTATTTTTTGTTTATTTACATTCTCTGGAAATTACTGAAAAACTAAATAAATTCATTTCACTGTAAATTCAAATAAAATATAAAATCAAATAAAAAAATTTGAAATGCTAAAAGTTTACTGTTAAAAACTTGTTCATGTGAGGTGAAATTCGATGCTTTTATTTAATCTTAAAAACTAATAATGGGGCGTTTCTTTTGAATGTGTTTTCCAAACAAGAACTCATTTTATTTTTACTTTAAAGTAAATATTTTAAAAATTGAACAAAAGATTCCTAAATTCCCGAACCCTCGTATGAACGAGTCTTATTTTAGACCAGTTAGAAAAAAGATCTTTCCCATCTCGAATCAACTTTTTGACATTTTTATTCGAAGCGTTTTTTAGGTTATGTTTTGGTTGTGGGATTTCGATTGAGTTGAATTTTTTGAAAAGTAATTAAAATATAATAAAAGAGCAAATAAAAGCAATGTCGGCTGACTACAAAAAACCCAGCACGGAGCTCAAATCATGGAAGAAAATCAACGAGGAGAAAAAGCTACGGAAGAAGAAAATCAAACAGGAGAACATCCTCAAAAAGCTGGACAAGGCGAAGAAGCTGCAAGAATTGGCTGACAGCATCAAGGAATCCTCCACGAAATCAGAAAAACGACCAATTAGTACCGTTTCGATTGCAGTTCCAGGTTCTATTTTAGAAAATGCTCAGTCGGCAGAGCTACGCACTTATGTGGCGGGGCAAATCGCTCGGGCTGCGTGTATTTTCAAAGTAGACGAAGTGATTGTCTTCGATGATATCGGAATAACAAGTCTGAAAAACTCCAAAATGATAGGTAATCGTTTTTGTAGTCATTCAAATTTTTTTCTAAATATTTTCTATTCCAGAAAACCACGAGAAAGAGGAAATGATGCGGAACAGTTGTTTGCAATTGGCCAGAATCCTGCAATATCTCGAATGTCCACAGTATCTGCGAAAATTCTTCTTCCCTCTGCACAATGATTTGAAATATTCTGGTCTCCTGAATCCTTTAGACGCGCCGCATCATTTAAGACAGCAAAGTGTGTTTCTCTATCGCGAAGGTGTTGTGACAGAGAGAAAAGTCAAGGATCAAAAGGGAAGCTACGTGAATAGTGGACTCTTGAATGACGTCCTCGTTGATAAATCATTAACGCCAGGCCTTCGAGTGACCGTGAAAATAAACACTTCACAAGGTATGAATGATGGGCGAGAACATTTTCCTTGAGTTCTCAGTAAATTTATATTTTAGAATTGAAGGCGAAGAAACTGAAAGGAACGATTGTTTCTCCGAGTGAACCACGGCAAGAAACTGGCGTCTATTGGGGATACACGGTTCGGATAGCCAAGTCTTTCTCGCAGATTTTCACACAATCGCCCTATGATAACGGTTACGATTTAACTATCGGCACATCAGATAAGGGTCAAAGTATTCACAGTGTCGAACGGAATTCGCTGCCTTTTGATCACGCCTTGATAGTTTTTGGTGGAGTCCGCGGATTAGAAGCTGCTGTGGAGAACGACGATAAACTAGAGATGAGTGATCCGAAATTACTGTTCGATAATTATTTGAATGTCGTACCTTCGCAAGGATCGAGGACTATTCGAACGGAAGAAGCGATTCTCATTTGTTTATCGGCATTTCAGGAGAAACTAAATCCCAATGAAAGAGCTAAAGAATTCAATCTGGACGAATATATTCCCCAGAGTGAAGATACGGGAGTGAAACAGCATTTTGAAGCTGCAGTTCCGATGAAAGTTGATGCTGTTGACCTTGGTCGTTTTGATTGAATAAATTTTGTTTCTAATGGCAATGTGTTTCTTATTGAACTACAATTCAATTTTGTAATATGAAAAAAAAAAAGAAATTTGGAGATTTCGAATTTTTTTCCCGCTGGTTTTGCGTTTAGAACGTTTTGAGGTTGGCAACCCCATTTTTAGAACTAAGCTGTCAAATTTGTGTATTTTCAATTTTCTTTCAACGTTTCTGTCATACACAGGCTGAAAATCCGCTAAAACACCTATTATTAATCAAAAGTCTTTCTTTAAGAGATAGATAAATGAAAGAAGCAATGTCGGCGAAGGGCGGAGAACCAGAGGGCAACAATTCGACCTATTTGCGACTTCAACAGTCCAATTTGATTCGATCGAATTTACAGAATATTTCGCAGCTGCTCAATACTGGCTTGAGTACGGAGACTTTGGATATTTGCATCAAGCTGATTGAGGCTGGAGTTCATCCCCAAGCGCTGGCGGAAGTCGTCAACCAAATCCGGCAGGAAGTCGCAAAGTTGGAGCAGCCAGAGTAGTCTCGGTTCAAGTATTTTTCATTGTCTCAACCGAAAAATCTTTGTTAATAGACTTTAATCTATAAAAAAATTGTTTTCTATTGTAACTGATGTTTAATTATAACAACCAGAAATGATATATTTAGAGAAGCGCAAAGTGGTAAAGCTACAAACTTCGAAACCCAAGAAATCTGGATTCCGGAGTCAAGTCTTGTGAGAAAAAGCGGTCCAGCGGACAGGAAAAATCGACTCGTTCTTTTAGCAATGGATTTGATAGATATTTAACATAAAATATGCATTTAATCTGTTTGACCGTAATTACAGTGGCGCAGGAAGGCGTCTAACTTCACAAAATTTTGGGCAAGAGACGAAGTGGGAATGATGATACGAAAAGAAGAACGAAAAGTAAAGATTTCATTTTGAAGTTAATGAGGAACGACGTGTGATTAGCTACCTATTCTCATGGGTGATTGGCCCAAAATTTGGCACCAATGTAATCACGGTCTAATGGATTAATGCTTCAATGCAAACAGTAAGATCACAGCAATATCTGCCACTTAATTGCAAAACCCGCTCAAATCCTTTACACATTGAGTGGGGAAGCGGACGCTTCTGCACATTTTTTTAAAACCAAATAAAATACCCAAATGAAGATTTCTTAAGTATTTATTATCGTAAAACTGGGAAGAGTTAAGAGTTCAAAAAATCAACCTAAATTTCATTCTATTTCAAATTCAAAAGAATTTTGTGCAACTGTTTTTTTTTTAAAGAGATCACATGAAAAGGAAAGAAAAAACGTTCACTTTTCAATTTTGTGAAGACTAGTTTTTTTTAAATACGCTAAAAGATCGATATTGTTGAAGATTTCAGTAATAAATTGGCACATAATGTCAAAGCTACAATGATATTTGGCAATTGAAAATTGGAAAAATACGATAATAGATTTCTATAATTAAGATTAAATGCATTTGCACCCCCTCGACCGATATTGCACAGTGATTTATCACAACACGAAGTGCACGCATATAATTTTGTCCGTTCACCAATTATAATACATCCAGGCTCACATTTAACGGCACACTTTCGTTCAAGAGACCAAACTTTCGGCTGACTTGTTGAATTTTCATTACTTAAGACGAGCCGGATTTCTCTTTTCTGAAATTGAAAATTGAAACTGAGCTGAGAGATGTTCAATTAATGTCCATTAAAATATTGGATAAAATTTCTGTTGACTAAAAGCTTACCATACAATTGAATTCATTTGATTGGCATTTTTTTGTAAAGGATGTATTCGCCAGAAAATCACTACAAAGTTCCCCATCCTCCATTGTATGGCATGAATAACAGTGCAAATCGTTGATTTTTTCTTTTGCTCCCTGTGTTTTATGAACAGTATTCGTTAGAGATTGACAAACGCCTGTGAATAGATAAAATTTCAGCCATTAATTTATACACCATTTCAATTATAATGACTATATTTATTTATTGAGATTTAAAACATAATTTTTCCCTAATATCAGTGGGAAGGATTATGTTAAAAACTCTCTAAAAAATTATTTTAAGTTCCAACAATCGTAAATTTTTTTTTTTTTAAATGTATTTTGCTTCGATTATCATTCAATTTCGTTATTCATACATTTCTAACATTTCTCCAACCAAACATCTCACTATCAGAAAAACATGGTATCGATTTTTCACAGTTTTAAAGTTGATCAATGTTACCTGAATGTAAACCTAATGCAATTATTATGAGATACACTAGCATCTTATTATATTTAAATTGATAAAATTACTTATTAGATGGCGTTTTGTTATAATTTACACATTATTATTGGTAAATATTAGATTTATTGAAAATCCAACTGACTGACGCAGATAACGAATCTGGCGATACACTTTTTGCCCATCCAGATCTTCTCAAACTGCATTCATTCTACGTTTTGATATAGTGTCGTGGTTTTAACTGATTTCTCAAAAATAGACGAGAAGTTTTTTGATTTCGTTTTCAAAATTAAGAGATACATCAAAACAGCACGAGAATTTTTTTTGTATTTAGAATTTTAAAAAGTAAATAATGAATAATTGTTGTAGAGACGAAACCTTGACTGTCTGTAAAAGATATTTGCTGTGTAAAAATTTAAAATTACCGCACAACCCTTTTTTTCTTACCATTTTTTATAAGTGTTCTTTATTGTTTTGCGAAACAATCGGATAACTTGTTTTTGGCTGAGTAAAAACAAGCTTTTATGCTTGTGTGTAAATGGTATTGGCGCTTTTTTTGGTAAAAAAAAGGTTAAATATCTCGGTACACAGATGAATTATAAATTAACCTGCATTAAGGCCAGTCCTACGATTGATTACTTAAAATTTAGGACGGAAAATTTAGAACTTCTGTAGTGCAATCCTAGATTGCAGTTTAAAAAACTCCAAGAAAAACAACTTTGGTTTATTAATTCGCACACTAAATTTGTCTACATGCAAGGGGTGGGCGAAAATTTTCGGTGGAGACGGTGGGGACGACCCATCCAATGGCGAAAATCACGCGCTCTAACGGGTCAGGAGATAGCAACTAAGAAGTAGGGGGAACATCTCAATCTAGGATTTGAAATAGCCATGAATAAAAAGTTTCAGAAATAAAAAAAAACTCGCTTTTTTTAATCATTCATATTTTAATTACTAGCACCTAAACTTCATCTCTTTAAGTGGTATCCACTTAATATTTTGTTTACGAACAAATTCTTCCCGTTCAAGTAAATCAAGCATTTTCACCTGTTGTCTAACATAAATTACTAAACGTTCTAATTTCTCATAATCCGCACAATTTTTCTCGAAGAACCTTCGCCACAAGGCACCCGCCAGTATTTTATCATCAGACATAATGCCCTCGTCGTAGGCTATCAAAGCGGCCTGAAACTGTTCCGATAGGGTTCCGATTTGTGCTTTGGTACCTGAAGGATTGTTAGCCTAAAAATTGCCATGGAGATTAATATCTTTTTGCGGCACTATGAAAATTCGATAGGTACTTACGCCCAATTTTTTAGCTCGTGTATTGACATCAGCCCACATTGCTTCCACGATGCAGTTTCGCATAAATCGTCCGTCTTCTCCAGACTCCGAACCCTCGGCCATTGCCCGCATCAACAACATCCACACGTGAAGTTCAGTGACCAAAAACCACGAGTTAAAAGTGTTTGGTAGATTAAAATCGCTGAAAAACTCCAGATAATTGATCTTATCCGCTACTGTTTCGTAGAGGAGAAAGCTCCAAACACGAAGGCGCTGAAAATGTTTTGTACTATTAGTAACAGCTGTATATTGAATTCAAAGATCAAACTTACCGACTTCATGTTTCCGCCGAAGCCCACTTTCTTTAGCACTTTTTTTACTAGTCCTACATTTTCTTCCGGATGTATTGTGTCTGTCGTGTAACGATGACCGAGTATTTTAAAAGGGACACTGGCCTGTTGTGTTTTTAAAGAAGCTGCATTAAATGTTACCGGAAGGCGAGTTGAATTTGGACAAAACTACAAGTTCAAGTTTACATAACAATATAAAAGCGGGGTTATGAAGGGTGGTTGTCCCTAAAAAAATGCAATTATACTCACCAAGGATATATTTCCTATTGTCCTTAATTGTCGTAAAACAGTAGTCCTCATTGCATTAGTTTAATTCAGCAAACTTCTCAAATTACGAAGAGATAATCCAAATCAAACTATCGCCGCTGCTTCATTTTCAACTGCTGTCAAATTTATCTAACCAAAGGCACATTTTCACCGAGCAACAAAAATCCGCAATTATCCTTATGTCTCAGACGCAAAGTGGATTTTCCCATATAAGAAGCACAGGAAAAAAGTCCTAATAAACAAAGGTTTAATCAGGTATTGAATTTTTATTGACAAATTGATTTACAAAAAGGCTTTTTTTTAAAGAATTAATGGGTGTCTTGTCGCCTTTTAATCGGAGAAGAGAACTTTTTATTTGTTTAATTAAATCTTATCATAAAGAATCGACTTCAAGAATCAGCCAACGAAAAAAAGATAATAAATTTTATTTCAATCAACACAAATCAGCTGTTCGAATATTTTACTACGCAGAAAGTGATGAGATTTTTGGATGAAGAAATTTGATTTTAAATTTGAAAAATCTTTTCTTTTGTAAAAAAAGGTGTTCTTTTAAGGTCAACGAGTGGTTGAACAATTCTTTAAAACAGTTGAAAAACAAACGGTATGGAGACTGCTTGAATAAGTAGTAAGAAATTGTGTATACTGGAAAAAACGTTGTTACTAGAAACAATTTTAAAGAAGTACTTATTTTCAAGCCAAGAAATTAAGCAAAAAATTAAGGCAAACAAATCCTGAAGCAAAAATAAAAAACTAAAGTTTTTAACCTCGCAAAAGTTTTTACCCAAAACAAAGATCTAAAATTACCCTAAAAATTTTCGCGGTAAAATTCAAAAACTAGTCAAAAAATTAAGCGTTTTTTTTCTAAATGGACGATTCTTGTGAAGATGATTTTGATATATTTTCAGATGAGAATGGTACATTTAAAACAAATCTTCATATTCCAAGGTAAGGAGTTGTACTGGCCAGAAGCTACTTAAAAATAATTTTACACGCTTGCAAAGGTTTTTTTTTTAAGTTCCTCCATTAAAATTAATTTTTTCATAGAAAATTCCTGGATCGAGTAGTAGGAGCTGATGGCGCAATTAAAGAACGCATTGAAACAGAAACGAAGACGGTTATTTGTGTACCAACACCTGGTGAAGAATTTGATGTTTCCATAACAGGTGGACGATGTGTGCTTTTTAAAGAAAAGGTTTTCAATAAAATCTTTCTTAGGATCTACTAAAAAAGCCGTATTTGAAGCAAGAAAACAAATTGAAGAGCTTATCCTAGAATGTAGGAGAAAACATCGATATACGCACTTTCTTTGCGTGCCATTTAACACGGAGGAGATAATGGAGAATTTTAAAAAGTTCAAAGTAAGTAAGAATCAGTAGCGAAGAGTCAGGGTAGACAGCATAGACAGGGCATAGTCAAAAAAACATTATTTACACCCTAAAAAATACAGTGTTATTGCGTAGCAACAATAAATATTAGTATTATCAAATTTTCAATAGTATCTCCCCGTTTATATCCTTTTTTGACTAAGTTCTATCTATGCGGCTTCGCCACTGGTAAGAATCTTGAAATTCTTTTTATTTATTGTGAAATTTCTAGAATGATATCCTTAATGGACCGCCAATACAAGGAGTCGATGAAATTGTCTTTCAAAAGCCCCAGAAACTGCATTTAACACTAGGCCTCTTAACATTAGTGGACGAAGTAGAGAGAAATAATGTCGTAAAGATCCTACAGGAATGTGAAGAAAATGTGATGAAGTATTTAAGTGAAATAGAATTGAAATTTTTATTACTGTATATTGCATTTTTGTAGACAAATAATACAAAAACATGGAACGATATCATTGAACCTTAAGGAACTTGAAATAATGAATAAAAATTCAGCTTCAGTGGATGTTTTATATGGGAAAATCGAATCCGAGCCAATGTTTGAGATAATTGATGGCATTTCCGATTACTTTAAGAGTAAAGGTGTAATGCATCATAAAAATGATAAACTGCACGTAACTTTAATGAATACGAAATTTAAATTTCTAAAGAAACAAAAGAAGAAGAAAATCGACGGACGACCAATATTAGAAATGTACAAAAATATTTCATTTGGAGTGCAAACACTAACGGAAATTCATTTATCAGATATGAGCAAGGTGGCAAACAACGGATTTTACGGCGCCACTGGAGTTCTGAAAGTAGAATAATGCTAAGGACATTTTTTTTATGTTCTTTGTAACATAACCAACACAATTGCAGTTGGATTCACTGCTTCATATTTGTTACGATTAAATACAATTCTAAAAGCAAAGTAGATTTAAGCCGTCAATGTATTTTTGTATGCAATAAATTTCTTGAATCTTGAATCTTTGTAACATATTATGTATTTTGAATACTCGTACATTAAAAATAATTGTTTGAGTTTTTTATTAGTCTTCAATATTGTTAAATCATAATTTAAAAAAGCCAAATGGTTTCATTAAAAAAGAATCAATTTAAAAAATATTTAAAAAGTAATTTATGATTTCTTGAGCATGGCAACATCTTTACAGAATTTGAGGTTATAGAAATTGTTTTGATTGTTTTGCTTGAAATATTTATCAAAAAAGAAAAGTTTAAAAAAGTTAGCTAAACCTAAAAAAAATTTGTACAACAATTGGTTAGTGTCTAAAGCTTCAAGTTGCCATAAAATATACATAGATCAAAGTTTGTCTTGAATTTTTAAGACAAAATTAAAGCAGGTTTTTTCGGTGTATTTTTAAAATAGGTAATAAATATGTTAAAAAAGATTTAATTGGATTCGATAAACACATAATTGTAGAAATGGACGTTCTGAAGCCACCGGTAATTTGGATAGAAGGCCGTTGCTATCGGGTTAATCCCTCATCAATGAATACCAATTTACAATCAGCATCCGGCCCTAGTGAATACATCGAGGATGGTATTTTCAATAAAATTAAGACGCTATCTTATGAAACTGGGTCGAAATCTCTTCAGAGGCTTAAGACATTTTTAGAGGGGGTATTTCTCTAAATATTAAAAAAGGGTGACGTAGAAATTTAACTGTAGTTTGCGGGAAGGGGGAGGAGCTTAGGTTAGTGGGTTGGGGAAAATTTTCTTTAGAAGAAGAGATGTTAATAGTGAGGACCGGATCAAAATTGCTTCACTAGCTTAGAAAACACTAGGGGAAGGGTAATTTTATGTAAAAAGCTCACAAAAAAGTTTAGTCCAAATCGGTTCACTGGTTTTCGAGTTTAAACCAACGGTCAGAAACAAAAACAAACGAGTCTAGTCTTTTTTTTTAACTATCGGTTAAGTAATGTAAATGAAGAATATTTTCCTGGGATAGCCTTTCAATAAAAATGTCCTTTTGCTAAAACCAGGCTTAGTTTTATAAATAAAGCTTTTGTTTAGATTTGTACAACGACGAAGATGGCGATGACTTGGATATTAGTGTGGCTAAAAATGGTCGATTTGAAACATTCTTTCATATTCCTCAGTAATTAAAAAAAAATTATCAAAATTAATTTTCTTTGTGAAAACTGCATACCATTATAATTTTTAGGATATTTCTTGGACGTGTGATCGGCGGCAAAGGAGCGACTAAAAAACGTATCGAAGTTGAAACAAAGACACAAATTTTCATTCCTAAACAAGGCGTTAATGATGATGTATCCATCACTGGTAATATAAGAAAAATCAACAAAAATAAGCTTCAATTCCATCTAATACTCTGTTTTAATAATAAAAATGTGGATTTTTAGGACCTACAAAACAATCAGTTGCAGCTGCGCGTAGTAAAATCCAAGCCATAGCCTCTGATTCCAGAAAAAAACATGGTTTTACACATTTTCTTAGTGTACCTCTAACGGATCGAGAGATTGCAACGAATTTTAAAAAATTGAAAGTATTTTTCTGAAAATTCATCTTTTTTTTAAATATTTAAATCGATTTTTGATTAGGATTCAATTCTATCTGGACCGAGGATTGCAGGAGTCAATGATTTAGTTTTTCAAAAACCAGAAAAGATACATTTAACCATCGCAATGATGACCTTAATAGATAATGAAGATCGAACAATGGCTGCTCAAATGTTACAGGATTGCCAAGAAACTGTGATCAAGTAGTTCCTATTGAGATTTTTTTTATTCAAAATACATTTTTTTCTTTCAGGCCTGTTGTTGAAAAGTACGGCAAACCTATATTAACCATTAAAGGGCTGGACATAATGAACGATGATCCATCGTCTGTTCATGTTCTTTATGGAAAAGTCGATTCAGAGCCACTTCAACAAATATTCGATGGAATAATGGCGTATTTTCGGAACAAAGGTTTCATGCAGAAAGATAGTAAAATTCATGCTACTCTCATGAACACAACATTTAAAGTAAAGTCTGGTGAGAAGAAAGAAAGTTTCGATGTCCGACCTATAATGGAAAAATATGAAGACTTTTATTTCGGTAAACAAACGATGAACGAAATTCAGTTATCTGAGCTGGGTAGTGTTGGCTCTGATGGATACTATGAAGCTATTGGGGTAATAAAACTGTGAAGCTGGAGTTATTTTATTATAGGATTGTTTAAAATATAAAAGAAAATAAATTTTTTACATTGTTGTTACTTTTTACTTTGTAATTTCTACGAAAATTTGAACTTTTTTCAAAGATTGTAAATTCTTACTCATACCAATAGCATTTAGAAAATTTTGGAATGAGATGTAACACCATTTTGGCGGTTGTAGTTCTAATTTGCGAATAAATGAAAATACAATAAAACGCATTAATACATTTTCAAAGTTTATTATTTCAAATCCTTTAAAAAAACCCCTTAATCAATTGATATTTCAATTGATATGAATTCGACCAAAAATCAAGAGGTAGTTTCCAAAAACACAAAATTTTTCCACATTTTTTTTAAAATAAATATGTTTGTTGTATATTCTCATTTTGGAGTAAAAATGGAAGCTCATTTATACAAAATATATTTTTTAGTACAAGAAATCAAAAATTACAGTTTAGGTAAATATAATAATCTTGGTGTACAAATTCTATTGTGCGAAAATGTATGTTTCTTTTTTTAAACAATTGTTTTTTTTAAATTTACTTGAACCTTTCTGGATATTTCAGTTATTGAAAATGTTTTTCTATACGTTGCATTGGTTCAAATGTTTTTTTGTTGTCAAAATTTTGCGAAAAATTGTCATTTCAGTGTATTTTAAACGATTTTCTGTGGTTAAAATTCATGATATACTCTATCTAAATCTCATATCTTACTTTTCACAATACTACATAGAAATTTTCCAATTTATCGCTGCGGAAAAACTGCAGTTTCAAATGAATCGTAATAATTTATATTCGAAAAATTGATAATTATTTCAGAAGAACATTGGACGCAATTAAAAGGTTTGAGCTTTTTCGTCATAAAAAACAAAAGGCAAAGTATTTGTTAAATCCATTAGGTATGTTAACTTTTTAATATATTTATATTTTTCTCTAAATCTGGTATTATGTCAACATTGTTCGGTTAGATTAACAGAAATGTAGTAATAATCAGTATAATATTCAAAGATAGATCGGGCCCTCCAAAATATCAAAGCTTTTACTAGTTGCGACACTGTATGAATTTCTTATTCGTTTTTTTTTCTTAAATTTCAAAAAAAAAACGATTACCTATTTTAAGAGGACGGTAAGATTGCAGTAAATTTTGGTAAGAAATGATAATTTCGGTGAGAAATTGATATGATTTGGAACTTGATTATAATTTCGAATGTTTGTGCGAAGGGGAATTAATTTTTGACGGATTTTTTAATATTACTTGCTCAAAAACGAATGGACATCATTTCCATTACTTCAAAATTCAAGTTTTTACTTGAAAAAACTAATTTCTTTAAATGGTTTATTTCAGAAAATTTTTATGAAAAAGCTTTTTCCCAAATGCAAAGTTGCTTTTACTGTAAACCATTAATATCATTTATTTCATATAAAAATTCATTCTTTCTTTTATATTTTTAAATATCTGATCTCCATTCATGAACGAATAATTAGAAAAATTTACGAAATCTTTTAATAAAAAACTTGGGGGGCACTAATTACTAATTTTACATTAAAAATATTGTAAAAACTGGTCATTGAAATTGAGCTAAAATTTCAAAAATTAAACATAAGCAAAGTAAAAAATTCTTTACTTCGATAATATAATAAAAATTGTTTCAACTGAAATTTTTTTTTAAGAATATACATCTTAATACTCTGTTTCTTTTTATTTCAAAAGTACCAATATATAAATTTCAACGTGAATATTACCTTATTTGATAAATCTTTAACATTAATTTCTCTTTCATTTCACTTACATTACATACACAGATTATAATAATTAGATATATTTTGTTATAGGATACAAAAAAAAACACCTTTCCACACCAAATATATATTTCTTGTTTCATTCTATCTTTGTAAATAATTCTGAGTGCAGGTTACATTAACAAAGTTTGTTTATATTTTAATTTTGTCGTAATTTGATTTAAATGCTAAAATAAAAATTCAAAGCAATACATAAAAGATTCGGTGGCTAATTTTTATTGCAATTTATTACTTAATAAATTGATTGGCTCTATTTTAAATAAATTATGGGCAAATATAAACTATTGCAGACTGATTTAATTGCAAGACTGATATTTCACAAAAAAAAATCTTTAACTTATTTAAAATAATGTTTTTTTTTAAAAAAAAGAAGCTGGAATTTAGTGTATGTAAGAGTTTTGTAAAATTATATAACACAAAGCGCCTTTGTCAAGAAAACCATATAAACCCGGGCACCAATCATGTATTCCGACGCGTCTCTGTCTTTCGACTTCGACGCAGTTTTTAACTCTTGACTTCGCCATATCTGCAGCTTGAAATTTCGCGGAATCGTCACTATGAATCGAAACGTGATTCTGACTCTCATTCCAGGAAATTTGAAGCTGCTGATATGGCGAAGTAAAGAGTTAAAAGCTGCGTCGAAGTCGAAAGACAGAGACGCGTTGGATACATGATTGGTGCCCTGATGTCAGAGAATGCTCAGCCTTTGACCAGAAGAAATACTTTACATTTCACCCATAATCGAATTCAATTCAAAAAATTCAAACCTAAAATTGGCAATTTTATCAAACGAATTTTCTTTAAACAAATAGTTTTTTGTGTACGACATTTATATAAACATTTCTCTTAATAAATAATCAGTACTTAGATACTTCTCTTTTATATAATTTCTAAGTCCATATCTCTGTTTGGTTTCACTATAATTTAATAAACGTTACATTGTAATATACATAGTTTCATTATCTTTTTTAAGATTTTAAATATATCAATTCATTGTTTTTTTCCTCCAATTTCTGAATAGTAATGAAACGAAATTTTAATACAAAAAAACCGGGATAAAATACACAACATTCATTTATGCCCTTATAAATCTTTTTTTGCAATTATTAAGCATTGTTGAAAAACATTTTTTGTTTTCTACAAACAAGCGTACATGCGCTTTTGTTTTCTACAAACAAGCGTTTCAGGGGCCCTATCGGCGAACACGATACGATTGGATCGAATCGTAAATTCAATGTTGTTGTTAGTGTTTTACACGAACAACAACATGGAGTTTACGACTCGATTCAATCGTATCGTGTTCGCGGATAGGGCCCCAGTTTGTCTAGTTCTGGATTTCGAATGTTATTATACCGCTACAATTTGCTGTAACTATTATTCATTAAGAGATTTTTGTGTTTTGATTGCATTTTGTTTTTTATTTTTTGGTACAAAGGACATTGTGACTTCTCAAAACACTTAACTGGAAGGTAGTAGATATATGATGTGATCACAAATATGAAATAAGAGCACTTGAAATTATTTAAAAATATTATGTTTATGATATGTGTGGTTCTATAAATATGTATATCAGCTGATTTCGTTTTAATCTACGGTTTTTTCCTCGAATTGGAATGAATTTGATTTCATTTTCCATATAATCGTCTGAAATTACATTTTAGGGAAGCGCTAAATTGGCACAGATTCTAATAAACCATTGGCTGACGAATGATTTTTCGGATAATGGAAGAATTTAATTATTACTTTACTGCTCACTGAGGACTTTGATTAGAAAGTATTAAATTTTCTTTTGTGATTCTAGGAACTTTACTACAGAACAAAAATGGAAGAACATTCGCAAAATGAACGGCCGTAATAATAACGGGAATGTTTAATAAAATGTATTTAACATTTATCAACTTTTGTTAGCAATGTCCTTTGTAACCCGATTTCATATAAATCTATTGACTTTTCAGTGATTTTTAAACACAAAACTTTAAAATGCGTGTAAACCCAGAGATTTTCTTGGTTCTGAGAATCAAATTTACATAAATAACAAGGGAAAACAAAAATAAATCTGGGCTCCAATCATGTATTCCGACGCGTCTCTGTCTTTCGACTTCGACGCAGCTTTTAACTCTTGACTTCGCCATATCAGCAGCTTCAAATTTCCTGGAATGACAGTCAGAATCACGTTTCGATTCATAGTGACGATTCCGCGAAATTTCAAGCTGCAGATATGGCGAAGTCAAGAGTTAAAAGCTGCGTCGAAGTCGAAAGACAGAGATGCGTCGGAATATATGATTGGTGCCCTGAAAGTGTAATTTTTGAAATAAATTGACTATGAATGAATGATTAGCTTTGATGTATCAATGTAACCCTGTGACTCCATAATTACTTCGCTTTGTAATCAAAATTAAGTGAGATTCGGTTTTGTCCTGCGTACAAAATTGTTTTTCCAAAAAAAAAACTACTTTTTACATTAAATAAAAATAAATTCCCTTTTTTATGATGCACGCGCTTAGCAGCACAAGCACATCTTTTAAGAACACACTTGTTTGAGACCCCCTTGATTTCGCCGATACATTTTTATGTTCTGGGAGTTAATTGCTTAATAGCAAGTCTGTTAGAAACAAAATCCCATTAGAATAAAGAACTTTTGTCCAACGAGCATATACTCATTACATCGGTCCACGCATAAAAGTGTGATGAGAGGGGGTGGAAGATGCGAACAGTTTAAAATTAGGGACATGTATTTCATGTTAAACCTGATCTTTGATTGGATTAAGTGTTCAAAGAAAATTAGAGCCAAAAATATCAATAAACTAGCTTGCATACCCGTCGTTGCCAGGTTAAGTTTTTTCCATTTTTTTTATGTCCTATGTTGGAGCTAAACTTCAGGCCAATCGGCTCGGTAGTTTCCCCGCGAAAGGGTAACATAGAGGAAGAGCTAAGTTTCGGGATCACTTTACCCCCTCCCCTTACTCCCCCACCTCTCGAGCTACTTTTTAATGGGTCTATGTTGGGGCTAAACCCCCGACGAACATCTATGCCAAATTTTAGGCCAATCGCTTCAGTAGTTTCCTCGCGAAAGAGTAACATAACGCAAAAACTAACTTTCGAAATCACTTTACCCCCTCCCCTTATTCCCCCCACCCCTCGCGCTACTTTTCCGTATGCCTATGAACTACCACAGACACTCATGCCAAATTTCAAGTCAATCGGTTCAGCCGTTTTTGCGTGATAGAGGAACAGACAGACAGACAGACACCAACTCATTTTTATAAATTAGTATGATATTTCGCTTTGAGATTTCCTAAATATTCCGTTGGTTAATACAGTCTGATTAGCTGGTGTTTTTCATTGTGCGTTTGGGTATTTTTTCAGCCCAATGTAGATTTTTCAGTTTTAAAACAAATTCGAAGAAAAACCCTCGCTAGATGGAAGAATAAATCAGTTACGCACGACGTGTTTTATGGGCCGTCCCTTAGATTTACTCCATATTGCAACCATAACGAATAACAAAAGGTAAAAATAATTAATCAAACAAACAAAAGAAACGAATATAGTAAAAATCATAAATAAAAATACATCAAATAATAAAAAATATATATTTGTGCTGAAAACAATACAAACTAATTTTGAACCTTATTAAGTATTACACATTAACAATAAGCAGACATAAAAATTAAATTAATATAATTGTTTCATTAATATAGAAAACGGAAAGACAAAAAAAAAGTATTACAAGACAAAAAAGAAGACCAACAATTTTGTGCCGAAAAAAAAAATTATCCGAATTACACAAAAACAATTGTTAATCCATTTATAGTCTAAGCACTAAAAAAGTGATTTTAAAAATTTCCATTATAAATTTGTTCGGTGTTATATTTTGTAGTTGTTTTTGTAGCTGTTGCTGTTGTTTGCGCTATGTTTTTGTTTGTTTTACATTTTGTATTAGTTCTACAGTTACAATAATTTTTATCTCTATACAAATAGTAGCGATTTTTTTTCTTTTTTAAAAAAATAGTAAAATATTTTCTTTACTTATTTTTGTTTATAATTTCAATGTTATTCGATTTACGCGTTTATTTTTTCAAAATATATAATTTTTTTTTAAATATGTATTAATTTTACTTGATTTGTGTGAATTTTGTTTTGTGTATGTTTAGAGTTTTTTTTGTTTCTTGCGTGTATAACATTTATTTTTTGTATAATAAATGTTGTTACTATTTATTTATATAAATAAACTATTTGGCATGGCCATTACTTAAAACAGCAGGCAAAACATTCGCCTGCTGTACAGCTGCATTAAGTGCATCGATTTCTTTCTTTAAGAAATCTTCAACAGTATCAGAACGTTCACCATTTGTTCGCTTACGTAACCCGTTGCCGACATCGGCCGTTATAAATATTTTATCATTATCATTCATACGCATCAGATCATCCTTAAGTTCTACAATACCCGTAACTGTTTTATCAATAAACTCTTCAATATTACGTGTTTCAATCTCAATTTTCTCCTTAAGCTTATTTGATAGGTTATCCATTTCACATTCATCATGCTTAACACTCACAGCCTCGCTAGCACTCGATAAATTATCGAGTTTGTCATCTGATATCTTAGGATTTCCATTCGTTTTAATATCACATTCATTATTTTGATTATCAGCGGTTGTATCACTGATATTTGTCATCGGTTGGGTTAGTTTTGTTGAACGTTTCTCGCCACGAATGAATTTTGGTAATATGATAATTGTGACAATTGCGACTAGATGAAGGCACATAAAAACTTTCAGGTACAAGCGAAGACTTGCCTAAAATACAGTGAAAAAAAGTTGAGTTATTTCATTGACTGAACATCACTACAAAATTTCCGCATTAAAAATATTTGATTGAATGCCGCGTTGATACAATCATGACATTAAAAAAGCAAAATTAAAATATTAAAAATTTCTAATCGTCTTTGTCAGTTTGTATTTCTTATTTTGATAACAAAAAAAAATCACCAAATGCCATTCCAGTTGATTGCAAACATTTCTATTTATCACTCAAAATATTGAAATAAGAAATTTTTAGTGAACCTCTGATAAGACGGGGGCTATATATAAACTAAAAACTCAAAGTTCATTGACTCAAAACAAATGGATTTTGTGGAAATTTAGAAGGAAAACTCGATTCTTACCTCGAACTCAAGCAGCACAAATGGGAATGTTGTGTAGCCCATAAAGAACCGAGTCGTAAGACAAGTTAGAATATCGTAAAACATACGTGTGTATTGCGTTTTCTGGAAACGATGTCGGAACAATCTTCTGGCCTAAAATTGGATTTAGGAGTTTTTTTTTTAAAGTGAAATTTTAAAAATGCCATTCGACTTACTGATCGTGCAGCCGTAACAATGAGAGCACCGGTGGCAAATGTAACGTAATAGCCGGGATAGAATCCATGCCATAGCGCACTTAAACTAAATGTTAATATCGTACCGTATTTCTTTGGTACTCGCTCGTAAACAACTGTTCGAAGCCAGCGATTTGTGCCGATATTCCAATTGTTGATGCTGTCACGGAAGTTTGTACCAAACTGCAAATAAAATTCACGATTTTTTAAACAGCAAAGGTAAATATTATTTGATAGCGGATTTACCTCAAATGGAAGAACATTAATATTGGAAATTAGATCCCACTTAGCGCTGCCATCTTTCTCGTAGCCATTGAAGCCGAGACCAGAATTATTGCAAATAGCATCAGCCAATAGCCAGGCGTGATAGTATTTGAAACGAATTACGGTTGTTGCCATCACCATAAACCAGAATTTATAAAATATTGAAGCTCCCGTTGTGAAATCGTCGTCCTTTAGTGTATTTATTGGATACACCATTATGAATTTCATGAATATGAATGCACACACTAAGCTACCGATGACCTTCTTTACAACAGCTTTCGTTGGCGATGGTTCCATGACAATTTCCTTCGCATTGTAATTGTTGTCCAAGTTGCTCTGTAATAAACAAAAATTGCATAATCGGTGGGCAAGCAGCAACTAAAGGCAACTTACATTTGCATTAGGATGTTTTAGAATGTGATATCCTTCGATAAAATCAATGTAATCCTTGTAGAATACCATTGGGCCCGCCATTAGTCCTTGGAAGTGCAGCAAATACGAGAAATATTCAAGTGCTGACGGAAGTTTCTGAACGGCATGGTATTGTTGGGCCTTTGTCAAATCCTGTTGAATAAATTTCGTTAATTTCCATACATAATTTTCAAATCCGAATTCAATGACTAACCTTTTGTTCCCGTGTAAATCCATCGTGGATACTAAACGCTAAACTGGTCACTTTTTGTGTTATAATCATAAGTGGGCCAGTTATATCCAACGAATACGAACCATAATCGTATATCTGACGATGTAAATGTATTAACGACAAATAAACGAGCGCTACTATCATAACAGTTCTAAAAAGATAATTAATTCAAATTAATTGATATGAAATTTTCAATTCTATTAAAGACAATCGAATGATTTTAGATGTTTTCCCTTCTATAAAAGGTCTATATTTGCAAAATCTTTCTTTGTTTCTATTTCCATAATACGAATTTACTTTATTTTGGTCCAAATATTGGTAAATAAAATGAGAAAAAGCAAACATAATTCCAGCCGTGCCGGTTAGCGTGACATTTTTCGTGTCAGAGGTGTATCAGAATCAGGGCCTTTAACACGTTCGTGACATCGTGTACCACTGGTGGTACATGCATAGTGCAATCGATTTTTGAATATTCCTGACAGTCGTAAGTATAAAAACATAGTTTTAACATAAATTGTCAGTATTTTATGAAGTAATATAAAAACACGCACCGTGTACCACCGATGGCGCACAACCGTCAGAAAACAAATCGCTAGTGTACCACCCGTGGTACGCGATGTCCAAATGTAAAAAAAGTTGAAAAAGCAAATGTCACGAACGTGTTAAATGTGCAAATATAAACCTTTTGTAGACGGAGTAACGTTTAAACTGGCTTGGTTGTCTTAAAGAATCACACAATGCGGCTATACAACGTACTTGGTATGCCATCATAGCTCTTACCGTTGAACGATTTCCGGATTCTGTGTACGAATAACGATGTAGCAAATAGCTGGAAGTCCCGCAATGTGAATCGCCTGTTGTCCAAAGCAAAAGTACCCAAAAAATAGACCCAATACGAGGCCAAAAGCATGACGTACTTCCGCTGATACTTTGGATGGATGCAACAAGGAACGAAACAAGGAAGCCAAAAATAATGCAAGCATTTGCGACACTAAGAAATTCACCTGAAATTAAATTTAAAAAAAAAGGAAATCCATTAGTAAAACTTGTATCTATCATTACTTTGTGATTAAATAAATTCAGTTTCAACTTCGCCACCTCAATTGATAGAAAGTAAGTTAAATAATTAAGTGAAACTCTGGATACGATGTTTTGGTGGTGCAGAAACCACCAAAAAAAAGTCTTTTTTCCAAGATAAATTCTATTTAATTACAGTAGCAGTCGGTTTTCTTAATTGAATTTGCAAGAAAGTTCACATAAATAGGCTTAAAAGGCAATTTTATGTAACAAAATTAAGAATAAAAAAAATCGGATAAAATTGAATAAACTAAAAGTAAAATCAACGCATCAAAAAGACTTTATCTGCTAATGAATTTGATTATAAGAAATCTAAGAGATTTTTTTATTTTCACGGGTAGAAATATTTTCAGCGAAAGCAAAATTTATTAATCAAATTTCGTTATTGATTGAATTTATTCAAACCGTATTAATCAATCGATGTCGAAGATCAATATTTCCCTTTCGTTTAATGCAAATCTTTTATCCTCAACATCAATTTGGAAAATTCTACATCAATCGAATACATTTTACGATGAAGTAAAAAGGAGAGTAATCAAAATAAAGGCATCAAACACAATTGATTAGATGAGATAAAGATTTTTTTTTTCAGGGGAAAATTAGCTACCGTTTCTAACCTCGCGTCGATGGGCTGATGTTTTTTTTTTTTAACAAGATATTTTATCTGATGTTTTGCCATGGTTTTTTGCTCAGTTCTTATGTAAGAACATAAATTACTCCCTTCAACTTCAAACCCTCTTCATAAACCTCGTTTCGATCAGACAAAAATAGCGATTTTTTTAATTGAAATGTCCAGTGAGAAAAGCTTAGGGGGCTCACAAAATACGTCACATATTTAAATGTGACGCAGATCTGTGGTAATCTGCGGTATTAGTGCGGGCGCGCACTGCGTTGGCAAGCATGTGGAATGGTGCTAAGGTGGCGATTTTTCAGTATGGAACCTGACAATGAAGTGTATTTCGATTCATTTATTTACTAGTACCAGGAAGACCGAGCCATGCTCGGAATCCTCAGAATCCTCCTTTTGCTATTTTTTTTGGGGAAAAAGTAGATTCACGTTAACTTCATAGTAGTTTTCCTTAGGTTTTAAACCTCGATCATCAAAATCTATAGAATCGTTTTCGAAAAAAAATATATACAAACATTAAAACATACAATTGTAATTCTTAATGCAGTCTGTGTCTGAGTAATTGAATCCGATTGTAATTGCAACATGATTCGTATAATGAGGTTCAGGGAACTTGATTGTTTTGTAATTACTATTTATCGCTGCCAATAGATATCTAGATATAGTAATACTGTAAAGTTTCATTAAGATCGGACCACCCAATTCGAAGATACCAGGCGAGGGGTATCGAGGGGAATTTTCTCAGAGGGGAGACCTATCTAGATCGATTCCCTGTCCCCGAAAATCCCTAACCAACAAGTTTCGTTAAAATCGTTAGGCGGGTTTTCGAGATCGTTTGTGCAGACAGACAGACAGAGGCTTATTTCTACTTAAATCTACTTCGATGCACGCTGAAATACTAGTTTAAAGGCGTTTCGGAAACTCAAATTGCATCTTCGGCACAATAATACATGCTTGCCAAAGCGGTGCACACCTGCACTTATATGTCATACAAAAAAATTCGAAAAAAGCGAAATGAGAGGTGAGGGGAATGAGCGTGACGTATATTATGGACAGCCCCAAGCAAAACCAAGCTTATAACTATCTTTTCGTTAATACCTGTCAATCATGATGGTCTGGTCTGTGTCGTCAATGACTGTGTTTACATTAGGACTCATTTTGAGGCGGCACGTCTTTCGCAACGGCCAAGTGATGGTGAGGGACGCAGTGGGGAGGGAAACCAAAAAGAGCGAACGAAATTTAGATTCACTTAAAATTTTCAGTCGCAAACCGGTTTGAGTCTGGTTGTTGAGACTTGTTTCGTTTACTTTTGTTGATGAAACCGGTTTAGCGAATGAAGATGAGGCAAACCGTGTGCACACGACAGAGAAATGAGGAATGACGTGCCGCCTCAAAATGAGTCCTAATGTAAACACAGTCAATGTTTTACATGCCGTTATGCTGAAAAATGAGCCCCTCAACATAATTTAATTGATGTAAACTGAGATTTTTCACACATCGTCAGTACATCAAAACATGCGAATTCAACAAAAATGGTTTAAGCTCAACGTTGAAATTTCGTACTTTTGTATAAGAAAGAGCCAGAAAAATAACCTAAATTTCTCTTTTAAATTTAAATAAAAATAGCATAAATTCATTCTTTATCGTTTTGTATGTATTTTTTTAAAAATTTCAATTCTTTAACCTCATTCACAAAATATTAACTGACGTGATTGGAAAACTATTTAGGTTCTCAGCATTAAAAGCTCTCGAAAACTTTAAGTTTATTTTTATTGTTTTCAATTTAAAACATAAATACGTGAACGGAAAATATAATAATATTCAGGTGGAAGATTTTTTTTCATCATTGATTTGATGTGTGGATTTTGAATGTGATGCAAGCGATAGCCTTTTAATATTCTATTCTAATCTAAGAAGAAAAAAAAGACGATTTGTATTTTAAAGCTATTCATTGGAACCAGTTTCTCATCGAAGATAGATTGCGGCCAATGAACTAAAGAGGGAGAAAACTTTGAACAGTTAGAATCAAACATTATTAAATCAAATGATTTGGCGACTTATTGGAAAAATATAAACCTTTTTCTTCTATTGCACAAAGCAAATTGTCAATATTATCTTGTCCAATTATTTAATTATTACAAATACTTGTAGTAAAATGTTAAACTAAAAATTCGAGATTAAATTCTTTTTAAAACATAACAAAAGCTATAATTGCCAATCTGGCAATCATTGGAGACCCGTATGGTGATATTCGTATAAAAATTCGAACAGTTATACCAAAATTCCACTTTGAAGTCAAACTTTCCAATAAGATTTTTTAAAATTTATTCCAATCGGATTTTGATGTATGGGAGTTTTATGTAGAATCATATCCTAAATAACTTTTGTTCTTGGATTTTTTTGATAAGATGCACCGCTTTTGAGATATTCGCAAAAATCATTTTCGTTCGTATTTTTCCCATGAACGAACTTAGCCTCGCATTTTACGAAAAACGGATCTGCGCAAAATTTCAAGTCTCTAGCTTAATCCGTGCGGCCGCAATCCGCGCCACAGACGGACAGACGGACGGACAGACAGACGGACAGACAGACGGACAGACGGACGGACATGCAGAAATTAATTATTTTTATCATTCTAAACAAACTGGTGTAATTCATTTTTATGTGTGATGACGGGATCTTGGCGTTACAAACGGTAAGGCAAAGTTAATATACCCTTTGGTTTCACCACACGGGTATAAAAACATGACTTGATCAACTTTCTCTCCTATTCGTTGTGATTTTGCCTATGAAAACAAAATCCATTTGTTTTCTTGCATTTGTTTTGAAGAAGTCAATCTAGTTTAGTTAAAGGTCAAATATAAATCGATTATAATATTTAAAAAAAGCAAAACTAGAAAAATTTTGCTTTTTTTACGAGAATGAAGTTTTCGGTCAATTTAAAAGACATTTCCAGCGAAGCAATGCAACTGACAGCAAAGTTCATTTCGTTGTACATTTTTTTGTATATTCAGTTGCAACTTCGGGGAAGTTTTTTTTGTTGTTAAATTGCATGTCTGAGAAGGAAGTTGTTGAAGCAATTTGCTTTTGTTTGTTAGTAGAAAGACTTTTTACCATTATTTGTTTACATTTAAAAAAAACTCACGAGAGAAAAAATTTTTTCTTGTTATGTGAATATCAATTTTTAAGGATTTTCAAAGTCGGTAAAATGTTCACTACATCCGAAAGCATGACTGAACCTCCACAATTGAGGTTTCGTAACAATTTGACGTTTAAAATGGCACTACACACGAAAGCATGACTGAACCGTCCCTACTGCGTACGAAACCAGAGAACAAATAATCTAGAGAATAATTTCTTAGAACAAATTTTTAGAGAAAATTTTTCCACTGTGAGATGAAGCAAGAGGATCCGATGTAACACGGAAAAAATTATCCATTCGATTCCTCCATCTCATTGAATAGATACGACGAAAATGATCCGCGCCACAGACGGACAGACAGACGGACAGACGGACGGACATGCAGAAATTAATTATTTTTATCATTCTAAACACACTGGTGTAATTCATTTTTATGTGTGGTGACGGGATCTTGGCGTTACAAACGGTAAGGCAAAGTTAATATACCCTTTGGTTTCACCATACGGGTATAAAAAAATTCACAAAAATATGCGAATGGTTGGTGATCTAGAATTATGGTGTCGTTATCACCAAGCAGTAACCACCACTACTCTCTATAATAATCCAAGTTGACTGAACTTGAAATGGTGAGGCTTGAATCCACGCAGGCAAAATTTGAATTCACGACACTCGGCTTAAAGGCTAAGTGCTTGCAACTGAGCAAAAAAAACCAAAAAAAAAATTATCTTTTGAGATGAACTGACGTTTTTCAGACGCTTGCAAAAATTCACAAAACATTTTTTATATTAACACTCTAACTGCCACGTCAGTCAAAAAGACCTGACACCTAATTGTACACAACGGCCATAATGAAAATTATTAAAGTGTTCGCTGCAACCGCCACGATTTTTTGTAGTTGCACACATTTTATGGTAATAAAATAACATTTAGGTATAATTTTGTTTCAATTTTTTTTTCTCTTAGTGCATCCTTTTTGACTGACAACTAAATATTCGAAAAAGGCTTTAAACTGTCGTGGCAGTTAGAGTGTTAAAACTCGAGTTGAAACATCTATTGGCGTTACGTGTTTTATGGAGAATCCCAAATGGAAAATTACACAAAAAATCCCAATCAAATGAGAAGATTTTGCGCATCAAATACGATTGCCCGCCAACACATTTTATTTATAACGAAGGTTCAATTTCCAATCAAAATTCAATTTGTCATCCAAACAAACGTGACACAATTTAGAATTTCATTCTGCGCAATATCAGTTAGCTTTACTCATGTAAATCGTCGATACGACGAAAGTCTAAAAATCTCCTGGGACAATTAATTGATTAAAAACTTCTATTTTAAATGCCGACAACGTAACTTTATATAACAAACTATTAAACCATTGAAATTTATTAATTTATTATCATGTTCGTCTGATAGAATTGAGCATTTGTTATTTGATATCAAGTAGCGTTTATGTTTCAACTACTTGTTATATTTTTACACTATCGAATTTCAATTGGGGGGGGGACTGTAGGAACGCGTGACTGAAACCAAAGTCTTTTTCGGGTTTTAAAAGTCATTGCGAATTGGAAATGTGACTAATTAAAAATTAAAAACGGATAAGTTTAAGTGATTTTACAAAATTTATGGAATCAGGCGATTTTTCGCATTTTTTTTTAAACTTTGGAAGGAAACTATTATTAAACATGAGAATTGAGTAAGAATGCATAAAGTTGATAATCGTTTTAGCGTGAAAAATTTTGATCTAAAATTGTTTCTCGAAGAGTCTTACTCAATGCTTAAAGGAAAGTTTCCCACTACAGTGAAACCTCGGTTCAAGAACTTACCCCATTTTAAAAAGGCGTTCACACATTGAGGCGTTCATATACTGAAACTCTTGTCGGAGCACTGAAATTACTGTTTACAAATCAAAACATTGTTGACGAATCGAAGTATTTTTGGAGGTCAAAAGAAGTTAACAAACCGAAGCGTTCACCAACCGAAGTTCCACGTACTGTTCAAAACACAAAAAGTGTATCAAAGGGGGGTGAGGGGAAGGACGGGGGTTTCAAAAATAGCGTTATAGACAGCTCCATGCCAAATTTTTACTGTCGCGACCAAAACATTGAGCGCCAAATGTCAAAACGTTGCAAATTAAGGACGCCTGTTCTTGAAATAATAGTACGGCAAGAACCAAGTAGGTTTTCTGCTTTCAGCACAGTGTGTTGTTACTAAGCCACGTCGCTGCTTTATTTAAATTACTATCAATTAAATTTTTCCCTTTGTAACGCCCTTACCTGTTACTTTAAAAAAAAAACCTTTTAATAGCTTTAAAGATTTCCTTTTAATAGCTTTAAAAAAATTTCTTGCAGATCATGGAAAAATTACCAAAAAAATAAATAATAATAAAAGCAATTGCAATTACCTTTGGCCCCAACCGGTCATCCAAAGCAATTGAAAATCGCTTCTGTCACTTAAATAATTTAAAATGTTAATCTGACCAACATGCAAATTTATTTACAATTCATTTTTCCCCCCATTTTTTTTGGTGGGTTTTGAACCAGTTTACTCAGCGGATTGTTTTGATTTGCTTAGCTTTTTGGTTTCAATTATGTAAAGTGATGAGATATCGTCAACAGCACACGTGATTCATCATGATAGCAAGTATTGTTTTTTTTTCAGCCTTACCCCTTTTGCTCGTTCGATCACACCATACGGTTAATTCATTGGGAGAATATATTATAAATCAGAACCATTTAAATGTTGGCATGCAAAAAATAAATCGATTAAAATAATTTCTGATCGAATGCATTTTGTTGAATTTTAATTTCTGTTTCAATCTCTGAAGCGCATTTCAAGTTTATTGATTTAAAAAAAAATAGATTGTCACAGATTTTGTTCATAAACGAATGAAAATGCACCCCAAGTAATGATTTTTACCTTACATATACGAAAGGTATTAAAATCATTTCGAAAACCGATAAAAGCCTGTTGCATCCCAAATTTCAACATTCTACATCAATAAGTTCTCGAGTTTTTTCTATGTTTTTGTATAAAAAAATTCAACATTATACACAATTATATTCATCATATGCAGTTTTATTATGTAAAAAAGGTATCATTTTACCGTTAGGTGGATTAAGCTGGTGGTTTTCTTTTTACATAACTTGCCCTGTTACTTTCCTGTTATCAAGTCTAGAAAATCATGTTCGACGTGACATACAATTGAATTGTAAATCATTCTCGACTCTCACTGCTAGGTCATTTAACTGTTGACGTTTCATTTAGTCTGGCGTGTTATGCTGGTTTTTCTTATCAGGTTTTTGACACTAGCAAAGCGAACTGACCATCTATTTCAGCCGTCAGGCAGTTATGATTCCGTCGCATGTTGTAAGGTAAAGGCCGAGGTCAGTAAGTGTAGTAGGTTACTATTAGGTAATTTTCATAGCAAAACATTCTACATTGGTTTCTGTTTTCTAGGTTTAGAAGTATTTTTTTTCGTATTTTTTTAGGCTTTCCTCATGCGAACGTGGCGTGCAACTGACGCAAAGATCAGGTAAGTAGCCTTGAATCCACGTTCGTGAATGAGGAAATAAAATTTTTGATGAAAGTAATCTATCAACGTAATTAGCTTTAATATTTAAATGGCAAGATTGCTGAAAGTCGTTTAGAAGAAATCTTTAAAAACATTTAAAATAAAATTTTTATTTGCTCTTAAATACAGAAGATTGTCGTAAAAGTACTATGCTTTTATGCGGATCAAAAAACAAGTTAGAACTTGTCCATAAAAAACGTCACACGTTTAATAGAAGGAGCCATCGTTAGTATGACGGCAGTACTAAACCTTAATCTGATATCAATAGCACATGACTTTCTTATACAAAATCTATGTTCCTGCGCAATTTGCACTATAACCCGGCAAGTCAAATATTATCTTATATAAAAATATTAGCTTGCATACCCGTCGTTGCCGGGTTAAGTTTTTTCAAATTTTTTTTTATGGTCTATGTTGGAGCAAAACTTCAGGCCAATCGGCTCGGTAGTTTCCCCGCGAAAGGGTAACATAGAGGAAGAGCTAAATTTCGAGATCACTTTACCCCCTCCCCTTACTCCCCCACCCCTCGCGCTACTTTCCAGTATGCCTATGTTGGAACCAGAACTACCACAGACACTCATGCCAAATTTCAAGTCAATCGGTTCAGCCATTTTTGCGTGAAAGAGGAACAGACAGACAGATAGACAGACACCAACTATTTTGGTGATGATGATGAATCTTTTTTTACAAAATCTGAAATACCTCGATAACGGTTAAACAAATCGATTTACGGTAAAAGGGCAAAAATGTAGAGAATATTAATACCTTTAATTCTGCCCATAACTTTTTTTTTTTGAAAAATCGTTAGTTTGCAAGCAATTTGCAAAAATCTATTTTTTTTTAATCGCAGACAAAAATCTATTTTTTTAAACTGATTTTTTTGAAATATTTCGACTAGTAAAAGATAAAAGTGTAGAAAATTTCACTGTCTTAAACATTTGTGACACATAAGGCTACTAAAAAACCTAATTTTCGAGGTTTCGGGGCCAACAACGACATTCGGATTTTAAAAAAAAAATCGCCATTTCCGATTTTTTTTGCCAAGAAAATCGCCAAGTTGAAAGGATCGTTAAAAGATTTCCACCAAAAAGTTGACAGGATCGTCCCATTCCAGGACCAAACATGCCTGTAAGATTTCATGGCTGTAGCCAGAGCCGTATTAACAAGTTTGAGCGCCCTGGGCTAAATAAAATTTTGCACCCTTACATAGTTTTATTGTAAAAATTCAATTTTATTTTTTAAAATATTCTTTAATTCAAAACTTAAATATATATTTACGCAAAAGAAAATTCAAAAATTTTTATAAATACAGTAGAATCCCGATAATTCGTACCCCAATAATTCGTATATCCCGCTAATTCGTATGAATTTACTGCTCCCTTGAAATACGAATTATTGGGATTCTACTGTATGTGAATTAAAAAAAAAAGCAATCAAAATTTCATCGCCTCGGATCGATGGCGCCCCTGGGCTGTAGCTCAATTAGCCCTATGGTTAATTGGGCCTTGGCTGTAGCTCTATTAGTTTTTGAAGTAATCTTGCACACAGGCAAACAGACTGACAGACAGACGCCATTTTTGTGGCTCAAATTGACTCAGGAATGCACGGAAAATGATTTTCAAGCAAAATTAAGAGGTCGAAATTTTTCAAGAATACAATCCTGCATAATAGATACTTCGTCTGGGAAAGTAATAGCTGAAAATGCATTTTTTCAAATTAATCACACTCTAGTTATGAAGTCGTTCTACGCAGAGGAAAGTTCCCCTACAAATAATACAGTTTTTCGCGATTTTCTCGAAAACGGTGTATCGTATCGAAAAATACATAAAGTCCAAATCTGTTTAGGATATGATTTTACATAACTCTTCCATATATCACATACAGAAAAGGTTTTTGGTTTTATCAGCAAAGATAATTTAATTTTCAAACCAGCAAGTTTTCTAAGAAAACTAAACAAAATTCCCGATATCCCTAAAACTCATTTTTTTCAAAAAAAAAAAAAAAAAAAAAAAAAAAAAAAAAAAAAAAAAAAAAAAAAAAAATGCTCCCTGGCAATTGTAGTTTTTCATATGTTTTTGTAAACAAGATACTTGGATTCGAATTCACTAACGAATTGCTATAATATTCTAAAGAAGTTATCTAAATTTACTTGAACCACACCCTCAAATTCTTCCAGTCCATAACAGAAAAGGGGGAAAAAAATCTCATCTGGTCGATAGCAATTTGCAATGAACTTCACGGATTGAAGAACCAAAAAATAGCCGATATCAAAGGAAATTGCTGATGACTATGATATTGAGGAATTACCTGATAATTTGACTGTTATCATAAAAAAAATCGTCATCTATCAATAACCCCATGAAAAGCAAGTCACGATCGTATGATATTTCAAAAAAACAAAACCGAAAGTTTTTTATCAATATCTAAAATTAGAGTGGAAAAAAAATGAAAACAAATTTTCAAAAGATCAGGAGACATGTTTCACTGGGCAGCAGTATATGAAAAAGCACCGGCAACACATGCCGCTTTTTAAATTGCTATAAAAACGTCTCCCCAACACAGATGAATTTATGTGAGATAAAAACAGCAACAAGAATACAAAAAAAAGAATCTTTTAATTCAACATGAGGTAATCTATTTACAGCAGGTTTTTTCCTAATTTAAACTTACCTGATATTAAAGTCGTGCGCTTCACATGGTCTTAGCTTTGTAAACAAGAATTATGCTAAAAGTCGCTAACCTTTCTATACATTTTTCTTCAAATTGAATTTGACGAGAGTGGAAAATTTCCGCGAAATAAAAATTGAGAATCGGTCACTCAAAATAAACTAATGAGTAAAAAAATTCGGTAAACATATGAGGATTGTTAGGAGAAATATTGAAAGATGTGTCGCTGTGTATTAAATGGTATTCCGAAGACGTTTATTTGGGATGTAAACAAACCGCACCACCACCCAATCAATTTCAATGTCGGATGAAATGCTTCTAAGAATTATTCACACACAAAGGTATTAATTCTCACTCGTTTGAAAGATTTTCGAGTCCATAATTTTCGTTTGAGAAGTGAATTAAATTGCACGCGTTAATCACTGAATCATCATCGAATGTCGACAGGGGGAAACTGCATGCTTTTCAAAACCATTGCTTTGTTTTGATTTGAATTTCGCATCTTTATGGAATTTTCAGATTCGCAATAAAAAAAAAACGTAAGGTCACCCCCAGAATAACTCATCGTCGTTGCGGGTGTCATCATAATAGCGATTGTGTGACACCATTCTTAAAAGAACGAACGATGAGAAAATTTGTTACTTTTTTAGGTGATGATGAAATCATATAAGTGTGTCTGTTTTCTTTTAAACTTTAATTACGACGCAATCATTAGTAAACGGATCGTATATTAATCAAAAAATAACCAAGGCACACACAAAAATATTGATTTATTGATTGTCTATAAAGTAATTTCTTATCGATGGTACTAGGAAAACATTTCAAATGATAAGAAGATAAATTGAGATAACCGAGTAAAACGGCGCAAATATTATCTGAAACGTCTCGAAAGGTGTGTAAACCGAATATTTTTTTTGTCTGTGTCACAGCCTGTGACAGGGAAACTCACAGGGAAAGTTAATTTAATCAACAGTAATTTAATATTCAAAATATTTGTAACGAGAGCATGTGAAAAATGTTTAAAAAAAACAACAGTTCAAAAATCACAACAAAGTAAACCGTTTTATGAACTTTTTGAATAAAAAACTTTTGCGATTGACACTAATTTTTTGTAATCACAATCGACCTCTTTATAATGTTTGATTTTTGACTTTAGACGTACAATTTTTCGGAGATAACGAAGAAAGGCATACAAGATTTTTGAGAAATTCTCTAGAAAAAGTGACAGACAAAAAGACTCTTTGATCAAACGTCTGAAATTGAAATTGGAAGTTGTCTATAAAATAAGTCACATCTTTAAAGGGCAGGTCTGCGGTAGTGTGACAGCGGTATGAAATTTGATACAGAAAATCGCGAAAAACTTTTTGCGGGAAGAGGAGGGGTTCGAAAAGTCGAAAATTAGACCATACGTCTCGAATTATCCTGAATAGTCCTGGATTTAACCATATTATCCTGGCGTCCCAAATACTAAACTTTTGGGCCTGGTTTATTCAATTTAGGAATAAAATTTATTGAACACTACAAAATCGTTCACTAAATAACGCAAAACATACTCTACTTCGACTGGATCATACTTTTTTGTGCCTGCGGCTCATCTTTTCAATGTATTTTTACCCGGGGCGCACATATTTTAAAAATTCTCGTCTGTGGCGTTTTTTTTCTTTATTGATATCTTCATAATTTCAGAAACTATCTAAAATATCTGAGAAAATCCGAAAAATAAAATTATTTTACATTTGCAGGTATGTAGTTCCTTATTTTAATTACTAGCTTGCATACCCGTCGTTGCCGGGTTAAGTTTTTTCAATTTTCTTTTTTATGGTCTATGTTGGAGCTAAACTTCAGGCCAATCGGTTCGGTAGTTTCCCCGCGAAAGAGTAACATAGAGGGAAAACTAAGTTTCGAGATTAGTTTACCCCCTCCCCTTACTCCCCCCACCCCTCGCGCTTCTTTTCCGTATGCCTATGTTGGAACCAGAACTACCACAGACACTCATGTCAAATTTCAAGTCAATTGGTTCAGGCGTTTTGGCGTGAAAGAGGAACAGACAGACAGACAGACACCAACTCATTTTTATATATTAGTATGATTTCGCCGCGAGAAAATTTCGCCTGCGGCATACATTTAATAAAATTCTTACCCGATTAGATGATATAAAATTTGTTGTTGCGTTTTACTCTGCACACCCACGATCCTTTTGTAATGGATTAACACAAAATAAATATGGTCACCATGTATTAAATGGACAGTCCTTGGCATGTCCTGGCATTTTTTTAGGGGCGAAGCGTTGCGGAGGGGACATCCTGAGAAGCGCTAAATTATATTTATTGTGAAAACAATTAAATTTTTAGTCTATTTGTGTACATTTTTGAATAGCCAACCACAATTTAAAAAACAAATAGAAATTTATATTACAAGATATTCCATATAATCTTTACGTTCCAATTCGAAATCATTGCAAATAACTTGTCTTACAGAATTCAATTCCTGAAGCATGACCGAATTGTAGTTAATTTAGTTATTGCGTCATTCTATTTTATGTAAGGTAAAGGGCTATATTATTGACCTAGGCGGTAATATTGACATATTTTCATTTTTTAGCTTTAATAAGGCCAACTATGTGTGTATCAATATTTTAAAACACTGAAATTCCACAACCCACTCTTGATAGTTAATTCCCAATTTTTTATTGCGATACGATATAATCCTCTCACGAAAAATTAGTTTGCCATGACAGCTGGCAAGAAAAGACGATAAAGCGAGAAATTTCTTAACAAGTAAGCCTAAATAATAGAAAAACTAAAAGTTGCGGTATTTTCGTATATTTTACTTTTTTTCCTAATTTTCTTTTTGTGAGTTGTTCTTTAATTATTAAATTTCAATTTTGTTGTTATAAAATTGTGAGTTTTAATGTGGAATAATATAAAAAATATATAAAATGTGTGGTCAATAATAGATACAATGAATATTTGTGATGTTTCTTTTATTGACTTATAGGTCAATATTGCATTTTTTACGTATTTAAAGCTAAATTAGTTTTTGGCTGTAACAAAAAGTCTAAAAGTTTTCCTCTGTCATTTAACATTAAATCTCCTTCCCATCTATATAGTAGTCGAATTCTGACCTATCAATTTTTTAATAATTTAATCTTAAATAATACTTCAAGTTTGGGGTCAATAAAGGATACATGAGTAGGTCAATAATAAATAAACCTCTAGGTCAATAAAATAAACATGCACATGAAACATTTCATACTATTTTTTATAATATTTTGTTTCCACTTCAACTAAAATAAATTAATTTCTAGTAAATTTAAATGATTATTGAAACAGAACATAATTCTGACTTGATATTTTACAATTAAAATCGACTAGTTTTTTTCTTTCAAATTATAAGTCAATATAATACCCACTTCGGTCAAAAAAAGAAACATTTAATTTTTTTTACAACACCAGAATGACCAAACGACTTCTATATACCAACGATGAGCTGGAGGCCGCTTTAAAAGCCGTAGAAGAAGGTATGTCAATTTATAGGGCGACAAAGGTCATCAAAATAGGGATGTCAAAAAAAAACCGGTTACCCGGTGTTTTTGCTTCGGTTAACCGGTTTTTTTTCGGTGTTTTTTTGCACGATTATACCCGGTGTTTTTTTTAAAGCCAAAAACCGTTCAAAAAAACCGATCATTTTTTTTGTACGGAAAAATATTTTTAAACCAATTTTGGTGCAACTGAGTTGTTATAAACACTTCTTTTTAGGCACTCTAAACCAAATACAATATCATATTGTGCCATTTATGGCCTCTTAATGGATTATATGGCACTTCACGTCTTTTGTTTGTGTTATAGTGTATTTGTTGCGTCTAAGACCTAACATACCCAATTTGAACAAAACGATTTTTCGGTTTTTTAATTACCGGTTTTTTGGACCCGGTTAAACCGGCTCGGTTTAAACCGAAGTTTTAAAAACCGGTTTGACCGAAAACCGGTGTTTTTGAAAAATTTGACATCCCTACTTCAAAATACCAAAAACATCGTTACTATATAAACACAAGGGTAAATTTCCAGTACATTCTGACATAGGCCATCCTACGATCCTTAAACCTGAGGAAGAGCAAAAAATTGTGGACTGGGCCAAATACGTGCCACGGTAAAAAATCTTGGAGTAAATTCCAATCAAAACTGGATTACGCTGGACCTATATGTAATCCAATGGAAAATTCTAATCCAATAATATGGATTGGAAATTCTTATAAATTTATTTTTGGTTTATTTCAGTATTAAAGTCTAAAATTTTGATTAAATTGTAGACATTAATGTTAAAAGTACTTAAGTTCGATACATAATAAAAAACTGTTCAAATATGACTGCAAAAAAGGCTAAAATATTTTCAAAAATTCATGTATTAAATGTATTAAATTCCAATCCAAAATATGTATTAAGATTTCGTCAATATAATTTTTGGATTGAAAAATACTCCAGGATTTTTTGCCTTGTGGGGTCCAAATACGTTGGGTCAATAATAGAAGCGCTGACAGTCAATATTAGGACGAAATTTTTCTTGTTAGGTCAATAATAAATACATTCGAGACTATTATTTAAAAATTAACTAAACTAAAGTTAAAAAGTAATTTTTGAAACAATCAAATTATCTTTCCTATATTTAATTGTCCAATGTTCACACTATAACCATTGTTGAAAACTTTCACATGAAACTTAGTATCAATTTTTAACGTCAAACTCAAAATTGTGATTGATAGGTCAATATAATAGCCCTTTACCTTATTGTGAGTTCATTTTTGAATGTAAACAGTCATAAATTTCCCACTTACTATCGCCATTAAAGAGACTAGGTTAAGTTTTTTTTATGTTTTGTAAACAAAATTAAAATTACTGTTTAGGATTATTAGTATTGGAATTTTTATGCAGATAACGTAGAAATTACCATAAAACCGAACTACATTGACATTGCGCTTGAATGGCGGTCTCGGCCGAGGTTTCCCCATCATTTTATTTTCATTAGCCTGCAGTCAGCCGTCGTCGTTGGAGATGTTTCTATTTTACAATCAAACATTTGTAACATATCAAAACCCGCTGAAAGACTGACATTGTAATAGGAATTTATAATGCTATGAAAAAAGCGAATTTACAGCAGCGGTCATGAAAACATTATCACTTTTGTTGTGATTTTTCTTTTGAAACGTGAGCATTTTCGGGCTTTTTGAAGCCCCTTTCCCTTAGGCTTTTCGGAGTCACCCCTTTTTTCATGTCACCCTTTTTTCCAATTTTTGATATGTGGACTAGTACTGCCGTCACACTATCGCAAATCTTCCCCTTAAAAGTATGATATATTGTCGAATTTCGTTTTAATCTTAATAATACTCGACAATAGCCGTCTATCATAATAACAAGCTTAGTTTTAACGCTATATCAATGCAACTCAAAGGAATAAAATGAAATTCCGTGTAGCAATTTTCCTGACCGCTACTGTAAAAATTCATTTCACTCGCAAGCAACTTTTTTTTTATTACTAAACTCTCGTGAGTCCGTCCTGCAGCAAAATGTATCTAGATTAATTCAATGATGAGTTCATTTCATCATTTCGTCATGTTTAATTTTTCAGTTTGTTGCCGGATGATGTTTTAAAAATCTAACGCAAAAGCCGACAAGTTCATGGACGTTCGTGTAAAGTTTTTTTTTCTTGCTCCGCTACATTATTTATATAATTTTTTTATAAAGAAAAATACCAAAAATATTTTATCGAATTACACTCGTAATTCAATTTAAATTTATCGTAGGTAGTGTTGAACGTATACCAAGTCATTTTTGTTGTCTTTATTCATAAATTGTGTTACCCCTCATAGATTTTTTCATGCTTCGATTTATAGACTCGTTGTCGGTAGGTTATATTTTCTACTCTATATGAGATACTTCTATATCAGATTTAGTATACCGTTTGTAACGCATGTCCGTCGATCTGTTTCTCTGTATAAAGACAAAATGTGTTCAAAATAAGACTTTACATAACTTTTCCATACATCGACATTCGATTGGACCATTCCTCTCCCCCTCCCTCATACAAAAGAAACCGTTTTTTGCAATTTTCTCGAAAACGGTGCATAGTATCGAAAAATTTATAAACACGAAATGTTTTTAGAATATGATTTTACATAGCCATTCCAAACATCAAAATTTAATCGGACCACTCTGTCCATGGTTGTTTTTTAAATAAAAATCTTGTCTGTCCTCATATAGAGTATTTAACGATTGAGCCCTGGCAATTGTAGATTTTCTTAAGTTTAATAGATACTTTGATATGACACCCAAGCTTTGGTGCCTTGTAAGATGTTCAGGAAGCGAAGATAGTCATATTTAGTTCTACAGTAAATCCAAATTTTATCAAAAATCGGTTCGTTTTTGTTGAAATGGACCGTTTTTGAGATCATCATACTAATATATAAAAATGAGTTGGTGTCTGTCTGTTCCTCTTTCACGCAAAAACGGCTGAACCGATTGTCTTGAAATTTGGCATGAGTGTCTGTGGTAGTTCTGGTTCCAACATAGGCATACGGAAAAGTAGCGCGAGGGGTGGGGGGAGTAACGGGAGGGGGTAAACTGATTTCGAAACTTAGTTTTTGCGCTGTTACTCTTTCGCGGGGAAACTACTGAACCGATTGGCCTGAAATTTGGCATAGATGTTCGTCGGCCCCAACATATACCCATTAAAAAGTTTTTAAGTTCTTTCCGGTTTTCTTCGTATTCTTAAACTTAGACAAAAAGCTTAACCCGGCAACGACGGGTATGCAAGCTAGTAATCGATAAAAACTTTCTAGTTTTTGCGAAGAGGGAAGGAACGGTCTATTATTCCTCACATCAAAAATTAAATTTTGATGTTAGGTATAGTAGAGATGACGCACCGTTTCCGAGAAAAGAGCTGCGTTCTTAGCCGTTCACTTTTCATACAGAACTCGCAGACCCAAACAAAAACCAATTCTAAATAAAATACGAAAATCGACCAATTTAGGCAGGTGGTGTTCTGGGAATTCCCTCAATTTTAGTGAATCAACAGGAGAATTTTAGCTCCACACGCTCCCCCAATGAGGGCGAATGACAGTATCGGCTGCAAAGTTGACGTTTTTTTGTAAATTAAATCCACTTTTAATTTTCTCTTGGCTTAAAATGTTAGTTTACGATATTAAATAAGCGAAAAAAAAATTATTTACAATATCGTAAACTGTATCTTTAAGCCAGTTAAATAATAAAAAAAAGAAATTCAACCTTCAAAAAAGCGCTTAAAAAAAGAAAATCAACTTTCAAAAAAGCGCTTACATGACAGCCTAAACTGTGATTCTCGTACATTTGGGGAGGGTGTTGAGTAAATTTGACGCTGTTTGGCCTATAAAAATTGTAAGAATTCAAATGAGCAAAATTATATGAAATTTTTGTATGAAATTACCAAAGAACAACTGCTATACCGACAGCAGGTTTTTCTTCTTCACAAAATGGGTAAAAACACCCCCTAAAATATTCATGGACGTTCATAGAAAAGTGTAATTTTATGTTATTGAAATCTAAATTGTCTTTTTTTTATGTTGGCAGGCAGATGAAAGGATAACAAGTTGAAATTACGTTATTAATATAGTGATATGGTACAGCATAAAACCGTAGCATAAAAAGGTTTTTTTTCACATTTTTGAACATGTTATGGTAGTTTCCCTATGAAATATGCTACAAAATCCAAACGTTTGCTCCATTTTCAGACAGACAAGGCAGGCTTTCTCTATTCACAAGAAAAAACATAACAAAAGCTATAATTGCCAATCTGGCAATCATTGGAGACCCGTATGGTGATATTCGTATCAAAATTCGAACAGTTGTTCAAACTTTCCAATAAGATTTTTTAAAATTTATTCCAATCAGATTTTGATGTATGGGAGTTTTATGTAGAATCATATCCTAAATAACTTTTGTTCTTCCACTTTTTTGATAAGATGTACCGTTTTTGAGATATTCGCAAAAAACGTTTTCGTTCGTATGGGGGGTACCCCCCCTAATGGTCCATTTTTGCTCATGAACGAACTTAGCCTCACATTTTACGAAAAACGAATCTGTGCAAAATTTCAAGTCTCTAGCTCAATCCGTGCGCCCGCAATCCGCGCCACAGACAGACAGACGGACGGACGGACGGACAGACGGACGGACATGCAAATTTCAATTTTTTTCATCATTCTAAACACACTGGTGTAATTCATTTTTGTGTGCGATGACGGGATCTTGGCGTTACAAACGGTAAGGCAAAGTTAATATACCCTTTGGTTTCACCATACGGGTATAAAAAGTAAAACCTTTTCACGAATTAGTCCTCCGAGTTCATTAACTCAATTTTTAATTAATTTCTTTTTTGCAAGGAAGAATTTTCAATGAGTTAAAAACGGAAAACCACAAACTGATACTCTATCAAAGTGCATTGGAAAACTGAATAGAATTTCTATGCAACAGCATTTTAATGTGTTTGAGCGATGGAAAATTCCAACAAAATTATCGATTTGCCCTCCTTATCCTTAGAAAGGAGCCTTCAAAAGACTGAATATTTAATGATTTTAAAATATTGTCCTTTTCAACTTTGTCGTATAAAGAATTATAGGTTTGCTCGTAACATCTATGTATATGTTAGGTATTTATGTTTAATGAATATGTGAGGGTTCAGGAACATCAAACACATAGCGATCTTATTGCGGGCATTTTAAAAGTTTCTAATTTCAAAGACTGTAAATACATATAGTTATAATAATGCAAATGTACACATTTTACGATCGAATTAAAATATTTGTGAAATGAAATTTTAGGAACGGTTTTGCAAAACTCATTTTTTTAGGGAAAGATCTAGGAATTTTGGGTGGAGACCATTCATGGAAAATTGTGGTTGTATAGAATAAAATTTCTTGAAAAATTCCTTCCGTTTTGAAATTAGAAAAGAGAACAAAATGTAGGCTTTGTGAGATAACATGCTTGGCTTTTTCATATTTAAATTTTTTTGTGATGCAAATTTATGGAGATTTGGAAACAAATACACAGGCTGGCAATATCAGAGTTTTTTTTCGGTATTGTCGCTAATTTCGAATCTGGCAGTAGTTTGGCTGGGTCGGCTCTGGGATTTGAGATATGAAGTATTTACAATAATACCCATAACTGTATGAACCAAATTATGAAACGTCGTGTATATCTCAACAACTTAGACTTGATCCAGCCAAATCACTGCCAGATTCGAAATCACCAACAAAAAACTCTAAAGGTGCCAGTCCACATGAGAGTAAATGTTGGCGAGAAGCTCTCGATAGCAGCTACTCGCAAATGGACACGTCTCTGAGAGACGCTCGCAGAAACTCGCGAGCTAGTTTCTGCGAGCTGTCAAAAGTGATTCTACTCTCTAGTCGACAGGCCTCCACTGAACTCTCGGAGAGTAGCTCGCCAGATACGAACAGCATTTGAATTTCGCTAGTAGCTAGAAGCTCGATTTCGCTAGTAGCGAAAGAAAAATCGCCGAAATTAACTCTCAAATGGACAACCTCCTACGAGTAACTCTCGAGAGTTTTTGAGAGTTACTCGCGTATTTACTCTCATGTGGAGCGGCACCTTAAAATTGATCTTTTTTTTCCAAACAATTATGACTACAGTAATTATTGGTAACTTTTGCCTGAAAGCACAATTTTAGGGGCTAACCTTCCAATCCATTTGGTTTTTAAAGGATGACGTTCCCCTTTTTTTTAATACAGACGACATCAATTTTTAAAGCAAAAGCTTTAAATACTCGAATATATGAACCCAGGTCAGAACTAATTCGAATCATGAAATGCTTCTTAATTCGTAGTAAAAAAGTGCTAATTTACACTTTTGTCTATTTATTATTGTGCTAATTTTAAATCCACATGAATGGAGCATGAATCAAATCAGATGTGTAGTCAAACTACGTGGAATTGAATACATTTGTCCGTGCCCATCAACGTTGTCCCATCATTAGGCGCTAAGCTACGTATGTTGAGAGTGTATTGTAAAAAACTCGAGATCAAATAAACCAACTAAACTTTTGTACGAATGCTGCCAGCCAGATTACTATCGCATGTGAATCTCGATCCATGCCTATACAAAATACAAGTAGTTACAGTACAAATATCAAAAATAGGACAGAATTACAATTTGGATGACTAGCAGAATGGATGGATAAACGTTTAATTCTATTACACACTAAACCGTTCTTATATCGAATTGAATTTTGTGTATTGAACTGAACGGATTTAGTAAAATTTATTATGTTCAACGGAAGTCAAGCGTAAATAAATTTGATTAGGTCTGCGTCAGTTGTTTGATTCAATCGCCAAAAAACAATTTTGACACTTCTCCACTACATATGTTTCCACTACATATATGTGGGCAGCTATAGACATTATTATTTTTTATGTATGAAGATCATACAAATTGATGTTTCGGTCGAGTATATTGTAGGGAAAAATAAAAACAGAGAGAGAAAAAAGTAAATACGATCCATGATTTTATATACACACCGACTTTGTTCGAATGAATGAACTTTCTTAGCTCAATAACAAAAAGATTCGTGGGGTGAAAAACAAGAAAGAAACCATCGCAGTTCAAAGAAAAATCAAACGAGAAAAATAAAATCAAATAAAAATAATGTGTATGATAATCATAATATACCTAATAATACGTAATAGGAGAATATTATTAAGATTCCCTCATCCGTCATCTTATAGTCTTTTTGATGATCAAGATATAACGACGTAAACCATCCTGTTTTGTATGGTTCGGAAATTTTTATTACACACAATTTTATTAAAGTGTGGCTTCCGTGAAGAATTTAAAGCTCAAAAGTTTATTTGAAAAACATTTTTTGGAAGATTCAAAGTTAATGGCCAAGCCTCAAATTCCTTCACAATCAGCAAACATTTTTTTTTACAAATTGATTGCTGAAATTTTTAAGATCTTTTTCGAAGAACGAATTCGAAGGATTCTTTAGGAGCCAATAAATCTTCATCTCCCCCCCCCCCCCCCCTATCCCCTCCGAATAAATCCGTGATCATCCCTTCAAAATTAATTCTACTTGTTAAAAAATTGTACCTTTCTGCGTAGAATCCTTCAGAAATTACGGGTGCGTGACTGACAAAACACAGTAACGGATGGGCAGCAAATGTTCATGTTTTACGATTGACATTTTAAAATCTTGGCTTTCAAATATTTTTAATTCCAAAAATAAAGGGACCATCCACAAAATACGTTTTTCCCGATTTTTCGTATAGAATTTAATATCGTCATCTTATAGTCTTTTTGATGATCAAGATATAACGACGTAAACCATCCTGTTTTGTATGGTTCGGAAATTTTTATTACACACAATTTTATTAAAGTGTGGCTTCCGTGAAGAATTTAAAGCTCAAAAGTTTATTTGAAAAACATTTTTTGGAAGATTCAAAGTTAATGGCCAAGCCTCAAATTCCTTCACAATCAGCAAACATTTTTTTTTACAAATTGATTGCTGAAATTTTTAAGATCTTTTTCGAAGAACGAATTCGAAGGATTCTTTAGGAGCCAATAAATCTTCATCTCCCCCCCCCCCCCCCCCCCTATCCCCTCCGAATAAATCCGTGATCATCCCTTCAAAATTAATTCTACTTGTTAAAAAATTGTACCTTTCTGCGTAGAATCCTTCAGAAATTACGGGTGCGTGACTGACAAAACACAGTAACGGATGGGCAGCAAATGTTCATGTTTTACGATTGACATTTTAAAATCTTGGCTTTCAAATATTTTTAATTCCAAAAATAAAGGGACCATCCACAAAATACGTTTTTCCCGATTTTTCGTATAGAATTTAATATCGCTGTTACACTATCGCAGGTTCTAGCCACCTCCTCACCCATCAAAAGTGCAAGTGTAACATATTTTATGGATAGCCCTTTAAAAATCTTCCAGTTTTTCCGCACCTGTAGTTTCAAATCAATAACGAACAATGGATTGGGATTTCAACATTTGTAAGGTTTTGCCAATCATCAACTGTCAATAGGAAAAGCGGTGATTATACTGTGATAAAATGTTGAAGTCGCTAAGAAGAGAAGGAGGTGGGCTCGGAGTAAAGACAATAATTTGCATTTATAAGAAAATGGTATGATGATCACACGAAATTTCCCTAAACCCTGCTATCTCGAAAATGTAATCCTCGCGCTTTTTTCTCAAGAACATAACAGCATTTTTTTTAAATATTTTTCACATCCTCTCTTATGTGGCCAATTACAATTGAAAAATGCAAAGTCATAAATCAAACAACAGCATTACTTATGGTAGAATAGTAGAAGATAATTTATCAACACCGAAACATCTTTGTTTGGTAAACATTCCAGAAGATATAACACTAAATGAAGGGAATTTTTTCCCCATAAAATTTGAGATGCTTGAAGAAAATTGCTAACATTTAATAATCCCTGGTAAAAGCAAAAAACTCCAGTTGGTCGATAATTCAAATGTGTCGCTATTTTTTTTTTTGTTAATAAAATGTGAACCTTTAGATCGGAAAATCCCTTAAGAAATTACTAAAATTTCGTAATTAACAACGAATAAATTAAAATGTGTTTAGAGAGTTCCCTTCGTAATCAAATTAAAAAAAAACGTATTTAATTGATTCAGAATCACCTGGAGTGTTTTCCCTATGCTGTATTCCTGCTGTTGGATACCGTTAGACCCGAACAAATTTAGATAAAAAGGTCGATTTATCTTTTGAGGCGATTGAAAGTTTTGGTCTCTTAACAAAATTTGTGTGTGTGCGTGGGATTTTTTTAAATATCCAGGGGATAATAATTACGGGTAAATGGACGAATAAACAAAAATTAACAAAAGTTGGGTAGCAACATTTTATCGTGCAAACATATTAAGAGTTTATTATACGAAATGAAGCCAAAAATTGTAGTGTAACTGAAATGAAAATGTGGAGCAATTATAGCCGAAATGTTATGCAGGGAGGAAGATAAAAATTCTGGTATAACATAAAAATGTTTATTTGGTGATGTCTATGGAAAATATCACGATATTTTGGATGAAATATCAAAATTCTGTTATAATAATCGCGTTTAATGTTTGTATGTTCGCTTAAAAACACGTGAATCACTGAAACAATTTGAACTAAATTTAAAGGTAAGCTTCTTAGCAGCAAGGGGCGGGTTTTAAGCGATACAGTAAGCCGTACTTCCCCTTCTTGCCCCCTTCCCTGTCATAGTATGAACCGTTAGAACCATTTTAATCTTTTTCGTTTCAGTTTTGGAGCGAGGTATTTGACAGACCTATGGAGAAGGTGATAAAGAGATCACCAGGCGATTACCCTCAAGGAAATTCCATGATTAAAAAAAAAACAAAAGGCGTTTACTCAATCTTTTGATGTGAAAATAAGAAAGGGAAGATAATGACTTCGAACGGAAAAGCAGCCAATACACAGGAAAAAAATTATAGAAAGATTTTTCTTGTAAATTTTACGTATTATTCTTAAAAAAACTAAATTGTTCTTAGCCCACTAAAGCCCTTCAAAAAAGGGGGCCTTAGGCCTATATTACACACGGCAACTTTAAGCGGTGACTTTTCTTAAGTATAGGCGAGAGAAGTGAGGGGGCACCGCTTCCCTCACTTCTCTCGCCTATACTTAAGAAAAGTCGCCGCCTAAAGTTGCCGTGTGTAACATAGGCCTTAGTAGGATAAAACAATATATTTTTTTTAATTTGGGTACTTCAAAAATTAAAATTGGACGGGGGTTCCAAATTTCGTTGGGGAAAACGGCTCTTATGACGGATTTCACGAAATTTTTTCGACCACTAAATCAAGGTAGTGGGCGAATTTTAAGCCAAAAGAGCCAGCTAACTGGATTTGATGGACGCTTCAAGTTTCGTAACACTCGCACGCCCTTATTGTCTTATCAAGTTTGAAATTACACAAAATTTACAGAATTTCATGTCAAGATCACAAACAATTTATGGTGGCTTAAATTTGATAAATCGTTTTTCTCTCAGTGCATGCCTACACAATTTCATTCCAATCAATGATACCAAAAGCGTTATCCAGACAGATAAGTAAACAAAAACATTTTTCCACATTTGACTTAAATATCATGATTCACCGGAAAACTATGGTTTATCGTCTGTAAATTGAAAAAGTCAACAGAAAATCGGTTTTATCAAGAGACTTTTTTTATGTTCACAAATTATTATCAGCACCACCTGCGGTTTATTCGATTTCTCATGTTTTTTAATAAACGGAAAAAAACGTAAAACCGAGGAATCTTACGGAAAAGTAAACAAAAAACACAACGTTAGAAAAAAAAGAAAAATTCGTAACTTTTTCTTGGTTGCCTGTAAAACGAATCTATATTGCTATTTTGACAAAAGTGCGTAGTAAAATAAAAAAAAACAAAAACATTTTGATTTCAAGTGATTTACATAAATTGAGATGTTCTCATGAAAGGAACGAAAGGGACCTGTTGCTCATCATCTAATTTTATCTGCGATATTTACAAATTCAAGGCCAAAATAAATACTTATAAAAATATATATATCAAATAGAGTGTGTGTCTGATTTCATTACATATCCCCCAAAATAATACAAAAACAAAAAAACTCCGCCGACGAGTCAAGAAAAAGAAATTTTTTTATTTGAACATAAAAGTTGTATAGAATTCTGAGTCCAAACAGAGTACAGTAAAATTTGCTTGTAACAAACAACGTTTAGAACTAAAGTTAGTCACATTTTATTAAAAGTGTGTTTTTTTTGCGCATCAATTGCGGGCGGCAATTCATAAATTTGTAGTCAACTGACATTTGGGCGTTGCTTTTTCGTTGATTGTTTTTTGTTTATATGCGGTTGGTGGTGTGCTGTGTTGGTTAATAACTTATGTTTTCTTCGTTTGTGGCACGAAAAACAACCGTATTTTAGGACGAAACATAATCAAAATATTTCCTTCGTTTCTATGACTTTTCCCCATAATTTACAAGCGACGCCGACGTTTAGAACTATTAAAAATGATTGACATATTTTTGGACTACTTTGCAATTGGCAACGAGGATACTGAGGATAAATTCGGGTTCTATGAAAAAGCTTTTCCGTAAAAAGTGTTTTTCGAATCTGGGCACCAATCATGTATTCCGACGCGTCTCTGTCTTTCGACTTCGACGCAGCTTTTAACTCTTGACTTCGCCGTATCAGCAGCTTCAAATTTCCTGGAGTGACAGTCAGAATCACGTTTCAATTCATAGTGACGATTCCGCGAAATTTCAAGCTGCAGATATGGCGAAGTCAAGAGTTAAAAGCTGCGTCGAAGTCGAAAGACAGAGACGCATCGGAATACATGATTGGTGCCCAGTTCTGTTTTAAAAATGCTAAACACTGTCAAAAAACATCTAATTTTTACCCTAAAATAGAATCAGAAACGCACACGCTTTGCAGAAAAACTTTTTTTTTATAGTTTTCATAAATTATATGGAATTTCAAAATTCTCACTCGCGGAAACCGTCAGCAGTGGCCTATTTCACCAAACTATTGTACAAATTACAATAACAAATTTGTACTAAAGCAAAATAAGCCAATAATTTACAAGTTTTGTTAAAAAAAACCCACTTGTAAATACAAATTTGTCACACTCAGAAAAATGTCCAGGTCAACTTTTTGTCAGGTTAACTCTGACCTTACAGAGGTGTCTGTAAGCCAGCTAGCGGCCAGAGTTAACCTATCTAAGGTCAACTCGTGCAGCTCCCAATGCCCTACTTCACCTGCTGGTGGCTTAATTTCAGAATTTCTCCGACCACAGGTCAACTCAGTTTTACTTGCCCACATGCAGGCGAACGCGCGCCTGCCCGAGGCCAATTACGCCGTATGTAGGTCGTCGAGTTAGCCTCCATTTTTCTGAGTGCAGTTTGCGAAATAGTTCACAGGTGTAGCATTGAAATAGAAACTTAACATGGATCCGTTTTCATTAAAAGTTAAACTCCGTCCAAAAATGGAGAAAAAGGAATCAACCCCCCCCCCCCCCCCCCAACCCATCTTTCGATAACCGAAAATTTAAAAGCGGAATCTTGTACTTTGCATCGACAACGGGCTGTGCGTAAAATATGTAGCGCATTTGGGACCCTCATTCCTCTCTCTCCAAATTATTTTAAACTCCTAATTATTGTCCGTTTCAAACATAGTTTACTGTACGAAATAACCTAGCCAACAACTTGAATCCAACGTAATAGAATAATTTATCGCTTTGATGATGAGACGTTGAGCACTTTTCCATTAAACGCCTTTTCACTTTGCATAAAATTATTTTTCATGGCCTGATTTTAAGACAAGACACACAGGCCAGGGCAATAGAACTCGAGTTCAGTACCTACTGTTAAATTCGGTTAAATGAAGAATAAAGTGCGATGCGAATGAAACTGAAATCACTGAATGAATGATATTTTCATGAAAATTAAATACTGTTTTTATACTTTCTCAACGAAAGTGAAATTATTTTATCCTTCTGCCATCTTTTACCCTTGCCAAACCGCACCACAATTGCTACCCAACTTTCATTGCTGTTCGGACATTTCAAAGTTCAGTTGCAGGTTTGGGGATGATTTTTTTTATTACCTTGATCTCCTCCTCCTGACGGTACGGTACGATGACGGCCACTTCAAAACCAAGAAGTGATAAAATTTCATTTCTGCTGACTTGATGATGCGTAAAAAGATCCCAAAAACGTTCATTTCATAATAACGCACTCTGATTTGTTTCATTTACCTTCTATAAGTATACAATTTTCGTTTAAGTGGTTTTCAGTATATTTTATCTTAATTTCAGGTTTTTTTTTTGTTATTATTTTTGTTCATCTGAAAATAAAACCGTAACCTGTTTCACGGAATGACGTCATTTGGATACGATTTTGGAATTACTTTCATATCGTAAACATTTTGATGGATTTTAATAAGTATTTTTCAAGAGGCCTAAAATATTCATAAGTCAAGTGGCTGACTTTTAAAATTCTGCTTTTTGTTTTTGGAGCCAAACCCATCGAGAATCAAGTGGCGATAGGCCTAAATTCGTCTAACGAGTAGTGATTGCGGTTTATTCATTAGTCGAGGTCGATTTACAAGTTTAAGATCAGCCAATTATGTAATTTTTGTAACTGGTCACGCAAGTTGAAAGTCGTGTAAAGTAAACGAATCGAATATACTTGATGGTGGAATACATGAACAGAAAAACGTTGAAGAAAATCGAATGAAATGTGATTTGGATGGCTCGGATTTTTTATACCCTATTTGAAAGGATTTTGTAGCATAAATGGGGCTGTCCATAAAAATACGTCACTCCTATTTTGGACTTTTGAAACCCGCTCCCCTCTTCGTCACGCTTTTTCAGCATTTTTTGTATGTGGTTTAGCCTGCCATCACACTAACGTAGACCTCTCCACCCCCTCGCTATAAATGTGTGACTTTTTTGAGAGTCAGCTCCGTAAAGAAATCGTAGAACTAAAAAAAAAACTTCGCCAAAATTCTTAGGTGTGAGAAAATTTTTAAAATAGAACATTTTTGCAGAAAAAGGTCTCACAAGATGAAATTAATTAAAAAAAAAAAAAATTAAATTTTAGATGCTTATGAACAGTTGACATTAAGGTGCCGTTCCACATGAGAGTAAATGCCGGCGAGAAACTCTCGATAGCAGCCACACGCAAATGGACACGTCTCTGAGAGTCGCTCGCAGAAACTCGCAAAAACTCGCGAGCTAGTTTCTGCGAGCTGTCAAAAGTGATTCTACTTTCTAGTCGACCCGCACCCACTGAACTCTCCGGGTGTTGCTCGCCAGATACGAACGGCGTTTGAATTTCGCTAGTAGCTCTCGAGAACTCGCCAAAGCAAAATGTCAAAAAATCAAGATATTAGTCTTGAAAAGAGAAAAATCGCCGAAATTAACTCTCAAATGGACAAGCTCCTGCGAGTAACTCTCGAGAGTTTTTGAGAGTTACTCGCTTATTTACTCTCATGTGGAGCTGCACCTTTAGGCTAGTTGATAGTTGACAGTAGGCAACTAGTTTCATGCTATTAGTTAAAAAAGCTGTGTCTTAGTTGCTAGTTAGAGATACGTAAAAACCGTTAAGGAAAAAATTGTAGACAATTTTATGTGCTTTAAATTTTCTTATATTCAATTTTTCCCAAAAACAGATAGTTCTCGAGAAATTTTCGAAAAACTTAACTTTTTTTCAAATATTTTGAGAAGCGTTAGAGAAACATAAAACCGTTAAAGCAAGTAATATACGTTAAATTCTCTTTTTTCCCAAAAACGCATAGTTTTCGAAAAAACGATAGCGGAGCCAGTAGTATTTAAAGCCAAATTTGAATAAAACACATCACATTGAGTATTTTATGGCAATCTCCTGAACAAGAATGGGATTTTTATAATAGACCACCTATAACTAACTAGCCAAGTTTGGCAGACACGACTATACGCACTCACATGTGATTTCCAAGTGAAACATTAACCTGTATCATGTGTGAATGCCATGAAAAAGAGCACTTTTGGTGTCGTAATTGACTGCCTTCAATCATGTAATTTATATCAAATACTGTACAAAAGATTTCATTAAGTAACCGACCATTTATAGAATCTGATTGAGACTTTTATAGTTTGCTATCCGTTTATTATTTATTTTTGTTTGACATATTTAGGCATCGTCATTGAATGACATCATTTTCAGAGTTAAAATTGACCTGAATTGCACAGCAAATGTTAATGATTTAAAATTAAATTTCGCTTGTGTTTAACACTGGCTTCACATTCTTTGCGAGTGCAGGCGAATAATTGCGAACGCGATCTATTGGGACTCGCCTAAGTTTGGGTACATTTAGTTTAGTTCTGTTAATTGTAGCACGCGTCGACTGAGTCTTCAAACGCAAAAATATGCTAATTTTTGAAATTTTTGTGTTCTAATTTCATCTTGACATGAGCGTTTTCGGATGGCGAATTCGCGTTTGCCGAGATCGACCGAATTGACCGCTAAATTCGTCAAGAGTGTGGAGCCAGCATAAAAGATTTTTCAAAAACTCTGCGTAATCGTAATTTGGAGTTTCGACCAGACATCAATTTCGTCCATGTGTGTATATCCAGGCATTAAACCCAGTAAACCAAAATATTAATTTTTTTACCAAAATAAATCTTTTGGTTTACTGGTAATTTAAAAAAAACAGCACCATAAACCCCTTTTAATGGTCATTATTAATAGCTCAATTTTTTTTTACAAATCTTATGGGTTTTTTAAAGAGCTACCAATAAATCCTTTTATGTTTAATAAGAAAAAAGTCAAATTATAACCATAAAATAGCTGCATTGTATTTTTTTTTTAATTCGTCATCGACAATAACAAAACATGTTGTCGTTTCAAAAAGATGGACTTTTGAAAAAAATGATCTGTGGGTCCAAAATTAATTGATGTTTTGAATGTAAGTTGCTTCAAATGATCATAAATGGACGTTTTGGACGTTCATTAAAGAAAGCTGTGATCGACCATATTTTAGATCTACTTTCGCTAATTTTCACGGCCTGGATTAAATCTGACCATTCCTTCGCCATTACAAATGAAAAAGTTTTTTTTTTGATTTTCTCGACAACGGTGTGTCGTATCGAAAAATTTATAAAGGCAAAATGTGTTTAGAATATGGTTTTACATAACTCTTCTATACACAAAGATCCAATCGGATAACTCATTTCCCCCTCCCCTTCAAAATTCTACCTGTTCTCAGTCGAGTATTAATTTGACGATTGTCCGTTGGCAATTGTAGCTTTTCTCATGTTTTTTTTACTGATTTTATAATAAACATAAAAATCTAGCACACCTGTTACATAGTGATTGTACTACGAAGAAATTATTCTTTTGTGTTCCTAACTATAATTTCTTTCTCAAATACACGTACGCAACACGTACTCCATTCACTTTTTAGACGATTTTTACACATTAGACGTGTGTCGCTTGAAATTTGTCTTTGTTGGGATTCGCCACATTATTTGTGGAAGCCTCAACTACCCCACAAACCATCCTTAAGCCAGACATTCTTGAAAAACAGAGAGCTTTTTGTGTGAAATATATTTTTGTATGTCTGCTTGTAAAAACGAGTTAATTGGAGTGTTTTCAATGGCACAATTTTACAGCTTCAAAAAATGCTTTGCGGTATCAACTCTGACTTAAAGATTTACACTGAGACCCAAAATAATTTGATTGAATTCACGCCCCACATCCCAGAAATAACAAACTTCACCCATTCACAAATTTTCGGAATTTCCCCAACAAGCAATGATCCGATCCCACACATTAAAATTTAGTGTGCCGAACGAAGTCAGTCAAAGTGAACGGAGGATTCTCGAGAAGATTGTGGGGTGGCAGCGACCAACTTCAAGAAGAAAAAAGGTTTATATCTCAAGGAATTCGAAACGTGCCAGAAAACACGTAACATACCACTCTAGTGCCCCTTTTTCAGGAAGTTTGGGGAAATGGGGATGAAAACATCAAACGTTGAAGGAAATGACACCGAATCATTGGGGGTTCTGCTGCCTGACTGGAGATGGTTCTGAACGTTGGGGGATGATGTGCAGACAATGCGCGCCCGAATTTATCCCAGAAGTCTGCGGGAAATTATTTTAAAAACAAACATGGCGTCAGTGAGCGATGAATTGGATCGGAAAAAGAAACCTAATAGAATCACCCCACACACCACACAAGTTGAAAGAACTCTCGACCAAAGCTTGTTTGGTTCTCGTCTCTAGAGCCTCCGCCACTTGGCCCTCCCCCGCGCTAGAATCTCATGGAATATCACATGAGATTGACTTCAAATCCACAAAACCTGAACTACTTTCGGCTTGTTTTCTCGATTTATTTTCATTTTTTATGGCGCTCTGCCGTGGTTTGTTTTGTGGGGCAAGGCGGGGGCTGACTGTAAATTGACGACTCTTCAGTTTCGGGCTGCGGAGAAGGGTACATAGATGAAGATAACCGAATTTGGGTAAATAAAATTATTGGCGATAAACTTACAAGATCCACTGATAATCCACATAGATTTGCAAGCCATTCGAAGGCCCTACTGCCGTCATACTGGCTATGTTCGCTGCCTATTTTCGGAAGTTCAAACATATTTCCACTTTTGTTTATGTCCGTCTGCGATGCTCGTGAAATATTCTAGCTAGAAATTTCGTGGTTGTGGTTTGTTGCGCCGTAAATAATGGAAATTTCCTTCGTTTTCGTCTGCTTGATACCGAGATGATCTCAACGATGCACTCGAAAAAGACAAAACTACGCAATGTGGAGCCCCAAAATTCTCGGAAGCCCTAAATAGCCCCTCGCCAGAATTCGCGACGGCGAATCAATCCCGGATTAGGAAAACCTCACGTCCACTTGGCGAGTTTTCTCTTGTTCTCCGACAGAAACACTTTTTCCAGTTTTTCCCAAGAAAATCGTTCGAAAAATTCTATAAAACCATACACAGATCGTAAACAACCTTCCGCCACGACGTTTAATGAAACAATGAAGTTCTGACCGGCTGAGAAGCAGCTCTTAAATCACCGACTGCTATGCTGGAAGTGTCCTGGTTACCAGGTGGTGTAAAAGTTTTCGTGAAACGACCGCTGCCAGTGCTGAGTGGCGCTTGTTGATTTTTTAAGTTTGTTTCCGTTTCCGCTATTTTGCAGCAAATTCAATTGTGCGAATAATCCGAAAAATTATTATGCGAAATAAAAAGCGAGGGTGCAATGCCCGGTGCTAGCCGGAAACTGTACAAATTGTAAGCTGCAAGAAATATGGTCACAAGTAATATGTATTTATTAAATTCTTTAATTTTCGTTTCCAAATATGAATAATTTTGGAATTGCCAAAAATTTCTAAAATTTAACGTTAAAATTTTTTGTAATTCTCCAAACGGTGAGCATTTCAAATTTGCCGCCGAAAATCAAACCACGAAGACGAGTTCAAATCCCAACAGAAACTCTCTTCTGTTTTTTTTCTTCTCGGTTTTTTCTATTTTTTTATTTATTTATCCCGCTGCGAAAAATATGTGAAAGAAAAGCAGATTTTTATATGCAGCAGGCACTTCAACGAGAAGCAATATCAAGACTCCTACGCGAAGAAATTTTTTTGAAAAACGCTGAAATTTGATTTAGTGGTCGCTAACAAAAATTAGTGAAACCCGCCATTAGCCCATAATCGACAATTCTAAATAACATACTCGCATTTTTTTTACTATAAATGAACATTTAAACATTTAATAGGAGTATAAAAAATAAATTTCCTTAAAAGTAAAAATTCTACTGTAAATAAATTTTCTAATAGGACAAAAATAATGTTACACATAATTGATTTTTTTTCTACTAAAAACTATTTAATTTTGATCTTATTTAGCTTCAATTTGAAGCCTAACATTTCACTAAGAACACCAGATAATGCTGACAGGATGACAACTTTAATAGTTGTATAAAGATATGGATTTGCACTTAAACCAGATATCTTAAATGGCGATTCTAATTCCTTAAGAAGATCAGCGGCTAATTTTAACACACTATTTGATACCATAAGGGCTTCCTTCTTTTTTGGGTTCTGTTCAATCTGCAATTAAATTGTAATATGTTTGTTTATAAATACAGTTTTTAGAATTTCTTCTTAGGCTTTGTCCAAAAAATACATCACAAAAGTGGAGAGAAGTAAGAAATCCCGAACAAGAAAATCTCAAAAAAAGTAAGTTGGGGGTGAGGCGGGGTTTTGGAGTGAAACAGACAAATTAGCATAACGTATTTTATGGACAAAACCTTGACGACATTCACCTGCAAATATAGATTGATTTGCTCAGTAATTAAAACTGAAGTGCTTCGATATTTCAGATTAGTTTTCGTTCCAAGAGTCATGAATCTTAATAAGAATATTCCAAGGGCGCAAGACCACAGCAGAGCCTCCAAATTTAGTTGTGAGTGAAGATGCACAGAGTCTTTTAGCCACTCCAGGCATAGGAAAGCTAATAATAAAAATGTTATCATAAATGCCGCTGAGACAATGACATCAACAGATCTTTGTGGTCCACGACGCTGTAAAATGAATGGTTTTTAAAATATTTTAAGTTATATGAAAAGAAAAGTTTGTTTTTTACCTTTAAATATGAACGGACACTTAGCCAGGTTTTGATATTCCGTACTTTGTTGAGACGAAAATGTGGCAGTTCGGATTTTCTTGCTCTTCGCGAAGATGTCAAATGAGAGAAGAGTTTAGCATATAAAAACCTAGAAGAAATTAAATTAGTGATGGAAGTTGTTACTGTAATTTATTGATAAGTTAATTAGGGTCACAATCTCCACCCTACAAGTATGTTTGGTGTATGGCACGTATCTGCCACTAAAAAAGATACACTATAGTGGCAAATACGTGCGATACGACAAAAATGCTAGTAGCACAGCTGTACATAAATATTTAAGTCTTACTTAAGCGATTCTTCCGAAAAATATGTCGCACTTTTAGGATGGAGGGGAAGGGGATTCGGGAAATACGGTAGTAAGACAGCGGTACATGAAAAATGTGACGGGGAGGAGGAAGGGGGGGGGGGGGAGGAGGAAGGGGAGGAAGGAAGGGGGTTCCGAAAAGCCAAAAATTAGCGAGACATATTTTATGGATAGCCTCTTAGTTTGTTTAAGCCGAACTGAAGTGACTTTCGTTAGGGCAAACCACTTTCATATTAAAATAGAATCCAACCTTTGTTTAAACGTCCGTTCGGCGACTGTTAGCAGAAAGAATAGTAGGAATGTGAGTGAGAATCGTTGACTTAAGCCAATTATAAGAACTGTTGATTCCCAATTCGTTTTTCCAAATGCAAATCTCAAAATTGTTGAAAACGAAAATGACGCTTTTTCCAGAAGTAGCGCAGGTATCTCAAAGTAGTTAATATCACTAGAATTTTCAACATCAACGGTGGCCTGAAACATACGAAAAAAAAGCAAAAAAATAAATAAACTTGAATGTCTGAATGCGTCGAATTACACGACGATTTTAAATTCCGTCAAATTTTGGGTGGAAAAATACCGAAAGAATTTTAATGAAATTTTTTTTACAGTTTTCGGTTCTCCCACTTAAAAAAATCGGTTCCTGTCTGACCACCTTGCCTGGGATCTTATGAAACGCGTATCTTAATTAGCGAAAAACTTACGTCGATCTCTCCGTGTATTTCAATGCAATTTTTTGCAAATGTAAACCATTAAATTTTTTCTATAGACATTAATCTCACCTCACACAGTCGACAAAAGGATGGGACCATCGAAAGTATCACACAGAATATAACTCCAATATAGATATAGTCATAAGTTTCCGGCATCGCCTCAACTCGATCAATAATGCAGGAAGATATATCCAAAACCGACATTTCCGCCTTTTTCACTTCATGCCGATCCCAAATTGTACAACTAACTGGAATTACAAATAAAGAAATTCGATTGCACTTCAATTTATTTGTGAAACTTTGATTTTATTACTTCTATCAGTTGTTCCAGACGATGGATTAAGCAGAACACTCGGAGTATAGTATTCGTAGTCGAAGAATTCATTGTCATTTTGAAAGTCTGACTGTTCAATTTCCGAGCAATTGCTGCACTCCTCGCCTGATGGAAGAAAAAAATACAAAAACCAACGTTTTATAAAAATTAAGAACGATAAAAGCAAGATTTTTTTTACTATTTGTAGTAATTCCCAACCATTCAGTGGCAGATGTTGTACATTCAGCGTAATTCGTAGTCGAAATGGACGCCGATCCGGCCAAAATCTCCCCATCGTCGCTGTCTTCGTCGGTTTCGCTGCTATCATCCATGCGATTATCGATTGGGGTTTTAAATTTCTTGTGGCTGGATTCGGTTTGTAATGACGACGAGGATAATGTTCTAACGGTTTTGTAGTGTTTCCTGGGCAATTTCGCGTCCTTCTCGAAGTCTGACTCGGAGGAGAGTGGTTTGCGACGATTCACAGAAGGTGGTATCGGGTGGGTTGTCTGGAATTAGAGAAGAAATTGCTTATGCGAAATTGCGAAAACATTTTTGGGGGTGTTCATAAAATTCATCACGATAATTTTCGGCAGTTCGAACCCTCCCCCCATTCCCCAAGTCATACTTTTTTCACGATTTTTTATATCAAATTTAATGTCTCGTTTTTACAAACAAAAAAAAAACTCCTGGGGCCTTATTCTAGAACTCGTACCGAGTCAAATCTCTACCGAGTGCTACAAAAAGTGATTCTTGAACTCGGAAACAAGCGATTTCTTGCGAGTAAATACTCGGTGACGTTTAGCCTGCCGAGTGAGGTCAACATGAATCTGAAACTATCTTTTGAGAGAGATCGCTCGTTTCCGAGTTCAAGAATCGCTTTTTGTACCACTCGGTAGAGATTTGACTCGGTACGAGTTCTAGAATAAGGCCCCTGGTGTCTAAAATTACCAAAAAGTTTTGGTGTCAAACTAAAATTTCAAAGGTTTAGAGGTTTTCTGGTTCAATTAAAAAAACCGGTTGCTATTAAAAAAAAAACGGATTCTATGAACAGAACCTCACCAAATTTACCAATGGATTTGCTAGGTCTTCATTTTCAATATCTTGGCGTGAATTCCTAAAAGCAGTGCGCTGTCGCAACTGTTGATTCCGCGAAGTTGTCGGCAGGGGCTCCTGATTTCCAATTTTGTTAGGACTCTCCGGACTGTTATTATCGTCTGGCAATTGATTTTCTTCGCCGCTGGAACTTTTCCCATTTAAACTCTCAAAGCCGTCGTCTTCGCCAGCCTGTTCAGCGTTATTTTGACCGATTTCCACATTCCGTTGATTAACATTTCGAGGATTCGGATTGATTTGATCCTCATTAATGCTTTCGTCAGTTTGCTGGATTAAATCGTCGTAAAATTCCTGTACAGATTCGTCAATGCGAACGGTTTTCGGTGACTTCTCACCTCTTGATATCACATCACCGTTTAAATTGTGTACTGTGAGTGTTAGATTCGCTTTTTCAATTCTGATCGAAGGGCATGCGAAGATATCCGCTGACACATCGTGTGCTGGTAATATGTTGCACAGATAATCTACTAGCGTTGGAGAATCATCGACTTTTGTCCGAATGGTGGCGATATCATCATCTGACTTTGCTGACATCGTCTCTGGTTTTCTTAAATCTAAATCTTTAATTTTCGGTCCACCAGCCAAGACCGCATCCGTTCGTAAACGGACTTTTTTGCCGTTGGTACTAATATTGCTACTACTACTAGTGCTGGTCTTCTTGCATTGAACTGACTCGTAAGTTTCGATGTGTGATGGTGGCGACGACACCGCTGTTGCCGTTGATCGATTCAAATCCTTAATGCGATGTCGGCTCAGCACTCGAACTCTTTCACGTGATTTGCTACCGAAATTTAAAAGCGGTTTGCGTTGTTTGGCAGCCGTACTGTTGCTAGAATTTGTTGCTACTATAAGCGAGTGTATTAGACTTAGAACTAAACTTAATGCGATAGGAGTGAGGAGTTCCGACAGTGAAACAATGTGCTGAAAATTAAATTGTATTTAAAAGGTAGTTTTTTTTAGAAAATATTGTGAAATTAACCTCGGAATCCTTTTCAATTTTATGAATGTTGAAGCTATAGACGCCCCAGTTGAACAATTGAGTTGTGTATAGGCACAGAAGTGCGACAAATATTCGAGGTGAAGTCTGCGTTACCCACCATTTAGCATAAATGGGTAAGAAAAAATATCTTAATATGGCCAATCGTATCACAGTCAATAGAGATTGTTTCGGTTTGGCTTTCGGAAATGATGAACCTATTTTATAAATACAAAAATGTTAATGAAAAATGATTTAACCTACTAGAAATTTCAATCATTCACCTCTAACCAAATCCACATCGATAAACTCTGTCTTCAGTTTTGTATTTTTCAGCGTAACATTTGTAAAACCGTCCAAGATCTTCTGCTCTACAGTCTTTTCCCATTGCTGCTTATCATATGTACCAATCTTTTTTTGATACCTGCAGAACGTAAAGGTTTTTCCAATTAAAAATCGGACATTAAATCAGAATACAGTTGAACCTCGATAAGTCGAAAGGGGACAGAAAGGAAATCAAATATTTTGAGATTCATTTAGTTTGGAAATCCACTTTAAGCGTGGTTCGACTTATCGAGGTGCGACTGTAGAAGCATTTCCTTACCAAGCGACGAGTTCATCCAATTTCATAGTACAGAAAACCTCTCTTTAGGGCTTTTTCCACTGTCTAAAAATAGAAAAAAAAACAATACTGTGAGAATTTTTCTTTATTCTTTATTGAGCAATTGTTGAGTATCTTTTACTGTATTCGAATTAGATTCAAGAAAATATACAATGATATCATGGATAAATTTATTGTTATGATTCCCTTTTTTGTGGAAAAATTCAGCTCACGGTCGATTTCTGTTTTTTTTTTTGCTTTCATTTCTTTTACTCGTGTTTGGTACTGGAGGCGGGCGTCACAGATTGGTGTTTTTTGCGGCTTGTTTTCTTTGGCTTTATTATTATTATTGCTGTTTAATTGGTGTTTCATGTAAAAAATTAAAAAGTAAAAACCCATTGTCCATTTTAGTGAAACCTTTAAGTTGGGGTGGTGTTAAATAAATTTAGAATGTGATTGTTGAAAAACCACACTGAAAATACTTGAAAAATTTAATTGAATTAAGATTTTTAGGGGCCATTGGCTTCAGTTCATGGTTTTTATGCAGTTTTTTGAAAACTTTTTTTATGAAAAGCGCCTAATCTTAATTCTAGTCTCAAAATTTGTTTTTCAAAAAACTTTTTTTTAAATTAATTTCTGAGCATTTTTATCACAATTTATCGTTAAGGTGTCGCTCCACATGAGAGTAAATACGCGAATAACTCTCAAAAACTCTCGAGAGTTACTCGCAGGAGGTTGTCCATTTGAGAGTTAATTTCGGCGATTTTTTTATCGCTACTAGCGAAATCGAGCTTCTAGCTACTAGCGAAATTCAAACGCTGTTCGTATCTGGCGAGCTACTCTCCGAGAGTTCAGTGGAGGCCTGTCGACTAGAGAGTAGAATCACTTTTGACAGCTCGCATAAACTAGCTCGCGAGTTTTTGCGAGTTTCTGCGAGCGACTCTCAGAGGCATATCCATTTGCGAGTAGCTGCTATCGAGAGGTTCTCTGCGGCATTTACTTTCATGTGGAGCGGCACCTTTAGAGCTATAGCATACCAAGTGCGTTGCGTTGTCGTATTACGAGATTTTTAACCCATTAACGTCCGCTGATCGATTGTTCGAGCAACTTTGTGCCTTATTGTTACCACATAGGAGTCAGAGATGGTATTGTGGAATACAAATGCTGGTTCAAAACCGTTAAAGACAGCTAAACAAATTCAGACATCTTGCATTCTACAAAAGGTTGTTATTTGCATAATCTGAATTTGTTTGTGCAAATAAAAATCTTTGGCACAAGGAAAAACGTCTGAATTTGCTTTGCTATCTTTAAAACTCGAACATTGCTACACCACAAAGCACTCGATATGCCAGAGCTCTTAGTGTTTATATTATTTCCCAATGATTGGTTGATTCAGCTCTCATTTCCGCGATAGAAACGTAATTAAAAAGATATCAATAAAAGAGTCGACTCGTCATTATTGCCATTAATAAAATGTTGACGTCCAAAAATAAAATACTTTTTATTGGTCGATTTTCGAAAGATAAAAATTTGTCGAATTTTTCGAATTCTAACAAATGCAAAAATTCTTCGGTGGTTTTTTTCAAAATTTGATAGTAATGGTCACTTGATATTTCTAACATATGTTTCTTTATCTTCCTTAGATATTGGCCACAAAACACATTCTAACTTTAATTACAATGATAGCATCTTTTTTATATTGAAAACGTTGATGTCCGGCGATGAAGCTTTACTTCACAACGGATTTCTCTACTATTTATTCCAAAAATATTGAATTATCTTTACACGGAATACAAAGTTCAATCGCCCAGCCACTTGATATTACAATTCAAACAATCTTTTATATTTTTACAATTTATTTCTGTTACAAACTTACGATAATGATGGCGCGATTCCTAGTTTTACATCAGCTTCGAAGCGTTTTAATTATTCGAAAAGAATTTCACTAGCGATTGTGACTATGCAAGAGTTCAAATACGGATTAAAACACTATGCAACTCAGCAGAATTCACAATCAATTTCGAATTAAATTTAATCTTATCTCGGTTGACTGTCGTGAATCCCAATCTCCGTGCTTTTACGTCGCCTTCTGAGCTTTCAATGAGGAAAAACGCTGGTCAGACAAGCAGAGACCCCGACAGACGTAAATCAATCGCGAATCTGGTGATAAATTTGTGAATATATTCGCTGTAGACGACCTGCGGGGAAAAATGTTTCACGCTAGATTAGAACAGTGAATTGTCGATTAAATAGCGAGGGGCGGTTGTCTTTATTATCTTTTCGATAATGGTTTCTTTCTTTGACTGGGGTTTGTATCCAATCCACCACAAGACGTATTGGATGTTTAGAAAAGTTCCTTTGTTTACTCTTTGAGAGTTTTGAGCTTCACACCAACCGCAAATCGGTTTTTCTTTCAAGACAGTAAACTAGATTTGCTAGTCGAAGATAGTCAAATCAAATTGAACCGAATTTTAGGTCAAGCCAATGTAATTATCACCAATGACGCCGCTGAAAATGCGTTCGGGCACAAAACCTAAGTGTGTTTAACGTTTCAATTGTTATTGTTAAGAGTTCCATGCCCTCAATTTACTTCAATTAACTTGTAAACAAAGGAGAGATGTTTTTATCATCGTATTACCAACGTTATTCCTACCTTCGCGGCTGATTATGCGACACTAAGAGCCAAATTCGCCGAATATCCGGCGCGATATCTAAAAATAGACCGCGAAATGAAAATATTTTGATGTTAGTTATGTGAAATAAAATTGTTTTTAATGCGATTCAGTTCTAATTGAGTAAATTTTCGTACACAAAAAAAAAACAAACCAAACCGAAAGATGTTTCTGTTCCACCGTAGATGCTACGTTCGACTGGCCGAAATGTTAGCAAAATTTTGATTGCCAGGGTCGCAATGAAAGCGAGATAAATGACGTTGGTTGGTATCAATCGATAAATTGATTTTTCAACTCTTGGTTTTGTAGCTGCTTCCATTCCTCTTCCGTTTGTTGTGGAGGTCAGCGATGTTTACGCAATAGAGAATCATCCAGCAGTGCCACCAGCTAGCCCCGTTCAAGGACAAGGGAAGCTGGCAAGGACATTCATTCGGCCGCTTGCTGGTTGGGAATCTTGCGCGGTAGCTCTTCGCTAACCTCCCTTGTGACCCCCACAACGCGACCAAGAAATCAGACGTACTTTTGGGGCTTTTTTTTAGATTTTGTGGCTACAGACTTCTGAAAATTTCGAAAAAAAAACCTCTAACTTAACTTACAGCAAAATGCAGTACGTGAATCACTGAAGTTTCCAAAATTTGAATAGTGATCGATGGCAGTTCCTTCACTTCCGTGTTGTTGAAAGTTTGTATCTCTCCTGCTTGTATCGGTGGGGCTTCTGACTTTCTTATCGGCAGCAGGGAAATTCACTTTACGCTCATCACGAATTCAATCTACTTCAAAGCAGTCATACACTTCTCAATTATTAAATTATCATCGATTTAAACACAATTTTTTACTGCCAAAAGCTGCATTTTTTTGGTGAAAGTCCGCTACCAAATCGATCGAGAATTACACTTAAGACTGGAAAATTCGCCGCACGTGAACTTAATTTGACTTTTCACAAATAACTGATTGCATTTATGGTAATTTCCCAGCATTTATTTATATCAAAAAGCCTCAATTGCCGGAATTTTTGCAAATTAATTTTCACTTCACGACACTTTTTGGCAGCCTACCTTCTTTCCCTTTCTTTGTGGCTGTCAGATTATGTCACAAAGCGACATTGCCAGCATAACTTTTTGGGAATTTAGAAAATTACAATACAAAGAAAAAATACCTGAATGTGAATTCAATGCAGTTGATTTTTCCAAAGCAAATATAATCTTCGACTCGAACCAGAAACTTTTCGTGTTCTAAATTGGTTAGAGTACCTCTAATTTTAGCACAGACAAATAGTTCAAAAATTTTAATTTTTCATATTTTTTAAATGCAAAAAAGCTGAATTTCTTTACACCTCATTGAAATTAAGCTGAATTGATGTTTAAATCGACATTAGAAACTCTTTAAATACTAAATTAGATAAAAGATAAAACCTCTGCATAGTTTTTTACGTAATAAAAACGATTACTGTATTCAAAACAGTAAAAACTTTCGGTCAATAATTAAAAAAAACTTGCATTTTTTTAAATTGCTCCAATCGAATGTATTTTAAGTAATTGTGTGAGAAGAAATTAAAAAAAAACATTCTTTATTGTTCTTACATTTTCATTACTACCCCGAATACAGTAAGTTTTAATAATTAATAGAATTATTCCATTATTTCCTTCCCGTAAGTCTCGAATAATAATTGCTTGGTGAGCTCCTTTGCTGACCAAAAACATCCCGCTAAATAACAAAAAAACAGCATTTTTTTTAAATTCAAAAAAAGAAAATGTTTTCATAAACTTACAAATTCGCTAAAGACTCCAGCGGCCCACATTGTGATGAGTAAGAATAAAATTTGTAGTCTCATATTTTAAACTTTCGACTTCGTATCAAGCAAATAACTTGATTAAACTGATTTTCAAAAGAATCGTGGTCGTTATTTATCGAAAAATCCGATTAAAGTAAAACTTATTTAATAAAAATTTATGAAACTTAATTGGTGGTTTTGGGAAACTAATCAATATATTTTATAATTCTATATTTACTTTTATCCAAACCTCAGAATTGGTTTTCATTAATGGAATGGTTTTGGTCCCGTTATCAGATTTATTCAAAATTTTGCATACGGGGGAAATTGTTTAATTACTTTCTTATACGTAGTATAATAAAGTATTGTATCCATTAAAAATTCCGTCCTCTTAATTTGGTCTAAAAAACATTTCCCGAGCACTCCCCCGGGTCGATTGGAGACGTATTACAAAAATGTATCCAAACTGCGCCCGTGGAAAAATTATCTATGCCCCAACTCTTTGTTTCCGTTTCTGTGGTATCCTTTTTCGTTTGAAGTTGTATTGCCGGCAAGATTTGTAAAAAGAAATCTCTCAGAATCAAAAACATTGTAATTAAATGCGCCACAGGTAAACCCTTTTAAGAAAAATACTAGGCAGAATTTTTGGAAAAATTGGGCCGCATTGAAATTTCTTTTAAAAATCTGGGACAAAAATCTTAACTAAATCACGTCAAAAGTTTTACTTGGTGAAAAAAAGAAAGTATTAAAAGTCAATTTTTCTTAAAAGTAATTTTATTTGAAATTATTTATCAATTGTTTTTTTATTGTATATAAGTAATAAATTAAATTAAAGTGATAACTTATCTCATTGAAATTTTCCATTTACATATTATGAAGAATTTTTTTAATTGTTTCAAATAAACATGAAATTCTGAAAATAAACGTTCGTAATGATTTATTCTCCATTTTGGAAAAATCTTGTAATCTTTTCATGTATATTTGTTTTCGTCTATGTTAAACTATAACGAATTTTTAATACAATATATACAGCTACGATCTTAATTATCTCTTTCAATAATTCGTTTGTTTCAAATAAGAAGAACATGAAGAATTTGTCCCATAAAATAAGAAATATTATTTTATCGGTGGAATTATATTTTTTTTTATAACGGGACATCAATATAATGATTTGCTCTAAATTAGCATTTTATTGTCATTATTTCGCTTGTTTCAAATGTAAACAAAAAACTGAAAAAGTTTGGTTTTTTTTTATCTGGAAAACAAAAATCTGCTAATCGCTTACCTAGCTTAAATCTATATAATAGTTTTACTTCATTAATAACCGTTATTCTTATCAATTTATGGGACATGGTCTACAAACTTGGAGTTTCAAATGAAAATCCATGAAAAAAATTGGAATTTCAAATGAAAATCCATGACACAAAACAATTAAAATAAAATGCCTGTTATAAAATTGAATTTCATTAAAAAAAAAGAAAAAAAAATCTGTTCTTCTTAAATTGATGGACCTCGTATTAAAGATTGGACACTTCTTAGTTTAATATTTCGAAATTAATTTTATTTCTTTTTTATATATATATTTGTTCTAAATTTAATAAAAATGATTTCCTAATCACGCCTGTTTTGGGTGTTGCACTGGTTGGGGCGGCGCTGGCTTGAAACATTGCAATAAGAACGCTGTATAAACGATAAAACCAACTCCGAGCGCCAAGAGGGCGTACATAAATATGTTGAGTTCGGGCTGTCGAAATCTGTTTTTACGTAGCCATTCGAGGACTTCTTCCTCCGACAGAAGATCACCTAAAAGATATTTTTTTTTCAATTTCTTTGTTTTCATTTATAAAAAGATAACAGTTTTATAGATAGCAAAAAAAGGCCTCGTCATATCTCAATTTCCACGTACGTGGAGGTTTGTAATTTTTTTTTAACATTTGAACGTTTTGTGGTAAATGGCTATAAGAAACACCTCCAACACATACCTCTATAAATACTTGGAAATCTTCTGCGAAAATAAACAAGAGCCGGTAATTTCGTAACGCCCCATTTTCGTGCATATCGAGAATCGGCCATTTTAACGAACGTTATATCCAGATTATCAGTTTCGCTGTCGATATTTTCGAGTTTTTCCAGTGCTGTCACACTTTCTGGTTGATTGTGTTCGTCTGAAAATTAAAAAAAATTAAAATTATTTCATTCAATTAAATGGAATATAGCGATTGTTAATTACAAAAATAGACTGTTAGGAATTCGTTTTCTTCCAGCAGTTTGTCAAGCATTTTTCGATTGACTTCTTCAATTTCGTTTTTGATTTCGAAAACATCCTGCGAAGTGAGCCACGTGAGAATTTTGTCGTGTTGGTGTAAATCGCCATCATAAAGCATAGGAACTCGTTTTCTGAAATTTTATTTTTAATAAAATTTTATTATTTTTGGGGTTGTTCATGAAATACGTAACGCATTTAAGATAGGGGATGTGGAAGTAGATTGTTGCGCAAAATATTTGGGTTTGACAAGGGGAAGAGGGGAAAAAAGAAAATCCGTAACGTGTTTTATGAACATCTTTTAAGGAATCAACCTGAAATAAACTAATGAAGGAATATTAACGATCTCGTATTTTTGTGCAGCCTCGTGACTCGCAATTTTCACAAAATCAATGCCAAACATATCAGCTTCACCGTCAATTTCCTCGAGTTCCTCAAGAATCTCCTCACATTCAGCACAATCTTCGTCATCTACAAATTATTGGAAAAGAAAAACTTTACTAAAAATTTTCTATTATAAAAAATTGATTTTCTTTACAGAAGAAGACAACCAGTAATGGTGATTCGTCCATTAATCGTTCCAGCATTCGATCGTTAACTTCTTCGATTTCGTCCGCTAACTCTCGGTTATCGTCATCTATTAACCATTCCAAAACTGACTGTTCGTTTTGTAAATCACCTTCAAAAAGCAATGGGTTGCCATTTCTAAAAATAACGACAATATTCTTAATAGTTTATCGTTTTTCGAAGGAAAAGTTTAACACACCTAAAGTAAACTAACGCTGGGAATGTTTTAATTGAGTAGCGTTTTGCTAATTGCGGATCCTGAATTTTAACCATGTGAATGCCGAAGACATCGCATTCGTCATCGATTAGTTCGAGTCCTTCCAGAATTTGGTCGCAAATATTGCAATTGATTTTATCTGAAATATACAATGGATTTCTTGGTTTTCCTACCTAAAATGCCAATAGCCGAATAATGTTATTTTTATGTGATGGAAGTTTATCCAAACTAAATGTGAAGTTTTTGGTAAGGATATACGGAAAAATCCACACGCAAGCGATTAAATTGTAATTTAAATTCACAAATTAAGGTGCAATTTAGCCAGGAGAAACATTTTAATGATGTTTGAAATTATGAAGAACATTGATTTGTGGAAATCTGACCGTCTTTTCTGCTGGTCTGTTCATCACACTAAAACTTGTGCACAACCTCAGTTAAAGATTTGAAAATTTTCACATTAAAATGTTTCTACTTTCCGAAGTGATAATACTTTTAAACGACCTACAAATGTATTAAAAAATGTTAAACCAAAATTCAAAAAGAGGTTAGTTTTTTGCTGTTTTTTCCAGCACATTAAAATAGGTGTGTGTTTGATTAAGGATTAAAAATCATTTTATTAAATTTTGTCTTAAATTTGCAAAGTGAATGGTTGTTTTTTTAATTAATTTTTACTTTGTATTTGTGCATATTCTGTATATGTGTTAGGCCAAAAACATTTGTGTACCTTGTCTTTCAATTTTACGTTCCAGGTATTTTGATAGTAATTTAGAGGACTCTCGTGTAATTTTCAATTTTTGGGAACTTTTACTTTTGCTAGTAGTAGTATCAGTGGTAGTATAGGTTGTAGGTGTACAAAGGCTTCGGCAGTAAGCTGGTGTTTTCGTGGTGTGTGGTGACGCTAGTTTTAAGGGATATTTACACGCATATAACAATTTTAATTGATAATGTTCGATTGTTATTTTAAATTGTGTAATTTTCTAATTTTAAATTTTCTATAATTGTTTTTTTTTTCAAAATTGTTTATTATAAAATTTTTTTGTGAATTTTTGGGAGTGTATTTGCAGGTATAAGAAAAATCTTTAACACGTTGACTGGTAGTAATATTAAACACAAAAAATATAGAATTCAGCCCTTAAGGTCAAAATCATGGGTTATTGAAATAAAGTAATTTCTTGCTTTGACCTTAAATGGTGTTTTTATAGATTTTAATTGGGTCAAGGAATTAAAGAAAACTTCGGGATCCCAACGTGTTAAAGGGCAAAAATTGCTTTTTTACAACTTTTTACAAAAAAAAGACAAAACCACAACGTCTGGGTGGGCTGATAAACGAAATATATATTACTGATGATGTGATAAAGCCTTTTCAAAAACGAAAAATTCTCGTAATTATAAGAAAAAATCTACTTACAAAAGTAAACAGCCAAATATTGTGTCTCCTCAACCATTGATTCAAGCATCTGTCTGGTTATTAATTCGATTCTGTCCTCAGTTTTTTGGGTAATTAACCATTGTAGGACTTCTTCTTCCTCATTGAGTTCGCCTACAAATGATTACATTATAAAATATTTTAAAATTTCAAATTAAAAAAAAAACTGCCCACCTTCAAACACATTCGGGATTCCCCCTTCAAAATACACCAAAGCCGGGTAATCGTGAACACCATACCCGTCTGCAACGGAAAAGTCTTTTGTTTTGACGAAAATAATTCCATGTTTGTCGCAATCATCGTCAATGTTTTCCAATTCCTCCAGAACTTTGGTGCACTGTTCACAACCATCGGTATCTAAAATGGCGGATAGTAAACCATTATACAATGATAATAACGGGAACTGAAATATCGTTTCAGTAATAATAAATTAAATGGGAACTCCTGGATAAAAGAAACATCTACTTCAAGCTAAATAATAATTCAAGCAAAATAAAAACTTCAAATGCTGGGTCACTACTGGTTGTTAAAAAAATAAAAAGCCATGTTTGGTAGATGGCGCTACGAATCTAATGAAAAAAATCCACAGGGTCGATTGGGATAATTTGTTTTTTGGTACTTTGGTGATGATACATTTTATTTTTCATTCATTGACATGTTGTTTTGGAAAAATTGTAAAAATACCATCGTCATGATGAGGTGGATGTGTAGAAGAATGTTCTGATGTATGATCAGCTTGTTCAGGACCCCCTTCCAGTTGCTGCTGTTCACGTTCCTTCTTTAGACGCGCACGTCGCATTGCTTTTGAGCTGCATAAATCACATTGGGTCTTGTTCCCTGATCGTATTTGTTATTAATTTTATTACACACAATCTTAATTAATAGATTTTTAATTCAGTTATATCTTTTTGTTTGAAAAAAATACAGAAAAATCTTTGATTTTTGTTGTGTTTTGAAAAATACCCTAAAATGTCTAAAAAAATGTTTTTTCAACATTTTATCCAGTCAACCGGCCATATAAATATAAATAGAGTGCGGTTATAAAGGATACTCAGTTAATTTGTAATCATCAAATAGAATAACACGTCTGCAAGCCTTTAGTTCATCAGAGTCATTAAAAAATAATTGTTAAAACCAAGATCTTCTGCGTCTGGACTAATAATATGGAAAGTTTCTAGAAAATATTCTTTTTCCGATCTGTGCTGCGTGGTTAACCTTAAACATTAACGTTAAACATTGCTTTTAATCAACGTTCGTTTCAACTTTAAACAAAGATTTTTCATAGTATTTTTTTAACAAAAACTATTTTTTTTGTCACTAGTAATGTTAGTTACAAATTGGTTGCCGCTGTTAAAAATTTCTGTATATCGTTTTGCAACAAAAAGCCAATTTAAAAATTCATCGGTCGGCAGTAAAGTGCTTTTTTTCTATGTTTTTAGACGATTAAGAGAAAGTCTTTTCTTTGAAATACATTTTTCAAGTAAGATATTCAATATCTATAGCGTTTTTAAGATACTCACAAAAGTACACAGCTAGAGAACCGGACTCTTCAATTAAGGTAATCAAACGTTCACCTTCCAGATCTTCAATTACGTCACCACCAGGATCTTTTTGTGTTAGGAGCCAATTTAGTATTTGTTCTTCCTCGTAAAGATCGCCTAATATTGGTAATTTTTTTTTAAATTCTTTTTGATTCTAAAGTTTTTTCTACAAACCGGCGTAAATTACAGGTTCTTTTGAACTGGCCTTAAAGAACAGAATCGCAGGAAGGGCGAAAACTCCAAAATCTTTCGCCATTTGTTTATCATCGATTTTAACAAAATCGATTCCAGCGCCATCTGCTTCATCATCAATGTGTTCAATTTCAGCCATAACTCGAGGACACTGCTTACATTCCTCGCTATCTATAAAATAACTATTGATATTTATAATTGCAAAAATAATTGTGAATTATTTTACAGAAAAGTACTGCCAAGTAATCGGACGTTTTTCGAATTTTCTCAAACATTTTTTTGTTAACTCTTTCGATACTATCTGTCATTTCCATATTTTCCGGACTTGTCAACCAATCAAGGATTTCCTCTTCATCATCAATATCGCCATCGTAATTAATTGGTTTGCCTAAAGTTATCAAGTATATTTTCTGTTAAATTAAGATAGTATGAAATAGTTAACCTTTTCTAAAATATGTAATTCCAGGTGGATTTCTGTATCCATATTTTTTAGCCATTAATCGATCATTCATTTTTACAATTTTGATGCCATATTCCATCGCTTCATCGTCAATTAATTCAATATGGCGAAGGACTTTCGGGGAATCTGGATCATCCGCCTTATCTTTAATAAAAATATTTTATTTGTTTTATTGTAAATAGTATTAAGCAGTTTTATATTTTTGTATAATAGTTTGAAGGGCTGTCCGTAAAATACGTCACACATTTAGTGGGAGGGGAGTCCGTGGAAGTTTGCTAATTCGATATAAAAAATTTAAAAAGGAAAATAATTAGCGTGACATATTTTATGAACAGTCCTTACTGATTTCTTAGTAGTAGATTTTTATGAATGTTGTGGAAGAATTTTTCTGAAAAAATGTCGCAATATTTTGTAAGAACAAACCCATTTTGAAATTATAAACAGATAGATCTGTCAGCATAAGGAAAATTTTCGCAACATTTTCGCACTTATCTAACAAATTTTTTCATTCTTTCACAAAATCAGCCTTCCAAAACGAGATTTATTTCCTGTTTTAATTAATTTTAACCGATTTACTTACAAAACATAACCGCCAAAAAGTCCTTGGTATTTATGTATTCATTAAGTTTCTCCCGATCTATTTCCTCTACACTTTCATCTGTTTTCTGATCTAACATCCATTCAAAGACTTTGTGCTCGTTTAGAAGATCACCTTTCAGTTAAAATAAAATACAAATAATGATTTTATTATTGGAAAAAAGGTTATTTCGTTTCAAAAGTATTTTTATTGACATACATACCTGTGTCGTCCTGCAGTGGTCAATTCAAATTTGTAATTAAATAAATATTTAAAGGGGATTGTTTCAAACCGATCGAAAATAAGTAAAAAATTAAGTAATTTCTAAACGAAATCTGATTTATTTTAAAAAAATATTCAATAAAAGTATCTAAAAAGTAGCCACAGTCTAGTTTTACACGGTCTTGGCGTTTTGTTGTACAGTATTTATGTAAAAATCTGCTATACTATAACAAAACCAAGGTAATATCTTTGCTATACCTATCTTTATTATCTCTATAGTTATTATATTTTCTAATATTTCTAACATTTATTTATTAAAGAAGAAAATTTTCAATTCTTCATTGCGAGAATTGTTACTAAATTATGTAATGTTTGTACACATGTTTGCAAGTGTTTTAAGTTAATGTGTGCGTTTTATGGTGATGGGAACACGAGTTGCTGATATTTGTTAAAATATTAAGTTTAATTCAAATAAATTTTAGGAAATTTTTTGGTTAAGAGGTTAAAAAAAACTCAAATTGCTAAATTATTTATGGTTTTATGGGATGTAACCCAGGTATATAGCGAGCAAAAATGTTTTTTTTTTCTAAAGACATTAAAGTTTCTTTTAAAAATATTTTCTAAAGCATATAACACATATGATAAATATTTCTTTGCAAATTATAAAAATTTTCGTTTTTAATGGCGAAATCGGCCTTGCTCTGTACTCCAAATTTTTGACTGTCTGGTGAAAAAAAATATACAAGATTTTCGTTCAGTTTTTCACCTTTTTATTTAGGAAATCAATTCTTAACTCATAATCGATTTTAGCGGCAGAGTTTTGCTACTGCTCCTGCAGTATTTGAACTTCTCTATGTGAAAACCCAATTAGAGTGGAAAGCGCACCGAATATGTGCTGGCATTTTTGGTACAGGGCACGTATCTGTCACTAGGATTGTGTGTTATTTAGTGGCAGAAATGAGACATGTACACCAAAAATCCCATTAGGGTAGAAATTTGATAAAATTGCTACATAATTTCGTTATTTCATATGGGACCAAAAAGCGAGAATTTTTTTAGTCTATTTAACAGTCAGACGTTAGGCGTTTTCCGTTGGGATTTTTGTACCACCCGCAAGTAGTCTTCCAATGGAACAACTTACCAAGTAACAAAAGCAGATTTTATCAAAATTCTACCCATATTTAGTAACTTTAAGAACCGTCCTAGCCTTTTAGGTCTTTCTTTTGTACAAAATTGGTTAAAAAAACTGTCGTTATTCAAATTTCATGAAAAAATAACAATAAAATGAATGAAGTTCACGAAAAAGTGATATGAAAATTTAGTTATAAGACAACCAATAACTTGCAGCCATTTTCCTCCACAACTATTTGCGATATTTACTTGGGAATAAAAAGTCGTTCCATAAACCAGTTTTTTGTTTCCACAGAGAGGCCTATGGAAAACCACTATTAAAGTGCATTAGTGCGCAACTAAGCCCAAGTGGTTGTTAAGTGGTCGCCGCTATCTAAATTCACTCTCGTTTCCTGACTTTATGGTCGCAATGCACACTTTACGACCTCTTGTGTCGGCTGTCAGGGTTTTGCAGCAAAAATTCTAGATCACCAATGAGTAGAAGTTACGTCGGCATAGAAAACATTTGAAAATTTACGATATCGAGACCAAATATCACTTCAATTTGGTTCAATACTTTTTTAGAATTATTAAAAAGGGTCTATAGTTGTAAAATGACTCTTTATTAGTTTGATTGGGAAAATGTTAGGAATCTGTGTGTCTGTTGGAAACAAGAAACATTATTATCCATTACCAAATTATTAGAAAATTGGTAATAGATATGTTTTGCTTCAAATAGACACACATTTTATGTAGAGTTATGAGAAAAATCATATACATAGGTATTCTGGGATAATTTTTGTGTGAAAACCAAATTTATTTCAATTTATTCGAATATTGACAAAATGTTTATTTCGATATTTCATGATTACATCCCATAGTATTGTAATTTGTATGATTAGTGAAATATATTTGTGACAAGTGTGCTGCAATCCAAAAATTCTAATCAACCATTCAAAATTGAAAATCTAATTTCAATAAGTTTTAAGAACACAATATTTATAAAAGTAATTAATTTTCTTGTTGAGCTATTAATGTACATCTTATATCTACATATACGCTTATATTAATAATTAACGTTTACTAATATTAAAATAAAATTCAATGTTTTGTGTTTTTGGTTTGTTCATTTTTTTGTGTATTTTTTAAAATATTTTTTTGTTCATAATGACAAATAAAAAATAAATTAAACAAATAACATGAAAGAAATAATAATGAAATTTCAACAAGATATAAATAATAATTATTTTTTTAATAATAATAATAATTAATAATAATATTTTTTGTAGTCTTTCTCAGTAGTCTCATAAAAACAATTATTTAAACTACTTAACAAAATTAAACAAAATTTTTATAACGATCAAAATAACAGTTAATAGAAATTATAACAAAGTATTTTTTTTTTAAATTCAACAAAAATAAAAATTGAATCAATTATTTTCCCGAACGAAAAGATCGGCAAAGTTCTTGATTGATAAAAACATTGTTTTCTTTGTAAATTAAATAACAAAGTTTAAAAAAACTATCTCAACATATTTAACAGTTACATTTACAAAAAAAAAAACTTCATCAAAAAATAGTTAACAACATTTTCTATTTGTTTCAAATTTATTTTGTATTAACAGCGAGAGTTTGCGAGATATTTGATTATTTAAATTAGTTAACAAGATATTTTTTACTGCTCTAAAAGCCAAGACAGTATTTACAAAAATTTAAAAAAATTGTTGAAAAAAAGTTTCTTGAAACTTTTTTGTTCATCAAAATGTATCTAAAAAGTTTATTAGAAAAATAGTAAATATTTTTTACGCGAAAAATAGTAACATTGCTTTAATCAACAAATATGCGAAATGTTTATATTAAACTGATGTGTAATTTTTTCCCAAATGGAAACAAAAAAAAATAATAATAGCAAAATAATAAAAAAAGTGTTTTTACAAAGTTGACAGAAATGCACGTTATTTTGTTAATCTGATTACAGCGATCAGTCATGTTAACTTTGTATTGTTGTAAAATCAACAGCGATAATTGTATAAATTTACAATGTTTTTTTTTTTTGGTGCTTTATACATTATAGGTATGTCCTGTACTTAAGTGTGATTTTTTATAGATGGTGTTTAAAAAAATATGATGGCGTGTATTTTTGCAAAAAAAGCTCTTGCATCCTTGGTATTTTTACAATTTTTACATTATTTCCAATCATTATTGTATGGCGTTTTATCATCTACACTCGTTAGTTCTGGAATTTTTTTTACAATGTTGTAACGGTGTGTAAATAATATTTTCATCCACAACATACATACTATTGTCGAGATCTTTTGTGACAGTTTATCTGTTTTTTGATCGATTGTATTGTGGGTAGTTTTTTTCTTTTTAAATTAAATTTTGGTACAGTGTTTATTGTGTGTTTTTTTTTGGGGATTTGTTTTTCATAAATTTTCAATTGGATTTAATATCTTTTCCTTACGCCCAGAAAGAGTGATCCTGAAAAATGATTGCATATAGTTTTTTAAATTGATTTGTTAAAATATTAATGCCTGGAAAATGAATTTTGAATTAAAATGAGTCTACCAGAATATGTACTTTCCAATTCCGAACATACCCTCTTTAGCGTATTTATCTTTTCCATTTTTACTAGCAAGAGCTTTTTTATTCCCTTTAGTGATCTTAATATCGTCATTATGTATTTTATTGGTATCTTTTTGCAATGGTACACTCTTTGTTGGTGTTGTTGGCTTCTTAAGTCCACCGGACTGTTTTGATTGTTGATTACCTGATGTGGCTGTTGATTTAACATGGGACGCGGTTGATTTTGAGAGCGGAACTGAGGTAGAAGAAGATGAGGAGGAAGTAGAGGACGAAGACGTTGATTTTGATGAGGCAAATTTAAAATTACCACCTGGTGTATCATAACTTTGATGGCCAATTCTTTGGGCAGTCATCTTTGGTACTTTAGTCGATTTCTCCAGTTTTGTTGGACAACATTGGAATGGTCTGTATTCATTCGGTATAAAATTTAGCCCCTTTCTTGCTGACCTGCCCTGATGACCCAATCCAACGTAAAAACATTCGTCATCTGCATAATAACAAACAAAAACATTTTGTCAGACGTCTAGTTTTTTTTTTTTATTTTCATAATTTTGTATTTCATTTTTAAATGGATGTTTTTTTTTAATTTCAAAGTTTTTTTTTCAATAAAAACACCATTTTCGTATTAAACATACAAAAAATTAAGAGAAAATAGTATTATTTAATAAACAAATAATTAAAAAAAAAATAGCTTTGCAGTTAACAATTGATCTCTCAGTCAATGGGATTCGAATGTGAAGAAAATAAAAACAATATTATTTTTATTTTTTTGCTTCGTAAAGTTGTTACATTTGAAACAGTATTTTTTCGATACATAGAACTCAATAAAAATTGTTTATGGTAAAAAAAAGTAGTAATGAGAATCATGAAATAAAAATATTTATTCTAAAAAAAAAAACATAAATTTAAGCGAGATTGTTAGTATTTTTATTTATTTATTTTTTTGAATTATTTACTTTCTAATTTCTGAACATTTTTATATTCATCACATTCTTAACCCGCAATCGAGAGCCATGTTTCTAAAACATCAACATTTATCATGTTAAGCGGATGTTATGCTTCACATTTTTTCCAAAAAAAAAAAAAACTAAAATTCCACTTAATTTCTTGCATTAACGAATTACAAACTAATGTAAATAACCCGCATTCAATTGAAAGTAAAAAAACATAAACTAAAAAGATTCATTTAATACTTCAATGATTTGAAAATAACTGACAAAATGTTTTTGGTGCTGACATCTGTTTTTCGCTCACAAAACTAAATAACAGTTGCTTATAAAAATGTTAAACAACAATAAAAAAAAACTTCTCTTACATTTATAACAATAAAAAAAAGGTAAACTCTGTTTAGATAACTAAAAAATATAATAAAAGTTAGTTTCGAATAAAAAAAAATACAAATTGGTTTCGTTTTTCAACTAAATTTTCATTTTCCTCTTTCCGTTTAAAAATATTTCTCTTATGTAAGAATTTTTTGGATTGCATTACTTTTTGTCACTTTCTCAAGTTATATTCGTTTCATCATTGAAAACGTAATAATTTTCTGAATATTTTTTTTCAATTTCAAAGTAATTTTTTTTTATAAAAACATTGTGTCAGCTATGGATATATATTTGTTAGCTAGTAAAACTAAAAAAAAAAAATTAAAAATAAAACATAAATAAATGCGGCACGCGATTATTTCTTTTTTTTTGGTTGCGAAAAATACACAAGTGACGTGTGTATTTCCCTATTTTTCTTGTTGTAATCATTAAAAAAAATTAGAAAATTTATTAGATTTTGATAAAGGTAAAGAATTATTGAAAGAAATCACGCATGTTAGCTTCATTTTCGACCGTTAGATGAAAATTTGTGTAATTTGTTTGTTTGTGTTTTATTTTTTAAATATTTCTTTGGTATAAAAGAAAAATAGTTTTGGAACATTTATAAGAAATCTATCTTTGTTTTATTTTTATTTGGATTCCAACGAAAAAAAACATTTTTTTGCTCAAAAACAATTCGTATTGGAAGCATTTAGGATTTACCTCTTTCTCCTGAAAAAGCTTTTTAAAAAAGGACACATCAGAAATATTAACATTGATTTTTTTGTTGATTTGATAGTTGATTATTTTATTTATTTCTTTGATTTCCCTTTTAAAATATAAAGAAATAATATCATTAAAATGTTTTGTTCAAACATTTTTAAATAAATGCGAAAATAAATATAAAAGTTGAAATATTGGTGAATTTTTTTAAGTTTACAGCTTTAGGGTGGTGATGACGGTTAAAAAAAAGTATGATGAAGATCAATTTAAAAAGTTTTTTTTTACGAGAAAATGTAAGAGAATTTAAGTACTAATAAAAACTGCCAGGCTGGCTGCCTAATTTGCTGCACGTAATCGAAGTGTCAGTGAGTGAGTAGTCCCTTTCGAAGTCGTAAGGCGGTCGTTGCAACGATAAAGTCCCTAAATTAAGGTCGCGACAACCACTTTACAACTTTTTGTGTATCTCGGGTAGAACGAGTGGCCCGGAGCTTCGACCGTCACCTAACTAGGGGGCACGGCAACGTTTCATCAAAGAAATAGCAGCGTAGTCTTAATTTTTTTCGCTAACAATCTTTTTTCAAGGGTATTACAGTTTTTGAAGAAAATCCTGATCTCTCACAAAAAAAACTTTGTAAACTTACAAAAGTTATGATATGGAAATATAACTAGAATTTTTATTCCATTTTTACTGCTTTTTTTCAAATATGAACAAGTCGAGAGACCAATCCTTGTTTTTACTTTACGTTTAGAATATTTTATGAGTATTAATTACTAGCTTGCATACCCGTTGTTGCCGGGTTAAGTTTTTTCAAATTTTTTTTGATGGCCTATGTTGTAGCTAAACTTCAGGCCAATCGGCTCGGTAGTTTCCCCGCGAAAGAGTAACATAGCGCAAAAACTAAGTTTCGAAATCACTTTACCCCCTCCCCTTACTCCCCCACCTCTCGCGCTACTTTTCCGTATGCCTATGTTGGAACCAGAACTACCACAGACACTCATGGCAAATTTCAAGTCAATCGGTTCAGCCGTTTTTGCGTGAAAGAGGAACAGACAGACTGACACCAACTCATTTTTATATATTAGTATGATATGATTACACCTGAGTGCGCTTTTGTGATCTATTTTGTTGTCTGTAATCTATATGTTAGTGGAATGTTTCGAAAATTCCTAGCACGTTGTGTACGATAGGATCGTTCAATGAAATTTTCACCTTATGGGCTGTACAGAAGGCTTTAGTCTTAACTCGATATTCTAAGATGCAATAAAAATCTTTATAAAGTTTCTCTGCAGATATTTCAATACGTACATAAAAGAGAAATCCAAAAGCTAACAAAATTAATGTTTTATGTTACGAGATTAAAATGCTATATTGAATGCCTGTAAGTTTACTATAATGCTGCTCGTAAGTTTACTATAAAAACTCGAGAACCAATTTCAAATAACAGTTTTTGAGTAGGTAGTTTTATTATCTGAACATCTGTAGGTGATTTTCAATTTCGCGACGCTTCGCTTTGTTTTACCCTTCCCCCGTTTTTCATAGTATTTGAACCGTTGATTATTTTGACAATTTTTTTTGTACAACAAATGAGCAAAATTTGTTGATTTTACATCTTAAATTGTTAGTATAAATGCTATGACCACCATTTTATTTGGGCATGCCTAATTTATACTTGTCTTTTCGATTTTGGTACCCCAAATTATGAGTGAGACTTTTTAATGGCTTTTTGAAATAAGGTGATCCAAATATCGTAGATGAGTTGAAAGAGTTTGAGAAGTGAGTTATTAGTAACGAATTGTAGATAATTTGATCGGAAAGAACGTTTACATAAACAATCATAGAAAGTGTTGAATACTGGATAGGGGGAATGAACAAAACGAAACAAAGGTGGGGTAAACTTCACTCATTTTTGTTTACCTAACAGCACTTTTCTCAGAATTTTCGCTTTTTTCAGTTTAATAATCATTTCTTCGTCGTCGTCATCATCATTTTCGTCATCGTCGTCGTCATTTTCGTCATCGTCATCGTCATTTTCGTCATCGTCATCGTCATCGTCATTTTCGTCATCGTCGTCGTCATTTTCGTCATCGTCGTCGTCATTTTCGTTATCGTGTTTGTCATTTTCGTCATCGTCGTCGTCATTTTCGTCATCGTCGTCGTCATTTTCGTCATCGTCATCGTCATCGTCATTTTCGTCATCGTCATCGTCTTCGTCTTCGTCATTTTCGTCATCATCTTCGTCGTCATTATCGCCATTTTCATCTTCATCGTCGTCGGCATCATCATCATCGTCGCCTGCACAAATTACTTTTTATAATTCGACATTATTGAAGCTAAGCAGAGCTTAACATTATCACTGATTTTTTTTGTAATAATCATGCAGAGACGGACACAAATAAGTCTTTTTTAAACGGTTCGTTTTTGGAAAATAAAGAAAAAAAGTATTTGTTTTAGATCAGATAACAACTAGCCGGATCAATATAAATTTAAAGCGTCTTATTAGTTTTAAGGTGTGAAAACGTAGGTATGGAAAATTCTTACTTTTCTGGCTGATTAACCACTGCAGGACACGATTTTCGTTTCTGAGATTACCTGAAATTTTCAAAAATAAAAATTGCTGCTTTAAAAACTGAATTTTCCGAGACTTTACAAAGGATATTCTTACCATCATACATGATTGGAACTCCAGTTTCGTAGTAAACGAGGGCTGGGAACGCGAAAATCCCAATTTCGTGTGCTAATTTGACATCATTCGATTTGACGAATTGAATTCCATGTTTATCGGTATCATCATCAATATTCTCAAGCTCTTCAAGAATTTGGGAACAACTTTCACATTTGTCATCGTCTAAAATCAGGTTATTTCAGCATTTAATTAATTTGAGTTTTTAAATAAATTTTAATGAAAATGAAAACTTACAGAAAAATACAGCTAAATGTTCAATGTCGTTAATCAAAACTTGTAAAGTTTTTCGATCGACGGATTCAATAACATCGGCGTTTGATTCGTGAAGATCGAGGACCCATTCCAAAATCTCTTCCTCTTTCATGAGATCACCTGGAAAAGAACATGTTTTCAAAATTGTTCCCAAAAATAGTATGACATTTTTTAAACTAAAAATTGAATTAAAATCCCTTTAGAGGAGAGAACTAAAAAACATTTTTGGTCAACCGTGATGTTAGCGATTGACTAATGGTGTGAGGATATTATGCCAACCGCTACCGACACGATTGACATAAATTCTGCTTGTATAAAATCCGTACCTGTGTAGATAGTTCTGAATTTATGCCTGTAGAATGCAAGGGCTGGTAACGAAGCGAGGTCATATTCCTTGTCGACGCCCTCATCAGACGTCTTAATGAAGTCGATGTCTTTTTCTTCGCATTCATCGTCGATATTTTCGAGCTCATTCAAAATCTTTTGAGCTTTCTTGTCTCCTTCACGATCTAAGTAAGAAATTATCAATTTTTGTCAAAAAAAAACATTTGAAATCGCTTTCAAAACTCACAGAAGAACACAACGATGTGATCATTTTCGGACAGGATTTTCTCAAGCATTTTCATGTTGACCTCCTCGATTTTTCCAGGGATTTCCAACGTATCATCATCGGTTAACCATGAGAGAACTTCATCCTCATCATTCAAGTCGCCAGTGTACAGCAATGGGTCTTTGTTGCGGAAGAACACAAGTTGTGGTAAATTCTTAATGTTGTATTTTTTAGAAATTGTTGTATCTTCGGTGGTAACGAAAATAATGCCAGCCTCGTCCAATTCATCGTCGATACTCTCGAGATCGTCAAGGATTCGATCGCATTTCTCTCCTGGTTCACATGGTCCAGTGAAATATACCACAACATATTCGTGTTCATCGATCAAAACAGTTAGGATTTCATCGGTGACTTCCTCAATTGTGGCGGTTTTCTTTTGCACAATCAGCCATTCCAAAACTTCCTCCTCATTCATGAGATCGCCTTCGTAGAGAGCGGGAATTTTATTTTCAAAGTAGATCAGCGCTGGCAAGTGATCAAGACCGTATTCTTTAGCTTCAGCTGCATTATCGATACGAACAATGACGATTCCTTCCTTTTCCAGTTCATCGTCAATATTTTCCAATTCGTTGAGAACTCGAATATCCTGTTTGTCGTCTTTGTCATCTGCAAACAATCAATAAGTAATATTGAAATTAATATTTGAAAAAGAAATCAATTATAATACATGAGCGGCTTAGATCTAGTTTCATGCAAATAACTATTGCCTACTTTCAGGCGTTTTAGATTTGTAGCGAAGTAAAAAATACGGATATTTTAAGTCCGAATCAAGGCAACAAATGTTTCAATAAAGGAAAATTTTCCATAAAAACACAATAATTTTGAGGTATGTAAATCAAGCTCGAGTTGGGTTCAGTATCCAGAGATCGGATCGCTAGTTTATTATTTTTCACAGAACAAGAGCAAAGAAAAACATGAGGTACCTCATTGTGCTTTGCCTTATGAAACAAAGGAAAAAAAAGAACGAAAGAAATAGCCTACAGGACTAAGTTTCTGTTGAAGGACGTATTTTTGCCTACTTGAGGGCGTTTTACTTTTTTTTTGCCTATTTTTAGGCGGTTTACATTTTTTTTTTGCTTTTTTAAATGGTTTAGACATTAATACCCTTGAAACTATGGCGGTCAACAGAATGTGTTGAAGAATTTTAAATTAAAGTTACGGGATCTTAACAGGGTAACCTCCACTAGTGAATAATTGATGTAAAAGCTTACAGAAAATAACAGCCAAATGTTCAGTAGTCTCGATCAATTTATCTTTCATTTCGTCGGTGATTTCTGGAATCTCTGAATAACGTTTCTGGTGCACCAACCAGCCAAGAAGTTCATCCTCCTTCATTAAATCGCCTTCATAGACATGTGGAATTCCGCGTTCAAAGAACACAATTGTTGGGATTTCGTCAATGCCCCATTCCTCAGCCTCCTTATCATCGTCAATTTTGACAAATGCGATATCATTTTGATCACATTCGTCGTCAATATTCTCCAATTCGTTGAGGATTTTCTGCGATTTCTTTTGTTCCTTGTCATCTACAAATACAATTTATTAGAAAAAAATGCGAAAAAATTTGTGAAAAGTGAATTTCCATACAGAAAAGTACAGCAACATGGGGCATTTTTTCAATGATCAAGTCCAACATTTCATCGGTAACATCCTCAATTTGATCGGAAGCGGTCTGCTTTTCAAGCCATTTCAATAGTTTATCCTCATCTTCGAGATTTCCCTCGTAAATGGTCGGAATGCCTTTTTCGAAGTAGATTAGTTTAGGAACTTTTTCAATGCCATACTCCTTTGCTTCGTCAGCATTGTCGATTTTTACAAATATAACACCCAAAGCATCACATTCGTCGTCAATATTTTCTAGCTCGGCAAGGACCTTCTGGGATTTCTTATCATTGTTATCATCTGAAATGTTTTTTTTTATTGTTGTTGTAATTTTTAAATAAATTAAATGTAAAACAAAAAGAAATTTCTTACAAAAGAGAACAGCCAATGTTTTTCCTTCTTTGACCAATTTATCCAACATTTCATCGCTAACGTCTTCGATTTCGTCCTTTTCGAGCTGGCCCAATAACCATTGAAGAATTTCCTCCTCATCCATCAGGTCACCATCGTAGATATTTGGGACTTGCTTTTCAAAGTAAACTATTGATGGTATCTGAAATAAAATTGTTTTTTTTTTGTTCAAAACTTCGCATAATAAAATATTTAAAGATTTTTAAGAAAATTCTGTTTTTTAAATTGGAATTCTTTCGCTGAATTCTTTTGAACATATTTGGAAGATGAAACAAAATCTTTTTTTTTTCAAAGGCAGATTTACGTCTCGCTTACATGGGTGAGGGGAGAGGAGTCGGCGCTGGAGCGTTGGAAGGAATGGTGCACCGTGGGTAGTGTTTCCGGCGAAAATCTGAATATCTTTTTTGAACTCTCCCACAAATCGTCTCCGTAATTTTCTTTCATATATCGAACTTTGTTGTCCTTAAAAACGTACCGCCCAGTGTGATCCGCTCCTTTTTAAATCCAGAAAATTCGAAGAAGCCGAACAAGGAGGAGCAGAGGAGATGTCAGAGACAAAATTAGCATTATGCATTATATTACGTATGAAATTTTAAAAATTTAGTGTTCACAGTAAAAGTTTAGGTCTTTTCTCCCAACATTGTTAAATGCCGGTTATTTTTATCTGATTTAAAAGAGGAAAAATTAACGCTAGACATTTTTTAGATAGCCTCTTAGCAACATGATAAAAAATTGGCGTTCACAGTAAAAGTTTTGGTATTTTTTCCCCAAAATCATTAAACGTTGCTTTTTTTTGCAACGATCATTGATTTTGGAAGTATTCATAGAACGATTTTAAGAAATTAAAAACAAATTTTGTAGCATATGTACTCACCGATTCAATGCCGAAATCGTCGGCGGCACGTGAATCATCAATTTTAACAAATTGGATACCATGTTTATCGCAATCATCATCGATTTTCTCCAGTTCTTCCAAAACAGTCATTGAATCATCATCGCCATGGTCATCTAATCATATGTTAGTATAAACGATGTGTGTGTGTATTACTTTTATTGTAAATAAATAATATTGTTTATCGGTATTTTTGGTACTTACAGAACAAGACAACCAAGTTATCGATATTGCCAATAAGTGTACCCAAAGTTTTTGCAGTTACGTCTTCGATAATATCGTCTTCATCGCCGGTGGACTTATTCTGAACCAACCATTCCAGGACATCTTCTTCTCGGGACAGCTCACCTAAACAGGAAAAAGTTTTTGCGTTCGCATTAAAATTGCAAATTTCTTCTACGTACTTTGAGAAAGTTCTTCAAGGAATATGTATAGACTCAAGGTGAAAAATAATGGAATATAAAAAAAATTGGGCATAAAAAGGAGCAGAACAAATGGCAAAAACACAAAAAAAAAATGGAGGAAAAAATCATCTTACCTTCATAAATGATTGGAATTTGATGCCGATAATAGACAAGGGCTGGAAGGCCACCAAGATTATATTCATCGGCAAGGGATTCGTCGTGAATTTTAACGAAACCGATACCAAGTTGATCAGCCTCGTCATCGATATTTTCCAGCTCCTGTAGGGCCTTGGCACATTTCTTGCATTCCGTTTTATCTAGAAAATAAAATTCTATTAGCCTCTGAAATTGGGACATGCGGGGATTTTCAATCATCATCGTTATGAATATCTCAAAGTTATCATCGTCAAGAATTCAACATCATCAGGTGTATGTCAGTTGGTTATTCTTAGTGTGACAGAAACTATAAGATTTAAAATTTATGGGATAACCTTTTGTTTTTGGATTTTCTACGGGAAAATCTTGCATCCATGCTGTAAACGATTTTGGAATAAAATATTAAACGAATTGGACAGGGGGCAGGCTTGAGAGTTGGGTGCAAGGGAGTAAAATTTAATGTGGGTGAAAATATGAATAATATAAAGAGGTTTACCATGCCTTTTGCCGTTGCAATTTATAAATCACACATTTTTAGCTACGGACGTGTTGTAATAATCCCAGAATGACCGGAAAACCACACTTTTTTTATGGGGTCGCTGATTGTTAATCTGGTAGTGGTTTGGTTAGGTCGGCTCTAGTTTTTCAGATATGCAGAGGGGTTCATACATTTTTGGGTATTTTAGGGTAACCCTCTGTATATCAAAAACGATCTAGCCAAACACCTGCCAGATTATAAATCAACGACCCAATATTACCCAAGAATATTTCGATAATTTTTTAATCTATGGTTCTCGATATTTTTATGACTTTAAATTTCCTAACAGGGGCTCGCGATAGAAAAATATTGGGAACCACTACGTTAAGGCTACCCACAAAAAGCGTTACATTTTTAGGGCACAGGAGGGGTCTACGGTGGTGTCACAGTGGTGCCAAACATAGTCAACGGCTCAAAAACCTGGGGTCGAGTCTAGAAGTGCCCAACTCTAGACTACTCGGTCTTGTGGTTCAAAAAGTTCAAAACTCTAAGAAAATCACTTGTGTTCTGTCTTACTTCGTTGCTTTACCTAAGGCAGGGGGCTCTTCTTCTACAAATCGTAAAAAAATGTGCCGAGCGGGGAGAAAAGTCAAAAAGCGTGACGTATGTTATAGACAACCCCTTATCATTGAGATATAGGCACCATTATTTGTTGCAGCAACTTTTTCTAATTACGACATTTGTAAGGTGCTGCTACCCATCAACAGCTGTGAGGCTATAAAAATCTAGATCGATGGTTGTGTTAGCAACTAAACAAACCGCTGGCCGGGCAAACATTTAAAAAAAATAGAATCAAAGAATCATAAAGTCATGCTTTCCTATTAAAATTTAATGCATATAAAATTCTGAACTTGAATGATGTTTTTATAAATTGAAACATAACATAAAATAATGTACGATGTCAATTAAAACTTTCGATTTGTTGAAAATCTGCCAGATCGGTTCAATTGTTAATAATTTCATTTGGGAAATTAGTCTGACTATGCTGTATAGCAGGCGCACTTAAAAGATGAATTATTGAATTTTTGCGAAAAAAAACCCCCATTTAATTACAACCATTTGCTTGGGCTCAATGACGCGATTAATATTTCACGATGGTCTCATGTCATAAAAACCACAAATTTTTTCCCTCGTTTTAATTTCCTTGATGAAGATGAGTTTACAACTGTTAATCGAACTTTAGGTTGTATAAAAATTTGTACGGAAAACAATTTAATGGTGCTTTTGAAATAATTAACCAATAGAATATGAATTTCGTAGATTAAATAATAACCTAGGAAATTATGTTTGTTAAAGGAAAAAAAAATTCGTCTGGCTTGTATAAAATTTTAACTCAATTTTGTATATTTAGAAGTGATTTTTGATGAAAATTAATCGCCCGACCATACATTTTCCGCGATGTTTCTCCCAGCAGGTGACAAAAAATCTAGCCATACAGACACCCTCCGTCGAAACCATTAGATTTTAGAAATACCGAATGAATATTGTGAATATGTTTGGATTGCGACAACGCATCAAGAGGGGGTGTAAAAGTGAATTCTTTAGGAGTATTGAAGGGGATTTGTGACTGAGACAAGAAAAGAAATATCTTGGCCGATAACTTAATGTTGCTATTTTTAACAACAATTGTAGGAGGTTTTTTCTGTGGCAAAGTTTCTAAAGCCGGCCTGATCAAATTGACAGGCGTCTTGAGAACACACGGTACGCAAACCATCGAATGACTTTAGCTAAGAAATATCTGGCTTCAGGCCCAAAAAAATTCAACAGAATTTGAAGAAAAAAGCATGTCTTACGTTTGTCTATGTTGTCATCTTCATTTCATTGGTCTGATACAGAAATTCTTCTTTTATTGCAGCTTTTTTGCTTTTTGATTCCTTGTTTTCAAAATGTCAAGATGCACAAAACTCAATTGAAGGGAAATATACTTTCTTTTGGTTGTGCGAATCAACAAATTGTTAAAATTTTGTGATTTATTAAGTAACTTTTGAATCTATGCAGAATTAGTATTTTGGAAGCGGATGGTCAACTGGAATTAAACCTGGGCACCAATCATGTATTCCGACGCGTCTCTGTCTTTCGACTTCGACGCAACTTTTAACTCCTGACTTCGCCATATCAGCAGCTTCAAATTTCTTGGAATGACAGTCAGAATCACGTTTCGATTCATAGTGACGATTTCGCGTAATTTCAAGCTGCAGATATGGCGAAGTCAAGAGTTAAAAGCTGCGTCGAAGTCGAAAGACAGAGACGCGTCGGAATACATGATTGGTGCCCTGAAATCTGCATAGTGCAAGCTGGGTTTTTTACCCATACGTTCCGGGACAGTACCGGATTTAGGCATGTTGTCCCAGTGTCCTGGAAACTAAATTTTTGCCGCGGATTATTCGATTCAGTGTTGAAACCAAAATTTTTCGCCTGGGGCGCAGTTTTGTGAAAACTTGCTGCCTTCAACGTGTCTTTAATAAAAAAAATTATTCCATTATTCCAAAATTATAGTCAAGATCTCACTTTTTTCCAACTGGTTTTGTTTAACCCACAGAAACGAAGGATTAAAAATCCGCCATTTTGGCCACTTCTGGTCAACGGAATTTCACCAGAATTGATTCATTGAATGAACAAACATGTGTGTGAAATTTCACTACTGTAGCTCAAGTAGTATTTGAGAAATTTAACCCTTCGTTACTGTTATGAGGAATGTCATATTCCACCACCACCACACCAACGAAGGGTTAAAATAATTATCCTGTTTCCTATTCCTCTCACATAATCGGGAGTTTTTTGTTTTAATTTTTATATAATTACTTTCTTTATATTCCCAATTTTTTACAAATTAAGTCGTCTATATGAAATTATGTGCAAAAAAAGAAGTAAAAGTGAATTTGTTACAATATATACAAGAAACGAACACCAAACTGACGGTGAGCTGTACAAGAAGAATCCTGTGGATAGCATGCAAATAATTAAAAATATTTTTTAAATGGAAAATGTAAAATTAGATAAAAATCATTATAATAATAAAAAAAAATTATTAACAATTAAAAACAATAAAATTTCTCAGCCAGAAAGACAGTATAGTTACACAGATGTTTTTCAAACAAATAGTAGATTTCAAACATTGGATGGATGTGGTTCATAACATCGGTTGGGGAGATTTTGTGGTTCAATTCTACTATTTTATCTGTCAAAAGAAAAGACTTACCCATGACCCTTGGCGGACATGTTGCATGATCTGGACCTGTATTCGATTCAATTCATTAAAAGAGAAAATAAAATTAACGAACTTTACTGTCAGTAACGCAAAAACACTCATTTACATAGTATACCCAAGTAGCACAAAAGGTCAAAAAGTGGTCGTCGCGACCATAAAGTGTCGATGTTAAAGTCGCTACGACCACTTTACGATCTTTTGTGCTCCTTGGGTAGAACGTAGATTTTTTTTTGGTTTTTGTTTCATATCTAGATCAGGGGTGCTCAGTAGTAACGTCAGAAAACAGAAGTTCCAATCGACAGCACGGTTGACATCGGAACTGCTTCATAGATTTAGTTTTTTTTTCTTTTTGCGTGCCCTGTAAAATATTGGTGTTCGACAAAAGAAGCATTTTTTCGCCGACCAACGGGTAGAACGGGCTTTAAGCTTGAGCACCTTTGATCTAGCTTTTATTTTAACTTTTTAGAGTGTTTTGTAGGTACATACAATTTTGTTATCTGTATTTGTATCGGTCTAATTGATTCTTTCTCCCTTTCTTTTCAGTCAATATTCAAATAATTAGTAGCAATATTTCTTCAAAAATTCAAAACCAAATTAAAATGAAAAAAAAATGATTGCCAATAGTTCTAATGTGTTTTTTGAATCGTCATTTAATTCATGAAATTAGTGAATACAACATAAAATGCTTATTTGCTTCGTCATTCTTGATATCATTGCCAATTAATTTGATGTATTTTAAGAGAAAATAAACAAAAAAAACTTCTTTTTTTCAGTTGATATGTCATAAAAATATTTTGTGAAAAACAATTTCCAGATGAAAATTTCAACTTGAAGCAAATGAAATGGAATGTATGTGGAATTTTATAAATACAAATGAAGAGATAAAAATTTATGATCACCTGAAATAAATTTATTTCTCGATTTATGGTTTGCCTAATGTTTTTTTTAGCTTCTTCTAAATATTTTTCTTTTCTGAATTTTTGCAAATATTTGACGCAAATTTTAATTTCAATTGAGTTTATTTTGCATACTTACAGAAAAGTACCGCCACATAGTCGGTATCTTCGATGATTTTGCTTAAGATTTTTGCATTAACTTCTTCGATACGATCGGGGAGATCCATAGCTTCAAGGGATGTAAGGAAATCAAGGACACCTTCTTCGTCCATGAGATCACCATCATAAATGATCGGCTCTTTTTCTCTAAATAGAAATATTTTATGTTTGTAGTTAGTGAAAATATTTTTTTTTTTATATTTTGACATTAAAGGTAAATTTTGATATAATTTTACATTAAAATTATCCCTATTCATATCGAAGTGGTTCAGAAAAAAAAATTAGCGCGTTCTACAATCTCTCGCTGGATTAGATTCGCTGTAGAGATCCAACCAATAGTGAAAGGGCTTAAAGGAGTTAAAAATCTTTTTTAAAAACGATGTGTAAAAACAGGTTGAAAACCGATTTAAAATTCCTTCGGAAACCTGGATGGTAGCTGGGAAAGGTGTTACAGGAAGCGGGTGTAGTAATTTTTATTAAAATCCGCCAAAGAGACTTTCCTCTGTTGAAAACTGGGCCAGAATTCCTGAATCAGAACCAGCAATACCTAAAGGAGAATGAGAGGGAGAAGCTTACGAAGGAATGCCGAGGATTTTAGTCTTGCAAAAAACATGAAAGGGGACAGGGGTAGGGGGCGGATTTCAGGCCAAATCCCGTGAGTTACAAGGAAGCAAACATAGATGCTTAACGGCACTTTATATACGCCTGTGTAATTAATTTTATATATGCCTGTTTAATTAATTAGCAGATTTACACAACCCACCGGAAATAAAATTTGCAGCCCCATATAAAAGTGCATGCAGTAAAGCGTTAAAGTTGATTAATTTGTAATAATTTTACCTGAAGTAAGTGAGGGCAGGGAAAGTTTTAATTCCATACTGTTTGGCTAATCGTTTATCGTTTATCTTGACAAAATCAACACCAAATGAATCGGTGTCATCGTCAATTTTTTCGAGTTCGGCTAATACTTTATCACAGGTTACACAACTTCTGGCATCTGCAAAAATAAAATAAAAATTATTAGTTTTGGTTTTTTTTTTTCAATTCCTTATAGTTAAAAGCTAGAGTGGACCAAGCCACATAATCGAGTTTTTGAAGCTTTTCCACTATTATTGACTGTAAATTTTTCGAAAAAAAAAATTTCTGTGGACTTTATTACTCAATGTTGAAATGTTCTTTTGTGCATCCAAACATTTTTATCTAAAAACTCACTCGCAATAGTGATTCAAACAGAAAAAAAATTCACGATTTCAACATGTGGGTTGGTCCACTCTACCTTTTAACGCCTCAGTTACAATTAAAAATTTTTTTTCTTAAATATTCAAAAGAAAGTTTCGGTTCATAAACGCATTGCCGGAAATAATGTATTTCAAACGGCCCAAGCAGCATTTAAGTCAACCGTGACGACAAGTGTCAACCGCTAACATCACGGTTGACATAGGAGCTGCTTGGTGGTTTTTTTTATACAAAAATTAACCGGTAGTCCTTTTTATCTCAAAATATTTCCAATTAAGTTGTATTTCCAACTGAAATGTCTGTAGTTTTAAAAATCTAAGTTAAGTGGAATGATCTGACACCTGTTAATTTATGTGCTATGAAACATCAAATGTATTCAAAACCCCTCTACTACGTTTTTTGACTGCAAAACCATCTAACTGAGTAAACACTAGCAATATATCTAATATTTCTCGGAAACATTATTAAAAACAATGAAATCGATCAATGAAATCGATCTGAAACTCGTTCAAAAACTTCTTTGAAATTCCTTATTTGATATTTAATTTTTTCTTCTAAAATAAAATTGATGAGTTTTAAAATAAATTTAACAATAGATCTCCACACGAAATTTTAAACGATAAGAAAACAAGCAATTTGTTGAATCAAAATAAAAAAAAGTGTTGTCTTATAATTGCAAAAAAGAAAAAAGAAACAATAAAAGAAAAGGAAATAAATATATTTTTTCTATGTCTTCATCGGATGAGTTATTTTAAGAATTTATTTTTAAATTTAACTGCAATCTGTCCATGAATACATGAATTATATTATATTGGCGTACACACATATGAAAAATTGATCTCAAATGCGCATGCGCAAAAATTTCTCGTTTGAAATTGATAGCACCTCCAAATGTGAAAAATATTCTCAAATTTTTTGAAAATTGATTTTCATAGTTTTTCAATGTTTCTTAAATGAATCTTAAAAAATTAATTTTTTACTTGAAATGTGGAGAATTTCTTGTTATTTATTTAACACAATATTAAAGTCTTTAATATTTTCCAAAAGTCCTTTTCGGCAGTATTGCAGTAATTCCATATTCTTTGGCAAAGGCGTTTGTATATCGCGCAGGATAATTAAATACAGCATATGGATTTATCTTATTTTGTTTGAACTATGCGACATTCAAATAAATTAGGTGATTTGGGTTTTTTTTTCAAGTTTTTTGTAATTTTGACAAAATTGAGACCAAATTTAAAGTCTTCGTTTATTGGTTACTTGGGAACTTAGAACAAATCAATATTTGAGTAACCTGAGATAGCAATAAGTACGGCTAGGCTGGTAAAGCATTGAGCCTGGAAACCGAAGATCTTGGGTTCGAACCTTGCCTGCGACAAGCTGTTAAGTCAAGTTCACTCAACTTGCCTTATCAAAATGAGTAGCGATAGGTACTGCTTGGTGCTAACAACACCATTAAGTCTAGACTGTTATTACGACCTTTGTTGTTGGAGGGTTGGAAGGAAAAAACCTTACAAATGTTGCAATTTATTCATGGTTCGCAATCTTTGTAAAACTGTAGGTGCGTATAAGGATGAAAAATAGACAGGAAACATCGATTGAGGTGAACCAGTCCCACTTTGTGGTGTAATGTTATCTATGACTTATAATATCATATCATACTAATATATAAAAATGAGTTGGTGTCTGTCTGTCTGTATGTCTGTTTGTTCCTCTTTCACGCAAAAACGGCTGAACCGATTGACTTGAAATTTGGCATGAGTGTCTGTGGTAGTTCTGGTTCCAACATAGGCATACGGAAAAGTAGCGAGGGGTGGGCGGAGTAAGGGGAGGGGGTAAAGTGATCTCGAAACTTAGTTTTTGCCCTATGTTACTCTTTCGCGGGGAAACTACTGAACCGATTGGCCTGAAATTTGGCACGGATGTTTCTTGTGGGCATGGTTCTAACATAGACATATTGGATAGTAACTGGAGCGGTGAGCGGTGGGGGTAGAGCGAATCCGAATACAAATGCTGGAATTTAATTTCTTTTTGTTAATTTTTTAAGACCATTTTCGGAAGAAAAAAACTTGAAAGAAAAGCACGTACCACCCTACTCTAGGCTATCTAATTTATAACCAACTGAATTTTGTTTTCTTAGGTTTTATTCTACTCACGCTTTTAGCGAGATAATATTTTTGCAGTCTGATGGTTTCGTTGATTTTTTTTAGTATGGTTTTAAAATTGTTTGTTTTATTAACAAAATTTGAAAGTGGGTTTTTATAAAAACATACTTTTATAAATGAAATTAAAAGTTACTAAGATTTAATCCATTTACAAAAGATTTTTTTTATTAATAGCAAAATTCATACACAATTGATTAAAAAAAAAATTTACCCAGACCTTTCCCATGTTCTTCAACACTGTATCAAATTTTAAGTGGGTGGAAAAATGTATAATTAAATTTTTGGCTATAAAATGATTCAAAAAATGAAAATTTTGTGATTCAAGTTGATGACTTTTCCGACTGACTCATCATCGAATGCTATTTTGGCATTTATCCAAAATTGCTGAAAAAGTAAATAATCTAGTATTGTTTACCATTTCTTCATTAGCGTTGTCAACCGATTTGAATCTTTATGTGTTTTGTAATATTATTGATGTATTTTTTTCTGCGGAATTTTTTCTATAAGGTGAGTTGAATATACCTTGTGTGGCAGAATGAAAAATTGCATTTGGAGTAAAATATCATTTTAGGTTGAAAATTCAGTTTTGATCGTTACGTCAAATAAATTACATTCTTTTCTTTTATATTTGTACAGATTTGCATTGTCTGTCACATGTGGACATATTTTTAGCTGAGATTTTGCTTAGCAATTGTAAGATTTGCGATTGCTGGTGGTCGTCGTCCGATGCCGTCATTGAAAATTTAGTTTATTAAATGCAGATTGAGCGATTTTTTGATTTTAACGGCATTTTAGTCTGTGTAGTGAATTTATGACCAATGATTAATCCTGCTAAAGTGTATGTAGTTAAATTTTAAGTTTTGTCTAGTGTCTAAATGTATCATACTTAAACAAGTGACTCATTTTTGAAAGCTTATTTTACAAATTTTAAAATTTTTGCAAAAATAAATCTAACTTTTGAATTTTTCAAACATTTTGGGATCTTACTGAAACGTAAACACAACACTCAGAAAAATGTCCAGGTCAACTTTTTGTCAGGTTAACTCTGACCTTACAGAGGTGTCTGTAAGCCAGCTAGCGGTCAGAGTTAACCTATCTATGGTCAACTCGTGCAGCTCCCAATACCCTACTTCACCTGCTGGTGGCTTAATTTCAGAATTTCTCCAACCACAGGTCAACTCAGTTTTACTTGCCCACATGCAGGCGAACGCGCGCCTGCCCGAGGCCAATTACGTCGTATGTAGGTCGTCGACTTAGCCTCCATTTTTCTGAGTGAATGGTGGGGCTCCATGCTTTCTCTTAAGAAAACAACAAGATATTTGACATCATCGACGCTCCGCTGCATAAAAGTTCATTTGAATGACCTAATTTTAAAGAGGTTTACTGTTTCACTAAAATACTCAAGACAATTTGCTATGGACTATTTTTAAAATTCGAACGCCACTTCAAGATATTTCACCGTAAAAAACATATGTTGCCAGACACTTTAATGGTTTGGCGGGTAAATTAGAAATTGTAAAACAACTAAATTGAGTAAAAATCATATTTTTCGATAATATCTGTCAGTCATTTTGGTCCACTTTGTCAAGGTTTCGCAATTTTCAACGGAAATTTGTGTGAAAATCGCCTGGAAAATGTGAATTTCGGTTTTCAGTTCGCCAAATGCAATTCGAATGCATTTTATAAAGTGGGCCAACTGCCAAATAATATGTTTTTTTCTTATCTTTGCATAACATAAAAAGGTAATATCGATTTTGTCGAAAATTTCCAATCTAACAATAGGGAAAACAGAAGAAGTGTATGAGAATTTATTAATTTTTCATGAGGCGTAGTACAATAAATTTTTAGGAAAATCCCAATGTTGTTTATTTATTTAGGGTGGTTTTTTGTGGGATTATTTTTAACTTTGAAAATTTGAATTTGGTTTTCATTGGATTTCCAGTTGGTTAACATTCAACAAATAATTCATTGTGCCGTACGTCTGGGATGTTTTTCTATGGTCTCCTAAGATTTTTATCGTTTTGTGCATCTTAATTTAGTGTTCATGTCTCACGGTGAATTCTATTTTTAAACGATGGCAGCCATAGTTCTATCGACAAAGTCTTCAAACAGTTGTTCTTCGATGTTTTCGGTTGTCTTTCAAAAATTCCGTTCAAATGTTTTAATTAGGGAGGCTGGTCGCAATCGCTTAGTCATTAAAGGGGAAATTGTTCTTAGTAATCACCTAATAATATGATAAATAAGTTAAAATTAATTTTAATTTTGAATATAAAATGCACATGCTGATGTAAGGCGCTTTCAAGAGTTCTAACCCGAAAACCACGTGACCAATTGATTGAAATTTTGGATTGGCAAGAAGGGGGTATTCGTATAATATGTCAATTTTAAAATCTCGTTTGCTTAACTTAGGAACTGTCTATAAAATACGTCATGCTAATTTTAGGCTTTTTGAATACCCCTTCGTCATACTTTCACGATTTTTTTGTGAAGAATAGACCGCCGGCCATCATGCTACCGCAAACCTAAAACGTATTTTATTTTAATAGCGATTCTGAAAGTTTTTAATAGCAGTTCTAAAATAATTGAACACCTCGAATTTTTGAACTTTTAAAATTAAAATTTTTGTGGTTTTGTAAAGTTGAAAAAATGAATTTTAAGACGACTGCATTTTGAGAAAAGCATTGCCAAAATTTTTGAGATCTGTTTCAGTATGGCTTTGCGCCAAACTCAATTAGCAATTTTACAGATTTTGGTTTTAAAGTCTGTAGGAATATTCTTAACTACTAGAAATGTTGGGCCACTCAGCAAAAAATTTTAAAGAATTGAAAAAATTCCTTTTAACGGACGAAAATTTAAAAACATTTTTTGGAGATCAAAAATTTGAAGACCTTTTAATAGAGGCCTTCGAAAACCTTACATGACGCTCCATAAAAATATCCTAAAAGATAGAATTTTATTAAATTTCTCTTATTATATAGATTTCTACACTCAGAAAAATGTCCAGGTCAACTTTTTGTCAGGTTAACTCTGACCTTACAGAGGTGTCTGTAAGCCAGCTAGCGGTCAGAGTTAACCTATATAAGGTCAACTCGTGCAGCTCCCAATGCCCTACTTCACCTGCTGGTGGCTTAATTTCAGAATTTCTCCGACCACAGGTCAACTCAGTTTTACTTGCCCACATGCAGGCGAACGCGCACCTGCCCGAGGCCAATTACGCCGTATGTAGGTCGTCGAGTTAGCCTCCATTTTTCTGAGTGTAAACTCTCCAGAGTTTTTTGCCCTCGATTGCTGCGAAAGATAAACGGTAATTTATATAATTTAAAACGGTAAGTCTGGTAATATACTGGACCCCTGCTTTTACGTAGTCTTATTACATGCGAATTCACTTAACGCGGTTGAAAATTGTTGCTGTTGTGACAAAAAGTTTGTTTTTCTTTTTCGGAAAAACTAAAATGGTTTTGATAAGTTAAAATGAAAATTTCGACCCCACATGTCAGCACAATCCTTTAAAATAACTACGAATGACATCACTTAAAACAGCAGATTATATTCGAAAAAAAAAAATTCTTAATTTTTTGTGCTTCGTAGAAGTGCACAAAGATTTAGGTTAATTTTGGGAAAATTACCCGATTGACATTAAGAAATGCTCCTCGAAAGGGTAATTCAAAACTCTTTTTTGCATTTAATGAAATTATTGAGGTTGCGGTTCATCAAACCCTTAACAAAACTTTTACAACTATCTAAAAAAAACAACCATTCAAATAAAATTTAGTGGCGTCGGGGAATTTTCAAGAAATGAAAAATGATTTCGAGTGTGGCGGCCAAGTTCACTTGTTTACGATCGTCATCATCGTTTCACGATCAAAATGATCAGTTTCGAATGCAATATTCACTAATCAAAACGTATATGAGCATTAATTGTTTAAATAAATTTTATGAATTAGTGCAGTGCCCGTTTGGCAGACATTTGGCAATTTAATAATATGTTATCGGTTCATTAACTGCATTTTTTTCTGTAGCCAGTGATGCTGAGCTATCTCGATCGATCGACCATAGAATATTGTAGGGTATTTGTGGAAAAATGTACCAACTATTTTTTCATTATACACACACACACACTTGGTTACATCAAAGTTTGTTAGTATTGGATTTTGTTGCACAGACGAGTGAACATCTGACAGATTCCTTGAAACAGGCCAATTTTTGTGTATGCCTTGCCATGATCCCAAATATGTTTTTATTATTTCTTTTACTTTTTGATGCACCAAATAGTATACCGAACTGCAGATGGCGATAGAATATTTCTTTGAATTTAAACTGCATGTGTTTCATTATTCAAGTATAGGTAACCGAACCGTAATGATGGTGGATCCCCATTTCTCTAGTTTCTGGTCACTATGCTGTGACTTTGACAGAAATAGATACTAAAATAGCTCTCGGTAGGTGATAAATTTATCCCAAATGCTATACAATGTTGCTTGCTGCCTTTTCAGCTTTGGTTTGAATTAGTGAACTCGACTATATGCCAATTTCAAAAAAAAAAAAACTTGGAAAAAGAGAATGAAAACTTTTAAAAAGGAAAACATATTTCTCCCTGACTTTTTAGCAGTGTGAAGGTGGTCGACACCAAATCTCAGTCGAAGACGTTTAAGTGAAAATCTTTTTATTGCCTCTTTAATAACTTTCGGTTTGTATAACAATTTTTTATCAAGAAATTCTGCACGCATTCTACTATATTTGCCAATGATTTTGTTTCTAAGTGTAAACAAATCAAAACATTTTTGAATGTTGAAAGAGTATTTTAAAGGGTGTTAGATTTAATTTTACAGACGTTCGGTCAGAATATCTTGATATAAAGCAATCACTCTTATCTATGCTTCAAATAAACAAATTTTATAAAAATTTCGCGTAAATATTTGATTTTTAGCCGTTGAGAAATGTTCCATTGCCCCCAAAAGTTATTGTTTTTAACGTAATTTCAGATACTTTGCAAATTGTCGGCTAAAAGTGTAAAACTTGATGTCCGATTTACGATCGAAAGTGATTTGTTTATTCATTTTTTTTCTATAAACAAAGGTTTAAATTACTGGTAAATAAGATTTATGTTTTTCCGGACTTCAATATAAAATAGCATTAAAATATGGGGAAAAAGGATTTATTTCTATTGACGTAAATTAAGAGAAACTATAAGGAAGTATTTTTCAACAACTTCTGTAAAATTTATTTTATTTTTGTTGCGGAAATTGTTAAAATCACAAGAGGAAGGCTTTATCATTACGCGTTTGTAGAATATTTGGCAACAGCCACTAATTACACCAGTCCATGTTCATTAAAATCACATTTTATAGCTTAAAAACAAAAATTTTGTGGTTGTCACTATATGAAAATCGAAAATGGCAATTTGCTTAAAGATTAACAGTTGAATAAATAACAAATAACAACTGGTAAATGTATGAGTTCAAGAAATGTGAAAAATAATTTAGTGTTTTTGTAGGTTTTTCCAGAAATTCGAATTTCAGTTTTTTTTTTGTGTTTGGTTACCTATATCTGGCCTTGAGTTTTCGATATTTCATATTATTGATTTTGAGTGGAAAATATCATACGCCGGCCAATACATACAGCTCGAAAAAAACCTGTACTGGGAATTTTATTCTAAAACTAGGGAAATAGTAAAGATAAAAAGTCCCACATAAAAGCAGAATGGGGATTAGAAGGGACTTTTTGAAAAAGCAGCCTTTTTAATACTAGTTGTGTTTTTTTAATGTTCTGAAGCAGTTCAGAACAAGCTTTCCATACAAAATCCTGCACCACCTTTTCATCTTGGACAGCGCTTGGAACAAAGAGAAATTTTATACGGTAATGTACGGTAATGAAATGCTGCTAACTTCAACGTAATAAATCTGATATTTTATTCTCAATTAAGGATTTTGTGTTGGAGGTTCGTTGGTTCTGTTCGACAGCGAAATAGTTTTAATCATGGGAGATAGCGAATCGTGATTATATCAAGAAAATATAGCAGTAACGGCCTACTGATGTAACCAACGTGAAGTTAGTTGCCATTCGAACTCGAGGAAATTTCCCACTTACTCTGGATCGTTTTTTTAATGTTCCGTGTTTCAGAACATTAAAAAAACGCAACTACTGTTGACATAAGATTAGTTTCTATAGGGTCTTTCAACAAGGACATAACAATTTTGTATTTTAATAAAAACGCACCCTAAAACTTTTTTTATGATCTGGCAATGCTAAAACGTCAGTCAAGGTTTACATTTTTATCATGGTGAAGTTCACGAACGAGCAACGTTTGGAAATTATTAAAACTTACTACCGAAATTCTGAGTCAGTGGTCGCAATCGTGTAATCTCGAGAAATGGTCCGGTCGAATGGCCACCTCGCTCATGCGATTTAACGCCGTTGGATTTCTTTTTATGGGGTTATGTTAAGTCGTTGGTTTATGCCAACAAGCCAACAGCGTTAGAGGAGGTCAGGAACAATATCGAACACGAAATTGCCAACGTTCCGGCCGATATGATATAAGAGTGGTGGGAAATTGGTTCCAAAGAATCAATCAGTGCAAACGTGCTCGCGGTGGCCATATGAACGACATCGAATTTCATACTTAAATGTAACATGTCCACTACACCTGGAATAAATTTCAGCCCGATATCTCAATTATTCTGCGTTTTATTTAAATACAAAATTGTTATTACCTTGTTGAAAGACACGATAGTTGACAAATAGCCAACTGTAGTCACAAAATGACGAAACTTTGATAAATATTCGTTTTGGACAGATTTTATGCTTATCCATCTGCCGGGTTAGACCAGGTTTTACTTTATATACTGTCACACTGGGGTGAAACTTGTTATTTAATAACAATCAGGGTATTCACAGTCCTCTTTTAAATTGCGAGTAATTTTACCGCTCGGTAATTCAGTAAAATTTAACAGATTTTTACCGAGACGGTAATTTGGTTCATGTAAAAATGAATTACCGGATTCGGTAATTGTAGACATGCCTTCACTCAGAAAAATGGAGGGTAACTCGACGACCTACATTTGGCGTAATTGGCCTCGGGCAGGCGCGCGTTCGCCTGCATGTGGGCAAGTAAAACTGAGTTGACCTGTGGTCGGAGAAATTCTGAAATTAAGCCACCAGCAGGTGAAGTAGGGCATTGGGAGCTGCATGAGTTGACCTTAGATAGGTTAACTCTGACCACTAGCTGGTTTACAGACACCTCTGTAAGGTCAGAGTTAACCTGACAAAAAGTTGACCTGGACATTTTTCTGAGTGTTGAGTCGTGTTTTCCGGCCCGGTTATTCGGTATCAAGAATCAACCGCGAGTGGCGCTAGTAATGTTTTTAGTTGTCCAATTTTCTCTCTGGTTTTTTGTTAATCTCATCGGACTGTAAATTTTTTCAATTTTGATAGCCGTTGCCACAATAGAAATTCAAAAGAATACATCAAACATGGATTTAAAGGTATGTGACATATTTTACAATTAAATTCGCAGTTCATGATTTGGTCACGTATCCAATAAAAGCGCTGTTCTCAAATCTGTGCTGTGGGATGTTCACAGCAGAATATTTTCAGTCTTTTAATATTACCGAAAACACCGAATACCTAAAATTAAAAGAGGACTGTGAATACCCTTAATGAAAAATTTTTCGGTTTTCACTATGTTAGTGCAGGCGCGCGCTTTGCTAGTAGAACTAGCAATTTGAGTTTTTAAATAACCTGAAAATCAATATGGCATTCAACATTCTTATCTTCGCAGTGCGCGCTTCCACTAGGGGGGTTTTCGAAATTTACCTTAGTGCAAAACGTATTTATTCTTTTTTGAAAGGGGTTTGAGATGTGTTATAATTAACTCATAACAAAGTACTTATCTAAGCCCACTGGTTTTTGATTACTTGCATTTAACAAGGAATAAAGGACGTACACCTAAACTCCATGCTCCTGCTGTTCTCTGTGATTTCGTTTTTTTAGAAAACCACACGTTTATACGACAGAGAAATAACATTACATGAAAATGAAGATTTATGTTGAATGTCTAGCCTTAGGGGTCAAGGCGAAATGAAAATTCTTGCAATTTGATTCTAATTTTGACAAATGTTTCAAATTTTGTTCAAATGAATATTTCATTAGGTCTAGTCATTTGAATAAAATCAAAAAAAAAAACAATTTCTCTTAAAATATTCACATTTTATTAATCGAGTCAGAATTTTAATTTAATATTTTTTGCATTTTATTTAAATTTGTTTCAAAATTTATTTATTTCACCTTTTTCAACATCAATAGCATAGCATCATCGTGCTCGAATTTAAAGTCAAAATATCTGACCGTTGCGACGAGATAAAGAGAATCTCATTTCAGTTTTATAATATTTGCGTTACGTGTGTGTATTTTTTTTTCTTCTAGAATTTCACTGAAAATAAAATTTCGTTTTAACTCGTGGGGTATTATTTTCAGAATCAAATTGAGGAAATTGACTTTGTTGGCTTTTAGTGAATTTTAGTAAAAAAAAAGTATTTCTTTCTGACATCGAATATACTCGTATAAAAGAAAAGACATAATTGAAAAGAAAAGTAAACGAATACGAATTGTTCTTAGAAAGAAATTAAAGTTTTTTTCCTGTAATTTTCACATAGTGAATTAGAATATCTAAGAAAAATTACAAATGGCTAATACTCAACATCGAAGACTAGAGGACGGAATTCAAATTTCTATCTAAGATTCTAAGTCTATAGATTTATAGACAGGCCGTGTCGACAACAAGAGCCACCATCAACAACAACATGAAATTCAAATGTAAATTGAAACAATGGCCGATAAAATATTTAACATATGTCTTCTCTAACTGTGTAAATTACAATTTAAAATATTGGTCAGTCAGTCGGCAACAGAGGCAGTTTTTTGTGTAAATTTTCATGTCGCTACATACATTCTTAAAGTGCATTTGATTTTATTATTTCTAAATAACTTCATGTTCATTGTGCTGTTTTTATGCTGGTTTTTCATTTATTTATTTATTCTTAGAGATTGACTTTGTCGTGTTTTATTTAAGGGGAGAGGGGGGAGGCTGTTTCGATGGGATTTTTTTTTGAGTGTAAAGTAAATTTGAGACACGATTGTTATTTATTCTGCCTACTGACTGCTATTTTAATGCATTGACGTCGAAATACATCGATTTAAAAAATATTTCTGTTTAATGGGATTCGAAAAAATACACACACACACGCACACTATTGGAAGAGATTTTCCGAGCATTGAATTTTTTTCGAATTATAAAGGTAGAAAACATTTCCTAGTTGACACTATTTGTAATTCAAATATTTAAATACGATTAAAACCATTCTATGAGTATATTTTTAGATCAGTGTAGTACACTGACTTCAAAATTTCACACCCAAATTTTTTTTTACTTCAAAATCAAATCATTTCACATTTTAATGATTTGGTATCATTTTAAAAGTAATTAACTCATAGCTATTTGGAATATTTGATGTTATATAATAAATGGAATAATAGGCAAGAATAGAATTTAATATTCAGTTGCTGATTATATAGAAATAATACAATCATATGTATTTAAGAAAAAAGTCTTGCGTGCACATAAATCACATTGGAGCATTTTGAAAATAGAATTCACCTCTTTCATTCGGCATCTTATTATGTATTTGTAAAATATTTCGCATACATTCAATAAAATTATAAAATTCAACTAATAATCACACTATATTTACAGTCAAATATCACCAATACACTTAAATTCCAAGGAAAATTGGAAAAATTCAGTGAAAATCCGTAAAAATCAAGCAAAGAAATTTATATTTCCGAAAGCCTGGCTAGAATTTGATCCTTGGGTCGAATTTATTCCATAGAAATTCGTGTCGAATATCAGAAAAATTCCATAATTTTGTTGTATGCAGTCAATGATTTCATTTTGAATTATTAACCAGTGTTGTCGTTTTGTTTTCATTTCACTTACACCAAAATACGGCTACGTAATCCTTATCATGTAAAATTTTCTCCAATTGCTTAGCATTCACTTCCTCTATGATGGCTTCATGAACTGCATTGCCACCTCCTCCGCCGCCTCCGCCACCTCCGCCACCGCCCCCTTGTGTAGACCCTTTTTTAGCACAATCGACATATCCGGGAAAACTAAGTGCCAATAGCGAGCACACTAGCAAAGTTATCACTTTAATTCGCGAAAAAATCATTTCGTTACAAAGAACACCCTATTTTGACCAAAATGTTTTTTTCGCGGACTTATATCCCTAAGTTCCGCTCTTTTCAGAGGTCCGCTCGTAACTGACCGTTTTCAATATTATTAACCAAATCAAATCACATCACACTAGAAAATATCACCAACACATGTATATTCGATGATCGACGGTATTCAAATTGTATGAATTTTCCTCCCAATTTTCCCAATCCTGTGCAGAGTTTTTCCTGAGGCAATGTCTTTATAGCAATTAACGATCACCGAATGTATCTAGTTTTTGATTTTTTTATTGATCAGGATATTGGAAGGTATTGTGATACATTTTGGTTTAGCAGAGTTACTGACTTTGTCGTTTAAAACTCTTATCACGTCTTCTGCTGTTGATATGTAGAAGCGAAACCTTACAAATGTGATGAAACCCTAATCTTTTGGTTTGCAATCAATGTGAAACTGCAGGTGCAGCAGCAGAGAAAAAATTGCTACGAAACTTCAATTGGTCGTTCACCTATTCCTGTTTTTGTCAGGGCCGTATCGAAATCTTTGCGAAAGGAGCGACGGCCGCCCGAGGAAAACCGCTATAAGTCCTGTTGCGAATTTTATTAAGTCAAGACGCCAAAGTGACAAAATATGAAGTTCCTCTTCTCTGGTAATTGTAATGCTTTGACCTTTATATTCAAAAAAATTTGTCTGCGGCGCATTTTTCCAGATTTTTTGTAATCAGGACATTTTTTCTACAAAAGCCAGGGCACCAATCATGTATTCTGCACCAATCATGCTTTCTACAAAAGCCAGGGCACCAATCATGTATTCTGACGCGTCTCTGTCTTTCGACTTCGACGCAGCTTTTAACTCTTGACTTCGTCATATCAGCAGCTTCAAATTTCCTATAATGAGAGTCAGAATCACCTTTCGATTCATAGTGACGATTCCGCGAAATTTCAAGCTGCAAATATGGCGAAGTCAAGAGTCAAAAGCTGCGTCGAAGTCGAAAGACAGAGACGCGTCGGAATACATGATTCGTGCACTGGTTTCTAAATAAAATTTGCTTACAGGTCAACTTTGATTGCAATAATCACAAACAAAAATCTAAACATTGCTTAGTTTTTTCACATTTTCTTGCCCAAAAATTTAATCTCACCATTTCTTTTAAAAAAAAGTACAGCCTTTATACCGAGCGCTGCTTTACTCTCGCACGGCTTTGCTTTTTCAAAAACTCTGAAATAATTTTGAAAAGAAAAAAAAACTGCATATTTTGCTACCGTTAAACACATTTGCAAACTACAAATCGAACAATAGGAAACAGATCCGATGAACATGTCAGATATTTTGAATATCGTGATTTTTATATTCAAACACGATTCGTTGCGAGTGTTTCCGATCACTTCTTAAATATAGTTTTCTTGATTTTTCTTTCGGGGTTTTCATTCGATTTTCAATTTTCCTTTCCGCTGTGACAGTGGGGATAATAGTGCGGAATCGCAACTTGTTGATATGCGTTTAGATGGGCAATGAAAATCATCAAACGAGAATCATGTGTGTTGGAAATAAAAGAAAATCAATTGAGTTTTCTGAAAATAGATCTATTTGAAAGTGGGGAAAATCATCGTGGCATCTGAATGTTTTTTTTCTCGCGAAACGACAACATTGGAGAAAATCATTTGATTTCCATTCGAAGATAACGGATAACTGGATAGTGGATAACGAGGAGCTTTGTAGAGTCGCTTTTAATTATTATGATTCCAATCAATAATCAATAAATTTTAGGGGTGGTTTTGAAATTTGAAAAAATATATATCAGTTATGATCAACACAAAATTTTGCTCTGAAAGCATAGTTTTCGAAAAATTTTCAAAAAAATGTATTTAAAAAAAAATTGTATTGGAGGTACCCGTTATAGCTAACGTTTCTATTTTATTTATGTTTTTTCAATGCGTTCTCAAGTTATTTAAGATATGCAAAACAGACAGACGGACAAACCGACAGACCGAAAGACAGATGCACGGACAACGTCATAATTTTGACTGAAATGGAATTCGTAATTCCAATCGGATTTTGATGTATGGGAGTTTTATGTAAAATCATATCCTAAATAACTTTTGTTCTTGGACTTTTTTGATGAGATGCACCGTTTTTGCGATATTTACAAAAAACGTTTTCGTACGTTTTCGTTTTCGTTAATGGTCCATTTTTGCCCATTAATGAACTTAGCCTTGCATTTTACAAAAAAACGGATCTGTGCAAAATTTCAAGTCTCTAGCTCAATCCGTGCGCCCGCAATCCGCGTCACAGACGGACGGACGGACGGACGGAGGGACAGACAGACGGACAGACGGACGGATATGCAAAATTCAATTTTTTTTATCATTCTAAACACACTGGTGTAATTCATTTTTGTGTGTGATGACGGGATCTTGGCGTTACAAACGGTAAGGCAAATCTAATATACCCTTTGGTTTCACCATACGGGTATAAAAATTGAGCCGCAGGGTAAATATTGTAAGGCTTTGATAGTAGTATACATATTGTTAGAAGTTGTATGTTAATTCAAAGTCATGTAAACTATTGCAAAATTCTGCGCAGTATCTACAAATTGTGAATATTTGCTAAAGTTTCGTCAAAAGAACACTCGCTGTAGATACGTTTTTTTGTTTCTTTCTTGAGGTTTACCGCTCTTTCCAGAAAAAATTGAGTTCTATGATCTTTAATCAAGACTTACGAGACACAATTAACATTTTATAAAAAAAATCATCCCAGCTTAACCCTTTCAGTCACCACGTACACTATAGTGTAGGGGAAGCCGGGCATGTATTAACAAAATTTGGAAATTGGGTCATATTTTTTTAACAAGTAATATTTTTGATATTGTGTTTATATCTAACCATACTGTAGGTCTTCAGGTATCATAAGAAATAAAAAAAGTTTCAACCAGGTAGTCACTATATGAAAAAAATCATTTTTATGAAAAAATGTCATCTGTTAAAACTAACCCCGGTCACGGGGCTAGTTTTAACAACGAGGGGTTAGTATTAACATAAGTTTTAACATGGAAATAATTAAAAGAAAAGATTTTCTTTTCACAAAAATTATAAAATAAACAAAATATATATCCTTTTAAATTCAAATATATTAATTATCACAAAAACTAATAAAATGAACCAAATAAATATCCTTTTCAAGGAACATAAATTGACAAAAAAATTAAGTTGTTTTAAAAAACAAAAACAATTATTATTATCTAAAAAAAGGTCTCAGGGAAGCTTTTTTGTACATAATTTGTATCTATAAAAACATAGTATGAGAATTCTTACTCTATGTCTATGACATTATATTGTTAATTCTTGCCCCATGGGTTTGTTAATTTTAGCCCCGACACTACTTTTTACTTTCTTCTACGGAGTATAATAAAGTATTGTATTCATGAAAAATTTCGACCTCTTAATTTTGCCTAAAAAACATTTCCCGATCACTCCTGAGTCGATTGGAGTCATATTTAAAAAATGTCTTTCTGTCTGTCAGTCTGTCTGTCAGTCTGTCAGTCTGTCAGTCTGTGTACAAGATTTCTCAAAAACTAATAGAGCTAGCACCATGAAATTTTATAGGCATGTTGGGTCCTGAAATGGGACGATCCTATCAACTTTTGGTGGAAATCCGTTAACCGGAAGTATCCAAAATGGCGGTTTTTCAAAAATCGCAATTTCGTTTTTCTCGATTTACTCCCAAACTACGCGTTTTTTAGTGGCCTTAAGTATAACAAAACTTGGAGAAAATAAAATTTCCCACACTTTTGTCTTTAGCTATAATTCGATATCTCAACCTGTTATCGAGATAAACCGTTATTTCCAAAAAAACCGTTTTTTGCGGTTATCTCGAAAACTAACGGGTTTTTGCTGACTGAATGTATGAAATGAATTAATGAGAATGGCATTCTGCACAATTTTGTTTCTTACCGTTATCCCTTATCTTTTACCGTTATTGAGATATTTTCATTAATATGTAAAAAATCATATTTTGCGAATAATTTGCAAACTAACGGTTTTACGACAAATCACTTCAAAGAATAATTAAAGATGTTAACATTTTCTACATTTTTGCCATTTACCGTAAATTGATATCTTTTACCGTTCTCAAGTTATCTCAAATTTTGTACGTTTTTGATATTTTTGGATGAACCAACAATTTTTGGGAGGTCGTCTTAGGTTGACAACGCGACAGGGCTCTAGCGTAAATTGCGCAGGGTCGTAGATTTTGTAGAAGAAAGTTTTGTGTTGACCACAACTGATATTTTTGAATTATTAACCACACACAAAAATATAGTTAAGGATTGTAATAAAACCAAAGGATATTATTAATTATAGCTTCATTAACTTACATTATCGGCAAAGTTATATTCAATAATATACAAAACTAAGACAGAAATCAAAATATTGCAAACCATAAAAAGTTCGTTTACCAGCTAAATTTCGGTCTTTGTGCTAAACATTCACTGGCAATTAACTGTTTATGATTGATGAGTCACGATATGATTGACCTTATCGAATGATGGACAAAAACCAAATTTCAAGATTCTGGCTCGTATATTTCGGCGAGAATTGGCTTGTTAATACTTACCCCAGTTAATTCTAGCCCCGGGTTCCCCTACACCCTTTTCAGAAGCCATAAGTCATAACTTGACTTGGTAGAAAGTGTGTACACTATAGTGTACGTGGTGACTGAAAGGGTTAAATGCATTTGTGACCCAATTTTGATTTTTTGAGTAAAAAGCTGGACCACAGTGGACGTAATTTAAGAAAAATTAAAATTTTTGATTTTTTTTTTGTTTTAAATGAATACTAATAGCTTAAACATCATTAATTTGTATAGAGAGTATTTTTAACCCCCATAGAAAAAAATATGCACTGAAAGGGTTAATAACAACCGAAAAACTTTAAATTCGAATGACAGCTCTTAAGATTTTTCCTAATGCCATGCCGTGATAACAAAGTTTGTTTTAAAATATAAAATTTGAACAAGAGTTGATGAGAAAATCGAGATAACGCTTGGCCATGTAAGGAAATAAAGAAAAACTCACATCAAAATATACTATGAATTAATATCTTAAAGAATTTACTAACACAGGGTGGTTCACGATGTAAAAAACAATAAAATTATAAAAATAAAAACATTTTTTGATACAATATGAGTATGTGATGTGTTTTTCTATCTAATTAACCCGAATCACCCTGTCTTACTCCAATGGTATTTCTAGGGCTTCACTTTTAAGTATAAAATTTCCCTGGAAAAGTTGCATTGTATTTTATTCGGTCACAAACTCTGGAAACCGTTTCATCGGCGACGATTTTCACTCGAAGTGATTGAAAAAAAAAATCTTTTAAAAAATATTTTGCAACTATTGCAAATTTTTGAAACGGCAGTAATTTTTTTTTCTTGTAAATAAGATGCCAGAGCATTACGAGCAAACTTTTACAAATGGATTGCGGGACAGAAATTTAAAAATCGTTATTGTTGGCGGAGGATTGGTAATTTTTTTAATGAAAAATTTATTTACGTTTGCTTATTTTTATTTTATTTGAGGTAAGCAAATCAATTTTGGTTGAAATTAAGTAAAGTGGAGTAAATTAAAAAAACAGCAGGTCAATAACATATTACGGCTAAAATTTTGTAATTAGTTTGAATTCTAAGAATGTGCATAGGTTTTATTATTATTGGCTTAATAGTGAAAAAGTTGATATTAAGTGGATTGTGATTGTAGAAATAATCGAAAATTTTATTGCGAATTTTTTAACTTTAAAGTGTAAATAAATTAACAAACGAAAACGTGCAAACATTAATTTTAGTTTTTTTTTTAAATAAAAGTGGGCCCTAACATCCTTGGAGGTCGCAAACAAATCAACTTTTTATGAAAATAGAAAAGTGGCAGATTTATTACAAAAGTGTTGTAGTTTTCTAGAAAAAGAAATAATTCCAATAATTTTTCAACCAAATCAATGTTATATTTCACATTGAACGGAAAAAACATTTTTCTGTGGCACTTTAGAAAATTGTGTAGCTTTTAGGTTCTTAAAAATGTTCATAAGTTTTTCAAAAGATGTAAGAATAATTTAATTTTTTGAGACCCACCAAAAGTGTTTGCGAGGGGTGGGTAGAGATTCAAGAGATTCAAAACGCCACTGTAAATACAAGATAAACTAAGGGATGTGTAAATAATTTTTCTAATAATTGTGTAAATAATAATTTTTCTTTTTGGTAAATTATCTTGATTTTCCCTAAACTGTTTATTGTTTAATTCAAGTGAAAATACATCCTTGATAAAAAATGAAAAATTTAATGATTTTAATTATTTAGGTGGGTGCATTAGCAGCTTTACATTTGGGTAAAAAAGGTCATGATGTTCACCTGTACGAATATCGAGAAGGTAATGAATGAATTGATTGCTCACAATAAAATCCAAATATAAAATTCATGAATGAAAAACTCTCAACTTCCACAATAATGTTCTCCACTTTTACATGCCATTTGTTTACTGATTGCTCGCTTATTGATTGAAGATATCCGAAAAGCTCAACTGGTACCTGGCCGTAGTATAAACCTGTCGCTTTCGGTACGTGGCCGGGCAGCCTTGGCGGAGGTGGGACTGGAAGAAGAGCTCCTCAACCATGGAATTCCAATGAGGGGTCGAATGCTTCACAGTATCGATGGTCAAACAACAATCGTTCCATATGATTCCAATACGAATCAGGTAAGTGCTTATAACTAAATATATCAGCTATCAATCTTCACACCTGCCCGGGTATATCAATCTCAGATTACACGTGTGTATGATGCATGATTGAACGAATCGCATTAAGTTTATTTATTCTACTTATCCATCGTGCAAATACGGTGTTAATTTCGCTTTGGGCCAATACCAATATTTAATTTGCAATTGATTTCAATTCTAGTGCATCTACTCGGTGGGTCGAAAACATCTCAATGAGGTCCTGTTATCAGGTGAGTGTACAAAGATTTTCCACTTAACCTGCTGAATTAATTGGAATCGAAAATATTCGGCATCAAATTATTCTGGAGTTTGCTCCTTTTTTGCGTGGCTATATCGGGTTTTCTGACCCTCTAACCTAAATTTCTAAGCAAACCACTTATTGATTGGTCACGTCACGAACTTTAATTCTACACGTACTTGTTTAGTTATTTAATACTTTTCGTGGACGGAAATGTTGCTTCGAAACCGTGAAAATGGTGAAAACAAGCAAACTCAGAGGAAATTCGATAGTCTTGTGCAAAGTTTGTTTTCTTCCATTTCTGTGGGTGGTGGGGGGGTTTTTTTTGGTGTTTTATGAGTGAAGTTGTTAAACAAATCATAAAAAAATTTCAGACTGCATGAGGTCAGAAGTTGGTCGGACGGTTTATAAGAAAAGTCACAATTTCCCTTGAAGCCAGTTGATTTGATTGCGGTGGAAATTACTGCTGGTGATTTTTTTTAGATCTTATTTCAAAGGAAACGCAAAGTAGAACAAGTTTGTTTTAATGATTTCTCTTACTTGGCCGAGTTGGAAAATTAGGAAAGGTTGTTTTTTTTCCTTTTTTGGTTACCATAGAAGTTTTATTATAGAGTTCCTTACAGGATTTGAAGAAATTTATCTAATTTGAGGTTATTTAGAATATTTTTTTTCCAGCCCAGATTTTTTTTACTGTAGTATTTACGTTGGCCATCGTATGTATAAAAAGACGAATTTTGTTGCAAAGAAATTAAACGGCTCATCATTATAATTTTAATTTATGTATTTGTAATAAAATCAGGGGTGTGGAGTTGGAGTCGCAGAGTTGCTGGTTTTTGCCAGGAGTCGAGGTCGGAATCGGGGCTTTTTCAGAACTACTCCACACCCCTTAATAAATCACGAATTTTTGCCATTAGGTTTGAATTTGGATATTATTAGTTAGAGCAAAAATTGAATCTCATTACAATTGAGTGAAGAATTAAGGAGGCAGTTGGAAAGGGTTTGCGTGGAAAAGAACCTCGATAATTTGAACCTGAAGAGGACAAATTGTAGGCATCGAGATTAATTTTGCATAGAAATACACTTCAAAGGGATTAGAAAAAAAACTTCGTGTTATCGAGGAATTCGAAGAAATCAGGGTTCAACTTAACGAGGTGCGACAGTATATATTTTTAGCAGTTCTCTTTCGGAATACTCTATTTAATGTCGAAACTTGCAGTTAGATCCGTTCAGCAGGTGAGGGGATTAGTAGGAGGATAACTTTGTTCTTTAGCGCGGTATTACACACGGCAACTTTCGGGCTTACTTAAGCCGATTTTCGGGAGAAACGACTGAGGAGGGAAAAGTTGCCACTCGAAATCATGGCTTATCGACAATATGCATACATGCAAAGCGTGTGAACCGGTTTGGGAAAAGTAGTAGGCAGAAATCATTTTCGGTCTGACCGTCAGAGGGTAAAGATCTTGGGAAGTATATGAGCAGCAGCAATTTCAATGGTTTGAGTCCACACACACACATGTAAACTTGTGTAGCATATACAAACAGGATTGGCTTATTTAAGCCACAAATGTAAGCACAGTGGCTTATTAAGCCCAAAAGTTGCCGGCTTACTTAAGCCAAGTGTAATACCGGACTTAGATTATCTTAGCAACAGTAGCGATAAAACTAGGGGTGCAAGATCCTACAACGCGAGTGACCTCTGGGTTTTGAAGGGTTATAACTTTTCATCAAAATTTTTTTCAAACAGGCTATGCTTTTGGGAGGTACAAATTTTGGCCTATAATTAAAAATATTGTGTGGGGATCTTCAAATTTTCTGTTGAGTAAATTTTAAAGAGTTGCGAATTTTGGTGTGAAAAAAAAACATCCCGAGTATTTTTTAATAGCATATATTATTAAGGACCAAAAACAGTGTTTAAAGACATTTTACTAACCTTTATAACATTGCAGCTACTGAAAAATTTCCCAACATTCATGTAAACTTCAATCAAAAAATGGTTTCCGCTCAATTGGAGGAAGGAAAAGTGGTTTTTAAAAAGTATGTCGATGGTAAAAAATTTCTAGCTTGAAAAATAGATTGAAAATATTCTGTTTTTGATATTCACAGTCCAAATACAGCAGAGCAAAATGAAGTATCAGCAGAATTGATAATTGGATGTGATGGCGCCTACAGTACAGTTCGAAGGCAACTTTTAAATCGTCCTGGATTTAATTTCAGTCAAACGTACATCGAACATGGCTATCTAGAACTATGCATTCCACCAAAAGATGGTGATGTGAGTTTTTCTTTTTTTTATTACACACAAAAATCGATTCATTCGTTATGAAATGTTATTTTTTTTTTCTTTTTTAAATTTAGTTTGCAATGCCGCAAAACTATCTACACATTTGGCCAAGAGGGAAATTCATGATGATTGCATTGCCGAATCAGGTAAAATATTTATTATTTTAGAAATTATACAAATCTATAAAACCTTTGTTTTCTTTCAGGATAAAACATGGACGGTGACATTATTTATGCCATTTGAAAATTTCCATCGGCTGAAATCTGGAGAGGAGTTGTTAAATTTCTTTAGCGAGTATTTTCCAGATGCAATTCCTTTGATTGGTAAGGAACGCCTGGTTAAGGACTTTTTACGCTCTAGAGCACAGCATTTGGTCTCGGTGAAGGTAATTTTGAAAACAAAACAAAAATTTATTCTACAATTAAAGAATAGAAAAATTGATATTGCTTATTGAAGACACTTTTCTATTGGAAGATTAGTCGGAGATTGTGTCCAATGAGCTTTTTATAAAACCTCATAATATTCGCCTATTTTCATGTCCCGATAACAAATGTCCAGTGCCACCAGGGCACCAATCATGTATTCCGACGCGTCTCTGTCTTTCGACTTCGACGCAGCTTTTAACTCTTAACATAGTGACGATTCCGCAAAATTTCAAGCTGCAGATATGGCGAAGTCAAGAGTTAAAAGCTGCGTTCAAGTCGAAAGTCAGAGACGCGTCGGAATACATGATTGGTGCCCAGCATTTTTCAGAACTTTGCTGATGTCTTCAACAAAAATGTACGGAAAAAATCTGTCCGATTTTAATGGCAAGCCATGAGAATAGGCAAAATTTATGTCTAAACTAGACTTAAAATAGAGCACACCTTTCTGGCAAACACGAAAAGATTTAAAATTTCATTAAATATTCAAATTTCCAGTGCAATCCTTATCACTTTGAATCGAAAGTCCTTCTTCTGGGGGACGCTGCACACGCCATGGTTCCATTTTATGGACAAGGAATGAATGCTGGTTTCGAAGACTGTTCGATTTTGAGTGAAATTTTAAACAGGCCCGACATGACAATTGAAAATGCGCTCAAGGAATTCAGTGAAATCCGACGGGAAAATGCCCATGCAATTTGTGATCTTGCCATGTACAATTATATCGAGGTAATTAATTTTTTTTGATTAAATTGCGGCGAAAATATTAAACAATAACATTTTAAAATGATTGGAAAGTTGTTCTCAATAAACTCGGCAAAAAACCTTAAAAAATTTCAAATTTTTACTAAATTTTCAGATGCGTGATTTGGTGCGTAAGAAGAGTTTCCTACTCCGCAAAGCACTTGATGATTTCTTATTCCGATTGATGCCAAATACTTGGGTACCACTTTATAATTCAGTGGCATTTTCTCGAATGCCATACCAAAAATGCATTGAGAATAGGAAATGGCAGGATAAGGTAAATTTGTAGAAATATGTTGGCATTATCGTAAAGTCTAATTTACAAACTCGCGTAAAATGAAACAAAGCAACTACTGGTCTGTATGATAATTGAATAATGTCCTTTTTTTGGTTAAGCATTTCAAAAAGTTTCATTTTAGACTTTGTGGATTAGGCCGTAGGTTTTCTAGGTTTGATTTTATAATATAGAATCCAAAACAAAACTAAATTTTTGATCACAATAAAAAATTTTAAAACATTAATTAGGAAACTCAAAAATTAATTTTTTTAAACACATTTTTAGGTTCTCCGCCAGACTGCTTGCGTCACATCTACTGTGTTTTGCGGGTCCTTGGCTATTTTAGGTATTTGGCTATTGAAACAAAAAGGATTCCATTTTGTCGATGTTGTTAGATTCACTCAAATTAAATGATCTGAACATTTGTTAAAGTTTCTTTCAAAAGCAAAAAATTGCCTACTACTTAAGACTTTTGACGAAACATTTACTTTAATTGTACAAAAACGATTTTTTTAAAAAGTAGAGATATTGTTACGTTTACCATGTTTATCACAAAAATGTTAAGTTTTATAGTATAACAATTTACAGTAACAACAAAAATATTATAACTTTTTATAAAAATATATTTACCGCACGTTGCTTGATATCAAATAAAGTTAGTTGAAATTTTAGTTAATTTATTTAAACACGAGAGTCTCTCAAAAATGGTGGATCATACGGATTTTTATATTCGAAAGCTTCTCAAAAGAGGGCGACGACTACACGGATTTTTCCATTTAAAAAAAAAATCTAGAAAATTGAAATTTGTTGAAAAAAGAACAGAGAGAGGGCAAATTAATTTAATTAAAGTTACTTTTTTTTTGAGAAAATATAAGTTAAAAGTAATTTTAATCAACAGGTAATACATTTGGAATTTTTAGAATCAAAAACATAAAATCACAGTTATCTATAATAACAGTTGCTGAGAACAGGTATTATTTCTTGAGAAGAGTAGCAACCAATAGAAATATTCCTATAAAATCTGCATATAAAATAATCGCTGCATTCACATAATCATCTTTGTCAACTTGAATATAATATCCACCAAGGATGGCTTGCGTATGAAAGTAAAAATACTTCAAAAAATTTATGACACTGATTTCATTATTTCTTTTTATAAAAAAATAATTTTTAATTTTACCACACAAATAACTACCACTCCAATCGATGCGTAAACAAGGTCAATAATTCTGTTTTGATAAAAAAATCCGACGATACTAACGGAAAAAATGCAAGCAACGAAGAAGATGAATGCTAGTGACACAAGAAAACGTCTCCTGGTTAAATCAAATGGACAAAGAGACGCCATCATCGACAATGTTAATAGAATTCCTGTTGTAATGACGAAGGCCATGTAAACTATGTAAACACCGTAATAAACAGTTGAGTAAAGTACAATCACTGTTAATGATTCTATCTGGCGGAGAAGAAATTATTATTTTGTTAATTAATAGTAAAAAAAATGTTTTTTAATACTTACAAAGAGGCAAACTAATAATACATTATAAGGTTTTGTTGTCCTTACTGTATTGAAACAGGTAAATATCAGAAGTGTTGTTACGTAAATTACGACCGAAATGTAAAGTATGTAAAGATGGTTTAGGAAGAAGTGAGGAACTTCTGGTCTGAAAAAAAAATCGCTTTTTTAAAGTTTGTTAACTGAAAATTTAAACAATTTTACTCACATAAAAAATATTGGTAAAATTTGTAAAATTGTCGCTGCTAGGAACATGAATAAGAGTCCATAGACTTTTCCAATAAATATCTTTCGAGCTTTAGCATCTTCTGGTGTTGAACTATGTAAAAAGTCATTGTAGTATTCATTCTGTTTGGTTATATTTTCATCAATTTCGCTTGACATTTCGTTCTAAACGCACGCAAAACTTTTTTGAATTTTTGGTTTTTTCTCAGTAAACACAATGGTTACTTTATCGAAATATTTTGAAACGGATTCTTCGATTTTTTTCGTTAGGCCTATGTTACACACAGCAACTTTAGGCCCGCCGTACACTTGAACTAAGTTAGCTCAGCTATGTGCCTGTTTAGACGTAGACGTTTAGTGGTTCATATTATCCTCACTTTGATACGTGACGAAACCCACCACGTTAAGCTCTAAACAGGCACAGAGCTGAGCTAACTGAGCTTTTAACGTTGAAAAAATAGAAAATCACGATAGAAAATTTACCAAAATGAAAAAAATAACTGAAAGAGAACTTTTTTAAAGGTAAAAATTACAGAACTCACAAATAGAACGACAAGATAAACAATTGCACTGTTTGATCGCCATGGTCCTAATTTATTCAATAATTAGGCACTTATTTACAATATTTATTTACTTACTCGTACGAGTACATTGAACTTATATCCTACTGGTTTTGTTTTTGTCCGCTAGGGATTTTCAATCGGCCAGTATTTTTCTTCAACCTCAATTATGAATCAAAGAATATTGTGGATGGTGCACATTGAAGAGGGCAAAGGGCAAAAGCGGTTTCGACATTTTGTCTGACTCGAAGGCGATGATTTCAGCACATTTGCCGAGGGTGTAGATGTGGTATTAGAAAGAAATCACAAAACATGTTGTTTGAAAAGTTTAAATTTTCTAAATTTTAATGTGTGGTTGGATTTTTTATTTTCTACATTTACAAATCTTTAATTTAATGGAAAAGGATTTAATTTCCAAAAATTCTAAGCGTTTCCAAAACAATTCAAACAAAAAGACACAAAAACTGGTTGTCATTGCGATGGCGTACATCAGAAAAATGGCTGCCAAATGGGAAAATGTTATCGTGGTATCATCGTCAACAAAAAACCTTTTGATGAGTATCTCTTCTGTGTATTTTGTGGGGTGTACTGAAAGTACAAAAAAAAAATAATTTGAAGACTGCAACACGGAGAAAGAATTTTCATACTTATTTTATTCACGACAGTGTTTCCAGCACCAACCGGAAATGCTTCGTACATAGCCTGATTGTAGCTGTTAAGGGTTGCAGTATTGTTTATGCGGTGGATGTGATTGTACCGGAAAAGCTGTTTTCTGACGTTGCATTGTATTTGCCGTTTATTATTGTAGCGTCTGACTTGAAATGCCCAGTAGCCGATATAGCTGGAAATATTATTTTCGGTTATTTTTCTTTAATTTGAAACCAAAAAAAGTTTTCTGAATTGGTAAATTACTTTGCGAGTTGAGTCGACTCAGTGATTCGTAGGAATAGAAAATGTCCTTTCGTCATAACAATTTGATTCCAGTAGCTGAAAAATAGAATTTTGATAGGCATTCTTTTATTGAACAACCAATAATTTGCAACAAAAAAAAACTTCTTGGTCCACATACAGAAAAAACCAAGAACTTTTAATTCATAGAATTTTTACTTTCCTCTGCTACAATACTTCCCGTATTTATGACGGAGACTGACTCGAGAACGTTCTGATCAGTACAATAACCGTTTGAGACAAAGTTTTAAGAATGTCCATCTGTCTGTCGGTCTGTCCGTTTCACGTATCTTAAATAACTCGAGAACGCGTTGAGCTAGCGATTTGACATTTTTTGTAAATGAGTTCTACGAAAATCGTAGTTTTCTATCAACATTTGGCAAAGTCCCGTTAGATATAAGGGGTACTTCCAATACAATTTAAAAAAAAATATATATTTTTTTGAAAACTATGCGCTGTTATGAAAAAAAATCAATTGACAATTGACATATATGGGCACGGTTCACAAAAGTTCTACTTGGATTAAACACTATTCATTGAAAACAGTATTATTAATATTTACTAAAACTTCATAATATTATCCATGGTAGCTAGTGGAACAGTTCCATCTTCCTTTTGCCAGTGGTAAGCAATATATACCATTCGCATTTTATCAATGATGGTCATCGCTTTTCCTTCGGCTGCCAAATCAATGCTTTGTATTACCGGAAGTCCAATATTGCTTTTGGCCATTACTGTGCCATAGGGGAGCGTGGACACAACAAAATCATATCTATTAGGAAAAAAAGAAAAAAAAAATCAGAAATTAAATAAGAAATTTGGTATATTTTCGTGAAAAGATACAACATTCGGTCGTAAGAGACTTCCAAACGATATCGGATGACATCCTCCACCGAAGATATCTGATGTCCTTTTATCGGTGACATAAAATATGATATTATTGATGTATTGAAAAAGAAACTCATCACCGTACAAAATAAACACCAAAAGCCAATAATATATCGCAATTTTCTAGTTGTTGGTGGGAATTTAATCGATTGCGCTGGAAAAGTGTTAAATAGATACCGTTTTCCGGAAAACAATTCAAAAAATTTTATTCACCTAAAAATATTTGTACTAAAAGCAATTTTACGGTAATGAATTCACCAAACTTTTTCCTATCTTGAAGTAAACTGACTTTATTAATCACTAAAATTGAAACAGCGGTAAAAACGAAGATGAATATGAAGGAAAATTTTGCCCAAAATGATGATTCCTGGAAATTGATTTAATAAAAGCATGTTTTAAACAACAAAATAATTTTCTTACAAGGAAATAGTATTTTAGAACTTCAGATCTTAAAATCGGCTGAGCGACGGGAACAACCCACATGATGTAATTATTTAAATACCAATGGCTTAGATCGAAGTAATTTTTTCGATCTTTTGAAATATGGACACTTCCAATTGCAAGGTCGGCATCATTTCTCTAAAAAAATATATTTTTTTATTGTGAAAATTGATTTTAAACATATGCTGTACTGCCGTTATAATACAAGTAAGATAAAAACCCTCTTTCTCCAAGATATCAAAAAACTATCTCTCGAAGCAGAAGGTTTACATAAAAGGTGAGATGAATGTTTACCGTAAGGAAAAAAGCAATTGCGGTTCTATTTAAAAACATTTTTTGTCGTTAAAAATAAAAGAAACATTTGAAAACACAATCCCCATCAATAATAAAAGAATATATGGTTAAGACTGAGGGAAAGTTTCTTTTTTATACCCGTATGGTGAAACCAAAGGGTATATTAACTTTGCCTTACCGTTTGTAACGCCAAGATCCCGTCATCACACATAAAAACGAATTACACCAGTGTGTTTAGAATGATAAAAATAATTAATTTCTGCATGTCCGTCCGTCTGTCTGTCTGTCCGTCTGTCTGTCCGTCTGTCCGTCTGTCCGTCCGTCTGTCTGTGGCGCGGATTGCGGGCGCACGGATTGAGCTAGAGACTTGAAATTTTGCGCAGATCCGTTTTTCGTAAAATGCGAGGCTAAGTTCGTTAACCCATTTCTTGCCAATGGTGCATTATTGCACCAGTAACTTTGAGCAACTTTGAGCCTTTTTGTTACCACATAGGAGTCAAAGTTGCTATTATGGAATACAAATTGCGGCAAGAAATGGGTTAATGGGCAAAAATGGACCATTACGAACGAAAACTTTTTTTGTAAATATCGCAAAAACGGTGCATCTCATCAAAAAAGTCCAAGAACAAAAGTTATTTAGGATATGATTCTACATAAAACTTCCATACATCAAAATCCGATTGGAATAAATTTTAAAAAATCTTATTGGAAAGTTTGACTTCAAAGTGGAATTTTGGTACAACTGTTCGAATTTTGATACGTATATCACCATACGGGTTTTCAATAATTGCCAGATTGGCAATTATAGCTTTTGTTATGTTTAATCTCTTAAAAATTGTCTTAACCAGTCAACTGGAGACGGAAAACGCACTCTAATGGTTTTCCCACAATGCTCTTTTATAAATTTTTAAAAACAGTTGTTTTCCAGCAAATAATTTTGGATGCGAACAGCACATGACTTTCTAATACAAAATCTAATTTTTCAATTGTTTGAAAAATTGTTAGTTTTCAAGCAGAAAGTACATAATTTTTTTCATACATCTTTCAATAATTTTTTTTTTGTTTTCTATCGTAAATATGTAACAAAACGTTAACTAACTTACCTGCAGATATCCCATAAATCCATCCCACGATTTATTCGGATATAGGTCTCCAACCATTTTGTCAACGTATAAAAACTCAGGTGTAAAATTCATTCTTTCAGCAATCATTAAGATAAACTCGATCTATTTGAACAAAATAAATATATTTGCAAGTTTTTAAATATTGCTTTAGTTGGGAAATTTTAGATTCTTAGCCACGAATCAGTGCAGTCGCACAACGCGATGATAAGCATGTAGAATGGTGCTATAAAGTAACTAAAATGGCAGTTCGAATATTGAAATTGCCACTTTAGCAACATTTTAGTGCGCGCCTGCACTAATGAAATGCCCCGACAGTGGTTTTGAAAAACAATGTGCCACTCTTCAGAAAAAATCCGCCGGTTTGAAATTTTATGTAATTTTTAAACACAATATGGGTATTCATGAATCCAGATTAGTTTATCGATTGTAAAGGGTGTTTTTTTTAGACGTGTGGTTTTCAATCTGGTACTACTTTTTTCGGAGTTGGTCTTTTTGACAGTTGTCACTTGATTTATGCTCAGTTTGGTTTGCCATTTCGTCAAACGACCATCACGCGCGTCGCACGTTCGGTGAATGGGCCCAAAACGAGATGGCCACCGATCCCAATTTTCACAAGAAAATTTTGTTCAGCGATGAAGCTCACTTTTGGTTGAATGGGTACGTCAATAAGCAAAATTGTCGCATTTGGAGGGATGGTAATCCACAAGCCATTCTTCAGACGCTGTTACATACTCAAAAAGTCACTGTTTGGTGTGCTCTATGGGCAGAGGGAATCATTGGTCCATATTTCTTCAAAAATGAAGCCGGCCATAATGTTACAGTCAATGGGGAACGCTATAGAGCCATGATTAATGACTTTTTCGTAACTGAATTGGAGGATGTTGATGTGGACGACCTTTGGTTCCAACAAGACGACGCTACATGCCATACAGCCAACGAAACAATCAATTTATTGAAGGAAACTTTTGGTGAGCGCATTATCTCGCGTCGTGGGCCTGTGGCGTGGCCTCCAAGATCGTGCGATTTAACACCGCTGGACTATTTTTTGTGGGGTTATGTGAAGTCGCTTGTCTACGCAAATAAGCCCGAGACGATTGACGCCTTGGAAGAGAATATTCGGCGCGTTATTGCTGACATACGGCCCCAATTGCTGCAAAAAGTGGTCGAAAATTGGGCCTCTCGGCTGGAATTTATTCGAGCCAGCCGCGGCGGCCACTTGCCCGAAATCATTTTTAAAACATAATGGCAAACCCTTATCTTTATAATAAAGCTAAACTCTTGGCCATAACATTAAATTATATGCGTTTTATTTCTTCTTGAAAACCACACGTCTAAAAAAACACCCTTTATATTTACGTATTTTTATGCAGAGAGTTTTCTGATCAAATAATTTGTGTGAATTGATCAGTTGTTCGACTGTCTTCTCTCAGCAACCACAAAATTAAGAGTTAAAAACGCCGAGAATCAGGAAAAAATTAAAATAAATAAAGTATGGGAACAAAAGACAAAAAATAAATTCTTTTTAATGCAGATGAATTTCAAAATTTTCCGAAATTTCTACATTTGATGTTTGCGTAAGTTTACTAGGTTGTTTGCCTCGTAAAAGTTGACGAGGAGGGTTGCATAAAAGATTTTCCCAAAAAAATTTCACATTTCATTTACGAGGTGATAAACTTTTGCGCTTTACGAGGCATTTCCGAGATTCCATGAATACCCCTAATACGTTTCCTCAAAACGGTTAAGCATTATTTTACCTCAACACCTGGAAACCAACCTCGAAACACGTCAATAACATTCGGCGGCCACAAACCAGTAACAATTCGAATTTTACATTTTCCCAAATCCATTGGAATTTTAGCTGGGAACAATCGACTATGCAGCCAAAGGGGATATTGTCCAATATTTCTATAGTCCCAAATATAAAGCATCGTTAAATTGGACTGAAAAACGGCAAGAAGGACATCATTCAATGGAGAATAGGAACCACACATTTCATTTCGATATGGAAAATTTGTAAAAATGCTGATATTTGAGCCCATGTCGTTCAATATTAAATAATTTAGAATCCGATTATCAATCAAGGTCTTGGAAATCTTTTGAATCGATCTAGAATACAATAAAATAAACTGAATTTTTTTTTTTGAACAACAGACATCTATTTATATTTACTGATCACTGGTATCTCCTTGCCACACGATCAACATTTTACTTCTTGTACTGAAATTCACATGTGCTTTTAACTCGTCTAAATAATCCTTAATATCAGACGTTTTAAATGCGACTAGGAACGAAGTAACAGAGCCAGTCTGGACCATATTTTTCGGCATCACAGAACTTTAATTTTGCAAAAAAAAAAAAAGAATATTTAATTAAATTTAAAAAAAAATTAATTCCTAACTCACTCCCAGGATTGATAATAAAGACGCGCTGTACTTCTATCCAAAATCCTTGTTATGTTAAAACTATTAACGTATTCTTTTTTCATAAATAATAAAATATTGTTTAATTTTTGATATCTTGAAATTCCCTCCAAACATGCAATGATCAAAGTTGAATTTGAATAGTAATCAGCCTCATCTACATTCGATAGTTTAAAACAATCAACACCACTAAATATACATATGGAAATGGTAAATAATAGGAAAAGATAAATTTTATTTTTCGTAACCATCTTTGACTGATTGTGATAGGAATCTGGACTGTTGAAATTTTCGTAATGTGCTTTTAATAAAAATCAAAAGGAAAAAGTGATTGAATGTTTCCAATTTATGGAAGGTTGAATTTTTATTGAATAGCATCTCTATTACCACTAAAAGGTTTTCATTGAATTTATTCTATAAATAACATAGTATGATTAACGATTCTGATGACCTTCCCATTTTTATTACGTTTTGGATATTTTATTGAAAGTGAAATTACTTTCGATTAGATAGTGAGACATTGATTTTAATAGATGTCTATTAATTATTTTAATATAGGTTGACCATATTTGTTTCAAAACTGAATCAAATAATCCGGGATAGAAATTTAAATTCCGAGTCAACATGTCTAAATCCAAGATTGCCCGTACGAATCCTGGGCACCAATCGTGTATTCGGACGCGTCTCTGTCTTTCGACTTCGACGCAGCTTTTAACTCTTGACTTCGCCATATCTGCAGCTTGAAATTTTCACGGAATCGTCACTATGAATCGAAACGTGATTCTGACTGTCACTCCAGGAAATTTGAAGCTGCTGATATGGCGAAGTCAAGAGTTAAAAGTCGAAAGACAGAGACGCGTCGGAATACATGATTGGTGCCCGGGACTTATGGTCGCCCCGTTTAAATATGACTTTCAGAAATATTGGATTTTGAGCTTAAATTAGTCGCATTTATTCTAGGGGTTGTTTTCTGAGGTGGCTTTAAAATATAACCCGAGAAGATATCCATGTCACAATATTATTTAGGAATCGGTCGTGGATATAACATAATGATGTTTAGAAGCTATACAATCGCCCCGATTCTGATAGCCGTGTCATTTTCGACATGAGTCATTTTGCGTGTTATTGTGAGTGCTTTTCTCACATAAAACGATTCTTGACGAAAATGACACACACGTAAAATGAGTCTTGCCGAAAACAACACGACAATCAGAATTTGGGTGAATGTTCGAAAAGTCTCGAAATATCTTCTGCGGTAGGTAATTAACAACAAAGCGACGAGAGACGCCCAATTTCAGATGACGATAAGGCGTTTACCAGGACCACAAAGATAATTGGGATGCGAAATTGGAGGACATCGGCTGGCAAAAGACGTTGCGCCAGGCCAAGACCGGAGGCCGACTAAAAACGAAGCGCAAAAAAAAAAAAAACGAATATAATGCAGTTTCTCTTTCAAAGTGGTATTTTTCTGCCAATTACATGAATCCCCCCCGTTCTCTGTAAATCCTCTCTCCCGCTATCTCTTAAATTTTTGATGGGATTCTGTTCCGGATAGAACATTACAGGCGTTGTCTTCTTAGAAAAATTCCGGCCCACTCAAGTATAACCCTTTTTATCCCCTGCCCCATCCTCTCGTCACTAAACCTCTTCCCTCACCAAGATCTCTCTTCTTTGCTGTAACTTAAAATTCTTTTAGAATTTTAAAGAGGGGGGGGGAGGGGGTTTTTTCGGGTTCAGAGAAGAAAATTACACAAAAGTATTGTAGGAAAAACGCAAAATCTGCTTTAAGGAGGATCTCCATTACCATGACTTCTGTAACTGCAAAAAAATGCAGAAAACTAGAGCAAGATAGACTTATATAGATCTAAATAGGAATGACTGAATACAAGTATAAACGCTTTCCCTTCCAGTTTAACAACTTTATAGCAATCATATCAAACCTTATGCTATGAATATAAGGTTCAAATTAGCATAGAAAAAAAGCTATACAGCTGCATGTGTGTGTTTGAACTACATGAAAAATGACAGCTACGCTATAATAGCACTTTGTATGTGTCTGTGCTCACTATTCACTTACAGGGACAATGTGTGATTGTAGTAGAAATCGCTATAAAAAAGTTCAAGACTGCAACCATAAAATCGCCATAAAAAAAGAGGGGAAATTATTTTTGCAGTTGCCGACAAATTTTTGCAGTTGATTCTTATCTCCCTTTCTCGCCAAGGTATCTTCACATAAAAGTGTCTCTATTTTTTTGCAGTTGGGAAAAGTCATGGTAATGGAGGGCCAACTTTAAGATTTCGTTCAAAGAAATTGCAGGGGTAGCAAATTTTAATATCCGCTAAGGGCTCCTTCAACTGCGGTTCCCTGATTACGTGAATTATAATGAAAAGTTGAATTTCGATTTTTTTAAAATATACATTTTTCCATTTTTTTTGTTGGTGTTCAAATTAATTTATTCCATTGTTTGATTATTCCATTTTATGACGAAATGATTAATTTCAATAAATTCCCATCAATGACAGATATTACAAAACTCCCATGAAAAATATTTCACTTTCATTTAAACCGCATTTAATTACAGTTCACCGTTGATGTCAGAAATTACTATGATAAAATTCAGTCCTTCAGGCTCAACATCACATCCGAAATAAATAGATTGGATTTTTCCACGAAACCGGGTTATTTTGATCCGTAATAATATTTGACACGCAATTAACCACACGTCCAAGGGGGGCGGTCCGTTCGTTGCCAGACCATTTACCAACCGAATCACTGCGAGCAGGAAAAATTGTGTTAATTGACTTGGAAATTGATATTAAACGACTTTCAGGACGAATATCTGCTTAGTCCATTATGCCACGCAAGTGACAGAAAGTATATCCGGTGTGGTGAACGCAATAAAGCATAAAAAATCATAAAATCGAAACCAAGGAAATAAAACAATTTCACAGGAAATATGAAGAAATTGCCAATTTTATGTATTTATAAAACGTTATTACTGTTATGCGATTATTGGCCGATTATTTTTTGCGATTCGGATAAACTCCACATGGATTATGATGAGGCTGATGTTCCTGGAACGGAAAATCATTTTCATAATCACACATTAGTAGAATTTGCCGTTAGGGAAATTATAATCCAGGATAATATCACTGACCTATTCATAATAGCACAACATGACTATTTGGAAATATTCCACATTAACGATATTATCAGCATGACTGCGACGAGAGTGTTTAAATTCGTCCCAAAGTAGGTGCAATTTTCAAATTTTTCAATATAAAAACATTTTATTTGAGATGGATTTTCTAAAACAGTGTCCCGATTCCCCAAGGACTACTGCGATATCGGAAGATCTCCTACCTGATGATTGCCCGATATCCGGTGGAAGTTCGACGGTATTTGGATGCCATATCGAAGGATAAACATTTTAATCCAAGGATGAGATTTCTGGTGATTCTACTAGGACTAAAAACTTGGAGGTGGAATATTTCTTTCGAGAAATTTAAATGGAATTTAAAAAAAATCCTTCCATTACAGGAACATCTACGATATTTATAAGATACTCTGGGACTATCGTATTATGTATTCCATTGTTTTCGAAGAGGTCAAGGATTCGGTGAAATTGTGGACGTATTTTCCATTTGATAATGGAATGTGCGGTAATTATGAGCCCCAGAAAAATATCGTCTGCCTGGGGAAGGTTTTCCCTAATCAAACGATTGTGATTGAAGAGAAAAGAAATCCGTTCGATTATTTCCGCAATTATTGGATCAGTAATTTTTTCCCTGGGAAAATTCCATGGGATATGGGCGGATGCTCAATGAAAATAGTTACAGGATTATGGCCGCCAAATGTAATCGATGTAGAACGGGAGCATAATCCTGGAATTGAAGTAAGTAAAATTAATACTTTTTACAGTTGGAAAAATGAAAATTTAAGTGGTTTTCGTGGAACGGCGTGAAACTTATATAATAGAGTGTATTTTTTTACGTGAAATTGGCAGGAATATTAGCCTTCATTCTAATTAAACCGGAAAAGAAGATTTTAAAAATGTGAAATTTTATTAGCGCGATTAAGTTCGTGAAAATTAAAAACTTTGTGCTCCTTTTTTTGTGACCAGTGGCGTGCCCAGAAAGAAAATTATATAAGAAAACATTCCACGAATGACTGCAAGAATTTTTCTCCCTTTTTGGGGAATTTTTCGACCAACGAAGCAAATTTTTTTTACTGAAAATAGGAATATAGGTTTGTGAACTTTTCAATTTGAATCTGGATCATTTGTTCCCGCGTCAAGGCATTTTTTTAACGTTTTAGAAATACCGCGATAAAATCCAAATTTAATTTTCTCAACATATTTTGACAAAAAAGCGTTTTCTTTTCAATTTTGTCATCCGATATTTGATCAGCGATCTTTAAAAACTCCCAAATCCAAATTTTCCCGAGATTAAAAATTTACAAAAGCATATTTCGCGTTATCCGTAGAGGGTAACGGACACCTCCCAAACAATTTATTTAAAAAAAAAAGTTTTTACACACTCAGAAAAATGGAGGCTAACTCGACGACCTACATACGGCGTAATTGGCCTCGGACAGGCGTTCGCCTGCATGAGGGAAAGTAAAACTGTGTTGACCTGTGGTCGGAGAAATTCTGAAATTAAGCCACCAGCAGGTGAAGTAGGGCATTGGGAGCTGCACGAGTTGACCTTAGATAGGCATTTTGAGGATGTAATGTCATGTAATGGAAACTTCTGTAAGCCAGCTAGCGGTCAGAGTTAACCTGACGAAAAGTTGACCTGGACATTTTTCTGAGTGCATATTTTTTTCTGAAACTGAATATTACAGAGGAAGGTTTTGTGTTATTTTAGATCGATTTCATCCGGATGATTGCCAAACAAATGAATTTCGTACCAGACTATATTTATGTAAACGACATAACAGGCAATAAACTGAGTAACGGTTCGTGGACTGGATTTATGGGTTATTTAGAGGTAAAAAAATTTAAGTTTGTGACAATTCGAAGTTAATACCGTCAATTTCCAGCGCAATGAAGTCGATATGGCAATCGGAGCTGTCCATTTCGATCCTAAACGCGCCTACATTTTTGATGAGTCCTTCTGGTTTCTCAACAATTTTATGATTTGGATTGTACCGGTTGCCAAATACTACACTAGATCGGAAGTTTTTGACTATTACTTTACCGTAGTTTCCAAATGCTTCCGTTTTGAAAATTTAAATCACAAACTTTTCCATTTTAGGAAACATCACACATTGGAAAAGCATCGTTTGTCCTTGTATTTTACGCAATAGTTGCAGTAGCGTTAATTATAAGTCGATATAATGTTGCAAAAGAAGTTCGTCGATATTGTAAATTTATTCCACTACAATTTGTATTCTTGGAGGTCTTTTTTGGTAAATATGTTTTGTACTCAAAGCAAAAATTATGAAACTTTAATGTGAATTGTGCAATAATTTTAGGGCAGTCAGTTCAGAACCCACCAAAAACAAACAAAATCCGGTGGATGTTCGGAACTTGGAGTCTCTACTGTACTATCATAGGATTTGCATTTAATACATCAATCACGACGTTTTTCATGTCCCCAGCTCAAACCACTCAAATAAAGAGTATGGAAGACATACTGAAGTCAGGAATGGAAATCTCTTATGAAGAAACGTTCTTAATATTGCATTTTTATCAAATTATTATCAATTCTAATGATTGTGCTTTTCTCAGATACAATTTTATTGTAAACACATTGGAAAATGGCAAGTATTTCACAAAAATTAATCATCCAAGACCAGTAATCGAGGCATTAAATCTTGCTGCTGAAGGGAAAGCTGTAACCCTTGTGGATCAGTTGAGAGCCATTTTTATTTCACAGCAATGGGTTTTAGAAGACGGAAGGACACCGATTTATTTTCTTCAAGAAGGACCAAGGTTTTAGTAAGTATGATAACTAATTTTATGGAAAATATTGGCGATTTGTATACCGTATGCGTCATAAAAATTTGGAAAATTCATATTAAATTGTAAACTGTTGAATAAAACACAGAAGTTGAACGAAAAAAAATGTATTTTGCTCTAAACTAAATCCTACATACTAGTAAAAAAAATATTCAAAATGTCCACCTCCAGCATTTACGAACTCCTCCAAACGGGGCCTGTACTTCTTAAATAAGACTCCAGCTTGTCGTTCCATGCGATGGTAATGTCGGACTTCAGGGCTTGCACATTACTGTAAGCCATAGCTCCAGTCTTAACCTGAACATATGCCCATATTAAAAAATCCAGGGGATTAAGGTCTGGAGAGCTCGGTGACCACATGTCCTTAGACCAGAAGTTTTTTAAATTATTGGTTTTTTAAACTATCCAAATTTGGGTACTTCTGGCAGTATGGCACGGCGCACCGTCTTGTTGAAACACGTAAAACACATCATTACCGTAGGTTGACTCTATTGATGGTTTTACATGACTCTCCAAGATATCCTTATCGGATTCCTTCTGATCCTTCCTTTGATTGCCCTAATCAACACTGGAGTCCTTACTGAAATGGGTCTACCGCTTCCAGATTGCGGTCTAATTATTCCCCTGGCCAAACAAGTCGCTCTTTCAGCATAAACAGTTGACAACGCTACTTTTAATTCATTAGAAATCACCTTATTGAACTTCCGCGCGTGGACCAACTCCATGATTTTCACTCTTCGAGCCTCCCCCATGTTGCTGTATTTATAAACATTTAATTTTTTGGCTCAATTATGTACGAAGTTGTATTTACAAACCCTTTCAAACGTAGTACAAATTAATAAGCAACCGTTATCTCCTTGAAAATACTTGCAGTACTAGATTCCAAATTTTTATGACGCATACGGTATGTATGTTCCCTTATAGCTCGAAAACAACAGAACCGATTTGGAAAATATTTTATGGCGAAATTTTTCGTAACATCAGGAATGTCTTATGCCCACAAACATTTAAGGAGAAGAAAGGATCTACGATAGTATGATGACCCTGTTGTTCTCATTCAAAGAATCGCGAAACAGCGTAAAGAGATGTTGGGGAGTTTGAAGTGGCGAAAATGAGCATGACGTATTTTATGGACAGCCCATAACCTAAAGTTATTCTTCTTTCTTACTCCCTCCTCTGCTATGCGCTAAACAGTTGAAGGAATTTTAATCCAATTTTCACTATTAGATACTTTGTGGCCCCAGAAATGTTCGTGCCCATTTAATTGGATCCTACCGCTTACCTTTAAAACTCTCTCCGGTATCTTCTGAACCTTTTCTTACTAGTTTTCTCAATCATGCTGGCTGTCCCCAAAAAAAACTATTGGTTTTCAATAAAAAAACATTTTTTTTCGAATTTTCAGCTACTGGGTTGAAATTGCGATGACGAAGGGTAATTTTTATTTCGAAAACGTTGATGAAATGGTCCGGAAAGCTGGGTAAAAACTAAAATGTTTTCTTATATGTTATTATTAACAACAAAATTTTTTTTGAACTATCCAAGCGGTATGGGCTTCTGGAATTACATGCCGGAACAATACGAATCAAGCCGTCGAATCAAATGTGGATTTCGTCGGCAAATTGTAAAATACAATCATATCCATGGTATAAATAACACGAAAGCTGTTGAAAAGTACAATCAAGCGCTCTACGATGCATTTCCCTCGTCAGAAAACAATGAAGTCGTCAATCGGATCTGTAAAAATACTTTTTATTAAAGTGTAATTAAAAATATGTTTTTAATGGTTTAAACATTTCTTCTTAGTTCGTCCAACGCCGAAAACCGAGGAGGAGTTAATTCACGGGTTCGGCAGTGGTGAAGACACCCGAATAAGTTTTAATCATTTGACGGCGGTATTCTGCATTTACGGCTATGGATTATTAATCGGTTTTGTAGTGTTTTTACTCGAACATTTGTATAAATTTTTAAAACCTAAAAAATGGTTTCGAAAAAATCGTGTTAAAATTGTGTTTTTGTTAAATACTCAACCAGCAGTCAAATAATCAAAATCTGTTCCATATAAAAAGAAGTTTTTTTTAATATTTTGAAAGTTTTTTATCCAATTTGTCGTTTTTTATCGTTTCTGAAACCTTTCCTTACTTCTCACCCCCTTCCCCGAAATCTGTTGAACCGCCAAAGGTATTTGGATCCGATTTTCACAAATGGACAGATTATCTTTCAAGAAAATTTTTCAACTATTAAAATCAACCCCACCGCCCCCCTCCAGTTAAAATCACAAAGCCACCATATAAAATCACAAAGTGACAAATCATTGGTTGATTCAACTTCGTTTCGTGGTTAACCAACAATACACTGAAGATTGTGCTTGTTTAACGAGGGAATTTATCGATTAATCACGAAGTTGACAATGAAGGTGATCGCTAATTGACAATGAACATGATCATTTAATAACGTAAAGTAGTTGAATTAAACAGTGAAAATTGTAGCGTTTTAATAAACGACAATGTGTCCTTGATTGAATTAAACACGAACGAAGTTGACGACAAAGTTTTGCAGTCCATTTTACTAATGAATTTCTCTCCGTGAAATTTTGAAGCCGGCCAATTAAAAAATCGTAAATGAATTAACTGATTCGATATGGATTTTCCAATTTTTTAAACCCTATTTAAAATATAACGGGTATTTCAAAATTGCTTTTTGATAAAAGTTGCTTCTCTGATATTTTTATTTACAATTAATTAACAACAACTGTAATCAGGTGTGATGTCGATCATTCAAATACAAACAGAATGAATATTTAGCTCGTAGCTTAATTCGCTGATAAATATTTTTTTTAATTTAATACGCACTAAGTAAGTTTCTTACCGTATTTGCTTTTTTTTTGTTTGATTTTTTTGTACCCATTTGCAAGATAATTTAAACGTTACTAATTGGCTTTTTAATTTTCAGAAAAAAAATATCGCAAAAACTAACACAAACAGCTAAAAAGAAATAAACGTTTTTTGTGGGAATAATATTTGGGTAAGAACTGAGGGAGAGCTTTTTTTTTGTTCATAACATGAACATTTCAGTTTTGCAGGTTGACTCGACGCCAATTGAAGCGCATAAATAGCTTTTAAAAAATGGCATGAAATTATAATGAAAAAAAGTATTTTCCAAGTTTTATAAGAGCTATCAACACTTTTTTTTAAAGTATGACCGTCACCCCCACGCCGCCCCTGGTCAGTTCTTTTGAATTACGTGTTTCCATTTTGATAAGCATTTTTCGCGTTCGAATTTTAAAGATTCAGTAGCGGTGCTCCTCATGCTTTTCAAATTCACCCACGACCCCATAAATCTATTTCTATTTGTTTGAACAAGTGTTGAGTGGGGGTGTATATCTAAGATGATGTGGTGTTCGTTGCCATAACTCTAATAAATTGGAAACATTCCTCATTTCGTATTGAAGATTAAATGATTTACTATGAAAGTGAAATTTTAATATGAATTTTGCATTACAGCAAAAATTCCGTCCAGTGTTTCAAAAATTTTAATGGAATTTCCCGAAATCAGGCGTTAATCTTAGATTGAATGGAAACAATTCACATTATGTGGGAAAATTGTACGAAAATCATATTTGGAACATTTTTCAAAATTATTTATAAACAAATTTCGAAGGTAATTTTCATCAACTTGTTGCGATCGTTTAATCAATTAAATTCTTTTAGCCATCAAAATGTTGATATATGAGGCTTTATGTATATTTTTTTGATAACTTGAATTTGTTAGCTCTTTATATAATTTAATTCTATTATTATATTTCAACGTTGAGAAGCTATTTTAATTTTGTGAATAAACAATTAGCGTTGCCAAACTGGTATTTTTGCGATTGATCGGAAATTCAAAGAAATTTTTAACAAAATTTGATGATTTTTTGAAGTTTTTCCAATTGGATTGTGATGTATGGAAAAGTTATGAAAAATATATTCTAAGAGGTTTATACGCCATCTAATTTTTGTATTTTTAAGGCCCTCACATCCTTCCCCACCCTTCCCAACCCTCACTACAGCAAACCCCCCCCCCCCCTCCACCGATCTATCGGGTCTTTCAACAAGGACATAACAATTTTGTATTTAAATAAAACACAGAATAATTGAGATATCGGGCTGAAATTTATTCCAGGTGTAGTGGACATGTTACATTTACGTATGAAATTCGATGTCGTTCATATGGACACCGCGAGCACGTTTGCACTGATTGATTCTTTGGAGCCAATTTTCCACCACTCTTCCACACATTGGCAATTTCACGTTCGATATTGTTCCTGAGCTCCTCTAACGTTGTTGGCTTGTTGGCATAAACCAGCGACTTAACATAACCCCATAAAAAGAAATCCAACGGCGTTAAATCGCATGAGCGAGGTGGCCATTCGACCGGACCATTTCTCGAGATTACACGATTACCGAACTTCTCCTTCAATAGATCAATTGTTTGACCAGCTGTGTGGCATGTAAACCTAAAAAAAACCTTAAAAATAAAAAATGTAAACCTTGACTGACGTTTTAGCATTGCCAGATCATAAAAAAAGTTTTAGGGTGCGTTTTTATTAAAATACAAAATTGTTATGTCCTTGTTGAAATACCCTTTATATATGGGACGTATTTCTTTGAGAAAATTTCGGTTGCGGCGTACATTTCTTGATTGTTGTTCCTTGGGCTTCGTTTATTTTCTATATAAAACTTGTTGTTTCATTGATTGTCCATTTCAGCCATCGTTCCTTCCACCCCCGCTCATCTTGTCACGGATTGATCCAAAATAAATATGGTCACTCTATCCAGAACTAAAAATTCTAAACACATAGGCGTAATTAGCAATTTGCGGATCAAAATCAGTTTAATGGTTTTAAAATTATGAACAACAGCAGTGGCATACCTTCATATTTAAAACCTAAAAAAAAATAAGAGCCCCTGAAAAGGTTAAACTTTTTTTAATCTACTTTCTCCCACCGAAAATTTCAAGACCTTCTATGGGGGATTAGTTTTTGAGGCCATTATGCTAGTTATGCTTGTTACAGTTGACAATCTGCTAGTTACTAGTTCACAGTGGCTGGCAACTAGGACACAACTAGTATAATGTAAGTTGCTTTTCAAGTAGCATGCATCCAACATTTGTCTTAGTTGCCGGCTACTGTCAACTATCAATTAGCCTAATGTCAACTCGGCATAAAGAACATCCATTGCATTCGCTACTCTCGAAAATCGTTAAGATATAAAAATGGATACTAATTTTTCCATTGCATATGTTTTTATACTCTATTGATTCAATCGATTTTTTAAGGTGAATTTCCTCAAACACTTTCTATCGATTTTTTAAGGTGAATTTCCTCAAAATTCAATCGATTTTTTAAGGTGAATTTCCTCAAACACTTTCTACAAAGTCATGCACTTAATGGAATTATAAACTACGACGTTCCAATGGTTTTCTTGGCACAAAATTCGTTTAGAATCTTAATTGAATTATAAAAAAAAATAACAGACGGCAGTTCTTGCTTACGTACCACCATTCAATTAGGGGTGCGTGCAATATCACTGGATTAATGCAATCACCAAAACGAGATCACTTTCCAATTTGAAATTTTGTTTTATTTATTTTTGCCTAGCGATAACTAAATGAGTTTCAATTCCAAAGTTTACAGATTTCGGAAATTAAATGTTTTTCAGTTGAAAAAAAATCGACACATGTAATTTAAGTGATAAAATATCTTATATTCAAGTTCATTTATCTTATCTGGAGATGACAAAATATGATATCAGAAAAATAGCGAAAACAGTAAAGTACAAAAAATCAGCTGTTTGCGATTGAATTGATCAATTAAGATAAGGTAAATGATAGAAATGTTTTTGTACCCCCCATTAAAAAATGTTTGGAAGAAATTTTTGTAATCGTGCGCAGGTGGATTTAATAATTAGGACAAATAGAACATTCGTTATCAAGTAACCATCAGGTATTTACCTTTTGCGTCAAAATCGCGAAAATAGTCTAATACGTAATAGAAAAGTTTAATTGTTATGTTATGTCAAGTAAAAATCGGAATCTCTAGCAGTTCTACCTCGACAATTCCTTCACCTGGTCTGATCTCCAAACATTTCTTGTAATGGCCAGCAAAGATATCCTTTGTATAGTTTAGCTATGTGCTATTTATACAAGTAAATTTCCTACACCTGGAACATTTTTTTAAAATTTTTTATTAAATATTTTTAATCTGGCAACGCTGTTGTTTTGGGACTCGGAAAGCACTGCACTCTGTGGAGGTGTTCTATGTACTGGAAGCGTCTTTGAATATTGTAGGGAACTCTGACCGAGTAGAAGACGAATGAAATGTTTAAGACGGAGAGTTTGTAGTCAGTTTACAGCCGGATACTCACCCGTCTCAAAGTTGAATGCAACCCTCCTGGTGAAGATCGACTTCATAGCAACAGAATAAGCACTTTAAAGTCTCATGGGAATTTAAGTTATTTTCTGATGAACACTTTGAACAGTATGGTCGTTTTCAAAAACAAAAAAATATATAAAAACTTTAGAAAGTTTTTAAAACAAAAATCTTAGAATTTTGATATAAAAAAAATCAACAAAATTTAAAACAAAGTTTAAAGGCGGCCCATAAAATACGTCGCGATAATTTTAAATGTTTCAGACTCCCCTCACTCTTCGTCTGTAATTTTTTGTATGTGGTTTAGTACCATGGCCGAATAATACTAAGGTCTGCTTGACAGCTCAGTCTCTCTTGGCTCTGACGTCATCGGCAAGAAATTCTTATACGACTCAATGGGAATTTTCCCTAATTCTCAAATCTAGCTAACATCTAGCTAAACAACTCCGTACGCACAATCAACCTCACGAATGACGTGCCGCCTCAAAGTGAATCCTGGTGTAGACAGGCATAAAGAATGCACCGAATATTTCTTGCCGATGACGTAGCAAAATGGTGGCTGTCAAAACGTAACCAGCAGACCTGTGTATAATTCGGCCATTGTTTAGTACCGTCACGCTGCCAAAGACTCCCGTTCCCTTAAAAGCGTGACGTATTGTATGGGCAACCTCTTATTATATTGGGTTTGAGGAATCAACAAATAACGAAGATATCGCTGTATTCTCTGGTTACTGGATTTAAAATTTTCTTGAAAAAATATAACCATTACAAAACTGGTATACGAATGCAGCAACTGTAGGTTTTATGCCCCTTTCTTCGTAACAGTGATTTTGTCTGTTTTTTTTCTCGAAAACGGTTCATTTTACTGCAGTTTACTTATCCGCGAAAAAATTTGACAGGGTGGGGGTTCGAAATATCAAAAATTAGCGTGACGTATTTTAAGTACTGCCAATTATTGTATAGAAAAATTCGAAGCACGATAACACAGATTTGTTCTTTTTCCGGCAATTTCCTGTATGTTTTCAATGGAAACATCGAAAGAATGGAGGAAATCTATTCTTTTCCTTTTGCTTTTATTTATTTTTGTACTTCTTAAAGCAAAGCTTATTCTGTATCCCACAATGGATAGTTTCTACACGGTATTTTTCATATAGATTGGCGACAAGTACTCACCACGTCTCTTTTTTTGTCGTACCGTATTATAAAATTAATAATACGCTCAGATTGTATTTTCTATAGTTGGTCTGTAGAGAATTCTTGTATATTTCATTTTCTTATACTACTAGTAGAATATGCATAGTCTTTTACTAAAGGAATTTTTTTTTATCTGAAAACTTGTCACGTTTTACTTCTAATAAAGGTTGGTTTTTGTTGAAATAACCGTTTTCGAGATATTGTTTGTTCGAACAACCATTTTCGAGATATTTTTTGTTCGAACGACCATTTTCGAGATATTTTTTGTTCGAACAACCATTTTCGAGATATTTTTTGTTCGAACAACCATTTTCGATATATATTTGTTTTTAAAAGACTTAAGACTAGGTACTTTAACGTTTTGTTACTGTGATTTTTTAAACTTTTCATCGTTTTTGAGACAGAAAATATTTTCAAAGATCAGCATTCCATTTTCTTAATCAGTTTTCGAGGTATTAAAAATGTTTGTTCAATTGTTCAAATATAATTGACCTTTTGAAAACGAATTTTGATGAAAATATCAAGACTATAGAACTACTTTTGTTCTACTTTTAATGCAACCGTTTTCGAGATATCAGATTTTTTAAGGGTTTTTAAAAAAATACTGAAAAGTTATCCATTTTCGAGCAGCCTTTGGCTTCGTTTACAGCAGACATTTTATTCCGTGAATTTTATAACATTAAATTCACGTTTCACAACAGTTCACACTACGATACAGAATCCCGTAGCGGAAAATTCACGAAAAAATCGCAAGTGTAAACGGAACCTTAAACAAACTTTGGAAGATCATGAAATACTGTGATCCTACACATTTTTTACTGCAACCGTTTTTCTTTTTTAAAATTTGTAAATCCGGTGAGTATGAGAAGAAATCTGATGATCACGTCAATTTATCAAGTTTTAGATGAAGAAGTAGAAATAGTATTGCACATGGCAATAGGAGTACCAAAAGAAACGTTGAAAAGACGTACAGAGAATGAGTGCGGGAGGATTTTTGCAGGTTTGCCAACTTATAGAAATTTTTTTTTTATAGAAGGCATCTATCTTCGGCTGGTCGTCGTTCTACATTCTTCCGACAAACGCCTTTTCAAGAACTGCATGAACATATGTATATTCGATCGATGGTTAAAGACATTGCCGCATATAATCGTAGGTAGAACTTTTCTATATAATTTTTGCTATTACTCGGTTCTCTACGTCTAGACGCTTGCCGTCTTTCATGACTGATTATTCAATTTATTTGTACAGTATCCGATGAGCGAGCACTACGGCAGATATTGTTAATATTATTATCAGTCTTATAATGTGTGAATTATTCACTGGCCACAGCCAATACACACACATACTGATACTATAGTATTTCAAGTTGTGTGAAATTATTTACATTCGGATGGATGTAACATGTATCGGTCAGTAAGATTATCACATGAATTCGTCGCCGTAGAGAAAAAATATTTTAGCCATCAGATGACTTTCTTTCGTGAGAGGTCACTTCATAGATATACTAGATCGCTCGATTTGCTGTCTCAAATGGTCCAACTCCAATACAGTTCAGTGAATCAATACGAGTCAAGTAAGAGCGAGATAACCGTATGAAAATAAATATAGTCCTCTCGTTTAAACCGTGAGCTGTCAAAGGAAAATAGACTTTCGGAATGGTGTTGGCGCCTAAAGTTAGTCTCAAACTTGTGAAATTTGAATTTCGCGACCTTATACAGTTCAGTGGATGCGTTCAAGTACGATAAAGAGGGAAATACTTTTGGGACCATTTTTCAGCAGAGCTTTGTATGGTGACAGTTGTTTTATGTTATATAGTTCTGTGGGTCACCTTCTATAGTCGAATGTTTATACCAAGCAATGCATTTGTAACATAGAAAGTTGCACCTGATGAAGGTCACCGGCTCCCAAAATGGAAATAGGCCTAGTAACCAGAGTGAACTCACCTTAGCTTCTGTGAAAAATCTACAAAAATTAAAAACAGTAATTCTATTTCAATAGAACCAACACTGAATGTAGGGTTGTTTTCAAATAAGAAAGTAAAAGTTGTGTTTTGCATATGTAACACTGATTGATGTCACATGCAACAATCTGTTGTATTAAGTCGCTTACACAATACAAGTACAATCATTTTGTCACTAAGTGTTTCGATTTTTTTTGGCAGCTATTTATTGTCTATGGTTCTGGTTGGAAAAAGAGTGAATTGGCTCGGCACCCAGTAGAACCAGTGCAAAACCATATGGCACCAATAAACACTATTGTAAATTAAACTACTATAAAATTATATTAGTATGTGTCAGAGTAGGCTCTATAGAATTGGTCTCGTCTCTATGCTTTCTACGTCGTGAAAAAAAAATCGCCAGTCTTCTAGTCTCCTATAAAAATAGTTGTTAACCATAAGAAAGTATTTCTCTTCATTATACCTCGGGTGATAGAGAAATCCATTTGTTTTAACAAGTTATGCTGACAAAGTCTTCCTTTTCTAGAAGAAAATTTAAAAAAAAAATCTGTTTTCACGAAACTTGATTTAATAGAAATTAAGTTTTCTGCGCCATTTTCTCGAAAACGGTTCGTGTTATTTCCAACTTTTCTTTAAGGATAGGTACTTTAAATCTGGTTTTGAAAGTCAAAAATGCCTATAAACCAGAATCTGGTTAATCTGCCGATAACAGACTGGAATACTGAGTAGGACAGTCTATTAACTCCTATTAGAACAGGGCTGAAATCATGTATCTCGACGCGTCTCTGTCTTTCGACTTTGACGCAGCTTTTGACTCTTGACTTCGACATATCAGCAGCTTCAAATTTCCTGGAATGACAGTTCAGAATCACGTTTCGACTCATAGTGACGATTCCGCGAAATTTCAAGCTGCAGATATGGCGAAGTCAATAGTCAAGAGCTGCGTCGAAGTCGAAAGACAGAGACGCGTCGCGATACATGATTCCAGCCCAGGCTATTAGGTCGTTAAACCGTTTTTTCACCAAACTAGAACAGTTTGTAAAGAGATTTTCAATTTATTAAAACAACTCCAACTTCCCAATATTGTTTAGTGCCGCATTCATGAGTATTGTACATATATTAGTTATTCTGATGAATATTTGTGACCGTTAGTGTTAACAAAGTTTTTCGTTTTCATTCTTAGCTCGGTGGTCATTTTTAAATGCCCGATTCGCTACCCATTTCAGTTATTTTGGCAATCATTTGTAACAATGAATTAAAATTTTAAAGTTTTTCGCGCTCATTTTTCCGCTCGGCGGCCATTTTTGCACGTCCCATTATCAACTCGCTAGATTATAAGATCTCTAGTCGAGGCATCAACATTTTTTTCTTTGTCAGGTATTTAAAAACCCACCAAATTTTAAATAGCTCTGCCCTGCATCAAAATCCGATTGCAAAATGGAACCAAAAATCTGTATAGAAAGCATGAGAGTTTTATGTCGGTAAATCCCGTCAATTGGGGTATTTTCCTATAGCCTCTTGGCAATAGTGGTTTTTCTTATATTCTTTCTATAGATTTTCTCATACTTGTATGAAGTAGAGAATATTCACTATTAGACGCTGACATTAGTTTGGTCGCCGCACGTACATATACTATATGTATTTGGACGAGATTATGATTGCCGTCTACTCTTGGTCGTGGTCGCTAACAAGCTCCTCGTGATTATTATCCGAAGAAGAAAAACGAAAAAAAAAAATGTTTTTTTTTTGGCCTCCTCTACTCAAAAGAACTCTCAATAAGTTTCTCTTTTCTTCTTTCTCCTTCTTCAATTTTTCAGTAGAAATTCGTGATTTTTACGGTATTCGCATTGTTGATTCTTCTACATTTCTGTCATTCGTACGTTCTCTACGCTACGTTGAAACTGCAGCACCGCGTAGAAAAATAAAGTGCGAGTACTTTTTTGATTCGATTGAACGTTCGTCGTAATCGTAATTGAAGCCGACAACGCCGCGCACTATCGACATTTTATCAAGTATACCACCTTATAATCGGTGAATTTCTTCTTATAATTAGTAGGTAAACGTCAAGGGGGAGAACGGAACGTCGAATAAAGAGTAGAAAAATAAAGTGAAAAAAAAAGAATCGAAATTATATTCCGAATAGAGAACACGATCATACAAAAATTTAATAATAGTGGGAAAATAAAGTTCTATACGAGAGACATTTTTCCATACAGTATTCGTTGTCAATTGAAAGGAAAGAAACTGAATTACTTTGATGACCAAGTGATGTACAAAAAATCTACTTTTCTGTTGTGTTTTTTGAGGTTAGAATCGATCATTGTGTGCGATAAGAACAATTAACGTAATCGGTAAACGGGACCAATTCAAGTATCCTTAAAATACACGAAAACGGTAAAAGCTGGAAAACAGTAAAAATTCAAATTGAACAATAAAGGACTGAACTGAACTGAACAGTCACCAACATCATTGATCGATTATCTCTCGAAGCTATTCAATTTCTCGACATTTAATTTAATTCGGTTTGTATTATTTAAATTCGAATTCGAATCTGTGTTACATACGAGTATTTACTTCGTTCGACACACAAAACACGGCTCTTGTAATTGATTTTTAATTATTAGGTATTATTATTTTTTTTGCCATTCGACCAGCAGCGGTCAGGGTGGTTTTCACCTTGGATAAATTTTAAATCGGTTGTGAGTAAATGTTGGCCATTTCCGTGACATTAACGTTGATCAGTTTTGTTCATTAAATCTTAGTGTTTTTTTGGGGGAAAAAAAATACTGTCGAAAAACATAGCAATATAATTGTGAATTTTTTGCGAAAACAACCAAAAAAGAGATTTTTTTTTTCAATCTCCCGCATCAAACAGTTCGTCAGTTTGTGTCGTCAATAGCATTCAAATATAGTGCGTCGTCTTTTCTTTTGCGATTCCGATTTTTTATACATTTGAAATTTTTATATAGTTTTTTTTGCTGCTTTCAATATCTCTGCGTGAAATTTATTTTATATTTTTTTTCTTGTTTGCAAAAGGAATCAGAACTCTTAGAGAAAAAAATTTATAGAAACGAACAACGAAATTAAGGTGAGAAATTATTATAGAAATACAATCTATTTGGATATAGATAGACTGTGATTTTACAAATACAATTAACGAGCCGCATCGAAAAAGTTTAACATTTTCCGCATTCATTTGAATTACATCATAGGTCGTATGTGCGTGATTTATTTTACATTGAGTGAACGAACCAAAATCGAAACTGTAAACAAATTTCTAGTGCAAGTATTCTATTTTTTTGAATCGCGTAGAAGATTATTGAGAAAAACTTTCGCAATACTAAAATCTTAACGAAAACAAAATACTAATTTTGAAACGGGACCAATTTTTTATTAAATATTTTTTTTTACTAAACAAAAAAAAAACTGTTATTGTGGGTATTTTTTTAGAATATTTTTTCGGCATTTCACGAATTAAAAGTAGAACTTTTCGCACGAAAAAAGAATTATAAAAGTGATATAAAAAAAACAATTGCATTGAAATGGTTGGTAATAAATCGACAGCTAGTCCGAATGGGGAACCAGTTAAAACACAGGGGCAACGACAACACCAGCATCAAAACCATCAAAAACAACAGCACCATGAGCAACAGAAAATGGCGGGCGGATCGGTAACCGGTAAAAATTCGAGGAAAATTGTTCGCAATGATCTTGAGAAGCCGGCAAAAGATTCAACCAAGGTGAATAACGCAAAGCCAGCTGCCAATAATAATACCACTACAGATAATATACAGATGACCAATAAACATAATTCAAATGCTAATAATTCGCAGCAGCCATTGGTCAAGGATCATAACGGTCCAAAGAAGACGGACAAAGGAGATGGACCGAAATCAAGTGATCGTACTGGTCATAGAAAGAATCATTTTGGGAAAATAAAACCGGAAAAGAACAATACGTCACAAAATTTGCAACAACAGCAACAACAACAAAATCAACAACACCAGCAGCAAAAGAATTCACAACAAAAGCAACATAACCAACAAATTCCGTCCCCAATTAACAGTAATTCAACAATTCCAACGATAATTGCAACAAATGGTGGCATTATGATTGCTCAGAGCTGCGCTAAATGCCAACATTCGTACACACCGATTAAGGGGAGAAGTTTCCGAAATAAGCGGACCAATGCCAATCGTTCGAAGCGATCGCCGAGTAACAATGCCAACGGTAACGGTAATAGCAACGGGAACGGTCAATCAAAAATTTCAAACGATGCTATCGATTCAAGGAATCAGAATAGGGCATTGCCAGATCAAATGACAATCGGTCCTACCTACGCTATCAGAATTCCAGAACAGATGGTGCCAATCACACCACTATCGGTAATGCCCATTAAACGTCAGCTTTCGTCATCGGTGATCAGTGAAATCTTCGCCAATTCAAGTGCTTTGACCATTCTGGAGAAATCCGGCACAGGACGACATTGTTTTCCGTTAATGCAGGTTAGTCTTGATTGAATTGATTTTGATTTTGAAGGTGTTTGAAAGAAAACGCAGATTGGTTACAGTTGCTAATAGGCGGTATTTATGATGTGTTTGATGGGTTTTAGACGTAATTTTTTTGTGTCAAATTTTTTTTTATCAAAACGTTTTTCCGGTTTGCAACAAAAGCCGTAATTGTAAAAATATATTTAACAAAAAAATGGAACCGGTTTTCAAATGACAAGATTTTGAAAAGCCTAATAGTTAATCGGATCATGAAGCGTATCAAGCTCTGGAATACTCCGAAGCGTCTAGGGGTTGATCGCCAAAGAAACACCTTTTGATGGTATTCCATCACACGGGGTATACAAATAGCAATCATCTATCAAAAATTTGAAGACAATTTAATTAAAATTTTACCTACGTGAAGTAAAAAATATGGCAAATTCTGTTTGCTATTTCTTACGTGAGCGAACAGGTAAAGTGCTTTCAGCTGAGTAAATATTTTCCTGACTTCGTTTCAGTTTCGAGAACGAGCGATGTGCGTAAAATAATTTCAAAAATTCTGTACCTCTTCTGATATTTTCCTTTTGCCCACCTTCGAACTACATTTGAAATTGTTTTTCTGTTTTTAATGGGCCTTGGCAACACCGAGATCAGCCAATTAAATAGATGTGGCGATAGAAAAACATTTTTTATTCACATTTTTTTTATTACGATTTTATAGTGTCAAAGAGAAATATATTTTTTGAATATTTTTTTCTTCAAATTTACGATATAAAATCTGCTATAATAAAAATGAAAAATACGTGTAAACTTTAAAAAAATGGAATTATGTCGTCATAATTCATAAAATTATTTACGTTATCGTCGACAGCTGATTTTACTATGCTGGGGAACACTATTTAAAGGGACGTTGGCTACCATGTGAGTCACCGGTGTACACACACTATTGTCATTACCGTCAGTTTCTCAAGTTCCATGGTTGAGTGCAGTCGTTAAATTGAGCTTACTATACATTCCTATAGTTTTGATGTTCACTAGTGCCTCACAGTGTGCAAAAGTGGAATAAGAGTTTGAGTCACCGGTGACTCACAAAGTACAGAAATGATTTTTGCGTTTTTTCCCAGTGTATACTAGCGGAGTAAGCGTTTTTTTGGCTGGTAGCCAACGTGTTAACCACATTTAAAAATTATTAATTTTTTACAACGGTTTCGATTTTTTTACAACCCCCACCCTTCCAAAATGCCTGACGAATTTTATGGAAAGCCTAGTGCTTAATTAAATGCATAATTTGTTTCCTTAGACTTATCATCCGTGTCAACAATGTAATCTACACTCTAATTTGTGTGAATTTCACACTAAATATTGTTACAAAAAACTCATTTTTTTGAGTATTTTCACACTTTTTATGCGTGATTTCCAAAAATCACGTGAAATCTCTATTTTTGAGTGATTTCACTACAAAATTTGTGCGATTTCCAACAATTAAAACTAAATTTGTGTGATTTCACACTAAATTTGAAAAGGGTAAAAATTACCGTGACGTATTTTATGGCCAGCTTTTTACAGTACTTTTTAATTTTAAATAGAAACAATTCACAGTCCTCTTTTAAATTGCGAGTAAAACCGCTAGGTAATTCAGTCAAATCTAACAGATTTTTACCGAGACGGTAATTTGGTTCATGTAAAAATGAATTACCGCATTCGGTAATTGTAGACATGCCTTGAGCCGTGTTTTCCGGCCCGGTTATTCGGTATCAAGAATCAACCGCGAGTGGCGCTAGTAATGTTTTTAGTTGTCAAATTTTCTCGCTGGCTTTTTGTTGATCTCATCGGACTGATGCAGATTTTTTAAATTTTGATAGCCGTTGCCACAATAGAAATTCAAAAGAATACATCAAACATGGATTTAAAGGTATGTGACATATTTTACAATCAAATTCGCAGTTCAGGATTTGGTCACGTATCCAATAAAAGCGCTGTTCTCAAATCTGTGCTGTGGGATGTTCACAGCAGAATATTTTCAGTCTTTTAATATTACCGAAAACACCGAATATCGAAAATTAAAAGAGGACTGTGAATACCCTGAATATTTTGTCACGTCACACGGAATTATTATAAATATTTTGAGTGAAATATCGGCCAAAATTTTAAAGTCCTCGTAAAGTTTTTAATTAATGTGTTTTGGGTTTGAAAAAAAAACTTTTTTTTTAAATTTCACCCGACTCAAAATTTTTGTTCATCTCATCGTAATTTTTGGAAAAATATTTTAGGTTGAATTTAGGCTTTCATGGTCGATGGTTTGCATAAACAGTTCTTGGTTAAAATACCCGGGCCAAGTCAAGGTAATTTTGTGTCTCGAAAAACAATTAAAATGATTGGAACAGATATATCAGGTTTTTTTTTTGGTAATTTTGTGCTATTTTTGTGGATGACTGAAAACTTTAAACACATTGCAGAAATATTAAGGCCAAATAAATAATTTTATGAAAATTGGAGCAAATTGTTATTTTGCAATTCAGAAGTTTTGTTTTCGATGGTATAAGTGAAGTTTTTTAATGTCTTTTCATGATTTTTGTGGTCTATAAAATACGTCACCCTGATTTTAGTTTTTTTTTTGGACCCCTTCTTTCCTCTCGCTTGACGATTTTTATACAAATATTTCCTCTCGCTTGGCGATTTTGTTAGACGACCAAACACCCGTCCTCTTTCCCTAAAAGGGACTGCCACAAACAAAAAAAAAATCGTGAAAAGATGTTGAAAAACTTCACTTCTCCATTCGCAAAAAATTTCTATATTGCAAAATAACCATTTGTTCCAATCATACTAATACTCGTATATAAAAATGAGTTGGTGTCTGTCTGTCTGTCTGTTCCTCTTTCACGCAAAAACGGCTGAACCGATTGACTTGAAATTTGGCATGAGTGTCTGTGGTAGTTAATGGGAGAGGGTAAAGTCATCTCGAAACTTAGCTCTTCGTCTTTGTTACCCTTTCGCGGGGAAACTACGGAGCCGATTGGCCTGAAATTTGGCATGGATGTTCGTCGGGGGTCCAGCCCCAACATAGACCCTTTAAAAAGTAGCCCGAGAGGTGAGTGGGGGGAGGAGGTACAGAAAATCCGAATCTTTTAAAGGAAAGCACGGACTTATTCTATCTAATTTATTGCCAATTGAATTTTGTTTTCTTAGATTTTGTTCTACTCACGCTTTTAGCCGAGCGAAACCGGGTCCAAATTCTAGTTCTCGTATAATTTCTACGATTTTACAGGGGAATGGGTTATATTAATCGGTCTAAAATGCTATATCGTTTTCTATTAATCCCGTTTAGGCGCAAAACCTCAAAGTTGTTTACAATTGATTTGTTAACCAGACATTTTTTTTGTCGAAACCATTTTTACAAACCATAAATCGGAATTTTTTTAAGTTTCTTTAAAAAATTTTAGTTTTATGCTAATTTTTATCTAGACGTGCCAGTTTAGGTAGCTATTTTTAATATCTTTACCACTTTTTGATATTTTAATTAACGTTTAAACCAATTAATCAATAAGGAATTAGGAAAAAACCACAAAGGAAGAAAAATTGTAAACAATTTCACATTTTTCTGTTTTTCTGATTTGTGGTAAAATTGTAGTATTATTAGTGGCATGAAAAGATTAAATTCGTATTTTTGTTTTTGTTTATCTCCATTTTGACGAAATTGCATCACAAGGAATTGCATAACGAAAACTTTTATAGTATTTACTGATTATTTACAGCTGTTATCGTTTAACTTCCGGTTTTCATCAAATAATCGCATTTGCCGAAATTGTTTCATTTTTTTTTGCAACCTAGTAAGAAAATAAGAAACTTTTTCTGCGACACAATTTAAGGAAGCAGTTTTTGTATAATTTCTCTGAAGAACTTCCTTATTTGTTATGTTTTTGAATTACTAGAAACAAATTTAAGTCCCCACTTCCAGTCTTTAAGTCAAGTCCTACTCTAGATAGCCGTCTCTTCACTAATCTTATTCTTGTTTCGTTTTAGAAAGTTGAAAACTTAAAGCTGCGCACTCCAGCCAAGATTTGACTAAATCGAGCAAATAACAATAATCTTGAAATAAGTAATACAAAACTTGTCAGATTTTTTTTTGTTGGTCGCCATTATCTCGAGATTAGAGCTATCACAACAAAATTTTATAAATTTTAAATTTGCAAACATTTTCTGTTAGTGATAAGTTTCCATTTTTGTTATCAAAAACTGCTAAAATTATAACATAAAAAAAACCGTAATGAGCCGAAAAAAACACTACAAAACGAAGGAAACAAAAAAAGAATCTTTATTAATCGAGAAAGTAAATAAGTGTAAAAATTGTTTATAGACCGGAATGAACTGGAGAGAACACTACAATTTCACGGGGATTTTCCATCAATTATGGGGTGTTTTTTTTCACAAATTTTAATTACCGAATTTCGTAATTGAATCACAAATTTAATGCGACTCGCGAAGATACTCGTATTGTGTCTTTGTGTTGGCAATGATGATAAAAAGTTCTGAATGTGAAATTGATAGGGGGTGAATTTCAAGAAATTGTAATTTATAAATTTGTCAAATACGACTTTGATAATAATGAATCAAGAAAGATAGTATAGTCGACCTGAGAGGTTTTTTTTGTGTGTCTGATTACCAGAAAAAAGTTTTACTTGTATTTGTTTATTGATAACCTAATCAAAAAAGAAAAGTGTTTCTGTTTTGACATGTATTATAGCGTATTTAATGTCTAAACCACAGAACTATATAACATAGAACAACTGTCACCATACAAAGCTCTGCTGAAAAATGGTCCCAAAAGTATTTCCCTCTTTATCATACTTGAACGCATCCACTGAACTGTATAAGGTCGCGAAATTCAAATTCAGTTTGCCGCGAAATTCAAATTTCACAAGTTTGAGACTAACTTTAGGCGCAAACAAATAACTTTAGGCGCCAACACCATTCCGAAAGTCTATTTTATATTTATTTTCCTACGGTTATCTTGCTCTTACTTGACTCGTTTTGATTCACTGAACTGTATTGAAATGGAACCATTTGAGACAGCAAATCGAGCGATCTAGTATATCTATGGTCTAAACAAAATTGTATAGTCGAAAACCCTCAACGTTAATATTCATGAAAAGAGTTTTACTACTAAAATTGAAACCGGATTATAGCAGAGTGGTTGGTTGATTTTAGTGGGCAGAATTTTTCTTTGACAGACAGTCTGTACAGTAGGGAAAACTGCATAAAAATCGCTTCAACGGTTTCAGAGATAGCAGGCGAGGGGATCACAAGAAAGCGGGATATTGAGGTTAAGCGTAGTCTAAAACACATCTTTCATATGTAGGTGACTACCACTTGTCGCTACGAGTTAATTTATCGCTAAAAATATGCTGTGTAATTGCTGTGATGCTATTACAATACAGTAATCCCTCCAACTGCGCGGTAGATACGTTCCACAAAAAGAGCGCGCACACCGATACCGCGCACTGTGAACCCTACTTTGTATTAAATTTTTGGGGTTAGGAACATGTTTTTTTAAACGAAAATTATAAAAAAACCGCGCAGCTGCGAAATTTTTACCGCACAGTTCGAAATTTTGGTATTAAAAACTTAACCGCGCAGTTAGAAACCGCGCAGTTGAAGGGATTACTGTACATAAAATACGTCCATAAAATACGTCCATAAAATACGTCCATAAAATACGTTACACATTTTTGGAGGAGAAGGAGGTATAAGGTAGTGTGACGGTGGTATCAATTCCGCGAAAAAAAGTGATAAAGTAGCTGGTGGGTGGCGGAAGGGGTTAGTTCGAAGATGCGAAAATTAACATAATGTCCCATAATAAAAATAAAGAACTTACAAAATTCTATTAATCCATTTTTCTCTGTTGAATTTTTATACTTTGCATTACATTCAAAAAATCACGTAATTTACCAAAACGAATATTAAACCAAAGGCATTTGAAATCCGTAAACAGAAGAATTTTTAAGAATTTGCCATCAGACTTATGAATTAAATGGTGTAGAAAATGTGGGACCCTTTTCAATGTCATCCCAAAGTTTTATTCATAGGCAAATTTCCTTCCATTATCTATGATATGGACAAAAAATATTCTTGACCTTGGCAATCGTGAAGCTATAATTTCACATTCTTATTCGGGAAAATTCCCACTTCAGTTATTTCTAAAGGAAGAGTTGATGGGAAAATTTTCAATTTGACACATTCGGGACAACAAATGGAAGAGTGTCGCATCAAATTGCTCTGAAAATGCCACCGTGTCAAATGGCAAAAGGCTGAAGTCAATTTCTCAATACAACAAAAAACATATTTTTTTTATCTGGAAGATATTCTTGGAATGATTGACACCGAGGTACAGAGATATGTGTAAGAATTTTCCCAACGTTCGAATGTTATTTTTACTGGTATATCATATATTTTCGCATGGATATAAAAAAATTTACAAGGAAAAGCGACAGGATGGTAGTCTGGGTCGATCGATTTTCTACTTCGACATACAATTTTTTTTTTGTGAATGGATGAATTCGACATGCCGGCACCAAAATTAATGAACGACTCATGTCAACAGGTTATTTAGAAACTTGGGACCACATAGGCGACAATATTGGGGTGGCGACGACTTCCTTCAACTTTTGTCCTGTATTCCACTACGCCGAGATTCAGTCGAGCTCCAAACAATTCTGGAGATGTTTGGAAATCTGCGCAGAGTTTTGGATTTTTATTTTTGTATCTGTAAGGATATGTAGAGAAGATTAATGTAGAGAATCATCATCTGCTTTGTTATTTAATCCTTTATAAACATAGGAAATATTGAACATTAAGCGTTTTCCCATTTATCACTGAATCGTCGCTGAAGAAGGATCAAATAGCAAACATCAGTAATTCAATACGTAACCATATTTGTTTTTGTGTGAACTCGGGACAGATGCCTGGCGGAGGGGGGGGGGGGGGGGGGGGGAGGAATTATACAAGGCAAATCGGCGCCCGCAAAAATCCTACTCATTTCCAAAAAAAATTTATATCTCACATCAGCGCCTGATCAGGACCTCTGACGAGAGACATTGCGATGGCCCACATCGAAAACCGGTTGTAGCGCCGAAGAAGAAGAACAAAATTTATTTTTTTAGACATTTGTTATTTTCTCAGTTGACCGATTGTTGTAAAACTTCTAAAATTAGGGGCTGTTTAAAAAAAAATACGTTACGTTAATTTTCACCTTATTGAATCTCCTTGGTCCTCTTCGGCCCCGCCCTTTCACAAAAACTTATTCCATATTTTATGGAAACCCCCGTAACAAAAAATAACTACAATCGGAAAATAGGTTTATCTGCCCTGATTGAATTAAAACAAGTTAAATTGATCGATTCTCAACATGTTGCATACTTTTGCATTTCTCCAAAGCTTTTTTTTTGATTTTTCCATTTTGCATACCTTTAGGCATTTTAAAATTTTAAAATGCGGTAAATTTGAAATTTTCAATTTTTTCCTGATTGGGTTTTCTGCCGGTTTTGATCGCAGGAAAACCTTACACGGAAAACCATTTGCCAAGTGTTGATTTTAATTATAAAATAATTAGAATTTCCATTGCAACAAATTCCCATGGAATAAAAATCACGACAAAACTAGAAATTAGTCGGGATTTACGATTCTAAAAATTTAACAACATGACAAATTGGCAAAGTCTGATGGCAATTTTAAGTAGAAAGCTATAAAAAAAGATGGATTTCATAAGATCATCTTCTTGTGATTATAACACGTTAAATGCTTTGAGCAAAACGCTATAAAAATTGAACAAAGCGAGTTTAATGATGTATTGTCAGTTGATGGAAACAAGTGCACGATGTGCAGTCAATTTTATGCCTTTCAAATGCACGATTTTGCTATAAGAGTAGAACCAAAATTATAATTTTTGTTTTGTAGATTTTTTGAACAAATTAAAAGTTATATACATTACAGCTAGTTTGTCAAGGGAAGATTTCCTATCACATCGCTTTTAATTTGTTCGATACGTCGAAAAAAATTTCATTTGCTTAGCAACACAGCGAAACATCGTTTTAATCAAATTTACGCTTTTTCATGATTTTCGTAAATAACAAAAACACTGAAATGATGGTGTTTTCTTTTTTTTTTTTGCTTTATTTTTATCAAAGTGCAACATTATTCGTTGACATTAAGAAGCGCTCGTTCGTTACTTAGTATGTATGCCATCTATCTTGAATATTGAGTGGTAAGATAGGCCTTAAATATTTATAGAAAATTGAAGAAGTAATTAAGCTGATAAGGTGATAAAAACGTGATCTTTGTTCGTAAAAACAACAAAATCTAATCGAATATGTGAAATATTGGACAAAAAACTGTATGAAAATATGAAATTGAAAACATAATAAAAAATAATTTTTTGTTTTTATGTCAAGTGTTTTTTTTCTATAAATATGGAATGACCAAGATATTTTAGCATTTGCCAACTGTTCGATGAGCAAAATTGTTTACGAAAAAGCGTGTTTTTCTAAGGCACAACTTTTACAAAATCAATATATAGGTGTCTCTTGATTTACGACGTTATTAGGTATGCAAAATTTCGTGAATTTGTATCGTATATCGAAACAACGTACACCGAGGTGTCGCAAATCGGGGGATGCAAATTATTTTCTTCTTTTTTCGTAAAATTCGGAATAGTTTTTCCAAGTGAAAAATCGTGATTTCCCATACACGTTTTCTGCCATTTTCTCTCAAAGGTCGAATTTCTCTACCCTAAAAATTTACCATCTGTGTGGGTGGGTTGCACATTTAGGACCATTTCTACGCTAAAAATTTGACGTCTGTGCAGGTTGCCCATTTTTTACTTCACTTAAAAATATTTATCCGCAAAAATTGCGAATTGCGAATTGCGAAAGCTAACAACAAATTGTTGTAAATCGGTGTCTGTACCCTACACAAAAAATGCCTTATAAAATTGATCTGTGGAAACAACACGACTAGAGGATTTTTGTCACTGCGTCTGGACCATAAATTTTTCGCCGTGTCAAGTATTTTTTCTACAGAAAAGCTCAAATTATCCGCTTAGGCTGCGTGCGATAAAAATCACCGAAACCTGAACCTATAAGGTGACCTTTCCGTAAAAAAAAATCACATTTTTCCCCAGATTAAAGAAGTATGTTGTGGTTGTAAATCATTAAATTCGTTTTGGGGGGCAGATAAGACATTTTGCTGTGCATTTTAAAATGACATCATGTCCATTTTATGTGAACGATTACTTTTTCGACTTTTGCCTCTAAAAGGAACACACACTTCGCTGTACACCTCTGAAATTTCTGATTTAGGTCCCTAGGGCACTTTTAATGTTGTTACATTCGAAGAAATAACACAAAAACTGATAATCATAATGAAAGGAAAAACCACACGACCTTGACAATGTCAAATACGTAAAGTGTTTTTTTCCTTGTTTGTATTTTTCTAATTACATATATAGGGTGGTGTAAAGTGTGGTAATAGCACTTGAATCGCGGTTATCAATCTAGAAAAAAATGGCATTGACAGTGAAAGCTCAACTATTTCTCGAATGGATCTTGCGGTTTTTTTTCTTGAAACGCATATTTTGATAAGCGCAAAAAAGTGTGTGTGCGTGTATAAAAAAAACGCACAAAAATTTCATAAATTTAATTGCATATTTGTTTGTTTAGATAAGGTAAATTAACTTTTGGAAAAATTCATTTTTGTTTTCAAGTGATTCGGTGTTTTGTTTACACCTGCATCCGGGTTGTTGTTGTTGTAGTGGTACCTAAAAACGCGATGTTTCTTTTCGAAACTCTGAAAATTTGAACAAAATGCTGGGACACCTTTATAATTCTTAAAAGTAATTATTTTAAAAAAAAATTAAATCCACGGGTTTTGGCGTTAACCTTACAAATTTCACAATTAACCTCTCGTAGCTGGCAGAACCTTATAAATGTTCCAATTCATATTTCGTTTGTAGCAGCATCTTACAAATGTTGTATCTAAAGGGTCTTTCAATAAGGACATAACAATTTTGTATTTTAATAAAAACGCACCCTAAAACTTTTTTTATGATCTGGCAATGCTAAAACGTCAGTCAAGGTTTACATTTTTTATTTTTAAGGTTTTTTTAGGTTTACATACCACACAGCTGGTCAAACAATTGATCTATTGAAGGAGAAGTTCGATAATCGTGTAATCTCGAGAAATGGTCCGGTCGAATGGCCACCTCGCTCATGCGATTTAACGCCGTTGGATTTCTCTTTATGGGGTTATGTTAAGTCGTTGGTTTATGCCAACAACGTTAGAGGAGCCCAGGAACAATATCAAACGCGAAATTGCCAACGTTCCGGCCGATATGTGTGGAAGAGTGGTGGAAAATTGGCTCCAAAGAATCAATCTGCAAACGTGCTCGCGGTGGCCATATGAACGACATCGAATTTCATACTTAAATGTAACATGTCCACTACACCTGGAATAAATTTCAGCCCGATATCTCAATTATTCTGTGTTTTATTTAAATACAAAATTGTTATGTCCTTATTGAAAGACCCGATAGGATCCAGGACGTCTACTGTTGTTGGTTTGCAAAACTTTACAAATGTTGCGGTTACATACATGGTTCACAATTCATGCAAAATTTTGGTTCCCTGATTGGATATTGTTATAAAAACCTTAAGTGAAAATAATGAACCATTTTTTTTCAAATTGCTTTTATTACAAAGTAGTTTTTATACCCGATCTTCAAATGGGAATATGAAGTTTTTTTTGATAAAAAAGATATTCTCATGTAATCCAGTATTCTTAAACATGATGGCATTTCTAACAAGCAAACAAAAAAACATACCAGAATTGAAATTTCTTTAAAATTTTCCAAAACATAAAAATTATTGGTGCGTTTGTACAGGCAAACACCCGCTGGACATTTTATCACAATTTTCACCCGTAGATGGACATTTTATCACAATTTTCGTTTCAGCATTTGAAAAGTTATTTGCTGTCTTCATCCAACTAAATTATAATACATTTTCGACATCGCGATGATAAATCGACTCTGCTCTGAATTACTACAATTATTTATATTACGACAGTACCAACATTTTAACATATGTATATACAATCTCATTTTTATAGCTTTTAGATAGAAGGTGGTCGTTGACCTGAATAAAAAATCACATTCGATGCACTTTCCGAGCCTGGCAAAGTATTTTGACGCGGTTTCTTAATTGAAATGTACTTGAAAATCGAAAAAAATTTGGGTAATAAGACGAGCAGCCCACTTGACCTTGCCCAAACAGAAAAATCTTCGTTTTCTATACTCGTAAGCAAAACGCATCGTTTTTTTAAATGTTAAAAAGTTGAACTTTTTTTTTGAAATTGAATTTGCTTGGCACTAATGATTGTTGCAAATTTTACATATTCAATTCGATGAGGGGTTTTCTAAGAGCGGCTTAGGGGCCATTTCGTCAAGACGACGAGCAAATAGTTGGAGGTGCATTTAACACACCTCAAATGTAAGAAATCGACCAAAACAAAAAATCATAAACTAAACAAAAAAAAACATTTAAAGTCACACAGCATTTTGATGATTCGCTAACAGCTAGCAATCAACAGTCAATTTTTTTCCTCAACATAAAAAAATCAACATTTTTTTGGCAGTATCTCTTAGACATTTTGTGATTTTTAGCATGAATTTCGTTTGCTGATTTGCAAACGCAAGGTCGTACAAAATGCAGTAAATACGAGTATTTCAAGACGTCTCAATGATTGCAGGCGTGTTCGTGCCCGGCATTTACAAAATATCATGGGAATTTCTTAACATAAATTTGAAATTAGTGAAGATGCAAAATGGAAATGGGTTGAAAAATTAATTCAATTTGACAAGCTTTGAATTTTTATCTAATTTTACCCAAATACAAATCTATTTCGATGGAAATCGGGAAAATTTTCGATTTGAGATTTAAATTATTGATTTCTTTTTGTTGCCTGAGGGCCTTAAAGGTCAATGATTAGAGATGTTTGATAATTATGTTTAATTCATGGTGATGTGTTATTGACATTTTTTTTTTGTTTTTAAAAAATACATAAAAAATGATGACAATCAGGCGTCAACTCATCATCAATCCTTCAAATTTATTTTTACACTGAATTGATTCATAAATAAAATTAATTTTACATAATTTACATATTTTTAAAAGCTTTTATTTAGCTCGCTATCTTGTTTGTCTGTTTGTCTGTTTGTCTGTTTGTCAGATCAAATCTTGCAACCCAATTTTGACCCACTTCCACTTGTCCGATTGACTTGAAATTTTGCACACTTATATAAGTCCGATGACAATACAATATTTTCACTACTTCGTCCTTATAAGGATAACGGAAGGTCCTGTAAGGATAACGTGATTATCCTTTTCTCCAAATTTTCCGGAAAAAAATCTATCCTGGGGGTTTTTGGCGTCGCTGAATCCGAATCTGTCATTAAAAAGTCAGTAAGGATAACGGAAGGTCCTGTAAGGATAACGTGATTATCCTTTTCTCCAAATTTTCCGGAAAAAAATCTATCCTGGGGGTTTTTGGGGTCGCTGAATCCGAATCTGTCATTAAAAAGTCTGTAAGGATAACGGAAGGTCCTGTAAGGATAACGTGATTATCCTTTTCTCCAAATTTTCCGGAAAAAAAATCTATTCTGGGGTTTTTGGGATCGCTGAATCCGAATCTGTCATTAAAAAGTCTGTAAGGATAACGGAATGTCCTGTAAGGATAACGTGATTATCCTTTTTCTCAATTGTTCCGGGAAAAAATATATTCTGCGGGTTTTGGGGTTCGCTGAATACGATTCTCAAGTTAAAAAGCCTGTAAGGACATCTCAAATGTAAAGCTATATATTCGAAGACTAAAAAGAACAAAATAAAAAAAAATAAAAAAAAATTTTTTAAAAAAAGCTTTTATTAAAAAAAATGCACTAAAAAGAAAAAAATAATTTTCTGGACGCTGTGTATCACAAATATAAAAGCTTTTAAAAAGCGAGATAAAGCATAAAACAATAAAATAAACATTTATCTCGCTTTTTAAAAGCTTTTATATTTGTGATACACAGCGTCCAGAAAATTATTTTTTTCTTTTTAGTGCATTTTTTTTAATAAAAGCTTTTTTTAAAAAATTTTTTTTTATTTTTTTATAATAATTTTTGAAATATTTTGGATTTTATGAAGAGATAAATATAAATGGGTGTATAGTTTGCCCTTAAAGTTAGAAATTTTTGGAATTTTCCTCACAATTTACATTTTTTTTTGTGAATTTCTGGTATTTTATGATTTTTTTCTGATATTTTTGAGTCTGTCTACATTTGCCGAGTTCGTCAGTCGTCTGAGGACCTAAAGCGAATAATTTTTTAAGTTTTTCACTCTCTTCTGATTGCAGTTTTCCCACATTTTTATACTCTAGTACCAGGAAGACTGAGCCATGCTCGGCGATCTCAAAATCCTACTTTTGCTGATTTTTGGGAAAAAACTAAATTCACATTATCTTTACAGAGCTTTTCCAGAGTTTTTAAATTCCCGACCTAGAAAGCTAGAACTAAAACTAACGCGCGATAACAAAATTTCATAGAAATCGGTTGAGTGGCTATTGAGTAATCTCTGTCACCGATTTTTGAAACGTTGTTTTGAGACACCAGGTGAGGGTTATCGAGGGGAGGGAAAAGTCAGGTTTGTAGTGCAAAAATCGAAAGCCCTTAGCCCCCTTAGTAATACTGTATAGTTTCATTAAGAACGGACCACCCAATTCGGAGATAACAGGCGAGGGGTATCGAGGGGAGGGAAAAGTCAGGTTTGTAGTGAAAAAATCGAAAGCCCTTAGCCCCCTTAGTAATACTGTATAGTTTTATTAAAATCGGACCACCCAATTCGAAGATACCAGGCGAGGGGTATCGAGGGGAATTTTCTCAGAGGTTAGATCTAAAAAAAAAGGATGGGTTTTTTGTCCCCGAAAATCCCCTAGCCCCCAAGTTTCGTGAAAATCGTTAGGCGGGTTTTCGAGATCGTTGTGCAAACAATCCTCGTATTATATTATAGGATATGATATATAATATAGAAGTATATTAGATTTAGTATCTCGTTTATAACGCATCGAACCAGTCATCGGACACAAAAATGAATTGCACCAGAGTGTTAAGGCCTGTGTCCACATGGAAGTTTATTTGCAGAAGTCGCTTCTAGCAGAGACTTCTGGAAGTTTTTCCCGTGGAAACACTAACTGCAAGTGAACTTCCAGAAGTTGTGACACCAGAAATCTCTTCTAGAAGCGACTTCTGCAAATAAACTTCCATGTGGACACAGGCGTTTAGGGATGACAAAGGATTTTGATTTCCGCATGTCCGGCCGTCTGTCCGTCTGTGTGTCCGTCTGTCCGTCCTTTTTAGTTTCATTCAAGCTTTCTGCGTATTTTGCTCACAGTATTTTTTCTTTTAAACATTCTCCTTTAAATACCTACTTTTAAATTTTTCACAGAATTTTCATTTGTATAATTTTTCTGATACCTAAAAATTTTCCTTCCATTAAAAGTTTTCTCATGATTGAGATTTCACAATAAAATACATGACTTAAAAAATATTTACGAAGAGTGAAAAAGACATATAACATCAATGTTTAAATCCTGCAGAGTTGGGCGTATTCAATTCAAAATTGAATGCATTCAAAATTCCATTCCCATTCACTTACTGAATGGTATTTGAAATTTTTACTCCATTACCATTCAGTAGTGAATGGTAATGGCCAAAAAATTCAACTCTCCATTCACTGAATGGGAATGTAAATTTATTTCCATTCCCATTCGATTTGAGTTGAGATTTTATGATTTTAAGTGAATGGTAATTCAATTTAGTCAAATGATTTTTTTATATGGAAAAATGCTCGAAATCGATCGAAATGAGGGAAAAGTTAATTTGCCTCAAAACGACAGGACCGATTTTTATGATCCATATCACATTGGATAGGGATCAATGTGGCCTATAGTACTAGATATGAGGCATTCTAGAAAAACCAAAATGGCGGCTATTAGACGCCATTTTGTCCAAATTATCCCAATAAAGACCCATCAAGATGGGTATCAAATGAAAGAGCTCTGGAGGAAACTTATAAATATCTATATCATGGGTATCAAAAAACAAAATGGCGGCTGTTAGACGACATTTTGTCCAAATTACCCCAATAAAGACCCATCAAGATGGGTATCAAATGAAAGAGCTCTGGAAGAAACTTACAAATATCTATATCATGGGTATCAAAAAAACAAAATGGCGGCTGTTAGACGACATTTTGTCCAAATTACCCCAATAAAGACCCATCAAGATGGGTATCAAATGAAAGAGCTCTGGAAGAAACTTACAAATATCTATATCATGGGTATCAAAAAAACAAAATGGCGGCTGTTAGACGACATTTTGTCCAAATTACCCCAATAAAGACCCATTAAGATGGATATCAAATGAAAGAGCTCTGGAAGAAACTTATAAATATCTATAACATATTTATCAAAAACCAAAATGGCGGCTATTAGACGCCATTTTGTCTAAAATACCACAATAAAGACCCATCAAGATAGGTATCAAATGAAAGAGCTCTGGAGGAAACTTATAAATATCCATAACATGGTTATCAAAAAAAAGAAAATGGCGACTAAACATCGTAATAAAGATCCATCAAGATGGGTATCAAATGAAAGAGTTTGGGAGGAAACTTATAAATCCCTATATTTTATTTTATTTTTTGAAGAAACAATTGACTTATTTTTTTTTATTCAATTTTGCTTTCATGAAAAATTAGTGATGATGAAAGCAAAATTGAATAAAAAAAAATAAGTCAATTGTTTCTTCAAAAAATAAAATAAAATATAGGGATTTATAAGTTTCCTCCCAAACTCTTTCATTTGATACCCATCTTGATGGATCTTTATTACGATGTTTAGTCGCCATTTTCTTTTTTTTGATAACCATGTTATGGATATTTATAAGTTTCCTCCAGAGCTCTTTCATTTGATACCTATCTTGATGGGTCTTTATTGTGGTATTTTAGACAAAATGGCGTCTAATAGCCGCCAATTTGGTTTTTGATAAATATGTTATAGATATTTGTAAGTTTCTTCCAGAGCTCTTTCATTTGATACCCATCTTGATGGGTCTTTATTGGGGTAATTTGGACAAAATGTCGTCTAACAGCCGCCATTTTGTTTTTTTGATACCCATGATATAGATATTTGTAAGTTTCTTCCAGAGCTCTTTCATTTGATACCCATCTTGATGGGTCTTTATTGGGGTAATTTGGACAAAATGTCGTCTAACAGCCGCCATTTTATTTTTTTGATACCCATGATATAGATATTTGTAAGTTTCCTCCAGAGCTCTTTCATTTGATACCTATCTTGATAGGCCTTTATTGGGATAATTTGGACAAAATGGCGTCTAATAGCCGCCATTTTGGTTTTTCTAGAATGCCTCATATCTAGTACTATAGGCCACACTGATCCCTATCCAATGTGATATGGATCATAAAAATCGGTCCTGTCGTTTTGAGGCAAATTAACTTTTCCCTCATTTCGATCGATTTCGAGCATTTTTCCATATAAAAAAATCATTTGACTAAATTGAATTACCATTCACTTAAAATCATAAAATCTCAACTCAAATCGAATGGGAATGGAAATAAATTTACATTCCCATTCAGTGAATGGAGAGTTGAATTTTTTGGCCATTACCATTCACTACTGAATGGTAATGGAGTAAAAATTTCAAATACCATTCAGTAAGTGAATGGGAATTGAAATTGAATGGGAATTGAAAACGCCCGACTATGAAATCCTGTAGTGGTTAAACTTGACTAAACATTATCATTCGATGAATGTGTCGCAATTTATTAATTCCTTCAGGTTTATATTCATTATCGCTGATTGTTGAACTTTGCCGGTAGTTTCTTGTAAAACTTGTTAATCGCTAAAACTTGCTGGCATTTAAGATAAGCGGAGTAGTTTACAAAATTAATCGATAGTCTAAACTCTTTAGTTGTAACAACTTGCTGGTAGTTGTGAAAACTCCCTCATTAATTTTTTAAAAGATATCAATATAGCTGTCGTATTTATGGATATTTTTTTAAAAATGTTTCTTAATAATGGCGTAATTACAAAACTTTGCTCATTTAGAAAATGTTAAAATTATCATATGTTTTGTATTAACCGGAAAATTGCCGGAACATTGCCGGAACATTGCCGGAACATTGACGGAACATTGCCGGAACATTGCCGGATGTCGGCGTTTCGTCCCGGAGTTCCAGACACTAAAATTTTGTCACGGAATTTTACTTTCCCTGCTATAGAGGGAAAGTATGACGGAAACCGCCTCGAAAATGGGGGCAGATAGAAACTTTCTGATTAGTACGAAATCTGTTTCAGGCAAAATTATGAGATGTCCGTGCATCTGTCTGTCCGTTTTATGTATTGGGAGTATGCATTGAAAATGAGCGTTTTTTTTTTAAAAAAAACCAACAGTTTATTTTGAGAAAACTATCAGACTCAGATCATTGAAAATACTGTCCATCGGCAGCTACGACCTTCTCCCATCTTTCAGGTAGCATGCGGATTCTACGCTGGAAAAAGTCTTGGTCTTTTGGGGGAATCCAGTCATCGACCCATTTTTTGGTATCGTCATAAGAAGAAAATCGCTGCTCAGCCAGGCCATGTGTCATCGACCGGAACAAATGGTAATCGGAGGGGGCAATGTCTGGTGAATACGGCGGGTGGGGTAGGACTTCCCATTTGAGGTTCTCCAGGTAGTTTTTTACAACATTTGCAACATGGGGTCGTGCGTTGTCATGTTGCAAAATAACTTTATCGTGTCTGTCGGTGAATTGCGGCCGTTTTTCTCGCAATGCTCGGCTCAAACGCATCAATTGTCGTCGGTAGAGGTCCCCCCGTGATCATTTCATCAAGTAATGCCTCCAAATCGGTATCTTCAAACTTTTTCTCAGCACCAGGATGTTCTTCCTCTTCGAGGTCAAAATCACCACCCTTGAATTGTTGAAACCATCTTCTGCATGTTTGTTCTGAAAGAGCATTGTCGCCGTATGTTTCCACTAATATTCTATGCCCCTCAGCTGCTGTTGTCTTTCGGTGGAAGTGATGTAAAAGAATTCCCCGCAAAAACGGTTTTGTAGGCACGAACTCAGCCAAGTTTAAAATTTCGGATAAAATCGTCTTTACACTCCGGCAGTTGAAACTGGACTGATGTTTGCAGCCTAGGGTTTAGCTTTCAGGTAAAATTTATTTCAGCCAGATCGGATATATACCTGCCGAATTATGAGTCTCCATACAAAACGCTCATTTTCAATGCATACTCCCAATATCTTAAATAACTCGAGAACGCGTTGAGCTAACGACTTGAAATTTTTTGCAAAAGAGTTTTACGAAAATCGTAGCTTACTATCAACGTTTGGAAAAATAACGTTAGCTATAATTGGTACCTCCCACACAATTTTTTTGAAAAAATACGTGCGGCGGTTGACATATCGCACATGGTCCCGTAGACTGTAATATCTCAAAAAAAATGTGTTTTTGAGTAATTATTCCATTATGTAAAGGAAAATTGACTGAATCAAATGAAAAACAAATTTAAATGTAAACGTAGTCCTAAAATTTATGTACTTTTGGTTTTTTAAATTCCCATTTTTTAAAATTTAAATTGATTTTGTGGAAAACAAACCTAACTCTATCTTTAATTATTGCAAAAAAAAAAAAAAAATGAAGCAAATGATCTGTAAATTATTATCAAAAGAGTAATAAATTGAAATATTACTGTACAGACAACAGAAAAAAACAATTATTTATAAACAATTATTTTGAAATGAAAACTTTGAATGCGTTTTTCTTGAAATGGCCGATTTTGAGATACTACAGTCTACGGGACCATGTGCGATATGTCATTACAACGGTTGACATAAATGCTGTTTGGAACTACAGCCTCGAATTGTGGCACACTTTTTCTGATAGGACAGATTCTTTTGGCATCAAACGTTCATTGACTTAAAAAAGTTTAAAAAATGGGACATCGGTTTTTGTGTAAAAATCGCATTAAAGAACATAAAGACAAATACATAGAAACAACATAGCGGAAAACAACGTAATTTGGGGCGCTGTTAATCGAGTAATTGTCCCTTATGTGACCAAAGTTTCCCATTTTACGCCTAAAATGAGTGTTTTTCTGCAGTGCTGAAAAGTCGGTTTTCTGTTGCAGTAAATATTGTTGTATTTTTCAATTTACTGGCACTTTTTGCCTATAAGCCGAAATTAAATGTCGGCCTTATCAGTTGAAAGTGAATTTTAATAACAAATCACCTAAATGCATATCAAAGTAGAATTAAAATTGTATCTACTTAAATATTTGCGTATTTTTATGTATAGTTTTTTTTTTCATACCTGCCGCATGCACCCGGTCAATGGTCGCTTACCGGTTTTTAATTAATAAATCAAAGAGCTGATATGTTAATTGCACACGAAAACATTCTATGAAGAAACTAAATCGTGTTAAGCTGGTGTTGGTGATCCAATTTCAGTACATATTCGATATGAAATCAAAGTTTTAACCGAGATTTTCATATTTTCGTGGTTGATTTTGTTGACCATATTTTACTGCATATCCAAAATCACGCCTGGTGTCAATAATCAACGATAAAAAAAATGTGAAAAATAGTTATGTTAGGGAAAAAGCAAAGCGGCTCAGCTTGGCTACTTAAACGCCTTGAAACCGAAACTATAAAATTTTATTCGAAAATCATTACATCGAAATAAATAAAACACGATACGAGATCGTATTTACTATACGGGGTAGTTTAATATTAATTAAAACCAGTAAACGATAAAAGTCAAGTCATATGAATGTGTTGCGAAATACTCGCATATCTTAAGTTCAACGTATCTGATTGAGTTTTTAGAGCGTTTTGGATTACTATTCCTATATGGAAACAGAATTTAATTTTATATTGAAGTCAAAAACATTCGATATGCAATTTCTGTGCCTACGGTTGACGCGCCCAAAGTCATTCTATCTTACGTTCGAATTTGGAATGGATTTTCGCACATGAATATTTATTGGCAGACAATTAGTTTTAGAAGATTTATGGCAAAAGTGCGATTTTAGTTCAACTCGCATGTACTTAAATAAATCTTGCTATTAGTTGTGGAGTATATGTGGGTCGGGGGTAGGAAAATGGGAAAATTTATACAATTTTCAATAAAGTTTTGCGGGCAATAGTTTTTATGCCTTTCTGTTAGTTGTATTTGTTCTTCATTGGGTAAAATATAAATAGTGGAAAAATCCTTTTCAGATTTTTCCAAGAACAAAATTAAGGCCCTCGTCAGAGCCAGCTTCCAAACTAATAACGGAGCAGATATTGGTAGGATTTTCAAGAAAATGTAGGATTTTCAAAATAGGTTGCCATAGCACTTGGAAAAGTTTTGTCCCCCCTCCCCCCTAAATAAATAAAGAAGTTTTGAAAAAACAACCTTAACTCGAATGAATAAATTCCTTTTTTTTCTCTTAAATTTCGTATATAAACTCGTCAAAGTAATAATTTTTTTAATAAACTGACATCATAAATCATATTTAATTCATCAGATTCATATTTTCGCAATATGAAAACAGCAATAATGGAAATCCATTTTCCGATTTGATTGTGATAAATAAATTCTTTCGCTTAAGAATTCCAGATCAGCCAAGCAATGATTGAATAACGATACAATTTGCCTTCAAATTAACCGTCATCGCATGAGGTGAGTTCAGTGGATACTGAAGGTCTCCAATTTTCCAATCAGTAAAAAATGCAGTAAAATTGCTCACAGAAAAAAAAGTGTAGAAATAGTTTAATTGTTCATCGGCACATATATGAGTAGTAAATAAATGGCCAATTGCCACTGCACTTTCAGAATTTAAAAGCGAACAATTACGGCATGAATAGTAAACTGGCCCCAGTAACATTTCCCCCAAATACCACCCCTCAACAACATTGCTCGCAATTGTCGGATTGAGAAGCCTTCGATTACATAAGAAATATTTTCATTTTTTTACCACATTTATCTGCGGGCGTTTCATTCGCCATTAAATCGGAGTTATGTATAGAAAAACTTCTTGGAAGTGCACCACATTATTTTCATTACTTTGATATGCAACAGAAATTCGCATAAAGTTTGCTTAAGATATGATTTTTTTTTCATATTTTTACTTTTAAGTAGATACATGTATCTTTGCATTAATATTGACTGATTTTTTAATGATTGTCTCGATTCAGAGATCAAAGGTTTGACGTTTGATCTGTTTTTTTGCCTTATGCTACAGTTTAAGACATTTCAAGTGAATTTACCAGTAAAATGAGCTGAGCGTACATTCGCCACTCTTGCATACCTGCGCATATCCGCCTATAAACCGAAAAACCTGACATATGAAAAAGATTTACACGTTTCGCTTGGTAACAACTAGCTTTTTTTAAAAAAAAAAAAAAAAGAGTGGCGTTAGTCTAATGCTATCTAGCTATATATCTAATTTATCTGTAGATACTTATATTGTGTATACAAATCTATTAGAAATAAGCGTCAGTGTGCGCACGTCCGTCCGTTGGGGCCACTGAGCCACTATCGAAAGTATGCTCCAAACGGCCTTGCCGAAGGCAGTCTCACAACCTCATTTTTCGAGTACCTACCGCGTTACTTTGGTCTTTTAACTAACGTTCAACAAAGGAGACAAAAAAAACGCCAACAACAACAACAACAGTAGCAGCTTAAAATATCGTCCAACACCAAAGCGCCACAAAGCTGAAACACTTAAACAAGTTGTGAATAAAAAAGATGTGTTTTTCTTAATTACTTACGATTTAGAACTTACGACTTCGTTTTTCCTCATTTTTTTTACTCAGGCTTTTAAGCATTTTAAGCAAGAAAAACTACAGATTTTTAGACTTTATTTTTTGCAATTTTGTTGGACCTTTTATGGGCAAATGTCTTTTACTTTTACCGTCTAAATTATTAACCCTAAAAATGCGTTTTCTGTTTTTTTTTTTGTTTCCTGCTATTTTCAAAACAAACAAACAATTGTTGCGGGTTCTAAAATTTAAAATTTTGGGGACAATTTCTTCAATGTTCTTAACACGTTGGCTACCAGCCAAAAAAACGCTTACTCCGCTAGTATACACTGGGAAAAAACGCAAAAATCATTTCTGTACTTTGTGAGTCACCAGTGAACACAAGATCAATACAGATAAAGACGAACTCCATGCTCCACAAAAAAAAACCCCCTTTGTACCGCACGAGCGACTGCACTCAACCATGGAACTTGAGAAACTGACGGTAATGACAATAGTGTGTGTACACCGATGACTCACATTGTCCCTGTGGGTGACACGCTGCGATCACCGGTGACTCACATGGTAGCCAACGTGTTAAGAAAATTTTTGAAAGTTTTTAAAGGCTCGAAACCCCTCTATTCCTCCAGTGAGGGTTAAAAGGCGTTTTATCAAATTTATCCATGCCCCCTCCCCCCTCCCTCCCCCTCGCCCATCGCCTCTCTGGCTCAGACCTTAGTTACGTCACTGTTGCCAGTAGATAGCTGTGAGAAAAAAATTGGTTTCGAAATGTTGGGTCCTGTTTTTTAAATGTTTAAATTGCGTTTACGATTGAACGGATTCAGAATTTAATGCCCAGTAAAGTGTTGATAAGGTTGTAAAATGTTTTTTCTGTAATTTCACTTTTTTTTATTTGCGGATGTGTTGGTAGGCTTTTCGGTCCGAACAAAATTTTGAAATCAAAAAATTTGTTTTAAAAAAAAAAATTATTGTCAACAGTTCCACAGAAAATCATACCAAAAAACGATTAACAAGAAGACTTTTTTTCATTATTTCTCTGTTTTGACAGTATTTAACTTAAATCAAGCCATTAAAATGCAATAAAAATTATCAACTTAACAGAAATTTATTTTAAAATTAAGTTTTACAATTTTTAAATGAGAAAAACATGACAAACATTGTAAGACAAACATAAAATCAGGTTCTTTCCATAAAAGCACTTCTATATATCACAAGGAGACCTAATTTTTTAAGTAGAAAAAAGACGTCAATTGTATTTGATATCTGTGTTATAACCGTGGATTTCTTAAAATTTTATAGCCGTTAAACAATCATTTGCACTGTATAAACAGGAAAAATAACCAGCCTTAATTTGTGTCAACAGGTACATAAATAGCGTTAATTTGATGGCGGCAGTTGAACGTGCCACAAATTTTCTGCCATAATTTTTTTGTGGTCATTTTCCAACCCCGATAAAAATCTGGTATGTGCGGAAAATGTTGATTTTGTGATCTCTATCGCGATTATTGTAATGCTACATTTATACGAATGACAAATTTGTCATTTTTTTCTTGTCATTATGTTAATTCCCGTGTAAATGGCATAATTTTTGTAATTTTTTCTGTCAGAAAATGTCAATCTCTCATAAAAGAATGAACTTGTCCATTCTTTTATGCCAGATTGTCATTCGTGCAAACGCAATATTAGTTATGACAACTTTAGTATTCAACTTTTGTCATAACTAATATTGCGTTTGTACGAATGACAATCTGGCATAAAAGAATGGACAAGTTCATTCTTTTATGAGAGATTGACATTTTCTGACAGAAAAAATTACAAAAATTATGCCATTTACACGGGAATTAACATAATGACAAGAAAAAAATGACAAATTTGTCATTCGTGTAAATGTAGCATAAGGTTAATTAATAAAAATGTAATTTCAAATGAATTTCAACATACAGATCTGGACATAATTTCCAATTAACAAAATGAAATATCGGAGCATTTTGTTAATCTGTGAGAATAAATCAAATAAATAGTTTTGTGTGTTTTTTTTCCATGATTTCCAGTCTGAGGTAATTAAAACGAAGTTAATTTTAGTTAGTAATTTTCATATTTATATTTCGTACTCGAATTTCGGTATGTTTTTGTAAAACAATTTTTTTGGTACATTTTTATACACAATCAGGGTATTCACAGTCCTCTTTTAAATTGCGAGTAATTTTACCGCTTGGTAATTCAGTCAAATTTAACAGATTTTTACCGAGACGGTAATTTGGTTCATGTAAAAATGAATTACCGGATTCGGTAATTGTAGACATGCCTTGAGTCGTGTTTTCCGGCCCGGTTATTCGTATCAAGAATCAACCGCGAGTGGCGCTAGTAATGTTTTTAGTTGTCAAATTTTCTCGCTGGTTATCTCATCGGTAAATTTTTTCAATTTTGATAGCCGTTGCCACAATAGAAATTCAAAAGAATACATCAAACATGGATTTAAAGGTATGTGACAATCAAATTCGCAGTTCATGATTTGGTCACGTATCCAATAAAAGCGCTGTTCTCAAATCTGTGCTGTGGGATGTTCACAACAGAATATTTTCAGTCTTTTAATATTACCGAAAACACCGAATACCGAAAATTAAAAGAGGACTGTGAATACCCTGAATATTTTGACGAATTTGTCAAATTTTGTTATAACGAAAAATTAATATCAAGAGCCACCAAGCGATGGCTAATTATTACTTCAAACTTCGCTCGTAAATGTAAATTTTTTTGTAATAAAACTGTAATGGATTTCACTTTAGAGCGTAATTCAGTTCAATATTATTATGCAGAAACATAGCTAGCAAGCATTATGATTGTTGGATCTGTGGAATGAGGATTCAATCCGATCTGCGATCCCCAACTTGTGTACATTCTACGATATGTTGCACTTTATCTTCATCATGGGTCCATCGCTGTCAGCTGTGCGGCTGAGAATGTGCAATAACGGAGTGAAAGTGCTTAATTTAATAATGGTAAAATAGCAGATCGCCTCATAGCATAATCTGGTAGCATAAGCAATAACTTAGGCAATGGACATTGGAAACTGGAATCTATGCTGGCTGGTTTCAAACTCAATTCAGTCATCATTCCAGTCAGCGGGAGACCGATATGGACAGAACTTGCATATGAATCTATCCTCGTTTGCTTCCATAGTAATTCCGAAATATTATCCTATCTTGATGATAGCAGTAGCATAAGTCTATTATGCTCTCTATGATAGTCGGCATTATGTAGCTTACGAGTGTACATAAAATGCTTTTTTGCGCGTCTTCTAAGTGAACACTGAACACGTTTCCTTGTACCATGAAACCGACAGAGAACATTTCGCGCAGCATGCACTGAAATTAAACATAAAGCCAACATAAGCGGCTCTTATGTTGCTGCGACACAAAATAGTTTTCTGTTCACTTTCAGCATTTTGTATGGCAGCGCCACATTTTAAATAACTTGCGTGGTTATTTTGTGGTTCGCTATTTGAACTCGGTTGAAAATTAAAAGTTGCTGTGGTGCATTTTGTTAAGATTATTGAAAAAATACTAAGAAATTTGCTTGATTTTGACTTTAAATTGCTTAAAGTTTATTCACATACGTTATTCACACACAGTTCCAGCTCAATCAGTCGAAGGGTTTCCAAGTCAGCCTAGTTTCTTTTGCAGAGATTTTTCCTTAATTTTTTTGGTGGTTTCTTTTTGACCTTCCAATTGAATGCGGGTTCGTTGTTCTCTAACCCAATTGACCAATGTTGGAATTTTTGTACCGTGTCCAAATGTACTACGCAATTTTCCTTTATAAAGTTTAAGAATATTTGTGGGAACATTTGGAATTATGGACCTTATGGTATAAAAAGGATCATTTTCACAGGAAGAAATCTTGGATTTCCAGTCAAAATTCCATAAATCGTACCTTCGGTACTTGGTACAAGATGATTGGAAATCCAATTGGTTTTCCAACCAATTTGGTCAATTGGGAACCAGGGAAATTTTTGACTAAATCCAAAAATTATGACAGAAGGTGGTTCCCAACCTTTTTTTTATGTTACCAACCGCTTTTCGAAAATTTGGAGTTATAAAATCATAGGCGACCCCGTTTTCTGTCTTTGGCCAACAATACGCATGTTATTGTAGAATTTCTTAAGGAAAATGCGCCGCAGGAAAAATTTATAATTGCAGAGGCAAGTTATGTGTTGATCACAGCTGATATTTTTTGAGTGCTTAGTGGCTATCCATAAAATGCGTCCCACTAAGTTTAGAATGTTTGAAAAAGGAGGGTGTCTTTGGTGATGTTTTTTCACAATTTTTTTTTTTGGAAAAAGGTACAGCCGCCATCACACTGCTGCAGAGAGCCCTCCCCCTTAAAATGCGACGTATTTCATGGACAGCCCCAAACGAATTTTTTGAAAAATCCGTCATGGCTTTTCTTTAAAATCATAATTTTTTTTTTGACTTTAAAAAATACGTCCTCTTGAAATGGTTAGCCTTATGAGGAAATTAGTTAATTTCTTAAATAATTACAAAAAATTTAGTGATATTTTTTCAGAAAATCGTTCAAATCACAACTAACTGGTGTGTCCGTAGTCTTTCTACCGTTCGCTATTAGTTTTTCACAATTTCCATTCGATTGTTGCACAGCATAAATTATGATTTTGAACATCTCAATCCATGACCATTGGAATTTCACTTTGTACATCTAATATGCAGTTCCATTAACTTCGGTATCATCATTATCATTATGAGGCTCATAATGTCTAATGGCTTTTTATTCGAATTTCTATGTAACCAAGATAGAGCGATGATTCCAATCACTGCTCTCTTAAATTAATACTTTGCGATACACGACGCGATGGCCATAAGAAATGCATGCATCTGGGAAATAAATTTATGCAAATGCGATTATGTAAATTCAACAATAACGCCAAGAAATGGTCTACTACCTTCAATGTTGATATTACGTTGTTGGTTGATGGTTTCGGCACAGGTCTTGAAAAATTGAATAAAGGATGAATATTTCGCTACCAAGGCGAGAATCTTCATTCGCTGAGCATCAGCTGAGCTAAGATCTTCCGCAGTGGCAAATAAAGCAAAACTGCAATGATGTTATTAAGCGAGTTGACTATACGACTATATTTATCTACTGCATAAATTTTTTTTATTTGGTCCGTAAAAAGAAGTCTTTCCATCTTAGATTTCATGCTGAGACTTCTTCGGAAGATTCAATCTTGTCGGGTATTGGCTAAGTTTCAGATGAAGATCCACGATGATATTTCTAAAGTGTAAATGCTGCAAGAACTGGTTAATAGTTTAACTTTTCTTTCATTTTTGTCGATTGAACGTCCGACGTCCTTTCTAACTACAATATTTGCAAAAAACTGGTTATTCTTTTCCCAATTAAAAATGAAATTTACTCGCATTTAGTCGATTTACATCCAGTAAATTGCTATTAATTTTGTGATATACTCACAACTTGCTTTCTATACCTAATCTTAGAAAAATTCTTTTTTTCTTAACGCTATGATAGTTTTTCGGAGGGAATTAATAACGACCTGTGGCCGATTTGTACAGGAAGTTCAAATTATCGAGCAATATATGAAAGTGCTATCTGAATATTGCATGTAGTGTTGCTGAGACTGACACCTTGAGAGAGAAAGGAGTTTAAAACCACGACAGTGGCGAAAGTAAATATTGGTTTGGTGTTCAATTTAATTTCCTTAGACGTTTCTTGTCGGAATTCTCATGACAGATTGTACAAAATTGGTCTGTCATAAGTTAAAACTTATTTTTGAATTGTTGTGTAAGAAGCATATTTGGTTTAATCGAATCTTGCATCACTTGAAGCGATCAGTTTGATTCTTACGTCTTTATTGTTTAATTAAACAGCAAAGACTTTCGCTTTCAGTGTAAGATTTTAAAAGTGGGAGAACAAATTACCATGCTTTGAATAGATTTTTGCAGTTGATTGTAATTTTGTTATGTAAGGGAGTGGACAGTTTTTGTGATTTAAATTTTGTCTAAGACATAAGAAAAGCTGCCAGGGGCCAGTCGTCAAATCATACTAATATATAAAAAGGAGTTGGGGTCTGTCTGTCTGTCTGTTCCTCTATCACGCAAAAACGGCTTAACCGATTGACTTGAAATTTGGCATGAGTGTCTGTGGTAGTTCTGGTTCCAACATAGTCATACGGAAAAGTAGCGCGAGGGGTGGGGGGAGTAAGGGGAGGGGGTAAAGTCATCTCGAAACTTAGTTTTTGCGCTATGTTACTCTTTCGCGGGGAAACTACCGAGCCGATTGGCCTGAAGTTTAGCTCCAACATAGACCATCAAAAAAAAAAAAAATTGAAAAAACTTAGCCCGACAACGACGGGTATGCAAGCTAGTAGTCTACATATATGAGGACAGATAAAATGTGTACTTAAAAAAATCATTTGTATGGGAAATGGCGGTCCGATTGAATTTTGATGTATGGAAGAGTTATGTAAAATAATATTCTCAACACATTTCATCTTTATAAATTTTGCGAGACGAGGCACCGTTTTCGAGAAAATAGGAAAAAAGTATTCCACTTGTATAGAGGAGAGGGGAAGGAGTGGTTCGAATGGATTTTGATGTATTCATATGTAAAATCCTATTTTAGACACATTTTGCCTTTATAAATTTTTCAGTACGATTCACCGTTTTCAAGAAGAATGCAAAAAACTGTCCCGGAATGACCGGGATAGTCCCGAATTTTTAGGCAAGTCTTCTGGCCGCCTCGGAAACTAAACTTTTGTTCCGGAATGATGAAATCTAGTGTTATAGTTTCTTTATCACTAAAAAAATAGACACCGGAGTTTCTAGTTCGTTTAAGGAGCCGCTCCATTACCATGACTTTTTACCACGACAAAAAAATAGAGACACATTTATGTGAAGATGCCTTGGCGAGAAAGGGAGATAAGAATCAACTGCAAAAATTTGTCGGCAAATGCAAAAATAATTTCCCCTCATTTTTTATGGCGATTTTATGGCGATTTCTAATACAATCACACATTGTCCCTGTAAGTAAATAGCAAGCACGGACACATTCAAACTGTTATTATAGCGTGATGTCATTTTTCTCCTTCGCATGCATAGTCAAAAGCTTTGTTACCATGCCAATTTGAACATTATTCATAGCATAAGGTTTGATATGATTGCTATAAAATTGTAAAACTGGAAGGGATAGCGCTTAACTTGTATTCAGTCATTCCTATTTAGATCTACATAAGTCTATCTTGCTCTAGTTTCCTGCATTTTTTTGTCATGGTAAAAAGTCATGGTAAAAAGTCATGGTAATGGAGCGGCTCCTTTATGTGCGTTGGCACTCAGAAAAATTTGGTGAAAGTCGTCGATTTGCGTACGGAAAACTCAAAATTTGTCTACCTGTGGCGAGTAACAGATTTGTACAAGAAGTACGGAAAACTCAAAATTTGCTAGCTTTGGCGAGAAAAATTCAAAAATCAAACCTGTAGCAAGTAAAGTAGAGCGTAATTAGCCCTGACCTGTGATAGGTCATGTAATGGATAACTCCGTCTGCCTGCTACAGGCCAGAGTTGACTTGTCAAAAAGTTGAATTGCATAAGATTTATTGTTTTTGAGAAAGATTGAGTTTTTGAATTTCTTTTGAGTATTTAGGGCTCGGTTTACGAAGACTCTTCAGGAACGGATTAAGTTCATAAACCGAAATTCCATTACACTATTCAATTTGAATGAAATTCGCATATAATACCGAAGGATTTTTCTTCTAAAACTAGATCCAAAAAATCCTATTTTTACTTTTTTGTCCCAAAATTGTTTCTGTTCGAGTTTTGAATAAAAATACACTACGAACATCTATTCAAATTTAAATAAAAATTTAATATTAATAAATTTTATTAGGACAAAAATCTCAATAGAAATTAATTAAAATAAATTAATTAATAAATAAATAAATGGTCCAAGAGCCGAAAACAAAAACCGAAACCGGAATATCAGGTTGCATATGCGCACCCCAAAATGCACTTGCATTTTACCTATCAGATAAATTACCTTAAGCTCTACCGCTCTATCGTATACTGGACAGGTAACATTAGCAACGCCTAAAAGCACCATTTAGAAACTGAAATACAACTTTTGTGAATGTAAAATTGAACCCAGTTAGGTCGGTGCCAAAGAACTTTGTTTTATATCATTTTTTTTAATAAAAATGATTTTTTTATACAAACATATATTTTTTTTATAGAGTCATGTGTGTATGTTAGGCTATACAAAGTATCATGTCAACGTTTTAGCTGAATAAAGAACTTACATATGTAGAAGTGTGTTCCACTTGTTTCTGGTGTTTCTCATATGTCAAAATGGAAAACGAATGGCTGGTGAACTTAATGGGCCACGCAATTTATGTTCAATTGCATAATCGTATTTAACTATAATACACTGCAACGCATATTTAATGCACGATATCATGTTAACAATCACCAAAAGTACGGTCAACAAATTTGATAATTATTGTTCTAATATTTTCCATTGAAAATGTGACCTAAAATATAGGCCGAAATTATTCAAAGGAAAATATTAAAATCATACAGGCCGAGATAACGATTAAATGCTGTAATTTAAATGCGATGATATTTTTTTCAGTTTCATACGATTTAAAGCTTGATTAGGTTAGATTTTTATTCAGTTAATAAATCCTGGTTTTAACACCCAAAAAAAGAGGGTAGATTATATCTCAAGTGGATTGAAAATTTAATTGAAGGGAAACCTTTTTAATGAGGGTTTAAAAAAACGTTCGAGGGTGGCATGAAAAGTTCCCTGTGTCTTCTCCAAAAGACATACTGCAATTTTTATGTGCGAAAGGCTATAGTATTATAGTTAGGTGTAGTTTTTTTTGGGTTTATCTAAAAGAAAAAAATTGGGACTAGAAGAGTTACAAAAGTAGGGTAAAGTATCCAGATCTGAGCCCCGGCACCAGTTCTGAGCACCCCTGTTAATTTTCCGGCTAAAACAAGAATTGTGCGCGATTGAGCCGATTAAACCACATTTCACAACGTGATGAAACCAATTATTCTTCGAATTCAATTCTTATTTCTATAAGTTACTAGGCGTACTTAATTTAATACGGGGTGTTCAGAACTGGATTTTGGGATAATTTCCACATTTACACATAATTCTTTTTTTTATCAAAATCGTTGTGGAATATGTATATGTTAATTTAATTTAAACATTCCATACTTTCGACCAGTAAGTTTCTCAGAAAGTATACGGAAGACGAAGAAAATATGGTATGAAGTGGAAAAAGGCTTAAGGGGGCTCAGATCTGGGTATTTTACCATATAGTGTAATATTTTAGTAAAACAAATTCTTTAAGAAACACCTGTCTAGTAATAATAACCGGATCAACATTTTGTCATCGGATAGCGATTGAGGCGTTAAAAAGGAGGAGAGCTTTAAGTCATCAAATGGATGCGTTTCTGATATTCTTGTTAGGCAAAAGTTGAAAAAATACCTCGTATTTATTACACCGGTGGGTGAAATACTTTTTTTTCTTACTTTTAAAGAATAATTTATTAGTTTTCCAAGCGAGTTGTATTTGGGTTAATTAAAAAATCACCGAAATTAATTAAACCAATATCAAATTAATTTTCTCTGCCCACGACTTGCATTTATTAATTTTTTTAAACAAAATTTTCATTTAAAAACCGCATTTTTTTTTGTAAATAATATAATAAATTAAAATGAATTCACAATTTAGCAAACAATCTTGTGTGCGACCTCTGCATTTCCAAGAAAGTTGAAGAGATTTTTAAATCTCAATGTTTTTCTTCAATATGTTTTTCATCAAATTACTAAAGATACGGCAAATGTCAACTTAGGCAGATTTTATTAAATGTTGCATCGGAATTGATTTTTCTTTCACTTTCGTTATTGTTTTAAGGGATTTAATTTTGAAAAAACGAATTTCCTGCATTAAATCGACAACCATATTCGGATAAAAGCAATTTCAGCTGCCGCCGAAGAAAAACTTAAACCGTTTTGTTGCCTAACACAATAGATCTACATCCATAAACCATCCATAATTTATGCAAAATTTGACATAATCATTGAAAATGACTTTTTACCATTTAACTGTGAACGGTTTCAACAATAAATATGCTAATAGATTAAAATCTCTATAGAAAAAATGCATCGATGAAATGTTAAATGCAAAATTGGAATTTGATTTCGTCAAAACGCAATCGCGAATCTATTCATTTATGTTTACGCGTTTTTATTTATATTTCGCCACTTCTAGTCGTATTTTTTATATTAAAATATCAAAAACACAAATGGCTTTAATTTGCGTATACTATAATGAGCCAACTTGATGGCATTTTCGAGCACCACAAAAAAAGATCTCATCTTAAATCAATAAAATGGATTGGTCAAAATAAACATTATGACTTGCAAACTGTACGTCCAATTAGTCTGAATTCAAGCGAAAATTATGAAATGTCCTCCTAAGTTGTCATTTGAACTCTTGCCATTACGATAAAATCAATAATCAATGCGTTTTTGACACCTTCTCAAGAGGCCTTTTTGAGTATTTGCGAAGGCGAATTCTTGATATGAAGAAAACTAACTTAATTTCTATATATTGGTTACAAATTTAGGGGTTGTTTGGAAAGTTCTCTGCTGACATGTAAAGTTGTGTTTTTTTTTCAATCTTACATCAGCTACGAAAAACTGCGTTTACGCTATGAAGTAAGAGAGTACCAATTTGTATTATTTTGCGACAGTATCAGACGAATTACAATTTTACGGTAATACCCCTATAATTTTTGACTGTTTCGTTACCGGAGTTTTAGATATAAGCGCAGCTTAGCGGAAGACTGTTTAATGCCGAAGCACAGCTCTTGATGGTTGGAAGGAGCGGAGGAGATGGAGGGGAGGAGATGAAGGGGAGGAGATGAAGGGGAGGAGATGAAGGGGAGGAGATGAAGGGGAGGAGATGAAGGGGAGGAGATGAAGGGGAGGAGATGAAGGGGAGGAGATGAAGGGGAGGAGATGAAGGGGAGGAGATGAAGGGGGGGAGATGGAGGGCAGGTTTATGTTCCCTTTAAAATTTGAATTTTTTATTTCACGTGTTTTTCCTGATTGTTTTCACGAATTTTCTTCCGTATTTCCACAAATCTTTATATCGAGGTTTCTCCGGAAATAAAGGAACAGAAAGTGTTGAAAACGTAATAATAGTAATATTTATTGTTATAAACGCAATAAATTTGTACTTTTTAGGAAGTAAATAATTGTAATCACAATTTTTCATTTTAAGTATTTCGTTTATCTCTAAAATACGATTTGCAGTTTCGAGGCTATCGTTCTGATATGACGATGGATTTTTTCTTGAGTTTATGCACTCAGAAAAATGTCCAGGTCAACTTTTTGTCAGGTTAACTCTGACCTTACAGAGGTTTCTGTAAGCCAGCTAGCGGTCAGAGTTAACCTATCTAAGGTCAACTCGTGCAGCTCCCAATGCCCTACTTCACCTGCTGGTGGCTTAATTTCAGAATTTCTCCGACCACTGATCAACTCAGTTTTACTTGCCCACATGCAGGCGAACGCGCGCCTGCCCGAGGCCAATTACGCCGTATGTAGGTCGTCGAGTTAGCCTCCATTTTTCTGAGTGTGCTTTCCTTAAACTTTTAAAATTATCCCCGAAGTCTACACTAACTATATCTCAGATTCTGTCGTTCTCAAATGCAAATTTTTAATTGGAATTTCTTCGTATTGAATACTAGCTGAATAGACATTTATTATTATGATTATTATTGTTGCAAATATTTATTGTCATGCCGCCAGTGCTTTGAACTCTACTCAAAACTATCAACAAACATCAAAATGATTAAATAAAAAAAATTGAAATCATAACATAAACATGCAAAATACACAAATCGTAAGCAATAAATTACAAGATTTGCACAGTAGACTATCAGAACTATTTATGAACTTAATTAATTATCATGACTAAACATGTAATTACAATTTACGATAAATGTGCAAATTAATGGTGTAGCCGTAACTTGTTTTATATGGAAATAACCAGAACTAGAACAAAAGATTACCATATGGGGCAACAATTTAAAATTCAAGTGAACGCCTCAGATAACACATTTTTAACGCACTTATAATGACAGTTCAGCGCTAATCATAATAAATTAAGACAATTTTTATTAAAAATTACTACAATTTTTCCCAAAGGGCAATTAAAACGGTATCAGATGTGAGGCCGAGCCTGTTTTTCGACATTTCGACTCGAGGCCATCCAGGAAATCCAATCGATCGGAGTTGTTGTTAAAGTTTCTTTTATGCTTATGTTTTTTACCTGTTTTCCATACTGAACACCTGAACTTTTTTCTTTTGTTAAGGGAAAGGAGTAGCGCCGGATGTGTACTACACCCAAGGTAAATCAAGGACACTTCATAATACTGTATTATGAAAAGAATCAAGAGATCTTAAAGTTCTGTCGTAAGATGTAATTGAAATTGCACTACAAGTTCTTATTAAAAGTTTTTATATCTACTGTATACAGACGTAGGTATAGAGTTTAATTTAATTCTTCAGAATTAATGGTTCATTTCCATATGAATATCGAGAAATACTTGCTCCGAAGAGTCTACTTTTATGTCATATTCTTTAGAGATTAAATGAGCAATTCTTGTTATCTTTAGTCTTAAGAAAATTGATATGATTAATTAAAAGTCTACGTTTTTTATAAATTTCAAGGTAAATTTGACTTAAAAATAGAATCAATCTGTTCAAAAACAAGTGTCAATTTAACCCAAATACTTATTGTTATTTTAGACATTGTTGCAAAGTTTTTTAAAAGTAAAGTTCATACTTTTAGATAGGGTGGCCATATTTATTTTGTGTCAATCTAGGACGAGATCAGCGGGGTGAAAAAATGGCCCAGAAATATATACAAAAAATGTTATATAATGTGCTATGCATAAAACAAGGCATGCTAAATTTTTGGCCTTTCGGAGCATCTCTCTCCTCACCCTTAGTCACGTTTTTACGCGATTTTTTGATGAAGTTCAGTACCATTTTTATGGTGGTTTTTTGGTAAATATAATAATTAAAATCCGGAATAATAGTTTAGTTTCCGGGATGCCGGGACAACATGTCTTTCTTGTCCCGGCTAATCCAAATCGCGTTTTTCAGCACAAGTTTTTCCAAAAAAAAAATGTAAATCGCGGTTCACCCCCCCTCCCCTCATACGCGTTTAATTTATCCTACCCCTACTCCCCCACCTCCCCCACCTCCCCCAGCTACTTTTTAATGGGTATATGTTAAGGCTGGACCCCCGACGAACATCTATGCCCAATTTCAGCCCAATCGGTTCAGTAGTTTCCCCGCGAAAGAGTAACATAGCGCAAAAACTAAGTTTCGAAATCACTTTACCCCCTCCCCTTACTCCCCCCACCCCTCGCGCTTCTTTTCCGTATGCCTATGTTGGAACCAGAAGTACCACAGTCACTCATGCCAAATTTCAATTCAATCGGTTAAGCCGTTTTTGCGTGAAAGAGGAACAGACAGACAGACAGACATCAACTCATTTTTATATATTAGTATTATTTCCAAAAAAAACTACCCATTTTGAAAGTGTGATAGTATTAAAGCCAACATAGTCTAATCAATCTTTCCGTTCAATATTTTAATGCAAAATCTAATAGCCACATCTACAAAAAATTCCAATGTTTGCTTTTTATCCATCATAGCACGAACGCTAAATCACGACATTAAAGTGTAATAATTAACAATTCGTTTTCCCGTTCTTGACATTGATTACTTCTTAATCCAGTTAATAAAGACATAAAAGATTTAATTAGAAAACGCACAAAAAAAATTAGTCGGAAAACCCAGAATTTTAAGTGCTCCACCGAAAATTTCCAGGTGTGCATTTTCGTAGTCCACTTATTCAGGAAGACGCCAACCAGACATCTGATCAAAAAATTCCAACAAAATTCTAGCTTTTTAGATCAATCAACAAATGAAATCGAAATTACTACAATAATTGAGCAGAAAAGCATTTTGCTAATTTGTACCTGTGATCGCTCTTTTACTGAAAAAAATTCAAAAACTTTTCGCAGCCGGTCGTGCACATGGCTTTGAAGTGAAAACCGTCAATTTTCAGGGTTATTTCTGGCATCATAGACGGGCCAAGAGAATATTTTTGACGCAAACGTCAAATGGCTAGCGAATTTGCCAAGATTTGGAGATGTGGTGGACATGGACCAGGTAGCGTTCATATCTGGTGGTCAACAGACGTAAAGGTGGTGGACGTGATTGTTTTGGCGTTCCACGCCACGAATAGACCAAGCAATATAGACTTCCGACTTTGAATTGATCTCGCCTTTCATCAAAATATGTCGAATCTTTTTATGTTCGTTGCTGGAGGAATTTTGTCAAATTTTGATTGGACAGTTTATTTAGCGCTACTATCTGGAAGATTATGATCCAAATTATACAATCACGGGAATTTCTGAGACCCCCCAACCTTTTGGGTTGCCACTCTTATATTTGCGATATTTATCTAGAAGCTACCGCAAACAATTTAATGTGCTTGTTGGGATTACTACGAATACGTATATTATTGACTATTTCTTGAAATATTGAATCGAATAGAGTTGAAACTTTTAGTTAAAGTTTCAATCGCCGCAAAAAGCGGTTTCACTAAATTAAAATTCCGCAAAACGATCGATTTGCGCGGCCACGAATGAAAGTTTTGTCCTTGCCAGATATTTCGCGTTTTTTTTAACTACACTTTGTGTCTTTGTTGCGAATTCTTTTAATTTTTTTTTGTTGTTGTTGCTGTATTTTTTGTGATATTATTAAGTTTTTGCTTCGATTTTTAAATTTATGCGCAGCAAATTTAAACCATTTTTATGTGGTTCGGCCATTTGAGCTGATGGTTGCTAAATAGTTGATAGCTTTTAGTGTGCTATCAAACAAATTAACGAAAAAACTTTATTACTAAAGTGGCCTTTTATTGTTTTAACGGATAGTATTAGTTTCTTAATCAATAAAAGACAATTTAGATATTTTGTAAAGACATGTTAAATTAATTTACGTTCGAGATGGGTGGTTAATAGTCCGCATCGTTCAGACTTTTTGTCATTACTTGGGGATATATTTTTTTTATGTGTAAATAGTATTTTTGTAATAACAAGAGTTTGCCCTTTTGCGTCTAGTTTGCTATAAAATTTTATTAAAATTAACGAACCGTTTCACAATTGCATTTTTGCTGTTAATTGCACGGAAATATCATTTTCTGTGCTTTTCTTTATTCAAATTGGCAGGTAATCAGGTTTTTTCCATGCGGAATTTTTCAGGTAACCATGCGGAATTTTTCAGTGACTTTATTATTCTTTTAAACATAGAGTGACCATAACTATTTTGTGACAATTTGTGACAAGATAAGCGGGAGGAATTAGGGGACTTGGGGTTAGAGGAAGGTTGGTTGAAATAGAACTACAAATTTTATATGCAAAAACGAAACATGATAACCGTAATATCAAATCCGAGAAATAACTATTGTAGGACCACTGGTAACAAGATTAAAATCCCTGATCTTGAGACAGATTGAGAACCACTGCTGAGAGACGGTTGAAGAGAGTAAGCAGCCAGTCAGGGTGGGAGAACTGACCTACTTGTGTGGAGTAGCGTTAGAATTTATCCGAAGGGCATCCTGACTGGTTTGCTGCTACACTATGAATAAATATGTGCCGCAGGTGAAATTTTTTAAACAGAATGCTTTAATTAAAATCTACACATTATTTTAGTAGTCCCCAGCGAAGAGAAACTGCATTTATTATGGTTTTTTATTCACTGATAGAAATTTATGGTTGATTTTGCGTCAAATTTGTTAATTTTGCGTCAAAATTAAGGATATAATGTCATTTATCAAAACGATCCAGTTTTCTTGATTTAATTAAACTATTCTTTGCGTGATGAAATGATCACGTTCATTGTTAATTAATGATCACGTTCATTGTCAATTTTTTTTCCTTTATCTCTTTGACGACCAGAAAATTTTCCTTAACTCATTGACAACCAGAGGCTTGCAAAGGATTTTATTTCGTATGAGTAAAAAAACAGGCTAAATTTCAATGCAAATTTTGTCTCTGTGGTTGTCAAATGGTTCAATTTTAAGAACTGATAAAATCTAAGAAAAACTGTAAAATCCAAAGCGTATTTTCAGAATGATATCGACTCGTTTAAAATACAGTAGAATCCGGATAATTCGTGTATCCCGCTAATTCGTATGAATTTGCTGGTCCCTTGAAATACGAATTATCGGAATTCTACTGTACAAGAATATTGGAAATGAATTTGTTGGCTTTATCGAAACATCTTCAATTTAAACACATAAGAAATTCCTAGCATCTCGCTAATACGAATGAAAACAAACTATTGCTAAATTAATATTTGTAATAATTACGATAATGAACTCAATAGAAATAAACAAGAAAAATTGGACACGAGAATTTCTCAATAAATTCATTTCGCAGGTAAAGTTAAAGTGGTTCTACCATTTTTATCGAATATTGGAAATAGGCCAATGAAATCCATCTTGAAACAATTCAAAATAACCAACGATATCTAATCCCAATATCATTTTTAACTGAAGCTCTAGCGCCAATTCGTGATTATTGCATAAATTCATAAATCTCTTAAGGTGTCATCGTTTCGTGTTTAGTTGAATTCAGTTCAGCTCACTTCAGTTTTTCGTTTTACTTTACTTTCAATTCTTCAGGCAACAATCGCCTCGTCATGTTCCAAATATGATTTTACTATTTTATTGTTGTTTTCATGTAAATTTCAGTTTTTTTTTTGATTATCAACGTTTCATTTACATTAAAGACTTTTCAAAAATTTGGAATTACAAAAAATCAAAAATAGGAGAATGAAAGATTGATTACAAAATGATTTTTTAAAAAAATTTTGAGATAAAAAACTAATTTTCCAATGTTGAAAGCAACAATTTCATTGTCAAAAATCCTTGATAAGTAGTTTTGAAGAAAAAATTGGTAATTTTGATTACAAAAATTGTCAAAATCGACTATTTTTATAATAAACTAGCTTGCATACCCGTCGTTGCCGGGTTAAGTTTTTTGTCTAAGTTTTAGAATACAAAGAAAACCGGAAAGAACTAAAAAACTTTTAAATGGGTCTATGTTGGGGCTGGACCCTCGACGAACATCTATGCCAAATTTCAGGCCAATCGGTTCAGTAGTTTCCCCGCGAAAGAATAACATAGAGGGAAAACTAAGTTTCGAAATCACTTTACCGCCTCCCCTTACTCCCCCCACCCCTCGCGCTATTTTTCCGTATGCCTATGTTGGAACCAGAACTACCACAGATACTCATGCCAAATTTCAAGTCAATCGGTTCAGCCTTTTTTGCGTGAAAGAGGAACAGACAGACAGACACCAACTCATTTTTAAAAGCTTTTATTTAGCTCGCTATCTTGTTTGTTTGTCTGTTTGTCAGATCAAATCTTGCAACCCAATTTTGACCCACTTCCACTTGTCCGATTGACTTGAAATTTTGCACACTTATATAAGTCCGATGACAATACAATATTTTCACTACTTCGTCCTTATAAGGATAACGGAAGGTCCTGTAAGGATAACGTGATTATCCTTTTCTCCAAATTTTCCGGAAAAAAATCTATCCTGGGGGTTTTTGGCGTCGCTGAATCTGAATCTGTCATTAAAAAGTCAGTAAGGATAACGGAAGGTCCTGTAAGGATAACGTGATTATCCTTTTCTCCAAATTTGCCGGAAAAAAAATCTATCCTGGGGGTTTTTGGGGTCGCTGAATCCGAATCTGTCATTAAAAAGTCTGTAAGTATAACGGAAGGTCCTGTAAGGATAACGTGATTATCCTTTTCTCCAAATTTTCCGGAAAAAAATCTATTCTGGGGGTTTTTGGGGTCGCTGAATCCGAATCTGTCATTAAAAAGTCTGTAAGGATAACGGAAGGTCCTGTAAGGATAACGTGATTATCCTTTTCTCCAAATTTTCCGGAAAAAAAATCTATCCTGGGGGTTTTTGGGGTCGCTGAATCCGAATCTGTCATTAAAAAGTCAGTAAGGATAACGGAAGGTCCTGTAAGGATAACGTGATTATCCTTTTCTCCAAATTTTCCGGAAAAAAATCTATCCTGGGGGTTTTTGGGGTCGCTGAATCCGAATCTGTCATTAAAAAGTCTGTAAGGATAACGGAAGGTCCTGTAAGGATAACGTGATTATCCTTTTCTCCAAATTTTCCGGAAAAAAAATCTATTCTGGGGTTTTTGGGATCGCTGAATCCGAATCTGTCATTAAAAAGTCTGTAAGGATAACGGAATGTCCTGTAAGGATAACGTGATTATCCTTTTTCTCAATTGTTCCGGGAAAAAATATATTCTGCGGGTTTTGGGGTTCGCTGAATACGATTCTCAAGTTAAAAAGCCTGTAAGGACATCTCAAATGTAAAGCTATATATTCGAAGACTAAAAAGAACAAAATAAAAAAAAATAAAAAAAATTTTTTTAAAAAAAGCTTTTATTAAAAAAAATGCACTAAAAAGAAAAAAATAATTTTCTGGACGCTGTGTATCACAAATATAAAAGCTTTTAAAAAGCGAGATAAAGCATAAAACAATAAAATAAACATTTATCTCGCTTTTTAAAAGCTTTTATATTTGTGATACACAGCGTCCAGAAAATTATTTTTTTCTTTTTAGTGCATTTTTTTTAATAAAAGCTTTTTTTAAAAAAATTTTTTTTATTTTTTTATATATTAGTATGATGAAGTATGATTTAGCTACTTCGTAGTAAAATTTACTATTTTATAGTTGAATTGACTTTTTTTTGTAATTTTGTAATTTAAATTAACTATTCTAGTTGTTTTCGCGATTGCCTATTATAAAAAAGATTGGCTATTTTTGTTTTGTTTGCGTGTACACTTGTGATACAAGTTTACATTGACGTCACACTTGATCGGGCCCCTTCTCCTCCTACCCGTTGTCCGACTTCGTAACAAAAGAGTTTCTGCGGTAACGATTGCGCAACAGTAATTTTATAAGGATAGTCATAAAAAAATTGGGCAAAAACGGTTCTCTAAATGTTGTTGTGACGTCGTAGCACCCAATTTATAACAACACATATTTAACAACCTACATTGTGTGGCCGTCGCTTAACACGTATGTAACAATTTCCTGTTACTTGGGTTGTAAATACGCAAACAATTTAAAATCGACTTTTTGCGCAATCATCATATACTAATAAATTATTGCTTATCAACTAAGAAGTCAAATCTACTGGTTAAGAAATCAAATCTACTGGTTTTCCAGACAACCATCGGTTTAAGATTTTTTTTGGACGTTTTGTTATCAGTATTTCGATCGATGATATATTTTTTTTAAAAACATAGCCTTTGAACTCGAATGATAAAAAAAACGATTACAACGAATCCAGTAATTTTTAGTCAATCAATTTTCTGTTAACCCGTATATTAGAATTTAGAGCATTCTGTTATTTTTAAAATTAAACTAATTTTATGTATCCAATATCAACTCGTTACGATAACAAACCTTTATTGGATATGCGTGAATTTGTTGTATTTGTACAAAAATAGGTAAAACTTAACAAAAACGATAATATATACATAAATGGAATGGATTGGGGGCCGCTATTTTCCTCTATTGGTGTTTTAATTTAATTTTCGATTAAAATATTCTTGGAATCATCTGCTCCACATGTTCGTTTTATGCATGGATAAACATATTAACACCTTCTATTTTGCCTGCCTTGTTGTTTTTTTTTTCTTTCACATGTATGTATAACAGAAGACCTATTTATTTTCAGTATTATTCATCGAACATAGAAATTAATTAAAATTCTATTGACGTAAACTATAAAATTGTTTCGCCTTGCCTTCATTTTTAATGGGTAAAATAAAATTAAAACAAAACAAAAAAACTTTTAAATATCAATCGTTTACTGTTTGAATTTTTTTGAATAAAGAGGGTAGGCGTTAAAAAAACTAACTTTTTAGAAGTGATTTTAAAAGATGATTTAATTGGGAAATAACTAGGGTGATCACATGTCGTGGTTTTTGAAAAGACATAAAATAAAATTACTTTAATGAAATAAAACAAAAAATTTTAGCTTAATTAAATTGTTTATTCACTTAAATCGAGCAATTGTTTTCTTAATTTAAATGGTTCCTTAATTTTTAGTTGAATGAAAAATTATTCACTTAGATTTGTCTTTCTTCAATATTTAAAGTTTAAAATATTTATTCACTTAGCTTTGTTTTAATTCAACAATCAAATTTTTAGAACAAGATATTCTCTTATATTTTACTTTTCTTCAATACTTAAGTTTCAAACAATTTTTCACTTAGTTGTTTTTCTTTTTAATACTTAATAAATTTTTAACAACTTCAATTAGACTTAATTTCATTAAAAATTCGCGTTCACTTATTTATTAAAATTTCACTGTAGACTTAAAGGGCCTAACAAGACTTTTTATTTTTAAAATTAAAGGACCTAACCAGACTTGTATTTTTAGTTTTTTTTATACCCCTAATTCGTCGCAACCATGGGCGACTTATGGTTGGCATCCGTGTTTTAAGAAAAACACTCGGCCCTTTCTAATTTTATTAAGTTTTTATTTTTAAGTCGCAACTCTAGTTGCATACTTTTTATTTTTTAAGTCGCGATTAAGGTCGCAGACCAGGAAGAACTTTTAGGTCGCGACTCGAGGTCGCAGACCAAACTTCTTTTAATTTTACCGTGCAGGTCGTTTTATAAGATTTTTGAAAGTCAAAAATCTTACTCTCTTTTAGTTTTTACTCTGTCAATCCTTAATATTTAAGTCGATTCCATTTCATTTGGAATCTTGAAAATTGTCGTGGGAGTTATGCCCATCCTTTCATTTAAATTTTCCTATTAGACAATAATACTTTACCTAGCAGTGGGGAAGAAATAGGAAAATAGTTCATTTTCTTAGTACATGTAAGTAATTTGCCCAACCTACTTTCTAATATCTCCTTGCTTAAGAAATATTCCCAAACAAGATAATCACAATTTCATCTTGCCCATCCCACTCACAAACTCTCCTGTGGAAATGAATAAGGGATGATGCAAGGATCTATTGATCGTTCGTGTGTAGGAGATTTGGGTTCGTCCTACTTTTGCTTCTCCTTATACGAAAAAAGGATGATGCAAAGACGGTTGATCATTCCCGTGTATCTATTGGTTGAAATCGAATTGCATCATTATATGCGAAAGGATCTTCTTATGCATGATCATGCATGTTCCTTTATCATGCGATCTATTTTTGACTTGTTCGTTTGGTATGAAAACCAAACGAACTCAAATTTGTTTTATGTTTTCTCAAATGCATGAATGCGTATTTGACTATTGATTTTATCTTTTAATTTTTCGTATGTTTGTTTACATACGATTTAACTATTTTTCTTCGAAGGAAACCATAAATTATAAAAGGGATGACTTTTATTACATCACTTGAATTATCTTACATGTTTTTCATTTTAAATAAAATAGTTTTGTTATTTGAACTTGTGTTCAAATAACAAGTGGAAAAAAAATCAAGTCCTTTAACGAGGTTGGTTACGAAAGATCTCGGTCTTTCACTTGATTTTGATATAAATTTTATGGTGGTGAAACCATACAAAATCCGTTTCACCACATTCCTCCCCCCTTTATACAAGGAAAAATGCTAAAGGCATTTTTTCGAATGTAAAATTAAATGACGTTAGGATTGTTTTTAGAGAAAAAGTAACGATTTCACTGACTTTTACTATTTGAATTGTTATCGATAGTATAATTATTACTTCTTTACGCTACTTTGGGGTTTTTCCTTATTTGTACAGTGATTACTTATATTATTTTCAAATTTTCCGCTATTTGTTTAATTTTATAAAATTCTTATTTATCATGAATTTTATTTAATGCTATATCTCTAGGTTCTAGGTTATTTTAATAATAAAAACCTTAGATTAAATTAATTAGAAGTTTTTCCGATAAATTCTGTAATAATTGAATTCTATTTGTAGAATCTTTAAATTTTAGTTTTTTTTATACGCTCTAAAAAAATCTTTTTTATTATATTTTTTTTTTTTTTTGCTTATAAGAAAAAATCGATTAACATATATAAAAGAGTTTTAGTATTTTTATCATTGCTTGCGTTCTATTTGTTTGCTTTTTTTAAAAAATTATTGTATATTTTTTTAGCGTTAAACTTTATTATCTTATTTAGCTTTATTATTTTGTATAAAAAAATTTCTTATCTTATTTAAACTTATTGTTGTTTTTTTTTTTAATATAAAAATATTCTTAATTTTAATGTATTTATTTGTATAAAATTTTTTTTTTTTTTCAGTTTTGTTTTTTTTTTTTTTTTACTAATAATCTTCTATTGTACTTTTGTATTCAAACTTTTATTTAATCATCATATTAGAGTAAAATATTTGCTCTTTTTTTTATAGTAAGTTTTTTGGCAAAATATTTCTTTAATTAATAAAATATAAAATTTTATTACTTTCTTTTAATAACAATTTTATTATTGTTTTCCTGGATTAAAATTAATAAAATATTTTTCTTGTTAAATGAGTATAAATTTTATTACTTGTTTCTAATAAATTTTTTATGATTGTTTTCCGTGACATGATTTTTCTTCTTTTCTTTTTCTTGTTGTTTCAAAAAAAAATGCTGTTAGATCAATTATTATTTCTTTAATAGATTTATGTTTTCATTTTTTAACTTATGGTTACTCTTTATTTCCCTTGGTTCCTTGATTTCGGTTTCGTTTCGATTTTCGTTTTTCTACTTTTTTAATCCTTTTCACTCTGTTTCTTTAATTTTTCTCTATTCTGTATTTTCCTCAATTCTTTAAATTTTTCAATTTCATATTCAGCTTTATACCGTTCTTTCTGTATTTCTTTATTATTTTCCTTTTTAATTTGTTTCTTTACTCTTTCCTTTTCCATTGTTTCTGTAATTTCTTGAATTTCGTTTTCAACTTTGTATCTTTCTTTTGGATTTATTAATCGGTGGTCAACTTTAATTGGTATTTTGAGCGTACTAGCACTCGTATAGGTTAATTTGTCGTTTTTTAAACAAAGGTCCATTAAATTTTCTTTTTCCTCCTTATAGCTTTGATTTAGCTTTAATCCTCTTATAATTTCTTGACTTCTCTTGTCATAACTGTTTTCCTTCCTTATCGTTGCAACATTCTTTTTCCCATTACATTTATCAACTTTTATTTCATTTATTTCATTTCCTTTTGCCGGCATTCCTTGAATTTTACTTAACTTTTCTTCATATTCGTTAATGTTTATTACACTCATCATAGCGCGATTTTCATCAATTCTTGTTAGACAATTGGCTACTTGGATACCTCCTTTAATTTCCTTTCGATGGAAAATGATATCTTCTTCACCAATGACTTTAATTGGTATAATCGTTTCGCTTCTAGGGGCTAGTTCCATACTATCAATTTCCCCTGTAACTTCTCGTATCACTTCTTTTTCTTTAATTCCTCTTTTTCCTTTTTCATAATTACTCCCTTGTAAGTTATTTTTTCCATTAAAATTCTCTTTCTTCACTTGTTTGACCTTGTTTACGACTTCATAACTTGTCTTTTCCAATTCTTTGTTCTTAATTTTTTCCATACCCGATCCTGTTTCGTCAAATAAATTTTCAAAAATTTTCCCATCTAGATAACATTCATCTATATTCTTATTTGTACTACTTTCTCTCGGAGTCTCAGTAGTATCCATCATAGAATCAATTAAAATAGGTGGTGTTCCTATCCGATTCTTATGACCAGAATTATTTGAATCTTCATTATCTTGAATATCTTTTGAATGGAAATTTTCCCATGAATTAATTTCTTCATTAGCTTGGGAAGTATCTTCGGGACAATATTCTATTATATCATAATCCTTACTGTTTATACTACTACCTCTCAAGGTCTTAGTAGTACTCATCATAGAATCAGTAAAAATAGGTGGTGTTCCTATCAGATTACTATGACCAGAATTTGATTTTGAATATTGATTTTTAAATACCCCATTTACCAATGAATTAATTTCATTTTTAGCACTTGGCTCGGAATTTTCCAATTTTGACATTTTTTCCTTTGTTGTGTCAAGGTCAGACTTCAGACTTGACAATTTTTGTATCATTAGTGAAATAATTTTTCTATCTGGACTTATAACTTTTCCGTTTTTTTCTGCGGAGTTTTTTGTCATATCGCGGACAACAGATTTTTGACTCAATCTATTTATTGTATCATAATTTGTACTTTCTCTTGCCAATTCTTCGAGATTTACGAAGCAATCATTCCCCACAGGGCCACCTTCAGAATTCGTTGGATTATATTCATTGCTAGGTTGTATTTCTTCAACCATAAATGAATCTCTCCTCTCTGATTTGGAAGATATTTCATACAAATCACGTTTACTAGAATGAAAGGGTAATGACTTATTTTCTTTGAATGAATTTTCAAGAGTTTTTCCCTTTCGATAATATTCTTTTTTTAAATTCTTAATTGTGCTACTATTTGTTGGCTTCTTAGTAGTATTTGTTATAGTATCAGTGAAAATAGGTAATTTTCCTACCTGATTCTTATAATCAGAATTTTTTGATTTTGAACGATTTAATTGTTCTTTATTTGTCGTTTTATTTGTTTGCATTAATAAATTTTTGGCAGTTACAATCTTTTCCGTTTCTTTTGATTCGGTACTATTCCCATTATGTTTAGAAATCCAAAAGGTATCATAGTATAGCTTCGGCGGAATAGTTTTATTTTCAGGGATACGCGAAACATGGTGGATTTTTTGTTCCAAGTAAAATTGATTATTTTTGCTATTAATATTTCCTACAGGTTTTTGTTTAATTGTCCTTAGTTCATCGCACAAATCCATTGGTGATTTGTACGGAAGATATAGTTGAATCAACCATTTTTTATAATCTTCAAATTTATTGAAGGAAAGCGATTGAGCCATTTGATGTGCTTCTCCTTTTAAAGCTAACATCGGCAGGTACTTCAAAAATATTATTTTATAGTTGGCGTTTACTGTTTCGTAATAGCTTTTGGCTATTTGTAAATGCCTTTGAACCTGAATTTTCCGTGTAGGACCAGGTTCACCAGAAAATCGTGGTATCTTTTTGATAATAAAATCTACGATATCTTTAACAGGATCCATTTCTGGCATTGTCTGCCACTTCATTCTTGGGACACAATCATTAATATTGTGATCTAGCCTTTGGCAGAATTCACAATATTCATCTTCTGTCGTCTCAATTTGGGGCGTTAGAGGTTGTTGCGATGAAGAGTTTAAATACCAACACTGGTGTCTTTTATGACCTTGGCGCTGACAAAAACTACATTTTATCTGTTTATCGTAAAATTGATTCGAATCATATCGACGTTCTCGATTTGTATAATTACTGTTTTGGAAATTACTTCCCTTTCGCCATCGTTGCTTTGTTCCAAAATTGGTATTATTTCTGTTACCTCTAGGTACAACAGAAATTGGACTTGCATATACTGTAGCATATTCTTCCGTGTAGGAATCCATGTTCATTTTACTTTAATTCGAAATTTCTATATATATATATATAAAATTATCTTGCCAGATTGTTCAATTATCGTATTTCATTTTAATACTTTTCCACATAAAATACAGTAGAAAACAAATTTTATTTCGAAATTTTTAACAATTCCGTATTACAATTCCAAAAATTTTGTTATTAGGAAATGAATCTTCTAGGAAAACCAAAGTTCCTCATATTTAATGGGGGCTTCCCTAGGACGCAAATTCCTATAAAATCAAAATTTTGTCGTAGATTTTTTTCTGTATAGTCTTGAAAACCAAAATCGTGGGTTAAAATATAAAGAGAACCAATATTCCACATATTTTTTAGTATCAATTTTCATCAAATATATTGACTTTATATTCAGTCAAAAAAAAAAATTTCTTAGAAAGGAAGAAAACTTATTCTTCTTAAGTGAAGCGCGTTGAGAATTTACTTCGCGCCTTTTACCGTTTAATTTATAATTTTATTTTTTGGGAGAAAACAAGAAAAATATTTTACTTTTATATACTAATATATTTCTATACTCTTATTCTCTTATTTCAAATCATCTTATTTCTAAATATATTTTTTAATATAAAATGGTCCTACCTTGGACTTGCTTCATTTTCACAATTCTTTATTTATTATTTTGTTTTTATCGTTCAAAAAAAAAATATTATTATTATTTTTATTATTTATTTTGTTGTTGTTCCTGTTGATTGTTGTTTGTTGATTATTGATGGCTGCTTTAACTGGTTGTTAATTATACTTCCAAGTTGGTGCGCGTTCACCGATCGCACTTTTGTCCACCGTAGGTGCGCGTTCATCGTTCGCACTTTTTATTGTTGATTTTTATGTTGAATAAGGTCCACCGTTACTTTTGCGTTTGTTGGACCTGGATATATTTCCTCTTATTAAAATTATTTTGTTGATTTGATGTTCTAGATGTAGTCTTCCTTCAGTTTTAATTTTTGTTGAATTTTTCCTCGTTGGTACGTTCAACGATCGTACTGTTGTCACAAATTGAGGAGCGTTCTCCGTCTTTCTTTTCAAAAAATTTCATTTTTAATAATTGCAGATACGTAACTTTGTAGTTTGATGTTGTGTTAAAAACTTGTTTTTTCAAAAGTTTCACTTTTGTCGGTCTATAAAAAAATTTTTACTGTTGTCACAAAAATTTTTTTTTTTTAATGTTGATATTTTTTTTTTTCTAAATGTTCAAAAATTTTCACTTTTTTTTTTTTTAAATGAATTCAATTCAAAAGTATTCGAAACGTTTTTTTACGTAATTTTGAATATTTTTTTTTTTTTTTTTTTTTTTTACCGAGTTTCGATTCGGATCACTGGATACGTTTAGAAAATAATATTTTCAATAAAAAACGCATCCTACCGGCTGCGCCAATTTTATGTCGTGGTTTTTGAAAAGACATAAAATAAAATTACTTTAATGAAATAAAACAAAAAATTTTAGCTTAATTAAATTGTTTATTCACTTAAATCGAGCAATTGTTTTCTTAATTTAAATGGTTCCTTAATTTTTAGTTGAATGAAAAATTATTCACTTAGATTTGTCTTTCTTCAATATTTAAAGTTTAAAATATTTATTCACTTAGCTTTGTTTTAATTCAACAATCAAATTTTTAGAACAAGATATTCTCTTATATTTTACTTTTCTTCAATACTTAAGTTTCAAACAATTTTTCACTTAGTTGTTTTTCTTTTTAATACTTAATAAATTTTTAACAACTTCAATTAGACTTAATTTCATTAAAAATTCGCGTTCACTTATTTATTAAAATTTCACTGTAGACTTAAAGGGCCTAACAAGACTTTTTATTTTTAAAATTAAAGGACCTAACCAGACTTGTATTTTTAGTTTTTTTTATACCCCTAATTCGTCGCAACCATGGGCGACTTATGGTTGGCATCCGTGTTTTAAGAAAAACACTCGGCCCTTTCTAATTTTATTAAGTTTTTATTTTTAAGTCGCAACTCTAGTTGCATACTTTTTATTTTTTAAGTCGCGATTAAGGTCGCAGACCAGGAAGAACTTTTAGGTCGCGACTCGAGGTCGCAGACCAAACTTCTTTTAATTTTACCGTGCAGGTCGTTTTATAAGATTTTTGAAAGTCAAAAATCTTACTCTCTTTTAGTTTTTACTCTGTCAATCCTTAATATTTAAGTCGATTCCATTTCATTTGGAATCTTGAAAATTGTCGTGGGAGTTATGCCCATCCTTTCATTTAAATTTTCCTATTAGACAATAATACTTTACCTAGCAGTGGGGAAGAAATAGGAAAATAGTTCATTTTCTTAGTACATGTAAGTAATTTGCCCAACCTACTTTCTAATATCTCCTTGCTTAAGAAATATTCCCAAACAAGATAATCACAATTTCATCTTGCCCATCCCACTCACAAACTCTCCTGTGGAAATGAATAAGGGATGATGCAAGGATCTATTGATCGTTCGTGTGTAGGAGATTTGGGTTCGTCCTACTTTTGCTTCTCCTTATACGAAAAAAGGATGATGCAAAGACGGTTGATCATTCCCGTGTATCTATTGGTTGAAATCGAATTGCATCATTATATGCGAAAGGATCTTCTTATGCATGATCATGCATGTTCCTTTATCATGCGATCTATTTTTGACTTGTTCGTTTGGTATGAAAACCAAACGAACTCAAATTTGTTTTATGTTTTCTCAAATGCATGAATGCGTATTTGACTATTGATTTTATCTTTTAATTTTTCGTATGTTTGTTTACATACGATTTAACTATTTTTCTTCGAAGGAAACCATAAATTATAAAAGGGATGACTTTTATTACATCACTTGAATTATCTTACATGTTTTTCATTTTAAATAAAATAGTTTTGTTATTTGAACTTGTGTTCAAATAACAAGTGGAAAAAAAATCAAGTCCTTTAACGAGGTTGGTTACGAAAGATCTCGGTCTTTCACTTGATTTTGATATAAATTTTATGGTGGTGAAACCATACAAAATCCGTTTCACCACACACACGTCCCAGATTTAGGCATGTTGTCCCGGAACTAAACTTTTGTCCCATAATTATGCAATCTGCAGTTGTAATTTCTTAATTACTAAAATATTGACTTCGAAATCCTAAAATTTTCGTCTGGGTTACTCAGAAATTGCATATTTCTTTGAAAATTTCGCCCCAGGGGGTTTTTTTTATTAAAAATATTTCAATAGTGTGAGTTTTGTTTCTGAAAGTTTTTTGAAACAAACCGCCTTTGTGTGACCGGGGTTTCAAAAATGTTCACGACTCATCTCGAAGCATTAAAAATTTCCTACCACCATACGAACGAAAACGGTTTTTTGTAAATATCGCAAAAACGGTGCATCTCATCAAAAAAGTCCAAGAACGAAAGTTATTTAGGATATGATTCTACATAAAACTTTCATACATCAAAATCCGATTGGAATAAATTTTAAAAAATCTTATTAAAAAGTTTGACTTCAAAGTGGAATTTTGGTACAACTGTTCGAATTTTGATACGAATATCACCATACGGGTCTCCAATAATTGCCAGATTGGCAATTATAGCTTTTGTTATGTTTTATAAATCACGTCACACTTTGAGGGGGAAAGGGTATATGATAATGTAGAGACGCTACTAAACTCCACGTGACAACTCCCGAAATGAGGGGGCAAGGAGCGTGACGTATTTTATGGACATCTTCTTACTAAGAAGCACAGTGGAACCCCTCTTGAAGAATGAAATAAATTCACGAGCCGAGGTTCTGCTGTACTTAAAAAATTGTTACAATCAAAAAAAAAAGATTAACTTGCATTGCAAGATTTTAATGAATTAATAAAGCAAAAATTACAAGTGATTCGTGTACCATATAAAAAGTCATTAAATCAAGGTAATCAGCTGATTTCATTCGCTCCAATCCAATCTACCAAATCGCCATTTCAACAAATTAATTAGCGAAAAGTGAAATATTTCAAAAATGCCACAAAGAATTTGTGAACGGCTTACGATGCAGGGTAGAGCTATAAAACGATAACTGAGAACGAGGGAAAAAAGTCTGTTCATTATTCACAAGAAAAACTAAAATTACTCTTTTAAGTGAAATGTTCAATTCAAGATTAGTATATGTTTGGATTCTAGTATATACCCATGGCTCTATTGGACACCAAAAATTGCAATTATGCGCCGATCGAAAAGACACAAAAAAGCACCGAATGCAGTAAAAAAAACGGCTGCCATCCAAATGGGGATCTTAATTAGAGCCACGCAACGAAATTGCCGATCGACAGCTAATTTAATGAGACACGGCTTAAAAAAATTGACTTATCTGAATGTGTTGCCGATCTCATAGGTTTTTTTTTTCAAAGATACCTACTCGGATTTCTTATGTTGATCTTAAAAAGGAGAGCAATCTGCTATATCTATCTATAATTATTGATATACTTTTGTAGATATAGAATCGCTGAGAGTTAACGTCGAATATGGTGCAATAATGGTGCACTCTATGTGACTTAAGTGTATTTGCTATACGTCAAATAGTAGACGTAATATCGTTGTGGATTTTGAATAAAGTATCTTTTTTTCGAGAAAAAAAAAATAACCCGCCAAGCAATTAAAGTGCATTGAATGAGTGTGTTGTAAGTCGCCAGCAAAAGTATTTGGCCGATTAATGAAATTCGCATAAGAGTTCGGTGTCGAGCTTGTTAAATTTAATTAACAGATGCTGCATCAATAACGCCATATCTTTTTAAATGCATGTTAGATACTTTTACGCTATTAGATTTCTTGTCATGTGTACATTATACATTATGAACATCAACAGTTTCAATTCAACATGACTTTGCGATGATCAATTTGCGAATGGATTTGATTGTCGATCGCGGTGATCAGTTTGTTGATCGTCGATTTTAATCAGCTGAATTACTTGACCGTTTTTGAGTTCGTCTTCCTTAAACGATTTCGTACATATTTTTTTTTTACTTTTCAATTTCATTACGAATTACAGCACAATGAACCAAAAATAGTGATGGAAGTTTGATCGCACCAAATTCAATCGTTTGATTAGTGAAAATTTCATAATATTGAGCGATTTTGCGATTCAGACCACATTGCTTAATTTTACTCCAAATACTTACATTGTATATATTTTTGCTCAAAATGAATTTGATTGAGAACTAAATGAGAGCGAAAAAATGTAATTAAGTGAAGTATTTATGAAGTTTCTTTGGTCACAATCAGCATATTTCGAATCTTTCAATTTTCTAGTCATACTAATGAGCTAGTTTTATTTAGAAGTGACTAGAATTTGAACCCGGCTTCGCCCGGCTAAACGCGTGAGTGGAAAAAAACCCTTAGAAAACAAAATTCAGTTGGTTATAAATTAGATAGCCTGGAGTAGGGTGGTACGGGCTTTTCTTTAAAGTTTTTTCTTCGGAAAATTGTCTTAAAAAAATTAACAAAAAGAAGTTAAATTCCAGCATTTGTATTCGGATTCACTCTACCCCCTCCCCTTACTCTCCCACCTCTCGGGCTACTTTTTAATCGGTCTATGTTGGGGCTGGACCCCCGACGAACATCTATGCCAAATTTCAGGCCAATCGGTTCAGTAGTTTCCCCGCGAAAGAGTAACATAGCGCAAAAACTAAGTTACCCCCTCCCCTTACTCCCCCCACCTCTCGTGCTGCTTTTCCGTATGCCTATGTTGGAACCAGAACTACCACAGACACTCATGACAAAATTCAAGTCAATCGGTTCAGCGGTTTTTGCGTGAAAGAGGAGCAGACAGACAGACAGAGAGACAGACAGACAGACAGAAAGACAGACAGACAGACAGACAGACAGACAGACAGACACCAACTCATTTTTATATATTGGTATGATTTAACATTGGGACATTCTTATTGAGTTTAATTTATAAGTAAAAAATTAGGAGCAGAGATGAAAGAATATTTAAAAGAATTGCAAAAATCTCATTAAAATCATTATAAAAACTGCGCCAACCAAAAAAATATCTCAGAGTGAAAAATCATGGTTTTTTTAGAACACTATGTAAATATTATTGCAGAGAAAGTTCTTTGAAAAACCTTGAAAAATTACGCACCAGGAGATAATTTATTGAAGGGAAATTCATTTTAGGCGATATCTTTCTTAAATATCTGATGTAAATAACAGCACATGACTTTCTTATACAAAATCTACGTTTGTACACAATTCATAGAATAATCCGATGAATAAAATATTAGTTTAAAAAGGGTCTTTCAATAAGGACACAACAATTTTGTATTTTAATAAAAACGCACCCTAAAACTTTTTTTATGATCTGGCAATGCTAAAACGTCAGTCAAGGTTTATATTTTTTTATTTTTAAGGTTTTTTTAGGTTTACATGCCACACAGCCGGTCAAACAATTGATCTATTGAAGGAGAAGTTCGGTAATCGTGTAATCTCGAGAAATGGTCCGGTCAAATGGCCACCTCGCTCATGCGATTTAACGCCGTTGGATTTCTTTTTATGGGGTTATATTAAGTCGTTGGTTTATGTCAACAAGCCAACAACGTTAGAGGAGCTCAGGAACAATATCGAACGCGAAATTGCCAACGTTCCGGCCGATATGTATGGAAGAGTGGTGGAAAATTGGCTCCAAAGAATCAATCTGCAAACACTCAGAAAAATGTAGGCTAACTCGACGACCTACATACGGCGTAATTGGCCTCGGGCAGGCGCGCGTTCGCCTGCATGTGGGCAAGTAAAACTGAGTTGACCTGTGGTCGGAGAAATTCTGAAATTAAGCCACCAGCAGGTGAAGTAGGGCATTGGGAGCTGCACGAGTTGACCTTAGATAAGTTAACTCTGACCGCTAGCTGGCTTACAGATACTTACAGAGTTAACCTGACAAAAAGTTGACCTGGACATTTTTCTGAGTGAACGTGCTCGCGGTGGCCATATAAACGACATCAAATTTCATACTTAAATGTAACATGCCCACTACACCTGAAATAAATTTCAGCACGATATTTCAATTATTCTGTGTTTTAATTAGATACAAAATAATTATGTCCTTGTTGAAAGACCCGATATAAAGATTTGAATTTTTATTTTACAAAACATCAAATATCTCCATAACTGTAAAATACATTGATTTATGGTAAAAGGCAAAAATGTAGAGAATTTTAATATTTTTACTTTTACAAATCCTCGAAAGGGTTTTTAGGGCTGGCAGAATATAACACACAAAGGAGTTGGGGCTTGAAATTTGAACTTACGCCACTGAACCAAAACCGTGCCGTAACTTCACTGCAATTGAACCGCAAAAAGTCGCAGACCTTTATCAAATATCCGATGATAGGAACTCAACAACCGCAGTTTTGTACCAGACTTAGTTTTTTTTTGTTCAATTCAACGTAGTAATAGTAGTTGATTCGATCGAATGATATATGAATAAATTTAAATATCTGTCATGTATTAATAGATTTTTGTTTTCTTGATTGCATATGACGCTCAAAGTCGAAATTAGAACTCGAAATCGAAAATAAAACTCGAGATGCTAACGTGATTGACGGTAATTTAATACCACCGGGATCTTCTTGATTAAAATTAACCAAAATATTACGTAATAATTGCAAGGTAATTTTGGATATAGCACCCATGTAGGTATGAATTGGTTCTATTTCTGAGCTACTATTTTTAAATGAAGATATTTTTATATCAAAATTGGCTAACAGGTGTGCTGGCTAGATAATATATGTAAAAAATATGACAATACTTGACAGGAGACAAATTTCGTCCTAAGGCGTTATTTTCTGAGTATTATAACGAATGATGGAGAAGGGTCTACCCATAAAATACATTCGCATTTCTAACCCCCCCCCCCCTCTTCCTAATTTTATGCGGTATTTTGTATCGAATATTGCACCGCCTTTACACTGCGGCAGACATCCTAAAAGTATGACATACACTAATTTTTCGAGAAATTGAAAAAAAAACGAGGTTTTCACAAGAAAAATTGAATAAAAATCGTCGACTTGCGTAAGTGTAATTGACTTCCTGCGGGAAAATTTTACCTATGCTAGGCGCGCGTTCACCTGCGTTAGGAAAAGTAAAAATGTGTCAACCTGTGGCGAGTTAACTTAAAAAAAAAATAACACCTGCAGCAATTAAAGTAGGATGTGGAGAGCTGCAAGGGTTGACTGCACGAGTTGACCTGAGATAAGTATTTTGAGGATGGAATGTCATGTAAACCATATCTCCGTCTGCCTGCTATAGATCAAAGTTGACTTGTCAAAAAGTGGACTTGGGATCAGCTTTATTACTTTTCCGAGTGCGTTTTTCTCAAAGTTTACCCAATGGCGGATGGGACAAAATATTTCTAAGGCGCCAATATACAATGTATATAATAAAAAACACATTTTATGTGCAATTAAAACTTGTTAAAAATTTGGCTTCAAATTAGGTCAATTTAAGTATATCACTCGAAGTTAATCTTTTTTGAACGAAAATCAAAAGACGTAATAAACTCTGAAACTTTACGTCATTTAGTCAGTAAGTCAGGTAAAACAGTTAAAAAGTCCCAGTTTGTCATAAATGCAATCACGATTACCAGATATTCAATACTCATTTCGCTCCTGATTGTCAATTTATTTTAGTTGGGTGCATTTTGCAGATTTTCACTTCTACCGAACCACCCGCTGTTCCACCCTCATATTTCATGATCTCCCCCCGGGTCGCATTTTAAGTTCTTTTACTTGAAATTCGACACGAAAAACGTCTACTTTATGCCCGTTACCAACCTGTAAGATCAGTTTTTGCCATCAAGGTCGTTCTGTGGACATTCACTTTTCAGCTGATTATACTTAAAATGGTTTCGGATTTTTTTTTAAATAAGCATAGCATAACAAAATACGGTATACTCGTAGCACAGTAGTTTTTTATTCTCTATAATCTAAAATCCATTCGTCCATATGAGATACCATTTTAGCATATACACAAACCTGTAAATATATTAAAATCGTGTTATTGGTATAGTTTTTTTTTTGTCTGTTCAGCATTCATGTGCAGGTGTGCAAATTGATATGAATATTAGTAGCAATTTTAAAACATTTTATAATGTCATACGTGTGTACATTGACCAAATCGTGTACACAAAAAAAAGTGTGTATTTTACCATTGCTCTTATTTCACTCCAAACATTTATTGACAGCATGAAAAAATTTTTTGTTACATACGAGTATGTGATCTAAACTGTTGTCCATTCAACCATCTACCTTCTCTGCATCAAGCCATCACTATATCGACATTTGTTCCCCCTTTTGGCACTATGGATCCACCTTCTTTTGCTGAAAAGTCTTTACCTTGTCATTATTATAACTTGGCAGTTGTCAGTTGTTGTCTTGGCAGTTATAGCACCGGTTCTTAAGACATTTTTTTGGTGCTTTTGTGGTGATAGTTGTTCGCTGGTAATAACGACACCATCTCAACCACCTGGTTTTCCACATATACCAAAAACTTTTTTTTTATATTTAGACCAACCAAACATTGGAACGCAATAAACGGAATATTTTTTATTATAGATGAATTCTGTTTTTTTTTTGCTGTTTCAATAATTTCTTGCTTTACTTTTGCTTTCATTTCGACAGGTTTTTAATTTTAGCTAAAAAAGCATATAAAAAAAGCATCATAAACCGTTTCTTTAAAAAATATATATACTAGTATGTAGAGTTGTGTGTATAGAATTATCGACCATTAGTTAGTATAAAATACGAACCTAATTCAACCCGTCCGCAAACAGGGTGTGCGTATATAAATATGGACAGATATGGTTCTACCTTAATTACAGACTAATTGAGTTGAAAGTTTTATTTAGTATGTAGCTGAGATAATTCTACTCTCGTTTACTTGGTTTTCGCAAATTAAAAAAAAAAGATTTTTTGCTGTTTCTGTAACTCAGTCAGTGTTACTTTTATATCTTTTACTTTTATTTCTGTTGCAGCAATGAAATAAAATTAAAATCCAAATCGAATTGAACTGATTTTCTATGTTTGTCCGACATTCAATCGATATAAAACATTTTGATTTGCTAGTTTTATCATTAAAATTACTATTCATGTTATTAGCCACCTAAATGGGAGACGCTAATCACAAACAGTTTGTTGGATTTCTTGGGATTGCCTGTCATTTGATTTCTTGTTATGCAACATTTTATTTATTACTAGCTTGCATACCCGTCGTTGCCGGGTTAAGTTTTTTCAAATTTTTTTTTTGATCGTCTATGTTGGAGCTAAAGTTCAGGCCAATCGGCTCGGTAGTTTCCCCGCGAAAGAGTAACATAGAGGAAGAGCTAAGTTTCGAAATCACTTTACCCCCTCCCCTTACTCCCCCGACCCCTCGCGCTACTTTTCCGTATGCCAATGTGGGAACCAGAACTACCACAGACACTCATGCCAAATTTCAAGTCAATCGGTTCAGCCGTTTTTGCGTGAAAGAGGAACAGACAGACAGACAGACAGACAGACAGACAGACAGACAGACAGACAGACAGACAGACAGATAAACAGACAGACACCAACTCATTTTTACATATTAGTATGATTTTTGGCTATTGGTCGGTTTCTTTGTATGGAATTTATTCTCATTGTACATTTTGATTGAAAAGAGGAATATATAATTATGAGCGGAATTTAATAATGTTTAGGGTGACCATAAGTTCCGGAATGGCCGGAATAGTCCTGGATTTTGTTTATAGATTCTAACTTAATAAGTTACATAAAACCAATTTTTCATATTTTCTTTTCTTTTCATTGCAGGTGAGCTTTTCATGAAATTCGAGTTTTTTGTGAGTATAAAACTGGTAAAAAAAACATAATATTTAATTTAAGGATCCAGTGCAAGAACTGAAAAAAAAAACGCATCTCCAACATGTAGGTTACAACTCAGAGGCTTTAGCAATTTTACTAACGCTTGGAGCACAATGAACGCACCAACCATCACGCATCCAAATGTCACTTACGAGTTTATTTCACAAAAATGCTTTTGAGTGAGCACAGTGAACGCATTGAACGCAACCATCGACGCAAAAGTTGCCAAACTTTGAACTTTAACGCAACAAGTCTGCGTTGACAGTTCATAATTGAGGTTGGGGAAATGTCGTTCAAGAAAAAATTGATAGCCTTTTTGCAATAACATACAAATCACAAAGATAAAGACCAACAAAGCAAATTATCGCTTCAAAATCTCCCATTTTTTATATATTTTTCTACTTTAGTTCACTTTTAATTTTTCTGTGTTTGTCTCACAACGCAACAGACGACGCTTCTATTGTGCTCAACCGCTCCTGAACTGCGTTGCGTGACAGTTCGAAGCGTCCTTAGTTGCGGCTTGGTTGCGTTCATTGTGCTCCAAGGGTAAGGAATTATAAGTTATTTCAATTTCCAAAAGCCGAGAGCAAATTTTCAAAAGAACGCGGTATTTCTTGTATTGCATCCCTCAATTGGCAAAATATTTCTACGTCGATTTAAAATGTTTGGGATAAAGGCTTCCCCCGATTCAAGACACCTCGGTATACGGCGCGGCGGCGTTTCGCTACGTAAAATTTGGCCCGCCTAAAAACGTCGTAAGTCGAAGAACTTTTCCAGTAATTTTTTTGATTTGTAAACTTTTTACACTGGATCGTATAAAAAAATTCCAAAAATTAGGCGATCTCTAATAACTAGTACCGGAGACATTTTTGTAAAAAAAACCATTGACTATTTTCAAATATATTCTTAGTAAAAACCTGAAACCTTAACGACAGATCCATATTTTAGTTAAAATGAAAAAAATAAACGTTGCATATAAATTATTGCTTAACTGTCAATAGCTTTTATTAAAAGTGAACTTAACCTAATATCAATTAAGGTTTTCTGTGATCAACTATTATAATTCATTATAATTCTATTGCCGTTTTGCATTCGATAACCATTTAAATTTAAACTAAAATCGTTTATCAGCTATCATGAATGAAAATTACCTAATAAGCTCGCACGTGATAGTGGCCTGACAATAAGTATAACAGCGCACCCCTTAAATAACAGCTGTCCATATCTTATGACTTTAGAGTTGCTTATAATTCGCAAAATGAAGAAAAAAAGCCCACAAAGTTCACAAAGAAACAGAAAGTCATGCAAAAAAAAAAAAAACAAAATTAAAATGCATGAAAAAAGGTTTAAATAAAAATTAAATAAAACTTACAAAAAAAGTGGCGCACTGCACTCTAGTCAACTCAACTTCGCTCGTACTCCAGATAGTTTTCTTGTGCGATCACTCGGCAGGTAATTCATTTGGATTAGATCAATGCGCCTTGATCAATCGAGCAGCGATGGCTGGCTGTGTGGTTGGTGACTGCGCTGATTTCGGTTTAGATCCAGGGTAAGAAGTGCTGGCGGCAATGCAACAAACCCCCTGCACTTGGCGTAGATCAGGGGGCAATTTAAGGTGGCCACAGATAGTAAAAGTGAGTTGCGCGGAATTACGAATGGTAGAAAAAACTATCATAACCTGAGCGTTTGCAAGAAAAGAGCAAGAAAAGAAGAAAAAATCTTCTCACACGACTTTGTGTCTTAGGTAACAGGGAGCGAGCTAGCGATTTTATAATGCAGAACCGGTTCCATGGAGCCAAATAAACTGTTCGTTTTCCATAAGCCAATTTACTGTTAAGGTCGTTTCGAATCCACTTCGGCAACGACAAACGGCCACGATATTCCAGCGACAGTGACAGGTAATATAATATAGATTGGTAATACTATAGCGACAATGGCGACAGTGACAGTAACCGAGCAATTGGTGATCGTTCGCGTTCGCCAGATGAAAAAAAAAACATTTTAAAAAAAAATGTTGAAAAGTAAAACTCAATTAAAGTCACCTAAAATGTTCTTATCGCCATATTCAATTTTAGTAATTTAAATTATTTCAATATTTTATATCAATTTCATGGCGATATTTATTTTGGAGCAACATTTTTATCGCATGTCGGGCTGATGCGATCGATTATGGAGAAGGTTATCCACTTTAATATATCGGTATACATATATATTAGTGGAGTATTACTAGCTCTGACCCGGATCTTTTAGTTCTCATATGAAAGAATGCCGTCAATATTGAATGTGGATTTAGATTAATAAAAATGTAATACAAAATGCAAGGTTTATTTTAGCAAAAAGTACCATATAATTACCCAAATTACCCCAAAATTTAGGAAATGGTATTTATGAATACGGAAGGACTGAAAATGGCAATAGAAAAGCTTGAAAAATTGGTAGATAGATCTTCAAAGAACTATTGGCATGATTTTTTGAAAAAAAAATCAAACATTTTCTCACAATTTTCTCGAAAACGGTGGCAAATTGAGTAAATTTTCAATTTTTCGCGCTCTTTGCGTTCCATGTGGCGCATATTTATTAATTGTTTCTCCACAGATTTGATGTTTTGGTTTTTGTCCAAGCCATATAACATTTGTCCCATTTCAGCCATACTTTCGCACTCCCCCCAAATAAGTGTTGTTACCTTATCTATAGCACTTATCTGTCACTAATGTCTAAATGTCAGGTGTTTTTAAAACTAGCATCAAAATAAAGGGTGTTTTTTTTAGACGTGTGGTTTTCAATCTGGCACTACTTTTTTCGGAGTTGGTCTTTTTGACAGTTGTCACTTGATTTATGCTCAGTTTGGTTTGCCATTTCGTCAAACGACCATCAAGCGCTTCGCACGTTCGGTGAATGGGCCCAAAACGAGATGGCCACCGATCCCGATTTTCACAAGAAAATTTTGTTCACCGATGAAGCTCACTTTTGGTTGAATGGGTACGTCAATAAGCAAAATTGTCGCATTTGGAGGGATGGTAATCCACAAGCCATTCTTCAGACGCCGTTACATCCTCAAAAAGTCACTGTTTGGTGTGCTATATGGGCAGAGGGAATCATTGGTCCATATTTCTTCAAAAATGAAGCCGGCCATAATGTTACAGTCAATGGGGAACGCTATAGAGCCATGATTATTGACTTTTTCGTGCCTGAATTGGAAGATGTTGATGTGGACGACCTTTGGTTCCAACAAGACGACGCTACATGCCATACAGCCAACGAAACAATCAATTTATTGAAGGAAACTTTTGGTCAGCGCATTATCTCGCGTCGTGGGCCTGTGGCGTGGCCTCCAAGATCGTGCGATTTAACACCGCTGGACTATTTTTTGTGGGGTTATGTGAAGTCGCTTGTCTACGCAGATAAGCCCGAGACGATTGACGCCTTGGAAGAGAATATTCGGCGGGTTATTGCTGACATACGGCCCCAATTGCTGCAAAAAGTGGTCGAAAATTGGGCCTCTCGGCTGGAATTTATTCGAGCCAGCCGCGGCGGCCACTTGCCCGAAATCATTTTTAAAACATAATGGCAAACCCTTATCTTTACAATAAAGCTAAACTCTTGGCCATAACATTAAATTATATGCGTTTTATTTCTTCTTGAAAACCACACGTCTAAAAAAAAAACACCCTTTAGTTCACGCTATTAGCCTAATCTCAATTGGGCATAAATAATATACACTTTGTGCTATGTGCCAAACAGATATGTGTCAAACATGGAAAACGCTAGTACTAAGATTTTTAACAAGAATTTTCATTCTTTTTCATTGGAGTGGGGAAACTTTTGGAGTTGTGGATGGTGGTGGGAGGAGGAGTGAGTGGTGGAGGGAGGGTTAAATTGTCTAGGGCTGTGATTGGAAATTGCGAGGGGTTTGGCACGCAACTGTTTGAGACTTAGTTTACTGACCCCAGGCCAATCTGCTTGAAATATGCAGCCAGTACTGAACTTGAAAGACTTTCATCAGATGCAGCTTCACCAGCATAAATCCATCGTTTTATTAAATTTAAATCAATTTTCATCGTAACCTATTCTACTTTCTATACAAAATGCACAAACGCAAGCATAATATTGATTTTGTACATTATTTGTTTCCTATCTCAACAAATTTCATGTTTTGCAATAAGTTCTATCATGGAAAACTATTCTTATTGTTAAATTATGTGAAAATTTTTATGAAAAGCTTAACACAACATATACAAAATAAGATTTTCCAATCGATATTTTAATATTCCACAAATACACACGTGTCAAAAGGTGAACCTCGTTCGTTAACCCATTAACACAGCTTATGTCGTAAACAACCTCTCTGTATACTCGGTATGAAATTTATTCATTCGAATCAGATTTCATTGTTTAATGAAATGCAGTGTAAAATTAAGGAAAATCTTTTCTTAAAATATCATCGGTTTATGTGTGAAATAGCTGAGAAGTGCTATTTTTAAGCGTCTGCTATGTACATGTGCAAATACGAAATCTTGAAATTTATTCTTATCAATTTGCTCAATTTAGTTTTATTTTTTTTTTTTAGATTTGTTTGTTGATTTATTTTTTACACATGCAGTGACATACGAGCTAATGTGTGTGTGAGATTTGATAACCAGATTAATTGATCGGTAGTAGGGAAATTAATTACAGAATTAAAAATCCATCAAAAATGCTGATGAGAAAAAATACAGCAAAACAAAAAAATGCGATCATTGCACGTGTTTTTCGTAAATAAAGTTACCAGTTGAACGCGTTCTTTGACCACATAATCAAATCAATGTAATGACCTTCTAATAGCATTACTAATTTATTGACTAATGTTGTTTTTTTTATTCTGTTCAAAATATTGGAAAACAAGCCTTATGTATAGTAGATTGTTTCCACATTATAAGTTATTTAATTCGATTTTGTATGTCTTTTGCATAGAAATGTTGAAAGAAAAACTTCTCCTCTTTTAAACCGTGAAAAAGATTTGCAATGTTTTTTTTTTCTTGCTAGACAAAAGCGTATAGAATAAAAACTTAATTCATTTTGATGGCGTTTTCTTTTCTTTTATACGATTTTCGCAAAATCAAAATCAATGTTTGTTAATGGATGAAAATTGATAAATAAATTGAAAACGTGAAGAGGTCATCGCTGAAACTGCAACAAAGTAAACACGTTAAAATATTTTTCAACATATTTTCCACTGATTTTATATTTTCAATATTTTTTCGTTTCACTTGGATTTTTGGTTGTTTTTTCCAACGTTTCTCATATCAGCTCAGTGGTTAAAACGTGTGATAAAATGCTAAGGCTATCAGGTATTTTATTTTAATATTCTTTTTTTTTTGTCAATGGATCTTCGATTTCATTCCGAATTCTTCGCTAATGATTTTTAAATTTTTGTTGCTATGATGATGAGTAGGCAGATGATGATTTTTTATTGAATTTAATTATTGCTTAGCATATCATGTTTTTAAATTGGTCTTTCAAATTAATTTTTTTATAAATACCTTTGATTGTTTTTGTAATGTCTTTTGTGGCAGAGAGTAGAGATCTGTATCCAGGGAGAGGGATTGTTTTTGTGGATTGGAAAAAAACTGGAACTAGATCATTTTTTATAGTCGCAAATTGAATAATTTAAAAAAAAAACTTTTTAAACATTTCTGATCCATATTAGCTAATCGATTCCTGCATAGATGATAGCATTAGCAGTTAATAAACTACAGACACATACTACAATAAATAGGTTGACCATTTTTGGTTGCGCGAGTCTAAAACAGATAACCAGTGATGAAAAAAGGGGGTTAGGAAGGGGAAACTTCTTCGCAAAAAATCGGAGGCCGGAGAAAAGTTATCTTACGCTCCCACTCTTTTCTAAAAAAGTCTACTTTTAGGAAGAAAAGACAAATTTCTCACGCTCTTTTTTATGCGATTTTTGGTTTGTTTTATTGTGCCGGTTTTCTAAGCGATCCCAATTTACTGCACAAAAACAGTGTTAGGTGTATCTCATAATCGAAAATTTTAAGATTAAATACGCCGCAGATGAATTTCTTGCGAAGAAAAATATGCTTGAGGCAGAAAACTTTTTGGTTTCAAGCCTAAACCAAATAATTTGGGATTAAAATTTTGTTTTCGGGATACCCGTAAGTAAAACATGCCTAAATCCGGGACTCTATCAGCTTAATCCGGGACGTTTGGCCACCTTAATAATGAACGATGTAAATCCACCAAGAATTTATTTTGACGTCTCTAAACTTAATTAAATGGCTATATTGACAGCCCGAAATCCATCTGATCCCTATTTTGACAACCCGAAACCGATACGATGTCTATTTTGACGCCGTTAAACATACCTGATATTTGGTATTTTGACCCCCTTTTAAAGCCCTTCAAAATTATGAGATTTTGAATTTTTTGACGTTGCCAAACCTACCGATTCTCCACTTTGACGCCTTTAAACCCACCGAGTCTTTTCTTTGACGGCGTTAAACCCAACTTCTGTCTATTTTGATGCATTTAAACCCAACCAATTCTGATTTCACAGCTCATTTAATGCGCATTTGAGCTCTTCAAATCCACTAAATGTCCTTCTTCACAGCTTTTTACCTATCCTGAATTTCGACGGCCATTAATTGACTAGATTTTCATATTCACGTCCCCAAAACCTATTTTATGCCTATTTAGACGCCATTTACCTGTCTAAAGAGGCTTCATACTTATCAAGTAGTAAACCAAATACCAAAGCAAGAGATTTTTTTTTTCAATAAATCCCAATAAAATAATAACAATAATTTAAGAAATTTTTCCGATTTAACAATTAAAAGGTAAACTCTTACAAAGCATTTAATTTTATTAAGAAACAACATCCCACTATTGATTCGATAATCTAATAATAAATGAATATTATCTGAAGTTATTGTTTTCGGTTTCATAAATGCCTGTATTACAACAAGTTAAATCTTTTTATTATCTAAACAATAATTTAAAATGATCAGAGAGTGTTAATTTAAGGCATGTTTTATTCCTAATTTATGCCTTGTATTTTTCATTGTATCGACTTATTTATCCCAACATCTTGACCATTAGTTATTGGCACACTCTAACGCCTTTCATTATTTCATTCGTGAACACCGAAAACTTGTTAAGAAACACGGCTATTATTCACTTGTCTTATCGAAAAGTATTTCCCTTGATCAAAGTAAGTACTAGAAACGATGGAAAATTTATCACTTCAGTTCAGAAAATCAAAATAAAAGACAAAAAAATAAAATAAATGAAAATAAGCAATTTTTTTTTGAAACAAAATGCCGACATCTTTTTAATGCCATTTCGATTAGGTATGGCTTCTGTTGGACAGAATTGGTAATCTGATATGCCGGACAAAAAAAAAATGACCGACAGTTGTCGATGCGAACAACAATAATCCTTCACGTTTTCACAAAGGTTTGACAGCAAAGGACAGCCATATCGAGAAAATATTGTCGAATCGATTGAATGAACAAATGATCGCAAAGACTTTTTAAAACTTAAGCTAAGCGAAGTCAAGCCAAGCTCAAGATGTCCATAAAGTTCAATCATCATGGTCGATGGTCGCCATTAATTTTTTTTCTTGTGCAAACTATCAAAGTAGGTATCAAAAATAATGTGAAACAATATTCTTTTCAAGCTGTTAGGTCAGTTAAACTCCGTACTATAGCAACGCTAGATGATCGTGAGTTCGATCTTGCAATGGTAAAAATTACGAGGCGGTGGTTCTGGGCTGGGATTGCAAGCGCGGTTTTGATGTTGGGTTAGCATTAAATTTATGCAAAACATGACTCCGTCTAGCAATGATGAAAAGTGAAACTGAATGACAGCTTATTACATTGTTGTTGGTGGGGAAGTAGCAGAGACATATTTTCTTATTGAGGCACTCTGCAGTGCTTGAAATGTCAAAACACCTTGACATTTGATGCTTTACTGCACTTTTGTTGCGCATTTATGTACAAAGACCTGAAGATTTTTGTAACAATTTGCACCAAATGTGATAATTGCGAGAATCCAAAATCGAATTTTCTTAGATAGGTTAACCGGAGGTGATCTGAGGTTTTCTATAATTATTATTTTGAGCTAGATTCAAGTTGGACTGATTAGCGATAAGGGGCTGTATATAAAGTACTTCCCATGTTTAAAATGGAGGTCTACCATAGTGTGACAACAACATTTAATTTAAAAAAAAAAACGAAAAACTTGACGATGGGGCAAGGGGCGGTCTCAAAACGCGAAAATTTGCGAATCGTATTTCATGGACCGTCCCAAGATCGTGTCCCAAGATCGCATTCAGTCAAGTTTGGTGGTCAAACTATTGGTGAACCCCCATGCATCATTTATGTCAACCGTGACGTTAGCAGTTGACATAATATGTCATGATCACAGTTAATGTTCCTCGTGGTGTTAGAGCTAGACTATACGATGAACTTGAATGCAGCTTGGGCAATACAAAAATCTTATCATACTAATATATAAAAATGAGTTGGTGTCTGTCTGTCTGTCTGTTTGTTCCTCTTTCACGCAAAAACGGCTGAACCGATTGACTTGAAATTTGGCATGAGTGTCTGTGGTAGTTCTGGTTCCAACATAGTCATACGGAAAAGTAGTGCGGGGGGTGGGGGTAGTAAGTGGAGGGGGTAAAGTGATCTCGAAACTTAGCTCTTCCTCTATGTTACCGTTTCGCGGGGAAACTACCGAGCCGATTGGCCTGAAGTTTAACTCCAACATAGACCACAAAAAAAAAAAAAAATTGAAAAAACTTAACTCGGCAACGACGGGTATGCAAGCTAGTATTTTACTATGACAATGACTACATTTTATAGGTGTTAGAGCTCTAATTTATAACTGTGAGTTCTAAATTACAAATAGTGTTAGAGCAAAAAAAAAATTAAAAGTTTTTATCCTCGCAATATAATTCGCATATCGGAAAATTTCTTATATTTAAGTGTAAATAGAGGTGGTCCATAAAATATGTCACGCTAAGTTTCATCGTTTCGAACCCCTCTCATATATTTTCACCAGTTTTTATATGTAAAATTAATATTCCCGTTACAATATCGCAGAGCCCTCCTTCCCCTCTTTATAAATTTAATTTTTTTCCGATTTTCGCATATTTTTTTTGAACCGGATAAGTCCTCTTTCGACCAATTTTTGCACTTCAAACATTTTTACAGCTCTGTATCGCCAATTTTAACAAATGTAAATTCTACAATGGTGCTCTGCATGCATTCGTTGGTGATAAATTCATTGGTATGTAGTTATGACAAGGATTTCTATAACTGCAAAGTCTCGTTAGTTTACCAGAGATCACCTTCAGACTCGTATTCAAAGTTGTGTACTTTACAAAGTTGTAAACTTACCACCAGCGATGGGTCACACTGATTGGCATTGGGTTCATTCCATCGTTAGCATTACTTAAGTTGTAATATGAAAAATATAAGATCATAAAAGATATGGTGGCGATGAAAACCTTTAGATGTTCGACCTTTTAATAATAAATTATAGTGAAACGCAATCATTTTTGTTTTTGAAAATAACAAATTTATAGCCATGTTGGAATTTCAATGCGGAACCATAGTTTTAACATCCATAAGTTTAATTTATTTACAAATCGATAAACTTTTTAAAGGCTGGAAGTTGTTTGATTCCTCACAGGCGGATTTGAAATCGTGATGTTTGAATGTCACTTTCTTCAATTTGTGGTTAAATAACGCAATATTTTCTTAGAAAAATTTTGATTTTACAGGAAATCAGCTTAGAAATTCCAAATTTGTAACTTTGTGTCACTAAAATATAACAAAAATTTATATTTTTACATTAAAATTTGATTGGAAATTGTAAAGGGCTGTCTATAAAATACGTCACGTTTAGTTTAGATTTTTTGGACCTCCGCTCGCGTCACATTTTTGGCGAATTTTCGCAAACAGTTCCGTCACACTCTCGCATATCGCTTTCTCAGACCCTTCTCTTCCACGACTTCTCAATCCCTTAAAATTTAAACGCATTTTACGGGCAGACATGAATGTGAGTTGTTTCTTAAATACGGTTATGAAAGTAAAAAGTATATCCTTTATTTGTTCTACTAAAATTAAGCAAATAAAACTCTACCGGTGTAGATTGTAAAAAATGTTACTAAAATTTTATTTTCAGTGGTTCACTACTCCCTCACATTATTTTCTTTCATTGCAATTGTAAATACACGCCTAGATTCGTTCTTCCTTTTTTGGAAACATTTTGATTAAACACTGACAATACTGCAGGTGGTTCGTCTATTAAAATCCATCAAGTGGAATTAAATTGTCGCGTTTTTTCTGTCCACATTCAACCATATGACATCCAATTTCCATACATCCTCGTACACGAAATCGATATTAGACAGTATTCTGGCGACGCCTTCCTTTTCCAGTCATTTTCATCGCGTTGTCACTTCCATTCATCCTTGGATGGCTCTTGTTTGTCACCTGCCCCAACTCTCATGTCGAACTTCCAGAGATAATAGGGAGCAGGACTTGTAAGAACTTTCAGCAGAGTCGCGCGAGTTACATCCGGTAATTCACCCAACTTAAAGACAAAACATTCACCGTCAGCTAAAAATGATTGGGAAGAGATTATCGAAGAATTTAATGTAAAATTATAAGAAAAACACGTAGGAGTTTTTCTTATAATTCAATACTCGATAAGAAATTTAAATGCATGAATTGCACTTATACAAAGTATAAGTGAGATAAAGAAACGAATGCATTTTGTAGATATTAAGAATTGAATTCAGTGCAGTTGATTCGGGATCCCTCTAAAGAGTGGATGCATTTAACCGAACAATAATATCTTAAGATATTTGCCAAAGTAATAATAAAGAAATTTTAAATAAAAAGTGATTTTTTTTATTCCGAAGAATAACAAAAAAGTTAATTGGCGCAGTTGGTAGGATTTCCCTCCAAAGAAAGGAAATCCAGTGATCGAATAACGTAACTAAATATTAAAAGAAAAAGTTATAAAACAAAAGGAAATCCAGTGATCGAATAACGTAACTAAATATTAAAAGAAAAAAAAAAGTTATAAAACAAAAGTGAATCCAGTGATCGAATAACGTAACTAAATGTTAAAAGAAAAAGTTATAAAACAAAAGTGAATCCAGTGATCGAATAACGTAACTAAATATTAAAAGACAAAGTTATAGTATAAAAGTGAGTTCAGTGAAATTCTAAATAACAAGTAATTAATCAAAATGGCAAATCCAGAACAACAAATTGAGGTCCTGAGACAGGCCCTTCAACAACAGCAAGAGCAGATGAATCAGTTACGGCAATTACTTGCTGTGCATCAACAAGTACCACAACCGAATTTATTTCAATTAACACCGGAACAAGTGCTGAGTCATTACCGAAGATTAAAACCGTTCAACGGCACCGAGGAATTTACATTAACCGAATTCATCAAATCCATAGAAGGCGCAGCAGCACTATGCATCAACAATCAGGAACTTCTAAACTACGCAATGCAGATTGTCATCAACGAAAAAATACAAGGCGAACCGAAACGATGTATCCAGCGACTAGGAGAAAACGCAACATGGGAAATCATCAAAAGTGAACTCAAGTTACACTTTAGGCCGAGGAAAGATTATGCAGAGTTAATTAATGAATGTAGAGGTATTAAGGTATGTAGTTTAAGAGATTTATTTGATATATTAAAATCTGTAAATTACCAATTAAATGAGCTATATGAATTTGATGATACAAGACCAATTAATTATTCTCCTGTTAACAACGATAAGTATCTCGTTGGTATTCTGTTAGAAAAAATGGATAATTTAGTTAGAGGACATGTTCCAATTGACGCAACACTAATAGAAATTTATAATAGATTTTCTCAATTAAAATTGTTAGATGACGAAAGAGCCATAGACCACCGTCACAAAAAAGGGTTTAAAACTCCACACAATTCGTCACATCGATTTGAACAGAAAAATGTACAGAATAATAATAAAAGACAAGATAACAATTTAGGACCTTTCAGACAGAATAACACATATACGAGTGACAGACAAAACAATTATAATAATAACATGAACAACGGTCATATTCGTAATAATAACAATCCCAATAATTCTGGAAATTTCAGACAACAGAATAACAATTACAATAATAATATGAACAACGGTCATACTCGTAATAATAATTCTGGCCAGTTCAGACGCCCTAATTACAATAACAATTACTCCAGACAATTCAATTCAAACAATAGACCGATGAATGTCCCGGAACCGATGGAAATAGGAAATATTGAACAAGGCCAAAATTTTTCAAACGAGCCTCGACCTATACACTACCAATAGCAGTATTAACAATCAATGATCACAAAATAAGATGTTTAGTAGATACAGGCGCTAGCATCAGTATTATGAAGCCAAATATTTTAATCGGTTATCCTCAAGAAAAGTTAAATCAACCCATATACTACTCCACGATTAATGGTAAAAATGAAATAAAGTACGAAATTATTACCCCAATACCGAAAGAATTCAAAATGTCAGGCACAATATCTTGGAAAGTAATAGATTTAACTGGTCGCGATTACGACGCAATTATAGGACAAAATCTTTTAACTCCGTTAAAAGTTAAAATCGACTTAGAAGAAAAATATATGCAAGTAAGAGATAACAAAATTATGTTTGAAAATAATAATTATCCATTCGATTTAAATAAAATATGCACGTTAGAAACCGTTGAAAATAAAATAATTAATAAACTAAGTCTCAGTCATTTAAATAACGAAGAAAAGAAAATGTTAACTGGCCTATTAAAATCATATAATGATTTATTTTTTCATGATGGTGACATTCTTACGTCCACTCATGAGATAAGACATGAAATAATTACCACTACTAGTAACCCAATATATTCAAAAATTTATAGGTATCCTCAGGCCCACGAAAATGAGATAAGTAGGCAAATAAATGAAATGTTAGACACAGGAATTATAAAAGAAAGCAACTCCCCATATAACAGTCCCTTGTGGGTAGTCCCCAAGAAACTGGACAATTCTAAAAAGCAAAAATGGCGAATTGTTATAGATTATCGTAAATTAAACGAAGTCACTGTAAATGATAAATTTCCAATACCAAATATAGATGGTATACTCGACAAATTAGGGAAAGCTCAGTATTTCACAACTTTAGATTTAGCAAAAGGGTTTCACCAAATCCTAGTAAATGACGAAGACAGAAAGAAAACAGCCTTTTCAACACCCTACGGTCATTATGAATATATCAGAATGCCGTTTGGTTTAAAAAATGCTCCAGCGACATTTCAGAGACTAATGAATTCCGTCCTTCGAGAATTTATTAACAAAATATGCGTCGTCTATTTAGACGATATCTTAATCTTTAGTACGTCCTTAGATGAACATATCGTTAACATAAAGAAAATATTCAATAAGCTAAGAGAATCCGGCTTAAAAATACAGATAGATAAGTGTAATTTTTTATCTAAAGAAACACAGTATTTGGGACACATTCTAACTCCCAAAGGCGTGAAACCTAATCCAGGAAAAGTAGAAATAATTCAAAATTTAAAATTACCAACAACTCAAAAACAAATAAATTCATTCCTAGGTATAACCGGCTATTACCGTAAGTTCATAAAGGATTACGCTAAGGTAGCACACCCCATAACCAAATATTTAAAAAAGAATATGAAAATTAACTTTAACGACCCAAATTACATCTCAGCATTCGAAAAATTGAAAGAACTAATAACTAATTACCCGGTTCTGAAATACCCTGATTATAATAAGAAGTTTAAGTTAGTAACAGACGCAAGTAACTTCGCTATAGGTGCTGTCCTAACACAAGATGGACATCCAATATACTATGCATCAAGAACCCTTAATGACCACGAAAGGAATTACTCTACAATTGAGAAAGAGCTATTAGCCATCGTGTGGAGTACAAAATATTTTAGACCCTTCCTATACGGTAGAGAATTTGATTTACAAACTGACCATCAACCCATAAAGTGGTTGCACGCGAAATATTCTGGTAAAAATATTAACCCACGCCTTCAAAGGTGGTTAATTCAACTAGGGGAATACAATATAAATATAGATTATATTAAAGGAAAAGACAACAAAGTTGCTGATTTCCTAAGTAGAATAAATAAAGATACGTATGAAATAAACAACATACGGTCAACGCAACAAAGAAAAGAAATTAGTACCGAAAATTTGGGCACTAATTGCAACATATTAGACATTGAAAATTTGAGTGTCGATCTAAACAATATGTTTGTAAACAATCTTGAAAGCTCAAGTAGCGATGATTCAGATCATGAATCAATTGAAGTACAAACAACTCATTCTCAAGAAGAGAACTTGTACGATCATATTCCCATTTTGGAAACTATAGTAAATAGATTTAAAACTCAAATAATACTGTTAGAAAACAAAGATAAAGAATATGAAAGAATTTTCAATAACCGTAGAATTTATATAGAACAAAAAGATCTAGATGAGAATTTTGCCTCTGATATTTTAAGAAGGTATATTACTAAAGGTAAAATAGGAATATATTCTGAATTAAACGATCACGAATATAATAAATTACAAATGAAAATAATTGAGATCTTTCCGTCTAGTAGAAATATCAAATTTGTCAAATGTAGTTATTTTGCAACAGACATATTAGAGGAAGAAAATGTTGTTAGACAAATATCTAGATACCATACGAATGAAGTAGGTCATACTGGAATAGACTCAACTTATGGAGGTCTAAAGAAAATTATATATCATCCCAATTTAAAAACAACAGTCCAAGTGTGTATAAATAACTGTGACTATTGCACAGGAGCAAAATATGACAGAAATCCAATTAAACCGCAATTTAAATTCACCGAAACCCCCAAAAAGATCAATGAAATAATTCATGTCGATGTTTATACAAACAGTAAACATTCGTTCATCAATTTTATAGACAAATTCTCAAAACACGCAATCAGCTTCTATCTTGAAGATAGAAACAGCTTGACTTTGGTGGAGAAATTAAGACAGTTCATATCAATAAAAGGGAAAATGGAAAAACTAGTTTTTGATAACGAATTTAATTGTAACAATATAAAGCAATTCTGTTCTGAAGAAAACATAAATTACCATATAACTAAACCAAACAGTCACACAGGGAACGCAGATATAGAACGACTGAATAATACCATTTCTGAAAAAATTAGAGTTCTAAATTTAGTTCAAAAATTCCCAATTCGTATTCAAATGTTGAGAGCAATTGAATTTTACAATAAATCATATCATTCAACGATTAAGGCTACTCCATTAGAAGTACAAGAAGGAAAAATTGATAATCATAACATTATAGAGAGATTAGATGAGAGTAAAAGAAAAATGCTTTCAAAACGAAATACAAATCGCGAAAATTATATAGAAACTAGAGAAACGGGTTTTATAAAAAATTACAAAAGTCTACGTCACAAAGAAGAACCTAAATTTAGAAAACAACCTCTCGAAAACGTACATATTTCTAATGTTAAACGACCTTTGAAATTTACAGACCAAACTTCTAACAATGTTGACGCTCATGACAATATTACTGACGATGATAACACCCACTCATCAGATGATGACGATTCAGAAAGTTAATTCAGATATAGGATATGTAGAGATAAGTGTAGGTGAAGTTGATATAGTAAATAAATTTGATATAATTATACATGTTATAAACCCCGATGAAATATTAAAAATAATAAATGACTTAGAATCTTCATTCAAATTGTTAAATTTAATAAATCAGCAAAACTTCGTTTGGACAGAAATAGATAATATCAAAAATAAGATAAGAACAATAGTACCACATAGAAGTAAGAGAGGCCTTATTAACTTTGGCGGTAAGATAATGAATTGGCTATACGGTACTATGGATAATGATGATAGAGAAAATATAGAAAAACACTTTTCAGTAATTGATGGAAATAATCACGAAATTATCAAAGACGTTAATCAACAGATTCGAATTAATACTAATTTTAATAAAACTTTTATTCAATTAAAAAACATAATAATGTCAGATCGAATTAAAATACAAGAAAAGCTTAAAAATTTAAATGAAACAAACCGACGAATATTAACAGAAGGAATTTTTCTTGAGCAATTGTTTAAATTAAATATTATTAAAAGTAGAGTAGAACATATTCAAAATAACATAGCTTCAGCTAGAATAGGTATTTTACACCCTGATGCTTTAACCAAAGAAGAAATTATCGAATACGACATTGATTTTAAAAAACTATTAAATATCAGATTAGCTGTAGCCAAATTTAGAGATAATGAAATCGTATTTGCAATTAAAATACCATCGATGACTATAAAGGCGAATAAAAGGCTAATAATACCCGTCCCAAATTCATATAGTAAACAAGTTGATTCTGATTTAGAATATGTAATAAAAATTAAAAACAAAACCTATTTTTATGAAGATAATAAAACCTTAAATGAGTTAAAATTAAGTAAAAATTGTATAGTTCAGAAGAATTGTAAACTAATAATAAAAAAGGAAGAAGAACATATAAATCTAGATGATAATATGTTGATTTTAAACAATATGAGAAATAAAACATTAAAATCCAATTGTGATTCAAGAAAAATTAAACTTGATGGCAATTATATTATTAACTTTAATAATTGTACTTTATATATTAACAATGAAATATATAGTAATACGATTTATGAATTTAAGGAAAAATTTGTAATCAATCCAATTGAAAGTTTTAATATAAGCAATAATCAATTAACATTCGAAGAAATTGCACTGAACTTAGAGAAAAATATTCAGGAAATTCGGGAATTAAAATATCACAAAAAAATCAATTACGGCTTGGGAAGCTTTACAATGCTAATAATAATTCTAATTATTGTGTTATTAGTATATTTTTATCTGAAGCATAAGAAACCCGAAATAAAAATTATAAACAAGATTCAGGAGAATCCAGATACTAAGGTGGGAGGAGTTACATCCGGTAATTCACCCAACTTAAAGACAAAACATTCACCGTCAGCTAAAAATGATTGGGAAGAGATTATCGAAGAATTTAATGTAAAATTATAAGAAAAACACGTAGGAGTTTTTCTTATAATTCAATACTCGATAAGAAATTTAAATGCATGAATTGCACTTATACAAAGTATAAGTGAGATAAAGAAACGAATGCATTTTGTAGATATTAAGAATTGAATTCAGTGCAGTTGATTCGGGATCCCTCTAAAGAGTGGATGCATTTAACCGAACAATAATATCTTAAGATATTTGCCAAAGTAATAATAAAGAAATTTTAAATAAAAAGTGATTTTTTTTATTCCGAAGAATAACAAAAAAGTTAATTCGCGCGAGTGACCTCGTTAAGATTTTCATATGGGAAGAACAAATAGAGGCGGTTTCCAAGGCAACCATCCACAGTCTCGGAAAATTACTTCCGTGCAGCGACATTTTCTCATTTTCCGCTGCCATATGTCACCGACGATTTAAATGCTCGCCCCAGGAATCTCGAATTTTCCATGAAATTCTCGAACATCGGCGGAAATTTGAAGATGTTTTGCCGTCGTGTCGCAACAGATTTTTTTTTTTCGAGAAGTTTACAAACATGAAAACAGGGAAATTCGTAATGCTTGGTTGATTCGTTTAGGACGCTCACATGGCTTCGTTGGGATTCATCCAGAAGGTTAACGAATGACCCTTTTTTCCACTCGATTCGATCCAAGAGCCATCAGGCATTCAGTGGGCAGCGGGACTAAATAGTCGAACCGGGATTGAAGGATATACAGCCAGGATATCGCTCTCTGGAATACGATGTTGTGTGGGGTGCGCAAGAACTCAGAAACCATGAATGAATGACGTCATCGAAGTAACGGCTGGCTTCCATTTGTGACGTCACTGGTTTAGGAGACATGTATATATTTTCCGCATTGGATCGAAGTGAAAGAAAGATTAGATTATAAATCTGCGCCAGTGACGTCATCCAATACGAACCACTCCACTAAAATGTACTCATTTTACATAGAATATCAAGTTCTGTTGCTTCTTGTATGCGCATTGAAAGTAAGTTGTAGTAATGTCGGAGCCAGTGCCATCCCAACCCCTATTTGTACATTTAAGCGGTGGGAGGATGGCGACTGTTGGCGACCTATTGATTTTTTACTGGCAACACTTGTTACGCTTCGAATACTTGGGCAGATTGGGGTTGTTTTTTTTCGTCCTTCAAATTAAACGGAGCGAGAGACGTGGTTTTCACTTAATTATCTGAAAACAAAAGAAAATTTCGTAAAGTTTTCAATGGAATTTTGTAAATAAAAAAGTTTTTTAATAATCTAAAAGGTCTTTTAGCTGGAGACAAATCCGAGATGACTTTTTTTTCCTTCTTTGATTTATTTTAACTGACTAAAGTGTGTTTACTTCTTGTCCAATTAGAAAATTTTATTAGACAATAGTAGTGTTTTTTCGTAGGTAGATAAATAATGTCAACTCATTAGAATTCAAAAAATGTACGTTCACAATTTGATTTTTCAAATATTTACGAATGAGGGAGAATTAATTTATCCTAATTTGTTAAAATGTTTAATTTTTGTTGCGTGCTATTGGGTTCGGCATACGAAAGTCTTTTTTTTTTGGTTCTTAGGTGTGGGGAGATTAAACTGCTTTAAAATGTATCAAATTTTCAAATTTCAAAAAATATAAATAACTAGAATTTTACCCGGCTTCGCCAGGCTAAAATCGTGAATAGAACTAAAACTAGGAAAACAAAAATCAGGTTGTTCTGAATTAGATAGCCTAGAGAGTCTGTACTTTTCTTTAGTTTTTTTCTTATCGGAAATGGTTTTCCAGAATTAACCAAAAGACAATAAACTCCAGCATTCATTCGGTTTCATTTTACCCCATCTCCTTGCTCCCCCATGACTCGGGCTACTTTCCAATAGGCCTATGTTAAAACCAGGCCTACAGCGAACATCCATGCCAAATTGCAGGTCAATCGGTTCAGCTGTTTTTAAACGAAAATGGAACAGACAAACATACAGACACCAACTCAATTTTATATGAGTACTAGCTTGCATACCCGTCGTTGCCGGGTCAAGTTTTTTCAATTTTTTTTTGATAGTCTATGTTGGAGCTAAATTTCAGGGCAATCGGCTCGGTAGTTTTCCCGCGAAAGGGTAACATAGAGGAAAGCTAAGTTTCGAGGACACTTTACCCCCTTACTCCCCCTACCCCCGCGCTACTTTTCCGTATGCCTATGTTGGAACCAGAACTACCACAGACACTCATGCCAAATTTCAAGTCAATCGGTTCAGCCGTTTTTACGTGAAAGAGGAACAGACAGACAGACACCAACTTTTTTTTATATATTAGTATAATTAGTATAATTAATGTGGGCTAATCACGTTCTTTCTTGATATATGACACCGGTTCAGAACAAATTTATGTCAAAGTTCCTTCAACGATCTAAAGCCAAACGCGCACTGCGATGGTAAGCATGTGGAGTGGCAACTTGAGTTTTTGAAATGATAACGTCTTTTAATGGACAATCCCTTGATAATTTTAAGAGTATTCATTGATTTTTTAGCCAAATTCGACACGGTTTTGGCCGAAAAAACAGCAAATTTTCATTAAATTTGATTCAATTTTTTAACCTTTCGTACCCAGTATTGAATAAATGCTAAAATATGAAAGATTTGTAAAATTCGTACCCGGATTAAATGCATATATCCTTCAGAGTTTGGCAAAGTATGATTGATCACTTTTCCAAATCCGTCTACAAAAAGTCCATCAAAAATGTGGAATTTTTTTTAATACATTTTACGCCAATGATATTATTTACCGCTAAAGCCCAGTTAAAAATAGAATTCTCCCTTGTATCAATATCAAGAAGATACACTTATTTTTCCCTATTATCCGCCCACAAAAGCCTTTGGCAAGTCAATGACATAAAGAAAGTCAGGCGGGAAAAGATAAAAAAAAGGTATTTTTTTCATAGTAAATCCGAAAGTATGATTCGTTATTTGGTTTAATATTGTCCAATTTTATGCGATAGTAAAAATTTTCCCTTGGCTTTTTTCCAGTTTGTGGGAAGGGAAGAACGAGGCGCCTTAAAAGGGGTAAAAGTTTTTTTGCCTGCGGGATCTATGATGGTATTTCAGTTCCGTACACACATTTGTGCTATTTTTAGTTCTCTCAAGGGTTCAATTCTTTTATTTTTATCTGTGATTCTGGCTCAAGGAGTGAAAAAGGAAACGAGAGAAAATCAAAAATAGAAATGCGCAAATTTCCCTTCCAGGAGGAGGGGGTGTCTGTTTTTTTTTGCTATTTTTATTCACGACGGCCATAATTTGAGAAGATTAAATGCTGTGCCATTGAACGCCAATAGATCATCGATTATCCTTGCAAGTGGGAAATCGGAAAAAATCTGAATAGTGAAAAATGTTTTTTTTTCTCTTTCTTTTTTTTGAAATTGAATACTTGGGAATTTCTATGCCTAAATGTACAATCGATGAATGGTGTTTGATTGTTTGTCTGTATGTTATTAGCTCACATGTCCCTAAACAGAATACGTAAGCGATTGATTTTTGCTTTTCATTAAGTGAAATTATGTTGTACGCGTTGTTTTATGTTACATTCAATGACGGCAGAGATAACAGGCTTATATTAGTTGCAGTTGTATTAGAAGCCCTAGTAAACACGTAGGCGATGGAAATATATTCCTGAAATCTTTTATTTTCCATATAGGAGAAAAAACTTATCGACGTATCTGCCTAAATTAGTTGCCATCTCGTTACACTCTAAAATAATTGGTTTTTTTTAATTAGTTGTGATTTATTCCCTCATTTATGGTAGACATCGGTCTGTATTTAAACTATGGTCCGGGGATCGGTTTTTACCGTTACATTTTCGTACCAGCGAAAGGATAATTCGTATATAGAGTTAAAATTTGACAAGCGCAAAGCCACGGTTCCTTAGAGGTCCTGTTGAATTTCGTCTTTGTTGTATGGAATTCCATTATTCCGCGAACAACAAAACATTGGAACAACTTATGGTCTTTCAATAAAATATATCTTTGCAGTGTTATTTGGGACGATGGAGATGGCGGAATATATTTCATCCCGACATAAGTCAACCGTCAACGTCACAGTTGACATAAATGCTGCTATGTTGCCCAAGCATATGGGTTTTATTAAAATCTGGCCTGAAAAATACTTTCTGCTTCTCGTCCCTTTAAAATTCAGCAAATCCTATCAATGAGTTCTATCAAAAACGAGTAAAAATAGTTAATCTCGAAATAAGTCCCATAAAATTATGAATTGTGAAATCAATTGTGAATTTCTTAGAGTGTGAAATCGATTTTTTCCTCGGATTGAGGTTTTCTTGTCTGTTCACAGGAATTTTTTCATTCATAGTGCGTGTCACATAAGCCAGCTTTCTCAATGTCTCGGTATCAAAGGGTTATGCAGATAATAATGATCACTGAAATCCCCGGGGAAAACTTACCTACACGATATATATGGATATATGTTTGTATGCGACGCGGCAGCGTAACCTTACACCTTAGCCAAGATACAAAGTGACAAATGATGAGCGGAAGAGACAGAGGGGGTGGTTGGAAAAGTTTTGATGTTGGAAATGTTTCAGGATGTCCCGGAAAAATATCCTTAATCACACAGCAGGATGACGTACGCTGTTGGATGTTGTTTTCTTTATTATTTCTATTTTACAATTCTTTGCAGTGTTATTCTGTTTCCTCATGTCTTGCCTGCTGCGAAATGCTGAAAGGACATTCTAGGAAAGGGGAAATTTTCTGCATGCGACCGACTAGTTTTTTTGTTTCCTTTTTCGATATAATTTTGCATTTATGACAGTTTCAAATGATGGTAAATATCAATGTTTATCTGGAGACTCGACTACATGCTCATGTTTGATACCCTGTACGGATTTAGTATGCCTTAATTTGATGACAGTCGGCTGACGTCATTGCGATGAGCAAATGCGTGGGCGGCCGTGTTTTATTTTCAGTCAATGAATCTGTTTTTAGCAACACCGCCGGGATCCGGGGTCGAATGGGGTCGGTCCTGTTAGTGGTTATCCAGTCCTGTTTTTTAGTATTTCAAACTGGTTCAAAGTATTGGGAATACAGACACAAAAAAGCTTTAGTCGACCTGGTCTTAAGGATTCGAAATCCTTGAATTGTGTTAGTATTCATCAGTAAGCTTTCTATTTTACTCGCCCACGCCAATCAAAAGATATCTTCCCGTTTTTTTTGTTGCTTAGAAATTCAACAAATGCGACGCTTTTACTTAACCGGCAAGGCCACCCTTCAGGCAGAATTTTCCCTCTAACCCGACCTTGGATACGATCAAAAACACCACCCTAACTAATACTTGGTTGGGAATTTCCACTTGCACGTGTATTGGTGATATCTACGCAGTAAATTCTTCCGGGACACCCCAAGGACAGATTGGGGTAGTTTCAGACATGCGCCCTGATGTCGGCTTCTTTACCGGCAACTGGGGGGCTACAAAAACATAAAACTGTTGCGTGGGTGCTACAAATACCAAAAAGACTCTCCTTCAAAGTGTTTATTTTACGATTTTTTTCATATTATTTTGTTTTTTGCAATTTCTTATCGTTTGCTGCATGAGCTCTTTCAAAAAAGAGTGAAAAACCTTCAGTTGCGACTTTTGTATTTTTCTCAATTTTTCCAAAGGTTTTTCTACTAATTTTTTCTTTGCTTTTATTTATTTTGGCTCCCTTTTGTTGTTGATGTTGTTTTTGTTATAATAGTTTCCCTTTTCTTATATTCATTTCTCGAACCGAATTGCGTAGTCTTGGTTGGGTTTTGCCCCCCCCCCCCCCCCCCCCCCCCACTCCCTCTCTGCCATGCATTCGATTAGTGTTTTTGATGGTGGCAACTGAAAATACGGCGCCATTCACAGCTTTTTCGTGTTCCCAGATGAATAATTTCCGTATTTTCACAGTTCCATAAACCCATTTTACCATCCCTAATTTTCTTTATACGATTTACCATCACTTACCCCCAAATCAGCTGCCGATTATAGCAAATTTATTGGTATCTCCCATTCGAAGAATTTTCCAGTGAAAGTTTTTTTTTTTTTAAAAATGGAACGATGACAACCTTGTCGAAGGACATTTTACGATATAGACATCACTTGTATCAGTCGTCGGCTTCTCACCATCCTTTATTCTATACACACTTTCTCAGTTCGTCCTCAATTTCTAGTTAGGTTTTTGATTAAGATTAAGATAGACATAATTCGAGATGTAATTTGATTATTTTTATGGATCTTTTGGTACTGAGTTTTTCACATTTTCCACGGTCTCTACCTTCAAACTGTTTTCCCGTTTGAGGTTTGTGTGTAGCCAATTTTCTTGTTTATAGACATTTTGAACAACGAACAATAACAAAATTTTACCGAGTTATGATGGACGAGGAATTAACCATTGTAGAATCATAATTTCTGAGATTTTCAAAACTTCATTAAAATCTTGGCTCCTTGAAGAGAAAAATTAATTAAGCGGAAACTTTTAAGTATTTTTATTTTTCATATATAATAACTTTATAAGAATCCATTTTCGCTATTAGTTTATGGGTAAGCAATTGAGATGAGGAAATTTCTTATTAAAAGACATGTCTGTATTCGATTTAACCTTGTCCTGGATAAACTGGGTGTAATTAATTCTTGCCGTCAATCTGATTGATTATGATAAATAAGATGTAATGAAATTCTACTTGGAACGGTATAGGTATTCTCAATTCTGACAGATATTTTTCCTGATACCTGACTTTAATTTTTTTCCCGAAAGTTTCCTTAATCAGCTTAAAAGTTCCAATCATTAAAAGTTTAATATTTTAGAATAATTAGATTTGGAAAAAGTAATTAAAATTATTGGCATATAAAAATGTATTCTTTTAAGCAAAAAATTTCTTAAAGGCAAAGAAAAGGTATATAATTTTTTGAAGGAAATTGTGTATTAACCATTTTGGGCACTTCAAACAAATCTCGATGGAAATTTAAATGGCGGTCATGCGAATGAATTTTTCCAAAACTTTGCTTCTATATTTAAGAGCTCACTCCAGAGTTTAGTTGAGATCGGTTCAGGGGTTATTATCAGTTTAGGACTTCGTTAGTGATGGGTTATTGCAAAACCTTAAAAATAATGCAATTCCTTCACGGCTCGTAATTTTTATAAAATTGTGGGCACAAGCAGCAGTTATGAAATTGTTATGAAATCTCAATGAAAGTGGTCCGATCTTATCTTGGGATGTAGAGGCTGTCTAAAAAAAACTTACATATTTAGGTGGAGAGATGAACTCTGCGGTATAAAAACCTTAGCCGAAAACCACCCCATTTAAAAACACATGCTTGAGCTTTCGTTATACCGAAAGCAACGAAACTTTGAAACAACTTATCAACAAAGCAAAAACTCTGAAAGAAACACACAACTGCTTTTTATCATTTCACGACCTACACTCAGAAAAAAACAGAGGTTTCTGTAAGCCAGCTAGCGGTCAGAGTTAACCTATCTAAGGTCAACTCGTGCAGCTCCAAATGCCCTACTTCACCTGCTGGTGGCTTAATTTCAGAATTTCTCCGACCACAGGTCAACTCAGTTTTACTTGCCCACATGCAGGCGAACGCGCGCCTGCCCGAGGCCAATTACGCCGTATGTAGGTCGTCGAGTTAGCCTCCATTTTTCTGAGTGTATGCGTTGGCAATAAAGGTGGTTTTTTTTTACAAATAACGGGTTCTAGTAAATTATTATCAAATTCCTTTTAATTTTAATTTGAAACAAAACTATGCAACTACTTTTTAATCATAGACAAAACTTCCCATTATTTAATGACTAAGACCACAGTATTCTCTGGTGTTATTATAAAATAGTTAAAATATAACAGATGATTACGGTGTTGAAGTGAAGTAGAACTCATTAATCTTCAATTTAAATAATAAAGATGTTTCTGTAGAACATTCTCTCTCTGGTGCTTATTGTATTTAAATGTTGCTCTTTGAGTATATTCAAAAAGACAAATTACTGATCTTAAATTTCCATTTTACCAATAAAGGATTCAAGGATTCCTTTGAGCTTCCCTAAGACTTTCAACCCCTTTATCATGTCTTTACTATGCCATACACCCACTACTCGAAACGATACTGAAATACGCATAGATTTTGGGACCAGTTCGTTGTTAAATATCTATGGTACACGTGCGACAGCCAAAAGGCGACCTTTGAAGCATATCGGGATACCTCATCACTAAAAATATTTTACCCTTTTATTTGATCCTACCACAAATTTCCGTTCTATCATGTTTCTTAATATTGGAAGACAGCCTATATTATACTGCCGGTAAATGCAAACATTATACGAATAGCGTCGACACAACAAGAACCTAAACCATAAATAAATAAATGATAATTTAGGGCATGAAAATAAATACAAGCAAAATAGAAAATTCTGGAATACTTCGGACCTACTTACAAAAATATGTAAAAATATTCGTTGCAAAAAAAAAATCAGAATTCTGCAATTATTTGGCAAGGAAACGCGTATCTCTAAATAGAACATTTTCAACGTATTAAAAATTAACTTGAAAATTAATCTAGTCGGGAAATCGGCCCTGAGACTACACGAAATCATGGATTTCGAAGAATTTTTCTTTGAATTGCTTTATCCTTTCGATATACAAGTACAAGAAAACAAAAATTCTGCCTTCGCCCCCCTAATCTGTTTTGATGTGAACATGCGAAGAGCTGAGCTCCCACCGAAAATCTTCTTAAAACTTTTCACAAATTGGATTTTTCGGTTGAGCTTAGCGCCACGCCACAAAGGACAATTATTGCTATTAGAAACTTAATCCTAAGGACCTTGAGGACTCTGCCAGTTAACGTACAGGAATTAAACAAAAGGTCATACTGCTTACAGTATTAAAGAGTCAATAATAATGATATACATTTAATTTAATTACTGTCATTATCATGGCTGTTGTATAAATTTTACGTCGTGGATCAATCCTGCTTGGAATTTATGAATCAGACGGAATCTTCAGGTGGGCAGGAATATTTGACAAAGCGTTAAATTCGTAATATTTCAGAGAGTAAAAGCAGTAAAGTTAGACGTGTCGGTGTCACTTTCTGAAAATTCGGTACACTTTTCCCACGCCTTCGACGTTGTAAGAATTTTTTTTTTGACAAAAATGTAATTGTATTTTTTTTTATTTTATTTCGGGACAGAAATGTTTAATTTCCCAGATGATGAATTATTCCCACATTTAAATATTTTTTGTAATCTTTAATCACTAAGAAAGCGTGAACTTTGCAACATATTTTAATGTCGTATCAATTTGCGAGTGATTCATGGGGGAAAAGGGATATCAATCAAAGTTGAAAAATTTGAGGAAAATATTTTTGTCGTTGTAGGCGAACTTCTGTTTTTTATACCAGTATGGTGAAACCAAAGGGTGTATTAACTTTGCTTTACCGTTTGTAACGCCAAGATCCCGTCATCACACACAAAAATGAATTACACCAGTGTGTTTAGAATGATGAAAAAAGTTGAATTTTGCATGTCTGTCCGTCTGTCTGTCTGTCCGTCCGTCTGTCTGTGGCGCGGATTACAGGCGCACGGATTGAGCTAGAGACTTGAAATTTTGCACAGATCCGTTTATTGTAAAATGCGAGGCTAAGTTCGTTAATGGGCAAAAATGTACCATTAGGGGGGGGGGGGGGGGGGGGGGGAGTACCACCCATACGAACGAAATCGTTTTTAGTAAATATCGCAAAAACGTCCAAGAACAAAAGTTATTTAGGATATGATGCTACATAAAACTCCCATACATCAAAATCCGATTGGAATAAATTTTAAAAAATCTTATTGGAAAGTTTGACTTCAAAGTGGAATTTTGGTACAACTGTTCGAATTTTGATACGAATATCACCATACGGGTCTCCAATGATTGCCAGATTGGCAATTATAGCTTTTGTTATATTTATTATATTATAATTCAATGTTATTTTTGACTTTTTAGCGAAAAACAAAATTTTCTGCGAAAAAGGGGTATCAGATGGTAAAATGTTGTAGTACGCAAATTTATCAAATTAACATTTCATAAATTGATTGAACTTTTTCAAAAACATTGGCGAAAAGTCGGAGAGGCTTATGGAAGAAATTTCCTTTCAAATATGTTTTTTGCACACAGATTTTTTTTTCGCAAAATCTACTTAACAAAGTTAACATCGAGGAAAAATCTTTGTAAGTGACCTACCATAAATCCATAATCAAAAATCACACGACGTTGCTATATTCCATTAAAACGGACTCCGAATAATAATAAAAAAAAGTATGTCCAGTGCATTATGCTGGTCTCATCATAAAAAACTATTTTTTCCTTTAGAAAACCACAATTAGAGCTGATTTCAGTTTCGTTATCACTACTTGATTTCATTAACTATCTTTACTAAAAAAATTGAAAAGAAAACGAAACATTTTCTTGTCTACCGCATTGTTTTTGTTTCTAAGACGATTTTCTTATCAACTGTAAGACTATACAACGTTGTGAAAACCAAGGTTCACTTGAGTGCAGAATTAATATCTATGAAATTAAAAATAAATAATATTATTTAACGTGAGACATTAGCGTGGGGAAACCACTTCCCTTGGGTGGTTGTTTTCGTTCACATTAACCTAGTCAGAGGTTTTGAATGTCTTATGTCTGTCTAACAAGCCACAACAAGTGATAAGAGACAAAAGTAAGCAAAAAAAATTCTTTAACCAGTGAATGACCGCGAGACCAGTAATTTGATAAGTTGGAAAATTTTAATTTGTAACTTCTGCTTTAACTTCTGTTTTAATATTTCGTTTCGGTTTTATTTTAAACCATCTTCAGGTGAAAAACTACGAGGATGATTTAAAAAAAAAAGATGGTGTAAAATTAAGATGGTGTAAAATTAAGATGGTTTAAACCGAAACATTGTGAACCAAACACTAAAAAACAAGTTTTTTTTTACACCAATTTTTGTGACCGAGAAGCAAAACAAACATAAAGCGGAAATCATAAATGCGAACGTACACGCTTCTTCTCGTCGCGGCAACTTTTGGTCCTCAAAATGCCTTTCCGACGTACACGCTTCTTGACTTTTTAGTAGGAAAAACTTGTGTACAACAAGCGATCGCTCATGTGTGTGTGGTTCTCATATATGTGTTGCATTTCCAGCTCATTCCTTTATTAGCTAGCACCGAGGCAACATCAATTGCCAAAATAGAAACTGCCAACAATAGAAGAATAAGGACTGGTAATTTGTTATGTACCTACTTACCGGAAAAATAAAACTACTTGCAATTGGGATTTCACTATTTGCATTCAATTTTTGTTTATTTGGGATATATTTACGAGTCGGTGGCTAAGCACCGACTGACTCAATGAAATTACGCACACATGCATGCTGACGTGCTACACGAGCGACTTCGTTTGTGTGCGTAAAAGATGAAGTGAAGAGCACTTTTCGAGTGGCGACATTTCTCCTCTTGCCGCACTCGTTTCTTTCGAACAATTTAGTAAGGCTGCGGCATGCTGATGACCGAAAGTTGAAACGTGTACGCCCTCGCTAAGAAAACTGTCACCAAACGTATACATAAAACCTATATTTCTGTTTCTATTTCTTCTTTGGCACTACAACCGGTTTTCATCTTAACCTGCTGCTATACCTTTCGCCAGAGGTCCTGGTCATGTGCCGATGTCCACTCCTCCAGTTTTGCAACCTAAATTTCTCGCTGTCTGATTACCGCCGTGTTACCATCTAAGGTTGTAATTAACCCTTTAGTGAAACTAAATTTCGTCGTCCTTCAGTAAGTTTTATTTAGATAAAAAACGTGCCCGAAAATTTTCACGTCTTCTGTTTTAAATATAGACTTGATTTTCAGAGTGTATTAAGAATCAAAATCCAACAATCGATACTAATCTCACCAAACAGAAATTTCCAACCATGCTGATTGTGGTATGAATGCAAAAGGGCCAAAGGGAACTGCAGGATTATTGGAAAGAATGAAAATACCATCATCCTTGAGCCACAATCGATTGTTCCTTTTCAATTTTTGTCCGGTGGCTTCATACTTGTCTCAGATTATTGATCACTTTGTAAGCGGATTGGCAATATTCTCATTTTGGGTAAATATTTGCAAAACTCTATTCCATGCTTGACTAAACAATATCGTAATGATGTTCGTAACTCCCGATTAACCACAGGTTCCAACATCCTCATCACAAAAGTTATGTGTTTAATGATGGCAAAGTTGATGCTAGCAATAATGGTGGTATTTTCCGATAGAAATATCGAAAAGGGAAATTGTCGAGCAAAAGTAATTTCTTTTATATACACATATATATTCATGAGAAGTGAAATGGGGCTAAATATTAGAATAAGAATAAAATGAAATTTCTTATTGGACGATATTAGCATTGGCCTTCCAAACTCTCTCCCCCAAACTACGTATAAAACCAAATAAAGTTAATGCAATATGGTTTGAACATATTTATTCCTGGTGGAATTTCCTTAGCGTTCTCTGGGTGAAAAAGGATCTGTAATAAAAAAGCATTTTACTCGAAAGGTCAAGACTATCGAGGGACGACCATACGAAACTTGGACTTTCCAAATTAATTTGCAATTAGGTCAAAATTTGGAAACGAGAGAAAAATGTTTTAAGCTATTTAAGATGGCTGTAATTTCCAGGGAGAAGTTTTCACTTGAGAAAAGCTTTCCTTCGGAAAAATTTTTTTTTCTTCCCGTTGAGTACTTTTTGTGCGCTTTTCTCAATGTTAATGGATTGAACCTTTTTGATAACAATAAAAAAAGACGATTTTTCTATTCCGTTACTCCAATAACATTATTAAGAGTCGGTCGTCTATGATGATGCTTAACAATGTTGGAAATTTACATTTAGATACTTTATAGTACTTTGATAATTTAGCGGAAAATTAGTACCTAATGAAAGGGTTTAACGTTATTAATTTAGATGGGAAATTAAGAGGAAAAGTTCACTATCACGATTAGTGGTTTTAATTGAAATGTTGAATAATGTTGTAGACACACATTTTACTTTAGTTTTTCATTGTAAATTAATCCTTTATTTAGAGGACATAGAAATTTCCTTAAATTCGACTTATTGGCTTTTTAATTATGCTTTATAAATTATTAAATTTTTCATTCATTAGTAATTTAAGCTTTCTTGAATCATTTTTGAACTTAAAATGCTTGAAATAAGGAGATTTCAGATATCAAAGTATGTATTTAGCCAAAATAATGGATTTCGATGAGAACCGAGTTCAGAATTTCTCAGGACTCGAGTTTAAAAAAAACTCGGTACCAGATTTCGAGCGTTGAACTTCCTGTTGTCAACAAAACTGGTAGCCCGGTTCCAGAAAATCCCGTCCTCTGCTCCTGAATGGTTGTAATGACTTAGAGAAATTTTCAGGATCCTTAACCCTTTCAGTACCTATTTTGTTCTATGGGGGTTAAAAATACTCTCTATACAAATTAATGATGTTTAAGCTATTAATATTCATTTAAAACAAAAAAAAAAAAAAAAAAAAAATCAAAAATTTTAATTTTTCTTAAATTACGTCCACTGTAGTCCAGCTTTTTACTCAAAAAATCAAAATTGGGTCACAAATGCATTTAACCCTTTCAGTCACCACGTACACTATAGTGTGCACACTTTCTACCAAGTCAAGTTATGAATTATGGCTTCTGAAAAGTGTGTACACTATAGTGTACGTGGTGACTGAAAGGGTTAAGTGATGGTGGAAAGAGGAGGGGAATCAAAAGGACAAAATTTGAGCCATTGAAAGGAGAAGAAATTTACAAAAAATATCAAGTCGCTAGCTCAACGCGTTCTTGAGTTATTCAAGGTACGTAACACGGTCAGGCCGACAGACAGGTAGACAAGCAGACAGACAGATAGACCGACAGACAGACAGACAGACAGACAGACAGACAGACAGACAGACAGACAGACAAACAGACTGACAGACTAACAGACCGACAGATCGACACACCGACAGACCAACAGACCGAGAGACCGAGAGACCGACAGACAGACAGACAGACAGACAGACAGACAGACAGATAGACAGACAGACAGACCAGCAGATAAACAGACTGACAGACTAACAGACCGACAGATCGACACACCGACAGACCAACAGACCGAGAGACCGACAGACAGATCAAAACGATTAAAAATTCTTCTAATTACGAAACTTTAAGCACTACTACTTAACTCAAGCCATTTTTATCCACTAAGTAAGAAGTAAATGTGAAATAATCTAAATAGGCATGAAAAAGTGTCATATGTTATTTACAAAACCGTCATCGTTCCTATGATGGTTATATAATTTATCTTTTTATGAATCGAAAATATTTATTCGCCTCTAGCAATTGAAATATTCGAATTACGGTTGCCGATAAATAGTCAGGTTGACACAATTTATTGACGCCTTTTTAAAACGGATTTAAAATCGATCGATAAATCTAATTTATGTCTAAAATCGTTTGAAAAATTATTGAAATATAATGAATCTAAAAATATGGAAATGTTTTTGCAATTCTAAATCCGTGATAAAATTTTATATTATTTTAAGACTGCCGTGCCGTGTTACAGTTTTCGGAAAATCGGTGCAATTTTAAGTCTTAGGTAAATAAAAGATTTGTCCATGATTATGCTTCGTTAACGAGCTGAGGTGCGTTATTTTTTCATATAATCGTTTTGATTAAATTGGCAATAAAGCGTATATAACGTGCACTAAATAGTTTGCCATCTGGAAGCTAATAAATAACTAATCGCATGTCCACATAAATGACAACAATTCTAATGCAAATTCGCTGTCTTGGAGTGGTAATTTGTCATCGGAAACATGAACCATGGTGCGAATTGCCATAAATCATTTGGGCACAGTCTATATTATAACACGATATTAAACTTGACTTTTGATTTGTTTCGCACTGCCAGGTAAATTTAAATCAGTTCGGCTCACACAGGTAAGCTTAATTCACCATAGCGTAGCGCGACATTTTACCTAATATCACAGCAGCCTAAATTGCGAGTGCAGTATTAGCTGCGGTTGGCATATACCTAATAATAAGTACATTTATCACTCATTAGAAATATTGCTATATGTCGGTATCACCTATAGAGGTATCCAATTAAAATCCATATCCATAATCGCTATGCCGGGGATTGTTTCTGTGTGCTAAATAATCCGGCGATTGGCCTTAGACTTTGACAAATACTTGTCATCGAAATCAAACATTTTCATATTTAATCGAATTTATGCCAATTTTCTACATCGTTTTCCACCAGAAAATCTATCTGGCTGTCTAGACTATACGTTTTGATAGCAAACTGATAAAAGACTTAAGGGTATGCATTTTCGTAAATGTCGAATTTTATTGCATCATGGCATCAATCACAGTTAAGTATGTCAATCGATTCTGTGACAAAATTTCACTTTGGAGAATGATTAACGCCTAAAAAGAGAGCATTTTGTGTTAAATTAATTTTATTTATTTTTCAAAATGCTACACTCAGAAAAATGTCCAGGTCAACTTTTTGTCAGGTTAACTCTGACCTTACAGAGGTGTCTGTAAGCCAGCTAGCGGTCAGAGTTAACCTATCTAAGGTCAACTCGTGCAGCTCCCAATGCCCTACTTCACCTGCTGGTGGCTTAATTTCAGAATTTCTCCGACCACAGGTCAACTCAGTTTTACTTGCCCACATGCAGGCGAACGCGCGCCTGCCCGAGGCCAATTACGCCGTATGTAGGTCGTCGAGTTAGCCTCCATTTTTCTGAGTGTATTTTTCAGCATTTTTTTTTGTTTTTTTTTTGGAAAAGTTGAAAAAAACCAAGGCCAAGTATAGTTTTTTGTAGTTGATACAAAAATTAGCGCTTGTGAAATAAAGACCATTCTAGGGAAATTTTTCTTTAGAACAAAATTTGTGGGAGGGGTGGGGGGGGGGGGGTGGTAAAAGTCGTATTTCATCGACAGTCAACCTGATGAGAACCCTTCAAGGATTCAGAAGATAGCAGGAGAGGGGTTCACAAAGTATGGGGTGGTAAAATATATGAGAAGGAAATGTGATTAAAGCACGAAACCCCGATTGAAATCCCTTCAGCGGCCTAGAAGATAGCAGGGCAGGTGTTGGCGGACAGATGAAGTAGTAATTTTTTTCATGGCTGATGCTCGGCCGCGAGATCCTTTATCCAACCCACATCCAAAAAATGTGATCATAAGTTTGATAAAGTCGGGTTTATTTAGTCCAAAATTAACAAAAAATTTGTCAATTATCAGAAAATTGTCAAAACTTTTGCTAATTTTGGACTCAATAAATCAGGGCACCAATCATGTATTCCGACGCGTCTCTGTCTTTCGACTTCGACGCAGCTTTTAACTCTTGACTTCGCCATATCAGAAGCTTCAAATTTCCTGGAATGAGAGTCAGAATCACCTTTCGATTCATAGTGACGATTTCGCGAAATTTCAAGCTGCAGATATGGCGAAGTCAAGAGTTAAAAGCTGCGTCGAAGTCGAAAGACACTTAAATCTCGACCAAATATGAGGCGTTAAAAGCTAGAGTGGACCAACCCCATCGTCTTGACTTTTGAGATATTGACGTTTTAAGAATTATGGTTTTTTGAAAAATATAAATTTCCTCTATCGTTTATTGATTGGCTGTGATATGGTTTATTTTTTCGGCTCGCGAATGTGCGTTTAATATAAGTAATTTAATTTAAAGAATATTTAATAATATTATAAAAAAATAATATAGTGAGTTGGTCCACTCTAGCTCTTAACGCCTCATATAAACCCTCGACCAAATATAAACCCAGGATATTAATCTTTATTTTGAGGCTGTACATTATTATCTCGGGCATTTTTTGAATGTAGGATTTTTGTCCTGGGTTTTTATTTTGTGAAAATTTCAAGTTCAAATCAAGTTCAAAATCTCTCTAAAAAATTTTAAATTGAAAATCTGGAACCCTTTAACAGCCTCTTAATTCTATGTCGAAATTATCGTAACCATCTTAGACATTTAATTATTGGGCGAGAAACCCCTTTTCAAATTAATGACCATGAAATTTTGTTTTTTTTTCTTCTTTTCAACACAACTATATGATTGCGGTTGGTTCTCGGTCGGTTTTAACAGAAAATCGATAAAACCAAAAACTATTTTCCAAGTTGGGAAATATTTTCAAAATCTACAGAAAATCTCCAATTAAATTCATTTCCATATCAATCAAACACAAGCGATGAGAACATTTTATGCTGTGGAAAATTGCGGAGAAACTTTAGATGCTGGCAAAATGATAAACTTATTCGCATTAAATTATTCACCTGAAATTATTCAAATTGAGAAATACAGTGAGAGAGAGAGATAGACACAGAGAATTTGAGTTAAATTATAAAAGTTCTATTTTGTTGATTCTGACATTATGTTAATGGCGTATGGTTATATTTATTTGCATACAGAGTTGTAAAAGGGACATGCCAACATAATAAAATTATAGCATGGATATTGTCGTATCGTTGTGTGTGTGTGTGTAAAATGGGAAAATTTAGTTCTAAGCCGTTGAAGGAACACTTTGAAAACTATTTCATTTTATGGTTATGTCGTACTAAAACGACCTCATTGTGCACCTACATTCCAAATCGTGCACTTTTAGTAAGGGTGGAGAAGTTGTTATTTTCATATACTGAACGGGGAAAATTTTTTGACGACATTTTCCAACCTCCCACTGTTTGGGCATATTTTGATGAGGTGGCTCTGATATCGTGGTTGCTTTGATGATAAAAAAAACTTTATGCACAGATCTGAAAATGTTGGTTTTATGGATTCTATGTAAAAAAATATACTTGACGTCATAAAATTCGGTTGACGTTGCTCAAAAAACATCAACGTACAAAGAATTTGTGGGTGTCATGCTATTAGGCTTGCTTTCACAAAAGATATCTAAATCTCATTGTAAACGGTGTAATAGTCGAAGTAAAATGGAATTGGAATCAGATTTTCATAATAAAACACTATCTGATGTGAACATTATATAAATTTTTATACTACTTATGTGTATTTCATTGCCATTTCGGGTTGTTTACGAAAATGTCCTCAAACAATTCCGGACTTCACAAATATTTTAAAAAAAATCCTAAGGTGCTGTCTGTAAAATACGTCACTTTTTTATGGGAGGGGGATGGAATGCGGGGGGGGGGGGTATCTGCGGTAGTGTTACGGTAGTAATAAATTTCATTGGAAAAATTATCCTGTATGAAAAACGGTTTCAATAAATTCCTCAATTTGGTGAACTTGATATTTTTTTCTTCCTAATAAATAAAAAATGTTAACTAATGTAAAAACAATTCTCACAATAGTAAAACAACCACGTAATCATACTAATATATAAAAATGAGTTGGTGTCTGTCTGTCTGTCTGTCTGTTCCTCTTTTACGCAAAAACGGCTGAACCGATTGACTTGAAATTTGGCATGAGTGTCTGTGGTAGTTCTGGTTCCAACATAGGAATACGGAAAAGTAGTGCGAGTGGTGGGGGGAGTAAGGGGAGGGGGTAAAGTGATTTCGAAACTTAGTTTTTGCGCTATGTTACTCTTTCGCGGGGAAACTACTGAACCGATTGGCCTGAAATTTGGCATAGATGTTTGTCGGAGGTCCAGCCCCTTGCATGCTGTTCGTTAGAGAAAAAACTAACGAACAGCAAGCAGGCTACCTAATTTTTAACCAACTGAATTTAGTTTTCCTGAGTTTTTTTCTGTTCACGCTTTTAGCCGGGCGCAGCCAGGTCCAAATTCTAGTTTACAATATGTGAAAGAAAATCTTATCAAAGCCTGTAACACTGTTTCCTCTTTCACTGAAAGCGTGTAGCTTAATTGCGCATTAAAAATTCATAATAATCTAATTTTTATATAAAAAAATTAATTGTTAATAAATCACTTACCGGCATGTTATCTCATAACAAAAGCCAAGAAAAATTTAAAGGAAATTTCCCACCCTGTTGGATTATTGGCTTTAAATTAATCCATTGATACCCAAAAAAAAAACAGTTCACGGCGGGAAAATCCAAAATTAAAGTGAATTTTAATAAACGCTGTGTTCTTATACTAAAAAATATAATCATAACCCAACGTTTTTTTGGAAAAACCACGACTTTTCGATTTTAATTATTTATGATGGTAAGTCACTACCATTAACTGCTATAACTTAATTTCAAATGGTTTTTTTATTCTATTATTTTTTTTTTCTTTTGATGTGCGGAACTCTTTATCAAGAGCTAAGAATTTTTTTTTCTTGTGTTTGTAAACAAGAAGCGATTCGCACAATAAGAATAAGAAAATTGAGCGGAAAATTTCTTATTAAAAAAGGGGGTAAACTTTTCCAAAGCATAAACCTTTGACTTTATATACGAGTGAACTAAGAATAAACTAAAAATCCCCCGTTCGCCACCGAAAATCAGACCGCTGTTGTTGCTTGTTGTTGACATCAACTACAGACATTCGTTTCAATATCCGCCAACATAATAAACTGCCCGCAAAATGAAAATCCCAGCAAAGAAAAAAAAAAGGAAATTCCCTCTTCTACGATTTTATACGGAATTTATGTTATTTTTCTTTACCTACCGAGAACTTTGTGCGATAGTGGAAATGAGTATGGGTTGAATTTCATTAAAGATTTCTTAAGAAAATCCGTTCTTAAAGGTGACAGAAGAAAATTCGAAAACCCTTTTTTGTGTAACTGGACTACTGTTTGATGCTGACACCCTTTGGCCTTTTCATTCAATCTTAAGACATACAAATGATGAAAATACTTGGATTCACTTAAGACGTGTTATTTAGAAATGGAATCATTTTGGTTTACATAAGGAAATCTGTCATTGCGAAGTACTTTTACAGGTCATAAATGTTTACACGACCGAAAGCATCTTTAATATTTTCCCCTGTGACATTTTAACACCACGATTTTGCCTTATTTTTTATTATCTATGTTGGAACAGTGGATTCTTTTACCCTCATAAAAGATGAATGTCGTTACGTTTTGTTTTCGTTATTTCGTTATTTCGTTATCTGCAAGCAAAAGTCATTTTGAATTTGTTGAGGTGTAAAAATACTGATCCAAACGATACAACGTGGGGGAAAATAAATTAAAAAAAGCCACCGATTTATGAAGCTGTGATTTTTTTTTATTATTTCTCTTGACCATCGAAATAGAAATAAATGGAAAATATTTTTCGATGATATTTTAATGATTTTTCCATTAATTTTTAATTGATGTTTCGTTTTACTGGAGATTTGGTGTTTGTAATGTGTTTAACAAAATTGGCGTTTAAATGTTAGTAAATTTTATTGGAGACCCAAATTAGGAATCAATTTATATTGAGGAACTCTAGCAAAATATTATTAAAATACGAATAATTTTATTGTTCCTACTGTAAGAGGAGTAGGGGAGGGGGGGGGGGGGGTGTGTGAATGGAAATAACAAATTTTATATTGTTATTTAATTGATTTACTTGCACAAACGCACAAAGGAAAAGCGTTGTCAGGCAAATCAAGTATGAAATATGCGCCACAGGTGAAATTTTTTAAACAGTAATAATTAAAATGAAAAGATACACACGCTCAATAATTAAAATGAACAGATACACATTCTCACTCTCTCTCACTCTATCTCACTCTCTCTCATTCTCTCTCGCTCTATCTCACTCTCTCTCGCTCTACAATTCGAGGTGGACCTTGACGTCATGCAAAATGTTCCTCCTATCAGGTCTGTCTAAGGCCGTTGTTTTCCAGTGGTCGGTCCGAAGAATTCGGGCATCTCTATTTCCACAAGAAATACATAAGCCCAAGTGAATTATAGCTCCGTTTTTTTTTGGGCTTTTTTACAATTTACAAAGAAAAATGTAACAAGCAAAGAAAAATGTTCCGCAGGCGTAATTTTTTAAGACACATACAAAATAAAATGCGTGGAAAAATCCGTCGTAGATGGAAAAAATATCAATCACAGCAACCTCTAGCAGAAGATTTCCATGTTTGGTGATAGTTTTTTAATGTTCAATAAATTAGAACCTGAATTTAATAATCCGGTACAAAAGTTTAATTTCCGGGACACCGCCGGAGCAACATGCCTGATTTGGGGTTGTCGATAAAATATGTCACGCTCGTTTCCGGCCTTTTGATCCCCCGCGTCAAGCTTTTTCGCCTAATTTTGTATGGAGTTTAATACTTCCAACACACTACCGCAGACCACCCTCCTTCTTCCCCAGAATTGTCACTTATTTTATTGGCAGACTCTATCTATAAAAACAATACGCTCAGATTTTAACGAAGTCCTTGAGGATTTGTAAGTTTGAGAAATCAGAAAATCGACTCCATAAAAAAATACCTCAAGGCGGATGTTTGAATTTTTACAATTTTTAGGTTTTTTTTAAAGGATACGGGAGACAGAGGCAAAAATTATGTTTACTAAACACTGCTAAAAACGAAAATTCATAAAAATGGACCCCTTTTAAAATTCAACACGATTTCAGAAAACATTTCAGAATTTCCCGAGTTACAAGGCTTGGGGTTGTAGCACATATTTTTCATCATCCAACAATAATTCTTAAGTTTTCTCTACTTTAGGGTGTTTGATTTCTTAAGTTTTAAGAAAAATAATTTATGATGATTTTTATTAGCGCTTTCGTTTCATGTAAGGGTGGTCAAGAATTTCTCACATTCATCTACAAGCCTTTGACAAAAGATTATTTCATTAGAATCTACAAGTACTTATAATTACCGTGCGACTCATTTTTAACATCAAACATTGTCTCATCCTTAAGACCTCTCAATGGTTTCCTCGATTTTCATACCTGAAATCAACATATTATATTTTTTGCATATTTTCCTTTTAACTTCATGTTAATTATGTAAATATTTTGACTTTCTAGACAGATTTCAGCAGTTTAAGTAGTTTGAAAACTTGTTGAACTCTTCTTGCAACTCACTTGAATAAAAAAATTTGCATGACTGTCTTTTATCGCATTGAACTTTTGTGCATAAGTCACGTTTTGATACGGGGATAACAACCCCATAAAGGATCATTCTTATACGAAAATGTCTATGTAAATTATCTCCCAGTTAACTGGGAAAGCTAAAAGTACTTCACGGGTAAAAACCTATAGACAAGCTTCATTGCAGTGCAACAGAATTTTTCATCGTTTCGAGTGCCTGAAGGAGATCCAAAGTCTTCTGTTCACATTCTTGCGTCAAATTGTATCCACCTTTAATCGTTCTCATACCAAATCAACTTTATCCAGGTTTCTTTATACTTTCGCTATCAAATCATCCGTTTATATACTAGGTATGCGATTGGTATTGACATGAAAAGAAGACAAATTTGAGTGGTATGACGCCACCAGCCCTGCGATTGCGTATCCATCGAACCGGAGCGGTGAAGGTCTTTGCGATTGACGTGGCGTGGGATGGAATCCTATCCGGAACCTTTTGCATTCAGACGAGGGAACCGACACACAACCCTCCAGGTGTGGTTATAATGACGACCTTTTGCCCTTTGATCTGTTTCCTTTGCATTAGCCGTGAACATCGTAGCGGTGAAGAATTTGCCACAGAAGTCAAAGAAAAACCAGTCAACTGAGTTTAGTGACTTTTATGGTTTTTATGTACCTTTTCTATGAATTGAAAAATAAAATAGAAAGTCGAGTGCTCGCTGTTCGCTTTTAAGTTAACAAACGTTGGGAAAAGGCAAATAAAACTTTTTCTACATTGATTTCACCTTCACCTCTTTTGGTTGTGCACGTCGTCGAACGGGATTCTACCTTTTCATAGCATCTAACGATCGAATAGAATCCTTTTTCTTTTTTTTTTGGACCGTTCTGACCCTTTGGAAGATTGAAGACCTGTAACTAAACGAAACCAGGTGTCACTAATTCCAGTCAACACGAGACGGTTATGATATAAAATTGCGAATGTGTGTTACCTACTTCTAAAAATAGTCTACCTACTGTAATCACATAGAAATTCACATGTGTGGAAAGGTAAAAATTGATCAGAATATGATCCTTCCAATGATTTTTACTTAATTTACACAAACTTTCGACTCACCGTTCATCGTTCTATTTTGCTCGATATAGAATGTTTCCACGAAATATGACTTCAGTCAATCGTCCGTTTGCTGGAATAGCTTTTCAGTCCTGAAAACCTGTGTAGGAAGCCTGGTGGGGAATTCATGTTGCCTGTATCGTGTGTAATAATTCCTCAAGCCAATTCAAATACGTTTATTATGTAATTTACATTAATTTAGCTGAGTAAAGAGCAATTTTCTTCCTAAAATTATCTTCAAAAGTAAAGGTGGGTTGTTAGGAAATATCTTTAAGGCTCATTAAAAGGGGGTGTCCATCATATATTTAGGTCGCGAAAAAGCGGTATTGTGATTTCAATCTGAAGTGGGGTGGAAAAACTTACGCGTGAGATTTCTCGCCTATTCATTTCCACTTCACCTGTGAACAATTTGTTATTGTGATTTATCAAGTTGAAAAAGCGAAAATTACCTTTACATAGCTTATGGAAAATTCTTCGAGTTCTGAATGTTTTCAGAGATCGTCAAAAATTTGAGAATTTTTGTAACCACCCACTTTGCAAAAAACCTCTCTAATAACACATATTCATATCCATTAGCTATGAAATCGGTTTAGAATAATTACAAAATATTACGTAGAATTAACTAAAATACGGTTAAATTAATCAAGTTGGTTATTTCGAATTTGGAAAGTTTATTAAATAAAATTATTACATTTACATTCAAGTTGAAAATACATTCAAACTCAATTCTCAACTGAATGAAGCTAAATAGAATTTAAATTTTTCCGTTCACATGGGAAAATATTCTAATTGAGTTCAGATTTAAATTAAAATTTAATAAAAAAAAAAGATCTATTTACATGAATGCCACCATCTGTCGCTATTTTGAACTTGTAAGGAATATAAAATGTATAATAAAAGGGATTCAAAGAAATTTCCTTGTAAATTTAAGACTGACACTGAAAATAACGTTAACAAACACAATAATAGAAATATGCCTTGTCGAGGAGACAAGAAATTATAAATTCTTGGAATTTAACATAGCGTTACAATTTATCCTTTCATTTTGACTTTCCTCTGCTATAGAGGGAAAGTATTGTATTTATGACGGAGACCGAATCGAGAACGGGGAGCAAATAGAAACTTTCTTATCAGTACGAACTCCGGTTCAATCTTCATAATTATGAAGATTTTCGTGCATCTGTCTGCCTGTTCTATCGGTCTGTCGGTGTGTCGTTCTGTCGATCTCTCGATCTGTCGATCTGTCGATCTCTCGATCTCTCGATCTGTCGATCTCTCGATCTGTCGATCTCTCGATCTCTCGATCTGTCGATCTCTCGATCTGTCGATCTCTCGATCTGTCGATCTCTCGATCTCTCGATCTGTCGATCTGTCGATCTGTCGGTCTGACCGTTTTAGATAAAATAGCTCGAGAACGCGTTGAGCTAGCGACTTGAATTTTTTTGTAAATTCAAACAAAATTATATTTCCTAGATTTTTTTCCTTTAACGCTTTTCATGTAGCTGTAACGGTTCTCGGGATATTTGATAAAATATTATGTTTCACATATTTTTTCCGAAACCATAAATATTGTAGAGGAAAGTTTTGTGTTGATCACATCTGATATTTTTTTATGGTCCATTTCACATTGAAATTTTTACTTTGACTTTATGAAATGATATTTTATCCTTGTTAAATTTAGTATTTGTGTGAAATAACAAAGATATTCTTTGTTACAACAAATTTAAATTTTGTGTCAATTAATTTAAAAAGGATTTCGGAAAAAAATCAAGATATTTTATAATTTAGCTGAAATTTACAGCCTTTAGAGCTTCTATACTAACCGCTTGGCTTACTCTCCTCCATGGTCTGCGTCCCTACCCTTTATTCGGCCAACGATGCGGATAACATAAAGTCAAAATACCTTAAGAATTGTTGTACATTTTCTATTGAACCTTAAGAATTCTAGGAAATAGTAGGAGTTACAAAGAGTGAATGTGGAAGATTGTAGTGCGCGAACAATTTCGTTAAAGTACGACTTATTTAATAGCGAAAACCGAATCTAAATCCATCTACCGATTCAAGAGATATCTGGAGAGGGGTTAAGAAGAAAGGGTAAGCATCATACTAATATATAAAAACGAGTTGGTGTCTGTCTGTCTGTCTGTTCCTCTTTCACGAAAAACGGCTGAACCGATTGACTTGAAATTTGACATGAGTGTCTGTGGTAGTTCTGGAAAAGTAGCGCGAGGGGTGGGGGAGTAAGGGGAGGGGGTAAAGTGATTTCGAAACTTAGTTTTTGCGCTATGTTACTCTTTCGCGGAGAAACTACTGAACCGATTGGCCTGAAAATTGGCATAGATGTTCGTCGGGGCTCCAGCTCAACATAGACCCATTAAAAAGTAGCCCGAGAGGTGGGGGGAGTAAGGGGAGGGGATAAAGTAATACCGAATGCAAGTGCTGGAATGTTTTGTTAGTTTGTTAATCATTTTCCGAAGAGAAAAAACTAACGAACAGCATACAGGCTACCTAATTTTTAATCAACTGAATTTAGTTTTCGTAAGTTTTTTTTCTGTTCACGCTTTTAGCCGGGCGAAGCCGGGTCCAAATTCTAGTATGAAATATGTGTAATGTGGGGTTTCACGAAATTCTCGAAGTAGTGTATGCTCTTTGTTTTACTTAAAAGCACATTGAAATTCAATATTTCTGATCAAATATATTATAAAACGTGAAAATTTGTCGGGCCCCAAAAAATGTCTAATATCAATTTAATAACCAGTATTTATTTATTACACCAATTCCGTGAAAGATTAAACATTACTCACATTTTAGACCCCATATAGTCCCAATTATTACCGATAAAAGTGCATTTATAATTCCGATCAATAAGCATAAAAAATAAAAGTGAACACTCAGCTCCAAGTTGCGAACTGTAGACTTATTGCCCACCGCAGTGTGTCTTAAGGTGCACAGCGCACCGCGTAAATTCATGCTGTTGGGAGTTTACTTGGTAACAAGTCTTTTGTACAATTCTGGCACATCCGGTCTAAATAAGTACAAATCGATCAACTTCCAACCGTGTTCGCCTTGCGCAATATTTTATTATTTTATGCGGTCGTTTTATGTTCAATCGATCGCTGGTTCGTTAGCGTAGTCACCTTAATATCGTTCACTTAGCCGGAGCTGCAAAAACTCAGCATATTTACTTACAGTACTTACTTGTCCATAGCTGTGGCACCTAAAATCGAGATCCAGATCAAAATCCAGACCACTCGCATATTACAATTTTTTTTCATGCCATATTTGTTGGTTTGTCATGACTTACCTTATAGCCTGTTGGCCAGCAACCTACCTTTACTATCTCCCACCCAATGCTGGAAAATCAGCACCCAAGCAGCTGAGCGATGCAGTGAGTGTAGAAAAACAAAAACTTGCATATATGATCAGTTTTTAAAGTGTATATAATAGAAGATCGCTTTTAGATCGATCGATATATGAAATTATTAATAACCGACACATACATATTTAGCTGGCTATTTTGTTGTTGTAGCAAATTGTGTAGAGAATTACTATAGCCCGAACACTAATCGAAAACGAATTTGGCCTTATCAGAGACCATTTGACGGTGGACTTGTAATTAACTAAACACATTAGCTCGACGTTGAAGGTCACCACCATCCATGCCGCTGTTATCATCAATAATAAAATATTCATAATAAAATCACGAATATCATATATGCAATATTCTCAGTTTTTTTCGCTAGTGTATGATATGAAAATCTCAAAACAGATTAAATGGAAATAGAAAAAAAATCGAAATTTAAATGAAATTTAAATTAACGATTCATTATTAAGCACCAAATGGTTTTCTTTTAGTTTTTCTGAATTTCAGTTAAATATTGAATATTTGAATGTTTAAAAAAGTTAGAAATCCGTTGCGTTCTAATCTCATGAGCAAAAGCAAATACTCGAAAGTACTGCCGAGTCTCTTTTTCTTTTTTTGTCGAATAAAATTTCGATTTTATTTCACATAAATCGGAGAACACTTTTAGGGAGGTCAAAAAGGACCTAAACATGAATGGTTGCCGATAAAAAAATATCAGTTGTGATCAACACAAAACTTTCCTCTGCAATATTTAGTTTCGGAAAAAATACGTAAAACATAACAAAAGCTATAATTGCCAATGTGGCAATTATTGAAAACCCGTATGGTGATATTCGTATCAAAATTCGAACAGTTGTACCAAAATTCCACTTTGAAGTTAAATTTTCCAATAAGATTTTTTTAAATTTATTTCAATCGTATTTTGATGTATGGGAGTTTTATGTAGAATCATATCCTAAATAACTTTTATTCTTGGACTTTTTTGATAAGATGCACCGTTTTTGAGATATTCACAAAAAACATTTTCGTTCGTATGGGGGGTACCCCCCCCCCCCCCCCCCCCCCTTATGGTCCATTTTTCCCCATTAACGAACTTAGCCTCACATTTTACGAAAAACGAATCTGCGCAAAATTTCAAGTCTCTAGCTCAATCCGTGCGCCCGCAATCCGCGCCACAGACGGACGGACAGACAGACGGACAGACAGACAGACGGACAGACAGACGGACAGACAGACAGACGGACAGACAGACGGACATGGAAAATTCAATTTTTTTTATCATTCTAAACACACTGGTGTAATTCATTTTTGTGTGTGATGACGGGATCTTGGCGTTACAAACGGTAAGGCAAATCTAATATACCCTTTGGTTTCACCATACGGGTGTAATAATATTTATTCAAATATCACCAGAACAGTTAAAGATATCCAAAAAACGTTAAACGAAAAACTTCAGTAAAATTTATTTTTTCACTCGTCGTATGTCAGCTCACCCTAAAGTGATTGAAATATCCATTTTATATGGAATTTTTTCGAAAAAAATGTTTTTTTTTTTGACTTTTCTCAAAAATTAGAGCCAATCTGGCCAAACCACTGGCACATTCGGAATCAGCGACGTCAAGTGATCCTAAAAAGAGTGTAAAATCTTTGGCAACACAAAAACGGTCGTTTTTTGTCGGACTATGCTTCACAATCACAAAAAAAATCAAAACCTAATTGCAAGTGATTTTAATCCAAACAAGTTCCACTATCAAAACCACTTAAAAATATGTCATCAGGAACTTCGCCGATGTAATGACCATTTCTAAAAAGCAATAAAAGATCATTCAAGATGATGGTGTGGTTGTTGTTGGGTCATACTACGAGACAGCAAAACCATTGAATTGCTTAAATTGCGCCTTGGGGCGAATGTGTTAGGCTTGTGTGAAGTCCCTTCCAATTAAAGTTTATCGTTTCATCGTCTTAAGATGCTTACGCGACATCAAAAAGAATATGACAAAAAAAAACAAATCTCAAATCGTATTCGAATCGTACTCGCAGGAGAAGTTCTTAATTTTGTCCGATGGTGTTTATGATTGTTACTGGGATTTTCCTAACCAAAACAAGATTCTCCATTGATGATGTGTGAAAACGAACAAAAAGTCGAGAAACACATAAAAACAGGATTATGAGATTCAGACGGTATAATTATATTCGTTCGGATGTCGGGCAAGTAGAATATTTGCAGAGAACTGTTTTTTTTTTGTTGTCGTTTTTATTTAGGATTTCCCTGGCAATTGCTAAAACCACAAATTTGATCATATTTTATTGAGTGTGTTTAATTTAGATGGGGATTGAGTGTATTCTATTCATCTTCTGAAATTAAGTACTAGAAACTTGCAGGCGCATATAGAGAAATGGAAAAATATTTAAAAAACATTATTAAAAAAATTCCAAATCTAGTTTTACAGGAATTTTCGACATTTTCATTTTTCTTAGAGGAAGATTGCGAAAAAGTCATTAAAATTCTTAAGAATCTCAATCGGACATAAGTTTATTAAGAGTTAAACAATGACATTTGCGTAATGCTACATTTACACGAATGACAAATTTGTCATTTTTTTCTTGTCATTATGTTAATTCCCGAGTAAATGGCATAATTTTTGTAATTTTTTCTGTCAGAAAATGTCAATTTCTCATAAAAGAATGAACTTGTCCATTCTTTTATGCCAGATTGTCATTCGTACAAACGCAATATTAGTTATGACAAAAGTTGAATACTAAAGTTGTCATAACTAATATTGCGTTTGCACGAATGACAATCTGGCATAAAAGAATGGACAAGTTCATTCTTTTATGAGAGATTGACATTTTCTGACAGAAAAAATTACAAAAATTATGCCATTTACACGGGAATTAACATAATGACAAGAAAAAAATGACAAATTTGTCATTCGTGTAAATGTAGCATAATACAGAATAATGACCAAAAATAAGGATTTATAAGGAAAATCACGTGAAAGTGAACAACTTAAAAATAAATCGATAGCGTTTGTTGGTCGTTAAGAAAACGTGACAGGATTTTATTTTTAGTGATATATGCAGGAATACTATTTTTGGTCAATACTTTGTATAGGTAATAATTTCACAAAATTGGTAGTTCTTTGAATAATAGAAAAATTAAGATAGTAACAGATATTATATCTATAACTATGGAGATTTTTATATGACAAAAAGAATAACAAATAAATTAAGTGGAGAAACTATGACCAATTTCGGGTTCGAGGGAGTCCAGTTGTCTTTTCTCCCCTCTTATGTCAACGAAAAATCATACTAATATATAAAAATGAGTTGGTGTCTGTCTGTCTGTCTGTCTGTCTGTTCCTCTTTCACGAAAAAACGGCTGAACCGATTGTCTTGAAATTTGGCATGAGTGTCTGTGGTAGTTCTGGTTCCAACATATGCATACGGAAAAGTAGTGCGAGGGGTGGGGGGAGTAACGGGAGGGGGTAAAGTGATTTCGAAACTTAGTTTTTGCGCTATGTTACTCTTTCGCGGGGAAACTACTGAACCGATTGGCCTGAAATTTGGTATAGATGTTCGTCGGGGATCCAGCCCCAACATAGACCCATTAAAAAGTAGCTCGAGAGGTGGGGGAGTAAAGGGAGGGGGTTAAGTGATCTCGAAACTTAGCTCTTCCTCTATTTTAGCTCCAACCTAGACCATCAAAAAAAAAATTGAAAAAACTTAACCCGGCAACGACGGGTATGCAAGCTATAGTTATATCTATAACTATGGAGATTTTTATATATGAAAAAAGAATAACAAATAAACTAAGTCGAGAAACTATGACCAATTTCAGGTTCTACTCCCTCTCCCAGTAGTCCTTTCTCCCCTCTTTCGTCAACGAAAAATATTTAAATATTTGTGGACCCTTAAAAAAATTACAACTTGCTTAACACCTTCAGTCCAAATAGATTTTGCCAAAAAACCATACTGTACAACTAGAAGTTTTCGCACCTGAAATTACAGTATGTCCTTTGGAGAGGACATCGGAAATGAGAAGGGTTAAATCTGTAACACCCCCCACTTCCTCGCGCATTGTAGACTTCTGCTCTTCTTTTTTCGATAAATCCGGGCACCAATCATGTATTCCGACGCGTCTCTGTCTTTCGACTTCGACGCAGCTTTTAGCTCTTGACTTCGCCTCAGAATCACGTTTCGATTCATAGTGACGATTCCGCGAAATTTCAAGCTGCAGATATGGCGAAGTCAAGAGTTAAAAGCTGCGTCGAAGTCGAAAGACAGAGACGCGTCGGAATACATGATTGGTGCCCCGTTTTCAATAACCGAAAATTCAAAACATCGGTCTGGGATGTTAAAAATTCTAAAATCTGATTTTAGGGGATCGATCTTCTGTAGCCATCCGAAACTTTGAACCCCCCCCTCCCCCGCACTCCCCTTTGCGCATTCTAGACCTCTGCTTCACCTCTGCTTAACTTAACAGACGCCTCCTTGTACTTGAAGATTCTAGAGCCGTTTTGGCCTACATGTTATCATCCTAAAAAGCGCTAGTTTCAATTTACGCTGCTTCTACTTACGCCATGTCCAGTACCGTGGACTCCTTTTAGCGGTTTCGGTCGATACCATTCGATTTACGTGATTAGCGTTTCCGTGGTGTCGCGATTTTGTGTATGTTGCTTCAACTTACGCGATTTCCATTTACGAGCTGAGCTGTCTTTGGTAAACCAATAACTGGGGTTCAAAATTACGTGTCAAAATTTAGTAAATTTCTAAGAAATATGAAAACTTCATGTACATTTTAAAAGTGGCGTTTACTGTAACGGGAACCAATGGAGTACTTCCGCCGAAGCTTTTTGAATTTCCCCAAAGTATAACTTGTTGGAAAAAGCTTTTACTGCTAAAGTCTTATCACTGTGTGCGTTGCCCCCCATTTCAAGTGGGCAACATTCTGTTTAGTGGCAAAAGCGAGTCACCTTTCCGATTGTGGATTTCTTAAAGGCAACCAACACGAATGCCGGTAGACGCACACAGCGTTATTTAGCCCCCCTTAATTTCGCCCTAAGAACAACTTGAATGAAACGATTTAAATGCGAATACCACAATAAAATACACCACCAGAATCGAAGTTTGTCATAAGAAACGCTTGCGTGTTTTTATTATAGAAAACTTTTAGCTTTTTTAGATTTCTTCATCGCCCATCTCTATTCTATGGTAGTTTATTTGTTATTTTTTTATATACATTTATATTTTCTTCTAGCAAATGGTTTTGGTCTCTCGATAGTCCATCCACTCTCGTTTATTCTTTTCGATTGTACAGTAAACACTCGTACTATCAGAAAAGTATTTTTGTTCAGTCGTTCAGTGAGTGTGCCCGTGTTCGGTAGTGAGAATTCTGTGCGATCGTTTATTAAATTTTAAAACAACACATAAATAGAAAAAAAACAAAATTTTATAAACAACCAAAATTAAATAAAATACATTTAAAAAGTATTACAATATCGTAAAGGAGAATCTATTTAAAAATTACATCAAAATATTGTTTTAAAAAGTTCTCAGACATTTATAATAGTGTGGAGGTTTTCTGGTTTCTTTGCATTTTTATTTGAAAGAAATTTACAAGGAGAATATCTCCCCAAATGTTTGTAACTAATTTTATAATCGAGAAATTACAAGAAAAGCACAGAAATAGAAAAACTAATTAAAGATCAGAGATAGTAATAAAAAAATCAACGTTAATTTTATATTTTAATTTCTTTTTTCGATAATTTCTCGTTAAGTTTTTCTTGATTTTGAATTTATTTTCATTTTCAATTCAACTAAACTAAACAGTTGAACATAGAACTATTGGATTTATAAATTAAATGATAAATCGTACAGACTATTATTAAATTGATAAATATACAAGAACTTTGGTTGAAAGATTTGACAACGAAATCCGTTAAGACAACAACAGAAAAAAAAACAACAATTATAGTATTTTTTTATGTGCGGGCTAACGACATTTCAATAGAATATTGTAGCAATCAACAACGAACGATATTACCACAAAATCACAAGTCCAAGAGTTTAATAGCATTTTATAGCAACGCTTTATTGAATAAAATAGCATAGAAACGGCTATAATTAATATAAAAGGTGCAAATAGCAACATATGCTCATTTGTTACACTTTTATTGTAAAGCATACACAGTTGAAAAATATTAAAAACAAGTAAAATATATTTCTGAATATCCTTTCGAATTCTTATCACATCAGAAGTGAAAGGTAGAATTTTATTGCTATAAATTTTTTCGTGGGGCAAAATCTGATAAATAAAATAATTCCATCTGTGAGAATTGTTTAATTGAAATTCTTTCAACAATAAAAATTATTCGCTGAAAGTGTTTGATTTTAATGATTTTTCGTCGAATAAAAATTAACCATATTGTGATCAAAAAAAGTGCATTTAAGTTGAAATTTCTCTGAATAATTGTTTTTATCACGTTACCAGTTGTGTTGTTGCATTTCTTGTTGCGTTTCGAAATTTATAGAAAAAAAAATCTCACATTTTTTTTTTGATAAATGAAAAATTACGAAATTAAGCAATAAAAAGATTTATATGGAATTAATTAACGGTAAATAAGCAGAAAAATAAATTATTCCATTCATCAATCGTCAAAACAGTCAACTCAACCGACACCGTCATCACTACAAAAACCAATATTTTACCAGTGATAGAAATTTTTTTTTGAAAATCAAAAGAAAAATCCTTACAACAGCAGAAAAAGTGCTATTGAGATTTACTGAGATTTTAAACATTGTGCTTAATTAGCATTATTTAATCGTGATTTTTGATAAGCAAATATCAAAACCGAGTAAAGCTATTAAGAAAGAAAGATAATTTTTTGACGAAGAGAATAAAAATCTTGTTTTTTTGGGTAAAAACGAGTCTAAGAAGTTAAGTAAAATTCTTTCCATTTTGAGAAAAAAGTGCGTTCACGCCAAGGCGATCATATGAAATCGGAGGCTTGGATAAATTCCTATAATGAGAAGGTGGGTCTTTTTTTTTACCAATAATTAACCTTTTTTATTATAATATATATCTTTTTTAATTTTTTTAATATTTTTAGCATAAAAATGATCTAAATTTTGTAATACTTTGACAAAGAATAGAAAAACCAATTAAAAACAAACGAGCGCGTAGAAAGTTTTTTTGGAAGGGTATTTTGTTGGAAGGGTATTTTAAAATACCCTCAAAACCGGAAAGAGGATTTAAAACCATATTCTACAGATGACGACATTTGTCAATTTTCTCCTTCTTCCTGAAATTTGAACCACAAGGTTTGTAAACTAGAGCACAATAAAAGAAAATGTGTGGTTTATTATATTTCCATTCGACAGATTGTGATTATTTTGATGAAATGCGTTCTTGGAAAACGGCCGAAAGCATTATTTTTGTGCGTTCCATTTTCATTTCTAGTATGGAGAGGGCTCTTATGCTACCTTCATGTAGTTCGCACGTGTAAGATTAACAAAAATAGAGTGAAAACACATTTTCCACCTCTGTATGTTGTATTGAAAATGTGAATGTGACGGCATCGCCGAAAACTCGAGAAAGTTCGGAGAAAAATTCGCATGTGTAAAGCATAACAATGTATTCGCCATGCACACAAACATATTTAACACTTGTGTGTCGTTTCAACCCCTATCGGTAAGGATAATAGACGAAAACCCTGTATCCCCACTGCTGCCTTGATTGCCTATAAGGAGTTTAAGTTAAATTCGTTTCTCGTTTTCCCGTTATAATGTTTTATTTTTGATATTCTAAGAAAAGCAGGAAAACACCACCCCCGCAATCTTTTGAACTGAGGAAAATCCCTAACGCTATGCATATATAAGACATCGCTGGAGAGGATGTGGGGAGTGAAATTTTTGGAAAAACAGAAGCTTCGTCGAAAGCTGTTACGGGAATGATATATTTTCTATCATGTGGCCTTTCTGGAGTGGAATTGGGGACTTTTTTTTCGAGTATGAGAATTATTTGCTCCAAATTTTGAAAATTCTGTACACGAACTGATATTTAAATGACAAACGAAACAAAAAAAAAACATAAATTCATGTTTTTCTTACATTTTAGATTCCAACACAACGTTCTGGTCGATTGTTAGGATGTGCAAAAAAGAAAAACATTGTCGGCTCAGTGCCAAATGAATTTTCTTTTGTGAAACATTGCCAAGGGTTGCCATATCGATTTTACTTCATTTTCCTTTTACTATTCTCTTGCGCTGTAGACTGCCCCAGTTCTCAGTTCGTAGCACAACTAGTAAAATTCGGTTCTTTATAGATTTGTGAATTTTATTAATAATACTGGGGGATTTCATTTTATTAAAGTAATCGTCTTGAGAAATTTTTCTGTAAACCACCCGTTATTATCGCATTTATTTCAATCTAAACGTGCTAATAATTAGTTCTCTGCGGACGTTTTTTTTTTTAGTAATGTGCAAGTTTTATTGAAACATATGGTTGGGTCAATTATTGATAAATTGCGATATTTTCAGCACGGATGAAAGCCAATTGATGGGGGAGGTGTATGTGAAATTGAATTGTTGATGATAAATAACTTTAGATGGCTTTTCTTTTAGATTTTTTGCTTTGTTTTGACATTTTGATTATTTATCGTTGGTCTGATGGAAAACATTAGTTATAAAAAATTTGTTGACGCCGAATTAATTGGAATCGTGAGATATACATATTTGATTTACAGTTTCAACAAAACTGGGGGTGGTTTTTTAGATTTTTTGTGACTTTTTTCACTTGCTCCTTGTACAGTTTTTCCTTATTTTTCCCAAAAGTCCTTACTCTTACATAAATTATTGCACTTCGAAAATTAAATTATGATTTTTATTTTTTTAGGCGTTTTACATAGAAAGAGAAATTCTATTATCTTCCTTTTCAACGTTGTCACACAACATTTATTTTCCAAAAATACGGGAAACATTCTTAAGGACTTTCAGAATATTGTTTATATTACAAAATTGACCTCAATACGAAAGTGCCATCTCATATTATTCTTTTATAGCCAAAAATGTAGTTTTTTTTGTGTTCTGTCTTTTAGTTTCACTTAGAATAAAATTTGGGTCATCGATTTCAGTATGTGGCGCCGTTTTATGCTTTATAAAGTAGTCAAAAATTGAAAAACTTTAGTCTAGAGTAGAATAGGAAATATTATAGATGGGTAACTTTGGTATAGATTAAATTTCTAGCCAAATAAAACCCAGAAACAAATCCTACCCTAAAATACTTTTTTAAAAAACGTTGTTTTCGTTTATACTTCTTTTATTTAGTGTTTCAAGATATTTTTAAAATTTTTTGGTCCAGCATTTTTGGAAAATTTCAGAAAAATCGGTTAAATTAATTACGCATATATGTTAGATTGTACCCTACAAATAAAAGTCAGTTTGTTTCAAATTTTCACACGTCAGCGTAATTTTAATTTTGAAAAAGCGTCACCTTTCTTAAATCGTTACTTCAGAATTTCGAGTGCAAAGAAAGGATCTCAAATGTTTAGCAGGAACATCATGAAATACGTCATTAATTTTTGGCGCTTTCGACACCGTCTTCTCCTTCGTTATCCTTTTCCCTTTCTGTAAATTCCCCCTCTTCTCCGAAATGCGCGTTGTATTTTATGGACAGCTTGCAAAATCGCTTAATATTTACCCTACAGGAGATCTGTAAGCCTCCGAGTGTAGCGCTGTGCTCGCGCCTGGGCGCGCGCGATCTTCTCAACCTAACCTACCCTTTCATGCCCGACTATTTCCCTGCAGTTAGAAAAAAAAACTGTTGTAAAAGCTGTGAAGTTGGTAACTCAACCTTCGACTGTGACTCCAACTCGGACTCCTGAAATTTTAAAATATGCGACTCCGAATCTTGTAAGTCTAGAAGGTCTAACTCCAACACCGACTCCTTCGGCTACAAAAAATCATCAAATCACGTCAATCCCAAATCAAACATTGTGCAAAACGTTGAAGTTTGACCTAAACTAGAGAGTGGCCGATGGGGCTAAAATAACCGATTCAGAGTTGGAGTCGATAAATTTTCTCCGACTCCGAATCTTACCCGGCCTTTACACGCGACTGTAAAGTCTGTCAGTAGCACAGACTTCAAATGTCAAATTACTGACAACGAATTAGAAGACTAAATGTCTTTTAGTCAGTGCATTTACACGAGACTGTGTCAGCGACTGTGTCAGTTCTACAGACGCGTGTAAGGGCCGGGTTAAACTAACTCTCTTGTGAAATTTGACCGACTTCGATTCTTAAAACAATAATTATGCCTTGACTTCGACGCAACAGCCCTGCTTTAAAATGAAAGGGTTAAAACTTTCTCACTTTTCCTGCATCTTTTCAAGGTCAGTTACTGAACTGAAAACATTTGAATAGTTTTTCCCCAATTTTTTAGTGTTTTTTTTTGCTATCCTGACTATGTTACCATGAAAAATCACCACCAATAAACCGCAAAAATCACTTTATATTAATGATATGTAAATTAGGGTCAGTTTTTTAATATTTGGTTTTAAGGACAATCGGTTTTTTTTACCACTTATTAATTTTAACATTAATAAAGAACTGTAGATTGAAAAAATCCCCAATTTTGAATCTGTTTCTTTAATTCTTACAAAAGTAAAACTCATTAATCACCTAATCTAGTTCTTGTTCTCATTTCGCTGCTCACTTCATTTTGAATTCAACGAATTTTGTCTCCAACGGACAACACAGTCAACCAGTCCGAAAAACTGGCCACAATTAACTCAACAAAATAAATAAACATAAAATACGACAACAAAATTAATTGAAAAATAGCTTAGTGCTCTTGTTGCTGTTCAATTTAGCAACATTCATATATGTTTGTCATTAATAACAATTATTCATACGCACCATAGAAGAGAGAATTCAGATTTAAATTCACCACCACCACCACCACTACCATTGGAATATGTAATTACGAACACATGCTATTTTCAAAAAAAAAAAAAAAAGCATAAGAAATAACACACAAGACATAAGAAACGCAAAAATTATTGTCACCGGCTTTCTCAGACTTGTCTTATGTTTTTATGCTAGTTGTTCGGTTGATTAATTCCAACAAATGTTTCAAATTCAATGAGCTACAATCACATATTAAATATGACATCATTTTCCCATAAAAATTACCAAAAAAAAATTCTGACTTTGAGTTCGACATTGGCCCATTTCGGGTGCCGGTCCGGGTGTGTTCACAGGATGACATGGATGGAATCCCGCCCCAAAGTCATTTTTCGCTTGTGATGGAAAATTGATTCGGAATTTGATGCCTAAACGATGTGAGGCTTATGTGTGCACTTATGAACATGTATAACATATTTTAAGTATAAAAGTATAAAGTAATCCTGTGGGATCTTTTGAGAATTTGAGAATCGTTGGGAGTGGGAGGGAATTTATCTTATTGAAAATTTATGATGACGATCCATAATGATTGTAAATGGATAGCACGTGAGCATAAAAGCGTACACAAAAGCATAGAAAACATGATTACATACCTATCTATTCATAATCACATAATATGAAAAGCGTATCAGCATAGAAATTTTATGTGTTGAGAAAAAAAAAACACGTAAATATAAAATTTATACATCTTCGTGTTGATATCATTGTCTCTACGGTTCTCATATTCATCATTTTGATTTTTATGAGTTGTGTTTACAATAAGTACGCACCTGTTATTCTTAAATCGGGATCGGGATGTTGTTGTCTTTGCAGTTCACGTAATTTGCTTCAGAGAAAAGCAGCGGCCCCGTTCCGCTTCTCCGTACATTTCTGTATGATGTCTACCCTCTGATTGTTTTTCATTTTCTCTAGAGTATCAGCGCTGTGAATTTTCCTTTTGAATATACACCTCTGTCCCTTTACCTTATCTGAATTATTAAAGATTTGCTTACATAATACTTGAATAATACATAGCAGACACATTGCTTTGAGGTATTTTCATGTTTGGGCCATTTGTTGTAATTATTTTAAAGTAGAAATTATCGTTATATTGCTTTCGAAAATGCGAACGAAATTATTTCAATGTGGTATAAAAACGATGTTTCCCATTGTGGAAAAAATATAGTCTTAGATAGATGAAATTTTTGCTTCCAGCAAATGATTTTAATTGCACGAATTATTTGGTCTTTTGCACCGTGGTCGAAATTACTGTCATGGAATTTCTTCCCTGTTACGGAATTATGATGAAAGATTGCTGCCAGATTTTGATTTATTCGATTTGATAGTAAAAATATAATCAATTTTAATAGATATCGATTTGTGAAATTTTTATGGGAAAATTGTGATAAGTTTTCAATTGCAACGGATCTAAAGTACGTAATTTTGAAGTCATTTTAACTGTTTACTAGCAAATTTATTCAAATTTTTCATTTGGCCTTTGAGCTATGAAGTTGATTAGCATTTTTGATTAGAATTCGGAATTTGATGTATGGAAAGTCATGTGAAATCATTGAGTATGTACACTCAGAAAAATGTCCAGGTCAACTTTTTGTCAGGTTAACTCTGACCGCTAGCTGGCTTACAAAGGTTGCCATTACATGACATTACATCCTCAAAATGCCTATCTAAGGTCAACTCGTGCAGCTCCCAATGCCCTACTTCACCTGCTGGTGGCTATATTTCAGAATTTCTCCGACCACAGGTCAACACAGTTTTACTTTCCCTCATGCAGGCGAACGCGCGCCTGCCCGAGGCCAATTACGCCGTATGTAGGTCGTCGAGTTAGCCTCCATTTTTCTGAGTGTAAGTTATATGGGTAAAACTATAAGTGCGGCAGCAGTAACGGACCGGAAAATTCATTCTTCGCCCTAAAACTTCTCGATTTTTTTTAAAAACCAAGAATCGGAAATTTGAGTACCTTTTCTTAAAAAACCGAAAATGTGAAGCCCTTTTTCGGGGGTTCGAGCAGCAGTACAGCAAAAAATTTGTCTTTCCCTTTTTACATCTCGAATTTTCTGTTTTACATCGACAATCGGAAATTTGGGAACCTGTTTTTAAGAAACGGAAAATTTGTTGCCTTTTTTTTGAAGTTCGATGTTTATCCCCACCCCCCCCCCCCCCCACCCAAAAAAAACTTCTTAAACGCCACCGAATCACAATGTATTACACCACACGCCTACTATTAGCAGAATTTACGTTACCGTGACGTTAACGGTTGACATAAATACTGCTTGGCTCTTAGATACGCAACTTAGCAGAAGCGAAACAGAAAATTGTCACAGAAACTCTAGTTGCGGGCGTTTCATGTCACTTCGAAATGTAATACCAAGAAGAATTATAAAAAAAACGTTAATTTAGAAATATTCTTACAAATTTCAAGTTTTTTTTCAAACAAAATCAACATTTTTACAAACCATTACTTTTAAAATTGTTACTTAATTATTCTTTATCTATACTTATTTTAATTTCTCAAAAAAAAAACTTCATAATCATGCCTTTAAAATATGTGATTTATTAAAAAAAACAGTATTTGATCTCATCAGGTTAACTTGATAACAACTATTGCAACGTTATTATCAACCTAATTTTCTATCTCTGATGAATGTTAAATGTTTAAGAAAATTAAATTATAGCTTCAACACTGATTAAAGATAACCTTATCGAAAATTGAAATAAAAAGGCAAAAACCCATAAAGAAGTAGAAAAACAAAATCATGAAATCACGATTTAATCAACAACATATAAATAAAAATATTTTGTAAGTTCATAGATGGAATTTCCATTCACTAAAACGTTTTTTTTAAATTTTTTTTGCAAAGATCAATGATCTGATATTAAAAAATTGCAAAATCATATTGAACAGATAACGTAACCCAATTGTGCACGTCTCTGCAATTTGAAAGTTTTTAAATTTGGCAAAAATTTTAATCGATCACAAAAACACAAATTTCAATGATTAGTCAGAAAAAGTTTGTTTTTTTTTGTCCGCCTCTTAATAAGACACACAAAAAATGATATATCACTCGAAAAATGCATAAAGATCTGTAAGAAGAAAAAAAAAAATTATAGACCGGACGACATAATTAACTGAACTCAAGTTTGGTCTTTAAAATAATTTTAAAAACTTTCGACATAAAAGGAAAATGTTGCACAAGAATAAACTGATTTTTTTTTAAATTTCGTTAGGTAGATCGCAACCAAATATATTAATCTAGCTACACCTACACAAAATAACACATGAGCGCTAAGCAAAAATTAAATTAAAAGGAAAATGTGTGAAACTTAAACTTCGTACAATAAACAATTTCGAAATGTGCCATGGTTTTTTTTTTTTAAGAAATTGTCGTCGATATTATTCGAGAACCTCTTGAATCATCATTATCCGTGGTGCGTGGTCGAAAGAAATGGCAAACGGATGAGAATAAACAAAATTTACCTGAAATTGACGTAAGAAATATCTGTGAGATGTGCCAGAATTCGCTCAGCTATAAATTGTCATTGTGAAGGCGTTATTGTGTCCAATATTATGTGACTAAAGTAGATGAACACTGGTTCATTTCATTTGCTGTTTATTCTGCAACCTTCTCAAAACCACTCCAACGATTTAAAATGTCTTCTAAGATCTTAGCCACGATCATTTCGTTATAGTCAAATGAAAATCGAAAAAAAATTCAAATAAAATTCAATTAGCGGGGAGAAATCAATATTTTTTTAGCTTGAAGCTTGTAGATTGTAGCATCTGAAATGCAACTTTCGGTTTAGCCCCCCTCACCCCTATTTATTACATTTTCCATTCCTTGAAATGATTTTCTATTTTTTAAATCATTTAGCGATGTCACAGCTGAACGGCTGATTCTATTCGACTGAAAATGTTTACAGAAATACTTAAAATATCAAAATTTAACCTATATCCAAATAACTCTGTGTTTCTCTGATCCCCTCGCCTGCCATTTCCCAAACTTCTTTGAGGTTTTTAATCTGGTACTCACCATTTGATAGGTATTCGCTTAAATACCTTTTTTGCCCACTAAAATTTAGTTCAACTCATCCAGATAACCCTCTAACCCCTCATATTTTAGGCAACTGCTGAAATGGCACAAGTTTTTTTTCTTCTTGAAATTAGTTTTAATTTTTTTTGAACCAATTGGTAAAGGGTGAGCTAAAATCCACCACTTTCTCACGGCTCTGTGAAGCAAAAAAAAAATCGTTTGGTAACAACAATTCTGAGTTAACAATTTAGATGTTCTTGTAGCTTCACCAATTAAAATCCTTCTTAAATCACACTAATATATAAAAATGAGTTGGTGTCTGTCTGTCTGTCTGTTCCTCTTTCACGCAAAAACGGCTGAACCGATTGACTTGAAATTTGGCATGAGTGTCTGTGGTAGTTCTGGTTCCAACATAGGCATGCGGAAAAGAAGCGCGAGGGGTGGGGGGAGTAAGGGGAGGGGGAAAAGTGATTTCGAAACTTAGTTTTTGCGCTATGTTACTCTTTCGCGGGGAAACTACTGAACCGATTGGCCTGAAATTTGTCATAGATGTTTGTCGGGGCTCCAGCCCCAACACAGACCCATTAAAAAGTAGCCCGAGTGGTGGGGGGAGTAAGGGGAGGGGGTAGAGTATCTCGAAACTTAGTTTTTGCGCTATGTTACTCTTTCGCGGGGAAACTACTTAACCGATAGGCCTGAAATTTGGCATAGATGTTCGTCGAGGGTCCAGCCCCAACACAGACCCATTAAAAAGTAGCCCGAGTGGTGGGGGGAGTATGGGGAGGGGGTAAAGTAATCTCGAAACTTAGTTTTCGCCCTATGTTATCCTTTCGCATAGGGCCTGAAGTTTAGCTCCAACATAGACCATAAAAAAAAATTGAAAAAACTTAACCCGGCAACGACGGGCATGCAAGCTAGTAATTTATAAAATATTAAGGTACACTTAATGTAAAAATCTAACCAAAAAAAAAAGAACTTTATTTAGAACAGAACTATTAAAAACAATTCTAGCTATTTTTACACGACTGAAGGAAGGAGGGTAATGTGTTTAGGGTGTATGTAATGTATGTCTGGGTTTTAATACCCCATAATCTTCAACTTTTCCTATTTGCGTCTTTTGTCGCTTTAGCCTCAACAAAATACCTTGTTAATCAAATTTTCTTTCAATTTTCCACAGAATTTAAAAAAAAAGAAAGAAAAAAAAACTCTTTTACAACAATAGTCTTAGAAAATCAATAACGTTTCTGTTGTCTTGTTATATTTTTTTCTGTCTAAACTTTCATAGATTTTTTCTGTTCACTTGTTTTGTGTATTTCTATATGGGAAATATTTCTTTTCATATGTTTTCTCGTTACTGCACATGGATTTGGCTCGGAAATCCTAGAAAGCCTCGTGAGTTGATGCTCAAAGGGTCACGTGGATTGATATTTTCTTAGCTGGATAATTCCCGGACAATTTCTAAGGACTAGATTATTTTCATAGCAGAGTTTTAAAGATGAAATCTGTTTTTGATCAGCACATGTTGAATTCATGTTGAAGATTTTCCATTTGTGTGGGTTATAATATAAAACCTAACAGAAAATTTTGAAATAATAAAACTTTCTTTAATTGTTTGCAATATCAATTGAAATTTTCACAAAGCAGTTTTCTGCTAGACCACAAACTCTATGAAAATGTTCTTTTAAAGAAAAATATTATTTTCCCCTTATTTTATTTTTTTTAAAGTGTTATTTTTCCATTATGAAAAACACAACTTCGACTGTATTTTAGATGTTGGAAAGTTACAAACATTACGCTTACGCTTTAATCGTAAAAAATCACTTCCAGAAAATTTTCTTGCTTAAATATGATTCCATTATAATTCTTACCTGTGCTAAACTACCATTAAATCAAGAGAATTTGTTTAGTTTTCCGCTTTACTACTTACTGTACACAAACTTATTAACAATGAATCTCAAATAAATGTAATTAGAAAACTTTCTTCGTGAGTAGAAATAATTATTCTTATATGGATAAGAAACTACAAAAGCTTGAAAAGTTTATTTTCTTTCGTGAGATTTGTGTGGGTCTTGTAAAAATTGTATTCTGGTTTCCGACTTTCAGATTTTAGCCAACTTTATCCAGAATAATGTTTCTAAATATCATTAAATATAAAAGTATGTAAATTTATGTAAGATATCATCGGTAATTTTACCATAATTTATCCTTATTATTACAAATCCAATCATTGTGAACGGCAAAGTTTGTCAAAATATTTAGTTTACAATTTAAAATTATCATCCAAATATAGACTAAAACAAGTAGTTTCAGATAGAAAATGTTTTATTTTTGTTACTTTCCACTGTCTTACATAACTCGAGAACTCGTTGAGCTAGCGACTTGAAATTTTTCGTAACGTAATCTATGCGGAAAAATTCGGTTTTTTGAAAGATTCTTGGAAACCATGCGTTTTTGAGAAAAAACTAATAAAATATAATTCAAAGGAAATAGAATTTCCATCATTTTTCCCTTTAACAGTTTTACGTATCTTTAATTTAGATATTTAAAAAAACATTGTTTTTTTATTTTTTTTTCCCGAAATTAAATATTGCCGAGGAAAGTTTTGTGTTGATCACAACTGAATTTTTACGAGATTTTCCCGATCATATTTTATTCAACAAGAAAATTTAAAACATTTAGAGAAAAATTCTTACAATATTTAATTTCTGGGAAATTTCACACATTTTCGTCGTAACAGAAATTATCTAGATGCCCATCTGACCATCTGTTGTAATTTCCTGTAAAATCCAACAAAGTATTTTTGTGATTTCTTAAGTGTTCGTCATATTTTCCTAGAAAATGACAGAAATTTATAAGAAAAGATTTTCTCCAAGGAAGAATGTACTTTTTTTTATAGGCACAAGACTGTATGTTTTGTTTAGATATTAAAGGGAAATCGATAAAACGTCGCAGATTTGGGGGAATGGAAGCTTTCTGGTAGTTTGATAATGATTTTAAATTCAACACAAAAAAAAAAATCGTGAAAAATTGCAGCGAGGGGAGAAGGAAGTTTACAAAGATGAAAATTTGTATGACTTTTTTCTATTTCTCGATTTTTATAAAGATTTGTTAAAAATATCAATTTACGAATAGCGATTTAGTTTAAAAATATGATTTTTCATTTTAAATTTTACTTGATTTAAAAATAAAATTAATTTCTGGCCTATGGCAAAGTCAACAACAAACACCAATAAAGAATTCGTACCTACGTCTATTTAAATTCTAGAAATGGAAAACTGAGCGAATTAATGGAAAAAAAATCGGGAAAAATTCAATTAAATTGCGAAACCCTATAACGAATGGAAAAAAATTGAAAGAATGAAAGTATTTCAAAAGTGTTGATGTTTTCGATGAAAGAAATACATGAGAGAAGACTTTTCGATGTTGAAGGATATTGGAGAAAATCCAAAACATATTTAGGAGCCTGAAATGCTAACAAAAGAATGAAAATAGGGAAATTGTGTTGGCGGTACATGCTAATTTTAATCAATTCGAAGCAGTTTTTCATCTTAACCCACACATGGATTTTTCTGGAATTATTTTTGCACGAATTTACCTCTAATATCAGTCATTTTAGTCGACATTCCAGTTTTTGGGCAGATTTTCCTCTGTTTTCGCTTCAGGTTTTTCTAGATGTGACAAAAGAAAGAATTCTCTAGTGAGCAGTTTTGCTTATTTGTTATAATCATAAAACTGAATATGTCGAAGGTGATATGTTTTATGCTCGTGTAGCTTTTGCTCATAATAATTGTACACATATGGGTCTTTGTTTGGATATAGAACGCCTTTTTGAGAGTTCTTAAGATTTTCGTGTTAGTCTTGTTGATAATTTTATACCTTTATAGCTGCTTTTCAGTATTATTAGAAGGAGAGCATAGTTTGCTACCATCATAAGAACTATGTATGTATTTGCATAAAAGAAAACACATTATATAAGCATCAAAGTCATGTGCTGTCGCGGATCAGACAACATTTTGAGGACGGTAACTTTGGGGAAAGTTCTATGAAGACTTCTTTTTCCATTTTCCACGTTTTCCAAATTTTCCACATTTTCCACGCAATTCTCACTGGTTTCTTTAGTTAGCTTTACTTAAAATGCAAAGTTTTTACAGACTTTACGACAGTAAATCTGTTTTAAATTGATTTTTTTTCACTATTTTCCTCAGAGCGTGTTGAAAAAAACTAGCAATTGAAAATCCCCTTTGACGTAATATGAGTGGAAAAGTCACGTTTAGATGTCAATAGACAATTGATTTTCGAATGAATTGATTTTTTGTAAATATTTTTAAATTCATGTTATACCACATTTGACTATTCTGCGACCAATGTGAACTGATTTACACTATTTAAAAGGTTTAGGTTGCAGTTATTTGGTTTCTAGTATTTTAAGTTGCCGATTTTTCTGTTTTTTTTTTTTCAACTTATTAAACTTTTGTACTCAATTACGATAATGTAAGATTTATATTGTTTGTAAGATAATTAATTAAATATTTTGCTATTATATTGTTAATTCAGTGAGTATTTCGACGTTTTTAATTTTTCTCGTCGTTGTTTTAAGGTTTAAGCTGCGAAAACTAATCAAAAACATGAAAAAAAAGTATACCGACTTTTTTTCCATATTTTATTATTACTGGTTCGTAAGTAATTGCAGCTTAAGCCCTCAAATAAAACTTCTCAAGCGGCATTTATAATAATCGTGACGTTGGCGGTTGACATATACACTCAGAAAAATGTTCAGGTCAACTTTTTGTCAGATTAACTCTGACCCTACAGAGGTTTCTGTAAGCCAGCTAGCGGTCAGAGTTAACCTATCTAAGGTCAACACGTGCAGCTCCCAATGCCCTACTTCACCTGCTGGTGGCCTAATTTCAGAATTTCTCCGACCACAGGTCAACTCAGTTTTACTTGCCCACATGCAGGCGAACGCGTGCCTGCGCGAGGCCAATTACTCCGTATGTAGGTCGTCGAGTTAGCCTCAATTTTCTGAGTGTAGTCAGCTGAATGCTAGTTTGGGACAAAACGTACTGCAAAACGTATACCTTTGGCCCAAACTAGCACTCAATGTAGGTAGGATATGTCCTCTCCGCTATCGCGACGGTTGACATAAATGCTACTTGGGTTCTGTGCAGTGATTTTGCAGAGTTTGAAGAAAAAATTCCTTTTGTTAGATTGATTGTTTCTAGTAAAAACAAAAAAAAAACTGGCTATCGTACATTTTTTTAAGGTTTTTTGTATAACCCAGTTTTTATTTTTCAGGTACTCTAACTGAAAACGCGAGAATTTTCCATTTTTTTTTTGCAATTTTCACTTAATTAAAGTTTGTTGAAAGAGAGTTTTCGAGAAAAGTGAAATCCAACACTTTCTCAAAGATTGGGTAAAGAAAACCCATTTTTTGAGTATTAGAAATTCACCTGATTTTTCTGCACACGCACTAAATTGCGTTTTTTAAATTTCTTTTAAAAGGCAATAAATCTATTTCGAAAAAAAAATCATATCAAATTACACATGAAATTGAACTGTCAGTTTTTGCATGTGCAAATAATTTACTGTCGCATGCAGAACTTTACCCACTTTCAATCAACAAAAAAAATAATCTTGAAATGCCATTTGATGACATGCATCAAAACGTGTTAAAGTATAGTAGAAAAAAACGCGAATCGGTGGTGCGAATCAAATTAGATTCCTGCGTACAGATTTACGTACATAAAATCTATCTAAAAACCGAAATACATTTCCAACGTGAAAATTTTTTAATAAAAATATTGTTCGTGAACGGGTATTTTCGTCCATTCATGATGTATTCGATTCTATTTTTATTTTATATATAAATGGTTTTTTTCTGTGAAATCTTCTATTAAAACATGATTGGAATTTTTTATCGTGCGCTATCGCTGCCTACAATTTTGTTTATTTTATTATATTTTAATAACGAAAATTGCAACCTACATACAAACATTACCTGTTGTTCACTTTTAAGTGATTTATGAACAAAATGCTTTGCGGTTATAATGATTTATGGATTTCGTGTGGCCATCTAGAATATGGAATATTGGGTATAAAAAAAAGTAAACTCTCTTTTGATATAAGTGAATTAAACTTTTTTTTTGTGCCCACAATATTACAACTTTGGGGAGAATTTCGGTTCAGGGAGAGGAAAACTCCAAGGATATTGAATAAAAAATTAATAAATTTATTTTTTTTCCTCCATCGTTTTTTTTTTTCAGAGAACTTCCTTTTGTTTTCTTTTATATCCTAGCAAACTGTGGAGGTTCAACCGCCATTTTTAACATAAATATATGGTATAAAATTGATACCAGGGGGATGTGTATCGGGAATCTTATGGTTCAAGGTTATCTTAAAACGCAGGAGGAAAAAATACTGTTGGTCCCACATGTACATAGGATTTTAGTTGCTTTTGGGGTGTTTTTATTGCTTTTTTTCTTACTCTAATGTGATTAATGGTTACTTGGGGAAAACGATAAAATTCCGTTAAAATGTATGAGGATTCATTTAATTGTTGTAAAATCTGTAGTAATAACTTTTGCTATGAATTTTCATTAAGGGGCTGTCCATAAAATTCGTCACCCAAATTTTATGTTTTTCGAACCCATCACACAGGGTGGATACTTTTTCGTGTTGGATTTTATACCACCGTCACATTACTATTCAACCCCACTACCCCTATAATAGTTTGACGTTTTTTATGGACAGACCCCTAAGTTGGTTTTGAGTCAAACCTACACCGTTAAAAATTTAAGGATTTGTAAGAATAAATTTGTGGTCATCGAGATCTCTAATTTCGTATCAATTGGCGTGATTTCATCGATATTTGGCGTGAAATGTCATAACACCAAAAAATTTTATCTGATTTGCACCAAACATTTATCAAATTTTTGGTTTGATTGGTTTGATTGATTGTAGGAGGAGGGCTTACAAGGGAAACCCCACGCACGTAGATCTCAAATTGGACCCATTGTACACCTCCGATATCAAATTTTTACATTTGATACCAAATCTCGATAAGAAAACGCGACTTGATACAAATTTGGTGTAAAAGATTTTGACAAACAAAAATTTATTAATATAAATCCTAATCCTCAAATTTTTAACCGTGTTAGATACTTGAAAAATTGATTAAATTTTTGTATGTCTATAATTAGCTTGAAAACGCCTCGCCCGATTGATCTAAAAGTCTTGTATCGACACATATTGTATGAGCGACTCTGACATACGCAAATTTTCCATAACTATGGGGATGTCAAAAATTTTTACTTTCTTCTACGGAGTATAATAAAGTACTAGGGGCTGCGCCCCGAACCGCTTCGCGGTTCATCCCCCTTCCACAGGTCGGCCTTCGGCCTCCCTGCCCCCGTCGGCCTACGGCCTCCACAACTACTCGGCCTTCGGCCTCGCCCCTCGCGCTTGAATTGTTGGAATTTGATGTATGCAGATGTTATGTAAAATTATTTAAATATATTTCAGCTCTCGCCTTCCTCTTTACTCGGCCTTCGGCCTCGAGTCAAATGCATATAGTTAACCCAAAATAAGGAAATTTTTTTAGAGACATTTTTCTTTTTGACCCAACGGTGTATTACAAAATCGTACTGTTTACTTACAATATATTCAATAACGGTAAAAGGTGGTTATCCACACGGGGAAAGACAATATTGTGGGAAATGTCATTCTTTTTAATTCATGTCATACATTGAAGCACCAAATCCCTTTAGAATTGCAGAAGATAGCAGGTGAGGGCTATACATAACGATGGTGTCTATACTGTTTTTCGCAGTATTATATTGTTTTTCAGACTCCAATACTGCATAATTGCTTTTTTCCCCAAAATACTGTATTTAAATACTCAGAAAACTTTAATTCTTTAACGTTTCGGAATTCAAATTTATTAATAGCAATGCAAAACGTCAGTGGCAACACAAAACAGTGGCAACACATGGCAAGTGTAAATACATTCAAACGACGAACAGCGAAGTATTTATGGCAACATGTCATATAGATTCGCTTCTTCCTTTCCCCATCGATTACTGTCTTGTCATTATTCATCCTTCTTCAGAACGCGTTATTTTGATTTTGCCTTCCATTGTTAATTTAAAAGAATAAAAATGCCGAAATTAAGAGCAAAGACACAAATTTTCATTGAATAAAATTTATACTGCGAAAAATACTGTTTTTTCAATTCGATTTACTGCTTTTTTAAATTTTGAGGTGAAATATACTGTTTTTTGTCCGAAAAAAGATACCATCGTTAGCTATACATAAAAAGGAGGGGTAGATATTAGTGAGCAAAAATTTTTCCTGCGGGCTGACCTCTCTCATGGTCAAAACCGGATCCGAAACCCTTAAGCGCATAAAGAGGTTTCAAGAGAGGGAAAGGGGTTGCTATTGGATCCGACACCCTTGAGTAAGAGATATCAGAAGAAACGGGGATTGACATCAAAAAGAATCATATCCTTTATTCTTGTCAATAACTGTACCTGTGTGCAAAGTTTGATCAAAATCGGCCGCGCCGTTTTTGCGTGATGCCGGAACAAACATTCAGTCAAACAGACAGAAATACCGACCGACATACAGACAGATGTACAAACATAAATTTTAAGCATAACAAAACCTATAATATTCCTTGTGATATTCCTATTGTGATATTCCTATTGTGATATTCCCATCAAAATTCGAACAGTTGTACCAAAATTCCACTTTGAAGTCAAACTTTCTAATAAGATTTTTTAAAATTTGTTCCAATAGGACTTTGATGTATGGGAGTTTTATTTAGAATCATATCCTAAATAACTTTTGTTCTTGGACTTTTTAGATAAGATGTTTTTGAGATATTCGCAAAAAACGTTTTCGTTCGTATGGGGGGTACCCCCTAATGGTTCATTTTTGCCCATGAACGAACTTAGCCTCGCATTTTACGAAAAACGCATCTGCTTAAAAATTAAAGTCTGTAGCTCAATCCGTGCGCCCGCAATCCGCGCCACAGAGTGACGGACGGACAGACGGACGGACAGACACGGACGGACATGCTAAATTCAATTTTTTTTTATCATTCTAAACACTCTAATACCCAATTAGTTTTTCAGCCTCCTCACGGGCAAGCTAAAACCGTGTCTTGACTTGGGATTTTTCATCGCAGAGATTTTATAATTGACCAATCAGAGCTTGAGTTGATGACGATATACAAACGAAAATGTTTTTTGTGAATATCTCAAAAACTGTGTATCTTATCAAAAAAGTGCAAGAACAAAAGTTAGTTAGGATATGATTCTACATAAAACTCCCATACATCAAAATCCGATTGGAATAAATTTTAAAAAATCTTGTTTTAACAACTGTTCGAATTTAGATACGAATATCACCATACGGGTTTTCAATAATTGTTAGATTGGCAATTATAGCTTTTGTTATGTTTTAAAATAAGGATCATCAAAATCGGAGCCGCTGGAGCTCTGCGGAAAGAAATCCAAACAAAATCGCTTTGCCTTTTAAATATATAGATTCGTGATCAGCGACCCCGAAAACCCCCTAATGACATTTTTTCCCGGAAAAATGGGAAAACGGATATTTGCATTATCCTTACAGGACCTTCCGTTATGAATTTTGAAAATCTAACACCGGATTCGTGATCAGCGACCCCAAAAATCCCCGAGTGGTACTTTTCAGCCTCCTATTGAGCAGGATTCATGGCGAAAATCACGGTTTAAAAACACTCAAACCCCCTTTACCCCCCGTTCACCCCCTTAGCTATAAAATTTCGAAAAATCTCGATGGTTGGGACATATTCTGAAAGTTTCAAGTCTCTACCTTGAGGGGTTTGGGCTGGGCGTCAGGTTAAACGATTTTATATATAGAGCAGATGGTTTTCACTTTTTCCAATAAAGACTCAATTTCAACAAAAAAAAAATATTTTGCCACCGCTTAGAATTGAACCCGTACCTGGCGCGATGTAGTTTACACTTATTCAGTAGTAAGAATATAAATTTTAAAGATAAATTAAGTAATAAAAAAACAGGCAGTCATTGGGGACTGCCAACAGAAGTGAAAACAATAATATATGTAAGGTAATTTTGTCGTGTATTTATGCCTATATATTTTTTAACCTGAAATTTTGAAAATATATGCTAATAAGCAGTAAATGTCAAATAAAAGTCAATATGCATATTAAGGTTTGAATTCCTGAGCAGCACATGATTTTCTTATACAACAAATAGCTACAGATATTTAATTCTTTCTGTATAAGAATGCCACGTGCTGTTCAGAAATTTTCTGTGTAATTTTATTTTGCTGTATATATTTTCCCAAAAAAAAATTTCTGTCTCATTTTATTTTGCTGTATGATATTTTCCAAAAAAAAAATCGTTTTTTTTTTGTGTAAGAAAGTCATGTGCTATTCTGAAATTTCCTCTCTAATTTTATTTTGCTCTATACAGTCTTCAAAAAAAATCGATTTTTTCTGTATAAAAAAATCAAATGAAAGCAAATCAGCATTCTTAACCCATTTATTCACCACCCGGTAAGAATTCTTACCACAACTTTGAATGTTCATCAAAGCTCACTTTTTCGTTGATTGGGTAATTGGATTTTCCCACTTTTGGCCACAAAACAGACAAAAACCCTCCCAGAAACGTAAAAATACTCGTTTCTCGCCATTGGTAAGAATTCGTACTACAAAACCTTTTTTCACATTTTTGTTTATTTTTTCGAAGAATGTACCGCAAAGCGGTAAGGGGTTGAGCCCTTAGATCATTTTTATTCCAAAATCAATAAAAATTTTCACGTTTTTCTGGAAAAAATATCACATATTGAGCATATCAGAGTATTGGCTATTTGTCGTGGTTAAGAATTTTTACCACAATTTTCCGGAAAACTGTGGGTCGGAAAATTCTGAAACTTTTTGAAACTCATATTCGACCCAAAAGTAGCTTCCACACGAATTTTGATGGAAAAATTCCCACGCGTCTAAGAGCGGCGAAAAATGGGTTAAGCTGTTAAATTAGCATGTCGGTGACGCGAACTCAAGGTTTTACCCATCCAAAAATCGCACAACGCGCCTAACGAAGTATAATATAAATAAAATAAAAAAAAAATTTAAAAAAAAAACATTTTGCCACCACTCGGAATCGAACCCGCACATCTGGCGCATTTTAGTCTAACACTTATTCAGGAGTAAAAATGTAAACTTAAAGATAAATTAAGTAATAAAATATTAAAAAAAGTAAATAGATCAACAAAAAAAAATTGAAAAGAAAAAAAAAGAATTTTGCACCGATAGGAATTGAACCCGGGCCTGGCGCATGGTAGTCCAACTTCTAACTCACTGCACTAATCGAACAGTACGAAATGTCGTTTTAACATTGAAGACTTAGTTAGTGGCATATTCATAATTTTGAAAGGGAAATAACTAATAAAGTATTATTAAAATATCTACAGCTATAAAGCTTTCATTTAAAAAAGGATCATCGAAATCGGAGCCGCTGGAGCTCTGTGGAAAGAAATCCAAACAAAATCGCTTTGCCTTTTAAATATATAGATTCGTGATCAGCGACCCCGATAACCCCCTAATGACATTTTTCCCGGAAAAAATGGGAAAACGGATATTTGCATTATCCTTACAGGACCTTCCGTTTTGAATTTTGAAAATCTAACACCGGATTCGTGATCAGCGACCCCAAAAATCCTCGAGTGATACTTTTCAGCCTCCTATTGAGCAGGATTCATGGCGAAAATCACGGTTTAAAAACACCCAAACCCCCTTTACTCCCCGTTCACCCCCTTAGGGGTAAAATTTCGGAAAATCTCACCTTAGTGAGCGCCTACGCGATGGTTGGGACATATTCTGAAAGTTTCAAGTCTATCTTCATGGATTTGGGCTAGCGTCAGGTTAAACGATTTTATATATAGAGAAGATGGTTTTCACTTTTTCCAATAAAAGACGATGCGTAACAGATATTTTTAATTTTACGTTTAAAAAACTCAATTTCAACAAAAAAAAAATATTTTGCCACCGCTCAGAATGGCGCGATGTAGTTTACACTTATTCAGTAGTAAGAATATAAATCTTAAAGATAAATTAACCCTTTCACTCGGCATTTATTTCTAATAGCAAAAAAAATGTGTTGTTGCTTTTTTCAATAATAATATATAAAAATATATATTATTATTGAAAAAAAAACAACATTTTTTTTTTTTTTGCTTTTTTCAATAATAATATGTAGCAACACAATATATTTCAAAATTTAAAAAATTTAAATATCTTTTAGATAATGTACTCATTTGTATACATAACATGTCAATCATTGTCCCTCTCCCTTCTAATTCTCTTAGAAATGCGAGTTAAATATGATGTACACAATTGTGTACGCGCCGAGTGAAAGGGTTAAGTAATAAAAAACAGGCAGTCATGGGGGACCAACAGAAGTGAAAACAATAATATGTAAGGTAATTTTGTCGTGTATTTATACCTATATATTTTTCAACCTGAAATTTTGAAAATATATGCTAATGAGCAGAAATAAAAGTCAATATGCATATTAAGGTTTGAATTCCTGAGCAGCACATGATTTTCTTTTAAAACAAATAGCTAGAGATATTTAATTCTTTCTGTATAAGAATGCCACGTGCTGTTCAGAAATTTTCTGTTTAATTTTATTGTGCTGTATATTTTCCAAAAAAAATCGATTTTTTGTTATATAAGTCAACTGGTGTTCAGAAATTTTCTGTTTAATTTTATTTTGCTGTATGATATTTTCCAAAAAAAATCGTTTTTTTTTTGTTATTTTGCTGTATATTTTCCAAAAAAAAAAAATCGTTTTTTTATTGTGTAAGAAAGTTATGTGCTATTCAGAAATTTCCTCGCTAATTTTATTTTGCTCTGTACTGTCTACCAAAAAAAATCAATTTTTTCTGTATAAAAAAATCAAATGAAAGCGAATCACAGCATTCTTAAGCTGTTAAATAAGCATGTCGGTGACGCGAACTCATGAGATTTTACCCATCCAAAAATCACCCAACGCGCCTAAAGAAGTATAATATAAATAAAATAAGTAATTTAAGGTAAAAAAAAAAAATTTAAAAAAAAACATTTTGTCACCACTCGGAATCGAACCCGCACATCTGGCGCATTTTAGTCTAACACTTATTCAGGAGTAAAAATGTAAACTTAAAGATAAATTAAGTAATAATATATTAATAAAAGTAAAAAAATCAAAAAAAAAAATTTGAAAGGAAAAAAAAAGAATTTGTCATCGATAAGAATTGAACCCGGGCCTGGCGCATGGTAGTCCAACTTCTAACTCACTGCACTAATCGAACAGTACGAAATGTCGTTTTAACATTGAAGACTTAGTTAGCGGCATATTTATAATTTTGAAAGGCAAATTACTAATAAAGTATTATTAAAAATGGGGAAAAAAGTAAAACGGACATATCTACAGCTATAGAGCTTTCATTTAAAAAAAAAATCATCAAAATCGGTTCAATAGGAACTCCAGGAGCTCTGTCGAAAGAAATCCATACAAAATCGCTTTGCCTTTTAAATATATAGATTGTTTTTTCTTGAGTGTATGCACTCAGAAAAATGTCCAGGTCAACTTTTTGTCAGGTTAACTCTGACCGCTAGCTGGCTGACAGAGGTTTCCATTACATGACATTACATCCTCGAAATGCCTATCTAAGGTCAACTCGTGCAGCTCCCAAGGCCCTACTTCACCTGCTGGTGGCTTTATTTCAGAATTTCTCCGGTCACAGGTCAACACAAGTTTTACTTTCCCTCATGCAGGCGAGCGCGCGCCTGTCCGAGGCCAATTACGCCGTATGTAGGTCGTCCAGTTAGCCTCCATTTTTCTGAGTGTGGTTTTAGGGGATGATTTTCTCGGTTGTATAATTTTTATTTCTTTTTATTTTTCTTTTCAAACCAAAAATATATGTTAGAACTCCGATACTTTTCCGCAAAACTCTCAATTCCCATCTTGTTAAAATTTCTGTGCCAAGGAAAAAAAACCATTTTTATAATTGAAACTTTATTACATTCACATCAAAATTATTGTGTGTTTTCTTGCTTTCGAATCATTCGCCAAACTTTTAGTCGAAACTTGTAAACAATTTTCTAAAAATTCAAATTTTTTCTGTGCGTTTCTAAAGATAAAAAATCTGTCTGTAGGTAAATGAAATCTGCCGGTTCGTGTTTGGAATTCAGCCAAAACTCAAATATACTTTGTTGATGCGTAAAAATAACATAGCATTTTTTTTTGGTTTCACTTTGAGAAGATGACAGACGTTAATACCTGAACTAAAAAAAATAAGTTCAAGGTGAATCATTATCAAATTATTAATAAATCACAAAGTGTAGTTTATTTTACGGATGCTCAAGGAATGAAAAAAAAACTTTATAGAAATAAGAAATTATTTTTAAATTAGCTAGAAATATTCATTATATCAATCGACTTCTGGTATGATTTTCAAAATGTCGGAAACGGTGCGAATCAAGGGCATTTGAATGTTTATCGAGATATGTTTCGTAATTGGGCAAAGATTTGGAAAATTGTTAAGATATCTGAACCGTGTGATGTTTTTGATGTCACTGAAAATTGTGATGATTGCTTCCGATTTTTTTTGTTGTTGAAAATATTGCGATAGGTGTGATGTTTCAGTCCATAGGAAATCCTTAATTGAAATGATGAAATTTTAAGTAATTTTGATAGACTACCACCCCCTCTCCCTTGTAAATATCTTTTGAATCCCTTCGGAAATTGCGGTTTTTTTAAATTTAAAACGTATATGGATTTTTCTAAATTTTCTGAATTTCTCTGGAAAGTTGTAGCATCTCCATTAGCATTTTTGATGTATGGCACGTAGCTGCCACTAAATAGAATACACTTTTAGTGGCAGAGATGTCAAAAACGCCATCAGAGATCATATTTATATTAAAAACCATCCAATAATCGCATATTTATGTATATGTTTAATCATATTAAATATGTCCATAACCCTGATATAATTTACTTACACTGATATAATTTACTTTTATGTTTTATTACTTTTCATAAAAATTTATCGAATATTTATATTAAAAACTATGCAAAAACATCATCAATATTCGATAAATTATATTAAAAGTAATAAAACATAATAAATTTTACGTAAGTAAATTATATCAGGGTTATGAAAATATTTAATATGATTAACCCAATTACTTGAGTGCTAAAACTTATATAAGTTTATTGGTATTCAATTTTACTCTTCAGCACAAAAAATATGTTAATTTTTAACTGCATTTTTGTGCAATATTTTCCATCGTATTCACAAAATCCATTATAATCACATGCTATTGACTTGAAAATGCTAATTGATATCATAAAATTCAATCATACTGAAACATCAAATTAAATATCGACATGATATAATATAGGTAACAGTACACAGGTGTATACAGAAGCAGGTAAGAGAGGGCAAAAAAAAAATGTGATGGAAAAATCGGTAATTATTTTTTGCTCATATTTTCCTTCAATGTTAAAAAAGTATTATTGCACGTATAGACAGACAGACGAGTAATCAATGATGGAACATGCATAAAGAATTCGGAACCTAACTATCTTCATTACTTTTATCTATATACATATGTATTTTCGTATAAAATCCAAACATAACAAAATCAGTCAAATGTAGTAAAATTACACAAAACTTTGGAATTTATTTCATTGGAATATTTTCACATAAAAACGGAACAAATAAACTAACATTAGGAATGCATATAGCATAAATTCACTCACTCACGTCGCGTCACTGGAATCTATTTACCCTTTGCCATCATCTCACACTACGCTGTATAACAGAAGTCACAAAACCATTTCAAATAGCATAAAACGTTTGTAACAGCGATTATTATTATTAGTTTTCACATTAAAATGAACATTACGTACTTGTTTCATTGCGTATGAAAATGAAATACTATTTGGCATCGTCGAATGAAAACGTTATGGTGTTACGTCGTACAAGCATCAAATGTGCAATTTGCATGCAACCGAAATGCCCACACATAAAATAATCGCCGCCATGAATCTAAAAAGAATTTTTAAGTTTTTTTTATTTATTTATTTTCTCTTAGTAGGTACTTGGTTATTATAGTAGGTAATAAAAATAGGGAACATGTTGTTCACTCGAAAATTTATTTACAAACTTTTAATTTTTATTAGAAATTTTTTTTAATAACCCTCTGGGGTAATTAAAACCGTTTCATAAAAATGTTTGTTTCACATACCATATCGGAAGTGCTATGATTTTATCAGGATTTGATGAAATACCGTTTAATAGCTAGAAATAACAGCATGATTTCCTTAACGGAAATTCGGGAAATGTGAGTTTCCATTTTTACACTAAGCATCATCAACCGTTTTCGAGATTTCACGGGTAGGTGTTAAGGTGCCGGTCCACATGAGAGTAAATACGCGACTAACTCTCAAAAACTCTCGAGAGTTACTCGCAGGAGGTTGTCCATTTGAGAGTTAATTTCGGCGATTTTTCTCTTTTCAAGACCAAGATTTTTTTGACATCTTGCTTTGGCGAGTTCTCGAGAGCTACTAGCAAAATTCAAACGCCATTCGTATATGGCGGGCAACTCCCCGAGAGTTCAGTGGAGGCCTGTCGATTAAAGAGTAGAATCACTTTTGACAGCTCGCAGAAATTAGCTCGCGAGTTTTTGCGAGTTTCCGCGAGCGACTCTCAGAGACGTGTCCATTTGCGAGTAGCTGCTATCGAGAGGTTCTCGCCGGCATTTACTCTCATGTAGAGCGGCACCTTTACGCGCCGTTTACATCTGACACTTTATTCCGCGAATTTTATTTGTCGACACTAAATTCATGTTACACAACCGTTTACAGTATGACACAAAATACTGAAATTTATTCCTGAAAAAAGCCGGAATTTTTATTTATACAAAATCGTCGGAATAAATCCAAATTTTAACAACTTTTGTTAGGTGTTATTCTGCGATAGATCAAAAAATTGACGGAATAAATTGTGAATAAAATTCGCAGAAAAATTCAAGAAAAAATCGCAAGGGTGAACGAGATCATAGTGACACCTACGTAATACTTTTAGGAGGGGGGGGGGGGGGGAGGGGGGCGGTTTCAGTGATAGCGTCTGTACCAAGCTTCATAAAAAAGCGAAAAATCTAGAATTTGCATTACGCGTTTTATGGATGGCCTCCGACTTCCAGGTGCGGAAAAATTTGCAGGTGCGCATTTTTCAATGTGCGCTATTTTCCTTGTGAGCAATTTTCATTTTGTTGAAAGTGGGGTTTTTCTATGTTCCACTAGAAAGACTATTATAAGTTCTTAATAACTCTGCTAGTCAAAATATAATTAAAGAACCTGTAAATTCAAAGAAAAACGAAAACGTTGGTACAATGCAAGAAAAAATTCTCAAATACTTTTCTAGTATTTTCCTGATTTACAAAAGTGACGTTTCATTTATTCTTTGTATCTAATATCTCTCTCCATCTCTGTTGTAAAGATATACTTAAACAAACTGCATCGTCAGCATTAGATTTTAGTACATTCCTCTATATGTAAAAACATATATTTATAAAACTATTATGGTTATCCGCAAATGTCCGAAGAGTTCACTTCTACGTGGTACATCTCTGTGGAACTGTCATGTTGACAGGAGCATAAGTACAACTTTAGAGTGTGTCACATAAAATGCATACTGTCAGCTAGTTATGCGCTCTGCACATTGGACTTGGTGGAATTCGCTATTGTTGAGTGTTTTTTTTTGTTATGCTGTACTATGCTATAGATCCAAAGTGTAAGTATCTGCCAGATCGATTGAACAGTCATCTGTTGCAAGTCTCTTGAATGCTGAATACAACACACTGAGAAAGTGTAAAACGTGAATCCGATGAACATCGTACTATGCACCTTTCAACATTTCAAATGCATCGACATTGCACATTTCTTGTATAGTTGCAAGAAAATAAATGTGATTGCCAACAGATAGTTTAATAGATACACACACATAATGATTGTGAATTGAAATTTTTGTGGTTATACTGTATTTTAGCTGAAGTGGCACTGCAAAATTTACTGCATAGCAGGATTTTGTGAACTCTCAAACGAGTCATTGACGATAAGATTTGATGGTTATGATGATAATCATAAAAAAGTTCGTCTTGTTGTTTACTGTCTCTATAGAAATTTAGGAACAGTAAAACCAATGAAAATTCGCGGTTTTCCTAATAAAAGTCTTGAGACTAAACTTATTCGATGCGAATGTAGACAGGGAAAAAATTTATGAAATTTCTTTTTTGGCACTAATGAAATTTCGTGGCTCCGAAAAATAAATTCCAAATCAGAATTTTTTGAAAGTTACAATCACAGGGCGAGCGCTTCGCACAAAAACGTACCCCACATGCGGATATTCTTTCAAACACAATGCGCCGCAGGTGAAATTTTTTCTTCGTATCATTTTAATTTTGTCTTTTCCGCCTGCCAAAGTCCTGTGGGTCCAAATCAGGCGTGAAAAATTAAAATTTTCACATATTATATACACTAGCAAAGCCATAGATATTCTTGGTACTCTATTTTATATTATTGGCAATCTATGAAAAAAATTAAAACGAGATTTTTTGGTTACTAAAAATTTTAATGGTGTTTTGAACAAATCTTATTAAATTCTCTTACATGCCTCTGTGACAAGTAAACGGTCTTCATAAATCGGGTTTCATTGTTCAAACCTCCATTCGATGGACGGATAATAAAGTCGTATTAAAATTGAATAATTCAGCTTATCTCAAGTGACAAGTTGACTCAGTGAAGATTCCCAACTCATAGCATACCTATCGGGTCCACGATGAGGCTTTTCGCAAAAACCTATCAGGAAAATCATTAAATGGAGATGATCGCCGCAGGATGAAAAAGCGCTTTTAAAATCAATGCTTTTTGCTGTCGTGAATGTACAAACGGTTGACTTTAATTGGACATAATGTCTCATGATTTTTTTTCTCCTAGCCGGATACTTTTTCTCCGTTTTTAATTTGTTTTTACCTCGCATTTCACTTTTGGATGGAGGTAAGAATAGTTAAAATGTGTGAAAAAAAAAATCATTTCAAACCGAGATGAGTTCAAACTTGGGGCGCCGAATTTCGTCAGTACATGCGCATATTTGAGTAGAAAATCGCATCGGAAAAGAGCTAAAATTTTAATGTTTTGAAAATCGAAATGGGAGTTTGTGGGCGGAATATCTAAAATGTGAAGAACGCTCCAACACTAAACACGAAGGTGAATGGCTTCTATCATTTAATTTTTTGCTCAAATGTTTGCACATTTCCATGAAATATGTTGGCTGGCTACCCATTATAAAAGGCACGAGCACCGAATACTGAAAGCATCAGAAGCATATTTTTATACAATCAATTGTTATATAATTGCAACTGAAAGGTAAAATTGTTAGCGATTTTTTTTTTCATGTTCACGTAAACCTTATTGTTGGTGGATTTTGAGAGTGGATTAAGTAGATGGCAACAACAACAACAAAAAAAAAGAGGCATTAAGCGTATTTATTGGAGTCTTGCGAGAAGTTCATCTATAATGATTATTTTTATCTTTTTCGAAGTTATTAAGAAACCATTTATAAAAGAGATCTTGTTATGTGTATAATTCTATACGTTTCGGATTACTTAAATTTTAAATTCCTACCTGACCCATACCTGGGTGGATTCATTCGTTGTGACGTAACTGATTTTTTAAATTTATCTATAATATCTGTCTGGCTTGGATTTTCTTTAGTTTCTTTTCAATAGTTGAGTGTGTTTTTTTCTTATGTTTAAATGCTCATAATAGCTGTAAAGGTTACTTGCCGCAGCATTTCGGATTAATTTCCAGTTAACAGAACTTAAAATCCAATTAAATGCACTTTCACTGGTTGTAAAATGGTGGAATTGCAGCCACGGTGATTTCCTTCCTTTCATTGTCTTTAAGAGATTATATTTTCTTTGTGATTTTGTCTGTTTTTTTTTGCGTCCATCGTCTTGGTTGTTCGATAAATAGTGGCGGCTACTATGATTTTATGCAATCATCTTCACTTCTGTTGGCCAATAGGTTAAAAGATTCAATTTACTTATGAGTTTAAGGGGACTTTTGGTATGAAGATGTAACCAAGTAATGTGTAAGTGATTTTCAATGTTGTTGATTATTAATTTATTACGTTTTTGGTGTTATTAAGATGTGACTCTTCACAATTTTTTTTTGTGACTAATTTTATGCGTTAAAAACAGTTACGCAATAGTCAATTGACAATAAATTAATGAAAAACTCAAAAAAGATTCCTTTTTCGAAAACTGAAAAAATGGAAATATAAACCCTCCTCCCTTTCGGTCTTCTTATTTTGAAATCTTGAATTTTCTAGTTACACCGCTAGATAGTGATTTTTATAGACTGTAAAAATAGTTTTTATGTGCTGGTAAAATTTTGGAGCATCCATTTGTATCAATCAACACACTCGCAGAAAATTTGCAGTAAAATTTTGTTGCGTTTTTGTGCGCTCAGAAAAATGGAGGCTAACTCGACGACCTACATACGGCGTAATTGGCCTCGGGCAGGCGCGCGTTCGCCTGCATGTGGGCAAGTAAAACTGAGTTGACCTGTGGTCGGAGAAATTCTGAAATTAAGCCACCAGCAGGTGAAGTAGGGCATTGGGAGCTGCACGAGTTGACCTTAGATAGGTTAACTCTGACCGCTAGCTGGTTTACAGTAAGGTCAGAGTTAACCTGACAAAAAGTTGACCTATACATTTTTCTGAGTGTGGTTATTCTTGTACTTGCTGATTTTTTCATAAGAAATCTCACTTACTTTCCCCGTACTGTAAGTCCATGTTCGTGAATGGAAACCCTTCTTTTTTTTATCATCTGGAATATTTTTGTTTCTTTCGAAATCATTTCAAAAAAGTCAAAATTTTGTCTAACCACCTCAGCAACTATACACGACCAAGTTGGCACAAAAGTCGTAAAGTGGTAGTCGTGACGGTCACGAAATTAAAGTCCCGACGACCACTTTACGACTTTTTGTGCTTTTGGGGTTGACTCGTCTGTGGGCCGCATTAGAAAATTATCCTACATGAGATAACATTTTCAATAGGTCAGTTTCAAATTTTTTTGCCAGATGGTGTTACAACGTAACAATTACCACTAGGTCACTAGAATTCTGTGGAAATATTGCGCAATTCAATGTAGAAAAACATACAATACGTAAATAGATCAAATATGGACATAGGAGTTCATATAAGTTCGATCGAATTATACAACATTTAATTAATTACGATGTAATCATGTTGACCGAAAGTGCTGTACTTAATAACCTTCCTCGAGTCACTGTCAATTTTAATTTGTTTACCCAATTTTATTTATTTTAAAACACAACTGACCGTCTAGAAAAACAATAACAAAAAACAAAAAACAAAAAAAAAACGAATGGAAAAAAAAACCATAAAATCAAAACAATAACAAAATTGAGTTAGAGAAATGTTCTGTTTTCTCAACATGGCATTTCACAAGTTAATCTCATAATCTATTCACGCTTCAATTTGACAGTAGTGTCTCAAATCCGTACCAATGACGTAATTTGGGTAAAAACCATTATGTGCCATGTGTCATATATTTCACATGTTTATGCCATCTCCGTTGAGTGATTTTTATCGATGCGACTGACGACAGAAGTGTATCTAGAATACTAAGTAATTTTATTAACTTTGCATAATCATCACAATTTATGTGTTTGCATATTGATTTAAGGGAGCATCTTTCGCAGTTTTACAGTTCATTTGTGAAATGTGGCTGAATTTGGGGGCTGCTGACAATTTAAATTTGATACAGTATAAAAAGGAGCTATTTATAAAATAAATGTCACGCTTATTTTCACTGTTTGACGATTTTTCGAATAGGATTATCATCAAACTACTGTCGACCCCATCCCCCTTCTCCCTAAATCTTATATGGACAAACTCACGTGAAAATTCATTAATTTGAGCAACTCTTAAATTTTCTACTACCCTTGGAGATACCTCAACCTGAAACTATGCCGAAATGAGATCATATGTTTTTGTTTTGCTTTACTGCGTATGTTTTCAGTGAAGGCACGCTTCCATATGGGAAAATATACACACATGTGATGGCCTGCCTACTCAACTCATCAATGAACTGAAATTAATTTCCACAAAGAACGGTGTGCGTCGTTGTATTCATTGAGGAATTTAATTGAAAATTCACTGTAAGTGTCGTAATAAAGTCAAAGTAATTGTCGGAGGTTTCGGATGATGTGGGAATTCCATTCGTCTTAATTTTTCTGCGCTAACTTCTTAAACAAAAAATCACAAGGAAAAAAAGAACTTCTGGCTCACCAATTATGTTCACTGTTTACAAATTTCGTTTTGTGAGGAGTTGCTAAAAAATTTCAGTGTGCGCATTTTTCGGTGTGCGCACTTTTCATTTCTATGTGGGCTTTTTTCCCATAATATTTTTCTTAGCTTTTTATGTATCCTTATCTTCGTTAAAACTTTGATTATAACAGATATCGACGTTTGTACCGTAAAATATGTCATAGATTTAGAGAGCGTGGGTTTAAATATGTGGCTTTTTTATACCCGTATGATATATTAGATTTGCCTTACCGTTTGGAACGCCAAGATCCCGTCATCACACACAAAAATGAATTACACCAGTGTGTTTAGAATGATAAAAAAAATTGAATTTTCCATGTCCGTCCGTCTGTCCTGTCCGTCCGTCCGTCCGTCCGTCCGTCTGTCTGTCTGTCTGTCTGTCTGTCTGTCTGTCTGTCTGTCTGTCTGTCTGTGGCGCGGATTGCGGGCGCACGGATTGAGCTAGAGACTTGAAATTTTGCACAGATCCGTTTTTCGTAAAATGTGAGGCTAAGTTCGTTAATGGGCAAAAATGGACCATTAGGGCGGGTACCCCCCATAGGAACGAAAACGTTTTTCGCGAATATCTCAAAAACTGTGCATCCTATCAACAAGAACAAAAGTTACAAAAGTTATAATATGCAATAATATGCAAGAACAAAGAACAATATGCAAGAACAAAGAACAAAAGTTATAATATGATTCTACATAAAACTCCCATACACCAAAATCCGATTGGAATAAGTTTTAAAAAAATCTTATTGGAAAATTTGAATTCAAATGAAATTTTGATACGCCGTTCAATTAAATCACCATACGGGTTTTCAATAATTGCCAGATTGGCAATTATAGCTTTTGTTATGTTTTATACGATAGTCTGACAGCGGGCCGTGTTCAATTATCGCATGGAAAATTATAGAGGGGGAGGCAGTTCGAAATGACGTGATTTTTCTTTTGAAAAATCATCATTTCAAAAATGTTCAACCAGGAAAAGTATTAAAAATTCCAAATTATAGCCAAATTTGGCTTAATTTCTGTTTGCCCTATTCATGGTATTTTGATAAAGAAATACAAGTCTGTCTGATTCGACTTTATATTAAATTTTCTTCATAATTTTGCCGCTGCGCAACAGTTGATTATTTTCCTAAATTAAACCAATTCCACTGAGATGAAAAAGAATGAAAAAAAGATTAACATTCATGATGTGATTTGAGAAAATATTCCGCTTGTTGTGTAAAAGTGAGAATTTTTTTAAAAAATTATATGCAAATAATCAAGTCAACGTCGTCGGTCGTATTAAACGCATGGAAAAAGCAAAAAAAATGGTTTTTTTTATCACAATTTACAAGTCCACATACATTTCCACACAATTTATCGTCGTCTATTCCCAAAAAGTACGAAAAAATTAATGATAAATCGATATTGTTGTATGTTTCAAATAAGCTAAATAACAAAAAAAAATATTCCTTTTATTTTTTTTTGCTATAATGAGAAGAGCCATATTTATGCTTTTGACACTTTCTGTGATTAAAGAGAAACCGCTTGATTTTTAGCTTTTCTTTGGGAAATTGATTTTTTTTGTGTGAATTTTCGCTGATAGAACTTTATTATCGTAATTATACGGGTTTATGAGCTGAATTTTAGCTTTGCTGTGGCAAATCTGAAATAGAAAATTGATATGGAATGGATGCGAGAACTTGATTGAATATTAGAGAGGATTTTCATAAAAGAATTTTGCCTTTGATTTTTCTCCCCAGAAATCGGTTTGATTACTTAACACATTATGTATTTTCACGATTCGAAAATTCACTGATTCTGATTGAAACTGCGTGTTAAATTGTTTGAGTAAATAGGAATTAAAATCAATTCGTTGCCGAGGGAAATTTGAAACTGGGTGACCGATTTTTGAATTCAATCAATCAACGATAATTGATTGCGATGCGTTTTCATTCATAATTGAGATAGGAATTCCATTGATTAGCATAGATTTTTTTGAAATCGGAAATAATGCAAAGTTCGTTAGATAGTTTTTATAAAGAAAAGATAATAACACGTTCTAAATCTAATATTGCGACACTATTTATTGAACTTCCACAGAAATTAATTATTTTTCAATGACGCTGGGTGTTTTTGAGATATAGGATTGATTTTACTTAGGATGACCATATTTTTTTTTGTATGAATGCGGGACAAATGACTTGCGAAAAGAGGAAATGGAAAGTGGAGTGGAGAGGGGAGCGGATGGTGGAGTGGAGAGGGGAGCGTATAGGGGAGTGGAGAGGGAAGCGTTAGTATTAAACAAGACAAATCAGCGCTCGCGCCAGAAAATGTGTTTTAGTCCCACCTTTTCCCAAAAAAAATAATTTTTGCGGCACTTGTTTCTGTAGAAAACATCACAAATTATGCCGCAGGCGAAATTTTTGTGAGAAATGAATTTTCTTGAAATAAAAACACGGTCGAGACTGTTTTCTTCAAAATATTGTTCTTCATGCAAATACTTTTGAGTTTTTACCTAGACTTAAGCGCCACTAAAGCGCCACTAAAGCGCCACTAAGCGAGATAGCATGGTCTTTTTGCTTGAAATTCGCCCGCTAACTCAATTTAGCAATCTTTAGAAATTTCGTGAAATTCGCCATGAATCTAATAATCTGGAACCAAAATTTCGTTTCTGGAACAAAATGTTGAGGGTCCGACTTATCTAATATTGAAACTAGGATATTAATCGCTTTAACCTTCTAGTAGGCCAATTTTTGTTTGAAGAGAAAAAATTAGAGCAGGTTAATTGTGCTTCAGGAAACCCAGAACGGAAACCCTTTTGTCCCTAGGTAGTTGTTTGAGTTTCCAGTGGGTGGAAAAAGGGAGTGTATCTAGGAATACACTTGTCGCGACAGGGGGTTGTTAATTAGAAAAGGCAAAGCTGTATCTGTAGATACACTTGCCTTCTAGAGGGTTAACGGTATAGAAGATAGCAGACGAGGGGGTAAGAAGATAGCGGACGAGGGGGTAAGAAGATAGCAGACGAGGGGGTAAGAAGATAGCAGACGAGGGGGTAAGAAGATAGCAGACGAGGGGGTAAGAAGATAGCAGACGAGGGGGCACCTCTGCGTTGTCGTGGAGCCAAAACTCTTCTTTGAAAAAAACAGATTCTGATATGGCTTTTCCAACACCTTCAGTAAAAATGATGTTTGCGGGTCTTCTAATATGCTGCTCCAAAATATCTTAATGCACCGCTTGCGCCTCACCCCCTCCCTTTCGTAGAACCGACTGTGTTGAAAAAAAAATTCGTGGTTTTTCATATTTTTTTTAAGACGACTTCCAAGCATTTTTTTCTATTTTTTGTTCAGACATTTTCTGCTCTTAAAATTCATACTACAAGTCCAAATGCCGTTCATGTCAATAACATTTTTTTGATTTGTGCTTTCTATTTCCGAATTATTCAATCAGAGGTGTGTCTAACCAAACGGTAACTTTTTAATTACATCGATGACCTCTAGATTTATAAATTATGAATATATTTTTTTTATCATATAAATATACCTCGTAATTCATTTGAAAAAAAAAAATTAAACCACACTCGAATAAAAAAAATCTCGATGGTCACATGTCTTTCTTAAAATAATGTTTTTATTCGTTCGATGCGAATATGATTTGGGAATTTTCTATTGAAATAAAGTCTCGATTTTGCATAAATTAATCTTGAAGGTGAACCCTGCGTAGCTTTCTGTCTATACATACAAGTTCACTTATGCGTAATAGCATCTCATTACTGCGAAAAAGAATAACTTTTTTTTCATTCAAAAGCAACTGAAGCATTTCAAATAATAAATAAGCCAAAATGAAAAAAGAAATAAAAAAACGAAGAATATGTGAATGAATGTTCTTTGGACTTATTCTAAAAAAAAGTAATTTATTATAATTAACTTAATTACTAATTTAGTAAATATTTCAATAACAATTATGACCTTAACATTTTTACCTTAACGCATTCACATTGGTGGACAAGGTCAAAAAAGCAGTCATACATAAAATGAATAAAAATCATTAAAAGCTTTACACCTGAAAAGCTTTTAGTGGTTTTCTTTTTTTTTATGAAAACACATTTTATGTATTTAAATATATGAGACCGAACAATATGGGGCCATATGTAACACATGACATACACCTAGAATATCACGTTTTTTTCCATGATGCCGAATTTTACATAGAACCAAAAATTAGTCATATTTATAGAATGAATGCTTTGTCTAGCGGTGTATGTTTTGGAAAGATTTTTGTTTTGGGAATTCCACGGATTTTTTGAACTGAAAGCAATCCGCTTGTGTTGCATAAAAAAACACTAACAAAAAGAGAACATGATTAAATCTTTGAATTGATCGTTTGTCATTATTTTTAATGAATGACTTTTAGTTAGACGAATCTCTATCTCTCCAATTTTTATGATCTTTTTCAACATATTATATCGTTTGACGTCGGCAACATTAACATTAGATTGTGCTTAAATCGATACCTGATGAAAAAAAAACGTTTTCTGCCACTGTGAGGTAATTTTTCAAGAGGTAAACATCCGGAGCACTAAAAATTCGAAACATTTACCGACTTTGTTCCATCAATACGGTATGTTTGTGGAATTCATTAGATTTTAGAATTTTGGGATTAGATTTTAAGACCATATAAAAATACATAGAGATGGGGATACGAAGTGAGAAAACGAGACTGATCGATAGATGGCAACAGCATAAAAAGCGCGTTTTTTGTGACTATATCGTCGATAAGGTAATGTTATTGACATTTAAACTGCGGTTAGGTATATCGAAGGCTAACATATATTTAACTGTTTATTTACAGAAACCCGTTATGATAAGCATAACTTTAAAGCTTTATTTTAGTGGTGTACACACATATGTCTACTAATGGCCATTTATAAATTGAAATAAAAAAAAAATCTGGTCAAACTTTAGATGCGAGGTCAAAGTAGCAATAAAAGAATTTATAACGAATAAACCAAATCCAACATATGATTGAATTCTGTTTTAATTATGATAATTTTATTTCACTTTATGCTGAACCGATTGATATCATAGGCGAAAAGCACGTTAATTATGGGCGAAAATGTTCAAAGTTTTATAAGAATCAGATAATTTTTGAATGGAAATATCATTAAACGCATTAAATTAAAACCATCTTCTGGTGTCGTGATTTTATCTAAAGAATTCAAGACGGAAGAAATTGTCTTTACAGTTTGAATAATAAAAAAAAATGTCTAACTTTATTATACAAGTGACTTTTTCCTGATTGCGTCTATGACTAATGTGAATATTGCGGATACTTTTCCTGTTCTTTGTTAGAACTTTTCATGTCAGTTTCACATTAACTCTTTCACTCCCTGTGTCCTATCCAGAGGGCACTTAAAAATTATCAGGAACAATAAGTTCTAGTTGTGAAATATGGTTTTTTGGGTGTGTTGAGGAAAAAGTTTTCGCCCTCGGGAGTGAAAGGGCTAACAGATTTTTTGAGTGTATGATGGGGAGGGTAAGGGGGTTGGATTACGATAATAACAAAGAACTTTTACATTTTATTGAAAAAAGTACTAGTAATCATTTGAAGGAAAACCAATTAAAACAAATGTGCCGCAGGCAAAAATTACTAAACAGTTTACGACACAGTATATGTTTTGCATATTTATTAATATTATTATTTAGCTTTATTGAATTAGAACCCTAAATTGAATAATCTGAGCAAAAAATTTAGTTTCCGAGATGCGGGATTACACTCAGAAAAATGTTCAGGTCAACTTTTTGTCAGGTTAACTCTGACCTTACAGAGGTGTCTGTAAGCCAGCTAGCGGTCAGAGTTAACCTATCTAAGGTCAACTCGTGCAGCTACCAATGTCCTACTTCACCTGCTGGTAGCTTAATTTCAGAATTTCTCCGACCACAGGTCAACTCAGTTTTACTTGCCCACATGCAGGCGAACGCGCGCCTGCCCGAGGCCAACTACGCCGTATGTAGGTCGTCCAGTTAGCCTCTGCCCATACAAGACGTACCCCCTAGTTTAGGGCTCCGCGACGCCAAGATAGTATGCAGGATTCCAGGACGTATGGTCACCCTATTTTAAGCACCTGTGCATAAAAAAACATCACCCTAGTTTAAGGAGTTTTGAAACCCCTCTCATTCGAATTACTGTCTCATGAACTTTTGTATACATCAGCCAAACCACAGTCACACTACCGCATACCCCCCCCCCCCCCTCCTTTTTCTAACTAAATGTGTAACATATTTGATGGACTCCACCTTCGTTTTGAGAGAGAAAAATATTGTCTCGATTTTTTTATTTAAAAAATGAATACATTTTCAGAAATTTTGCAAGCCACTGTAATTTACAGATGATTTTTGTACTAAAATTCATATTTGTTCTTAATTTTTAAAATAAGTTTTTGATTTGATATAAAATATTTAAAGATTTTGACTAACTTTCTTTCTTTTTTCCTTTCAGGTATGTACAACATGTGATTAAATACAGTTTCGTACAAAACGTGTCAAAATATCATATGTAAGTCAATCAAAGTTGATAAATCAATATTTTACAAAGGAAATATTTTCATTAACATGTCAAAAAAACCAATTTACCTTTTTTGAAACACTATAAAAGGCCACGTGCCACCTTACAACTAACTTTTTATGTTCTGTGTTGATTCTTAATAATGATATCACCACATATTGTTGAATATTTATCGCAAAGCTAATGGAAATTTGAATAAAAAACAAACCCAAAATCTTTTTCCGGTATAATTTTCCGACGTATATCATAACCCAATCAAAAGAAACCAGAATGAAAATAAAGTTTTTTCCGATAATATCAAATCAAATATTAACCGAAAAAAAAACTTCTGTGCTACCCGTGGCACAAAAGGTACACATTGTTGAAAATTTTATTGCGAATGCCTGCATACATATGTATGAAATGAGGTAAAATAAGTTTTATGGGTAAATGTAATTTTTCCAGCTATAAGTTTTTCAATTTGAATTTTTCAAGTTTTTATTATTCAACATGTGGTTTTTTCTTGGGATCGGAAAACCACAAAATCACGAGCAAAGTTTTTCTAAGCTTTTTCTATATCTTGGCTTTTATTCTCATTTCATCTCATCCCACTAACTGTTTACATAAAGTTCTTCGTTGAAATTTCTCATATTGTGTGTTTGGCGACCATTAAACTTTGGTAGTTATTGTAGAAAAATACCTAACAACATTATTACGATTCAAAATAGTAAATTTATCTTCTTTAAAGGTTTTACTACAATTACATCTCATAGTTTTATATATGCTCGCTTCTGCTGAAAAAATCACTTGCATTTTATTCGTACATTTTTCGCAACTATAATATTTTGTAGTTGAAAATTTTATCGTTAAATCATGAAATTAATTCACTACATGCTATAAATCACGATTCGCGTTTTATTTTTCATCATTTTGACATTTATATGACATTTAATATTCGCTTAACAAACACCATGAAATGTTATGGTATTTTGCAATAACGAGCATTTTGTCATCGGAAAATACATATTTCATACACCCCGGTGGAAAATATTCAACACGTCAACCTACCTGAACTTACCACTGTAATATTAATGATGACGATGCCAAAGACTATGAAATAATGAATTGGAGGCGACCCCCTGTTAAAATTGAAATTGCATTTTTAAGTGAACGCGATGCCGACGTCAAAAGAACTTTTATTGACGTGGTGTGTTTTTTGAGAAAAAAAAGAAAGAAAAAAAAAACACATGAAACTTAATTGGGAGAAAAGAGGTAAAACACTTCTTGAGTGATAATTAAAATGAACGCATGAAGGAGTAATTTTTATCGTCAGTTTCTAGATAATTTATATGCTGTGTAGTATTTTTTTCAATGAAGTTTTTTTTAAATTAATATTCATTTTGTTAAAGAAATTTGTATCATTTGTTCTCATAAAACGCTCTTCGGTAAGAACTATTCAATCTCAAGGGCTGTCCATAAAATATGTCATGTTAATTTTCGCCTTACCTCACTTCACGTTATTTTCCTATGAGTTTTTATACAGCCATCATAGTACCGGAAACCCTCCCTTTCTCCTAAATGTCCAACGTATTTTACGCACATTCCCTTAACACCTAATTTTATAATATGGTGATCGATGAAATCACTTTTTAGTACAATCTACTAACATTTTTGGTGTAAGGCACGTATCGGCCACTAGAAGTTTAACTAATATAGTGGTAGATACATACCTTTCAACAAAAATCCTAGTAGGAAATCCAGTGGCGTAGTTAAGAAAATTTTTCCTCTCTCATCTGAGCTTCGGCTCTCGAAACTAACTAAAATTAACTAAAATGTCTGTTCAATCAGACGAGTGGTTTTCTCATTAGAGTTTTTGAAAGCAAATTAAGTCTGCAATGTTTATACCCGTATGGTGAAACCAAAGGGTATACTAACTTTGCCTTACCGTTTGTAACGCCAAGATTCCGTCATCACACATAAAAATGAATTACACCAGTGTGTTTAGAATGATAAAAATAATTAATTTTTGCATGTCCGTCCGTCCGTCCGTCTGTCCGTTTGTCTGTCTGTCTGTCTGTCCGTCTGTCCGTCTGTCTGTCTGTGGCGCGGATTGCGGGCGCACGGATTGAGCTAGAGACTTGAAAGTTTGCGCAGATACGTTTTTCGTAAAATGCAAGGCCAAGTTCGTTAATGGGCAAAAATGGACCATTAAGGGGGGTCCCCCCCATACGAACGAAAACGTTTTTTGCAAATATCTCAAAAACGGTGCATCCTATCAAAAAAGTCCAAGAACAAAAGTTGTTTAGGATATGATTTTACATAAAACTCCCATACATAAAAATCCGATTGGAATAAATTTAAAAAAATCTTATTGGAAAGTTTGACTTCAAAGTGGAATTTTGGTACAACTGTTCGAATTTCGATACGAATATCACCATACGGGTCTCCAATGATTGCCAGATTGGCAATTATAGCTTTTGTTATGTTTTTAGCTTAAAAATTCCCATTTTGTTTTTCATTTCGTTTTTACACTCAATTTCTGGTAGCAATTCTGGCCACTCAGAATCATTTTCGCGATTAAAGAGTTATCTTCTACCAAACCAGATTTTTTTAGAGGGTTCCAGACGGTTAACATTTGAACTTTTAGGAGTGAGAAATTGTTATTATTTTCCATTTATCGATTAGACTTTGAGCTTGCGGCTTTTTACGTTATTCTACTACCCAAAAAACCGTCTTTGTGTCATATATGTTAAGAAATATAACTAATATGGTGAGGAAAAGCAAAAAACTATCAAAATTTCGAGGAACCAAAACCTGAACCAAATTTTTTAAATTTTAGAAATCATACCATAACCAAATTTTCGGAGACTGAAATAAAAACCGAAACTAATTTTTTTAAATTTTAGGAACCAAAAACCAGAAAATCAATTCACCCTTGAACCAAAACCGAACCTCACTCTGAGTTTGCATTTCCGGTAAACAAAATTGTTGACCGATTTTACTCATTGATATATCATGCAATTATCAAATTAAAGCTGCAGAATAATTTAAAATATATTATCATGTGATTTAAAAATTATTTTTATCTATTAGGATGCTTGAAAATAGCGCGAGAGTTTTTTTCTCATGCTGTGAAAATTTATCACCCAAATTTCTTTTGCGAATCCAAAACTAATCAATCGCCATAGATAATCAAGTAACTATTCTTCAAGCCACACAAACACTTATCTATTAGTTCAAGTCACTTAAGAAATCATTTTCTATACAAGAATAATGTCGACTTGTCAGTCTAACCAATCAATTATTCTAGCAGTGAAATGCAGCTCATCCAATAACGGATTTATTTAAATAACATCATCAGAATTTTAAAAAAAAAAAATCCAGAAAAAGTGTTCTTATGAAACAAAAAAAAACATAACGTCTTCTCCATCTAAACATTCAAGTGTCAAATTACGACACGCTTCTTCTGATAATCGCAATGAAAAATGATTCTGCCATTTTACATTGGATAAAGTTTGCGGCTTAAGATAGCTTAGATATGGTTGAAGATTAAAAAATACTTTTTTTTCTTCAATTGGACGGTTCTATGTGGCCATTAACTCTTGACACTGACCATCGCGATTCTTTTTTGTGATTCAAATGGCAGAGAGGGAACCATAAACATCTTGAATTATGAATGAATTCAATGTACTCGTCTGTATGTATAATCTTTGCAATAATGAGCATTTGGTCATGGTAACTTTAAAAATCTTTTCATGATTCATGCATAATTTTTGTCGTTGCTAGAAAATATTTTACCGCATACCCACCTACTTTTTTGTCTCCTCTTTAACGACCCACTCCTGTATTTTAGGAAAATCAAACTGAATTACTTTGAATAGAAAGAACAGAAAATTCGCATAAAAAAGTTCTAAATTTCCTGTAACCCACCACCCTTTTCGTGATTCCCTCTCCTGCTATCTTTTAAATAACCGATGCGATTTTAGTGCACCTTTCGATTTTAACTAAGAAACTGTCTATAAAACACCTCCATCACTTCGCTTTCCCTTTATAATACGCTTTCTTGCCCTCCCTCTTTCACTTCCTTCTCCTCATCCGGATTTATTACTGCCACCACACTGCCACAGCAAGCTTCCAAACAAGTGTGATTACTTGTGTTCAAGCAAAAGGTCAAATGAAATACAAACAAAAAAGAATTTCTGTCTTTTCTGACTGGATAGAACTTTTCACAGAAGGAAAATTCAATTTTCAAAGTGCCACTTGAGATTGCCTTAAGTATAATGAGCATGTGGGCGACATCACCATCATCAACATAATCCTTATCATGGCATTCGAACCATCTGAATATGCTCTTTTTTCCCTTAAAGAAAACACCAACCGTCCCTATGTCTTCCTTTTATTCCTGTGACTGTTGTAGTATGACATTTTGTTTATGACCTGAAAGTCTCCTATAGCATTGCTTTAACGAAGAGTAAAAAGACTCATTCCGGGAATGAGAGAATTTCAAGATATTTATTATCCTTTTAGTGGGTAAGTAAGCAAGTTGCGGATGAATTTGAAGTGATGAACTTAATTAGCATAATTTAAAAAGGTGCCAGGCGCCATTTTTTCCTCGAAATACAAAAAAAAACCGTCCCAAATTCTGGGAAGTTGTACAATGTATGCGAGTGTAACATGAAAAATCAAAAAGGACACCAGCCAATATAGTTAAATCAAGGATGGATACGGAAAGGAAGATTGCCATTTATTTCATGGTAGAACGTGAAAATAGGAAAAGTAAGCAAAAGCTGTCAAGATATTTATCCTTGATTTCAAAAATGGTGACGCATTTTCTTTGGGATGTTTTCCTTTCGTTAGTCTTACAATATAGTATATAGAAATTCGTTTTGCGCAACGTTTTTTGTATACGCATTTGAAAAAAAAATACAGACTTTGGTGTTTTTGTTTGCATAAAAGTTGACTATGCCGTGGATATTAGTTATTTTTTCTGTTGGATTTTTGTTAGCGAATGCTTATCGGCTTAAGATTTAATTGGACATTATGTAATACAAATTGCCGAAAGAATAAATTTTCATAAATTTCCCTTCGCCGTTTTTACACATTCTATACAAAAGTTCATCGTAAGCTCGAAATTATGTTATTTTGGATGAGAAAAGTGACATAATATTTTTCTCTACATTTTATCATTTCATTTTTTTCCTTTCTGGGTTGATCTACATAAGTTGGATTTCGTTAATAAATGAACACCTCTGGCGGCAATGTTTTTTTTCCATGCCATAATTCGATAATGTTAACTAATGTCGGTCGTTTGGTAGACATTTTCTCATAAAGTTTTTATTTGTCATATTTTTTAGAGGTTATTTAAATTCATAATTTACTGTAGAATTTCATTTGTTATCATTATTACGTAGCTGCGGTTTTTATTATTGTTTTTTTGTAATTAATCTATATGAAGTTTAAAACAACTTGTGTCATCAAAAGTGCTTAAAAAGAGAAACTTTTAGAAATAAAATGGCGCAAATAAGTCTTTTTTGATGTTCACTCTAGATATGATGAAGAAAATCCTTGTTAGCTTTTTATTCAGAGAAGTTTTCTCCATAAAAATTAAAAAAATAAATGAAATATCTCTTCCCCTCCTCCATTTGCCACCAACCTAAGGAATTACAAACTTCTCGTGTTTTTCTGGAAAACTGTTGGTTTAATTAAGAAGCCATAAAGAGGAAATTGTCTAAAACACCATTTTGCGCTTCGTAGCACTTACTGTTAATAATATTTTTATTACTTATAATATTTTCAAAGGACTTAATGTTAATAATATTTTTTTTTAAATCGGTAAAAAAATTTAAAATTGTTATACGGGACTGTCCATAAGATACGTCACGCTAATTTTCGATTTAACGACCCTGCACCCTCCTCCGTCCTCTTTTTTGTGATTTTTTTTTATATAGAACTAACTTGCATACCCGTCGTTGCCAGGTTAAGTTTTTCCATTTTTTTTTATCTATGTTGGAGCTAAACTTCAGGCCAATCGGCTCGGTACTTTCCCCGCGAAAGGGTAATATAGAGGAAGAGCTAAGTTTCGACATCACTTTACCCCCTCTCCTTACTCTCCACCTCTCGGCCTACTTTTTCATGGGTCTATGTTGGGGCTGGACCCCCGACGAACATCTATGCCAAATTTCAGGCCAATTGGTTCAGTAGTTTCCCCGCGAAAGAGTAACATAGCGCAAAAACTAAGTTTCGAAATCACTTTACCCCCTTCCCTTACTCCCCCCACCCCTCGCGCTACTTTTCCGTATGCCTATGTTGGAACCAGAACTACCACAGACACTCATGCCAAATTTCAAGTCAATCGGTTCAGCCGTTTTTGCGTGAAAGAGGAACAGACAGACAGACAGACAGACACCAACTCATTTTTATATATTAGTATATATATTAGTATTTATTTATTTATTTATTTATTTATAAATACAATGCATTCTATTAGCAACCCCTCAGGTGAAATTTCTGAACAAATATTTTACATTTTCCCAAATATTCAATAAATTGCTACCGAAATTAATTTTAGATTAGTACGTGTTGACCTCAAAATCGATCAAAACTATAAATAAATTTTATTTGATGCATTATTTGTTAATTGGTTATTAGTATAGACACTAAAACGTGACAACAGACCAAGTGGCATTTGTGGCCCCTTTGGGGGTAAGCTCAATACTCTCGTGGATAACTACTAGAATAGTTAATTAGTAAAGCATATATTTTCTATTATAGTACCAATAGATGTATTTATATTTATTAATATGCTGTATTTGTAGTCAATTATTGTATGGAAAACACCATAATCTTGTTAAAATATTCTAATAAATTTTACCAGGTAATTAAACAGAAAACGTTTATTTATTTAGAAAATCGTTTAGTAAAATTGTTTTATTTTCTCAATTGTAAAATTGACGATTTTATTTCCTCAATCGTATTTTCTCAATTGGAAAAATAAACGAATTTTTGTAAAGGGTATTTAAGGGGCTGTCCATAAACTGTGTGACACTTTTAGTGGGAGTCACTGTTTCAACCAATCAGTATAAAATTTCACAAAAAAACTATTTTCTGCAAAAAAAAACTAATTTTTCTTTGTGAATTTTTAATTTGATGCCCTTTTTTGTCTCTGTTAATCAAATCTATTATTTTTCGATTTTTTAAACATCTGGTGAGATGATTTTGAAATAAATTCTAATTAGCCTAAAAGCGAACTCCATCAGACGCACCTTTATCAGCTGTCGCACTAGGTTAGGTTTCAGGATTTTTTTTTAAAGCATGTGGTTGAAAGATTTATAATCGATAAGACCTAAAAAACCAGAAATAGTTCAAATAATCCACCGCATGCCAATTAATTCCGTCCCAATTTCTTATCACTACGGCTAGACCTGTTGCATAAGATCGTTTCTCATCATGTTAAAAAAGTTTAACAAAGTTTTTCTAAATGTTATGCAAATTTTCGGAATTTTAAAAATTAAATTCATAGGAAAAGACTTTTTTGTGATCAGAAAGAAGATCAAAAATTAAATTCAACTTTTTTTATCTGAAAAATATCGGGAATAAATGAAAAAAACAGATTAGAAAATCAATTTTGAAAGATTAATTACCGGATTAAAACGCATTTTCAATACAAAAAATTAAATGAGGTAAAAAAACCACGCAAATCTTTATAACGAATCACTTAATCATAAAGAATCAACGTCTTTGTTATTTTTTTTTTGTTTATTTACTTTATTTATGTTTTGTTAATTAAAATCAAACTAATCTAGTATAAATTTTCATTTTTGACATTTCGGTTTATCTATTTTGAAGTTGCAAAAAATCGTTATCTTTATGCTGTTGTGGTGATTTATTAACCAAATATTTATCTGACAGATATATTATCGTTGAAATTAATTTCTGAAAAATAACTCACTTAAGTGTTGTCTCATATTTGCTTAAATTTTAGTTTCTAGTCACCTGGGTAGTATTACATTTACGTAAATTGAGATGATTTTCGTATTTATTTACCCATATTAAGTTTTAATAAAGCCAGATGGTGATTATGATGAGTACAAAATCTACAAGAAACATATTTTCATTCATCCTCTACATACAACACATTATGTTGCCCACAGAATTTTTTTTCTTGAGACTTTAATCAACTTAAATTGTAAAACGTAATTGCTTGGTAAACATTAATTTCTGTCCATGGTGATTTGAGCAGAATATGCAAACTTTTCAGGAAAAACGGTGATGATTTAAAATTCCTGAAGATGTTTTTCTAGTGGGTGTAAAATTTTGCACATTCACTTCCTTTTTCCATGTCAAATCATAAAGATTTCCTCATTTTCCAGTAATATTTAAATAATTCACAGTTTTTTGTTAACCTTTTGTGAGTTAATTGATGTACAATCAATTAAAAATGTATTTCCATTCATGTGACAAAATTAAGTGGCAATCATAACGTACCCATTTGTATTGCCCTTTTAGGAAAACTTACCGATAACGATCAATTATATGTAAGTGTCCATGCTGGTAACATTTTAGATAGATGTATCTACCTTGCGGTTGACTCAAAAGTAGGGTGACCATTTTTTTTGTGCGAATCCGAGATGGATTACCAGTGAAGAGCATGACGGAACGGGGGGAGGGGGAAAATTTTAATGCTTGGTAATTTATCGTTAATCGTGAAAATTTTAAAAGCCAGATCAAAGGGAATAGGGTTTGTTCTTATATTGGTTTTTTGTTATCAAAATACAACATAAACTGTGCCACAAACGAGTTTTTTTTTTAAGAAAAATGTGCAAGAGGCAGTAATGTCTAAGGAAGCTACGCCGCAGGTGATTTTTTTTTACTTTCGAAGTCACCTCCTCTAGTGATTAAAAAACTATAAAACTAGATGTCATAATTGCAGGACAAAAGTTTAGGTTCCGTGACGCCAGGACAACATGCCTAAATCCGGAGCTGTCTTAGCCATTCCATGACGTGTGGTCACCCTACTGAAAAGGAAATTTTGATTATAAAACGATCACATAATTCTGATGCAGCGCATGCACAAAAATGCTTTAAACTACGGCAGACATTTCCTAGGTTGAAGACAAGTAGCTTACAACCATAAATTTTTTTATGACTACATCAGTTTGTATTGTTGGATTGTTAATTATGATTAGTACATAAAATTGCTTTACAATTTCTAATCTTCGTAAACATATTTCTTTTAATTGTCTTCACTTCACCACCCACTAGAGTTACCTTAAAGCTGGTCTGCCATTTGACAAAGATGTGTTTTGTAATAACTCTAACTAAAATATGTCCACACAATTGTAATTCTTCATATGCTCCCGACAGATATACCCATCACATAAAATATTCATCTTTTTACAGCTTTTCACTTCGGCTGGTCATTAAAAAAAAAGTTGTAATTTAATGATCACATATGATTTTAAATCGCACGGAAATTAATATCGCATTTGAAAGCAATAAAACTTGTCATAAGTTTTTACTTGACATTCATGCGAATTATATTAGTGTTATTTGACACGATTTCAAATTGTCGTGTGATTTTATTGAAATGTAATCATAAGCATCGTAAAAAATGGAAGTGTTTATTTCTTGTGTAACTCGTCAAAATCATTAGACATTTGCGTTGATTATGTTTAATCATTTTAAATCGGTTGATTTTTTGCAGGGAAATGTTTTGTTTTTATATTTTAATAAATGTACATTACAAGTGATGAGATTTTTTGATGAGACACGGAAGTTTTTATTTGGAATAATTAATTGAAATCAAGTTAATATTGGATTTTTTTTGTTGTCAAAAATTAGTGGAAGACAAACTCTAAAACCCCCGAATAAAAGTGGTTTAAAAGTAGTTCATGCCTGGGCAATGCAAAGCGTGGCATTTTTTTTGTGTCTATCAGAAATAAAATGAGCGAATGGTGTTTTTAAAGGGGGAAGGGGTTGAGGAAGGTTTACCTGCCCGATCAATCAAAAGCAAAGCTTAACAGTTCTAAACACCGTCCTACCCTATAAAGATAAAAACGTCGTAGGCGATGGTTTTTCAAGTGTCTGAGCCCTAGGTGAAAAATCACTTTTAAAAAATGTGCCGCAGGGGAAATAAATATAACATTTCGGAACCCCCAGAGTGCAGCTTATTCTGCGTATTTTGTAATCGGTTTTTACTGTTTAATAATTTATAATATTAACACGTTCGTGACATTTGCTTTTTCAACTTTTTTTTACATTTGGACATCGTGTACCACGGGTGGTACACTAGCGATTTGTTTTCTGGCGGTTGTGCGCCATCGGTGGTACACGGTGCGTGTTTTTATATTACTTCATAAAATACTGACAATTTATGTTAAAACTATGTTTCTATACTTACGACTGTCAGGAATATTCAAAAATCGATTGCACTATGCATGTACCACCAGTGGTACACGATGTCACGAACGTGTTAAAAATTAAATAATCCGTGATAAAAATTTTCCTTTTGGAACTCTCCCGACTAATCCCGGACATATCGTCTCCCTTGCAATGCACAAACTGTAAATTGCAGTTTTTTAAAAAAATATATCTCTCCCTGAAATAAAAAATATATCCTCGAAAAAAGTTTTGACGTCCAACAATAATATATCAGTACGTTTAAAAATAAAATATTTATCTCAAACATTTGACCTCAAAATGGGTTTATCAGCGAACCTTAACAGAGCGTTATGCACGAGTTTTATTTGAAATAACCAAATTGATATTTTAATCATAATAACATAATAAAACATATTACATATCGCGCTATCATTTGGATTATACTTGTATGCTATTCACACAAAAATTCCATTCATAAACTCACATAAGAATGGAAGCTGTTTCCATACTCAGATGTTGTTCATTGTAACCCTGACTGAATAAAGCAATCCAGAAAAACATTTCAAGTTTTTAAATAAAACGGAATAAGCGGAACTAGTGCTGAATGATCTAATTTTATTAATTCTGTTAAAATTCGCTTAAAACTTTAAGCGGTTGAAAAAAAACCTTGAAATTTTCGCAGACTTGACAGTGGTTTCTTATCAGTTTTTATTACAGCCAGTTTTGGCAAAGGAAATGATAATCATGTTTTTTTTTCTAACATATTTGACCTTTCCCATATGTAGTTTATGATTTTGTGCATGAAATCTAAAAATAAAGAAACAGAATAAATCGCAATTGATTTTTAAACACACAAAGTATCTTAAATTCCCTTTGGTACAGTTTTCCACATTTCTGTTTCCACGGAGAATAAACTTTTCGCATTACTTCGAATTTGATCTATTTTAAGAAAACCATATTTATTAAAGAAAAGTTAAATAAAAACAAATAACGAACTTTGAAGATTTAAAAGGAAATATGTAAAAATTAATATGAACGGAAAAGGGAAAAAGCAATGCTAATAATGTGATTAGGAGCCCAACACGAGTCAAACCAAACCGCGATAAAAAATATTTTGGTTTCAAATTGGCCGCCGACCGTTGTTTTGTGAAAACACCCTTTTTTTTAGACACGTGTAAAAGGGTTGATGGAAAATATTTCATAGCATGCCTACATTCTTTTAATGGTAAAGTTTGCTCTTAATTTTTGTGAAACTGAAAAGTCGTCCATATGAAATTATCCGCGGTTTTTTGTTTTCCAAATTTTTGTGTTTTGCCTTACCAAGTATAAAAATTTCATGAGATAAAATTGAAAAGCATTCAAACCGCAGAAACAAAATATAAACAAAAATAAGATAAAATGTTTTCACATATACATGTGCTAAATATTATTTGATTATTGTTCTCGTGTTTAAAAATACTCCGATTCGTGTCGGGGTTTTTTTTTTATAGTGTTTTATTTGCTAAAAGATTTTTAACCGTGTTTTCCATAAATAAATATTACAGTTCTTTTGAAATGCGTGCGTAAAAATGCACTAAAGTTTTATCGAGATTAATTTCTGGGCAAATCTCGAATCTACCCTGATTTTTATATGTAGTTTTTATTTGTTCGATTTCAAAATTGAGCCTAAAACGTTCGATTTCAAAATTGAGCCTAGTGTAGCAAAAGTGACACGCGCAGTGGTTGGCCGCTCCGGTTGACTCGTTTGTACGGACGGCAATTTTGAAAGTAATCCTTTCTATAATCCGAAAATTATCAGAAAACAAGTATTCAAGAAACTCAAATAAGTAGCCCCAGGAAGCCATGCTGTCACTGAAAATCATGCGCACCTCGAACGCATTTAGGCATTTCCCCTCTGCTCGAATATATTCGAGCGATGTTTTGAAGCGGTTAAGGGGGTGTCCATAAAATGCATTACGCCAATTTGAAGCTCTTCGTACCCCTTCTTTCCCTCGTCACACTTTTCCGGTATTTTTTGTGCGGAATTTTGAATCGCCGTCCTACTACCGCAAGCCTGCGACCCTTAACACATTGACTGCCATAGCTATCATTTTTGATAGCCAGTGAGCCATGGTATCCAGTGAAAATTGGCACTATGATTCATGAGCGGCCAAGGCTATCATTTTCGATAGCTGGGTCTACAATCTACATGCATACATACATACATTCAGACATACGTACATTCTACATACGTCTACATGTATTGGCATCTCCCTTACATTTTTGCAAAATTGGTCTGGCAGTCAACGTGTTAAAAGTGTGACGTACTTGATTGATAGCTTTTAAGTTGACACCAAAATTTGCACAACCGAAAACGAGTAAAAAATCGTCGTTGATTTTGTGCAGAGCCAGTTTTGCCGCATGTGCCATAAAAACCATTTAAAAAGTGGTTTTTTTTAGTTCATTATCAAACCATTCGCAACCAGCACACATTCTAAGCGGCTGATAAGAAATACTTGTTTTAAAAAAAAACTTTACATTTCTATACTTACTGCAAAACATGCAAATTCTTATCAACTCGTGCATAATTTTTAAAAAAATCGAGAAAGTACTTAAGCAAAAGTTGGTTCTATATAAGGAAAATTATTATCTTGGCTATACAAAACTGAAAATAAATGAATTGGGTTGTAATAAAAACTGCATAATCGTCGTAATTGACCCAAATCGTAACAAACAAAGTAATTAACTTATCAACTGCTTATCACCTTTAAAATTGCTGATTATCAAATTATTTTATAGCTGTCCGAATCGGTAACAACTTCCGTTGAAGAATATATTTTTTTCGCTAATTTCCACAGAACGTGGGCACCTTTTTTTTGCAACTTTTTTTTATTGTTGTTCTATTGCGCGTTCCATTTCTATTAGCAAATTTTCACCTTGTTAAGCTAACCCTCAAGTGTTGGAAAAAACCACCAAATCGTTGATAAAAATTACATATCATTAGCATGAAACAATACTGAAAATTTTCCCTCCCCCTGATTGCCTTCTTTTTTTTAACACAAAGTGTGTGTATTTAATTTCAAACAGAATTTTTGAATTCGTTTTTTTTTTAGTCATAAAAACAATTTTTTGCAGGACAAGTAAATTATTAGGTGAAAAGTCATGAAAACTTTATTATGTGCCAAGGAGGAGGAGGAGGTCACTGTAGAGGAAAATTCTTGTCAATTTTCACCCCGTATTTTGTGTGCCTTTCTCTGTTCGTTTAAATACGAATATTCCATTTTATGCAGTCAACAATTCCACTGTTTTTGTTAGGTAATAGCACTGCGGCTAGCAATATCAGTCTGAGACCACAAAAAAAACACATTTTAAAAACAACATAAAAAACTCCAAGCAAAAAAAAAGTGAAAAATTCGAGATGGTCTTATGGTGACCTTTTTTTTCGCTCCAAGTGTTTCGGTTGCTATGCGCTAAGTGCTAGTTATGGCCCCTATTATAGGTATAGTATAGCAGCCACCATTAAGCCGGATTTTGAAAAATGCGTTCATTGAACTGTTTCATATTGATTTTCTTTTTCGCCAGTCTACCGTCCCGTATGACAATTTAATGTGCATTTTATTTAAAATTAAGTGCAAGCAAAAATCGATTTTCCCGATGTCGCCGTCGTCGTTGACGTTGTTTTGCCCGTGCAAATTTTCATTTTTTTTTATCGTTTCAGTTTTTAGTTGAAATTTCCAGCAATTTATGATTGCGACAAAACAACAATTTAGGTAATTGTAACATTTTGCTTATTGCGATTGTTTTGCTGTTGGCCGAAAAAAGGTGTCAAATTTTTGGTATTATGAAAGATTTTTTTTTCATTTGAGAACGATTTGAAATTGAAGAAATTTTGAAGCGTTAATAATTTGGTCTCGTTGTTTTTTTGACTGATTGGTATTTACACAAGAGAATTGAAAAACAATTACATTTAATAGTTTTGGGGGTTTTTTTTACTGCAATAAAATATACAACGTCCTCCAGCGATTTTTTACACAAAAAATAATGCAATCTCATTTGTTCACAGAAATACTGTTTCTTTTAATTTTGTTTATCGTTTATGATTGCCGTAATCGCTAAATTGTTACAAAATTTTCCACAAATTCATGGTTTGATTGTACGATTTTTGAAATCTTTGACGTTTTTTGAACATATTTTCAAATAGCTTCAGTTTTTTTAATATTTTGGGTTTTTTTTAGCCCTTTGTTGGTGTGGTGGGCTTATGACATATCCCATCACAGTAACGAAGGGTTAAATTTCTTAAAAACTATCTAAGCTACCGCAATGAAATTGCCATTTCATGCGTCAACCAGTTGACCAGAAGTGGCCAAAATGGCGGCTTTTTAATCCTTCGTTTTTGTCATACCCACCACACCAATGAAAGGTTAATTACATTAAAAGACGAAACTATAAGAAAGGGAAGTTTTTAACACGTCCCTGACATCGTGTACCACTGGTGGTACATGTACAGCTTTTTTTTAAAACCGCGCGAGTAAATAGTGCGGTAGTTTTTTTGTGGACGTTCATAGTGCAATCGATTTTTGAATATTCCTGACAGTCGTAAGTATAAAAACATAGTTTTAACATAAATTGTCAGTATTTTATGAAGTAATATAAAAACACGCACCGATGGCGCACAACCGCCAGAAAACAAATCGCTAGTGTACCACCCGTGGTACACGATGTCTAAATGTAAAAAAAGTTGAAAAAGCAAATGTCACGAACTTGTTAAGGGGAAAGAGGGGGGGTCTGAAAACTTTTAGGCGGGTGGCAGGGGTCTGCGATACTGCTGCGACAAATCCCAAAAACTTTACGACAAGAAAAAAAACCTTTCTTGTTTTAAAAAACAAAATACGATAAGACAATTGCTTTTACTGCAGCCAAATATATGAAAATGCTTTCATTTAACATTCGAAAAAAAAACTCGAAATCGATCAAATCAATCAACAATAAAAAATAAAATAAAAACGCCAAGAACGAGAAAAAAATCGAAAGTGGAACACAACAACCTTAGACGCATTTTACACCCAACCATAAAAATAAAATTTAATTGAACCCAAATGAAAAAAACAAAATTCTCATACGACCAATTTATTTTTGCCACATTGTATATGTTTGTATATTTTTTTTGTTAGTGTGATTGATTTTATTGAATAGAATAAATAAAACCTAATCCGCACCTGCCAGCATTTTTTGAGAAATTTGCATATCGACAGGGTTTGATAAAAGCAGCTCACTAATTTCAAATTGACGCAATATCGCACTAGGCATGCTAAACACGCCGTTGTTGTTGTTGCTGCTGTCGTCGCGAAGTCGCCCCGCCGACACTGCGGTTATTATAAATGCACGGTAAGCGGATAATTGAAAAAAATTAACTTACTTAGATATAAGTAGCAAAGCAAAAAAAAAAATTATCACCCAACTCGCAATCGACACTTTATGAACGCAGTACGCGTCAAAGATTAATTAAATCGTACACATTTCACTTGACATGCTGACTAGGTGAATTGCTGGTCTACTAGTTTAATGGGTGAAGCCCGTACAAAGTTGCTGCAAGTCGTGCTTTAGACTCCAGAGTTTAGTTGCGTTCATGGTCGCTATTAAGTCGCTAACACTGTCATAGATTGCGACGACGACATCGCGTAAGTGCTCGCGACCTTTGCAACTACGCTGGAGAGCGATTTTCATTTTCTGTGACTTTGAATTTTACCGTGCGATATTACCAAGTCCAGGAGTAATTACAGAAATTTGATGTAATTAAATTTGCGAATTTTAAAGACCGAAAAGTAGCTTCAGCGCTTTTTTTTACTTAGGAATATTTATAAAAGAAGTCACACTTTAAGTAATAGGAGAGGAGAGGTGTCCACGATTAGTGGCGATATTAATTTTCATATCAAAAGTCGGGAAATATCGCGCGAAAAACAAAAATAAATTTTTTTGTGAAAAAATCCAATTAAATGATTTTTGAAGATCTTGTAATAAATGCAAAGCCTTTGGCTTCTTTAAAAGTCATTTTATTTCTGTTAACTCCCAAAAAATGTCAAACAAAAATATGCCTATCCATGGTATTGCCTTTTGTATTTGTCACCATCAAACAAAATTAATTGCCAACTCATAAATGGCCACAAAATTAATTTAAAATGTAACAAAAAAAAGCAATTTTTCTTCAAACGAAACGAAAGTCGAATTTCCACAAAACAAAATTAAGTGGCTATTACAAAACCAACGATGAATTCGCACAATTTACGAAATTTAAATTAAATCATTTTTTATCGTTTCATGTCACAATAAATAAATCTGCATAACAATATCCAATTATTTATCCCGTCGAAAAGATATTGACAAACAAATGGTTTGATCAACATTTTTTCCTCCCATATTATGATTTCGCCTTTTTTTCTGCGACTGTTTTAATTTTTATCGATTTAGGAACGTAATGAGATTTATTATTATTCAATGAATTTTATGAATTAATATTGGGATTGATATTGATATCATTATGTGATTAATGGTGTGAGAAATATTCAAATTTTTTAAACGTTTTTCAGTTAATGCGGTGAAATTAGCATTTTTTACAATTTTACAATGAATTGAAAGGATTGATAATGACTTGCAAAACCCAAGTAGCATTTATGTCGATCGTGACGATAACGGGTGACATAAATTCCGTCAACCGTTAACGTTGCGATAGACATATAAGTGCTGGTCGGGAAAGGGTTGTTCGACATTTAAAGGCATTGGGATTTTTTAAAGCCAATTTTTGTAGTTTAAGTGATTTTACTCGCTCTCATGCGATCGGGTGATTTTCGAAACCGTTTTTTTGGCAAAAAAGGCCAAAAAATATATTTTCATATAAGTTAGAGTTCTTAAACATGCTGACAATTTTCAAATATTTTCTCTAATTGAACAAATGGGTGATAAAATCCATCATTGCTGGAAAACTCACGAAAGATTGCATGTTTGTATGGAAAAAGTGTGCAAGAGTCGACGAATTGGATTTATATACATAAAAAAGATATATAAAATCATTGTCCAAAAACTTTATATCTTTATAATCATACTAGCTTGCATACCCGTCGTTGCCGGGTTAAGTTTTTTGTCTAAGTTTTAGAATACGAAGAAAACCGAAAAGAACTTAAAAACTTTTTAATGGGTCTATGTTGGGGCTGGACCCCCGACGAACATCTATGCCAAACTTCAGGCCAATCGGTTCAGTAGTTTCCCCGCGAAAGAGTAACATAGCGCAAAAACTAAGTTTCGAAATCACTTTACCCCCTCCCCTTACTCCCTCCACCCCTCGCGCTACTTTTCCGTATGCCTATGTTGGAACCAGAACTACCACAGATACTCATGCCAAATTTTAAGTCAATCGGTTCAGCCGTTTTTACGTGAAAGAGGAACAGACAGACAGATAGACAGACACCAACTCATTTTTATATATTAGTATGATTTAAATCACCCGCTTCCAACAAAATTGCAAAAAAAACCTTTCAACCCTCCTCCACCCTAATGAAGGCGTGCAATCCAAATAACTTATAGCCTATGTTTGAACCTGCTATGTCATTAGCTTAACTATAAATTTTTATAAAATTCCGTCGAGCCATTCATGAATTTACTGGTAACAAACAAACCCATAAACAATCTAGAAGTGGAATTTAGATGCAGAACGTCTTAAAATGTTCCAAAACATGAACAAAAATTTGAAATGGCGACAAACAGACAGAGGAATGTTATTCTTTTATTTATACCCTCAGAAAAATGGAGGCTAACTCGACGACCTACATACGGCGTAATTGGCCTCGGGCAGGCGCGCGTTCGCCTGCATGTGGGCAAGTAAAACTGAGTTGACCTGTGGTCGGAGAAATTCTGGAATTAAGCCACGAGCAGGTGAAGTAGGGCATTGGGAGCTGCACGAGTTGACCTTAGATAGGCATTTCGAGCATGTAATGGCATGTAATGGAAACCTCAGCTACAGGTCAGAGTTAACCTGACAAAAAGTTGACCTGGACATTTTTCTGAGTGTATGTATTAAAAACAGGGGGAAAAAATTTTAACTAAAAATATTATAACGGAAGACTTGAATAAAACCTTCAAAATTGAAAATTCTGAAAGAAATAATTTTCTCAGTTAGATTCTTGCCAAATTTCGGCCTATAATTTTGATTCTTCTTCTTTTTTCTGTTCCCCCTTAACCCTAGACCCGTGTACTGAGCACTGAGTGCCCAGAACGATTTTTTGGGGTTATATTTTCCCATTGTATTTCTTACTTGTTTAACGAATAAACCACATTTTTATGATTTTTAAACAAACAAGCTATACATTTTCTATTAGAATTACATCTGAGTGCCCAATTACCTACACAATATATGGAAGTTTCATAGTACACGGGTCTAGGGTTAAACCTCACATTGTCGAGGGACCCCTCACAAACTCATCTAACATTACAATAATTCATAACATTATAAAACTTTCTAACCAATAAATAAATGGTAATTTTCAATGTAACCTAAAGACTGTGTTCATTGACTCATGCATAAACCAAACAACATCCTTAAATGATCATAAAGCGCGATACAAGCACACATTCGTATGTTTTAAATCGATCAAGAATCGCATGTAACCAACAATTGACAGTGAAATCAATCTAGTGAATGACAAGACAAGCAAGCAACAGTAAATCAATGACATAAGAACATGAAAAATCTAATATAGAAAAGATGAGACCAAAGAAAAAGAAAAATGCCAGCAATCCAGTCCCAATATGGCAATAAAGACAAGAAAATTCCCAGAATCAAGAGAAAAACTGAGTGAAAATGAAAACATTTCGCCATTTAACACCTGGCGAACGAGAATCATTGATGGAGGTGTCGAGGTGTCGATAAAAGGTAGAAAATACCATATCCATATTTGCTATGGGGATCTATATTTGTCATTCATAACCATAATCCATGCTGGTAAAATGTGCAAATCAGATAGTCTTACATCGGAAAGCCAAGGGGTTGGTAGACAATATCAAGAGGTTAATAAATGGATAGAAATTACTAATAGTAATGTCTCGATTGAACTACGATTAGATGACTGCTGGTATGACGTTTGAATTCACTTTCTTAACTACGAATAAGTATTTGCTTCTTAATGGTTAACTGTCCAATGGCTACCTGTTTGACGCGACAAGATTTAACCGTTTGTCATACCAATGATGATGGTAGACGATACACGATCATTGGTCCCAAAAGTGAAACGATGAGTGTGAAAAGTTATGCCAGAGTATGGCACTTTACTATAATTGATCATTTGAATTATTTATAGCACGTATCATGGAAGTAAGTCAAAGTTGTCACTTTCATGCTGGTCTGCTGTTCATTTAGTTCGCCAGAATGTCGTCATAATTTCAAAAGTTTCGCCATTCGCGCAACGTCAAGATTTTGTAGTTCAATGCGAAAATGGTTTTCGAGAAAAATTCGATACGCATCTGTGGGTTGGTTATCCATTTTTGAAGACATGTTTCATATTTGTCGGTTATTATTAAATTTGAAGTCCAAAAATCTTACTTCAAAAAATTCTGTTAAAAAAAAAGATATTTAAAAAAAATTAAATGTCTAGCAAATTTTTCATTTTAGGCGTTAAAATTCTTTGTAAAAAATTCCAAAAAGTAAAATGTATCCTTCTATAAATATTTCAATCCAGAATTAGCTGTGCGGTAATTAACGCACTACTAAAAAGCCGTGTGTGTTATACATAAGGTATGTTATTTGATAAACGTAACGATTTTTTTCTGATATAACATTTCTATAAATAACATCTTGTGATCTGAAAATATTTGGGTTTTTCTATATTTCACTCAAAACCGAAGCCTAAATTCATTCAATTAATTTCAAGAAATCGAAAATTTACAAAAAAAACAATCAAAATGCTTTCTCATTGAAATTCTTGTTGAAAAGCCGCAATCTGGAGTGGTTTGACAATCACCGCGTGTCCAAATTTAGAAATTTTATTGATATTTTAAAATTATAAAAGATTAAAATGGCAAAACTTTCAAAGTCAACTTGTTTAAGTCATTTTGACGTTTTTCGCTGAAGAACCATTTAAAATATTGTATTTTATTGAATTCGCTTCGGCTGCTGAATTGGCCTTGCTCTTTTAGATATCACGGTAATAATTCCAAAAAGTTTGCATAAGAAATTAAGTTGATCGACTGGAAAATATTAACTGATTAAAATTCATTCTGAACTGTAAAACACCGAAATTTTAGCGGATTCTTACTGAAGTTATCGAAGAAGTTTCGATTGATTTTTTTGTTTGGCTAAATCATGCTAATATATAAAAATGAGTTGGTGTCTGTCTGTCTGGCTGTCTGTCTGTCTGTCTATCTGTCTCTCTGGCTGTCTGTTCCTCTTTCACGCAAAAACGGCTGAACCGATTGACTTGAAATTTGGCATGAGTGTCTGTGGTAGTTCTGGTTCCAACATAGACATACGGAAAAGTAGTGCGGTGGGTGAGGGGAGTAAGGGGAGGGGGTAAAGTGATATCGAAACTTAGCTCTTCCTCTATGTTGCCCTTTCGCGGGGAAACTACCGAGCCGATTGGCCTGAAATTTAGCTCCAACATAAACCATCAAAAAAAAACCCGGAAACGACGGGTATGCAAGCTAGTCATTAATAAAACAAAGAAAATTATTTTAGGACAATAAACTTATTATGGCTATTCCAATGGACTCAATAAAAAAAAATTGATGACCAAAAAATATTTACAACTGAATGGTAAATATTGAAATTTTGATTACCTGCAAGAATAATTTCAGCATTTTATTATAAACACGCGATCTATTTGCTATTAATATTAGAATTGTTGTTGCCATTTGCTTACATTTATTAAAATAATGATTTTTTTCATAAAAGGAATACCGACTTGTTTTAATATTCGTGACGGTGGAAATTATTTTCTTATTTTCAATTCTCAAACAAGTTGAAGAAACTAATTCTTGATAATAACGCATTCCAAAGAAAAATACACCAATTTTTATAATATAATTACCGGACAGTTTATTTGCAGAGTTTGTGAAAAGGGTTCAGTCTTAGATCAAAAGCCTTTACTTAATTAACTTCAAGAAAGGAGATTTTCTAATCCTTATTGGTCTCTTGTGTAGGGGGATCGAATTTTTTTTAGGTCAATCCGTGATAAGATGAGCGGGTGAATAGGAGTCGCCAAATGGAACGCAACACTAATGAAATAACAATTTTGGTATAGAAAGTAAAACTCTATTTGGACGAAAACCAAGGGAAAACAATTAAGAGACGTAAGCCACAAGCAAAATTTTTGATTCAAATCAAGAATAAAAATGAGTATAAATTCCATAAAAAATCGCATCGGAATTTTGAAAATACCAATAAAGAGAAATGCGCCGCAGGATAAATATTTTGATATACAAACGCGCGCTTCTTGTTGAAATCTTTGAAAATAAAAAGAATTTGATTTAAGGCAAAATCCTCGCTGAAGTAGAGTAGATTTCGCAAATTCAGATCTTTTTTTTACTTTTCCTTAAATTGAGGCGTTAAAAGCTAGAGTGGACCAACCCACATAATCGAGTTTTTGAAGCTTTTCCACTCTGTACTATTATTGACTGAAAATTTTTGAAAAAAAAAAAATCTGTTGACTTTATTTTTCAATGTTGAAACGTTTTTTGGTGCATCCAAACATTTTTGTGTAAAAACTCACTCGCAATAGTGATTCAAACACAAAAAAATTCACGATTTCGACATGTGGGTTGGTCCACTCTAGCTTTTAACGCCTCAATCATAAAACTAAATTCAAAAATCTGGGACAAAAGTTTAGTTTCCGGAACCTAAATACGGGATTTAGTGATTTTTTTTGTTTCTACGGAGATTATTTGTCTTACATTGGAATCGCGATTCGTAAACTTAATCCATTTCTGAAAAGCGCTCACAAACCGAGACGTTCTCAAACCAAAGCGTTCACGAACCGAGATTCCACGGTATCACAAAAATTTGTGGCGCTAACCATCTCCTAATTGACCATCTCTTCACAAGTAGCATTTTTGTCAACTGTGACGTTGGCGGTTGACATATGTCATGACGATATCACGTCAACCGCTAACGTCACGGTTGACATAAATGCTGCTTGGGTAAAGGAAGGTACGATAATGGAAATTTAAAACAATTTCTTGAATCGACCACCATATTTTTTTTTTATGGTAAAACCAACTAATTTATTTTTTGAAATATTTAAAACTCAATATTTTTCGTAACATTGAAGTAAAAGAAAATTGTCTTGTAAGTTCGCCTTTTTGTAAAAAAAAATATTATTACATTTTTTCACCAAAAATGACAAAAATATTACAGAAAAACATTTATCTGCCTGAGCCACAAAATTTAATAAAAAATCACTTCTTTCAACATTGTATCAAAAGTAATTTTCAAAAAAATGCCCTGTAGCTACTGTAAATGCTATAAGAATATAAAATACGAGTCTTTTCGAAAATATCTTTTAAATTTTCCCCAGTGATGGTGACGAAGCTGTTTTTCTCAAATAAACGCATCTCATTCTGTGGCGACGACTTTAACCACGAATGAATTTATTTTGAAATATTTTTGGACTCGCTCCAAAGTATTGTGGCTGATGCAGCACGATGAGTATTTCTTTTTAAAAATAACCTCACAATGTTAAATTGAAGAAGATTCACAATGTTAAGATCATGAAAATTATAATTGTTGGGATTTTTGATATTTAAACGTTTTCAATGTTTGAAATAAAGACCGGACATTTTTCAATCTGATTCGTTTACCTCGAATTCGTAATTAGTTGTTAATTTATTTTATTTGATAGAATTTGAAGTATCTTGTAGAGTTCTTAATTTAGAGTGAATTTCGAAGATTGCATTTCATTTGGTTAGCTGTGTTTGTAAAGAAAGATAGAAAAACGACACATTTTTCCTGACTACAACCCTCAAAGGTTCAAGCAGAACGTAAACCAACATCTCCTTATGTTCTTCCTATCATCTCAAGGGTCTTTCTCTAAACTCTGGCTGGTACTTTAAAAAAATCTAAATCAGAAATGCACAGCAGTGGCGTCACCAAAAGCGTAACTTCAAAAATATACAAGCGGGAAAGCACAAACAAGAGTCTGTCGCATTCAAACAGTAAGCATCAGAGCTTGGTTGATAGTTTTTCTATATCAAAAACTCTCGAGATACGCACCCAGAGTATCTCGAGAGTTTTTGATATAAAACTTCTCTGTGGGCGACGGGCAATCCGAGCCTTTAGGCTTACAACCCCGTATCTAAACTTTCTCTTTCATTTCGTCTGTTTCTCATCATACTAATATATAAAAATGAGTTATGTCTGTCTGTCTGTCTGTTTGTCTGTCTGTTCCTCTTTCACCCAAAAACGGCTGAACCGATTGACTGGAAATTTGGCATGAGTGTCTTTGGTAGTTCTGGTTCCAACATAGGCATACGGAAAAGTAGCGCGAGGGGTGGGGGGAGTAAGGGGAGGGGGTAAAGTGATTTCGAAACTTAGTTTTCCCTCTATGTTACTCTTTCGCGGGGAAACTACTGAACCGATTGGCCTGAAATTTGGCATAGATGTTCGTCGGGGGTCCAGCCTCAACATAGACCCATTAGAAAGTAGCCCAAGGGGTGGGGGAGTAAGAGGAGGGGGTAAAGTGATCTCGAAACTTAGCTCTTCCTGTATGTTACCCTTTCGCGGGGAAACTACCGAGCCGATTGGCCTGAAGGCCAGGTCCAACATAGATAATCAAAAAAAAAAAAATTGAAAAAACTTACCCCGGCAACGACGGGTATGCAAGCTAGTAAACAATAAATATTCTCGACGAGTTTTTTTTTTCAAATATTTTTGTAATATGATTAATTTTCACTTATTTGTTGACATATTTTGTTTGAAACATTCTCTGTAAGAGGTTTTCCTTGGCAATGTGACGGAAGAAAATTCAATTTAATGATTGAATTTTCGATGCCTTAGTTTGTGTGTGTATGTTTGTGTCCTTAATTGATATTATTATCCTAAATTGAATGATAAAATGATTATTACTTATTTCGATTTTATTATTAGAAAGAGAATTGACTTTTAGGCTAGTGGAAGGCGATACTGGAATAGTCAAACCAATGAAAAATAAACTTAAGTTTATTTTGGGAATTTGTAAAAATCAAATCTGTTGTGAATTTTATTTTTATATGTCAATAAGTGGGTATCATCATACTAATATATAAAAATGAGTTGGTGTCTGTCTGTCTGTCTGTCTGTCTCTCTGTCTGTTCCTCTTTCACGCAAAAACGATTGAACCGATTGACTTGAAATTTGGCATGAGTGTCTGTGGTAGTTCTGGTTCCAACATAGGCATACGGAAAAGCGAGGGGTGGGGGAGTAAGGGGAAGGGGTAAAGTGATTTCGAAACTTAGTTTTTGCGCTATGTTACTCTTTCGCGGGGAAACTACTGAACCGATTGGCCTGAAGTTTAGCTCCAACATAGACAATAAAAAAAATTAAAATTTGAAAAAATTTAACCCGACAACGACGGGTATGCAAGCTAGTAAATATGATAATAATGTATTTTCGTTTTTTTTTCATATCAGATAGCCAGTAGAAGCCAAAGGATATTTTATTGTAAAAGACTTACGAAAGAACTCATATAAATTCATGTTTAACGTTTGAAAGATTCTTATTGTCTAAATAACACAATAAAATAAAGCACTTAAGTATATCCTAAAGGAATACGGAGAAGTCTGCTTGGAAATTCTTCTCGGAGGTTTTATTTAGTATTATTATCTGAAAATAGATCAGAAAGTGTGAGCGTTTTCCGGCGGTTGCCTGAATTTCTTTAGCGAATTTCCATATTTTTTAAATATATGAAGAAATATGAAGAAATGTAAATAAATAAAAACATTCGGTATATTAAAAATTCACATAATATGCTTTTTACGGAATTCAAAAAAAGACAACATACATGGAATAGTGATTCCCGAATATAGAAACAGTTACGAGAATTAATACCTTTTTGCATTATAAACCGAAAATATCTTTATCGCAAAAAGAAACCAATTTTTCTGTGCATGGAATTCGAATTAGCCAAAAGTGTTTTTCTTAACTCTGTCGGATTTACTTTTTTTTCCTTTGAAGTTTTTTCTTGCGACCGACAACGTCTTTCGGTGAATGAACTTGCCTAAAACTAAGTTTCGGGGTTCAAGTTTCGAATATCGGAAACGTAATTGTTACGCCGCGAAGTATCAAATGTGGTCGCGGTGATTACCATCATGTAGACATGAAAACCTGAAAATGAAAACTCTATTTACTTTTATCTGCGAAAATGCACTTTCATTCGGACTAAACACGAGCAGCATTTTTGGATCCAAATTTTTTCACTCACGTAGGCAGACGAGCGCAGAGTCACGAAACTGATACCTGAATATATTCAGGTAGATCTATGTAAAAACTTGATTTACCTGAAAACCATTGAAGATTATCTGGTGATGTGGGGTTTTTTTTAAACAGATTTAACATAATTACGAGCATAAAAAGACAATGATTGCCTAATAATGAACTCATTTTTCTTTTAACAAAAATATGAAAGGCCAAACATCTTCCGCTGAAATAAAAAAATAAAAAAAATAAGAAGAAGAAACGCCGACAATGTTTTCGTGAGGAAATTTCAGTAGAAGAAATTTTACGTAATTTTGAATTAATTTCGATTTTTTTTTTGCCTATTTTCGGTAATTTTTCATTGACGATATGATGGGAGGATGATCTAAAGAGGATTTCAAGAATTGATTACAAGCGAATTTTTTTGGCTTTGTCCGCGATTAAGATCTAATCCAGATTATGCAATTTTTCACATTTTTTTCGGTTATGAGGACAGAAAAGCTGTGGGTTTTTTCAGCGAAAATTGAGTTTTTCATAAAAAGTAACCCGTCAGATGTTTCTGAAACAGTGTTTCAAATATGGTCCTAAAATAACTTTTCCTCACGTAAAAATCCAAATGAAATTATTTCAACAAATTAGAATTCCAAAATTTGATTGGGATTTTTTCCTAGAAAGGATTTTTTCCTAGAAAGGATTTTTTCCTAGAAAGGATTTTTCAGCGTTTTTTTTTTAGATAAGACTGCATTTAAATTAGGGGCTGTTCATAACATACATCATACTTTGAGGGGGAGGAACGGTTTTTGGTAGTTTTCTGGTGGTATGAATTGTCATATGAAAAATTGAGAAAATGGATGACTAGGAAAAGAGGAAGAGAAAATGGAAGGCAGGGGAAAGCAGAAAGGGAAGGAAGGAAAGTAGAAGGAGAGGATGAGTGGAAGGGAAGGGAAAGTGGAGGGGGAGGGGAAAGTGGTGAGAGAGGGGAAGGGATTGGAATTCCAAAATTTGTGAAAAACGCGAAAGGGGAGGGGAAAAACAGTTAAAAAGGCGTAAATTTCCATAACGTATTTTATGGACAGCTACCAAATTATCTTTCAAAAGTATTTCTTTCCCAATAATCTATTTTTAGGTTTTCTTAGTTAAAAACTGCATTTCATTTAACCACTTTATATTGCGCAATTTCCTAAATAACTCTTGGCTAGCGCAAAGAAAAATGATCCACTTATAAACCATTTAAAAACTGGCCAGATTTGTTTTAACGCAATAAAAACCTTGTATACGTGAAGAAAAACCATCTAATTTGCTTCTAATTCGAATGGCCTTATCTCGGTAATAACATCAATTTATTAAAAACATTAAAATACTGGAAAAAAAAATATTCTACATCAACAAGTTCTCATCATTATAAAGTAATGTAAAAAAAAGTAATAAAATGAACAAAAATAGTTAATAACGATGGTTAATAATAATTGTTTACTACTCCAGTGGTTACCAAGTTGGATATTTCTTCTGAAATAATTACTAAACGTATATAATTAAGCGTGTTTCAATTAATAGATTTAACATTTAATATTACTTGTTCTTTTGGATCAAATTATCTGTACACGATCTTTGGACATTGAAAATTTAATCAAACAAACCGCAGTATCCGCTAATTTTACATACCTGTCGGGTGACTCGATCGAGAAATACACAAAAAAATTAATGTTTAGTTGAAAATACCTGTAAAATTTTTAACAAAATTAATAACAGATTGTAGATAAAACATATTTTCATCAAACTCGCATAGTAGTCTTGAAATAGTTATCTATCATCATTCAAATTCTCGATCATAGATAATTTGGCACAAATTCAAACACCTTATGATCAATCATAGCCAAGTAGACAACCTTCACATCGACATTAATTTGAATTTAAGAAAAAAAAAATCTATTTTGACATTTGTCTCATGTCTTATTGCAATCTCATCAGGTTATTTTTTCGATGTCTCCCTATAAAACTTATCTATTTTAGAATTCTTGAGGTACGATTATACAAAATTCAGATAATCGTAGATTACGAAAATTCTCGTATACCGATGACCTCTTCTCTCAATGTCTCCAATGATCTAGCAATGCGTCGATCTATTTCTGTTTGAATTTCGGATCAGCAACATTCGAAATTGTTTCTTATTTTCGAAATTAAGAATTTGCCGGCGATTCTATTAATAAATAGTTCGAGTCATTCGATTCAGATTCAAATAGAATGAAGACACCGGGACGCGACTCGACGACGCGACGGACGACGCTTCGAATGTGAAGCCGAATGTCAAAGTAAATTTCATCAAAATTTTGTCATTTTCGGATTATGTCAAATTGGGAAACGCTTTTTTAGACCACTAATACGAAGGTAAAACCCATATTTTATTCGAACAAATGATTTAAATGGTGACTTTTTTTTGGCAAATTCAAATATAGTTCACTTTTGTGTGGATTTTATTGGTTTTCGTGTAAAAAAAAATTTTTTTTTTCGTTAAATTACTCTATACCATTTTGGCATAACGATTATACTAATTTTTTGTTACTATAGGGTGAAAACAAATGTTTGTTGCATTCTCACGCCTCGTGTTTATAAGAACTTTTAAAGACGGGATTTGTAGAGGATCGATCGGTGCGGTAGGGGATCGTGGACACGCAATGTACAGACGGAAAGACGGACAGAAAGACGGACAGAAAGACACACAGAAAAACGGACAGAGACAGACAGGAAGACAGACAGACAGACAGAAACACAGACAAAAAGACAGACAGAAATACAGACAGAAAGAGAGACAGAAAGATGGACAGAAAGACAGACAGAAAGACAGACAGAAAGACAGACAGGCAGAAAGACAGATAGACAGACAGATAGACAGACAGAAAGACAGACAGACAGACAGATAGACAGACAGAAAGACAGACAGACAGACAGACAGAAAGACAGACAGAAAGACAGACAGACAGACAGAAAGACAGACAGAAAGACAGACAGAAAGACAGACAGAAAGACAGACAGAAAGACAGACAGAAAGACAGACAGAAAAACAGACAGAAAGACAGACAGAAGTGACAAAAAATATACAGCTGGAGAGAAAGGGAATGAGACAGATAGAAGGACAAACAGACAGAAATAGAGTTCAAAAGAAAAGGAAAGACTGAAAGAGAATATAGAGAGAGAAATATTTAAAGCCTAAACCACAATTATGCGTGCGTGCGTGCGGCACCCACGCGGTGAAAGTAAAAACTACGCATTTATATGAGTAAATGTATAATTGCGCGTTGCTCAGACGCGTTGCCGCGTCCGTGCCGCGTAGAGTAGGCTCAGTCGCTACTTTTAGATGCGGTGACAACTACTAGATGCCAGAACTAAATAATGCCGCACGCACGCACGCGTAATTATAGTTTAGGTTTAAAAAATCAAAAGAAAAGCACAAGACTCAATAGTTCACAAACAGCAACGCATACCCTATGAAACGTACTCAAAAAACATCAATTTCAGAAGCTTTATTTCTTTATATTTCTTGGTATTGTCGTTTTTTTTATGTCCAATCGAGCGTCGGTGGCCTTCGTCGATTCTCAACATTCCGTAGAATCATGATGCGTGCAAACATAATCGAGTGCGCGCGTTCTACGTCGATATGTCTGGCACTGATCCGGCGTTTTTGTAGATGGAATAGCTATAGCTAGATTTAATTAGGTAGGTTAGTAATACTAGAAATGATCTGATGGCTAAAATGTTGTCAACTTCTGAATGCCGTCGTATTCGATATTTCTGTTCAATTCAATTTAATTTTACTTGTTGTTGGCAAGCAAAAAAATCGTAAATAGATTGATTTAAATTAAATTAAAAAAAAATCTCACACAATAAATCTTTTTATTCGTTTATTTAATTTATTTTAGATACATTTAACTTAATATGATCTTTTTTTGTATCTTTTCAGGTATGTATCGATCAGCATAAGTCCGTGGAATGTTTGAATAAGAAAAAAAAGCATCAAAAAACCAAAGAGTTTCTTCGTGTTACGGAAAAGCCATTTTGAGATTGTTTTTTTAATACGGATGTTCTATGCGTGTGCTTGGTATGGGAAAGATCTCATCAAACTTAAGTATTTTTTTAAACGATTTAGTTAGCATATTTAATTATCAAAATGAAGATGAATTTTTTGTTACCTGAAACTTAGAACTTGTTTTTAAAATTCACGTGTCTCATCGTACCATCAGCAAGCCAAGAGTTCTTTCTTTGTGCATTATAAATGCGTAATTTATTTATGCGTTATTTCTGGAATGCCGATGCTAGGAACTTTTCTTTTACCTTTTCGACGGGCTTTGTTTATTCATTCTTAATTTTTATAGGATTTTATAATATATGGAAACGGCACTTTTTTAAAATGGAATCCACCTGTATCGACATGGGGTATCAAAAAAACCTGTCAAACCTATTTCACAGTTCTTTTATTAATATTCTTGAATGAATTTCAACATTTCATAGCAGCAGTTTTTTTCCATAATGCTGTGATGATTGGAAATGCTAGTAAAACGTTTTGAATTTGTGTTCACATTGGAAAATTTTCATTGATATTTTTTTTTATTTAAAGAAATTTTGCAACAATTCTAAAGACGTCAGTCACCCATCCTTGGTTTCTGGAATTTCCATTTAAATTTGGTCCTTAGGATATTAAAAGTCAAAAATTTCCTCAGTTTAATATTTCACCTGCACGATTTAGTCATATCAATATCCATAATCCCCTTTATAACCTTTCAAAAATACCAAGTAAATCATCTTAGGCCTTCAATCAACGAGAAAATTCACTTTTCAAGGAAATATATACGTTCGTCGTGGTATACTTATGCCTGAATTTCCAACCCCGGAACAAAAGGTTTTCAACATTTTTTTTTGGTTATTGATTTAAATAAATGAAACGTTAAAAAATTCTTTATTTCAAAATTTATCTACTTTCGTGATTTCCCATCTGTTACCCAAATTCGTAGCATTTAACTTTGTAGAAATATTTTAATAATTCATAACGAGAAAACTTTCAACTTTAGCATTTTTCTTCATTTTTGAATTTTCATTTCGTTCCTGTATATTAAAATTTGCACTGAAATCAAGAAACCCACGCATAAAATTCTCTTAAAATTATTCAAAATCCAATCGCATGAACAAGAGAATTTCCATTCCTATTAAGTATACTGAACCCCCATAAGCACAAAGTCATTTTCGATTTTCCGACGAGATTTTCTCAAGTTTACATTATTTTGAATCCGCCTTTCCTGGTAGAATAGAAATCCCATTGGGACTGTTTGTAATTTACCATACTCGTCCTTTATCCGATTTCAATGAATTTGCAAACGTAAGAGGATTTAGTTTTCTTGTATTTTCACAGTAAATTTTCATTGGGGGGAAACTTATATCAATTGCATTTCCCATACATTTATTCCAATTTTCATAATCAATGTATTTTTGTTTTGGAATTATTATGAGGTTGCATTTAAAATTGTGCTATAAGGATTTTTTTTATTATTTGTAATGGTTAGTTTTTCTAGTGGTTCTCGTTGTTAAAGAAGCCAAACTGATCTGTCCTTGAATTTCCATACAGACCACTTTGGCTTCGCCTGAAAATCGACTTAAACTATACTTTAACTTATTACCACAGGTTTAATAAGAAATTAATTGCATACTTTTAGACAAATTTTGCCATAATTTAGGGAAATTACTATAAATTTAAGAGAAATTCCCATAAATTTAGTAGAAATTCCCATAAATTTAGTAGAAACACCCATAAATGAGATAAATATATAAATTTTATTCCTGGTAAATCTCCTCACATACATACAAGCATTTTTAAAAGGCAGGGAAACAGTTTTCTTTTTTATATTTCAATCAATCTATCAAAATCTTCAAACGGATTTGTGTATAAAAATGTTACCCAAAAAAATGTTACCCAAATAAAATAGGGGTAACAAAGTTTCACCATGGAGTAAATATTTCAGCCCAACTAATATAAAATACCAGTGATTCAATTTCAAATTAAATTGGATTTTGTTGGCTACGTGCTACCAATTTCGTCAATATTCCAGATACATTTCCATTCCAATGCTATATTAGAAAAGTTTCAAAGGTATTCCTCAAGCTTTAGCTATAGTTTAACTGGATATTGTTAGGTTATTTGGTACACCTCAACGAATTTTAGAAAATATAATTTCAAATGATGAAAAGAGATATAGATAAATAATTTTCTATAGGTTTATCAGGTAAATGATTTCATGGAAGGAGTATTTGACGATTGGCAATTGTAGCTTTTCTCATGTTTAAATATGCAGCTAAATCTTAAAGCCACAGGACAAAGAGATTCTTTTTTTATTTTCATAAAGAAGTTACAATAATAAATTTTCTTTTCAGTAGCTTTGCACATGTTTTTTTAAGTTTTATTGTTTACTAGCTTGCATACCCGTCGTTGCCGGGTTAAGTTTTTTCGATTTTTTTTTTGTTGGCCTATGTTGGAGCTAAAGTTCAGGCCAATTGGTTCAGTAGTTTCCCCGCGAAAGGGTAACATAGAGGAAAGCTAAGTTTCGAGATTACTTTACCCCCTCTCCTTGCTCCCCCACCTCTCGGGCTACTTTAAAATGGGTCTATGTTGGGGCTGGACCACCATCGAGCATCTATGCCAAATTTCAGGCCAATCGGTTCAGTAGTTTCCCCGCGAAAGAGTAACATAGCGCAAAAACTAAGTTTCGAAATCACTTTACCCCCTCTCCTTACTCCCCCCACCCCTCGCGCTACTTTTCCGTATGCCTATGTTGGAACCAGAACTACCACAGACACTTATGTCAAATTTCAAGTCAATCGGTTCAGCCGTTTTTGCGTGAAAGAGGAGACAGACAGACACCAACTCATTTTTATATATTAGTATGATTTTATAAATGTTTCAATTGCAACCCTCCTCCCCCTCACAAACTATCCCCGCCTTCTCATCATACATCGTTTCAATTTGTTGCGATTTTTCATATGACGTTCTACACCGCCAAATACCCTTCCTTCTAAATACGTGACGTATTTTATTAATAGCCCGATTTCTTTGAGGCGTCAATTTCAAGTTTTAATTAGAAGCTGCCAATAAAATACGTTACACATTTAGGATAAGGGAGGGGCAAGGTGTGTGATAGTCTTATGGCGGTATTAAAATCCACACAAAAAATCTTGATAAAACCTGACGAGGAGGAATTCAAAATAGCGAAAATTACTGTGACGTGTGTTAAGGTGCCGCTCCACATGAGAGTAAATACGCGAGTAACTCTCAAAAACTCTCGAGAGTTACTCGCAGGAGGTTGTCCATTTGAGAGTTAATTTCGGCGAGTTTTCTCTTTTCAAGACCAATGTCTTGATTTTTTTGACATCTTGCTTTGGCGAATTCTCGAGAGCTACTAGCGAAATTCAAACGCCGTTCGTAACTGGCAAGCTACTCTCCGAGAGTTCAGTGGAGGCCTGTCGACAAGAGAGTAGAATCACTTTTGACAGCTCGCAGAAACTAGCTCGCGAGTTTTTGCGAGTTTCTGCGATTGGGTTTCTGCAAGCGACTCTCAGAGACGTGTCCATTTGCGAGTAGCTGCTATCGAGAGGTTCTCGCCGCCATTTACTCTCATGTGGATTTACTCTCATGTGCGCCTTTATGAACAGCCCCTTACAAAAAAGAAATCTTTTAAACCTTTCCAACCTTGTAATCCCTGCGAATTTAATTAGAATCTCGTTTCCGTATAATTTTTATTGTTGTTTTCAAAATCAAACGTTGAAAATAATTTTATTGATGAAATTAAAGTATTTTTTTGTTGTTGTTATTGTTGAATGCGCAACACCTCGAATTGAATGACGGAAAAACTAATTAAAATAAAAAGACACGCAATTGAGAAAATAAATCAATGATCTTGAAAAATTAGCTAAGAACTCCAGCTGTTTTCCCGAGAATTTCTTCCATTCATTTCTGACTTTGATTCATGACTTGACTGTTTTTTTTGGCCATGTTTACAACGTAAATCGCGTCAACAATTAATTCTAGCAGTAACAATACAAGAAATTTGCAACCTTAAGCTTTCTAAATGAATAAATTTGCCTTTTTAAGATTTAATCAGCTGGGAAAGACTTAATGGCAAAATGAAAGAAATTCATCACGTTTAGTTCCAGATGGAGAGAATTTTTATGTCATTTACATAATTGGTTAAGTCTAAGGTCAAGATTTAGTTTTTGTTGTGAAACAAATGTAAGTGTATTAATACCGAAGAGTTAAATAACACAATTGACTTAATCAAATCACAGTATATTTTATTTATGTAAGAAACTAACCTACTTACGAAAATTCTAGATTTATTAACTTTCATATCATATCTACAAACCCGAAATAAATTTAACGCTCCTTAAAAAGATAAAAAAGCATAAAAAAGATAATCTAAAATTCAATATTCCGTCATGATGATCCTCATATCCATCTGTTTTATCGATATAAAGTACCCTTAAACCTTCTCACCTCAAATCAAAATACTAATACATACCAAGCAGAAAAGGTTCGAAAAAGGTCCTCTCGTCCTCCATTAGAATCGCTTATTCTCCGCCCGAAAAAAGGCACGCATGAAAACATCTTTTATGTGTTATTCTTTTTCGAAGATAGACGGGAAATATTTCTCAATGTTCCACACACTATTATGTTTTATGTTTGACACTTCACTATCACTCTTATATGGTTATATGGGCTGTGTAGGCGAAACTAAGTACGGTTCAAGTGCTCCATATTTTGAGATTTCTAGGGAAAAATTGTCTTCCATTAACAATAATAACACGAACAATATTATCAATGGAAAATAGCAAAGTGCCATTATAGATGAGTAACAAATACATAAGATTTGGGGTACCCAAAAGTCGAATCTGAATGGATGTTTATAAACAGGGTGAACATACATATTTATTTTATGTCAACAATCTGGGATAATATGAGCGGAGGGGGAGCGGTCAGAGATACTGAAAAAGTGTAGTATCCTCTAAAAAACAAAACCTGTTTTTCAACTAAAAACAATAAAATTTAATGTCATCCGGGCAAAAACAATTATGCGCCGCAGGCGAAATATTTAAAACAAAATGCGCCTCGATTATTTTATTTAAAAGCTATACAGTTCTAAGTGAAGAGCTACTCAATTTTTGTGGATTATAAAAATAGAGAAAGAAAATTCGACCGAAAAGCCTACTTACACAAACACAAAGAAAGTTTTTTTTTTAAAACCGGCGTCCCAGGTGAAAATTCACAAAAAAAAAACGCACCACAAGCGAAAAACACATAACTTACAGCAACCCCATGCCTTTAAAATGCTTCGGTTTGCTATAATCAAAAACAAACCAAATCCATCGCATAGAAATCTAAATTTATGTATGTAGGAAAAACTGGGGGAAAATAAAAATACACACACGGAGTGAATATCCGTAGATTAAGAATATGTTCTAGAATATGTGCCTTTTTTTTTGAAGGACATACCCATCTCAGCCTCGAAAAAAAAAGAAAGAAATGTTGTGATGCGTCTGGGAATAGAGATCAGTTTTGCGTATGTCCTTTTTTATGCCTTTCCAACAACATATCGTTGATAGCAATCCTATGAGTATGGAATTGATACAGTATGTACATATGTTAAACATCCTCTCTACTACATAAACAACACCTAAAAATTTGTTTTGGGCAAATATCTGGCTTGAAATCAAAACATTCACAAAATTGAAAACAAATTTACTCATCGTGATCCTAACTGAAATATATTAGATATGCATCGTACAGATACAGAAGATTCCCCGGGAGCCAAAAAAAAATGGTAACCTTCGAAATTAACAGGAAAATCTTTGAAGAATAAAAGGAAAAGCATCGAAAAACCTGCTGGGAATATACATATAAGTTCAAGTGGCTGGATCTTTTGTTATCCTTGAAAGCAAGCTCCTGTGGGAATGTCACGCATATAAAAATCATATAACGCAATGTTGAATGACAAAAACGGAAAAAAATACGCAAAGACCTGTGAGACAAAATCGCAAAAGAGACATTTTATTATTCTTAACATGTGAAGGCTTGGCATTCGGTTAAAAAAGTTTTCTTTTAATGCAAAACGGGATGAATTAGGCCTAAATAACAATTCAGCCGTATGCCATGCGATTAAGAATATTACTTTGTTGGGTTTTTTGCTTGTTTATAGGCCTCAAAGGGAGTGGGTATCGTCATCTCAATCACACTTGATCGGAATTTTTGAATTCAATTATTTTTGTAAATCGATTTTAGGATCAACTAAATCACGGGTTCTCGCCACGATTTTTAGGTGATCACGATGTGGGCTACGAAAAAATTTGAAAAATCAATGTTTTATTAAATTGAAAAGATAAAGGGTTATTATTAAAGAAAATCTCAATTTCAATGATTTTTTTTAACAAAATTAGAATTACATTTCTCTTGATACGTTGAAAACTTTAACTTGTGGCGGGAGCATTTTTCTTACGGAGTTTTACTACAATAAAATGATTTTTTGTGTCGATTTGAGTGCCGCCGTTTCAGTATCGCAGGTTTCCAACCACCCCCCCCTCCACCACCACCACAACCCCACCCTACATTTTCACGTAACAAGCTGTCCAACCTTATTTTAGTAGCTACTAGCTTGCATACCCGTCCTTGCCGGGTTAAGCTTTTTGTCTAATTTTTAGAATACGAAGAAAACCGGAAAGAACTCAAAAACTTTTTAATGGGTCTATGTTGGGGCTGGACCCCCGACGAACATATATGCCAAATTTCTGGCCAATCGGTTCAGTAGTTTCCCCGCGAAAGAGTACACGCCAAAAAATCCTGGAGTATTTTTCAATCCAAAAATTATATTGACGAAATCTTAATACATATTTTGGATTGGAATTTAATACATGCGAATTTTTGAAAATATTTTAGCCTTTTTTGCAGTCATATTTGAACAGTTTTTTATTATGTATTGAACTTAAATACTTTTAACATCAATGTCTACAATTTAATCAAAATTTTAGACTTTAATACTGAATTAAACCAAAAATAAATTTATAAAAATTTCTAATCCATATTATTGGATTAGAATTTTCCCTTGGATTACATATAGGTCCAGCGTAATCCAGTTTTGATTGGAATTTACTCCAAGATTTTTTACCGTGTAACATAGCGCAAAAACTAAGTTTCGAAATCACTTTACACCCTCCCCTTACTCCCCCCACCCCTCGCGCTACTTTTCCGTATGCCTATGTTGGAACCAGAACTACCACAGACACTCATGCCAAATTTCAAGTCAATCGGTTCAGCCGCTTTTGCGTGAAAGAGGAACAGACAGACAGACAGACACCAACTCATTTTTATATATTCCCATCAATATTTGTGCCATTCAATAACAAATTGAGAAGACATTTAACACATTTTCAAGTAAAAAACATCAATTTTTCTTTAAATTGGCGAAATCACCATGCGAAAAAAAACCAAAAAACCAACTTCTTGTTGAACTCCCGAAGAAAATAAGTGGAATCTCAAAATAATGTGCAAAAGGAAATCTCGATTTTTTTTCTACTTAGAATTCCGTATTTCAAAGTTTCAGATTTTTATCTGGGTTAAAGATTGTCAAAAAACTCGAAACGTCTTTCCCTAAAAAGAAACTTTCATCAAAAAACGCTTTTTTCAAATAATTCAATTTTCGTAACAAAAAACCTACTTCTCAAAAAACGCAAAACTCGAGTGAATCACTTATAAAAACGCTTCCTCTGAATGCAGGAAATGACTTACATAGAAAAACATTATCGGCAACATACCAATAAAACATCATAAATTCTTTCTTCTTCAATTGTTTTTTTTTCTCATAAAATTTGGATGTTGAAATTTTTTGACAGAGATAACAAACGAACACGACTCCATAAAAAAAACATTGAATTAAATTATTTTAATAGTTAGTTCTTGATCGATAAAATGTTTCAATTTTTAGTTTCTTAAGTTTTTTTTTATCAATCATTTCATCTGTCGAAGGTTTTCAATTGAATTTTTCGGTCGAATTAGTTTTTGAACTTGAATTTTTCTATAAAATCTTTTCGGCCGTTCGACAAAAAGCAGGCTAAGGTCAAACAACAAATTTTCTATGATAGACATTATAACTTGAAGTGCATATAAAACACTTCCTACTTGGGATTTTTTTTTTAAATTTTGAAATGTAACTTTCACTGCAAAGTAACCTCTCCATCCGGTATTCCTCAAGGAAGCTATCGTCATTTGTCCTCAGAGATTTAACATTAATAATAATTTTACAGTGCGGTAGGAGGGGAAAAACGAATTAAATTGGAGTCAATCAACAAATGATTTTCGGTGAACATCACAAAAGTAGAAAAATGAATTAATAATAGAATATTTGGACATATGTGAATAATGGCACCTTACTAAGAACCGCGAGAAAAAACTAGTTTCCATCGACGGACGTTAAAAGAAATTAACGAATGAGATGGAAAAAAAATTAAAGTAAATAACTTTGTTAGTGACCTTTTCAGTCTATCAAAATAACGATAAATTTTATTCACACAAATTTATGTATATGTTTTTTATTGTGTATCCATTTATGTGAATCATATGTCGGTTTTCGTGAAGTGTGTGGATTTTTTTTAAACTCGTCTTGAAGACTAAATTGACTCTGACCTTGATTTGGCCCTTATGACCTTACGCTGACTAAATACGGTTCGAAATTAACGCCTTAGCATCATTAAAATAAAATAATTTACCATATACGGTGAACTAAAATCTTTATTTTATGTAGGAATGTTCATTTGAATGAAAACCAGAATCAGAAGCATTTTTTTTTCGGCTCAAAACATTTGAAGACAATTTTCATAATTTTTATACTAAGATCTTAATGTGGTTTGAATGTTATAGCAATTTCTATGTTAATATCCATCATAAATATGATATATACATAGATTCGTGTTAATATCATAGACAATTACAATGTTTATCGCGTGTGTCGGCAGCAATTTTATATTTTATTAGGCACTTCTTATAAGCTTTTCGTATATACGAATAACCAAATGTGGTTGTTATGTCGTGTGTTATGTTACCAAAAGAAAAAAAAAGAATTTATGCTCTCTTACGACTCAAGTAAATATTGATTAAATTGTGTTTCTTGTTTTAATTGACCCGAAGGATTAAACTAGGTATCAACATCTTAACATGTGATCATAAAATTGTGGTAAAAATGTAAGGTACACACAACTATATGCTACCTACTATATACACTCGAGGAGAAAGTAATAAATTTCGGTTTTATTTTCGTTCGTGTCTAAAGTAATTTTAATCGTCAAGATAAATTTGAATGATAAAATTATATATACATATTTTTCCTTGAGATTTTTGTTTTTAATTTCGTGTACGCCCTTCAAAAATGTTTTCGGTCTATATGAGATATTTTTCACACATAAAATTTTATTGATTTAAGCTTGAACTTGGAATGGAGCTGGGAAAATTTATTTATGTATCTACTTTGGCTGCTAGAAGATTTTTTTTCTTTTATCTCTGTTAAAATTCAATTAAATAAAGTTGACAATTTTCTGCAATTATCCTTAAAATATTATTTTAAAAACTTTCCTCTGCAATATTTAGTTTCGGAAAAGATATGTTAAAAATTTTATTTTTTCAAATATCTCGAGAACCGTTAATGATACATAAAAACCTGTTAACAAAGTGAGAACTTAGGAATTATCCAATTATTCTAGAAATATAAGTAGCTTCTATAAAGAGTTCGATATCACACTTTTATAAATTAGCTTTTGTATGGCTTAATAAAAAATTTACCACTCAATTTCAATTGAATTTTCGGTGGCCCTGTGTGAAACTAGGTCTTAACTAAATAATTAATGATTTGAAGAAATGCACACAAAAATATACCAAAAATACTCAATGAGACCAAAGTTTGATGGCCGACTGATACTTTTTGAAGCCACTAAAAGAAAACTCTAATGGTTAAAACCGATTTTCGTTTAATGTCCTTCATAGCCCATTACTCAATGTTGTGTAAGGATTCTGGGGTGTCATGACTTAACCGTTTTTCGTTTCGGAATTTCCTTAATCAATTTCCGATGACAATAACTAACGGGCGGAAATGGAAAATCTAATTCTAAAAATTAATCGAAAATTCTTTTCTATTGACCTATTAAGGGATATTTCTTGTGTCATAATAGACATGAATCGGATGTCACGCAATCTCGAATGTCCTTTTTTCTATTGTTAAGAACGTTTATTATTGTTAGAAAGATGTGGTTTTTCAATTTGATTTTCAAAAATCATTTATCAAAATTCTAAATTTCCGCAAAGAAAATCTGTCCTGAATGACAAATTTGACACCCAAAGGATAACATTTGACCTCTTTTTGATTCATTTTGTATTGAAAAAAAAAAAACAAAAAGTGAATTACGAATAATAAATTGTGTGACATTTATTTAAGTCATCAGCAAACGACATTCTTCTCCGTTAAGCCCAGAGTACTTACCGATTTACTTTGTTATGTGAAATTGCAGCATTATTATCTGCTAGACTATTTGAATAGTCTTCGATATCTACAGGTATGCGATTATGTTTCACATATGTTACGTGATCGTGTATCGTGAGTACATTCTTCTATCCGTAACCGTAATTTTTCCAAGCTCCACCGCCGCGCCATGCCGATGCCGCCGCCGGTGTCCAATTTATTTATGACATGAGAGTGCTTTGCTCTCGAGATTTATTTGGGTCACGGCCAACCTGTGTCTTATGACTGTCACCTTTGAGGCATGGCTGTTTTGTTTTTTTTTTTTTTCTTTTGAAAAAGTGATACTCAAACCAAACATGGCACGGATCTCGTGTGATCGCGATCAGCTATCAACCCGGCTCAACCAACCCTGCTTGGCGGTTATATTTACTTGTGAGTCCCATATTTTAAATCCGATTTAAATCCTCTTTTCATGATCTTGTCTTTAGTTAATTTATGTGCCGTACTGATTTTATGAATGAATGACATTCCTGTTGTGCAAGACGTTGCTTACAACAAGCACTACCTTCAAGGTTTTCACACAGAAGAGCTCACATGAATAATCCGGGTTTTTTATTAAGAAAGTATTAACTGAGATTTTTAGCCAAATGTTTTTTCTATATTTTCGTCCTTATTCCTTGACGCCGAACCTACTGTTCAAACTATAGGTCCCACAACGATATTCTAAAATGGGGGATTCAATTTTTGGCCTCCCAAAAAACACTCCTGAAATTCTAGGTAGTCAAAAGATAATTAACCAAAAGTTTGAAGTTTTAGGGGGATGACAAAAAAATACTGGTTCGGGTAGAGGAAGGGACGAGGAGGGGGGTGGGGGGAGGATTTGATGTGACGGCACTGATTTTAAATTGCAACCCATGATAGGTCGCAATACGTTACAAATGTTGCAGTAATGGATCGCGTGCCATGAACACCTTTGTTACATTTGTAAGGTATTGCGAAACATCAAATACGGAGGCTATGATAACATTTTAAATCTAAATTCGTCACTTTTGTATTTTAAAAAAAGAAAAACTCCCAGTACGCGTTCTAAATATTTATAAGGCTATACAACAAAATACGTCACCCCTCTTCCACCACACCGAGATTTTTTTTTTCGTGTTTATCAAAAATCGTCTTTGGTGTGTAACACAATTTATTTAATTCTTTTTAATTTATGAAAAATACCAATCTGTAGAACTGCCTATTACTTTGGTGAAACCCGCCGCTGCGCCCCTTGTTGGACGATTCCTGAAGCCTAGGGTCAGATCCACTTCCTTTTGTGTGCAATGTCTCACACTTACTGACGCTTCAGCTACCTCTCAACCACAGCGACGGGCTACCATAACCTCACAACCTCTAGTGTTGTCAGGGTGGCAGTTTTTCAATTCAGTCGGGGATTTTGACTTAATTTGCTTACAGGTGTTTAATTCAGAGTTTTTGTATGTGAAATTTATTCAACCGTTGTTTTTATACATCAAACGCATTTTAATATTTTATCCTTTCAATGCGATGAATTTTTGTTATAATATTTGGTAAAATAAACACGTATTTAGATAAAACTGCTATTTTATCCAATTTTGTAGTGTTTTAATACAGTTTTATCTCTTTGAGTATACGAAAATACAAAAATTTTATCCAGCTTTGCTTAAGTAAAAAAAAGCTCCATTTGGATTTAAAATTTAAAACAAAAATCGAATAAAATCGGGTTCACACCGCCAAATTATTATTTCTGTAGCCATCCTTGATTAACTCCACAAAAAAAAACGCTAGATTCGCTCTTAATATTTTCTTTGTTCTATTCTAATCACACGCAGCAACTATTTTTAAAACACCTGAGGCTAAAAAAACGAAACGGATCTAAATACCTTCACATATAACTAAGTAAATCGTCAAAAGAAATCAGTCAAGCCTAAATCCAAATTGTATTAAGACGCTCAAGCGGATAAGTAAGTATAGGCAAATCATAGTAGGAGGGCCAGGTGATATGTACGCTAAACGAAACCGTGTTAAAGCATGTTATGAGTATATTCCCTATATAAGTAGAAAAAGCGAAAGGTATATAAAATGAAACGCTGCGCTGGGGTACCTTCAAGGCCGTGCCGTGAATTGAAATAGTGTAGCATGGAATGGTGTTTTGATACTACACTTTTAGTATGAGCCACAATAATGTTGCGCTATTATGCTCTTATTTCATAAATAACACGATTTTGCGGCATTGTGGCCTTCTTCGGCTCGAATCTGACTTATTTGTTGGATTTTCTGTATTTTTTCAAATCGTGTGCCGTGGCTACCTTTTAAATTAAATTATTCGCTATATGGTTGGGAGTTGAGTGCCTTCTGGGCAGGTAAGTATGTTAGGTGTGATGGTGTCCATTCCATTCGTTTGAATATGTGATATTTGGTTACCTTCCATTCCAATTCCAAGCCAGTCCACGAGTATTTGTTTGCGTTTACCTTAAAGTTCTTCACTTTTTATACCTTTTTTTTTATTAACTCACCTGAACACCATTATTACATGGGTTGAAAAAAAACGTTGTAAAAATCTGGAATAGGTTTCTTTGGTTGGCACAATTATTTTCGTATGTTTTTAACCAATGTTACACTGCAATGTTACTACTGACGATCTTGTTTTGGTTTTTCCTTTGTCTCACGTGTGGATATTAATGTCCAAATTACGCATAATTTCGAAGCAGTTAAAACATTTCCAATTTGACATATAATTGGCAATTGCTTTTGTTTTGCTCGACAACCAAAAAAATTAATGTTTCTCGCCTAATGACAAGCCAAAAGTGTTAAATTTTGTAAAATTATTTGCTGTTTTTGCTTAGCCGTGCAATGATTTTGTGATGTTTTTGAATAATAACAAAAAAAACCCACTTAATTGGTACGTCATCTGGACAAATCTGTGGCAATTTTATGAAAAATTTTTTTGCTGTTTGAACTGGATTAAAAACAACAATGTTTAATTGCTTTCATTTTTGATTTCGGTACCGATGTGCTACCACGCGTATCATATCTGCTCCAAAATCAATAACCTATCAAAATGGCCAGTTTTGTATTGATAAATATTTAAACTTTTTTGTTCCACTCCAATTCGCTCATTGAAATTTGAGGAAATTTAAAAAAAAAATGATCCTTGCTAAACAAAAGGTGGAATAAATCGAAATAGACAAACTAATTTTAGTTGTTGTGATTATTGGAAAATTATGCAACGGGCCACTGGCGAATGCTTTCAAAAATGACTTTCATGGTAGCAAAAATTTGGCCATCATCGATCGGTAGCGATTTAGTAATGGTTTAAATTATCTTTTGATCAATCATTTGACCATCCCACCAATTTTAATGTGCAGCTAAATTGAAAATTCCAAATGGCGATTACATGAATTAGAAAAACATCTTAAGGTTTTAGATGTCGTCCACACGATATGAAAGCTGGCGCCGTATTATCAGCATAGGAAAACTACCAAGGGGTGGTACATAAAATACGCCGCACGTTAAAAAACTCGAGAAAAAAAAAACAAAAGAAAACTGAGGAGGGAGAAGAGGGGTCCGAAAAGCTACAAATACAGTGTCGTTTTTACGGATAGTTCCTAAACCGATTTTAACGAAACTTTTTGGTTGATTTCACAGGATCTGCGTTGATTTAAAAAGCATTCCCTTCTTGAAATTTGGGTCCCTATTCACCATTGAAAGGTTATCGGTCAAGGAAATTTACCCTATTTATTACTTGTCAATCCCTCTCTTACTATTCTCTGCAATTCTGATGGAATTAAAATCCGGATTTCTTTGCTAGGCACCTCAAGAAAATTTTACACCCTCTATAAATTGCCCTTCCGCGGATGGGAGAGGCTTCGACGTGGAAGGGACTCGTGGAAATTTCTCCATGATTTTTTTTAGATCTCCCAATATTCTTAGCAATTTTTTTTCAATAAAAAATGGTTTTTGCAAGTAAAAAATCAAATTCAGATCACGTTGGCTACCATGTGAGTCACCGGTGTACACACACTATTGTCATTACCGTCAGTTTCTCAAGTTCCATGGTTGAGTGCAGTCGTTAAATTGAGCTTACTATACATTCCTATAGTTTCGATGTTCACCGGTGCCTCGCAATGTGCAAAAGTGAAATAAGAGTTTGAGTCACCGGTGACTCACGAAGTACAGAAATGATTTTTGCGTTTTTTCCCAGTGTATACTAGCGGAGTACGCGTTTTTTTGGCTGGTAGCCAACGTGTTAAAAAAAAAGTGTCTGTCTTCTACAAAATCGAGTAAAACCACAAAACAGTAGCACTACTTCTTTCCTCGTCTACAAATCAACTTAAGCAATAAATTCAAGTCATATTAGGTTCAATACGATTGATCTCACCGATCACGAATCGATTACATAAACAAAAACAAAACAAAAAATGATGAAAAAGATCAATTTATGGTTGTGGAGTTTTCTAGGTCATAAAACACCTACCTAACTGACTCGACTTACACCTTTTTCATATCCACTATTTAAAAGAAGACTAAGAAAAACAAGAAAAAAATAAAAGGTATTAATATCAACCATTTGGGAAAAAAACTAACGAAAAAAAAACTGCACAGGTGCTTCTAATTATGTTGATTGTGATCGTTTATCGACCCAACCTCCATCATTTTAAATTCACCACAAATCGAATTCGATCAACATTCAACCTTTTCGATGCTGCAATAAACGATTGATCGTTTTCGACTTTTTTTTTTGTTTTATGGCTTGTATTTTTGCAAAAGTCGAGCAACATAATTTTGTATTGTTCTTTGAAACATTGATATTGCCAATTTGATATTTTAAACTCATAACCTAAAAAAATGTTACGATCGCGATCGGTTTCGCTCTCGTTTGATGATCATTTATTGTTATTTTGATTTACGATTATTTTGTCTTCTAAACGTCTTAATTTACGCGAACATCGAAGCCAATCAAAATATTTTGCTAATTTTTATATTTCTTCTATCTCAATGTTTTTTATTATTACTTTATTATTATAGATTGGCTAACAAAAAAAAAAGATCGCGTGGGTATAAAAAAAAACTCTTCTTTTTGTTTCAAAGATGCGCATCAGTTCATTGAAACAAGGAAACGATTGTTTAACCCAATGAAGATGCAATTAAGTTTGACTTCTCAAAAATGTGGTCCTGTCGAAATTTCGAAATCATTTTTGATTGAGTCGTAACCCCTTTACCTAAATAAATCGTTTTATTGTAATAATTCTATAGCTGATAGTTTTTGTTTAGGTTTTTCTACATGCGCCTATCTTAAAGATTGTGGGAAAAAAAACCTTTCAAATGGCACTGAATTTAGTGTTCCTTTCGGAGTAGATTTTGGCTATTTTATCATCCGCCTTTTATGTTAAAAAATGATAATTGGCTACTTGTTTGGGCCGAACTACAAGTATATCAATGTCATTTCCTCGGTGTGGTTAGATCAGGGCAATGGCCCTAACATTTTGAATTAAAATGTTTTCAAATAATCACTGATTAAAAAATCAGTTGACCATGAACGTCTTCTATCATCAATAAATTTTATTTTTAGTCCCACTATGATTATCTAAAAATAAATTTTGTTGGGAAATTTGTTATTTAGTTGAAGAATATTGGATTAGTAGACATGGAGATAATTACAAAGTGACATTTGAAATTTCGTGATTAAATAGGAATTCGTAGAATTTATATAAAATTTTTGTTGTGAAAAGAAGTAGTAATAGCAGGTTTATTTGAATGCTTGTCGGTAAAACTTTTGGGAAATCTGGATTTGTTATCATTCTGGAAGTAAGTATGGAATATAACTATCGTTTTAAAAGAGCACGACATAATCACGTGAAGTTTTACATAAAATTTAGTGGAGTAACTAGAACGGGTTTAAGCCCACCGCGAAAAATATTTTTGGGCCTCTAAAATTCAAAACCTTTTTTAGAAACCTTCTTAAAGCCACTGAGACGTTAAACAGCGTTTTTAGGTGGCTAAAAGTCAGAAGACTTTCTAGGGTCACTTGCAACATAAAGAAACTTATGTTGATTCTCAAGTTTATCTGTAAGTTTAAATTCTTTGACTTTTGGTAATTACATGCAATTTCATACTCTACTAGTGTACCCGTCGTTGCCAGGTTGAAATTTTTTCGGACCAAAAAAAACCTAGAACCAACTTTGAAATTTTCGACAAAAGAAACTTTATTCAGGACATTAAGGTGCGTATTCATAGTCATTTTTAAACATAGGTTTTGTTAAACGACTGTTTAAACTGACAAAAGACCATAGCAAACTGTCAGTTTAAAGTCATGTTTAACAAAACCTATGTTTAAAAATTACAATACGCGGCAATGTCTCGAATTTTGAAATTTCAACATCAGACTCATGACCAGCGGCCGCGAAAATCCCCTAATGCCAGTTTTTCCGAGGAAAAATGGGAAAAAGGATACACTCAGAAAAATGTCCAGGTCAACTTTTTGTCAGGTTAACTCTGATCTTACAGAGGTTTCTGTAAGCCAGCTAGCGGTCAGAGTTAACCTATCTAAGTTCAACTCGTGCAGCTCCCAATGCCCTCCTTCACCTGCTGGTGGCTTAATTTCAGAATTTCTCCGACCACTGGTCAACTCAGTTTTACTTGCCCACATGCAGACGAACGCGCGCCTGCCCGAGGCCAATTACGCCGTATGTAGGTCGTCGAGTTAGCCTCCATTTTTCTGAGTGTATTTGAGCCGCTTACATCTGACGCTTTATTCCGTGAATATTATTCTGTGACACAAAATTCAAGTTGCACAGCCGTTTTCACTGCAACTACGACACAAAATTCAAAATTTTATTCCTGAAAGACGCCGGAACTCGATTTTTTTTCCTGTAAGAAAATTACATACATAGTTAGGAACTATGACAAAAGTTGAAAATTTCCAACTAGTTTGATGTCAGTTCAGAAAGCAGTTGACATCATAAAATTTGTATCTTAGTTTGCAGAAACTTTTAACTAGCAAATAACCTAAAGGTGCCGCTCCACATGAGGGTAAATACGCGAGTAACTCCCGAGAGTTACCCGGCCTTTACACGCGACTACAAAGTCTGTCAGTAGCACAGACTCCAAATGTCAAATTACTGACAACGAATTAGAAGACATTTAGCGAACTGGCAGCCAGTTCATTTTCAAAATGACTTCGTCTGTAACACAGCTACAGTCCTTTGAATTTCAGAGGCATGAATTTTGCTCGTATGCTTCATTATTTTAATTATCTCGTTCCTAGTTAGTCTTCTTTCGCCAGCTGAGAGTTCTAAAAGTAAAAAAAAGAATTAAAAACAGTGAATTCATAATAATTTAATAGATTTACCTCAAATTCTTCATTTTCCGCCATCTTAGAAGTCTGAAATGTCAAATTACTGGCATGTCTGTACTGACTACAAAAATGTCCCGTCAGTACAGACTTGTCAGTGCCAGTAAGCCTTTACACGAGACTGTGTCAGCGACTGTGTCAGCTCTACAGACGCGTGTAAAGGCTGTGTTACTCGCAGGAGGTTGTCCATTTGAGAGTTAATTTCGGCGATTTTTCTATCGCTACTAGCGAAATCGAGCTTCTAGCGTTCTCGAGAGCTACTAGCGAAATTCAAACGCTGTTCGTATCTGGCGAGCTACTCTCCGAGAGTTCAGTGGAGGCATGTCGACTAGAGAGTAGAATCATTTTTGACAGCTCGCAGAAACTAGCTCGCGAGTTTTTGCGAGTTTCTGCGAGCGACTCTCAGAGACGAGTCCATTTTCGAGTAGCTGCTATCGAGAGGTTCTCGCCGGCATTTACTCTCATGTGGACCGGCACCTTAACTGGGCATAATATCTGATTAGTAACGAAAGTGTGGCTTTTGCAATTGACATATAATCCTTATTTGCTTGAAAGGTCTTGAAATGTTTACACAAGGAACTGCCTAGACTTTTCGTTGTTTTTAAATTTAATTTGAAAAAAAAAACATTAAGTTGAGTTGCTTAATTCCGAGTATCTTAATTCGATAATCAATTTATCACTCAAACCGGCATTCCTTAACTGTTGCTTAAACTAATGTCACAATTAATTTTTATAGGATAATAATTAGGCATTACAAATACCATTGATTATTCAGTAATTGTTTTATAATAAATCTAACAATACGTTAACTTAATTAAATGCTAATGAAAGTAATTTTATATTAAATAGATTAACTTGGAATTTGTTTAACAAATCTGTGATTAAATCCAAATGTTGCACGTGATAATCGGGACAATTAATTATCTAAAGAACTCAATTAATAAATAGTTGACATAGAGTTTAGATATGACTGTAGAGAGTTAAATGTTATTAAAACAAGGTATATTTAAACGGTGAGAGTTGATTTTTTTTCAATTTTTAAAAAACAAACATTTAGAATATTATTTTCAAAAAGAACCGCCCAAGATCACACATTATTTAAAACTTTAGACAATGAAAATAAATATTATGCTATTTAGGCCCATTTGCTGATACAAGTCATAACTATTTAAGTTATGCTTAGTATTCTTAAACCATAGAAATTCTGGCACTTAACAAATTTAAATTCGACATGAGTTGCTAAGTTTCGTTGGTGCAAACCGCTCTTAAACATTTAAAAACCCTAAAAACTCAATTGTTAAAAAGAAAATTTTCCTCCCTTAATGAAATTAATTTAAAAGTCCTGCCTATTGAATCACTGTTCACGTACATCTTCTCTGTGTACGTCATTTACTTGCCTTTGTGACGATAAACATAGGCAGAAAAAAGGAAAATTTGAAACGCCTACAACTGCAAAGAAAGTGAAAAAATTATTTGAATTTACGTCATTAAATGATCAACATTTGTGTCTCATTTTCTGATTATCTGCTGTTGAATTGAACTCAGTTTTATTTAACTGAAAAACACAAACGAATTTTCCCCCACATGGAATTTTCAAGAGCTTTCTGGTAAATTGGATGACACATCAATTACCTACCACTCACAATTTCCTATCGCCGCCACCCCCTTTTTCCAAACTGGTGGAAAATCTCGGAAACTCTACAAAAATCTAGAAAGTTCCAACAGTTTCTTGCCCTTTTTTCCGTAGAGGGTATAAAAGCACTTGCACTTCAATGGAGCCTCAGTTGAACGAAAGCTCTCTTGTTGCTAACGTGGGAAAACTACACACAAACATTACCTCCAGCTGTTTGTGAATTTACAAAAATCCCGTGTATTTTTCGTATATTTATTAAGCGAAGGTCGAGAGCTTTTTTCATTCATAGCGCGAATCGATTACGGCATTTATCGTACAACTAAAAGTGTTACAGATTCGGTGACGTAAACATTGTGAAATTAAGAAGATAACCACTCACCATAATTCATTTTTAATTGGAAAAAAATAATTAATCTAAAAGTTTGACTGATACTAAATTCTAATTTTATAAAGGCAAGAATACCATTTTTTTTTAATTTTATATTTTCTATGTATGTACACTTGCGATTTGTAATAAGTTTTTGTACTTGATAAGAAATAAAGTTAAGCTTTAACATTTTTCTGTCGTTAGTTTTAATTGAAAAACTTTAACAATTCATCAAAATTGCATATTCAAGTTGTTTTTTTTTTATTCAAGATAATTAAATTCGAGGAAATTAGCTTTGTAAGATGTTATATTTTGAAGGAGACCTTCTTGGCTTTTGCTGTGAAATGAAGATGCTCTGTTTTATTTTTTTTAACAAGGTTGAGAACATAAAGTTGTATTTTCATTATTAATTATCTGAAAAATTGTAACAGATTTTGCTTAAAAAATTTGATAACAAGTCATAAAACCCTTGTCGGTCTCCAAAGCAAAGTTGGTCTCATTTTCTTATATCTGAAAAATGAGAGCAACTTTGCTTTAACTTTGCTCATATCTGAAAAATGAGAGAAACTTTGCTTTAACTTTGCTCATAGCTGAAAAATGAGAGCAACTTTGCTTTAAAAGTGTTCCTTTTTGACTTGGAGATGGCTAATCCGATTGGGCAGAATTTTGGAATACCTGTTCTCCGAAAACCTACGAAAAACTTGCATATATGAGAAGAAAAGATGGAGCGAAGAAATGATTTTAGATCACTCCAAACCCTTGTTAGAAAAGAAAACTCTTTGGGGAAGGATCTCATGATTGCGGGCCCAATTGGGTACTGGTGGATGATTGGATATTTTCGGTTAATAAATTTAACCTACTTAGTAGTAAAATTTACTATTTTGTGGCTAAATTGATTATTTGCACTGTGAACCCTACTTTGTATGAAATTTTGGGGTTAGGAACATGTTTTTAAACGAAAATTATAAAAAAAAAACCGCGCAGCTGCGAAACTTTTACCGCGCAGTTCGAAATTTTGCATCAAAAACTTAACCGCGCAGTTGCGAAACCGCGCAGTTAGAAACCGCACAGTTGGAGGGATTACTGTAGTTAGATTCACTATTTTTTTTCTCTGCATAATACAGGAGTGTGTAATTGACCCACCTGGAGAGCAATACGTGTGAAAAAAAAATGGAGAAGTTAAACTCACCAGCATTGTCACCCTTTCTAAACCCAAGGTTTCTTCTAAATATTTAATTATCTCGTCCTTTACGATTTTTAACAATTTTCTTGAAGAATTTCGGGCTATAGTCCATATTGGAAGTGAAATAAAATAAATAAATATTTCAACATGATGACCTAAAGCTAGAATTTCTTCAAAAAAATTCTTTTAAATATTCATAAATAAAAAATTCTATCAATTTTTAATTGTCATTGGTAAGAAAATCAATAAACGGTAATTTATTATTTATAAAACGGTAACTGGGATTTATTTAATTTAAAAAAAAACCATTTAAAATTTCGAAAAATTAAATTTAAATGCCTTGAAGAAATCTTGTCCCAGCATAATGACACGAATGCTATTTCTTTCAATAATACATACTAATAAAATGAACAATTTTTGAAACTTGACTTCGAATTACATTTGGATTTCCCCATAGATAACACTAGATCGCTCGATGGTCCCATTTCAATATAGTTCAGTGAATCAAAACGAGTCAAGTAAGAGCAAGATAACCGTATGAAAATAAATATAGTCCTCTCGTTTAAACCGTGAGCTGTCAAAGGAAAATAGATTTTCGGAATGGTGTTGGCGCCTAAAGTTATTTGTTTGCGCCTAAAGTTAGTCTCAAACTTGTGAAATTTGAATTTCGCGGCAAACTAAATTTGAATTTCGCGACCTTATACAGTTCAGTGGATGCGTTCAAGTACGATAAAGAGGGAAATACTTTTGGGACCATGTTTCAGCAGAGCTTTGTATGGTGACAGTTGTTCTATGTTATATAGTTCTGTGGATTTCCCTTTTTCATTCATTTATGAAATTGCCTCAATTGACGGTAAAAGAATTTCGCTTACTCGAAAGCAAACAGAAGTGAACCAAGAATTTTGAGAAACTTCAAAAATGTTTGCAACGTGTAACATACAAAATTCATCATTTACACAAATACAAATCCATTTAACCATTTATTAAGCTAACAAATTGTTTTTTGGGCTATCCCCAAGTTTATTTACATTTTGAAGAGTAATTATTTGCGTATCATTAAACATATTTCATGTTGTGCGCGCATCATTAGAATTTATGCTATATATGACTTCATCGTCAGCAGCACAAACATAATCAACATTTATGCTGAACAAAATTCAACATCATGTTTCAAAATTTGCGTTCTTTGTTGAATCATGTCGAGAGCGAGCGTATAAGGCTACCAACGTCCCCATTTCGTTGTCATTAACCAAAAGACAATTAGGAATTTAAGCTAAATGGAAGATAACGATGCGTGTCCTTTCTTAACAATCTCATCGTAATTAATTACATAATAATAATAATAAAGATGAATTTTTCAAGTAGACCAATGTCTTCTTTTGTGACTTATGATAACGGCAACGGCTATAAGAAGGCAATGAGAAAATATCAAGTAGTTATAAAGGTTTTCTATTACATGTCCCTTTAACTTTTCATATATAGTTATTTTAGCCTGTCCTCATAAAAGCTACAATCTTGTTCTTGATTCTCAGTACAACAAAATATGGGACTAGACTTTACTGGTTTCCAACAAAACAGCGATATCTAATTAACTTTTTGGTGTTTGCTACGTGTCTGCTACTAGGGGTGTATGTCGTATAGATCAGTGCTCCGCAACCTTTATTTGCATACGGCACACCATTTTTTTTTCTGTAAATGCGGACAACACCACAAAGGAAAATATAAAAAAATTTGTGTATAAAATATTTATAATGAAAAAATTTTAAAAAAAATCCTGAAAGAATTATTAACACGTTGGCTACCAGCCAAAAAAACGCTTACTCCGCTAGTATACACTGGGAAAAAACGCAAAAATCATTTCTGTACTTTGTGAGTCACCAGTGAACACAAGATCAATACAGACAAATACGAACTCCATGCTCCACAAAAAAACCCCTTTTTACCGCACGAGCGACTGCACTCAACCATGGAACTTGAGAAACTGTCGGTGATGACAATAGTGTGTGTACACCGGTGACTCACATGGTAGCCAACGTGTTAAATAGCTTTTTGAAATGTTTACCGCGGCATACTGGTTGCGGAGCACTGGTATAGACTATCAAAAATTTAAAAACGCTTTTTAAGCGAACCGAAAACTTGTAAAACCAACGATTTTTCGATAAAAATATTTCAAGTACGATTTAAAGATATTACAATTCTCAAGATTTCTTCCTTTTACTGTAAATCGATACCTTTTACCGTTATCGAGATATTTCAGATTTTGTAAAAAAAAATCATGTTTTTATGTAAACTAATATTTTATTCGTCAGGTTATAAATTGCACAGGAACATGGATTTTGCTATGTGCTATTCGCATCAGATATACCTATATTTTTTTAAAAATTCCGTTTTAGATTACACATCCGTTTTTAAGTCATGTTCAATATTCATATTGTATTAAAAAATATCAATTGCGAATTTCACGAAATTTTTAGCAACCGCTAAGTACATAGTGTTAGCCGGCGGACTGCAAGCTAACTCGATTTAGTGGCCACCAAAATATTCGCGAAACCAGCCAAAAGTCTTCCATGCTCTCAATGAAACCCGCCTTCCTTAAATACCTCCAAAGACACCAATTATTTTCACAGCGTCCATATTTAAAAAAAAACACTCTCGAATTAATTTAAAATAGATTCAAATATTTGTTACGTTCTAATTTAGTCTGACAGCTATCGACATCTATTCACCTTTCTAACCAACTAACAATTAACCACTTTAACGCTTTTAATAATAGAATCAAAAAAAAATAAATACCTAATCCGATTTGTCATTCAGTATGCGCACCTAAAAGACTAAATTTTTCCACTCTGTGTAGCCAGTGGTGTCAGAGGAGGAGGGTTTTTTTTTTGTCTCTCCATCAAAAGCTCAATATGACGGTGCATTCAAATGGTCCACACCCTGTAATTGTTTTCTCATATTCGACATTACCATAATTGATTATTGCACTTGTACCGCACCGGGACATTTAAAACTGCAATTTATCGCATAATCCGCAATCAGTGTTGTCAGCGTCTCGCTATACAAGACTAAATTCGAACGTTTGCTAATCGAGTGCAGTTGAGTTAGCGGCATTTACATACGAATGAATTTATACGCGATGACGTTAAACTGTCGCTAGAAAATCCAGTCGCCATGAGCGCGCTAGATCTTTTGACATTTCTCCATTGATTCGCTTTGAAATTTGCATGCATTAATGACATTTTCTGTACAGCAAGTCACTAAAATATATTGAATAGTGTTTAAAAGAACAAATCGAAATGTTAAAGTGGAGTTGCGCAATAGAATTTTATATCTCGTCTTTCGATTGCGCGAATCGATTATGATGTGGTATTCAAATTAAACACATGATATGGCAATAATTTTTAGTTGACTTTCGGTAAATTTATGTCCAGTATAGTGGGTCATTTTCCACGAAAAATATTGAACAAGTTTTCTCAATTTATCACATACATATATGCGATATAAATATGGCTAAGGGGTGGCCAGCGGCTAAAGCTGAGAGTATACGCTGAGATAAGCGCTCATTTTATGTCGTTTGGTGATTATTTAATTCGCCAAACAATATTATGCGATAACGGTCCTTTTTCATTCATGACATTTTCACTGATAAGAAACCGGACTTTACTGTTTTCATGTTTTTGCATGTTTGTTTTTCGCAGTGTATTGTTTGCCTTGCCAATGATTTTTTTTTTTGGAGTTAGTTTAGATCGTGGGAGGTGAATTGTATGTGGTGAGACTGTGATCTTGATTGGTGGGCCAAAAAATTTTATAATTCCGACTAAAGGGGGAAGAGTGAGTTATTTGCCAAAATATTTACTTGTCCAGCCAAAGTAATTTAAGTCAGCCGGCCGGTTTTTTTTTTGCCATTAAAATTTATGATCTTGAGATCATTTCTTTCTTTGTCACTCCGCCGGTTTCTGTTCTGTATCAGTATTTCCGTCTGTAAAACATAAAAATACTCCAAAAAAATATTTAATTTAAATAAAATGTCATGTTGACGAAAATAGAATTTTTTCTAGTCATGGTGTTATTTTTTGAAGTACATATTTCAGATATTTTTTACATTTTATTTTCATTTATTTATCTCACCTTCGGTGATAACCTTTTTCCCCTGAGGTATATTTTATGTTTTTGAATTTCGGATGTATCTGACAAGGTGGTGAATGTAAGGAAAATAAATTCAAATAAATTTTGGGTTGAAAAGGTTATATCGTATGATATTTAAATTGAATAAACGGTAAAAAAAGGAGGCACAATATTTGAGTGATATGCGTTCATATTAGTTTGAAGATTTTTTTTTTACTTTTTGAGATATGGGAATTTTATCACTAAACTCTATATCAATTATGCAGAAAATATTGACAAATTTTTAATGGCACCGCATTAAATTTTTAATGGGACACTCACTGTTTTTTTCAATTTAGGTGAGTAGGGCATGTGGATTTCCAGAAAACTATTTGGAGAAATGAAATTTGGGAGTTACATCTAAATGTCAATTATGCACTGTCAGATGTTTCAAAAATTTGGAACTTTACTAAACTCTGGAGTGATATTCCGTAACTTGTTTCAAGCGTTTGTTTCGAGTTAGAAGAACAAGAAGTATTCGCTGTCTCTGTTTTGACCGAAATAAATGACAGAGAGAAACCGAGATAGCAAATACCATTCTTTCTTCTAACTCGAAACAAACGCTTGAATCCAGTTACGGAATACCACTCCAGATTTTTCAATAATGTCTTAAAGTTTTCAAATGCTGGTTCCACAGTCTCGTCGAATGCACGCGAATCACAGTCGCGGTTTCCAGGTTGGCCCCTTTTTACTAAATTGGAATACATTTTTTCCATTTATCCGTCTTAAAGTTTCGAGTTTCGATATTGTACATATTTTATATATTTCACAAACGGGAAAAGCATAGTTGAATATATTTTCGGTCCTTAAAATTTCTTCCCTCCGTCCCCCTTCGTCGTGAGGCCCTATTACTGAACACGATACGGTTCGAGTCGTAAATTCAATATTGTTGTTGGTTTAAAACACTAACCACAATATTGAATTTAGGATGCAAACCAATCGTATGCTCTTCATTGATAGGGCCTCTGCTTTTTTGGCATTTTCTATAAAGGTGCCGGTCCACATGAGAGTAAATACGCGAGTAACTCTCAAAAACTCTCGAGAGTTACTCGCAGGAGATTGTCCATTTGAGAGTTAATTTCGGCGATTTTTCTATCGCTACTAGCGAAATCGAGCTTCTAGCTTTTAGCGTTCTCGAAAGCTACTAGCGAAATTCAAACGCTGTTCGTATCTGGCGAGCTACTCTCCGAGAGTTCAGTGGCGGCATGTCGACTAGAGAGGAGAATCATTTTTGACAGCTCGCAGAAACTAGCTCGCGAGTTTTTGCTAGCTTCTGCGAGCGACTCTCAGAGACGTGTCCATTTGCGAGTAGCTGCTATCGGGAGGTTCTCGCCGGCATTTACTCTCATGTGGACCGGCACCTTAAGAGATTTTACTACCGCCGTTGCAGATCCCCCCCCCCCCCCCCCCCCCCTCCACTACCCATAAAGTGTTATGGGTAGTCCCAAATGCCATAAATGCTGCTTGGTAATACTTTAAATTAACCTTAAATCCAGTAAAAAAGAATTTAATTTCAACGCTAAATAATTTAAATATCATTTGGGGTCTCAATTACACATTAATTGCGATTTTTTATGATTGACAGCACATAAAATGCCACTTGCAGACATAGTTTTTCCAAGCATTTTTACCCAAGATATCAAAAAAAATTGTAACAAATCCACGGGACATTTTTCTGGCAGGCCATGAAAAAAATCGCAATCGAGACAAGGTTTCCAAATCTAAAGTAAAAATAAAAAAATACCTTCAAAACTGAAACGAAATTTTACTAATGATGTCCTTCCACGCAACCATCATTAAAAAAATATTTTCCATCAGATCCTGCAAATCTGTCCCGTCGTGATTATGTAATGTAAAGTGATCGGGATGCGTGACAAACAACCATTTGATTGTAAAAATTTTAAAGCTCTGGAGTATTTGCGTAATCGTTAAAATAAATCCCCTTTTGTCGAACTTGACAATCGACTCGATTAGCAATGATTTTTTTTATCCCCATTTTTCCATTGTGTGCTCCAAAGAAATTTCCTGGTTATGTGAGCATAATTTATTTATCAACTATATACCATAGTTATATAATGCTATACAAATTCACCCGCTATTACTGCTATCCAATCAAATTTTGTAAATATCTAAACTAATGATAATTTTATCAAAGCCCATCTGAATTTTCAAATTATCGAAATCGTCTTTTACGTAACTGCCAGATATTCTTCAATTTATACCATCTCCAGAGACTATCGAACGGAATTTGTAAAAAATCCTAGATGAAAATTGTGTTAAACTTGTTGCATATGACATGCATAGGGAAAAGGATGGATGCATCCTGCAGTGCAACGCTAAAATGTCGCATTATATCGATATTGCCAAGGAATAACTAGCAGGACAATCACTTGGCTTACGTCATTCGGGCGTCTTATACATTTTTGCCTCGTTTTATTTTATTATCTCTTGCTAGGATAAATCCCTTATATAACTTGATATTCTCGAATTCAATCGATAACAAAACTGGGTAAATTAATATAATCGAAAGTGAAGAGAAATTTAGTCTAAAAGGACTTTTATCTAATCTATTTATTTTACTATCTATTCATCCCTTTTACTGTATAATACCGCAAATATTAAATTTATTCCCGTATTCTATTTTAATGAAAAGAAATTCTCTCCTCGTCGATATTTGTATGTACTTTATTTCTGTAGAATTTAAGTAATGGCGGACTCAGCAAATATTATGCTTCGAGAAAATGTATTGACACAGGCATCATATTGTGTTAGTAGTCGAAGTATTAACAATCTGGCAAAGTGGGAGTTTTAGTCACTTTTGACGAAGAATTCAACTCAATATTTAATCGGTCGTATCAACAAAACTTACAGCAGGATTTTTTGGTGTTGGAAAAACTCAAAAAGCTATTCATCGATTGTTTAGAATTTCCGGGCGAAAAGAAAAGTTTTATTTAAATTTGGAAAAAAATGTGGTGTGGATGCTTTTTCTTGAAGGCTTCAATTTTTAGCGATTCCAATGTGACAGTTAAGGAAATTTTCCGACTTTTCTCCTGAGTGGAATGTAATTTTCTGTGAGTGGAATGTAATTGTCACTATAGTAAACCAGGCGCGCACTGCGATGGTAAGCAGATAGCATGGCAATTGATGAAAACCAGTATGGCATCGCATATCGAAATAAGTAAATAGAAATAGACTTCGATGCGCCCTTTCGAACCGACTCATTTTCAATAACTCTAATTGCGCCCTTAGCAGCAGTGTGCGCCGATGCTTAGATATTCATTTAGTCCGATATTACACTTGGCTTATTTAAGCCGGCAACTTTTGGGCTTAATAAGCCAATGTGCTTACATTTGTGGCTTAAATAAGCCAATCCTGTTTGCATATGCTACACAAGTTTACATATGTGTGTGTGAACTCAAACCATTGAAATTGCTGCTGCTCATATACTTCACAAGATCTTTAGCTGCTGACGGTCAGAACGGAAATGATTTCTGCCTACTACTTTTCACAAACCGGTTCACACGGTTTGCATGTATGCAGATTGTCGATAAGCCATGATTTCGAGTGGCAACTTTTCCCTCCTCAGTCGTTTCTCCCGAAAATCGGCTTAAGTAAGCCCGAAAGTTGCCGTGTGTAATATCGCGCTTAGTAGCGAATACGTGCCAAACACCCAAAATGCTAGTTGGATACACTGAAGTGCCTACCACATCTATACAAAAAAAATGTCAACCTTATCCAATATGAGAAAACGTATAAACATTTAAAAAAAAATTATAGACGTCAGAAGAAAACAGATGTCAATTATGTTTACGAGTACGTGTGTTAAACACTTTTATTGATCCAATTTTTCGTTTTGTTTTTTTTTATTATTGCCATTTCTTCATCTGAATAGCAACACTTGATGAAAATTCACTTTTGTACCAAATTAGCTTTATTATTTACTGTATCTAATGAAAACAGACTTACAGTTTAAGCAATTATCTTACCTACGTCAATGATCTGTCATCAAGAGAGATATTCGTATACATTTTAAAAGATCCACATCCACAGTATCTCATTATCCGAACTATTCTTCACTCCAGTTTAAAAAAAAAATCTTAAGTTGCGCCTGGAGTTTTGTATTAATTGTCAAGATTTGTAAAAATGTAAGTTTGATTTTCTCATTTTAATATCATTTGTTTTTAAATCTATCCATAATTTTTTTAAGTTTTATTTTTATGAAACCAAACCGTAGGTACGTGTTTTTGTGGTCATGGTTTTTGGGCTATTATTCAGCCAAGATTTTCTTTTTATGTTTTACAATCACAAACGGATGTCCTTCTGTTTGTCACGAATGTCCTTCTGTTTGTTAAAAAAAAAACAGCTAAATGAACATATTTTCTACGTTTTTGGCTCATTCTACACTCAGAAAAATGTCCAGGTCAACTTTTTGTCAGGTTAACTCTGACCTTACAGAGGTTTCTGTAAGCCAGCTAGTGGCCAGAGTTAACCTATCTAAGGTCAACTCGTGCAGCTCCCAAGGCCCTACTTCACCTGCTGGTGGCTTAATTTCAGAATTTCTCCGGTCACAGGTCAACACAAGTTTTACTTTCCCTCAACCAGGCGAACGCGCGCCTGCCCGAGGCCAATTACGCCGTATTTAGGTCGTCGAGTTAGCCTCCATTTTTCTGAGTGCACACAGCGAAAAGAAGTAGTAAATCTAACAATTTTATAGTGGAAAATGGGAACTATAGCTAAAATACTTAATTTTAAACACAAAAATAATCAATTTAACCACAAAATAGTAAATTTTACAACTAAGTAGGTAAATTTATTACAAAAATATCCCATTTTGACTATTTTCGTAACTGTCTCGATACCCCATTATAAAATAGTTAAATTGAATATTTTTTCTCTGTGTGTAGTGAAGAAATAGATGGACACGTTTAAAATCAATTTTAATTGCACTCCAATTTTAGGAAAATGCATTGTTAGTAGCAGTTCCTAAAATTACAGTATATTCTACTTAAAAACTGATCAAATCGAGTCAAATATAGTTAATTTTTCGCTCAAATTAATTGGACTCGTGTTTTATGTCCAGATTTAATCACCACTCGGTATAAAAAATTTGACAAAAAAATAATCATTGAACTTTTAAAATCTTTATCAAATTGACATTTCTATTTGAGAATCCATCAAGAGTTATTTTTTTTCAAATGTTTTTGTTTTGGTATTATTCAATTGCATTCTGTGTTATTATAAAGAAATCGCGAACTGAACATCATCACGATGATATCGCAATTTGGGACAGAAATTATGGCGACATGGAATACATGTCTCAATAGACATAAAGAGATTATGACTACTGTACGACTATAGTATGACTTGGATGACGCCGCTAAACACTTCCTGACTAAAACCATTTGCCAGTCATACCAACTTGCGAAATTCAAAGCAATATGAGTGAAGATGAATTCTCTGTTCTTGTTTGTTTTTTTTTTTTTGGTCCCGATATCTGTCATTAGTTGAAATATAGTTCTTAGCTCCCAAATGATGTTCATTTACTGGCTTTTCTTATAACAAGATTAATTCTTGGAGCCTCTAAAAATACTGTCATCTGCCCAAGACATGCCTCAAGTGGCTGGTAGACGCCGCGCCGCAACAATAGATGAAACTATTTAACCAGAAGCAATTAATCAACGTTAATAGGGGAATGAAAACCAAATGGAAATAAAAAAATTTTCTTTCCATTTCTCGTTAAATAATTCATTAGTCGCAAAATTACGAAATTACAACAACATTCGACAGTTGGTGGTGAATTATTTTTTTCTTTCTGTTGTCAAGGCATTAGCGCGTAGCGTTATCAAGTTCAAGGCTAGCGGTTGACGGTGTACGGACAAAAATTTTATGTTAAATTTATTAATTTTTACATAATAAAAAGCTTCTTTTTGGTAAAAAAAACAAAATTTCAACGCGGTTTTTATTTTTCGTGTTTTTTTTTTTGGATATTACAAAATCTCAGGTGACGTCATTATCGAATCTAATCTGATTGAATCATAAAAACGCTGTCACATCCAAGTGCGTTCTACATTCTCCTAAATCGGAAGTACGAACGATAAAAAAAAGCGCTTTCCCAAAAAAAAAGAACAACTAAACAAACTGAAACATTTCCAACAAATATTAATAAAAAAAATTACGAAATTGATGAAATACTTGTTGCCCACACTTATCGGTTTCTGATAAATGCTGATAAGATAAAAACAATAATCAAATTGACAGCTGAGAAGAAACATTCACTACAGCCGTCCATTTATAGCACAATTTATTGCATTCTAGTGCTTCGTGTTGGTCGGTCGAGACGAAAAACGGCCTCTGTTTTAAATTGGAAAATTAATAATCGTGGGGGTTTTTTCGTTTTGTGGCGCATTGTTATCTCATATAGCGTGATTTTTTTTCGATTTGTATTGAAAATAATTTCGAGTGTTGATAAAGATCTATTACTAATTATTTCATAACACTGAAAACATTTGAATTTCAAATATCTATACGGTAATTTTTTTAATTAATTTTTCTGTAGTGTGTTTTGTGTATAAATTAATTGTTTTTTTTTTAGTTTTGAATTTTGGCATATTTTTAAGGAAGATTTAAAAAATTGGTTATATTTTTTTACATCTTTTTGTGATTATTTTAATGTTTTGAAGGCAGCATTTGTGTCAGGTGTGAAGTTAGCAGTTGACATATCGTCACCAGAGAATTTAATTATCGTATGTTGTTCGACGTTTAGAACACCATGCGGCAGTTAAATTCTCGGGCGACGATATGCCCTGCTTTGGCCTTACAGACGTTCCTTGATTTAGAACGTCTCGATTTAAGACGTTTCGATTCGATATACAACAGTCAGTTTTTTTTTGTTCCCGTCCTCGATATACGACGACCAAAACTCAATATACAACACAAAAATAAACTTTTTTTTTAATTTTCAAAACTGTGATCTTTTAATTTATTCTTAGGCGCCGTTTACACCTGACACTTTATTTCTCGATTTTTTTTCTTCAATACTAAGTTTATGTTGCATAACCGTTTACACTACGACACAAAATTTAGAAGTTTATTCCTGAAAGGCTTGAATTTTTTCATGTAAAGGTAGAAATAGACGCTGCGATGGTCGTACCGACTTGTGTTGGACCGATATCGGGCCGACGGTTGTATACAGCACACACACGATACGATTTACTTGCGATTTGATCGAATAATCAGTTTTTACTAGCAAATATCACTCGAACACAGCACAGTTGTGAAATAATATCGTATCGACGGTCGCATGGCAGACCACAAACGATACAATCTGCCGCGTGCGACCGCAAGTTTTGGCTCAGCGACGTACGACCGTGCGATATCGGGCCCAACCGTCATTTCGTGCGCATACACTATACAATTATCGCATGCAACCGACGATTGTACCGACCACCGCAGCGTCTATTTCTACCTTAAAACCTTCTGAAAAAATTCAAATTTTGACAACTTTTGCTAAGTGATTTTATTATAAGATAGATAAAAAAATTCACGGAGAAATTCAATAAAAAAGACGCAAGTGTCAACGAGGCCTTACCTCTAGAGCCCAATGAACGCAACGCGAACGCAACTCCAACGCTGTGAACTGTCACGCAGCGCAACATTTCAGCGGCAGACCCTAATGGCATCTCTTGAAGTAGTACAAGTGACATAATATAAAGTGGTATAAAATTGGCAAAATTACAAAAATGGATAATTTTGAAGCGATAATTTGCTTTGTTGGTCTTTATCTTTGTTATTTGTATGTTATTGCAGTAAGGCTATTAATTTTTCCTCGAACGACATTTCCCCAACCTCACTTTATGAACTGTCAACGCAGAATTCTGCGGCAAAGTTAGAAGTTTGCAAACTTTTGCGTTGTAGTTGCGTTCACTGCGTTCACTGTGCTCACTTCGAATGATTTCTATGGAACAAACTTGTAAGTGACAGTTTCTGCGTTCGCGTTGCGTTCATTGGGCTCCAGGCATTATTCAGAATTTTCAGCTCTATCATTTCTGTGACGCACATTCATAAATAATGGTCAAAAAACACGAAAACTCGTTATACGACGTTTCGGTATACGCCGCCAAATCGCGAAATTTTACCCACCCAAAAACGTCGTAAATCGAGAGATTCCTATAAAAAACTTGTGGAAAAAGTGAAATGATTTCTGAGCGAAAAAATCTTTGAACTTTCAAGCACAACATTTTTGTTTATTTATTTATTTATTTATTTTTTGTTGAAAAATCGCAATAATTTTTAATTCAGAGTTTATTAAAATTTTAATTCATTTGTTTCCAATTCAACTAAAGTGTTTTTCCCTCACTTGGAAATCATTTTCCGGGAAATTAACCTCCAAATGGGTAGATTTTTTTAAATTAAAATAAATAAATTTTATGGGGGTTTCTGTTTTCAAGTTTTTTGTACGAATTTTTGATCATCGGAATCTGACTATGCAGTGTAAAAAAAAGCATTTTTAGCAAATCAATGGTAAGAAGAAAGATTCAGTGTTCTAGCAAAGGGGGAGAGTTTGAAGGAGTCCTTTGTTATTTCCACTGATGAGTCATGAAATATGTCTAAAAACCTTCAAGAGAAAGTACCCAAACACTTGAAAATCACCCACATTCGAATTAAATCTGTACTACTCGCGTGATGCACGAACATTCAAACTATTCCATATTCATATTTAAATAATAAACAACATAATTGTTGAAAAGAAGTGTTTCTAACGAGAGATTTTTTTTTCTTCCTTTTACAGTGCGGGACTTTAGAAGTGCCCGATTCTTATCAGCGGTCACCGAGGACAATGGACGCATTCCAAATTGACGATGGTTTCCATTCGGATGGAGGAACCGAAACCCCACCACCCAGCCCAAGTTCAGGCAGTTCAATTGCATCCACATCAGATCATGGATCGTTAGAGAATGTCGACACGGGTGGGGCACAGCGTTTGGCTGTGCTATCATTCGAACAGGTGCGAAAATTAAACGATGTTATGGACGAGACCGTATCAATACATGGCCGTGGCAATTTCCCAACATTGGAAGTGAAATTGAAAGACTTAGTAACATTAGTTAGAAAGAAGTTGGAGGCGGACGTTGCATCCGGTGGGGCTGGTATGATTGTTAAGGATATCCGTTTGAATGGTGGAGCCGCTAGTCACGTATTAGCGTCCGAGGCACAGCCATATAATGATCTGGATCTAATATTCGCCATTGAATTCAGTTCAAATCGTCATTTCGATCGTGTCAAATCGGCTGTACTTAGTACATTGTTGGATCTATTGCCAGAGGGTGTGTCCCGGCGAAGGATATTGCCATGCTCACTCAAGGAGGCATACGTTGGCAAAATGGTCAAAGTCAATAATAATAACGATGGCGACCGATGGAGTCTTATATCGCTTGGTAATTCACCAGGCCACAAGAATGTCGAATTGAAATTCGTCGATACGATGCGTCGACAATTTGAATTTAGTGTTGATTCCTTCCAAATTGTATTAGACTCACTATTGTTGTTCTATGACTGTGCTGCATTACCGATCTCAGAGAATTTCTATCCAACCGTTGTTGGTGAATCGGTATATGGGGACTTTCAGGAGGCCCTCTATCACTTGCAAAAGAAACTGATCTCGACAAGGCAGCCAGAGGAGATCCGCGGCGGTGGCCTACTCAAGTATTGCAATCTGCTAGTACGAAACTATCAACCAGTCGATCCAGAGAAGATAAAAATCCTAGAGCGTTATATGTGCTCAAGATTCTTTATCGATTTCCCCGATATTAACACACAGACTGTCAAACTGGAGGGCTACTTAAGGAATCATTTCTGGGGTGCCGATGAGGAGCCACTCCAATACCAGTACCTGATGCATTTACGTGAAGTCGTCGAGACCTCAACGGTCTGCCTAATGGGACATGAACGACGTCAGACACTACTCCTTATACAGTCGTTGGCCATGCAGGTTTTGTGTCGGGAGCAACAGAAACAGCAACACCAACAAGCACAACAGCACCAGCAGCAACAACAACAACAGCAGCATCAGCATCAATCAACACAGCAGTCTGTACAATCGCAGCAAACACAGTCACAGCAATGTATGCAGTCACAGCAAACACAGCCGACAGCGACACAGACAATACAGATACAGCCACCGCCAGGCCTCTTGTATGCCAACGGAGTTTATTATGCGCCTGTGATCCCAACCACGATCTGCACATGCAATTCAACGTGGTTAAGTACGTGATTAACAATTAATTTTACTACTTATCAAACACCTACAACAACAACTATATTGTCGCAACAACAACAACAACAACAACAACAATCATTACCATCCACCACATGTCCGTCTCTATCATCAAATTCATCCTCAACTTTTATGTCATCCAGCACCAATCTATCACCAATGACAACAACATCAACATCACCAATATCGACAGCTAATGTCAGTTCGAAATATCTGCTCGCATCGTCTCCGTCGGCAGCAACTGCAATTGATACAACACGTTCACCAACACCAACGTCACAATCAACAGTAGCAGCAGCAGCAGCGAATTCCACTACCAGCAGCATCTACAAGACTAACAACAGCAGCAATCCGAACAACGTCATCATCAACTATCAACAACAACAACATAATCAGTTGATCGATCAACAACAGGAGGTTTTATTGGCTTTTACTAGTTGATAAGTACATAAACCAAATCACTCGAACATGTTTGAACACACATTGAACATTCAAAAAGAGAAAAAAGAAACACACTTACACAGACACACATACACAAGACACAATTTCGAAAATTTCACTAAAGAAATATCGAGACATCATTGTATTTCGATGTAAATAATCAGAGATCCAATCAAATTTTATCAAAATATTGTTTATAAAACAAATCAAAGTGTTTTTATTAATATGTAGTGTTCTCGTTAATCATACTTGTATTTAAAAAAAAGAAAATGCAAAATAAGAGATAATGTCAAATGTTAATCTCTAATGTTTTTTTAATCGTAAATTAACATGTTCAACTGACAAAATTGGTAGTGTCAAAAATCACACATTGACTTGATCTTTTTGAATATATTTAAAAAAAAATAATAATAACAATAAATTTCGTAAAAAAAAATTAAAAAAAACACAAAAAAATTCCCTAAAAATAACATCAAAGAATTGACAAATCAAAAAATTATTACATAGTCGTCGTAATTCAAAAGAATAATCATGAATATTTAAAAAAAAAAAGTCTGCAAACTCCTCGAATTTTATGTAAAAAAAAAAGATTGATGATAGCGTAATTCTTATTGCTCCAATTTTTCTATATTCTACTTACACTGATAAAAAAAAATCAACTTCTGTCTACCTAAATAAATATTGTCGATATAATGGAGAAATAAATATGATTTAAAATTAATAATAATGATAAAATATTCTAATTCCGACATGTCGTTCCCCCATAATTTTTACCTCCTTCTACACAACTATAAAATTCATAAGTAATAGAAATTTTTAGCTTTGTATTTAAATTTTAAATTAAATCAAAACAATCGAAATGATTGGGAAAAAATAAATAAAGGAAAACTAGAAGACGTTGGTAAGAATAGAAATTCTATTCGTTTTTTCTGTTTAAAAAAAAATAAAATCACTGTTACTTTTTTGACCAATCAAAAAAAACAACAACAATATGTAATTTAAGTTTACCATTTATTGTAAAGTGAGTATAATAATAATTATTATTTTAATAATGAAAAACTTAAATTGTCTTGAAGACAACATATTATAACAAAGAAGATAAGAAATTCTTACAAAATAAATGTAAATTAAACAGAAAAAAAAATCATTTAAAAAAAATTCATATGTTAGAGTAAACTCTTTGAATCAATGAATAAAATTAAATAAATCGTTAAGTAAACTTACGATAAATAAGTGATGAAACTTAAAAATGAAGTTATAATAAATAATTATTGAAATATTTAAACAAATACTACATGCAAAAAAAAATGTCGAAAAAAAATCTATAAAAATGTTAATTAATGACAAACAAAAAAAACAAACAAGACAAACAAACACTGATAAAAAAATTATATTAATGTTAATCAAAAGATAAAAAAAAATATTGAAAAAAAAACTGATGAACATGGTATAAAAAGTAAGGAAAATTGTGTAAAATTACTATAAATATAATTAAATATGAAATGAGAGTAAAATATGTTTATAAAAAAAACAACCACGAAAAGGATAAATAAAAAGAGAAAGGATAAAAAAAGGAAACAAAATTTAAAAGATTGTAATATTATGAAAATATAAATACACATAAAATATGTTCTTACTATCTTAACTATTCATAAAATTTAAAGAAAAAAAAATTTTTTTTTGATTGATCATTTATTAATTTACATTAATAATGATTTTTCTCTGATGATGAGTTTAAATTAGCGCATGTAAAATGTTTCCGCGAAGCTTGTTAGTAAATTCTATCAAGAATATATTTAACATCTTCAATTATTTTAATTAGTTATTATAATTATCATTTTCTTAATTATTATTTTTTTTATTATTATTATATTATAATTATATTATGTAATTATTTTTTATTCCTTTTCTTTGTTTATTTTTTTAAAGTGCGAAACCAGAAAACGTCTTTTTTTGTAATTTTAAGTCATATTTTTATCTAAAATACATATTTGTAAAATCGTAAAAGGAAAAATAAGAAAAGAAATAATTGAATTCTATTAAAATATTGATTTTTTTTTCTTTTTGTTCGATTATAATTATAATTTTTAATATAACTATGATTATTTTCTCTCTTTTTTGATATAGTTAATTATATTAAAAACACATAAAAAAATAAACATACATAATTACTGAGATTTGTAATAAAGAAAATTATACAAAATAAATGAATTTATCAAAAATGGAGTCAAACCTCAAAAAAAAAACTTGAAAAAAAATTTAAAAAACAAAATTTCCTGTCTTTTATTTTTTTGTTGCGAAAATGCTACACACTTTGTTTTTTTTTTTGAACCAAAGCCAAGAAGAGTACAAAAACATAAAAGTTTCAAAAAATTATCGTTATTTCAAAATTCTTGTCGTTAATTGATTTCGTTTAGAAGTGTTTATTCTTTCTTTCTTTCATTCATTAGGCTTAGGAATCTCGGCTGCACTGAATTGAGAAACTTTTTCAGAGATCCGGTGCTTTTTGCATAGATTTTCCTACAAAAAATCTGCATAAATTATGTTTTGTTTTTCTTAACTTTCTCACTATTTGTCTGACCTTTATTTCTTACTTTCATTTCGATAATGTATTTCTTATTTCTTTTAAAAATCATCGTCATGTAATACTATTAAAACATAAATCTAGCTTGTGGATAAAATCGTCAGATACTACAAATCTGACTAAAATTGATGAAATTATATCTTTTCAAAACAAACAAAAAAAAAAGTCAAATTTTAGTGATTTAGATTAATTCATTTGTTTTTTGTGTTAAGTATTATTAACTGAATAAAGAATTTTTAATAAAAATAAATATTTAAAACCAAATATTGTGTTTTATTTGATTTGAGGAGGTTTTTATTGTGTGTTTGTCAGGAATGTGATTTCCTTTTGCAGGGGTGAAGTGAAGTTTCGTTATTTGCAGCAGTAAAATGAAAATAGTTGATATTTAAGAATGAAATTTAAAGGTAAGCTGGGAATATGAAGAATATGAAGTATACAAATAGTCAATTGTCTTAGCTCAAAATGGACAACGGATTTCGATTTCTCGTCGCCCAAAACCCCTACATTCCAAGTTTCAGCCCGATCGGAGACAAAAAATTTTTTTGAAAAAAATCGCAAAAAATTGCAGTGGTTAGTCCATGATTTTTTGATGGCAAAAAATGTTTTTTTTCTTTTTTTTTGTCTGATCGCGCTGAAACTTGGCAAGTAGGGGTTTTGGGCGACGAGAAATCGAAATCCGTTGTCCATTTTGAGCTATCTCCATTTCTTGAGGCAAACCCTAGGCGCCCTGGCCAAACCGTGAGAGCTATCGAAAAACGGACAACGGATTCATGATCAGCGGCCGCTCATTACCCTCTACGACAAGTTTCAGCGAATTTTTTTTTTTGAAAAAAATCGCAAAAAATTGCAGTGGTTAGTCCATGATTTTTTGATGGCAAAAAATGTTTTTTTTCTTTTTTTTTGTCTGATCGCGCTGAAACTTGGCAAGTAGGGGTTTTGGGCGACGAGAAATCGAAATCCGTTGTCCATTTTGAGCTATCTCCATTTCTTGAGGCAAACCCTAGGCGCCCTGGCCAAACCGTGAGAGCTATCGAAAAACGGACAACGGATTCATGATCAGCGGCCGCTCATTACCCTCTACGACAAGTTTCAGCGAATTTTTTTTTTTGAAAAAAATCGCAAAAAATTGCAGTGGTTAGTCCATGATTTTTTGATGGCAAAAAATGTTTTTTTTCTTTTTTTTTGTCTGATCGCGCTGAAACTTGGCAAGTAGGGGTTTTGGGCGACGAGAAATCGAAATCCGTTGTCCATTTTGAGCTATCTCCATTTCTTGAGGCAAACCCTAGGCGCCCTGGCCAAACCGTGAGAGCTATCGAAAAACGGACAACGGATTCATGATCAGCGGCCGCTCATTACCCTCTACGACAAGTTTCAGCGAATTTTTTTTTTTGAAAAAAATCGCAAAAAATTGCAGTGGTTAGTCCATGATTTTTTGATGGCAAAAAATGTTTTTTTTCTTTTTTTTTGTCTGATCGCGCTGAAACTTGGCAAGTAGGGGTTTTGGGCGACGAGAAATCGAAATCCGTTGTCCATTTTGAGCTATCTCCATTTCTTGAGGCAAACCCTAGGCGCCCTGGCCAAACCGTGAGAGCTATCGAAAAACGGACAACGGATTCATGATCAGCGGCCGCTCATTACCCTCTACGACAAGTTTCAGCGAATTTTTTTTTTTGAAAAAAATCGCAAAAAATTGCAGTGGTTAGTCCATGATTTTTTGATGGCAAAAAATGTTTTTTTTCTTTTTTTTTGTCTGATCGCGCTGAAACTTGGCAAGTAGGGGTTTTGGGCGACGAGAAATCGAAATCCGTTGTCCATTTTGAGCTATCTCCATTTCTTGAGGCAAACCCTAGGCGCCCTGGCCAAACCGTGAGAGCTATCGAAAAACGGACAACGGATTCATGATCAGCGGCCGCTCATTACCCTCTACGACAAGTTTCAGCGAATTTTTTTTTTGAAAAAAATCGCAAAAAATTGCAGTGGTTAGTCCATGATTTTTTGATGGCAAAAAATGTTTTTTTTCTTTTTTTTTGTCTGATCGCGCTGAAACTTGGCAAGTAGGGGTTTTGGGCGACGAGAAATCGAAATCCGTTGTCCATTTTGAGCTATCTCCATTTCTTGAGGCAAACCCTAGGCGCCCTGGCCAAACCGTGAGAGCTATCGAAAAACGGACAACGGATTCATGATCAGCGGCCGCTCATTACCCTCTACGACAAGTTTCAGCGAAATTTTTTTTTTTAAAAAAATCGCAAAAAATTGCAGTGGTTAGTCCATGATTTTTTTATGGCAAAAAATGTTTTTTTTCTTTTTTTTTGTCTGATCGCGCTGAAACTTGGCAAGTAGGGGTTTTGGGCGACGAGAAATCGAAATCCGTTGTCCATTTTGAGCTATCTCCATTTCTTGAGGCAAACCCTAGGCGCCCTGGCCAAACCGTGAGAGCTATCGAAAAACGAACAACGGATTCATGATCAGCGGCCGCTCATTACCCTCTACGACAAGTTTCAGCGAAATTTTTTTTTTGAAAAAAATCGCAAAAAATTGCAGTGGTTAGTTAGTCCATGATTTTTTGATGGCAAAAAATGTTTTTTTTCTTTTTTTTTGTCTGATCGCGCTGAAACTTGGCAAGTAGGGGTTTTGGGCGACGAGAAATCGAAATCCGTTGTCCATTTTGAGCTATCTCCATTTCTTGAGGCAAACCCTAGGCGCCCTGGCCAAACCGTGAGAGCTATCGAAAAACGAACAACGGATTCATGATCAGCGGCCGCTCATTACCCTCTACGACAAGTTTCAGCGAAATTTTTTTTTTGAAAAAAATCGCAAAAAATTGCAGTGGTTAGTCCATGATTTTTTTATGGCAAAAAATGTTTTTTTTCTTTTTTTTTTGTCTGATCGCGCTGAAACTTGGCATGTAGGGGTTTTGGGCGACGAGAAATCGAAATCCGTTGTCCATTTTGAGCTATCTCCATTTCTTGAAGCAAACCCTAGGCGCCCTGGCCAAACCGTGAGAGCTATCGAAAAACGAACAACGGATTCATGATCAGCGGCCGCAAAAAATCGCAAAAAATTGCAGTGGTTAGTCCATGATTTTTTGATGGCAAAAAATGTTTTTTTTCTTTTTTTTTTGTCTGATCGCGCTGAAACTTGGCAAGTAGGGGTTTTGGGCGACGAGAAATCGAAATCCGTTGTCCATTTTGAGCTATCTCCATTTCTTGAGGCAAACCCTAGGCGCCCTGGCCAAACCGTGAGAGCTATCGAAAAACGGACAACGGATTCATGATCAGCGGCCGCTCATTACCCTCTACGACAAGTTTCAGCGAATTTTTTTTTTTGAAAAAAATCGCAAAAAATTGCAGTGGTTAGTCCATGATTTTTTGATGGCAAAAAATGTTTTTTTTCTTTTTTTTTGTCTGATCGCGCTGAAACTTGGCAAGTAGGGGTTTTGGGCGACGAGAAATCGAAATCCGTTGTCCATTTTGAGCTATCTCCATTTCTTGAGGCAAACCCTAGGCGCCCTGGCCAAACCGTGAGAGCTATCGAAAAACGGACAACGGATTCATGATCAGCGGCCGCTCATTACCCTCTACGACAAGTTTCAGCGAATTTTTTTTTTTGAAAAAAATCGCAAAAAATTGCAGTGGTTAGTTAGTCCATGATTTTTTTATGGCAAAAAATGTTTTTTTTCTTTTTTTTTGTCTGATCGCGCTGAAACTTGGCAAGTAGGGGTTTTGGGCGACGAGAAATCGAAATCCGTTGTCCATTTTGAGCTATCTCCATTTCTTGAGGCAAACCCTAGGCGCCCTGGCCAAACCGTGAGAGCTATCGAAAAACGAACAACGGATTCATGATCAGCGGCCGCTCATTACCCTCTACGACAAGTTTCAGCGAATTTTTTTTTTTGAAAAAAATCGCAAAAAATTGCAGTGGTGTTAGTCCATGATTTTTTGATGGCAAAAAATGTTTTTTTTCTTTTTTTTTGTCTGATCGCGCTGAAACTTGGCAAGTAGGGGTTTTGGGCGACGAGAAATCGAAATCCGTTGTCCATTTTGAGCTATCTCCATTTCTTGAGGCAAACCCTAGGCGCCCTGGCCAAACCGTGAGAGCTATCGAAAAACGAACAACGGATTCATGATCAGCGGCCGCTCATTACCCTCTACGACAAGTTTCAGCGAATTTTTTTTTTTGAAAAAAATCGCAAAAAATTGCAGTGGTTAGTTAGTCCATGATTTTTTTATGGCAAAAAATGTTTTTTTTCTTTTTTTTTGTCTGATCGCGCTGAAACTTGGCAAGTAGGGGTTTTGGGCGACGAGAAATCGAAATCCGTTGTCCATTTTGAGCTATCTCCATTTCTTGAGGCAAACCCTAGGCGCCCTGGCCAAACCGTGAGAGCTATCGAAAAACGAACAACGGATTCATGATCAGCGGCCGCTCATTACCCTCTACGACAAGTTTCAGCGAAATTTTTTTTTTGAAAAAAATCGCAAAAAATTGCAGTGGTTAGTCCATGATTTTTTTATGGCAAAAAATGTTTTTTTTCTTTTTTTTTGTCTGATCGCGCTGAAACTTGGCAAGTAGGGGTTTTGGGCGACGAGAAATCGAAATCCGTTGTCCATTTTGAGCTATCTCCATTTCTTGAGGCAAACCCTAGGCGCCCTGGCCAAACCGTGAGAGCTATCGAAAAACGGACAACGGATTCATGATCAGCGGCCGCTCATTACCCTCTACGACAAGTTTCAGCGAATTTTTTTTTTTGAAAAAAATCGCAAAAAATTGCAGTGGTTAGTCCATGATTTTTTTATGGCAAAAAATGTTTTTTTTCTTTTTTTTTGTCTGATCGCGCTGAAACTTGGCAAGTAGGGGTTTTGGGCGACGAGAAATCGAAATCCGTTGTCCATTTTGAGCTATCTCCATTTCTTGAGGCAAACCCTAGGCGCCCTGGCCAAACCGTGAGAGCTATCGAAAAACGGACAACGGATTCATGATCAGCGGCCGCTCATTACCCTCTACGACAAGTTTCAGCGAATTTTTTTTTTTGAAAAAAATCGCAAAAAATTGCAGTGGTTAGTCCATGATTTTTTGATGGCAAAAAATGTTTTTTTTCTTTTTTTTTGTCTGATCGCGCTGAAACTTGGCAAGTAGGGGTTTTGGGCGACGAGAAATCGAAATCCGTTGTCCATTTTGAGCTATCTCCATTTCTTGAGGCAAACCCTAGGCGCCCTGGCCAAACCGTGAGAGCTATCGAAAAACGAACAACGGATTCATGATCAGCGGCCGCTCATTACCCTCTACGACAAGTTTCAGCGAAATTTTTTTTTTGAAAAAAATCGCAAAAAATTGCAGTGGTTAGTCCATGATTTTTTGATGGCAAAAAATGTTTTTTTTCTTTTTTTTTGTCTGATCGCGCTGAAACTTGGCAAGTAGGAGTTTTGGGCGACGAGAAATCGAAATCCGTTGTCCATTTTGAGCTACCTCCATTTCTTGAGGCAAACCCTAGGCGCCCTGGCCAAACCGTGAGAGCTATCGAAAAACGAACAACGGATTCATGATCAGCGGCCGCTCATTACCCTCTACGACAAGTTTCAGCGAAATTTTTTTTTTGAAAAAAATCGCAAAAAATTGCAGTGGTTAGTCCATGATTTTTTGATGGCAAAAAATGTTTTTTTTCTTTTTTTTTGTCTGATCGCGCTGAAACTTGGCAAGTAGGGGTTTTGGGCGACGAGAAATCGAAATCCGTTGTCCATTTTGAGCTATCTCCATTTCTTGAGGCAAACCCTAGGCGCCCTGGCCAAACCGTGAGAGCTATCGAAAAACGGACAACGGATTCATGATCAGCGGCCGCTCATTACCCTCTACGACAAGTTTCAGCGAATTTTTTTTTTGAAAAAAATCGCAAAAAATTGCAGTGGTTAGTCCATGATTTTTTTATGGCAAAAAATGTTTTTTTTCTTTTTTTTTGTCTGATCGCGCTGAAACTTGGCAAGTAGGGGTTTTGGGCGACGAGAAATCGAAATCCGTTGTCCATTTTGAGCTATCTCCATTTCTTGAGGCAAACCCTAGGCGCCCTGGCCAAACCGTGAGAGCTATCGAAAAACGGACAACGGATTCATGATCAGCGGCCGCTCATTACCCTCTACGACAAGTTTCAGCGAATTTTTTTTTTTGAAAAAAATCGCAAAAAATTGCAGTGGTTAGTCCATGATTTTTTTATGGCAAAAAATGTTTTTTTTCTTTTTTTTTGTCTGATCGCGCTGAAACTTGGCAAGTAGGGGTTTTGGGCGACGAGAAATCGAAATCCGTTGTCCATTTTGAGCTATCTCCATTTCTTGAGGCAAACCCTAGGCGCCCTGGCCAAACCGTGAGAGCTATCGAAAAACGGACAACGGATTCATGATCAGCGGCCGCTCATTACCCTCTACGACAAGTTTCAGCGAATTTTTTTTTTTGAAAAAAATCGCAAAAAATTGCAGTGGTTAGTCCATGATTTTTTTATGGCAAAAAATGTTTTTTTTCTTTTTTTTTGTCTGATCGCGCTGAAACTTGGCAAGTAGGGGTTTTGGGCGACGAGAAATCGAAATCCGTTGTCCATTTTGAGCTATCTCCATTTCTTGAGGCAAACCCTAGGCGCCCTGGCCAAACCGTGAGAGCTATCGAAAAACGAACAACGGATTCATGATCAGCGGCCGCTCATTACCCTCTACGACAAGTTTCAGCGAATTTTTTTTTTTGAAAAAAATCGCAAAAAATTGCAGTGGTTAGTCCATGATTTTTTTATGGCAAAAAATGTTTTTTTTCTTTTTTTTTGTCTGATCGCGCTGAAACTTGGCAAGTAGGGGTTTTGGGCGACGAGAAATCGAAATCCGTTGTCCATTTTGAGCTATCTCCATTTCTTGAGGCAAACCCTAGGCGCCCTGGCCAAACCGTGAGAGCTATCGAAAAACGGACAACGGATTCATGATCAGCGGCCGCTCATTACCCTCTACGACAAGTTTCAGCGAATTTTTTTTTTTGAAAAAAATCGCAAAAAATTGCAGTGGTTAGTTAGTCCATGATTTTTTTATGGCAAAAAATGTTTTTTTTCTTTTTTTTTGTCTGATCGCGCTGAAACTTGGCAAGTAGGGGTTTTGGGCGACGAGAAATCGAAATCCGTTGTCCATTTTGAGCTATCTCCATTTCTTGAGGCAAACCCTAGGCGCCCTGGCCAAACCGTGAGAGCTATCGAAAAACGGACAACGGATTCATGATCAGCGGCCGCTCATTACCCTCTACGACAAGTTTCAGCGAATTTTTTTTTTTGAAAAAAATCGCAAAAAATTGCAGTGGTTAGTCCATGATTTTTTGATGGCAAAAAATGTTTTTTTTTCTTTTTTTTTGTCTGATCGCGCTGAAACTTGGCAAGTAGGGGTTTTGGGCGACGAGAAATCGAAATCCGTTGTCCATTTTGAGCTATCTCCATTTCTTGAGGCAAACCCTAGGCGCCCTGGCCAAACCGTGAGAGCTATCGAAAAACGAACAACGGATTCATGATCAGCGGCCGCTCATTACCCTCTACGACAAGTTTCAGCGAAATTTTTTTTTTGAAAAAAATCGCAAAAAATTGCAGTGGTTAGTCCATGATTTTTTTATGGCAAAAAATGTTTTTTTTCTTTTTTTTTGTCTGATCGCGCTGAAACTTGGCATGTAGGGGTTTTGGGCGACGAGAAATCGAAATCCGTTGTCCATTTTGAGCTATCTCCATTTCTTGAGGCAAACCCTAGGCGCCCTGGCCAAACCGTGAGAGCTATCGAAAAACGAACAACGGATTCATGATCAGCGGCCCCCCATTACCCTCTACGTCAAGTTTCAGCGAAATTTTTTTTTTGAAAAAAATCGCAAAAAATTGCAGTGGTTAGTCCATGATTTTTTGATGGCAAAAAATGTTTTTTTCTTTTTTTTTTGTCTGACCGCGCTGAAACTTGGCATGTAGGGGTTTTGGGCGACGAGAAATCGAAATCCGTTGTCCATTTTGAGCTATCTCCATTTCTTGAGGCGACCCTAGGCAGTCCATCGATTTTTCCGAGTTTTTTGAAAAAATGGATTTCGCTGAAACTTGGTGTATAGCAGTGGTTCTTAACCTTGTTGGAGGTACTGACCCCCAATAGTTTCATATGCGCGTTCACCGAACCCTTCTTAATTGGAAAAATAAAATATGATTTTTTCAAATTCAAAACATAGGTATATATTTATACATAGGTGCACAAAATGAACAAAACCATTAAAGAACAAATAACATGATTTTCACATAAAAACAAAAAGTGTGTGTTTTGATCTCCGCTGAAGCCCGGAGACTGACTCACCGAACCCCTGGGGTTCGATCGAACCCAGGTTAAGAACCACTGTTCTAAACACATTGGTGAAGTGCATTTTTTTGTGTGATGACGGGATCTTGGCGTTACAAACGGTAAGGCAAAGTTAGTATACCCTTTGGTTTCACCATACGTGTATAATTGCTCAATTTTTTGTCCAGTTCATGTTAAAAATTTATTGACTGAAATGGTTATAACGCTATAAAAAAGAAATATCCCTCAGACGAAAACTTTTGAGATCTATGTGCCCTAGGCGAAAATTCGTTTAAGAAAATGCGCCGCATGCGGAAACAGTGTAATTTTTTAGAAAAGGTCCGGAAATTTTCAGTCACCGAAATAAAATTAACATAAGTTCTAAACTTTTAGTGGTTTTTACAAATATGAAATTATGCTACTCGGATTTTTTTTCATCATAACGCAGCAAATTATACAGTTAGCTTAAGGAGCTAAATGTTTATACCGTATGTAACTTTAAGGGCGGTTTGAAGTCCAAGTCGACAGGTTAATGATGACGAATTATATGGTACTATGATGTCAGGATACGTTAATAAAATAATATTATTGAAGTTTTCTTATTTCTTACCTTAAAAATTATGTAATTTGTTAAAAATTTTCACCACAATCGGCGTTTTACAAACATATCTACTCGCTGTGACTAATCTAAAAAAAAATCTAATACAGTGCTACCTTGCTAGTCCGGACCTCCAGTAATCCGAATTATTCAATAATTCGGAAAAGCTAATTCATTGCATTATGCATATTGTAATCCGGATTTGAAATATTTTGGTAATCCGGATTCACAGAATGACAGTAATTTTGTAGGTATTTCTGGCAAAGGAAAATATACAGGGGGTTTCACACCCCATTTTTGAGCTATTTTGAGCCCACAGGGTGATTCTTCGGTAGGCATCTGTCATCCCTGTCTCTGGCATTGCATTTGGTTATTCATGTGATTTCGAAGTATTTCAAAATGCCACCGAAAGATCACATAAAACATTATCTCTGGCCGAGAAAAACACCATTTTGGAAACTGGGGAGGGGAAATAGTGGTAAGGCATTAGCTAGAGAATTCCAAGTAGAAACTTCAACCATATCGGACGTCAAAAAGAACAGAGGATCAATTAACAGAAGTATAGATAGAGGAATGGATCAATGGAAATGAAAACTTTTGCACTCATTTTACAAACTAAAAAAACTGTAAACCAAACTAATATTACTGAGTTTTTTTATAAACAGTTTTGTTTTTTTATGATATCTTGTCTTCAACAATAAAATATATTTCTTTGACTATTTAATGTTTAACCATTGAACCATTTCTGATTCATGGTTTATACTCGACCTTTTAACATTGAATCCTATTGGAATTTCTCGGCTTATAAGGTCTGCAAAAACAACAAAATTATATTATTTTTGCGGATGTTTTCACATCCAAATTTCCCCCCAACAGGTCGGACATGCCTGCCCTGAAAACCCATCAGGAGCCTGTTTCTGGTATGGACCATGAATCAGAAATGGTTCAATGGTTAAACACTAAATAGTTGATTCGCTCTGGCTTGATGGAGCTATGTTGCCTTAAACCTTATAATTCGCACAAAGTTTGTGGCATCGGAGTATAAATACTCAAATCGAGTTTTACTCCACCAAAATCCTGTAAGCCTGCGTGGAAGCTGGCAAAGCAGGCTCTGATGACGGTGAGCCAGCTTTCCATACCAGAGACAGGCTCCTGATGGGTTTTCATGTCCGACCTGTCGGGGGGAAATTTGGATGTGAAAACATCCGCAAAAATAATATAATTTTGTTGTTTTTGCAGACCTTATAAGCCGAGAAATTCCAATAGGATATATTTCTTTGATGTACTGGGAGTCTGTTTCGTAACTTTTACAGCAATATAATAAAGTTCTTCGGTAATCCGGATATTTCGATAGTACGGATCACCTCCGTTTTAATTGATCCGAACTAACGAGGTTACACTGTAGTCGTTTTCTCCCAAATTAAATAACTTGATTTAAATGTTTTCCTTACTGTTTCACGTAATTCCGGATCTGTTCTGCAATGTATACAAATCATTTAGAGATCTTCTAACAAAACGCTTAGTCATCGAATTTCCGTAAGTAACCTCGCAATTTCTTAAAGAAACACATAAAAACTAACGAAACCAAAATAGACAAAAACAAACAAAAAATTATTCCAAATGCATGCAAATAATTTCTTTGCACGTTCAATTGGCCTAGCACAATATTTTGTGAGAATTCCTTTACTTCTTCATCGCTACTTTGCGGTAGCAGCGCATAAAGAAACCTTAAGATTTAAACTGATTTCTCAATCGGTGACGCTTGGACAAAAATTCACGTTTCCTTAGCAAAATTCATAATATTCAACACTTCATTGTTTGTCATCAGCTGTTTGAAAAAGTTAAACGTAAAAAATTCGAAAAAAAAACATAAAAATGTGAAAAAATGTACCTCTGTTGATAACATTTGCGTAATTTTTATGAAATTACTTGTAATGCTTTAGTTTAAAACAAGCTAAGAAGACAAGTCATGCATTTAGTGATTGCGCGTACATTTTTATAGTTTTTAAAAATGTTGTAATTTGCAATGTCAAGTCGAGGTGCAATTTATCAAGCCAAAAGTATAATTAAATGAATTTAAAGAAATATGATCAAAATCGTCATATTTTAAGAAATTACTCAACCCTGATTGTTTTAAATTTGGATCAGAACCTAAGGGCCCATTTACATTTGCGATTAATTCTTGAATTTCTCCGCGAATTTTATTCAGAATTAATTCCACAAATTTTGTTCATTTATCGCAGAATTAATGCACTTAGCAAAAGCTGTCAAACTATGAATTTATGTAGGCGATTTTGTATGCAAAAATTCCGGTTGCCACGTCTTTCTGGAATAAACGTTTGCGAAACGTGTCACAGAATAAAATTCGGGGAATAAAGTCTCAGATGTAAACTGCGCCTTGCAGATATTCTTTTAATATTAAAATTCTCATGAATTCTTAAAAAAACATTTAGAAATTTTTGGCGTTTTTTTAGAAAGTTGCCATAATAGTGTAGTAGATTAAACTTTAAAAAAACTAATCATACTAATATATGTATAAAAATAAAAATGAGTTGGTGTCTGTCTGTCTGTTCCTCTTTCACGCAAAAACGGTTGAACCGATTGACTTGAAATTTGGCATGAGTGTCTGTGGTAGTTCTGGTTCCAACATAGGCATACGGAAAAGTAGCGCGAGGGCTGGGGGAGTAGGGGGAGGGGGTAAAGTGATTTCGAAACTTAGTTTTTGCACTATGTTACTCATTCGCGGGGAAACTACTTAACCGATTGGCCTGAAATTTGGTATAGATGTTCGTCGGGGGTCCAGCCCCAACATAGACCCATTCAAAAGTAGCCCGATAGGTGGGGGAGTAAGGGGAGGGGGTAAAGTGATCTCGAAACTTAGCTCTTCCTCTATGTTACCCTTTCGCGGGGAAACTATCGAGCCGATTGGCCTAAAGTTTAGCTCCAACATAGACCATCAAAAAAAAAATAATAAAAAAATTTGAAAAAACTTAACCCGGCAACGACGGGTATGCAAGCTAGTATTATGTATATTACCTACTTTAATTTGAAATTTAAGTTGTCCATAAAATACGTTATATTTTTGGACTGTGGGGAGGGGGTCCCGAGGAAATATCGCGAAGAAGCGTGACGATTGGAGGCGGTGTCAAAAAAAGGCTTAAAATTAGTGTGACGTAATGTATGTACAACCGTCAAGACAGACACTTGAAACGAAGGACTGATGCCAAGATACAAAGAAGGGAAAGTAAAAAAAAAGAAGATACAATCACTTAAAACAATTTTAATGTGTTCATAACACGTGGAATCCGCGAAATTTTAAAATGCCTAATTACAATGCAATTTTAATTAATTACAGTTGAACGATTACTAAAAATAGCCGCAGGAAAAATCTCAAAAACAATTTCAAAGTTTTTGGTCTTGAATTGTCTCTTATTGTCATAACAAAAGATGCGCAAAAAACGCTTAATCTGATTAATGATTATTGATTTTTTTTTTTAAGAAACGGATGCAGCTCTTAAAGGTGTGAAGGCCGTACGAAGTGTCCAAAAGATGGTTCATTGTCGCTGTGTCAGCTGTCCATCAATTTCGTTTTGGCAAAGTTGCAAAAGTGTTATCGTGAAATACCTACAACGATATAAAGATATCACTTTGAATATTTCTACGTACTTTTGCACATAAATCACACAAATGTACATCTCGATATTTTGATTAAAAGTTCGAATTAAGCCGGCATATTACGATATAAGTATCCACTAGCAGATAGCCACGCTGCTATAGACACAATTTTTATGAGACATGTGAATGTGGCGAATATACTCGCATATGTAATTGCAATGTGAAAGGAAATTATTTTAAGATTTGGAACCGTTTCGAGGTCAAGAACTTCCTAATTTGGGGCAATGTCTTGGCGTCAACCGAATGCAAAATTTTCGTTTATAAAATCATTACCAATTACAATCTACTATACATACTACAGACATACTAACACCCCATAGTAATTTTTGTGGTTGTAACTATTCCACGAAATGACCAGAGTACGAGCCAATTTGCCTGGATTTAAATATATGTAGATATTTTATCATGTACAACTCTCACCACTTTTAGTTTTATTTAATTTTATGGTAAAAGTTATATGACCTCTATCGTGTGTAATTAGCACTTTTATGAATATCATTGTAATATCGTTATACTTTTTACCACATTATTTTAAATAATTTACGTATGGTGTTTAATCTTAGCATCATAACAATATTTTTGGCATTTAATATCGTTGATTTCGTCCTGCTTAGTCATGCATTCATTAATGCTGTGTTGATGACAGATCTGTAATTATTTTTTAATTATATTTTCACAAGAGACATATAACAGCCTTTTAAACACATTTTTTTTAAATATTTCCTTTTGTTTATACTAAAAGAAGACAGGTTTGCGACATTAAGAAGGCCTTCGCTCTGCTAGAGAAGGTTTTTCTTCGGAAAAATTTAAAGGAAAACAACAAGACTAAATATATCTTCATAGACATTTGTTTTCCACTGATCTCTGTACTACAATTTGAAATCGTAATTCTGAAAGTAAATGTAAGACAGACGTTATTTATTTTACCTAATTTTTTGGATTGCAAGTTATACATTTAGCCGTATGGATAAAAGTGAGATCATACTCCACTTTTTTGATGCAAATTCTCCAATTTTTTTGAACAAAAGTGAGCAAGTTCTGTACTTCGGGAACTTTTTTTCGTGCAAATTCGAAAATTTCCTCCAAAATGTGGTGTATAAGCATATACTCTAATTTTTGCTATCTAAACGGCTAAACTAAAGGTGCCCCTCCACATGAGAGTAAATACGCGAGTAACTCTCAAAAACTCTCGAGAGTTACTCGCAGGAGGTTGTCCATTTGAGAGTTAATTTCGGCAATTTTTCTATCAATACTAGCGAAATCGAGCTTCTAGCTTCTAGCGTTCTCGAGAGCTACTAGCGAAATTCAAACGCCGTTCGTATCTTGCGAGCAACTCCTCAAGAATTTAGTGGGTGCGTGTCGACTAGAGAGTAGAATCACTTTTGACAGCTCGCAGAAACTAGTTCGCGAGTTTTTGTGAGTTTCTGCGAGTAACTCTCAGGGTCTCAGGGACGTGTCCATTTGCGAGTAGCTGCTATCGAGAGGTTCTCGCCGACATTTACTCTCATGTGGAGCGGCACGGCACCTCAATACTAATTTTCGAGATACACGTTGGCTACCAGCCAAAAAAAACGCTTACTCCCTAGTATACACTGGGAAAAAACGAAAAAATCATTTCTGTACTTTGTGAGTCACCGGTGACTCAAACTCTTATTTCACTTTTGCACACTGTGAGGCACCGGTGAACATCGAAACCATAGGAATGTATAGTAAGCTCAATTTAACGACTGCACTCAACCATGGAACTTGAGAAACTGACGGTAATGACAATAGTGTGTGTACACCGGTGACTCACATGGTATCCAACGTGTTAAAAAAATGCTCCCACCCCTGACCCCCCCGCCCGCAAATTCCCAGACCTTTGAAAGGATTTAGATTAGGTTTTCATTATTCGACAGATCGTCATTATAATATATATTTTGCCAAACAAAAAACCACCCCTTGTCAAACTGAAAACCTCTTCTATCTCCGGAATCGGTAAACAAATTTGGACTTGCATTTCACCGTTCGGTAATACTCCATAAAAATGTCTTACAGGGAAAAAATAATGCATTTAAATTGAAATATAAATTTTTGTTGGCCCTCTATTTAGTTTGTAATTTCAAATAAGGAAACTTCTTACTCTAGCCTTGCTAAACGTTATTTTCATTTCGAAAAAGTCTTAAATTACAGCTTCCTGAAATAATTTGGAATAGCTTACGTTTTATCTATCACATTAAACGTCCTTGATTACTGGAAGTTTTTAAGAAGAATACCTTGACTTTTTCACATATTGATCTTAAATCGGCAAGTTGGAAATCTCAATAAAATTGCATGAAACTTTATATTTGATATTTCACTCAAAAGTCCATAATTAAACCAGAGTGTAGTCAGGAACATAAAATTTTCTTTCGGCACTTTTGAATTTTTTAAAAAAATCAGCTAAGTTGTCATAAAATTCAAGATCTTTTTTGGTGGAAAAAACTAATAATAACTTTTAAAATGGCATAATAAAGCAATCTTCGGCATGCCAGTTTAGACTTTTTTTTCAAAACTTAGCGAAAGTTCAACATCAATCAATCATTTGAGCAACCGTTAACGTAACCTCAAACTCTGTTCACAAAAAGACGAGAAAACTAAAAGGAATTGAATGAAAATATTGAAATAAAAATAAATGAAATTGAATTATATTGGACAAGGTTAAAATTTGATGAATGCACTCCAGACACGCTTATAACCTGATTATGAATTATTTAAACTGATTTAGGTCCTTGTCAAAATAACCAATAACATTCCAGAAATAAAAGCCGAAAACTTGAAAAAAACATGAGAAAATTATCCAAATATGTATGTGAAATGATTTATTTTTGTTTTATGTTTCACTGTTTAATATGCAGTGATTTTTATACGTAAGCATTGAACACCCACGAAATAAAATGCTATTTCTTATTACCATATTTATAAAAATTACATTAAGGAAAAACGATCTTGACAACAAAAATATTAAGATCAAGGTGATCGTTAAATATCAATAATGATTTTTACTTGTGCACTTGGCGTCAAGAAGTTAGTTGAGATAAACATTAAAATGTCACTTATTGAGTTCCTGTCCAATGTTTTAACAACAAATATATACAAAAAAATGTTTACTATTAACATTACTCATTACCGAAGACTTTATGATCTCAAACGGTTAAAACGCCCACAGTATTTACGATGTTGTCGATCAAGTGTAAGAAAAATTACCTAATCTTCATGTGAATGGTGAGTGACCAGACCACTGTGTATGCTCAAAAATTACTAAAAAGATAATAAATGACTATTTGAATGGCGTTTTGACTGCGCTCCCACAATTAATGACTAATTATCACATGCGACTTAGCATAGCGGTTAAATGATTATTTAATATCTCATTACAGGGAAATTCGCTATTTGTTTAACAAACATATTTTTTTTTATGTAATTTGGTAATGATAGGAAAATTTCACCAGTAATTAATTATTTGCAGTCGTACGTGGCCCGCCCGGATGTATAGATTTTCATTAGGAAAACGTTTTTTTCTCAAAAATTACTTTTCTTAAAGCTTAAAATTTGAAAAAATTGATAAAATTTGAATCCTGTGAAACCAATATTAAAGGCTGTCCATAAAATACGTCACGATATTTATGTTTTTACGACCCCCTTCACCTGCACCTTCGACGAGCTTTTCGTGTTAATTTAATGTTGCCGTCACACTAGCTACCACAAACAGCTAACCCACTAAATGTGTAACGTATTTTATTCGGAAACTAGCTTGCATACCCGTCGTTGCCGGGTTAAGTTTTTTCAAATTCTTTTTTTTTTGATGGTCTATGTTGGAGCTAAACTTCAGGCCAATCGGCTCAGTAGTTTCCCCGCGAAAGGGTAACATAGAGGAAGAGCTAAGTTTCGAGATCACTTTACCCCCTCCCTTTACTCACCCCACCCTTCGCGCTACTTTTTGGTATGCTTATGTTGGAACCAGAACTACCACAGACACTCATGCCAAATTTCAAGTCAATCGGTTCAGCCGTTTTTGCGTGAAAGAGGAACAGACAGGTAGACAGACAGGCAGACAGACAGAGACCAATTCATTTTTATATATTAGTATGATTTATTGCGAATTTCTCGAATAGGGCAGGTTTTTAGTCGAAAAATATAAGTTATCGGTAATTCGCCGGAACAGTACCCGAATTTAGACATGTTTTCCCAGTGTTTCGACATTCCGGAATCTAAATTTTTGCTCCGGGGTTATCTATTTGGTTTTTTTTCTTCGGTAGATGAAAAATTGGTCATATAGATAAAATCATTGTTAAATTAACCAAATTTTTGTTGAAATCGAAAAAAACTGTCAATTATTTTTGGGGCGGAATCTTTGTTCAATAAAAAAAATTGTTATTTTAACAAAAATAAACTCAAATGATGTTTTGTTAAATCAATAAAACAATTGTGAAATTAACAATGCCTAATTTGTCAAAATGACAATTCATAAATTCTTTGTTTTTCAAACTAGTTGAGATTCAATAACACAAATTGAGTGCAGCATTTATGTCAACCGTGATGTTTTGTCTTTATATTTTCTTACAAAAACGACTTCACAATCAAATCTCTTCAAAATGTCTCAAAATTTTAGAATTTCACAAACTTTCTTTAAAATTTCAAATGTTAAACTGCTAGACTAGTTTTTTTTTGCTTCACTTATCTAAATTTCCCATCAAATTCCATCAAAAGGTCACAATTTTCAATCGAACTGTAAGTCTAAGCATTTTATTAATAAAAATGCTCTAAAATCTTGACAACAGGAATTCCGTGTCTACGACAACCAAAAAGCGGTAACTCAAGTTTTATGCATTCATTTTTTTTTTTTCTTCTTTTGAATTTATTTTTAATCAAGAAAAGACTTACAATATCTAAATGCTTGAAGCAAGAGATTTTTTCAATATAGCAACATGAAGATAAATAAATGCAAAACGTTTTTTTTAGATCGTCACGATAAAATGTTGAGAGACTTTGGGCACGAGGTGGATTAGATCAAAATGTCACTGGTTGGTGTAGTTGGTGTGGTTGGTGGCGTCGAAACATTTCTCAAGGACGTCAAAAAGATTTCCCCATCAAGCGATGAATATGAATTTGATCTTCTTTTAGTGATCAACGATTCGCGATCAGCGATCTTTAAGTGATCCTCAATTCGACTTCTAGAAGAGATCTTTTTCTAAACGCGAAATGTTGAATTCGCCGTTGATTTTTACAGTCTCAAGATTTTCACCGATTAAACATATTTGATGCTCTTTTTACAGTTACGGAAATGCTTTTTTAAATACGGTGCTAAATATTTATCACCTTCGAATCGGGAATTACTCGTCGACAAGATGCAATCATTTGATCCATGGCAGTGGTTTTAGTGACCGATCTATCGTGAGATCAGAAGGTCATCTAATTTAGATTTTGGGTGCTTCCGATTCAGTTTGAGCAGTCAGACGACGTCATTATTGTGCGGAAGTGACACTGAACTTCTTCCCAATTCAACAAAAGCTCACCGACGACAACGACGAATGACCTCAGCAACAATCATTAAAAAGTGTTAGTAAAACGTTTTTTTTTTTCAAATGAAAATTTTTATGTTGAATGTTTTATAATGAATTTCTCACTTTTTTTTTTGGTTTTTTTGTTTTTGTTGTGCAAATTGCTTTCTGTTGCGAAATATCCATTTACGATGATGGTTTTGAAGATGAAATGATCATCAAATAGAAAATTCCTACATGTGGTTTCCAACCTGGTCTGTCACAACGTTTGACATGGGATTGGGATTCCACTGATTATCCTCCTCAACATGTCAAATGTTTAGTTCAGTGGCCCTGGCTGGCTGGGACGTTCAATTTATCTACCACACTCTGACTGTCTTTTCATCACCAAATTGTTGAATTTTTAATTGTTATTTGGTGGCAAACTTAATAAACCCGACGTTCGTTGATGGCTTTTCCGTTGAGTGGCATTTAAGCTAGTTCTGCATATGGAATTTTCGTGGCCATCATATCGCGTCTACATAAGTTTTAGCATGGATAACAATTAAAGGTCCAAACGAAGCGATACACAACAAAGCACTTAGAATCCACCCTCTTCATCTGCACCCAACACCATTCACAACCACCCACTAGTTTTCCCTGGGCCTTTGTTCGTTCGGTATCGAAAATCAGCCAACGACAAAATTAAAATTTTTCATCCATCAGAATTATGCTTCGCCGCGCTTGAAATGGAAAAGCTTCAGTGAAATTTTTACAACAGCGCGGTGTCGATGGCCATGACTTTCGCATAAATTTTCATAAATCGCATAATAGAATAGCAGAATAAATTGAGTATTGGCTGTTAATAAAATCGGGAGTTTTTCTGAATCAAAAGAATCGTTTTTCATTAAATGGTGGTTAAACTTTAAACTTAGTCAACGTTTTATTTGATTCTCACTGAAATTTTTGTGAAAAATTGCCGATATCAATGGAAAACAAAAAGTTTTACTGCTTTTCATAAAAAAATTATTGAATTTGGTTCCCTTATAATATATATTTGCAAAACCCCGTTTACACCTGACACTTTATTCCAAACGAATTTTATTCTGTGATACTCAATTCTCATTGCACAACCATTTACACCACGACAAAAAAATACGGAATTTCTTCCTAATTTTAGTCTTTGTCGAACCCTTCTCCCCCCCCCCCCCCCTCCCACCCTCCCACCACCTACCCACTCGCTGACAAATGTTCTACTTTTTCTCGATTTTTTGTATCGCCGGCACTCCGAAAACCCTCCTTAAAGTGTGACGTATTTTACGGACAGCCCTTAATGAAAATATTCAGAAGTTTTTTAAGTGCACTTAAAAATTTCACACCTGGGTAGTACTTAAAAAAATAATCTAATCTCTTTTAGCTTACATTAGAAACAAACACAACTTCCGTTTTATGTTAATTAAATCTTCAATTAAGTATCACTTCCGTGGGTGAAAATTTAATTGGCAATTCGTCTCAAAATCTTTTCCACTGTGGGTGCATTTGAATCGTTCTTTGCTAAATGAATTTTTAAATGTTTGAAATTAATTTTATAAGGGAAACGATCACAAAAAAGTCGTATGTCATGATTTATGAAGCTTGACTTTAATTAGCTTACGGGTGTTGGATGACTTCTAATTGTAAGTATATACTCGTAATTATTATATAATTGTATTTTTAAGTGCATTTCCGTGATTCACTTAAGTGCTTTATGGTTAAATAAAAGTTATAAGATAATATCATAATAATCACGTTTCAAGCTTAAGCGAAACACCGGGTGGAAAATTTATGTATTCACATTTTGTAAGAAATTCCTAAATTTATATAAAATTAGTGCAAATAATGGTGTTTTGGCATTTTTGTTTGAATGTATTCAAACTTAAAAAATATTCTATGAAATCATCGTTCAAAAAATTGACTTCACCGATCAACCACAAATATTTTGGTTACGAAATTGTGATTTAATTTCCATTGACTTCTTTTTTACCACTAAATAATTCCATTATTTTCATAACTAAGTGAAATATTTGTTTACTTGCGAGAAGGCAAATTAAATTATCAGGAAAATTCCAAGCAATTCTACCGGGTACTTATTTATCTTTTATTTTCACTTTCTGGAAAAAACGTGGAAACACTGAGTGGTCAAAGAAAACAATCTTGACGGACGGTGTCTGATTGTTGTCCGCAGGAGAATCTTGTAGATCTTGTAATCAAGACAATATCTTGACAAGACAAGCGACAAACGACAATTATGTTATCACTATTGTTGACGGTTGTACAGCTGTAGGCTATCTCCAGACAGGTAGTAATATTTCGCATAGACCGGTGCATATCAAACACGAAAGGTGACAGCAAAATGCCTTCGATTATAATATCTTCACGTACATGAGTTTGAAGGTATAAATTTCTTTTATTTTTCGCAATGTTGATGGTATTATTAAAAATAATAATAGAAAATACTTTAAATTTAAAAACGATCCGCAATTTCTTTGGTCGCGGGGGTGGGAGGGAGGGTAGGGTAGGGAAGGGATGTGGAGGGAGGGGGAGGGAGTTGAAACGGCTGACTGTAATAATAAAAATAATTCAAGTTTTCCAACAGTTGAAGTCACAATCAAAATTAGGTTGACGGTTCCATAATTCTGCTTTTATACATCAGATACGTTCCAAAGAATAGCAACACGAAGAATGTGGTTATTTTTAAAGATTCTTTCCAACTTTTACTTTCCTCTGCGTAGCTATAGAAGGAAAGTATTGTATTCATACCGATCCTTTTGCGTGAAATTTGCCAGCTAAATCGAGTTAGCTGGCAAATTTCACGCAAAAAGAACCTTCTCGCTTTATTTAGTGGCTTTTAAAGGCATATGTCCACATGGAAGTTTATTTGCAGAAGTCGCTTCTAGAAGAGATTTCTGGTGTCACAACTTCTTGCAGTTACACCGCGTCTTGACTTGGGATTTTTCATCGCAGAGATTTTATGATTGACCAATCAGCCCAACTAACAATTTTCGTCTCATAAGACTCTACTAGAGTCTTTTGAGAGTATTCATACTGGGCTATTTCACCCTTGTAGAATGCTACAATTGTTTTATGAGTGGCTCATGAGGCTTAAATGGCGCACTTATGAGAACTTTTTTTATCTTATAACAAGACATCAGTTCTTTTTGTAAGAGTCACGAAAGTCTCACAAGAACACTATTTGAATTCTAATGAGAGTTTATTGATATTCTCATAAAACTTTCATAACAAGTACTTTATGCTTTGCTAAAAAGAGAAGAGTATATAAAAATATGTAGCCGGTTTTATTTTTGAAGAGTTAAAGTAATTTTTTAAAGAGTAAAAGTTATTTTTGAAGTGTTTATTTATTTTCGGATCCGAGTTATGTCTACGTTTGCGTATGATAATATTGTTTTAGAATTTCATATGACATAGATTTTAAATTCTATTTTTTCGGATATATAGACAAAAATTATATGGGGAATGAAATTTTACTGATAATATAACATATTTTACTTCGAAAAAATGCGAAACCCCTCGAAAAAATCGAAAAAGTTAGATATATTATAAATCGGAAATATAATATGGAAAAATTAAATTTTTAATATAATTGATCAAACTGTTTCAATTGTTTTAATGCGGTTTTGTTTTTAAAGAAAATAGCTTTTTGCAGTGTTTTTAGGTCCTAATTTACATATATAAGCTGTTTTTGGAATTTCAAAGTTTTACTGTTAAAAAAGATCAAGGGAAAATATGGCGCATGTTGACGAAGATTTATTTTAAGAATAAAATTCTACTAATAAGAACATACCCAAATAGCATTTTAGGTAGCAAATATGATGTTTATCCCCATAGTTCGTCACCATGCAGATCACGGCGATAAGCAATTTATGTAGAAAACACGTCCTTAGTCGTGCGTATGAGACGCGCAACGACACACATAGTGGGGAACACTTTTCTGCGGTTTGCTACGTCGCAAATATAACGACAGGGACATAATTAGTAGCCTCATGCGCGAGCGTCATCTGACGTGCATATCACACAATTACACAAATCATCGAGCGGGTTTTCTTTCTCCCTCGAATTCTTACTTAGCTTGGGTGAGTCAACAGAGATGAACAATAAAAACGTAAACAGAAACGAACAAGAAAAATCTAATGGCGATAAATTAATGGAAACTTTTTGTGGAGTATTATTTTATAATGGACTTTTCTTCCGATTGCATGTCGTGATTTTAATTGCCATTAAAATTTTTCGGCAATATTGGATCTGAAATTTAAACAAATTTTAATGGGCCATCAAATTATTTAGTTTTTAATGAAAAATTTCTTTAATTTTATTTTACCGGTCAAATTTATTTTTTCTTTTGCAATAAAATTTTGATGCCAATAAAATTGCGCTGTTTCAGAAATGTCTGCTATCCACTTTTTATGCAATATCCTTCAGTCATTCGCCTGAAATAAGAAATTTAATTCTCGAAACGTAATCGTTTTCATCAAACGTCAATGGGAAATATGGCGGCTGAAGGCATCAATTTTTTTTTGGTGTTTCTCAGACGGGGAGCTTTAATGAAACTTTAGTGGTAGCAGTTTCGTCACTTTTTCCATCACACGCTTCTTCAAAATTAAACTGACGTTCAGGCTCCACAGCCAATCACTATTTCGGCCCGAAAACCATCAAATGCTGCTCTATCGCCGCAGGATTTTCATGAAGCGAATGTTGCCCCAAAGATCGTGCTCGTCACTTCTTTCGCTTCTTTTACGCGGATGTGAATTATAGGTGTAAATTTTTAATCCCGATTGTGTAAATTTCTACTCTTTCAAGTCGCAAAGAACAAATCTCATGTTCCCGTACTTTTCGATGCTGTTTGGGTAAGCTCGCGTTATACGAGTTTAAATCTTTTATGTCTCATATGAGCATTTTAACAAGTATTTTTATACTTAAACTTTTACAAGCGCGTTTTTATGAGAATCATACGAATTAACTGCTCATAACATTTTTATTTAAGATTTAAACTCTTTAAGTGTTAAAACTTTATAAAAAATATACAATGAGAACATAAGTTTTTAAAGGCTCGCTACAAGAGTTCAAAAATCGCCTTGCTATAAGCGTAAAAGATTCAGTAGCTCTAGTAGCGTCATACTCTTATAAAAAGAACGCTATCAGAAAAAATTAGAGTGTCATTACAAGAACTATGTTATGAGAGTTTCCAGTGTGTTAAGAATATTTAATGAGAAGATTTCTAAATTCGTAAGAGTTTTGGTCTGGAGAGCTTGTTAGTTGGGAGAGCTCGAGTTGATGACGATATCGCCGTCAACTCGAGCACTGATTGGTCAATTATAAAATCTCTGCGATGAAAAATCCCAAGTCAAGACACGGTGTTAGTGTTTCCACGGGAAAAACTTCCAGAAGTCTCTGCTAGAAGCGACTTCTGCAAATAAACATCCATGTGGACACAGGCCTTAAAAGTTTGGTGAAATCCGCAGTAAGAGTCAGTGACACCAAATTATCCAAAAACCCATCTAATATCAAATGCATCAAAATAAGTGTCGGCCTGTGTAACCCGTGGTTTGAGATTCATGTAAAACTATAGGTGCAGCGTCAGAATTATTATGAAACTTTGATTTGAGGAGAGCATGATCTGATTTGAACTTTTACACCAATAAAAGAACTTTTTTTTTTAGTGTAATGGCCTGGCCATAAAATATGTCATACTATTAGGGTGGAAAATGATGGGGGGTTTGCGGTAGTGTTGGTGGCAGGAAATTGTATAAAAAGCGCAAGAAAACAGCAAGAAGAGGGGTGGAAGAGGTAGGGAAAATTGCCTGGAAAACCAGGAGGAAACAGCCCCGAAAAGCTTTTGACACTACATTAAATTACAGTTATAAACGCTTAGTAATATGGCTTGTGTGCATTTATTTTTATAAAAAAAAAATACAAAAAGTGATAGTAAATACAAAGCGCAGTATTTATGCCAAACCATAAACATGATAGAAGCCGGTAATAATATTTCCCAGACCATTAAACAATTTTCATAATTTTTTGCATAATATTTTTCTCCTTTTTATATGGCGGAAAAAAACCAGTGTCCATAAATCTTCCACCTTTCTGGATGATATCTGTCTACCGCTGGCCAAAATATTGTGCCAACCGGAGCGAAGCATCATTTAACCCTTTCACTCGGCATTTATTTCTAATAGCAAAAAAAATATGTTGTTGCTTTTTTTAATAATAATATATAAAAATATATATTATTATTAAAAAAAAACAACAAAATTTTTTTTTTGCTTTTTTCAATAATATATATAGCAACAAAATATATTTCAAAATTTAAAAAATTTAAATATCTTTTTAGAAGTCTCTTTTTGATTATGTACTCATTTGTGTACATAAATTGTCAATAATTGTCCCTCTCCCTTCTAGTTCTCTTAGAAATACGAGTTAAATATGATGTACACAATTGTGTACGCGCCGAGTGAAAGGGTTAATAGGTATTAGGTATACCTGGTTAGTGAATACATTCAGTAGGTATTCAACTGGTTTGGCTATAAGATTCACTTGTGATAATCTCAGCCTAAATGATGTGTGGTGTTGAGTTGGAAATGCTAACTTGGAAAGGAGGAAGCTAGCAGACAATCTCCGCAAGACAGTCAGTTTTCACCTGAAGATTCACGCATGTTTGCTGATAATCTTTGGCACTCGCATCCAATGGCTGATGATTTCCACCGTAAGATGCAGAAATCACGAATATCTCTGCTTAGACTTTGTACGGTTCATAGTTGACTTATTAGCCGCATGATGTCTTCTTTGAAAATCACCTCATCAAATCTGGGCCTAAAAAGTGAAAGAATAATCCATGTGCGAAAGTTGCTGCACTTCCGCATACCTACCGACAGTATAACATTATTCGATGTCGATAAAATTCAATGTTTTTCGGCACTTCAGGTAGCCAACTAACTTCTTACTTTCGGTACAACTGAATGTCGATAAAAGGTGAACAAATCAAGAAGAAGAAAAAACTACTACACTTTGGTAATATTTTATGATGGTTATTGTTGCTGCGGATAAATTGTGTAATAAGTCGAAAGATTTTATAATTTTCTGGCAATCTATTGTGCGCTGCCAAAAGTACCTGCGAGATCAGAAATTGCATAATCCTCCAAAAAAAATCACCTTCAATTTAGTTTAGTTATTGCGCTTCAACGTTTTAGTTTCATTCATTTCTCTTATTTGTGAGCAATTTCTTGCACTAATTTCGCCAACTTTTTCCGATTTGACTTGCAGTTTTTTCGTATTTTGGGGTTCGCTATCCGCAGCTATACAAGAAGTATCTAATTAAACTGAACCATACCTGAACAACGCGCATCGTTCGAATGGGTGCTATGCCTGGGCACAAAAAAAATCGAATCTGCAAAATCATATAAGATGCAAAACTTATACACATTCCTTCACAAAAGATTCAAAGCGAGTTGAAATCACCGATGATCTTGCCATCAATCACTTTTTCATAGATATTTTCCCCTTTTAAACCACCTGATACACTTATTTCGTTCACTTTTAGATAAAAAGATGACTATTCAGTTATGGTTAATGGTTTAACAGTCCGTCGTCCGTCCATAGAGAAGAGATCTTTGACTAGAGTAAAAAAAAAATTGTCTGCACAGATGACGCAACCACATGACGATGATGATCACCAGTAAGTACAGCTGATAGTAATGATGCTTCTTGGACCTCAAACATTCACTTAACGTGCCGCAACATACACGGAATGCGATTTGAAAATGTTAAATTACGAGGATTGAGTACTTTTGTGCACATTGGCAAATCAAATGGATAGACAGATAAACTCTACATACTAGTAAATAGGCAAATCGTCATGTTTAACTGGTAAGGTAGATACCAAGATAGAAAAATAGTTGAATATTTGAATTTATGGTGTTACAAAATTTTTCAATACTTTCTACTGCAAACTTGCATTACGAAGAGCGGTATTGACTTGAACAGACGCTAATTACAGTTTAATGCCGCGTATTGATCCGCTGATTGAAAATTCAATTGAATTTTTTCTTGTTTGAAAGATTTATTCACATGTGTTTTTCATTAAATGTCCAAATAGTACACACATGACAAGATCCATTACTGAAACGTGTGGGTCGTACGTTTTTATGGAAAAAATAATAATTTTTTTTACAGGATTGCAGTACACGTAAATGACTTTCACTTTTTCGATGCATTTAATTGTTCGAATTATAATACAAAGAAATTTTGAACTCAATAAATCGAGTGAAATACTCCATTTTCAAATGATGTAACAAGAAGGTGTTTAGAAAAATAAAATATGGTTTTTATAAAAACAATCGGGTTTTTTAAAATGAAAGTTATCCACATTAGGGATTTTCCAAAATATAAATCGCAATACCACCGATTTGGTGAAAAACGTGAAACTTTTACTTTCAATTACCTATTTATTAGTATTTTTTGTAGCTATTAAATCATTTCAGATAAGGTAAAAATCTGAAAATTCAACAGAAGGAAATTTCAACTTTTACTGCGAATGGGTAATTTCTAGGATTGCTTCTGACCTCTTGTTAAAAAAAAGAACAACTAGAACGTGGACCCGCTTTCACAGTTTTGAAGTAATTTGTATAGATTACTAGCTTGCATACCCGTCGTTGCCGGGTTAAGCTTTTTGTCTAAGTTTTAGAATACGAAGAAAACCGGAAAGAACTTAAAAACTTTTTAATGGGTCTATGTTGGGGCTGGACCCCCGACGAACATCAATGCCAAATTTCATGCCAATCGGTTCAGTAGTTTCCCCGCGAAGATTTTCGAAATCACTTTACCCCCTCCCCTTACTCCCCCCACCCCTCGCGCTACTTTTCCGTATGCCTATGTTTGAACCAGAACTACCACAGACACTCATGCCAAATTTCAAGTTAATCGGTTCAGCCCTTTTTGCGTGAAAGAGGAACAGACAGACAGACACCAACTCATTTTTATATATTAGTATGATATGATAAAAATCAGGGATGCAAACCAAACATTTTCTGAATGTGGTTCGGTTTTCGTTCAAGGATAAATTGGATTTCTAGCTTTTGGTTTCGGTACAAAAATTTCAAAACTTCACAGATCCAGAGACAAATTTTTGGAACTTTAGAAACCAAAACCAGAAAAAATACAAAAAAAGTGATTAGTAAATTCACCTACAATTTTCGTTGATTTTCAGCCAACTACAAAAAATAATTGAACTACCGACAAAAAAAAACAACTTGGTCTTTCAACTTTCTAAACTTAATGGACAGAAGCTTTGAGGTTCGATTTTTAGGAGAAAATTCACCCAGAAGGTCGTACTGGGGCTAAAAATAAAAGCGTCCAAAAACGCCGAGTTACTGTTGAGAAAATCGTATTATCCTTACCTGGCCTTTGTGTAAAATTACAAAATTTTGCCGTTAGATAATATCAGTAACTTAAAAAAACTCCTAATTTTCCCCACTTTCTTTAAAATAAGGGAAAAACGATATTCGCGTTATCCTTACAGGACCTTTGACATCGATTCTAGAAATACCAGCATTAGGTTCGTGAAGAGCGACCTCTAAATTACTTTAATGATAATTTTTCCGTAAAAAAATAAAAATAAGATACTCGCATTATCCTTTAAAGACTTTAAAGAATTTTCCCAAAATCAGGACTCGTTTTTTTGTCTCCGGAAACAATATAGAAATTTTTTGTAAGTATTAAAAAAATTCAGGGCTCATTTTCAAATGATGGGATTATCTCTCGGGTATACAGGCTCTACTCAATGAGTATTAGCTCTCTTCTCGTAAAAAGCTGTGTAAAATAATATGGGTTTTCTTTTCTATTGGGCATTGGTGTAAAATAATAGGGGTTTTCTATTGGGTAGTACTCGAAAGCTCCAGAAAACGGATTCAATTACAACAAATAATCAAAATTGGATAATTTTTTAGTAATTTTAACTACTAATTAATAAATTTTGCTATTTTGGGCTTAAATTGACTATTTTATTTTGTAATTGAACTTAACAAATATGGTTAAAGTACCGATTTCCCCCTATAAAATAGTTAAATATACTTTTTTTTCTCTGCGTATAATGTTCTGACTTTTATTATTGTTGGTTCCAAAGTCACTTCGAGCCTTTAAAGGCATAGAAATAGACGGAGGTGAAAATCACGATTTTTTAGTATTTTATGCAAACCTACATAGTGATTAAAAAAAAAGAATCATTTTCCATTAAAAAAGAACCATTTCAATCTGACCCGACAGAACTCTAAAACTAGAGTTGTATTATATGAAAATCCTTTTTTTTATATATAAAGACCTATTGTGACTCCTTGTCGAAACAGTCCTAGCCGTAACACGGATATCGCATAAAAAATCAATTTTAATTAATTCCATGCTTTTTATTATGGAATAGTGTTTAGTGTTGTAATAAAAGAATTTCGGCTACATTTGATTTGAATGAACATAAAAAAATCATAAATCTCATCTAAGTTTCCTGCATTGTGTACGGTCTCAAAGTCAAGATTTGCATGAAAAGATTTTCTGTAACATTTCTGTGTGATGAATGTCTTCCGTGAGAACAATTTATGCTCCTGAATTTCATAAATATACCGTAATGAAAATCATTCTGGGCAATTTAATACTCCCAAAGACCTCGACAAAAGCAAACAAAATGAAACTGAAATCACTTTTATTTTTCGTTTTTATTTAGAAAGTATTAACCATGACTATAAATACGTGGATCCATAAGAGTTACTATTTAAATCTCTATCTTGTATATTTTTATTTGAGTTAGTAAGTAAGACACCTGAATGACCATAAATAAAATTATTGCAAACGCTTTCAAACGCCCATAAAGCAACTGGCATTGACCTTAACTTTTCGCTGACATTTCTGTGATGTGTGCCATCGCCGCCGTTCAGATTGTATGTTCGACAAATCGTGTGATTTAAGAAAGTTTTTTCTGGAAAATACTTTTGTGAAAAATTCGTATCTGTGCTTATTACAAGAATTTTGGACAACATAGAAGAGAGAACTAAATTCGCAAATAAAACCAACAATTGTCGGTTGTTTTTATTAATTGTCGCAACTAACGTCACAATATTTATTGCAACAGTTTTGAAACAGCTGAGCAATGAAGCGGCAAACAAAAATTTATTTCGACAAAAATTAAAAAAAAAAAAGTTGAATCAACTTGCGTCAAATGTTTGGTGACTTGTTCAAAACAGGTGATATGACGGCAATTGATTATAGAAAATCAACCAACTCGACGAACACATAACAAGCAATAAGGTGGTGTTAGATAGAAAGAACATCGTCTATCTATCTATCTACCTGATGCCAGATACAAAAATTAATGATGCCAGTAAGAATTGTACATATTTGAGCAAGTGTTTCAAAAAGACACGCGTGATTGTGGGGCCAATAACAGTCAAGTTGCCAAGGCCGAATAGTCTTAGGAAATATCGATCAATTGAATGCAGATTCCTATATTTTTGCATAATATAGAGCCAACCAAAAAATGTTGTTTTTTTTCTGCGATTTCCATAAAAGTTAATTACCACAAAAAATTCATTCATGGAGTTGAAATTTTAGAAATCTCTTTAATGGAGGCAAACAAGAAGATTAAGGTGAAACCAATATTGATTTGTGCAATGAATGCAATATTGAGTGAAAATTTAAATTAAAAAAAAGTTTTTTTGTAAATAAAAATTAAATCTATTGATTTATTTATATGTGGCTATTGCAAAAAAAATTATTCTCTTATTATAGATTTCAAAATTATTTAGAAAAAAAGCCATAGAAAAAAATTCTTTACATAAGATTTGTGAACTAAAATTGTTAAACAATTTAAGTATTTTTTTTATGTTTAACTTTGTAAACATGTTTTGTAGTGAAACATCTGTGTAAACTCAATTTGTTATGACATTCATAAAAGCAACACTTGATGGCAATAATAAAAAAATTAAACACATATTTGATAGAACTGAATAAACCAGATATGTATAAATGCGTAATGAGCAAATTTGAATAACTATATTAGTCTGATTATGCTTTTTAACTTTTGCTAGAATTCATACTCGTTATAATCAAATTAAACTTGGTGGTCTGGCGGACTAATTTGTATGACCCTTTTTTTTATGGAAAGCTAATATCAATTCGACAAATCGACAATTTTTTTAAGGAATTAAACTGCTTAGTAGTGAAGTTTGCTGTTTTGTATTTAAGTTGACTATTTTTTCATTTGAAATTAAGCATTTTGTAATGGAAATTAACTATTTTAGTGATAGTCTCAATAAGCCCATTATAAAGCAGTGCTTTATAAGCCCATTATAAAGTAGATTTCCCATTATAAAGCAGTTAGACTTACTATTTTGTTCTCTATTTTTAGGGAATCACAGCAGAAGAGTCAACTGTCTCGTACATTCCTATTTGGATTTCTCTTAGTGTACTAGAGAGTCTAATCGATCATACACTCAGAAAAATGTCCAGATCAACTTTTTGTCAGGTTATCTCTGACCGCTAGCTGGCTGACAGAGGTTTCCATTACATGACATTACATCCTCGAAATGCCTATCTAATGTCAACTCGTGCAGCTCCCAAGGCCCTACTTCACCTGCTGGTGGTTTAATTTCAGAATTTCTCCGGTCACAGGTCAACACAAGTTTTACTTTCCATCATGCAGGCGAACGCGCGCCTTCCCGAGGCCAATTACGCCGTATGTAGGTCGTCGAGTTAAGGTGGGTTTAGAAACACGAGCATTTTCATTTTTACTGGCAAAGTGAGCGGGATAGCGAAATTCAAATTTACGTGCGCAAAAAGTCGATCACATCAGTGTCTCACACGTACTTTCCCTTCCACTTTATGGCGAACTGTCACTGCACATCACCTTCTCGCAGCAATACGTTTGTTATCACTTCAATTTCACCTAACAAAATCATTTTGTGTGATGTTATAATTAATAACATAATTATTATTACCTCCCGTTTCCATTTAAAATGCGTAGCTTTTAAATAAACATCGAACTTAACCTTACTTTTGCTGGCTTCCATAATTACCCATAATTCAGGGGTAACATTTTGCTGGCAGGGCGGGGAAGTCCAATGTGTTTGTTGTTGTTTACTGCCATAACTTTCCTATCGTCGACGAAAATTATGGATAGTAAAACCACTACATGCAAGCAAAATTTCCAGTAAAATTTTTACTGAGTGGTTTCCCGTCCCTTTCCCACTTGGTGAAAAAGTCATAAGAAATCTGGCATTTCACTCACTTTGCCAGTAAAAATGAAAATGCTCGTGTTTCTAAACCCACCTTTAGCCTTCATTTTTCTGAGTGTATAAAACTAGGCGCGAAATTTTCCTAAATACTTCAAAATTATTTCCAAAATACGTTTTATGGATAGGGTGACCATATACCGAAACCGTTAACAGGTGAAGGGAACGAGGTATGGAAAAGCAAATTTTTAATGCCTCGAAATTAATCGAAAAGTTTGAAGCAATTCAAAGCGGCGCTTTTCCAAAATAAGTGAATTTTCTATGGTGTTTTTTTTGCTTTAGAACAGAGAAGAAATTGCACCGCCTTCCAAATACTGCGTTGATCGGTTTGATGCCTGGAGCCCAATGAACGCAACGCGAACGCAGAAACTGTCACTTACAAGTTTGTTCCATAGAAATCATTTGAAGTGAGCACAGTGAACGCATTGAACGCACCTACAACGCAAAAGTTTGCAAACTTCTAACTTTGCCGCAGAATTCTGCGTTGACAGTTCATAAAGTGAGGTTGGGGAAATGTCGTTCGAGGAAAAATTAATAGCCTTACTGCAATAACATACAAATAACAAAGATAAAGACCAACAAAGCAAATTATCGCTTCAAAATTATCCATTTTTGTAATTTTGCCAATTTTATACCACTTTATATTATGTCACTTGTACTACTTCAAGAGATGCCATTGGGCTCTGCCGCTGAAATGTTGCGTTGCGTGACAGTTTCTGCGTTTTAGTTGCGTTCGCGTTGCGTTCATTGGGCTCCAGAGGTGAGGCAAAACTCTTCGGAGGCGTATGTAAATGTAAAACATGTTTATCAATTCACCTCTACAATAAAAATAGCAAGATGCATTATTTAGAACGTCGTAATCTGCTTCAATTTTTAATAAGTTATCATTGAAATCATAAAACGCCAACGTCAATTACAATTCTAAGCGTCCGAAAATTCAGAACAACGCCGCCCGTTGCAATTGTATCCACCCACCTATACAAGATCAACAATTAACATGGCTTAAGATCCAAACAAACATTAAGTGTGTTGATTTTTTGGACCATACCAAAATATAAATAAATTGGAGTGCATTTCGTAATTTTTTAATTGGCACTTTGGACGCATTTGCAAAACTGGTTTTTTTTACAGTGCACACTCTTTTGAGAAGACTTTCTTATGAAACTTCGATTAAATGCAAACATAGCTGGCGATTATCAATTTTGCTTCCGATTGTGGAATACGACTTAGGCCAATGTCCTCGATTTGTTAATAAAAATGACGGATGACATAATATTGACAAACGGAAATTTCATTAAAACTTTTATAAGCAACATAAATTATGATAATACTTTTTTTGCGATCCCGACGACGATATTCGATGAAGTTAAGAATCTATAAATTGGATTTCGTGTAACATAATATCACCTGCTGGCATCAGTTATTAAGAAAAATCTTCTTGAGGTGAGTTACTTGTCTCTCAGACACCTAGACAAATCAAGAAATCAACGAAATAAATGAAAGAGTAAAAAAGAAATGAAAAATAAAACCAGTCCTCGAGGTGGTCAATTCTGAATTATAAAGTGGACCATCTGATTTTTTTTTTACATAAATTTAACTGTTATTTGAGATTTAACAAACCGATCGCATTTTCTATTGTTGATTTTTTCCATCTAACACCTGAGATTCGCATCTCATCTCACCTGAGGCATTTACCTGAGCAAAATCGTGGGATGATTCCATCAAAAATTTGAATTGACACAAAATCATGAAACGTTATACTAAAATTTAAAATTATGTAACTAGAATGTTAAAGAATTTCATTGCTGTTGTGATTGTTAAAATATTTTAATAACATATCTTAAGGTGATGAACCTTTATTTGGAAATGCCTGAAAAGAAATTCCGCGACTATAATTAGACTGTAGTTTATGCTGCAATGATTTTTGTTTTTTAACCGACTTCCAAAAACGAAAATGTTTCCAATTCGATTCTTATGAATTTTTTTATGTATGTTCACGCATAACTTTTTGCTGAATTAACCAATTTTGGGTAAATCAAAGATGTAGAAAATGTTTCTGACCCCGTGACATTATCCCCTTAAACCCCCGCCCCTGCTAGATTCTACATCGTTAGAGATATCGATTCGAAAAATTTTGTGTTGTGTTCAGTACAGCATCAGGAGGGTTCCTTTATATGTTTTTCGCCCGTGAAAATTCTTAACACGATATAAAAGTTGTTTCCTGTTAGAGATGATGATCTAAAATTTGCAATCTATTTTTTTTCCGTCTATTTTAGCTGTAGAATATAATTTATTAAAAAAAATCGAGCTTTAGGAGTTAAAAATCGAGAAAAGGTTCATACGGCAAAACAATACTCAGGCATTGTAGTAATTTTGGCGGTTACGCTATTGGCCATTTTTTTCAAACCTAAAAAAATCATGGAAATCATTTTAGCCGAGACCTGAATTTCTGTTTTACTAAAAGTCTATTAGCAAAATTAATTTTCTAGAAAGTTCAAATAATTATATCGGCAAGATACGCCAGTAAATGGCGTATACGTCAAAACAATACTTAAGTTTTTGTTCTGCTTTTTGAAATCCAAACCCATTTCGACAACTCATGAAAATCTGTTAGGGATGTTTTTTTTATTGAAACGCCTGAAAGTAGACAAAAATTTTGTTCTTAGTCAAAGCCACACTTCTATTCTAGGATATGACAAAAACAGAAATGAAACTTACGTCATTTGCTTTACTATTCTATAAATTTCTTTGGAGAAATGAAAAACTCTGTCTTTTCATCCCTGCTGGGACGAAAACTCCCGAACGAAAACGAGTCTCTGACGTTTTCTTCAGAAATTTTCTCAGAAACTTTTTAAAATTAAACTGTGTCGAAAAACAAAAATATCCTTTTTAAAACACGTAATTTTGGAGCTCTACAGTTTTTTTAGCCAATTTTAAAATGCCTGTCAGAACATGTCTGACCAAACATACTATTATTCTAGGTGCTAGGTTTTTTTTTGTCCAAACATCAACATTTTCTAATTCAAAACTTGTTTTCTCATGAGAAAAAAATAAATAATACGTCTATATTCACGATCAGAGTTGAATTTACGGTTACGCGGATCAAAAAAAAAAACATTTAAATCTATTATTACTAATTGAAATCAAAGCTTCGACATCGTTCTTATTTTCAACCAACATAGAAAAATAGTTATGTTGCAGGTAGGTCCGTTATCTTAAAGTGTTCTCATATGTTTACCGTGGTCACAAGACTCCAGATCCGCGTGTAAAAGTCCCAAGCCCCAAAGTCTCTAAATATGGCAAAAAAAAATGTTGAAAAAATGTCGAGACACCAAACTACACTCACCAAACAGCAAATTCAAAGTAAGAAATAAGAAAAAATCTTAAGAAAAAACCAAATGTAAAAAAAAAATCTGCTAGTAAGTAACGTGTCGGCTTGTCAAGGTGTTCAGCATTCAAGCCTCATGGAATTGAGAACCAGTTACATTTAGTCTACGTTCGGCAGAAATTTTTTTTATGCTTTTGAAAAACTATATCTGTTTATTGCTTTGCTTCATAATAATAATAATTTTAAGTTCGGCATAGGTATTTTATATTCATTTTAAAGTTTTATACGATTTCTTAGTTCTTGTTTTACTTATTTTAGTCTTTTTTCCTGACAAAAAAAAACTTGACCAAAATTTTTGTATTATTAACAAGACGGTCACAGGCAGCATACATATAACATTAACAACATTCAGATATTGATCTCGTAAAATGTTTGTATGCTTGGTTATGGTGTCATTTTTTTAGTTTTATAACGTTTTAAGCATGAAATTCTGGCTCATTTACGATTCTTTGAAAAATGAAAGTGGGCGACGTGCCATTTAAGGTGATTTAATCCAAAAACAGAATCATATCAAACTGACCGTAATTTCTGCAGTTTAATTATGTTGGCCTTTTTTATTAGTTGTTGGCATTTATTCTTATTGGGCATGTTTAATATTGGTGTAAAATCTTAAATGGAGTGACGTACTAAAATAATTTTAATACTGTTTAAATTAATATTAGAGATGTAGCTTTTGGTAATTTTTCAACAATTTTGCTTAATTTCTACATTCTTTACATTCAAGAACAATAATGAAATTAATTCCGACAAAAATGAACGTAATGTTTTTCTGTTAATCAAATATTAAAGTTTCACAAAAAAAAACTCCTTATTTTAAGAATTTTTCTCCATTTTTTCCCCTCAAAATATGCGATTAATAAATCAATGATCGTCTGATTCTGTATTTAATAAAAGTACCTACAATAAAGCTCAAAAATTAAAAATCTTTGATTAAATTATCATAAAAAACCTAAAAAGCTACAATTTAAAAAAAATACTGTGGACAATATGTTGAATTCACGCTGTATTGCTTTGCACTTTCATTGAAAAAAAAGGTTGACTCTTATGTTGTCATTCAATCAATTACTTTCAATGCACTTGCACTTTTTTTGCCACTCAAATAGAATGTAAAGATCGAAAGTTTCTGGAGTAAAGGCTATAAAATACCACTTTACAAGAGATCAACGTTCAGTTGCTGTAAATAATAATGATAAAAATACATTAAAAAATACATATATGAAATATATTCAAAAGCTATCTCGCATTAAGACGCTATTTGCAACGCTTAAATCTCTTTTTCTGTGCACCCGCTTACTGTATTTGAAAATTTACACGACCCTCCGTTTCGAATTATGAAATTTTAACACCAGATTCTTGATCAGCGATGTTCCTTCAGGATCTTCCGTTTCGAATTTTGAAGAACCGTTTCTTAGCGAGCACGCATGTGGTAAGAAGGATTTGTATGCAAAATTTCATGGGAACCGATTTAATGATATGGGAGATACTGTAGAATCTCCCTGACTGGGTACTCGCTAAGAAACGGTTTTTAAAAATTCCACCCCTAAGATGGGAAACGGAAGGAGGGTAGGGGGTTGGTGTTTTAAAACAATGCTTTTTACCATGAAGCCTGCCCGTTAGGAAGCTGAGAAAAGTGTTCGAGGTCGCTGATCACGAATCTGTTGTTGGGATTTCAAAATTCAAAGCGGAAGGTCCTGTAAAGATAACGCAAAAATCCTTTTCCAATTTTTTCTCGCGAAAACTTGCATTAGGTGTTTTCGGTGCCGCTGAACATAAATTTGGAGTTGGAACTTCAAAATTTAGAACGGGAGGTCCTTAAAGCATGATGTTAGCACAATGGAATAAAACACGTGAATAATGTTAAGTATTATATTGACATGTGATGTTAACACGTTGGCTTACAAGAAGGAAGTAAAATATAAGTGTGTTACATTGACGGTTCCCCAAAGTGGGGGTACAATGTTAAAGTGTGCCACGTGCACAATGCTGGGTGCTTTCTCCAAAATGTATCAATACATGATTTTTTTTCAAAATTTTTTTTAATTTTTTCGTTGTTTTTTGGTGCGAAAAAATTAACTCAGCAACGACTGGTACGCATGCTAGTATATATATATTTGTTTTCTTAACTCGTAAAATTAAGCATTTGATGGATTCAAGTAAGCGCTTTTATTAGAAGCTTTACATTTTGAATTGCATACTTATTTAAAAAATTCAAAGTAAAGCTTTTAACATTGAACTTTAAAAGTTTTTAGGTTATTTTAGTGAATCTTATTATGTTTTCAATAAAATGTTTTATGCTTATTATAGCTTTGAATTTTCTGAAAACGTTGGCTAAGATACTTGAAGAAAAAGCTTTGCTTTTATATGTAAAACAAGCTGTAGAAATTTTTGTAAATTTTGTGATTTTTGGCCTAAATTAATGACAAGACCGAAACTTTTCACGGTATTGAAATTTTTTCTGTGAAACTATATAGTATCGTAGTCAAGGAGATTCTAAAAACATCAGTAGTTGTTAGTTTTTAACCAACTTCCAAAAAGGAAAAGATTCCTTATTCGACTCCTATTTTTTATGTATATGCTATTGAAAGAAAAATCTAGGCAAGAGTTCTATTTATATTATACAAAAGCCAAAGACTTTCCTATATTAGAAAAATTGAATATAACTGAAGAAAAAAAGCGTGTCTTTGAATTATCAAAAAGTAGTTACTTTTTGTATATTTTGAGAAGTCTGTTTAATTAATTAGCTGTCCATATTACTAAATGTTCACTTATTTTTATTTCACTTATTTTAAATTTACTATTATTCAAACTGAAACTGCAACCACATTTCAGTTACGGCTTAAACCATTAGGAATTACAGCTTCGACCAATGTTAAAGTTTGTGGAACTGAAATAAGTTCCAGAAAAGCTAATTTTAATTCATTCCACATCGTTTATAGCGGTTTGTTGGTATATATACATCCAAAAAGCTAATTTACAATGGCGTCAACAATTGCGCAGTGCGGTCTCATTTGATTTGAATGTGTTATGCCATGTGGGTTATAACTGGGGTTACCAGGGGATTAAAGGTGTTTTAATAATTTAAATTTGATACAGAAATTTGTATTGGCAATCGAAATGGAGAAATTTCTGAGTTTTTACACTCAATTGCAGAAAGGAAGAATTCTATCAGAGTTAAAAAATCTTTTAGCTATCAGTAAAAATAATATCGGTAATAAAAATTGGGTGTTTTCTGCGTTATCGATTTTCAAAAATACTTCAAAAATCACAATCTTCACTAATAAAAAAGATTTACTATTTCGTAAATATAGGAAGAATATCTATTCTCAATAAATCGTAAATTTTGCTATCTCATAGCAAGCAATATGTAAAAACCAGTATTTTTAAATCCTGTTTAAGGAGTTTTTTTTTCATATTTCTTAGGTTGCTGTCCATAAAATGCGCCACACTTTCAAAGGAAAGGGACAGTCTGCGATAGTGTGGCGGGATGGTGCTGAACTTTATACAAAAAATCAGGAAAAATTGTCGATAGGGGAGGTCCCAAAAACCCCATAATTAGGGTGACAAGTTTTACGGACAACCGCTCATGTAGAAAATCATAGATATTCGTGATCGTGATAGACTATATTACGAGTTACATATCTGGTAACTCAAAAGCTCAAACACCAACCTAGACTTAAATGTGTCAAAAATATATGCTGTTTTTTTACTATACTGTTAAAAGTCGATTTTGTGAGCTTTTCTATGATTGTGTTCGTGAAAAATTGAGCTTAAATGGTAGGTAAAATAGTATTTGTTATGATTGTGTGGAAAACTGCAGGGGTAAGTATAGATGACAGCGCCAACGAGAAATATAGTCATTCGTTAAATTGCAGGGATAAGTTTTAGCTAAAAAGTCAAATTGACTCTCTTGTTTTGGTGTTTTTTTCTTGTTGGAGATTGGCTACTCTTGTTGGAATTACTACTTTCTTGTTGGAAATTGTTATTTGTTAGACGAAAAAGAATATTACTGTAATATCATCTGATAAGAATCAAAATTTAAATATTGTTTAATCACCGAAAAAGGTGAAAAGTTTTCACAAAAGGTGCAAGAAATATTGTGGAAAACGAGTTTGTTTAGTTAATTTTTTGGTGCGACTGGCTAAAATTGGCATTTTGGCAGAAAACGTTGCGGTTTATCCAAGTCGTAAGTATCTAAACTTACACCATCTCCGTAGAAAAAATGCTACGAAATAACATCTTTAATACGATAAAAGTTTTTTTTTTTGTTTTTACCTGAAAATCTAAGCAAGTAAAATGGGAAAGTCGATGTGGAAATTTTTGTTTCGCAATCCATTTACGATGTTTAGCTGTAATTTAGTAAATTCTGTGCGTTTTCTTAGCTAGATTCTTACGAAATCGATGCATTCATTCTTTCACACCTTTGGATCTAGTGTTGTGAATGTGAGATGTGCAAAAAATTTTGGTAGCCTACAAACATTTTGTCAAATCAATTGAACCGTGCAAAAACTTTATCTCGCTGAATCAGTTTTTCATCTTAAGTTTTAATGGTTTCGAAATAATGTGGAAAACTTTAGCGAAACGTATCTAGAACAACTTTTTTTTAGTAATCATAAAATGTAGGCATATATTTGGAGACCTTCGATTTACTATTAAAGGTGGTGTTTTTTTTATTTCTTCTTACTTGTTCTGTTCTTTTGTGAGTAAAGTATAAAAGAAATGTGGTGGTTCCGTGTGATGGTTGCTTTGTTGTATTGCGGCTAATGACTGTTGTGTGAATAACTTACATAAAAGCCTTACATATCGATATGGATAAATATGTTTACTGAGCGAGAAAGAAATGAATATAAAAATATATATAGTTACAAAAAGACTGGGAAAATCATTTTTCCCAAACTATGAAAAATCATAAAAATAGTAAATGGTATTTACCTGATTCATAAATCTATGTATCCACTAATATTTGATCACAAAATTCGTATATACGAATTATGCTAACAAAAGATACTGATATACCTAACAAAAAAAACAGTGGAGATTCTAAGGATTTTTTTGTTGTTTTCGTTGTAGGGCATCCGCACTCATTTGTAAATTAAAGTCTTTATCTGATAACAAGCTCTTTTTTTGTGTAAAGATATTCGTAAATTGTTTTTTATCATTTGACCTTAATTTAACGATTTTCCTTTTTCTGTAACCCTTTTCTCATTCTTATCTATTTGACATCGAAAGTGATGTTAATCGACAACACGAGCAAATGTTTTTACTCGGTAATCATAACCCAAAAATACAATTACAAATTAACAATTTTTCATTATTTTGAATTCTAAAAAGATACATATCGACCATTTTTCAAATTTTGGATACTAAACTAGATATAAAAGTCGTTTTGAAAAACAAATAGGAGAGGAGATTTTTGGATAATACAATACAGTTAAGAAGCGTAAACTCTTTTAGATATTTATTTATTTATTAGAAAGAAGCTAAACTATTTCCTAGACTAATCTATTCTAAAATAACAAAACAAAATAATAAAAAATAAAAATGAAAAACAAAATAAAACATAGACATAAGAAAACCTAATATAAAACCTATTAAAAATCTAATATTTTTAAACACCTGTCACAAAACATAAAAACATGTAGGGATGAAAGTACAAATGTACCGACCGTGAAGGTCCTGTTGATGGCAGCGAGGACATGTTTCGGATCACGCCACTGATCCTTCATCAGCTCACTTAACGTGAAAATTTCGTAAAGAAATATTTTTTTAATATTTCAAACAAAGAGATTTTGTATGAAACAAACCGTTATAAACACACTCACTAAACGTACATGAAAATCACAGACATTTTATTATAATTAACATCACTACACAATTGCATATTAAAATAATTAAAATTTATCAAAAACTCACTCGTTAATAGCACCACACTGTTCAAAACCTCTTTAAAATAAAATAAAACAAAACAATTACCAGTTATTTGCAAACCTGTACGATCCTGAATTTAGAGATGCCAGATTGAGAAATACTCATCAACTAAAAATTAACCTTTTTTTTTGGTTGGAATTTGAAATTACCCCAAATATTTTTTCCCGAAAATATTGAATTGCAAAAACTGTATTATTTCTTATCTTTTTAGATGTTTGTGAGAAAAATCTCACATACATTTTTGTAAAATTATTAGGGGTTTTGTATTTTTCAGTGTTATTTTTATTGTTATTATTTTTATTATTATTGATTAGTGGTTTTTGTTTTTAATTTTTGATTTTTAAAATTTTTGATTTATGAATGGTAGATTGATCTAGGAGGTAGCTTAGTTTAATTCTTTAAAATAAATATAACAGCAAAAATCTGAAAAAAATAAGATTTTCTTTTCAAAGGCCCCGATTAAACTGGTGATTTTTTTAAAATTTACCCGCGAATTTAATTCATATATCGCATAACACTAAAGGCTCGTGCACACAGAAAGCGATTTGTCGTGTCGGACAACAATCGCTAGATTATCGCTGCTGTAGGCGGATATGGAATGTCACAAAGAACGCGATATCTTTGGTGGGCGATCCAGTGTGGCTGCTTTTCGCTTCACACTATGTAGCTCTTGATTTAAATCATTGCGACGCATTCTGTTTCAAATATTTCGCCTGAGGTGCACATTTCCTAATCATTTTTCCCCAGCTTTCACCCAAAATCAAGTTTTTATTTTCATAAGAATTAGTTGTTTCATTGGCCATTCCCCCCTCCCGCTCATTACTCGAATTGACATAAAATAAATATGGTCATCCAACTTAAAAATCTAACTCCTACGGTGACAAAACGGCTTTCAACAAATTTATATGTTAAACAATCCAAAAAAAATGTATTTATAAAATTGCTAACAAGATTCAATTTTAAAGACGGCACCATTTAAAACAAATAAACTTAATTAGCATCAAAATCAAGTAAATGAGAAATAATTAGCGCAACTCATTGTTGGAAAAATAACAAATTTCAGATAAAAGTCTAAATTGCTCAAAATTAGTGGTTATTTAGTTTTTAGCAAACAAAAACTTAATTTCAATTATAAAAAAATAAAATTAAGGTGTAAAACTAACTAGTATTTATTTTTAGGTACAAACATATTTTCTTTCGTGAAACCATAAATACGATTAACTGAAATGTAGTTGAAAAACCACTACGTCGACCGTTAAAATTAGCCGGTCTTTCCATTCGTTTATAAATACAAAAAGCAATCGCGGATTTTTAATACCTCTCTGGAAGTTTCTGTGACGTAGTTAGCCACTATAACACATTGAATATGAAGAAGTTTCATTTCATCACGACTATGGTTAATAGTTTAATAAAGCCTAACACTACACCGACATCCTATTTAATAATGCTACACACATTGCTTGGAATCAACGCAAAATATTTTGTGTAGAAATACTTTAAAATGTTGTTAAATATGGTAATGCATACAAGCATACATATATGAATGAATCTACGAAACATCTTTTCACAAAAATATTAATATTTTTTTTTCGCTAAGGTGAGCACAGGTAATGGAACTTTACAACGGGAAGGTAATTTTCATATTTCCGCTGGTTGACTACAGTTGTATTGTTAGATACTTACCTGGTTTTAGTTATAGTTGGTTACATTCTGTATGTTTGTAAGTCACAACGCTACCAGAATGACTCATTAAGACTCACCTTTGTGGATGTCGGTTCCGATGTGACTTTGGTCGCCTTTGTTAATTTGTTACCAGTACTCGTTTTTGTAAAATATAGTAAACGTTTTTTTTTTGTTTTGAGGTGCTTCGTCTTCCTCTGAAACCGTAAAGACGCGACGGAACCACATCAATTTATTTAAATGATCAGGGCTGGTAAACGTTGGAGATTTTTCAAGTATGCTATAAGATGTCATAATTTTGTCAGTTTCATAACGTTCTGGTCTGAAAAAATGTTTCTAAAAAGAAGGTGAAATTTTTCGTGAACTGAGGCTTAACGCATTTTGCACCAGCGATGTGTATTCCACAAAACCAATGTGTATTCCATAGTTCCGATTTTGCTCGTTAAAGAACTTAGTCTTTCGATTTACGAGAAACGCAACTGTAAAAAAATGAAACTCTCTAGTTTAATCCTTTCGAAAGTTAAGGGGTTCACGGACGAACAGACGAATAGACTGACAGACGAATAGACGGACAGACGAATAGACGGACAGACGAATAGACGGACAGACGAATAGACGGACAGACGAATAGACGGACAGACGAATAGACGGACGGACATGCGGAAATCAAAATATTTTGTCATCCCTAACGCTCTGGTGTAGTTCATTTTTGTGTCCGACGATTGGTACGATGCGTTACAAACGGTATACGAAATCGAAATTACTTCTATACGATTCTCATATAGAGTACTAGGGGCTGCGCCCCGAACCGCTTCGCGGTTCACCCCCTACCCTACGGCCGCGCTTTTAACACTGGAAGAGCTAAGTTTCGAGATCCCTTTACCCACTCCCCTTACTCCCCCACCTCTCGGGCTACTTTTGAATGAGTCTATGTTGGGGCTGGGCCCCTAGCGAACATCTGTACCAAATTTCAGGCCAATCGGTTCAGCAGTTTCCCCGCGAAAGAGTAACATAGCGCAAAAACTAAGTTTCGAAATCACTTTACCCCCTTCCCTTACTCCCCCCACCCCTCGCGCTACTTTTCCGTATGCCTATGTTGGAACCAGAACTATCACAGACACTCATGCCAAATTTCAAGTCAATCGGTTCAGCCGTTTTTGCGTGAAAGAGGAACAGTTAGACAGACAGACAGACATACAGCAACTCATTTTTATATATTAGTATGATTAGTATGATATGATAAAAATAGCCGATTATAGCCGGCTTTGAATTTGTCCAATTTTTGTCCAACTAGGGGCTGTCCATAAAACGTTCATATATTTATGCTGGGGTGATACGGAAAAAAATAAGGGGAAAAAATTTAGGTGACGTATTTTAAGCGAAACTTTTAAGTTTTACAATCAGAAACTACGGCAGGGTCAAATCTAGCAAATATGTTTGGTGCACTTGGAATTCTTACGAAAAAATCCAATTTTTTAGTTATACCGGAAACGTAGCGACTTTTCTAAATAAGTAGACGAAAGAACCTCAAAAGAAAAGTGTTAATTCATATCCAGACGATAGTATGATATTCATCACAATGAATAACAATAACAACTGCTCTTTCGGTACTTATCTTATTTCCTATAGACAAAAGTGTTAGCTCTGATGATAATTAAGATAAGAATTTTGCAAATAAAGTTTTTCATTCGTATGTGAGCTAAGATTGATTGTTACTATTGTAATTAAGGCTATTCAAATATGAGTAAAGGTGATATGCAAAAATTTAAAAAAAAAATACAATAAAAAAGGAGAATAAATATGAATTTTCAAAAATTTCGAATTTGTAGTGATTTTAAAAATCATTAAAAATAAATTTAATGAATTTATTTAAAAATAAATGGAAATAAATTTCTTTTCATTTCTAAAACAAAGTCTGTTCTTACATTAATATGTAGATCGTATTGTTTGTCTTATGACAGTTTTTGATAAAATTAACACAATTAATTATTTTTACATTCGTTCCGTTGTTAATGCATTTGTCTGTATCCGTATGGGAAATTAGATTGTATTTACAAATGGAGAATGCGCTGTAATGAAATAATTTCCTTCAACAAAAAACATATTTTTCTTAATTATTTTTTGAAGTTTCGCAGACATCTGGCAAGATTAATTAAGGAAGATTTAATAACATGTCATTGTTGGCATCTCCTTATATGATTTTCGATTACAACATGTGAGTACATTTTAGGTACAAGATTTTTGCAATGTGATGAAATTTGTTGTTTATATAAAGTCAAGAGTGCCGCAAATACCTCAGTCCCGTATCTGGATAGATTTTTTCATATTTTATAAATCTATTTTTTTATAGTCTGTCCTCATATATCGGGTCTTTCAACAAGGACATAATAATTTCGTATTTAAATAAAACACAGCAGAATAATTTAGATATCGGGCTGAAATTTATTCCAGGTGTAGTGGACATGTTACATTTAAGTATGAAATTCGATGTCGTTCATATGGCCACCGCAAGCACGTTTGCTGATTGATTCTTTGGACCAATTTTCCACCACTCTTCCACACATATCGGCCGGAACGTTGGCAATTTCGCGTTCGATATTGTTCCTGAGCTCCTCTAACGTTGTTGGCTTGTTGGCATAAACCAACTAATTAACATAACCCCATAAAAAGAAATCCAACGGCGTTAAATCGCATGAGCGAGGTGGCCATTCGACCGGACCATTTCTCGAGATTACACGATTCCGACCACCGACTCAGAGTTTCGGTAGTAAGTTTTAATAATTTCCAAACGTTGCTCGTTCGTGAACTTCACCATGATAAAAATGTAAACCTTGACTGACGTTTTAGCATTGCCAGATCATAAAAAAAGTTTTAGGGTGCGTTTTTATTAAAATATAAAATTTTTATGTCCTTATTGAAAGACCCTTTATAAAGTATTTAACGATTGGCCTCTAAAAATTGCAGCTTTTCTTATGTTTGAGATGTCATATATACGAGACCTTAAGCTCAAGATATAAATTTGGCAATTTTGAAAACTTTTATTCAATTAAATAGTTTTCTAATCCCTTGATGCGCAATGCATGTAAAATCGCAGGTGCGGCAACGGAGAATTAGTTTCAAACCACAGGAGGCTCATGCCTTGTCAAAATGATGAAATAATCACTTCTCAAGTTACTTTAAAGTCTCTGGAACCAAATTGTTAACATAGTTTTCGCTTGGATTTTTCCAAACACAATCATTTAATATTTATCTATTAATGATCCAAGAATAACTCAATTTGCTATTACCAAAATACCTCAGTTGGAAACACTTAATTTAAGATATTATTTAAAAACGAACATAGACTCCTTAATGTTTTTTTAATTACGTGCGTCCTCAATTTGTTATAATTTTTTAACACTCTATAGGTACAAGATGATACCGGTCTCATTTATATGCCATGCGGTCTCAATGTATATACATTTTGTTCTACTTTTTTTGTACTGTATTTATTTATTATTTTTCATTTTGCCTTTTAACACACACACAAAAAATGACTTTTTCTGGTCTTTAGCTATACGAAATGAATCCTTGCAAAAGCTAGAAAAAAATTTATAAAAAAGCATGTCACGCAAAACTACCTCAATTTTTTATGGAATGATTCCAAGGTTAAAAACTGCCTCAGTGCTGCACGCAAAGGTTGTTACTAAATTTCAGTTCTAGTTACATTCACATTTAAACTCAAGTAACAGCTCCTCGCTATCGTCAAGTATTTGTTAAATATTGAAGTACTTTCAGTGGAGTTTATATGAAAGGGCCTAGTAGAGCATATTGGGTCGCATTATATGGCACAGAATTTTCTTTCATCTATGATGCAAGAACAATTTTCAACATCAACCTCTGAAATGAAAACGAAATGAAAATATATATTTTGTTTTTGTATTTAAAATAAAGAAGAACTGCCAAACATGCACCACTATTGCAATGAAAAGTACAAGCATAGCATTTCGTTCACCACAATCTGCTGACGTTAAAAGTTTTGACTGAAAGTAAATAAATTTCCACGGAAAGTGATTTACTTTCCCCCAACAAAATAAAAAGGAAAATAGTTTGAAAAGAAGTGAGTTTTACATTTTCTTGTACATACGTTTAAATTTTCAGCACCATGTAAAAATGTTTACTGTGCTTTTAGAGCGAAAATGGTACCAAGCCACTAAAGAGCTCCATTAATAATCTGTTTACAACAAGTTTTCTTGAAAATTTAAGAATTCTTTACAGCATTTAGTTATCATTCAATGTTAATTCTGTACTTTTCTGTAGTGAGAATCATTACATGTAGGATATTCCGTTTCAATCAAATTAAACCGTTTTTTGTAATTTTCTCGAAAACGGTGAGTCGTATTGAAAAATTTATGAAGTAAAAATGTATTTAACACGTTGGCTACCAGCCAAAAAAACGCTTACTCCGCTGGTATACACTGGGAAAAAACGCAAAAATCATTTCTGTACTTTGTGAGTCACCAGTGAACACAAGATCAACACAGACAAAAACGAACGAATCGAATAAAATATAACGGAAAAAACTTACCACAACAAATTTTTCACATGAAATATGCTCCACAAAAAAAACCCCCTTTGTACCGCACGAGCGACTGCACTCAACCATGGAACTTGAGAAACTGACGGTAATGACAATAGTGTGTGTACACCGGTGACTCACATTGTCCCTGTGGGTGACACGCTGCGATCACCGGTGACTCACATGGTAGCCAACGTGTTAAAATATAGTTTTACATAACTCTTCCGCACATAAAAACCCAATTAAACCACTTCTTCCCACCCCCTCTATACTATCGAAATTTTGGTATAGAGTATTTTACGATTGCCCTCGGCAATTGTAGCTCTTCCTATTTTTTTTAGATAATTTCCAAGAAAAATTTTAATCTTCGCTAATTTTTTTGCACAAAAATCTATTTTAATTTCATTATCTCTATTTTGAATTATGTATTTTCGCTTTTTCTTATAACACAAAAATTAAATTTAGGAGTTCTGATTATTCTACAAATATGCTTCCCCAGTTCGTAGGTTTTTTTTTTGACTAAATGCATTATCAAGTATTAGTTTTTTTTCAACTTTATGCCAGTTTCACTTGACTCTTTGTCTTATATGTTTTCATGATTACCCGAAAATGTATAAATATTTGTATACTAGCCGGTAACCAAACATTGAGCACTTCTTCATAGAAGTGTTTTTATTTTTATTTCCAAAAAATGTATTTTCATCATAGAATGACTTCACGACAACAGTATAGTTATGTATTTCTTCGCTTTGTTACACGTGATATTTAATCAAGTAAAGAGAAAAAGCTGGAAAGCTTTTGTCGACTATTTGTACTAAACTTATGCTAAAATTGTGATGAAATCTAGATAAGGGTTGATTTTTTTTAACATTTTTGAGAAGAGTTGATATAATCCCAGTATGTAAATCTAATGAGAATACAACCAGAGCCCTTGAGCATAAGATTTTTGAAAAACGACTTGTTTTAAGAAACTTTATTTACATTTTACCTTTCTTCGTTACATTCTAAATGTGGAAATTAGTTTGTGTCTTTATGAAAGTGGAACAATGACTTTTAAAATAGCATACAGAGAGTGTTTTTGGTTTTATAATATTATTTAAAGATATTTCGGCTTTTGTCTTGAAAAGGGATATTAAATTAAAACAACAAATGTTTCAGCTTGGTTTTTTTTTTCGAAAATATCAAACCAATTTTTTTTGGTTAAAAATTTATTAAGGCCTGAAAAGAACTTGTTTTTTTTTGACGATTTATATACTTTTTAAAATAAACTATTTTCACACTAGTTCCAGATTTTTTTATGTAACAATAAAAAAACAGACTATTGTCCTTGTTTTTGTAAGCGTGCAAAAGGACATTTTTTGGAGGTAATTTGCGGTGACAGCCGTGGGTCAGAGTCCTTTATTTGAACTCAATCAAATTAGTACTTTTTTATTTAGTACTAGCTTGCATACCCGTCGTTGCCGGGTTAAGTTTTTTAAAAAAAAATTTTTTTGATGGTCTATGTTGGAGCTAAACTTCAGGCCAATCGGTTCGGTAGTTTCCCCGCGAAAGGGTAACATAGTGGAAGAGCTAAGTTTCGAGATCACTTTACCCCCTCCCCTTACTCCCCCCACCCCTCGCGCTACTTTTCCGTATGCCTATGTTGGAACCAGAACTACCACAGACACTCGTGCCAAATTTCAAGTCAATCGGTTCAGCCGTTTTTGCGTGAAAGAGGAACAGACAGACAGACACCAACTCATTTTTATATATTAATATGATTACAAATATAAAATTTAAATTGATGTTCTATAGAATATCATAAAAAACCAATTAAGAATCTATTGTGGTTTTTTATATTCCAAAACAATTGAAAACACAAAGATTTATTTTTGAATCCTTTCAATTGCCCTGATTTCCAAACTTATTTAAGTGCAGTGCCATCTGTTGATTAATTATAAATCCTTTGTTTGACTACACAACACATGCTTTTTTTAAATAACTATTTAACAAGGTACATATTTAACTTTGAATTGATCAACATACAAACTTCAAAAGGGGGAAAACATTGTATGTTGTCCGCAAATAGTAACCACAGTTATTATCCTAATAAAAGCCAACCAACCGACCGACCGACTTGCTATGTTGCATGTTGTTACTCATTTTTAATTTAATAATCAAAATGTACTCAAGTCAGTGGGTGGTGAAAAGAAATGGTCGAGACAGACATTTGAATAAACATCCTAAGTAATTATTTTTATTATTATTTAGCAAATCAATTAAAATGGTATACACATATAAAAACACGTGCCAGTTTACGCTACAATAAACGCATTAAAAATTGTAGGTCGATAAACAAGAAACTAGAGTAAAGTATACAAAAAATATATGCGACCGTACATGTTAATTTAGATATGGTATAGACGGACAACACCTGTTGATGACCAAATATAAAATAATAATAATAAATTCGGACATATACATGTACGAGTATGTTGTGTGAATCTTGGCTTCATATTTTTTTGTCAGTTTCATAAAATCATGTGGCAGCCCAATAGTGGTCATATAGCGAAAGTTATTTAGTTAGTCATAAAGTCGACAAAGCTGACTAAGGACTTCCTATCTTAGATTTACAATTGACCAAACGACCAGGGCGAGTTTCCCCATAGTTGGGGTCAGATATGTGAACATTTTTTCTAACTGCGAAAAACTTTTTAAAAAGCTTTTGTTAAATCCAGCCTTTGTTGTATCACTTTCGAGCCTTAGAATATAATTGCAATTGCATAGAACTTTTTTATTATAATAAATTTAAATCGGGTTTTCGCAATACTTTTCCGAAATTCCTACTTGAATTTTGTGCCCGGTTTTTCCCCCAAAAAATCTCTGTTGTTCATTGATTGCGAAAAAACCTCACAAATTTCGCTGTTCAACTAGAGTTCTGATTCATATAAGATGAGCAGCCGTGGAAGTTTTCTCTATATCTCTGTGGCACTAATAATTAAGATTTCGTAACAATTTTTTGTCACGGTTGCGCTTCCACAGTTTTACACGGATTGCAAGTCCTGGATGAATTGTGACATTTGTAAGGTTTTTTCCGCAACCTACCAACACCAGAGATTCGCAAGATTTGTAAGGTTTTGCCGCAACCCATCAACAGCAGTATTTCAGTCCAGACTGATGATAACTATCACTACTCATATCGACAAAGATAAAGTTAAATGAAATTTAAATTATAACGCTCTGAGCTCACGACCTTTGGCTTCACAAGCTAAATGGTTTACCATTGAATTAAACTAACAGGAATGTTGCTCAGAAATTCCAATTTTGGACCTAAATTAGAATTTTGGTATAAGGACCTAAAATTCTAATTTAGGTTCAAAATTTGCACTCCAAATTTTACCAAGTCGGAAAATTTAGTACCAAAATTATAGGGGTTTCGGCTACACAATTAAAACAACTGTTTTGTTTTGTTTTTCACCAAAACCAGAAAACTCAGACTCTTTTCATATCAATTTCGTTGTAGTTCAGGTATTAGAATTTTCTACCTCGACGTGGAAATTCCCTGCAAACATGAAAAACCGTCTTGCAGGGTATGGACTCGCAAAAGTATTTTGAATTTTTGATTGGAACGGGGACATTAATAAGCTGTAAGTTGGAACTCGTACTTGGAATAGAGCTTCAACATCCAGACGAATCACATCCGTCTTTTGTACTGTTTAATGTGTAGATGGATGCTTTTATTATAAGCATATTACTGGCATAATTTGTAGTTGTTGAGCTACAACAAACCAAATGAACTACACGCAACGAAAATAGTGGAAATAAAATGAACCGCAACCCATTAATATATAATGTTGACTAGGCTCTAACCAATTCAGGTCAATGACAAAAAAAGCAGAAAAACCAGAAGAAGAAAAAAATCATATATAAAACATTTTCTTCGTAATACGAATATATATATGTATTTTTGTTTTTCTTAGTTTTGTTTTGTGGGAAAATGGAGGAATGAGGTATGCCTTAGGATTTAATAATGGCGAGTTTTGTTTTTTGGATGTGGGTGCCAATGTGAGTAACTTTTACTGCCCTTAATTTTCCGCTAGCGGAAAGCGCGCTTTGTAAGAAAGGAAACTCATTGTTAATAGAAACCGGGGCCAATACGACTTTACTTGGCTGTTTCCAGCCCTTAAGTAGCTAAGTCTATATCAGATAAAAACAGCATTATGGGGGTTTGATTCAAGATGTATACAGGGGAGGCACTCATGCAACGTTGTTGGTTTTTATTTGAGTGGGCGGATAAATGCCTATTTATCTATACATGGCCAATTTTCTTACGGTAATGACACACAATTTTTTCACAAAGGAAATTTGAAGGAAAAGCGAAAACTTAGCAGTATTTACATTTTTTTTGCGGACCTGTTGAAATTGACTGGACTTTATCATGTTGTGTACGAAGTATAATATTACAGAAAACACTTGGAATGTCGATTTTTATTGATTTTTGAATCACCTGCAATGACCAATTGTGCAAGAAAATTTCCATGTATACATATTTTGTGTTTTCTAGTGGAATTATTATCTATCGATAGGTAATATAATTATTTCTTTCATTTGATATGAATAACGCTTTAAAATTTCTTCCGTTTTTTTTTTGCAAGAAAATCAATAATTTCAATACATCTGCATATGTACCTGCCTACACAAGAGAGTCAATCCAAATTGCTCACAATATCCTTTTCAAATTTTGCATAACATAAATCCGAACGCTGTAGATGTCTAGCCAGTTCGTGGCATTTAAATTGAATAGATTTTTATCACTTATTAACAGTTTATGTCATTCATGTCATATGTATGGATATATATATAGATGTTTATGACCTTTCGTGGCATTTCAATTTATAGAAGGAAATTCGGAAATGAAAATGTCCGTTGAAAGGCTAACGTTACGAAATATTGATGTTAACTCAGGCATGTATGGAAGGGAATTGGATGAATATTTATAGTTGAACTATATCCCAAGAAGATGCTTGAAAGTACACAATTTTATCAAATATAGTTTTTGAATTACAAATAAAATGTTTAAACAAAAAGTTAAGAAACCTATTAAGATTTCCCATTGGTTTTTCCATCAAATCGCGGAAATTCTTACAAAAAGTATTTCATGTCAAAATTCCAATTGGATTGGCTTTAAAGGTGCCGGTCCACATGAGAGTAAATACGCGAGTATCTGTCAAAAACTCTCGAGAGTTACTCGCAGGAGGTTGTCCATTTGAGAGTTAATTTCGGTGATTTTTCTATCGCTACTAGCGAAATCGAGCTTCTAGCGTTCTCGAGAGCTACTAGCGAAATTCAAACCCTATTCGTATCTGGCGAGCTACTCTCCGAGAGTTCAGTGGAGGCCTGTCGACTAGAGAGTAGAATCACTTGTGACAGCTCGCAGAAACTAGCTCGCGAGTTTTTGTGAGTTTCTGCGAGCGCCTCTCAGAGAAGTGTCCATTTGCGAGTAGCTGCTATCGAGAGGTTCTCGCCGGCATTTACTCTCATGTGGAGTGGTACCTTAAGAAAAATTTAATTATTTTGAATTTTGATTCTTGACACAAAATTGAAAATAAATCGACCTCGAATCGTGAAAAAGTATTTAATACTATTCTGTGCCAATCTTATCTCTACAAAATCAATGTCCGTTTTAGATTTTATGTGGATATCAGTTTATGCTCCCCTGTACCTGAAGAAAATCGAGAAAAGTTGAAAGACACTTTATTGTTTTGTGCTGGGTACTTTTACCACATTTATAATTTCACAATATAGAACAGTAATGTAGCTTGAATTGCTGCCCCTTCCCCTCTTCTTATCAATCTAGCGACATTTTAGACTACCTATATTTTGGTTCTTTCGAAATTTCCCTGCCCTTGCAATGCCTTTAGTATTGAGTGGACAAAACAATTTATTAAACATAAATACTATATGATGTAAATTACTCAATACTTGTCCCCAATAGCATTTAAATGAGTGTATTATGTCAATTTTTGTAAGTGTATTAAATTATGATAGGATTTGATTTTTTAAAATTTAATGCAGGTTGAATATTAATCACGATAAACGCCTTTCAGGAAAATTGTTTAGAAGAAAAATTATTAAACATTGATTTGAAAAAAAAATGAATGTGTCGTCAATAAGCCATTTGCCCATCGTCAATAAACCATGACATATATATTTTCTACAGAAGTGACTAATTGGAATATCCCTTAAAAACTGATTTTATTTAGGAACGATTAATCGTCACTAATAATGGATTGTAGTCGATAAAGATTTCCTTTTCATAATATTCGTAATAACAAATCGTTATTTAAGAGTTAATAATAGCACACAATGAAGGCATGTGTACGATCAAACATAGATAAAATCCAATTGAGTTGCGATATTATTAATTGTGAAAATTTATTTAAAAATCTTTTTGTGATCTCTTCCGTGATAGACTGGCAAATATGCATAAATTCGGAACTATGGGTAAAAGAATTTGGTGGCGATTAAGAACAGCTGATGGAAAAGATATAAATTTAACGAAGTTATTTTACTACCCAAGCAGCATTTATGTGGATCCTGACGTTAGCAGTTGACCATCGCTTAAATGCTGATTGGGGGGATTTCTTTTTTGTTTTAAATATCTATAAAATTGTAGTGCGTTTTGCAAATAGGGGTAAAGAGACCATATTTATTTTGGGTTAATCCGGAAAAAGATGAATATGTTGGGAGGAGAGGTGGGGGGGGGGGGGCAGGTCGTGGTGGAAATGAAGGAGCGAGACGGTGGCTGAAATAATTTACCGCATATTTAGAATCACGCCATAGCGTTTGATAAATTATAGCACTAAATTTAATAAAACCCTAGATGAAAGTTTATTTCCTGGACGCCACTACACCATGCTCAAATTCGTGATTGTCCCCGAAAGGGGTGACCCCTACTAATAGGACAGATCTGCGTTGTGGTTAGTTTTGACATTTTAGATTCGAAAAATTTGAAATTTAACACTCTAACTGCCACGTCAGTCAAAAAGACCTGACACCCAACTGTACACAACCCAATTGACCAATGTTGGAATTTTTGTGCCATGTCCAAATGTACCACGCAATTTTCCTTTATAAAGTTTAAGACATTTGGAATTGTGGAGCTTATGGTACAAAAATGACCATTTTCACAGGAAAAAATCTTGGATTTCCAGTCAAAATTCTATAAATCGTACCTTCGGTACTTGGTACAAGATGATTGGAAATTCAATTGGTTTTCCAAACAATTTGGTCAATTGGGAACGGCCACAATGAAAATTATTAAAGTGTTCGCTGCAACCGCAACGATTTTTTATAGTTGCACACATTTTATGGTAATAAAATAACATTTAGGTATAATTTTGTTTCAATTTTTTTTTTCTCTTAGTGCCTTTCTGACTGACAACTAAATATTCGAAAAAGGCTTAAAACTGTCGTGGCAGTTAGAGTGTTAAAGAATATCAAATTAATACTAATTGGCAACACATTTTTTCCCACTTATTCAAACATGAATGAAATCACATGTTGCAATAATAAATCTAAATTGTGATTTAGATAACGATAAGAAATAATGACGATAAGTGATTCATTGATGATACACAAAAAATTAATTTCTTTTTCTTGCTTGAAATTTAATGTGAAATATGTTAAAATTTTGAATTTACTGAAATTTGGTAGATATTCTCTATTGCGGACTATATTGTAGTTTTTTTATTTTTTAGCTGCCCTTAGATAATATCTTTTTATTTTTTCTAATTTCAGAGAAATGCGACTTGTCTCAAACTCATCAAATGAGAACTTCGAATCAATAGGAGTCGTAACTCAGGTAAAAATTGTGCGTAAATGATATGATTTTTCCTAAAAATGGTATGGTTTTTTACTATGCTTTGCGTTTTGTGTTCCTGACTTTTTACATATCTTAAACTAGCTTGCATACCCGTTGTTGCCGGGTTAAGTTTTTTCAAATTTTTTTTTTTTTTTTGATAGTCTATGTTGGAGCTAAACTTCAGGCCCCGCGAAAGGGTAACATAGAAGAAGAGCTAAGTTTCGAGATCACTTTACCCCCTCTCCTGACTCCCCCACCTCTCGGGCTACTTTTTAATGGGTCTATGTTAGGACTGGACCCCCGGCGAACATCTATGCCAAATTTCAGGCCAATCGGTTCATTAGTTTCCCCGCGAAAGAGTAACATAGCGCAAAAACTAAGTTTCGAAATCACTTTACCCCCTCCCCTTACTCCTCCCACCCCTCTCGCTACTTTTCCGTATGCCTATGTTGGAACCAGAACTACCACAGACACTCATGCCAAATTTCAGGTCAATCGGTTCAGCCGTTTTTACGTGAAAGAGGAACAGACAGACAGACAGACACCAACTCATTTTTATAAATTAGTATGATAACTCGAGATCTCGTTGAGCTTAATTTGAAATTTTTTGTAAATGAGTTTTGAGAAAATTCTAGTTTTCTATTAAGTTTGGGGAAAAAACCATTAGTTATAACGGGCATCTCCCATACAATGCTTTTTGAAAAAACACATTTTTTTAAAAATTTATGGAAACCTGTGCGCTTTTGGGAAAAATTGTTTATAACAAGACTTAAAGGATATAGAATTTACCTATTTTTTTGCTTTATCGGTTTTTACGTATCTCTAACGGTTTTCAAGATATTTGGAAAAAAAGTTTTTTGAAAATTTTTCGAAAACAATACGCTTTTATGCAGAAATGCATATAACCAAATTCGGAGAAAATACAGATATCTCTCCAACTGCGCGGTAGATGCGTTCCACAAAAAGAGCGCACAAACCAAAACCGCCCACTGTGAACCCTACTTTGTATGAAATTTTGGGGTTAGGAACATGTTTTTTTAAACGAAAATTATAAAAAAAACAGCGCAGCTGCGAAATTTTTACCGCTCAGTTCGAAATTTTGGTATTAAAAACTTAACCGCGCAGTTGGAGGGATTACTGTAACGCTTTTTGCGTATTGTTAACGATTATCGAGATATTTGAAAAAAATATCATTTTTACATATTTTTTCCGAAACTAAATATTGCAGAGGAATATTGCAGTGTTAAATTTGTTTTTCATAATTGCTAATCTTTTTTAATTTTAATTTTAGCAAAGTGTTAAAGTTGAAGCATTACCATCGTGGGGCTCAATTGATAACGAGTCCAAATTACGACTGACTGATTATTCATCAATTGAAGGTCCACGACATCGTAGCAGTCCATTTCCACTATCGAAGGAGATAAATAATCGTTTTATCATTTGGTAAGTCATTGATTAATGTCCACTATTCATACATACATAAAACATTCTACCACATTCACATATGCAGTAGCCGTTTTTATGTGATCGGAAACGATAAAACAATATTATATTATGGTATAAGAAGTAGCATGGTACGGGCGCGATATTTTTTTTTTTAAATCGATAACGTTTGATAAATTTAGCTGAGCACTTCAATTTCGATTTCACTAATAGCACAGCAAATGATAGAAATTGCAAAAATTCACATTCAACGTTAGCTACCTATTTTTTCTCTTAATTTCATGTTTTATTTATTTATTTTTTTTTTGCAATAAAATTATGTTTTGTTTTGTACTTTTGTAGGGAAGGTGATATAAGTCTCTTGAACGTTGATGCAATCACAAATACAACCGATGAAACATTAACTGAATGTAATTTTATATCGGACCGTGTATTTGGACGAGCAGGTTCCGGCCTCAAGGAAGAATTATTGAATGATATCAAAGGTATGAAAATATTTTCATATTTTATAATTATTTATTAATATTTTGTTTTTTTTTAATTTGTTATTTTAGAATGCAAAACAGGTGAAGTTCGCGTAACACGTGGCTACGATTTACCATCAAAATACATCATTCATACTGTTGGACCGGTATTCAGTGAAAAATATAAAACAGCTGCCGAAAATACACTTCATTCCTGCTATAGGTAAATACAGCTCCTAACTAGCTATGATTCAATTCCCATAACCGTAGGTACTAATTTAATTTTAAAATCAAAAAAGTCCATTTACTAAGTGGGTGTGAACTTGGAAGCGTAAACTTAAAAAAAGAACTTCACGAAAATCGCAACTTGCAAAAATGTGTTGCAAAAATGTGCAAAATTTGTTAATTTTATTTGCTTGTTTATTTAGTTTGTTAAACTAGTCACGATCTTGGAATCCATCCAATAATAATACAAATCCCATCCATACATACATTCAACTTTAATCGAAAGTTGGAAAGAATATTGCTTACAAAATCTATTCCACTTAAAATCAAATATTAGCAATATAATGAAACAAAAACGAAGATAAGACACTTTAACCCAAATAACGTCACGTTAAAATTTTTAATACGCAGCACAAGTTAACGTTCTAAATTCCATTTGCTTCACGCAAAAATTTTATGGTTGACTGTGATTTTAGAAATGATCTCATTTTCACTAAAATATGTTTTTTGCCTAAAATTATTGCGTTCATTTCAATTTTATGAAATTTCTTATTGCATGAAGTTCTTACAAAGCCAAAATAAAATTGACAAAAAAATATTCTAATAATCGACGCTAACATTTAGTGCGATCTATTTATCGATGGGGCTACATCCCATCGATTAGACCTCACCAATTGAGGTGTCTAACGATAATTTGCCCTGGCTTCTTCCTAAGCGAAGGCGTACACGGAGCAACTTTCGGTCATCAGCATGCCGCAACTTCACCAAATTGTTGGAAAGAAACGAGTGCGGCAAGAGGGGAAAAGTCGCCACTCGAAAAGTGTTCTTCTCGTCTTTTTTTACGCACACAAACGAAATCGCTCGTGTAGCACGTCAGCATGCATGTGTGCGTAATTTCTTTGAGTCAGTCGGTGCTTAGCCACCGACTCGTAAACATATCCCAAATAAACAAAAATTGAATGCAAATAGTGAAATCCCAATTGCAGGTAGTTTTATTTTTTAGGTAGGTAAGAAAGAGTAAATGCCATAACAAATTACCAGTCCTTATTCTTCTATTGTTGGCAGTTTCTATTTTGGCCATTGATGTTGCCTCGGTGCTAGCTAGAAAGGGAATGAGCTGGAAATACAACACATATATGAGAACCACACACACATGAGCGATCGCTTGTTGTACACAAGTTTTTCCTACTAAAAAGTGAAGAAGCGTGTACGTCGGAAAGGCATTTTGAGGACCAAAAGTTGCCGCGACGAGAAGAAGCGTGTGCGTTCGCACTAAAGTGTTAGATTTGTAAGGTTTCTTTGCAAGCCATTCACAGCAGAGATCGTGATAGCACCAAGCAGTAACGATAAATACTCATTTCGATAAATAAGATGAGATATCTTAAATTTTTTTGAATATGATCTGAAAAGAGTTTCAAATTGTCAAAACTTTCAGATTTAGGGGCCTATTGCGGTTATCGATATCTATTCGATCGACCATCGTTGGCCGGAACGATCGAAAAACAATTTGGTATTGCGTAAGGTTCATCGTTCAAGCAATCGCTATTGTGAATTATTTAGTGTTTGACGTTTGGGAATTCACATTGTTGAAGTTATTTTAATGTTTAAAAATGACTTCAACGCAGAAAATACAATATTAAGCTCCCTTAAAACTAGAGGAGGTGGATGACAATGGCGATATGAGCGAAATTACACCAGAAGACGGTTTTACAAACCAACGTCAAGGCGAAAATATTAAACACCGAATGTTGAGTTTTTTGAATTGACCAATATTTCAAATCTATGTGAATAAAACAGTTTTTAAGTTCATTTTTTATTTAAATTATTTTTATACCACTTTGGTCTTATTTATCTTCATTTTTTCAACCAATTTTTATATTGGATTTTTGATCGAGGTTTTGATCAAGATATTTCTCATTAATAATTTCCTAATGTGTACAAATACTTCCATTTTATTATTAGCCTCTAATTTTGATGAAAAAAAGTAATTGCAGTACTTCACCGATCGCTAACTTGACATAAACTTCACCGAACGATCAAACAAATGTCATCGTTCCCAATTGAACGATTTTATCGTTCACGAACGATAAAATCGATGATCGCAATACCGATTTTTCGATTTGACATTTCAACGATCGATTGACGAAGCTCACAATAGGGGCCTTAGACAATCTTTAGATTTAGGGCCCTCAGATTGTCTAAATCCGCCTGCACGATTTTTTCTAAAAAGGTTTGTTTTACGAAAAGTGTTTAAAATACGATTCTATAAAACTACCATAATTTTGATTTCCACTTTCGAATTTGTCTGGAATTATTTTTCTATTTTTTTTTGTGTAATTATAAAACTATGACAAATCTTGAGCACAGGCTCGAAAATAGCAAGACATTTTTGTAAGACGACAGTAATCTCGAGAAATGAAGATTTGAATGTAGTACAAGTTTCATATAAACTAAAAACTTTAAAGAAAATTATTTTTTAGCTAATTTGATCCATTTTTAAATTATAAACTAACAACAGTATGTTTTTTCCACTTTTTTTTTAGAAACGTGCTATGTAAAGCAAAAGAACTGAAACTTAAAACAATCGCTTTATGTATAATTAGTACAACCCAACGAAACTTTCCACCGGATTTAGGAGCCCATATAGCATTACGTAAGTTAAAATTATCTACTCTATTTAATAAATTCTGTGGTCACAAGGAAAAACCGCTTAAGTCGAGTTATGTGGTTTTAAAGGTTGGTGCATATTTGAATTCTCCTTATCCAGTTCTATATTCTGTCAAAATTTGGTTTTCATGCTGTACCCCTATGAGGAATGGCAGAGCAAAAACCATATAACCTAAGTCAGTTTTGCTTGCAAAAAAAAAATAATCAAAACTTTAAACCCAAATTACTCAAAACACGCTTTTTCGACTTATGCGGTTTTTCCTTGTGACCACAGAATTGTTCTAATAGTTAAAAAAATAATCGTATATTTCAGGTACAATTCGTCGTTTTCTAGAGAAATCAAAATCGGAAATTGTGATATTGTGCCTCGAATCGCATGAGAGAGGAATCTATGAGGTGCTAGCGCCACTTTATTTTCCTAGAGATAAATTAGAGGAAAGTAGTGCTCTTTGGCATTTACCAAAAGATATCGGGGGCTCATTTGGCGAGCCATTGTATCCTGATAGGCAAATACGCATTATCCATAATCCACAACATTCCGTCATGATTGGTGGTAAGTTGAGACAACAACGAATTTAAAAAAAAAAAAAAACTAGGGTAAATTTTGAGAAAATTTTTACGTTCCAAAATTATTTTGATTAGGCTTAGAATTTTTCTTTCGCTCTTAACGCGATGTTTTAAATTTTCCTTAAGACCAGGATCAAAATTCCTTTCTAATACCAAGAATATTCTACTTTTAATAACGCTCTGTAGCAAATTTATACTTTCGATAGAAATTTTAAAATAGAATCTGATTTTCCTTTATGCTTTCACAATTTTTTCGCTATACAAAAACTTTACAATGAGATGACTTTTTTATATCGCTTAGGTCTTAAAATAAATCAAATAAATTAAACTTTTGGTATCAATAACTAGCTTGCATACCCGTCGTTGCCGGGTTAAGTTTTTTGTCTAAGTTTTAGAATACGAAGAAAACCGGAAAGAACTTAAATACTTTTTAATGGGCCTATGTTGGGTCTGGACCTCCGACGAACATCTATGCCAAATTTCAGGCCAATCGGTTCAGTAGTTTCCCCTCGAAAGAGTAACATATCGCAAAAACTAAGTTTCGAAATCACTTTACCCCCTCCCCTTACTCCCCCCACCGCTCGCGCTACTTTTCCGTATGCCTGTGTTGGAACCAGAACTACCACAGACACTCGTACGAAATTTCAAGTCAATCGATTCAGCCGTTTTTGCGTGAAAGAGGAACAGACAGACAGACAGACAGACACCAACTCATTTTTATATATTAGTATGATAAATTAATCAGAAAAATAAAATAATCTTCAATTGCAATAATTAAAATTTTCCAAACCACAACAATACACTTCTATGTAAACTTTTCAATAGTAAACAAAACTGATGTTCTACAAAACATTAGTAATAGTCATGCATCAAAAGTATCACATTTCACTTTTCTTATCTTTTGAAAATTGTGAATATCTTCCTATGAAAGCGATATCCGTTAGTGAAAAGCTTTTTTTCTGAGTACCGAACTCAGGTTGAGGGAAATTAGTATAGAATTGTGGGAAGTGTCACCAAACGAAAGGTTCACAGTTGAAAGCTAAGAAATTCACAAGGCAAAACATTTCTTTGAAAAGTTTGTTACACTTTAAGAGTGGATTGCTTTGCCATAAATAAAAGCACAGAGAAATTACTTTAGATATTATTACAAAATATTGTTGCAAAAGTCATCAACCACCTGCGAAAAGCAACAAGAGTTGAATCTGTATTTTTTGTTTATGTTGGTGTTATCTCAATTTTACAGAGACTTGACGAGATTTTATTTACAGCATCGCCTCATTTTATTAAAACATATGAGCAATATTGAAATTAATATGATGCGATGAATGTAGTTTATAGCTGCTCAGCCTTGTGAAAGCTTTATACAATTTATCCGGTTTAGTTGAAACAGAATTCAACAATTAAATTATATTAAGTCGTTTTCGTTTTGTTTTATTTATATTTTGGAATAGTAATTTCTATATTTTGTTCCAAAAAAATTATGATTAACGAATCGTTTCAATTTTCGTGTATGTTTTCAAAGAAATCGTAAAAACTGAAATTCATATTGCTTTCTTTAATTCAAATTTTGTTATTATTTACAGCTGATGACGAGTCTGACACGAACCCTCATGATTTGGAGGGTGGTGGTTCCGATCTAGAATACAATCACATAAGCTTGTCGAATGGTTTACACCTGGGATCACATGTTAACATTGGACAGCACTCCTTCTCGCAAATGCAGGTTAGTTAAATGCTTTTACAATTGTTTTATTTTCGTATTTTTTATGAAGTTGATTATTTTGGTACTAAATTCGGAAAGGTTTGTTCGAATTACAAAAAAAATAATTTGTTTTAATTTTTTAGTATTCAAAGAAGATAGCTTCTTTTATCTTTCTTTACACATGTCTCTGTGGTATTAATGTCACAATTTGATACAAAATTATCTTATTATTTAAATTTCTCTCAAGCGATATCTTTTTAATATGAATTTTTCAACACACATCCATATTTGTGTACCGAAATGAAACAACGCGAAGCTTTTAAACCGTGAAAAAAATATTACTGATTAGTTAACATACACTCAGAAAGCTTCTCTGTTTTCAATAACGTAGCAAAGGATACCACCGCCGCCGTAGAGAATTTTCCGGATAAAATTCGCAAACTTTTTTAAGATTTCTCGCAAGATTTTAGTTTAATTTTTTGTCAAGAAATTTGCCATTCTAAAGGCCTGTGTCCACATGGAAGTTTATTTGCAGAAGTCGCTTCTAGCAGAGACTTCTGGAAGTTTTTCCCGTGGAAACACTAACTGCAAGTGAACTTCCAGAAGTTGTGACACCAGAAATCTCTTCTAGAAGCGACTTCTGCAAATAAACTTCCATGTGGACACAGGCCTTAACCATATGCAGCCACTCGCCTGCCCTTTCCTTAGCTATGGTATTGTTTGTGTTCAAATTGTACACGACCTTTTTTTTCAAATCTTTCGAGATATTTACAAAAAAATGGGAAGACGATCGTTACCGAAAGGGCCAGGGTTTGGTTACAGCGACCATCATTGATGGGCTACAATCCCATTCATATTACGCGATCCATGAAAAATTCTTGGTGTTGCAGAAGTGAAAAAAAAAATCGATTTGCAACCATAATTTGAGAAGATCAAATCTCATATCAGTAACAAGTAGCAGTTGTGGTAAATTAAATTTCCGTGTGCATAATAGTCAGAGATAAACTAAGTAAAGTTTTCGAAATAATTCCAGCTTTTACTGCTTCCTTATCTTTGAAAGCTTTTGCTAAACTTTAAAGAAGAAAAAATTAGGGAAAAAATTTGATTTTTTACTTCCAAAAAGACCCTTTAAAACCAAATATTTTTTTGAAAAATCCCTGCGTAATTCGCTTGCCAAACAACATAGAAAATGTTTACTGAAAGTCGGACGCACTACTGAAAGTCGGACGCACTACTGAAAGTCAGACGCACTACTGAAAGTCGGACGATTGCGTTAAACACAATCTTGGGGATTTCGTCAATATTATTTACTAGCTTGCATACCGGTATTTACTAGCTTGCATACCCGTTGCTGGGTTAGGTTTTTTCAATTTTTTTTTATGGTCTACACTCAGAAAAATGTTCAGGTCAACTTTTTGTCAGGTTAACTCTGACCTTACAGAGGTGTCTGTAAGCCAGCTAGCGGTCAGAGTTAACCTATCTAAGGTCAACTCGTGCAGCTCCCAATGCCCTACTTCACCTGCTGGTGGCTTAATTTCAGAATTTCTCCGACCACAGGTCAACTCAGTTTTACTTGCCCACATGCAGGCGAATGCGCGCCTGCCCGAGGCCAATTACGCCGTATGTAGGTCGTCGAGTTAGCCTCCATTTTTCTGAGTGTATGTTGGAGCTAAACTTCAGGCCAATCGGCTCGGTAGTTTCCCCGCGAAAGGGTAACATAGGGGAAGAGCTAAGTTTCGAGATCACTTTACCCCCTCCCCTTGCTCCCCCCACCCCTCGCGCTACTTTTCCGTATGCCTATGTTGGAACCAGAACTACCACAGACACTCATGCCAAATTTCAAGTCAATCGGTTCAGCCGTTTTTGCGTGAAAGAGGAACAGACAGACAGACACCAACTCATTTTTATATATTAGTATGATTTTTTAAATCTTCTTTAACGACTGAAAATTTTTATCCACTTTTGGACGATCGAAAATTTGAAAACCCTTTTTTTTGAAGGATCGTTTTTCGAGAGAATATTAAACACACCTCGGTAGAACTCGTACCGAGTGGTACAAAAAGCGATTCTTGAACTCCGAAACGAGCGTTTTCTTGCGAGTAAATACTCGGTGACGCGAGTGAGGTCAATATGAATCTGAAACTATCTTTTGAGAAAGATCACTCGTTTCCGAGTTCAAGAATCGCTTTCTGCACCACTCGGTAGAGATTTGACTTGGTACGAGTTCTAGAATACGGGCCCAGATATTTTTTGTAATAATTATTCCGTTAATAGGGCTAATTATAGCAACTTTGGAAAGAAAATCGTCGGAATTCCGAAAAAATCAGGTCCATTTTAGGCTTAACTTTGCTACACTTTTAAATATTTTTAATTAGATTTTAATTGATCTAAGATGTTTTGCATTTTCAATTCAAATCTATAACTAATTATGTCCGAACCTTGATTAATGTAAGTTAATAATAAACACAACCAATCATTTATACAAAACTGTTTCTTAATTGCTATATTGGAAACAACTGAGCAACATATCATTAAAATGATAGTCGTATCAACGCTAATGCTTTCAAAAATATCAATAGGAAAAGTACAGCAAACGTATGTCAAGAATTAAGGTTCTAATGTATAATTACCAAACAATCAAACACTAACAATACGAATACCCACGTACTTGGAATAATTTTCTTATGGATTTCCTCGGTCATTAAAATGTAATTTTTTTTTCAATATTTTCAAACACTATTAGTTATTGAGTAAAAATAGTAAAACTTTCGATTTAAATACAATACTTTGTAACAAACTATTTCAATTTCCTTGTGATTCGTTCTATAAATTTTAAATCTATGCATTTATTTAGCTATAGATAAATGTTAATTCATCTCTTCTTTAATTAACTAAAGTCGATCGATCGATTAAGTTATTTTCGATGTTGTTTAACTTAAATGGGGGTTTTTTTTCTCCCTTTCAGGGTGACTTGGATAGACAGCGTTTGCTTGGCGACCGACCACGTGCTGGTGTTTACGAGAGCGTAATTGAGAATGGCCTTGAAGGAATGGAACACCAAGAAAGGTAAGCTTGCAATTATGATTCATAGAAATTATTATCAAAAGTAAAGTAAAGAAAAAAAAACATTCATAAGAAAAATTATTGCCACAAAAAGGAATTAGTAGATTGTGTGTATTTCACGTGAAGTCTATTCATAGAAACTATATTTCTGCTATTGTTTTTATCATTCACTCATTCATTATGCCGACAATTGTCTTAGAGACGATAAAATGTAACATAATCCATTAAAAGCAGTCTTGCAATGCACATCTTGATGAATAGTGCTGTAATACTAAATTATAAGTGATGCTATTGCTATATAATTGTGTTGTATTAAATAACATTACGCTTTGATGCACTTGGGTTTGCAGGGCACCATTTTCTAATTCTTACAATTAGTCAAAGTGGTTAGAATCAAGACGCAATAAAATGAAACTTAACCTTTTTTTCCTGGTAAATTTAAAAGCATGAAGGTAAAAGTAAAACATCTACGTAAACAAAAGTTATAGTTCCATAAATATTATTCTTAGGTGACTCAGAAATCCAATCAAACAAAAATCAATGTCAGAGTTTCTAATAATTGGAAAAAAATCGAGCTTTGGTGAATTTGACGCGTCAACCACAAGAGTTTGCAGAAAAAGTTTTCAAATTATGCGTATGTTCCAAAAAATGTTAGTTTATATGTCCAAAAAAACCTAAAATCAGTACCCTAACAGCCTTATTCTAGCTACGGTCACTAGTCACAACTCGGTCACAAGAGCCTCAAATTCTATGGACTTGTGACTTGTGACTTAAGTATCACAACGCCAGAATACGGCTGTAAGTCTTTGTTTGAGCCTCTTTTAAATACCTTTGACATTTTTTAAATTAAATCATACTATTTAATATATAAAAATGTCTGTCTGTCTGTCTGTCTGTTCCTCTTTCACGCAAAAACGGCTGAACCGATTGACTTGAAATTTGGCATGAGTGTCTGTGGTAGTTCTGGTTCCAACACAGGCATACGGAAAAGTAGCGCGAGGGGTGGGGGGAGTAAGGGGAGGGGGTAAAGTGATTTCGAAACTTAGTTTTTGCGCTATGTTACTCTTTCGCGGGGAAACTACTGAACCGATTGGCCTGAAATTTGGCATAGATGTTCGTCGGGAGTCCAGCCCCAACATAGACCCATTAAGAAGTTTTTTAAGTTCTTTCCGGTTTTCTTCGTATTCTAAAACTTAGACAAAAAACTTAACCCGGCAACGACGGGTATGCAAGCTAGTATATTCATATAATTATTGAAGAAGTAAACAAAATACGTAAACTTTCATTCCCTATTTTGTGTTTAATGTTAATTTAAATCGACGTTCAATAGAATTTAATTAGTTTGTTTATCGATATATCCTATCAATAAAAAAACTTTGTTTTGATGCAGCTGGTTGCACAAGCGCATAGTAATAGGTATTTTCAGTAATTTTCCACTCTTTTAAATATTAAACCAACTTTCTTGGATCCGATTGCCATGAATATTGTAGACGCACATCAGTATTAGGGTGAAACCCGTTAAAACCACAAAAACTTATTACAAAATTAGAATTTTCCAGAAAAATTGGGTATAAATTGTTGTTTGTGATTTTCAAAATTTGTAAATAATTGGTGTAAATAACAGTTTTCTTTTTGCTCTATTTTATTATATGGATTTTCCTCCATAGTAAAAACGAAATGTTTTTCGTCATATTTTTTTTTAGTATTACAGAGTAAAAATATGTCTTTTCCAATAACATTCCACACGCAATAAGGTATCTGAACTTTTCACAAAACATTTTTTTAAATTTATATTTTCTTTAAACAAAAATCAGTATCTAAAACTTTATCAAGTAGATAAGATAATTTGCGCCATATTCTTGTTATCTTTCACCCATCAGTGGGTGAGTTATTAAAAATCTGCATTGCAGATAATTTATTTACTTTTAGTTTTATTAACTAAATCACAGTCTCGTGTTCATAAAATTTTACAATCTACGGTAGTATTAAGTGATTACGAAAACCTTATGAAGTGATTAAGAAAATCTCACATGAGATCTTGAAATATTATATGCAAAAGAATAATCCATAAACAAATAAGTAGACAATGTGGAACCATTATATTTGGGTTGACAATTTTTGTGGTCATGTCAAAATATCAAAAAATTGGTAGTGCCTCGGATCAAACTGTCCAAAAAAACGTAGCACTTAGGATCAAAATGTCATAGTTTTTTTTGGCACACAAAAAGGCTATCCAGATTTCAAAAAATTTGTTTACTTTATCCAAAATTATAATTTTTAAATTTCGCACACCAAATTGATTCCACAGACTCAAAAACCTTTGCCGGCACAAATTCTAAAACTTAAAACTAATTTTGCTTGCAAGATCGGGTTGGAAGATATTTTATTTTTTCGACAAAAGCGATCAATTGTTGTAAGTTGAAATAAATTATTGTTGGGTAATAAAATTTCTAACATTTTTTTAAACTATTTAAAGGATGTTGAAAATGGTCTTTACGATTTGAAAAACGTCAATTTCATTGAAATACGTTCCCATAGTCGTTAGACGTCAAAGAGGTACTAAAAACGTCAAAATGGCGATAAATCGTCACAATTAGCATCAGTGGTCATAGCAATTGACTAGGGAAGTATACGGAGGTTTTTTTAACCAGACGTACACTCAGAAAAATGGAGGCTAACTCGACGACCTACATACGGCGTAATTGGCCTCGGGCAGGCGCGCGTTCGCCTGCATGAGGGAAAGTAAAACTGTGTTGACCTGTGGTCGGAAAAATTCTGAAATTAAGCCACCAGCAGGTGAAGTAGGGCATTGGGAGTGCAGCTCTTCTAAGTTGACCTTAGATAGGCATTTTGAGGGTGTAATGTCATGTAATGGAAACCTCTCTAAGCCAGTTAGCGGTCAAAGTTAACCTGACAAAAAGTTGATCTGGACATTTTTCTGAGTGTAGTATAGAAGAAAGGACCTTTTTCTGCTATAGGATGAACAAAGGGATTTTTTTACGCAATTCAAAAAAATTGAAATATATGAAATATTAAAACTTTCAAAAACCTAGTTCTAATTTACTGAAACGAAATTTCAATTTGGTTTTACCAACTTTATTTGTGAGTATAACACACCTGAATTAGAAAAGGAACGTCAAAATCATTTGAAAACTTTCCTTTGAAAATTAATTATTTTATTGCACCTATCCTTGTGTGCACCAGCAATTAGTAATGACCATCAAACGCAGCTTTTCGTAGAAAAACACCAATAAAAGCAATAAATTCCACTGTAACACACCCCCAATATCTAAAAATAAACTGTTGAGTTAAAAATAACACACAGGTGGGCACGAAATTACCAACTAATGATTTATTAATCAGCCTTGACTACGTTGGAAAATTAAGTGAATAGTTCACCAACGTTTTGATTTTTATCAGTATGCCCTTTTGAATGGAAGCCCACGTGAATATCAACAAAAAAAATCGTAATTTCGTCACTTATCCATTACGTTGTTGACAAAAGTCGAACATTTCAAAGGATTTTTCCACGGATGAGGCTGAACTGGGGAAGGAAGTCAACGATTTCCAAAGGGAAAACCGGCATCATTAAAATAGAAATTAGTGCCAAATGCTTTCTTAACTGTATACATTTCCTTCACCAATAATAGTACATTAAAATATATTTTTACATTGTTTACCGTCTGGCATGTTTACATAATTTGCCATTGGCCCTCAATAGTCCAAGAGACGTAGACGAATATCTACCACCATCATTCCCTATTATAATTTCCATACAACGGCGTTTGTTTTACCACCAATTTCCTTTAATACAAGGGAATTTTCTTTTTGCTAGCGTGCTAGAAACAAAGGAAAAGACCCCAATTACCACGTCATTGTTACACGATAGGTTCGTGTAAAAGGACGTCATGAATAGATGATAACGCAGTAACAGCAATTACAACGACAAATCCTTTATTTTTGTTTGATCGATTATTAAAAGTGTGCCTTCCATGGCCCTAAATTTGACCCAAATCCCATTCATTTGGAATGAAGATTTCTTGTTGTTGTTTCCCTGCGAACCGCCAAATATCAGACAAGTTTTCAGTAAAAGTTCATCTTTTTCTTTGAATTTTTCTCAAGTACACAAGAAAATAGACATAAAATAGAAAGAGCTTCCTCCGAATTTTACTGTTTGATTGTTTCATGTCAAAAATCACAATTGTCTTGGAATCCAGTAGAAAATGTCGAATTCTTATTTTACACCTATTTCAAGATGACAGTGAAATACAGGCTTTATTTAGAAATCTGTCACTTTTACAGAATCGGAAATACACAAAACACTTTTGGTATTATTTATTCAAGCCAGTTTCATTGTCAAATGTCTAAATAGTTGAAAGTATTGTAGATATGTAAATAGATTGAACATTTTTGCAAGTAAATTAGCCCAAAAATACAAGTTTTATGGAAAATCAAATGAAAAATGTTACCCGCATTCTAAAATTGTAGGACAAGGGCGGATATAAAATTTAAAAATTTAACACAAGGTTCTATTTGTAAAAAAATATGTCAGCATTTTACTTGAAGGTCAAAACTTTTGTTATGTTTTTCGGAAAATTTAACTGAAATCACCTTTAATATAAACCGCTTGTTTACATTATATCTATTTTAAAGAATGATAAAAGCCACACAACATTTGGTCCATAAATTCTTCAAAACGGTGAAAAACTACGTTGTATGAAAATTTTCCTACCCAAAAAAAAAGTCTATTCAAGAACCAAAATGTTTATTTAATCTTACGAAAAATCATAAAATTCTCGGAAAATATTTATTCTTCAAATTACATTTTTCACAAAGGTTTTTTAATATTTGGAAAAATCCAAGTACTGAGTCAAGTATATAATTAGGGTGACCATATTTGTCTTGGGTCAATCCGGAACTAGAGTAGCGGCGGTGGGGGGAGTGGGAAGAATGGCTGAAACGAAACACCACCGAAACAATAAATTTTATATAGAAAGTAAAACTTAACGAAAAACCGAGGAATTAAATCCGGCGAGAAATTATTGCGCCGTAGGCGAATTTTTTTTCAAATATAATCAGGGTATTCACGGTCCTCTTTTAATTTTGGGTATTCGGTGTTTTCGGTAATATTAAAAGACTGAAAATATTCTGCTGTGAACATCCCACAGCACAGATTTGAGAACAGCGCTTTTATTGGATACGTGACCAAATCATGAACTGCGAATTTGATTGTAAAATATGTCACATACCTTTAAATCCATGTTTGATGTATTCTTTTGAATTTCTTGATGTATTCTTTTGAATGATGTATTCTTTTGAATGGCAACGGCTATCAAAATTGAAAAAAATTGCATCAGTCCGATGAGATTAACAAAAAACCAGCGAGAAAATTTGACATCTAAAATCATTACTAGCGCCCCTCGCGGTTGATTCTTGATACCGAATAACCAGGCCGGTAAACACGACTCAAGGCATGTCTACAATTACCGAATCCGGTAATTCATTTTTACATGAACCAAGTTACCGTCTCGGTAGTTAAATTTGACTGAATTACCGAGCGGTAAAATTACTCGCAATGTAAAAGAGGACTATCAATTCCCTGAATGAGGTGCAATGACAGTCTCAATCAAAAATTAACTGAATTTTTTGCTCTTTTTATACGTTCCATAAATAATTGAAAATTGTAAAAATAACAAAATCCTCTTGAGTTACATGCGCTTTTTGAGGAAATGCACCGCAGGTGAAAAAAAATGCGACCTACAGCAACGCTCACCCGAAGTAGAGTATTTTTTCGCATATTTAGTGATCATCTGTTCTAGCGTTTAACTTTTATAATACTAAAATGAAAAATCCGGGACAAAAGTTTAGTTTCCGGGATACCGGAGAAATATGAATAGAACCGGGACAAATGGTCACCCTATATATAATCAAAAATCTGCTAAAAACTGATCTTTTACACATTTTGTAGTCAACGACATGCGTGACCTCATATGTTTAATATTAAATATTTCCTCAATGATGTACCGCGACTTTAAAGTAGGTACAATAAGTAGAATTAAGTAATTTTCACCAGAATCTTATCATCTGAAGATTAAGAAGAAAAAAAACGTGTTAAACGTGTTAAAATAAGATCATTGCACTTTTCTGTCAGTTTTCTAGTAGGTATACAAAGATTTACGCTTTACTTCTACAGATATTTACTATCAAGTATGATTAAATCAAAATCTAAATATTTATTTAAAATAATAAATTATATCAATCACGAAATATTCTCTGTAAAATATTCATCGTCATTTAATTTTTTTTTTGACAAATAATCACACTCTGCACTTGTGTTTCCAAAGCACAAAAGTATTTTGAACTAAATATAACATATGTTCACTTTATTAATTAAATTAAAAGTAAAAGAGAACTAAATAAAATCATAAAACTTTTAAATAAAAACCAATTGATCAAATTATTTGTTCAGTTTACCATTGTTAATGGAAACGGAGTAAGTACATACCAGCCAAATAATGAAAATATACACAAGAAAGCCTTAAAAAAATTTAATCAGTACCGAATTCGTGTTCTAGATTTCTTGTTACATTGTGATGTGTGTACACATTAGGAAATTGTTACACCATTCACTCGCTACGCAAATGATTTTGTTTGAAAATCAAAAAAATAATACTTAATTGCGATGACTTATTTTGGTTAGATTTTTGTTATCGCTTGATTTGTTTACTTTTATGTGGTATTCTGATCGCATTTTTATGTTTAACGCGTGATCGATTTTTCTGAATGATCACCAAACATTGAAAAGCGTTTAGTTTTTGGCACAAATTGAGTTTTCTTGTACATGTGACGCAAATAAAAAAGTTTTTTTTAGTGGGTACTTATTGGAAATGATGCCGAGATCAGTATTTTCGAGTTTTTATAAAATTTTGCGGAAAACTTAAAAAAACAGCAAAAGCAGAGAACAAATAATCTAGAGAATAAACTCTTAGAACAAATTTTTGACAAATTTCCCCTTCGAAGGGGGGAAAAATGTCCCTATCATTCACTAGCTACGGCCTACAAGTTAATTACTTTTAGACTAGGGAGCACGAAGCAGAGAGAACATTTCTCGTCGTATCTATTCAATGAGATGGAGGAATCGAATGGATAATTTTTTCCGTGTTACATCGGATCCTCTTGCTTCATCTCACAGTGGAAAAATTTTCTCTAAAAATTTGTTCTAAGAGTTTATTTTCTAGATTATTTGTTCTCTGGCAAAAGGCTGTCCATAAAATCGGTCACACTATGAGGAGGATCTCTGCGGGACTAACGATAGTACTAAACTTTTCATGCAAAAAATCTAGGCGAGGGGGGTGGGATGTTGACGGTTTCGAAATTCGAGGTCGAAAATTTGCGTGACGTTTTTTATGGACAGCCTATAAAATTTTTTGTGTTATCCTTTGATATTTGCACGATCGTAGATAAATTCAAATAAAATTACATAAATCAGTTATAGTCTTAATATTTCGAGAAAAATGTTAATTTTTTCCTAACACAAAATTAATTTTTCTTTTTTTTTTTTGTATACCGAAAAAGTTGGTTGTGTTTATCAAATATCGAAATAGCTCAGATCCCCAATTGTACAAACATCTGCAAAGTCTGATACGTTTGACGTAAGAAAGCACGGTTGAGGTACACATTTTTAGGGGAATTGGGTTGAATATTTCCTCTTGAAAATTATAAGATATCTCGAAAACGGTAAAATGTTTAGCATCCCAAGTTTGTTTTATTGTTGCAATGCTTGGTTTTTGAAGACGGCCAAACAAATTTAGACGTTTTCGCTTTTACAAAAGTTTTATATTTGCATTTTTGTTGGTTCATTTTTATGCAAATATAAACGGTTTATAGAAGGAAAAATGTCTAAATTTGGTAGGCTGCATTCAGAAAATAAAGCTGATCCAAGTCAAATTTTTAACAAGTCTATTCTGGTCTGTAGCAAACATCACATCCTTCAAATACCTATCTCAGGTCAACCAGTGCAGCTCCTTACATCCTATTTTACTTGCTACAGATTTAATTTTTGAATTTCTCTTGCCAAAAGGTTGATACATTTTCACTTTTCCTAATGCAGGTGAACGCGCGCCTAACATAGGCCTAATTTTCCTGCAGGAAGTCAATTAGACTTACGCAACTTGACGACTTTTACTCCGTTTTTCTGAGTGTGTTTAAAAAAAATCGCCCTATGCGGCAACGCGACATTTTACAAGGGAGCTGCTCATAAAAAACATAATACTTTGGGTAGTTTGATAATGGTGTTAAACTCCATAAAAACCATGAGAAATTGTTCTGAGAGCGTAAGGGTGGTCCGAAAAGCCTAAAATTAGCGTGACGTATTTTATAGACTGACTGTTTAATTAAAGGTCACACATTTTTATACCCGTATGGTGAAACCAAAGGGTATATTAACTTTGCTTTACCGTTTGTAACGCCAAGATCCCGTCATCACACACAAAAATGAATTACACCAGTGTGTTTAGAATGACAAAAAAAATTGACTTTTGCATGTCCGTCCGTCTGTCCGTCTGTCTGTCCGTCCGTCCGTCTGTGGCGCGGATTGCGGGCGCACGGATTGAGATAGAGACTTGAAATTTTGCACAGATCCGTTTTTCGTAAAATGCGAGGCTAAGTTCGTTAATGGGCAAAAATGGACCATTAAAAATGGACCATACGAACGAAAACGTTTTTTGTAAATATCGCAAAAACGGTGCTTCTCATCAAAAAAGTCCAAGAACAAAAGTTATTTAGAATATGATTCTACATAAAACTTCCATACATCAAAATCCGATTGGAATAAATTTTAAAAATCTTATTGGAAAGTTTGACTTAAAAGTGGAATTTTGGTACAACTGTTCGAATTTTGATACGAATATCACCATACGGGTCTCCAATGATTGCCAGATTGGCAATTATAGCTTTTGTTATGTTTAAATATGTGGTTTTCGTTTATGCGTCAATGATTTTTGGTCATGTCAAAGTCATTCGCCAAAAGTAAACGCATGGTTCCTTCACATGAAAAAAACATTCCAAAACGCATTGATTAATAATTAACAAATGCACTTAAACTCAAATTCGCTGAGATTAAGTTTTAATTAAACTCTTGTGTGTTGTTTTCGTCTCTCAAAAGCTTTGTTGTAAACTTTTCCCTCTTTTGGTTTTCTACTTGAATTTTCCGCCCTATACAACCCAAATATCTTCCATTACCATTGAAAGCTAGATTTCAAGTTTTCTGTCTGCTTAAACGTATATTGTAGATAGAATGGGAAAAATGGGGTGATTTGTATACCAATGAGTCCGGAATTTTTCCTTCTCTTTTAAATCGGTTGAAGTTCTCTTGCGTCTGGTACATAATCTACAGCAATGCGCAGAAGTATCCAACATCAGTTTTTGTAAAACTCCCGTCGAGAGTACTTCATCGAACGCATATAAACAATTTAATTCAGTTCAGTTTTGACGCTTCTTGTAGACGAATTCAATCCGATTGGATCGCAATAAAAAATCAGCTCTGAAAAAAAAAACAATTTCGTGAAAATTTTATTTAGTATAAGCAAAGATTTTCCGAATTACTTACATAAATATTTGGCAGATCGAAATATAATATCAAAAAATCGAGAAATATTTTCGCCTTCGATGTTCGCAGTTAATTCAGCAACAAGTGAAAATTCTAAATAATTTTAATAATCCCGCCAAATATTCTGAAAATTCGAAAATTCAAAAACTGTCCAAAGTGCCTAAATGAGAGATCCAAGGAAATTCTGAGAAAATTCGATAAAAAGTTCATTTTTTATGAATCAATGAGGCAAGCAGCTGAGGAAAATCTTTGAAAATTGTCAGTCTTGCGATATCGATTTCTGGTCTGGTGTTGTGTTTAAAGTAGATTGAATTTGAAAAGGCGAGGGAAAATCGAGGAAAATTTGTAACGTGAATTTCCTCCTGTTGTGTATGCTTTCGTGTACGGAAATTAATTGAACGTTTTTTTATCAATAAAATCCTTGTTCTCATATTCGATCCCAATTGTGTGCGAAGCAGTTGAACAAGTGCGAAATTTCAAAGACAAAAATCCCAACGGCAATAGAATATTGTCTTTCGTAAAAACGCTACACAAAGTTTGATCCACACAGAAAACCACTATATTTTTATGCCTATATAGCGCATTGGAAAGCAGCTGAGTTTGGCAAGAGTTTGAGGGTGGTTTCAGCGGCGCCAATCGATACGAATTTACGTTTAGATACTAAACTCCAAGTTGACAACAGAATGATGACAATGGTTGAAGGTACGACGACTATTGATTTAGGGACATGTCCCCTGCCACAATCCAATGGGGATCATATCGAGACACCGGAAGAGAGGTACACTCACAATCATTTACCGAATAATACCAAAACATAACCACTAACAGTTCATTAAAGTATAAATCATAAAATACGTATTTAAATACGGCAGCAAACGGTTCTATAAGATATTGAAACACGTATTCTAAGATATTTTATTTATGCATTGTGGAAGATTAGATATGACTTTGTCTTGTGATTCTGTTTATAAACGATTCACCACGAAGTGACATCCGAGTTTTCTACTTGGTGACTGTCCCACTGTGATTTACAATCTATAAATAGCGTAGTTATAAGAAGAGTGGATTCGCTGTCTTGTCCACTAGCGTTTCGAAAAGTATTTTAAATCATTCAAGATTATACATGGCTGCAGTTTTTGAATCTTATCTTGACTGATGTTTTTATCTTAAAAGCTTTGTGAAGAAAAATTCGATCTAAAAGAATTCAAATTTTAAAAAAATCACCGAAATTTTAAAGTTACCAATTTTTACACGTCATTAAAAGCTATCCCTAAAAATACGTCATACTTATGAATGGGGGATCAGCGGTAGTGTGACAATGCCACGAAAATCCATGCAAAAACTCTTAAAAAATGTGACAAAAGGGGAGGGGAATTCCCAGAAACACAGAATTTTTATTGCACGAAAGTTCATCTCTAATGCTACCTCCAAACTCTTCCCGAATATAGGCGAATCCAGCCAAGTTAAACCCTTTCTTGTAAATTGAATTGCGTTTTTCATAAACCGGAATTTTAAAACAGATAAATGGATTCAATTTACAAAAAACATCCAACCTGGAAGCCGAGACTGTGATTCACCTTCATTTGGGGAGAGTGTGGAGCTATGGTTAATTTATACAAAATATTTGAAATGGCGTTGCGGAAATGTAAGTGATATTACGTAAAAGGGCGAGGAAACACATTCTTCAAGACCGGTTGACGATCAAGTAAATTTTTTATAACCTTGTATAAAAATTAATCAATTAAACATCAGCATATCCACATGACTTTGTTGAGATTTTATAATTTGACATTAGTGTTGTCTGTATACATACAAAAGATTAGCTTGCATACCCGTCGTTGCTGGGTTAAGTTTTTTGTCTAAGTTTTAAAATACGAAGAAAACCGGAAAGAACTTAAATACTTTTTAATGGGCCTATGTTGGGACTGACGAACATCTATGCCAAATTTCAGGCCAATCGGTTCAGTAGTTTCCCCGCGAAAGAGTAACATAGCGCAAAAACTAAGTTTCGAAATCACTTTACCCCCTCCCCTTACTCCCCCCACCCCTCGTGCTACTTTTCCGTATGCCTATGTTCGGCACTACAACAAAGGAATTATGGGGTGGCTTAAATGCAAACCTTACTAAGAGCCTCTTAAATCTGGAACGGAATCCCCTTCGTCTAACGACTTGGATTCTAACTGGGCACTCCCTCCTGAAGGATCACGCCTTCAAGATTAGGCTGGTGGATAATCCACAGTGCAGGGGCTGCGGAGAAGAGCAGGAAACGATGGAGCACTTCTTGTGTCACTGTCCAGCTTTAACCCGTACTCGCGTCAAATGCTTCGGCCATCCCTTTCTAGAGGAACTGTATGAGGCAGGAACTCAGGGCTGGGAGCCGATTCGGAAATATATAGCACTATCGGGATGGCTAAACAACCGGACTTGAGCTCAATCTGCTCCAGCGAGGGACATCGGAGGTGTACAATGAGACCTACGTGCGTGGGGTTCCTTTGTGAGCCCCCCTCCTATCAAACCAACCAACTATGCCTATGTTGGAAGCGGAACTACCACAGACACTCATGCCAAATTTCAAGTTAATCGGTTCAACGGTTTTTGCGTGAAAGAGGAGCAGACAGACAGACAGACACCAACTCATTTTTATATATTAGTATGATATTGCACTGAAAAATGGTCTGTGCCCGATTGAATGAACATTTTTTCAACAAACTCATTAAAATTAGTTAAAAAGATTGATGAAAATCATCTACGAAATACATGTTTAGAGGCTATTCACAAAATCGCCAAGCCTTTTAATGATTTTTAATATAACTTTTGATACCATCTTCACACTCTGGCAAGCCTTTTCCAAATAGTAAGTGACATATTTTATGGACAGCCTCTTAAACTTATATATTTGTTTACAACAGAATAGGCCTACTTTAGAGACACATCCCCTACTGCAAGCACTTCGATTAATTATTTTTTACTCAAAAATTTGACAAAAAAAAAACTAGAAAAAAATACGATTTATATTCCGAATTTTGTAGTCAATTAAAATGATTAGAATGAGTAATCAACTAAACGTACTTAAAAAAAGAGGAAGCAATTCTTTGAAACACGCAAAATTCGTTAACTCTTTAATTAGAAATATCTTTTTAACTATGCCGGAATAAATGTTTTCCCCAATCTGTCTTTAACGCGACTTCGGCCAAAAACGAATATTAAATAAAAACTTATAGCCGCAGAAACCCAGAATTTTTTTTAGCCAACATGACTCTTTAATAATCATTAAACGTAGTTAATGTCACGCAAATTAATTGTTAATTTCATAAATATGATAATAATTCGGTACACTGATTTTACAACTGTATCTCCCATTTCAGTGTGACTTAATAAAAATATTTCTCATCATAATGTTCTAAAGTAATTTTTCTCAAACAATTTAATTACAGCCTCCGAAATTTTAGCACCTTGACTACTATTTTCTATACCTTCGTACCAACATTATGCCTGGTACGAAACATGCAAAGTATTGATTGTTTGAATATAGTAATTCAACAATATTCTGAATCATACACACTTTTTGAGCAATTTGAATGAATTAACTAATGTTTGAAATAAATAACTAATTTAGTTATCTGCTAATTGGCATAAATCGCACCTTGTAGGTGAAAATTCTTTTAGATTATTAGTTCAGGGGAATCATCAATATGTAAAATGGGAAAAATATTTTTTTTTATTTTGATGATTTTCTTTCAACTCGAAAACATTCCTCAAGCAAACATCCAGATAACAATGAACTTTCACAAATTCAAATCCATCACATGAGGTTAACATGTTTCTAACAAAGTTTTTTCTGAAAGCGTGTAAAAGTGTAAGAATTTTACAACATGCTAATTAGAATGCTTTTGAGTTTCATGTAAAGTATTTTGTTCCCTTATGAGAACTAAGTTTTGAATCATTAAAAAAATGCAGTGTTTTTACTAAACTTGAAAAACTGCTTCGAAAGAGAAATTTTAAATTCTAATTTATTCATGAATTCAAAATTAGTGCCAATTATTGAGTAAATAATTTGCTTATATGAATTCAATTAGCACGATAATCTAAATTATAAGAAAACCTAAAACCAAGACTGGGTTATCAATATCAAGAAATATCTGGGCACCAATCATGTATTACGACGCGTCTCTGTCTTTCGACTTCGACGCAGATTTTAACTCTTGACTTCGCCATATCTGCAGCTTGAAATTTCGCGGAATCGTCACTATGAATCGAAACGTGATTCTGACTGCCACTCCAGGAAATTTGAAGCTGCTAATATGGCGAAGTCAAGAGTTAAAAGCTGCGTCGAAGTCGAAAGACAGAGACACTTCGGAATACATGATTGGTGCCCTGATTTTTATAGGAAAAATTGAAAACCTTATAATCATCGCCATAGAAAAAATACTTCTATAATAACTCGGTTGGTTAAAAATAAATTCAATGTCAAACTTTTTACTGTTTTTATTATATGAGACTCTCTGATCGTAAAACTTTTTTTTGCAAATTTTTAAAAATGGCGAGAAAAGATATAAATATGAATTTCAAAATTTATCGTAACGCATTAAAGCCACTTCAATAAAATTGAACAATAAAAGCCTCTTGACTTACGTAATTTTACAGTACTACTCAAAAAACTGCCATCATTAATTGAAAACAATACAAAAACGTATAAATTTGGATAAATTTTTTCATGATCAGTTCATAAATAAAACATAGCGCATGATTAGCAATTTGATAAAGAGCAAGTGAAACCCCACAAAGTGAATGTTGGCCACAAAGTAATTTCTTGTTGACAAATGAGTTACCTCGTTAACAGGTAAAATATAACATCACATAAAACAATAAACAACGAGAAACACGAGTAATAATCGCAATAAAATCAAAGTAGAAAAAAAAGAACGACATTTTCCACCAATTTATGTCGGTATCATTAAAATTGTCTAACAATCTTGACAAATTGATTTATAATCGCACAAATCGAATGCGTCACATGTAATTCGATCATAAGGTAAACTTTAAAACCGCACAATTCATAATCCGGTTGTAAAGTTTTCAATTTCTTTATCCGTACAATGTATGATTCACGTCGTTGCTGTCTTTGAGGGAAAGACGTTAACCTAGACTTACATTTTATTCTGAATTTAACTTTTAAATGTCGCACAATAATTGTGACGTTTTAAGGTCGAACACCATTCGACGTAATTTCACTGAATGGATTGCGACCCATGAATGAAATGTCCATCAGAATTTTAAATCTTTGAGATATAAATAGACTATTTTGTGAATGTTTATATAGTTTGAACTATATATATTGATTTGTTTCAGTGCGTCAGTCGATTTTGTTTTCTTTTTGGCCACTTCCGGTCAAAAATAGAAACTCAACTGCAAAAATATCATTTGATGTGGGAGAAATTCGCAGTAAACCTAAGATCTAAGCCAAAAATTTCATAAAAGTGCAACTAGAATGCATAATATTCCATTTGTTCATCGAATTTAAAAAAAAAACTTTATTTATAGTTACTGTTGGAAAGCTATGTGTGGAAAGATCATGTAAAATCATGTGTTAGCGCATTTTTAATGTAATTTTCAGTTCATTAGAAAAACAGATAACAACCTCATTTTCTTTAAAAATGTCAATGGGATTAAACTGTTTTAGACTTAAAAAAAACGGTATATCGATAACGGCTTGAGATACGCTTTTCCAGTAAAAGAGAAAAATGTGAAAAATTTTGTAGTCCCAAACATTTTTCATACATAAAACTACAGAAAAGCGTGTAGTTTCGGTCAAATTGAGAAAAACGAAATAGTGATTTTCAAAAAGGATCGTTTCACTCCAATACCAAACATCCCGGTAAAATTTCATGGCTCTAGCTCCAGTAGTTTTTGAGAAATACACATACTGACATTTTTGTCATTTTTTGTCATACTGACATTTTGGAAAGACATTATTGTAAAATTGCCCATCGACTCAGGAGTGCTCGGGAAATGATTTTCAGGCAAAATTGAGGCGTTAAAAGCTAGAGTGGACCAAGCCACATAATCGAGTTTTTGAACCTTTTCCACTTTTGTACTATTATTGACTGTAAATTTTTGGGAAAAAAATTTCTGTGGGCTTTATTACTCAATGTTGAAATGTTCTTTTGTGCATCCAAACATTTTTATCTAAAAACTCACTCCCAATAGTGGTTCAAACACAAAAAAATTCACGATTTCGACATGTGGGTTGGTCCACTCTAGCTTTTAACGCCTCAATTAAGAGGTCGATATTTTTCATTTAAGAAAAATTAAATTTTTTAACTGCGTAAAAGATCACACCAAGCTAAAAATTCTCACTGTTTACATTATTTCGGAATGAAACTCCCAAAAATCGAATTATCTATAAAAATGTTTAAATTTCTTAGAATATACGAAAAAACTTTGAATTTTTCGATTTCAAGTAACTGCAAACAAAATAATTTAGCATTGTGTTTAAAAAAAAATCGAATATAAACACATTTCTGGCCTTCGGTCAAACAGATTGAAATTTTCAGTTTATTTTATTTTAAAATGTATGAATCATTGCACATTGAAATACATATTAGAGTCTGGACGCCACAAACAAAGCAATTCAAAAACATTTAGAAAGGCACGAAAAATAAATTATTTCTCTGCTAAACATAAATTCTCAAAAAAAAAATACCTAAAAATTACGATAAGTTGTGTACATCTATGAAATTTCTTTAACGGTATATGAAGAAGGCCTAGAACTCACTCCTTGATACTATCGCGCTCTCTCTAAAATTTGGTTCAAATCGGTTCAGTATCTCTCGAGTCTTCACCAAACAAACAGATATATCGGGTCTTTCAATAAGGACATAACAATTTTGCATTTAAATAAAACACAGCAGAATAATTGAGATATCGGGCTGAAATTTATTCCAGGTGTAGTGGACATGTTACATTTAAGTATGAAATTCGATGTTGTTCATATGACCACCGCGAGCACGTTTGCTGATTGATTCTTTGGACCAATTTTCCATCACTCTGCCACACATATCGGCCGGAACGTTGGCAAGTTCGATATTGTTCCTGAGCTCCTCTAACGTTGTTGGCATAAACCAACGACTTAACATAACCCCATAAAAAGAAATCCAACGGCGTTAAATCGCATGAGCGAGGTGGCCATTCGACCGGACCATTTCTCGAGATTACACGATTACCGAAAAAGATCAATTGTTTAACCAGCTGTGTGGCATTGCTCGTTCGTGAACTTCACCATGATAAAAATGTAAACCTTGACTGACGTTTTAGCATTGTCAGATCATAAAAAAAATCTTGCGATCTAGACCCATTTCCACTCATCCGATTGATTTGAAATTTTGCACACATACGTAACTCCGATAATAATGTAACATAAGTGTATGAATGTACGGGAATAAACAAAATGGCGACCGGCAGCTGCCATTTTATCTGAATCAAACTAATGAAGTACCGGTTTTTTTTTAAATAAAACCTGTTTTCAAAAAAAAAAAAATTTGGCGCTTTTTATGAAATCAGAGAAAATTTTGATATCAAAATTAAATTTCAGAGGTCGGGGCACTCACTGGCAGGTGATAAGCATGCCCCAATCATCACGTTTTTTTTTGCTGACGTATTCAAAAAAAACCCCTATTAAAATTGATGGCTCAGAAATTTATATAACCTCGGTTGGTTAAAGAACTTAATTATATTAAAATGAAAGTGTTACACATCATTAAATATTTATATTAATTAACTATTAACGAAAAGTGCTACAATTGATTGATTTTTATCCCCAAATTTATTATTGATGATTCATTGTTGATATTTATTACAAATTCAAGAATTATACCAAATTTAATTAAATGACGCATGAAAAATAAATTGAAATTAATGAAGAACTCTATTTAGAAATTTGTTTATTTACTAAAAGGTTTATTGGTAAATAATTCACATAGAAGGCAATTTAAAAAAAATCATAATTAAGAGAAACCCTGAAGTGAAAAAAAATCCAAATTAATTCGATTTCTTATTCTATTTTAATTTTAGATATGAACGTTTATTGCGTAGAGCACGAACAGAGGATTTAACAGAAGTTTCCGGTATTGGTTGCCTTTATCAAAGTGGTGTTGATCGACTAGGAAGGCCAGTTGTTGTATTCTGTGGTAAATGGTTTCCTGCTGCGGATATTAATTTAGAAAAGGTAATTCTTTTAGTCAAATTTCCACTGATTTCAAAAGTAAAACTATTGATAAATGTTACACCTTATTGGAATTGGATTAACTTTATTATAAAAATTTCTTTCTTTTAGGCATTGTTATATTTAATATATTTATTGGATCCAATTGTTAAAGGAGACTACGTTATCGCTTACTTCCATACACTCACATCAGCTAATAATTATCCTGCACTTAATTGGTTACGTGAAGTTTATAGTATACTTCCATATAAGTGAGTTTATTTTACAATATAAATGTAGCGGCTCAATTAACAATATATTGTTTTTTTTTTTTTTGCAATTTTCAGATACAAAAAGAATTTGAAGGCATTTTATATCGTTCATCCAACGTTTTGGACTAAGGTATTTTTTATTTATTCTCATCAAAATCAAATATATTTTCTGGCTAAATACAATTAGGAATCCTATAATATAATACGAGAAATGTCTGTCTGTCTGTCTGTCTGCACAAACGATCTCGAAAACCCGCCTAACGATTTTCACGAAACTTGGTGGTTAGGGATTGTCGGGAACAAGGAATCGATCTAGATAGGTCTCACCCCTGAGAAAATTCCCCTCGATACCCCTCGCCTGGTATCTTCGAATTGGGTGGTCCGATTTTAATGAAACTTTACAGTATTACTGAGGGGGCTGAGGGCTTTCGATTTCTCCACTAGAAACCTGACTTTTGCCTCCCCTGGTGTCTCAAAACAGCGTTTCCAAAATCGGTGACAGCGGTTACTTAATAACCACCCAACCGATTTCTATGAAATTTGGTTATCGCGCGTTATTTTAGTTCTAGCTTTCTAGGTCGGGAATTTAAAAACTTTGGAAAAGCTCTGTAAAGATAATGTTAATTTAATTTTTCCCCAAAAATCAGCAAAAGTAGGATTTTGAGGTCGCCGAGCAGGGCTCGGTCTTCCTGGTACTTAATATAATGTTACGACCACGTAAAATGGTATTTTGTAAAATGGTTTCAAGCAAAGCTGATTAGCTTGATGGAATCTAATTAGAATGTTTAATCCATTAAATGATGTTTTGCGGAATTTTTTTCTGTTTTAATTGAATTTATCTCCAAAGACTGTTTCACTTTTTCTAGTTTTGCATTGAAAGCTGAAACGATTTTGCAAAAAACCATCAGTCTTTTGACTGTAAAACGTTTCAAAGTTAAAATTTCTTAACGAAAAAGACTCATTCAATAATACCGCTAGATATTCTAGTTTCCATCTTTTAAGAAATATCAGAACAGAATTAGGGCCTTTTAGTGTCGGAATTTCTCTCGCACAATTAATTCTGCGATTTAATATGAAAAATTTCAGTAATTTTAGTAGAGGCTTATTTCGGAATGCAACAAATTAAAATTTGCAGAATAAAGTGTTATATGTAAACCACCCTCGTCCATAGACGATTTAATATTGAAGTCATTTTACAATAGTTGATCAAAAACCTCAGTCTTATCACTCAGACAAAATTAAAATCAATAAATTAAATGGGTAACCTTCAAGACATATTTCTGGTTACTTACCCAGAGCGGTACGAGTCCATATCAAAATATCGATTTGTGATTGAAATTCAAGTGTAGTCACCTTGAAAACTAAAACTAGTTTGAGAGTCACTTAACATGCAAAAATGCATTCAAATTGGAATTATATAGCACGGAGTTTTTTCTCTAGACTTTAACATGCAAAACATTCATTAAATTGTTCTTGTTTCGAGATTTCTGATTGAAACATACAACGCTAATAGATGATTTTTTTCTATTAAGAAATCAAATTAAGAGCTGTATAGTGCAAAGCGAAAATTAACTTTATAACGGTATTCACAGTCCTCTTTTAAATTGCGAGTAATTTTACCGCTTGGTAGAATACATCAAACATGGATTCAAAGGTATGTGAAATATTTTACAATCAAATTCGCAGTTCATGATTTGGTCACGTATCCAATAAAAGCGCTGTTCTCAAATCTGTGCTGTGGGATGTTCACAGCAGAATATTTTCAGTCTTTTAATATTACCGAAAATACCGAATACCCAAAATTAAAAGAGGACTGTGAATACCCTTACTGTTTCGCACTTTTTGCGTTTCATAATTAATTGCAACGCAAATTGTAAAAATACCAACAAAGATGAATGCGCCGCAGGGAAAATTTTTTTTGTTACATGCGCCCGTTGTGAAAAATCGTTGGAAAAATCCGACGAAGACGAAGAAATGCAAATCCTAGGTGGTTTTTTCTAGCATTTGACAAATGTTAGTGTTAAATTGCAAAAACTGGGACAAAGCCTTAGTTTCCGGGACGCCGCCGGCACAGCATGTTCAAATCCGGAACTGCCTCGATCATTCCGTGAGGTATGGTCACCCTACGTATAACCCGAAATTATTCAAGAAAAATACTTAAATCAATCATACACGTTCAGATCATACTAATATATAAAAATGAGTCTGTCTGTCTGTCTGTCTGTTCCTCTTTCACGCAAAAACGGCTGAACCGATTGACTTGAAATTTGGCGTGAGTATCTGTGTGGTAGTTCTGGTTCCAACATAGGCATACGGAAAAGTAGCGCGAGGGGTGGGGGGAGTAAGGGGAGGGGGTAAAGTGATTTCAAAACTTAGTTTTTGCGCTATGTTACTCTTTCGCGGGGAAACTACTGAACTGATTGGCCTGAAATTTGGCATAGATGTTCGTCGGGGGTCCAGCCCCAACATAGGCCCAATAAAAAGTAGCTCGAGAGGTGGGGGGGTAAGGGGAGGGGGTAAAGTAATCTCGAAACTTAGCTCTTCCTCTATATTACCCTTTCGCGGAAAAACTACAGAGCCGCTTGGCCCGAAATTTAGCTCCAACATAGACCATAAAAAAATTGAAAAAACTTAACCCGGCAACGACGGGTATGCAAGCTAGTAATCAAATAAACCAGCCAAGTCAAAAAGGATTCAATGCTACGAATTTCCGTTGGAAGATCAGATTCCGTTCGAATAGCTTTCATATTAGCTAAAGAACCATGCAATAAATGAACCCGTGTAGTTTTCACTTTGGTTGAGTACTTTTTGGAAAGGGCACAGTCTCTAGGTTTATCCATATATGGCTTTAAGAGCCACCGAATTGCTGAGGGATGCTGAAGGATGGTGAGTTAACGAACTTTCTCGTGATTTTTCACAGAAAACAGGTAACTTTTTCTTTCGTCTGTTAACCCCTCACCATCTCCCTGCAATTCGGTGGCTCTTAAAGCCATATATGGATGAAACTAGAGACTTTGCCTTTTCCAAAAAGTACTCAACCAAAGTGAAAACTATACGGGTTCAAAAGTTAGTGTAGGGGGGCAAAATTGTGCATCTTTTTCATCCGTTTCAAACTAACTGTTCAGAAATTCCGACTAAAGTTAAAATCTCACCTATATTACACAAATTAACATTATTATGCATTACATTAAAAAAAACTAAATTCTTATTGTTTTTTAGATGATGACATGGTGGTTCACAACATTTATGGCTCCGGCTATTAAAGCAAAAGTTCATTCACTTCCCGGTGTTGAACATCTATACGCAGTCATATCCAAGGATCAACTTGAAATTCCTGCCTATATCACAGAATACGATATGGCCGTAAGTTTTATCAAATTTTGTTAACAAAAAAAGTATAATTTTTAACACGTCATTTTGTTTTTATTTCTAGACAAACGGACTTCACTATTTTCAACACTTAATGCAAACTCCCTCATAAGCTTAAATCTAATTCAAATATTTCTCTTCATATTAAACATTTTTTTTTACTTTTAACCAAAAAAAAATCACAACATTAAGAAAATGGAATTTGTATGCCGAATATTTTTTGATGCATCAATATTGAAAAAAAAATGAAAATAATCAATTATTTAATTATTGATTAGTATTAGGGTGATAATCATTCTTATGATGACATTGTAATAATTACATTTGTAAGTATTGTTATTGCGATTTAAAACAAACAAAAACAAAAGAAAAAAATCTAACAAAAAAAAAAACTGAAAAAAAACATGGAACAAAACAATTTAACAAACAAACAAAAAAAAATAGTGGCAAAAATTCAGAAAAAAATAAATATATATATCGTATTTTTAATTACATACATAATTAAAATGAAAATTATTATTGTTATCAAATTCTAAAAATGATTAACGCATATTGCATAAACTTGAAATATTTGAAAAATTTTATCCCATACTTTAAGCGTAAACTTAATGCTATCAGCTTAATGACTTAATTTTGTATTTCTTTCTTTTAAATTTTTGTGAAAATTTTGTTTAATTTTGGAATGAAGGAACAATTTTCCCAACGAAAAAAATAACGTAGAGAGCATTTTGTCCAATTTTATCAGCGAAATCACTTGCAAACAATCATTTTAGTATTAATCTAGCTTACTAAAATCAAATGATTATAAAAAATTGTACTAAGCAATTTGTGAGTAAAAATGAAAAGGAACCTCATTGCATTGCAATATGTTCTCTATAGAATAGCAAAAAGTATAAAACAAAAAATTAACAATCAAATCCACTTGTTCAACACATTCTCTCAGGGATGATTTTTAATTGTTAATTGCTAACAAATGAAAAATTCAAACCGAACTCTAAATAATAGTATATATTTTACGAAAAAATTTACCTAAAATATATCGGAACCACCTAAAATGCTATTGAACAATTTCCTAAAAGGAATTTCAAACCATTATTTCCAAAACTAAACAAAAACCAAACAAAAATTATATTCGCATACATATGATAGAATTAAGTTTTAAATTGTTTTTATAATTATTTTTTTAATTTTATTTATAGATAGTTTTGAAAAATTAACAACAAAAAAAAATTTGATAAGCTTTTTGGGGCGTATTCATAGTCAGTTTTAAACACAGTCTTTATTTAATATGAGCCTTAAACCATTGCAAACTGTCAATTTAAACTCATATTAAACAAAAACTGTTTAAAAACGACTATGAATATGCCCCACTGAATTCTGTCCATAATTATTATGATTTCTGTTAATTGTATTTGTATAGATATTCCAAACAAATCATTTTATGAAAGTTTTAACTAATATTCCAATGCATAGAAACAATCAAATAAATTTTTTATTTTTATTTTTAATGTTTTTTAGTTTATTTTGAACCTTTTATATCTTTTCCGAAATCCCTTTTAAAACTATGACTAACCGATTGCAGTGCGTTGTCGTGTTTTGCGATTTTTAAATACGGTTAAACAAATCTAGATGCTTTTTTCCCTACAAAAGGGTCATATTTGCACAACCAAACAAATAAAATAAGGACGAATAAACACCCCGATTGCGAGTGTCGTGTCGTTTTCGACAAGAGTCGTTTTACGTGTTGTTGTTGGTAGAAGAACACTAACAATATCACGTAAAACGACTCTTGTCGAAAACGACACGACACTCGCAATCGGGGTGAAATATTATGTCATTTCTAGAGGGAAAAACATCTAAATTTTTGTTTGGCTCTCTTTAAAAATCACGCACTGCGGCAACGCAACGAATTTGGTATGAAATAGCTCTAACTTTTATTTTGGTTACTTAATTTTTTTAAATTTCAGTTTCTTAATTCACAAAATTTGGTTTATTCCAATGTGTTGCAATCAAAAATTTGTCGATTTGTCGATACACCATTGCAAGTGGAAGTAAATTATACGAATGGTGTGAAGAAAGAACCGTTTTTAGAATAAACGCGATTCACAATAAAAATAAAAGAGAAGCAAGTATCACTTGTTGTATCACACTGATATTCGTGAATCTTAGCGTGGGATTACACGGGTTTTTTTTTCGAGTGCAGAGCAGACACCATTTTTATTTTTAAAAAATCCATTTGTGTTGGAGAGGGGGGGGGGGGGAAGAGTGGTCCGTTTGGACTCTGATGTATGGAACGGTTATGTAAAATTATACAAATTTCGCAAGTTTCAAACGCAACACATAAGTTAAAAGAGTGTAGAAGCTCATCGGGAGGACCTTTTAAGTTAAGAAGTTAGAATCTTTTACCCAGAATAGCAAAACCTCTTCAGCATGAAAGTTAAGAGATTTCCACTTTTTGAGGTCTTTTAACTTGTTACTCAGAATACTAAATCCGTTTAAATTTCTCTTAACGCCAGTTATGCCGTGGTCACACGACGCTGTTTTGTCAGCCGCTGCCTGCTGTTGGTTACCCGGCCCTTACACGCGTCTGTAGAGCTGACACAGTCGCTGACACAGTCTCGTGTAAATGCACTGACTGCCAGTTCGCTAAGTGTTTTTTAATGCGTTGTCAGTAATTTGACATTTGAAGTCTGTGCTACTGACAGACTTTACAGTCGCGTGTAAAGGCCGGGTTAGTAGCGCTGGCAAGTAGCAACAGCAGCCAGCGTACTGAGAGGATTCACACGATTTATACTTTAGTAGCGCTGGCAAGTAGCAAAACAGTGGTTGGACATTTGAATCTGGGAGATTTTTTAATAATAAACGTAGCACACAAATTTAAATAAATAAACGTAAAATAACAACTTGCAATAAACAAACTTTACCACTTATCAGACTTTTGACAGCTCAGAAAACATGCGACAGGGTCACGTGATCCCTAGTAGCGCTGGCAAAGTAGAACGGTCTCTACTTCACTAGCGCTACTAAAATTATCACGCTGCTGCTGGTAGTAGCAACGCACTAGGGTTCACACCGTGCTGCTGAAACGGCTGCTAACATCCAAATAGTCACTAGCGCTGGTAAAACAGCGTCGTGTGACCGCCGCATTAACAAGTTAATAGATGTCATTCTGTATGATCACAAATTTGAAAATATGGCATTTTAAACTCTCATGTAAGCGCTTCGGCCTTTCCTGCTCAAAAGTTGATGGATTTTAAAATCGCCGTGTAATTCCACGCATATAGACCGAAAACTTGAACGGAAGTTTATAGCCCTATTATGAAAGTCGCGCGAACAGGTCTTGCGGACTACCATAATACCAAAACAGTCCGCAGTGGCAGATTTGCCGCAGTACGATGAGTCGCACGACTTCCATAATAGGGCTATAAACTAGATCCGAGAAGAAAGTTATGTCAGCTGAAATACAACTTCAAAAATTTACAAACTTCGAAGCTAAATGGGAATCTGTCGAGTTTATTCTCTTCCTGGGCACCAATCGTGTAACGCGACGCAGACACGAAATTGCGACTTTCATTAAGAAAAGCAATCGTGTATGGCGACGCGTCGTTGCATACTAGCGACGTGTCTTTACGTTCAGCGACACAGTTCGACTCGTCGCTCAGTGTCGTTTCCTCTGTCATATCACAATGGACGAACCAAAGTAAATATAAGTTATTTAGAATGACATTTTAAGAATTCAACCGATTGAACGTCCCAATTTAAGAATTCAACCCATTGAATGTTCCAACTTTTTAGTGTCGCGATACAAGATTAGAAAACCGTGTCGCGTCGATGTCGCCGTCTCAGCTCAAAGACGGAGACCCGTCGCGATACACGATTGTTGCCCTGGTTTATTGTTTGAGAACATTGCAATGTTCAACTGCTCAAATTCTGTTGATGTTGAAGTGTTAAAAAATTCCACTCCCCAAACAAATTCAAGAAACTTATCGCTCGTAATTACCTTATAACATATTTTTCCCGCTAAAATCTCCAAAATTTTCATTTGATTTTTCCAAATATATTTTCCGTTAGTTGTTATAAAAGTAAGTACTTATAGAAAGCTGATAAATTCCATTAAAACAAACGTTTAAAAATTGTCCAAACAAAATATAAAAAAAAAAGAAATCGCCAACATTTAGGCTTGTTAATGATATGTATACTTACAAAAAATTGGTAAGTTGCTTAAAATTATGTCTAGAAAATGTGCAATAGTTAGCTAAAGAAAAATGCTAAAATGAAATAAGAAAAAAAAACTATGGATTAATAACATTAAAGTAAATAAGATAACAAAAAATGTAAAATAATTGTTGAATTTCTTATCGAAATTTAGTCAATTTATGGATATTTGCGAAGCTCTATAGCAGAAAAGTTTTAATAGTAAAGAAAAGCAAAAAGTAAATTGAATAAATTTTTTCATTCATTTTTCCAATTATTAATAATTCCGATGGCGCATCATTAAACGTAATTCGTTATTTTCCTTCTTATAAAAATTCTTAATAAAAAAAAATTCTAGTCTTTAAGTGATATTATAGTGTAATGTGCCAATATCATTAGTTGATTATTGATATTTTCCAAAATTTGAAAAAAAGAAAACTCTTTATTAAAAACTGATTTTATTTAGTTTTAATAATTTTATAAAAAAAACTTGTAAATAAAGTAACTACCAAATCGTTCGGAGTCAAGAACAGATGAAGGCAGAGTTAGAGTGTTAAAAATTGAATGCTATTTTCCACTAGAAGAAAAAGAATAATGAATTTAACTATTAAATATATCACAATTTTTTTAATTTTTATCCATGAACAATTAAGAACCATTACTATTACTACTACTATATTATAGTAATTATATTTAACACAATGAAAAATGAAAATCAATCACTTTGAAATTTCCACCTAGCTAAGTAAAATAAGAAATTTTCCCCCCGAAAAGTAAATCTAAACTATAACTTTTAATCTAAAGTAAAGAAAAAATCAACTATATGAATTAACACTTAAACTAAAGTTTAAAGAAATATTCTATAATAAAAAGAAATTGTACAATGTGTTAATAAAAATCCTTATAGGTTTTAAAAGTTTCTATTAATTTGATTTTGATTTTTTAGAACACATATGAGATTGTAATGAAAGTTATTTACTATAAAAATATCTTATTGTTAAATTTGTATAGTAATAAGATGTGTTTTTATTTGAGGATTATTGAGATAAACTATTTTAAATAAATTTTAGATATCGAAAAAGTGTATAATTGGTTTTGTTAAAAGTTAAACATAGGAGCGATGTATTTAATTACACACACACAATTTGTCGCCAAAATTTGATTATCGAAATTTTTGAAATTTAAAACAAAAACAAAAATTCCAAAACAAATGGAAAACAAATTATCTTATTTTGTAAATAAAATACATGATTCGGTTGCGATATTGATGTTTTACTTATATTTGGCTATATTAAACCTTTTTTTGAAAAAAAATTGCACCCCTGAACCAACTCCCACGGTTTGCCTTCGTAATCTGATAAAAATCGCTTCAGGAGTTCAGCAGATAGCAAGGGAGTTATTAAAGTGGACAGGGGGAGAGCGGAGGGAGAGCGGTGCGAGAGCGGAGGGAGAGTGGAGGGAGGGTGAATTTAAGTGAACAGGAAATGTATTTAAAACACTACACTCAAAAAAATGGAGGCTAACTCGACGACCTACATACGGCGTAATTGGCCTCGGGCAGGCGCGCGTTCGCCTGCATGTGGGCAAGTAAAACTGAGTTGACCTGTGGTCGGAGAAATTCTGAAATTAAGTCACCAGCAGGTGAAGTAGGGCATTGGGAGTTGCACGAGTTGACCTTAGATAGGTTAACTCCGACCGCTAGCTGGCTTACAGACACCTCTGTAAGGTCAGAGTTAACCTGACAAAAAATAGACCTGGACAGTTTTCTGAGTGTGCCTATTCAATAATGAAAGCGTGATCAATATTCCTTTTGCGATCTTGAGATAACTGAAGAAAGGGTTGAAGGAAAGGGGGGTTAAAGGAAATGACAAATGCTTACATGCTAGAACCCCTAACCAGCAAAGAAAATTTCACCCCAACCGGTTGAACAGTATCAGAAAAAAAGAGGGAGGTTAATCATTATACCCGTATGGTGAAGCCAAAGGGTATACCAACTTTGCCTTACAGTTTGTAACGCCAAGGTCCCGTCATCACACAAAAAAATGAATTACACCATTGTGTTTAGAATGATAATAATAATTAATTTTTGCACGTCCGTCCGTCCGTCCGTCCGTCTGTCCGTCTGTCCGTCCGTCCGTCTGTCCGTCCGTCTGTCCGTCCGTCTGTCCGTCCGTCTGTCCGTCCGTCTGTCCGTCTGTCCGTCTGTCCGTCTGTCCGTCTGTCCGTCTGGCCGTCTGTCCGTCTGTCCGTCTGTCCGTCTGTCCGTCCGTCTGTCCGTCTGGCCGTCTGTCCGTCTGTCCGTCCGTCCGTCCGTCTGTCCGTCCGTCTGTCCGTCTGTCCGTCTGTCCGTCTGTCCGTCTGTCCGTCTGTCAGTCTGTCCGTCCGTCCGTCTGTCCGTCTGTCCGTCCGTCTGTGGCGCGGATAGAAAGAAAGAAAGAAAGATGGAGGTTAATCATTTTATTCTGCAATTCACACTAACCGTGTACAATATATTTAATCGAAATAGGTTAAGCCATTTTCGTGTGATGTCGGAAAAAACATTCCGACAAAAAGTCAAACAAAAATTTCAAAAATGTTTTTTTGTTACTTCATTACGACAAAATACATCGATGGGTATCAAAATTTAAAAAAAATTGATTTTATTCATTTGTATTTTTTAAATCATTTTCATTTTCAAATATTTTTTATATTCATTAACATAATTACGAATCCACATGTGAATAAATTCAATACTCTCTATCGAAGAAGTTTTATTACCCAGCAGCAATTTTGAACGTAAAATTTCCAGTTTTTTTAAATATTCATTAAATCCATTAAAGTGAAAATTTAATATTGCTTTGGGAAAAATTTAATATTACTGCGTAATCATTTTAAATTTAAGTAAAAATAAGTGCCATCATGACGTCTAGAATTTTCCTTGGGGGTATCTAAAAAACCGCTACTAACACAGACTTTATTAAATTCTTCATAAAAAGACATTCACGAATTTAAGTTGCGATAAACGTTTATGGTGTTCCGTAATTATGCAAATGAAATAAAACCATTTTAAACCATTTTATTTCTACTGTTCTGTTAAACCAGACCTAAAAACTAGAAACTTTGAAGAATTTTGAGACATTTTCATAGAGCTATGGTTTAAATGTTGTAATTTAAAATTTTCCACCTTACCATGGAGAAGTTTCAAATTAAACCATCAAAGATGCTCTTTTAAGACCAAATATTATCAAAATATCGTGTTGGGAAACTTTTTTTCTTCAAAATTTATCAAATTCTCACAATTCACGTGAATTTGATCAAGTCTTCAGTTCAACCAAACCTTTTAAAATCGGTATTTATATTATCAACATTACGACAAAAAAAAATAAACTTATCTCGAAAATGAGTTCAACAGTCCGCCGACCATCTATTATCACAAAATTTTTTGTGATCTCTAAATTTGATAATAAAATGAAATCGTCTTGAGGCTAACCTGACTTTGAAACGCCTCTACTACATTTTTTGGTTAATGGGACGTATCTGCCACAACATTAAGCTGGATCCACATTACACGATGTACCGGGTACGAGGTACGAGGTTTCTGGTTTCCTCGTACATGGAACTGTATCCACACTGCACAGGGGTTTGCTCATTCGTGTTTTGAGCTTCGTGATGGACGCTGATATATTGCTAGCAGTGGCGGCGGTTTTATGTGTAAAAGAAAAATCAAAAACTACCAAACGTAAAAAATTGCTCTCTAAATAATCTTTACTTTTTATTTTCCATACGCAAGGAAAACTTCGCTAAAGTTCAATAAATTCTAATACAAATTCTTTTGGAAAATTACGAAAATCCGCCATTTCGAAATACCACTACGTCAATGGAAAACCCCGAACTGTTCCATCCACACCTACGATGTTGTACGGGGTTACCACGTACGGGGTTACCACGTACGAGGAAATTCAAACAGCTTCTGATATTACTCACTAGGTGAAACCATGTGTAAATTTCCCATCCAAACACTCGATGTTCGAGGTACGTGCCAACCTCGTACCCCGTACATCGTGTAGTGTGGATCAACTTTAGATACACTTCTAGTGATTGTCGCCAAAAATAGTAATAGGGCATACAAACAATTACAATATAAAAATATCAGTTGTGGTCAACACAAAACTTTCTTCTACAAAATCTACGACCCTGCGCAATTTACGCTAGAGCCCTGTCGCGTTGTCAACCTAAGACGACCTCCCAATAAATTCTTGGTGTATTCAAAAATATCCAAAATGTACAAAATTTGTGATAACTTGAGAACGGTAAAAGATATCAATTTACGGTAAATGGCAAAAATGTAGAAAATGTGAACGTCTTTAATTATTCTTTTAACTGATTTGTCGAAAAACCGTTAGTTTGCAAATTATTCGCAAAAATATGATTTTTTACATATTAATGAAAATATCTCAATAACGGTAAAAGATAACGGATAACGGTAAGAAACAAAATTGTGCAGAATGCCATTCTCATTAATTCACTTCATACATTCAGTCAGCAAAAACCCGTTAGTTTTCGAGATAATCGCAAAAAACTGTTTTTTTGGAAATAACGGTTTATCTCGATAACAGGTTGAGATATCGAGTTATAGCTAAAGACAAAAGTGTGGGAAATTTTATTTTCTCCAAGTTTTGTCATACTTAAGGCCACTAAAAACCCGTAGTTTGGGAGTAAATCGAGAAAAACGAAATTGCGATTTTTGAAAAACCGCCATTTTGGATACTTCCGGTTAACGGATTTCCACCAAAAGTTGATAGGATCGTCCCATTTCAGGACCCAACATGCCTATAAAATTTCATGGCGCTAGCTCTATTAGTTTTTGAGAAATCTTGTACACAGACTGACAGACTGACAGACTGACAGACAGACTGACAGACAGAAAGACATTTTTTAAATATGACTCCAATCGACTCAGGAGTGATCGGGAAATGTTTTTTAGGCAAAATTAAGAGGTCGAAATTTTTCATGAATACAATACTTTATTATACTCCGTAGAAGAAAGTAAAAAATGTCAGTCATTTAATGACTGATAACAAAGTAAACATTTCTACAAAAGTGGACACACAACTGCGTGCTATACCCTAAGATATCATTATTATTGCCATTTTTTATGAAACATTCAATTTTAATTCGCATGTCATTAAGAAATGTTTTGTCTGATATGACTTTGTATCTATCAGATGTTTCTGTTTTTCACGCCATTCCTGAATTTGTTTACTTTTTATTGAAATCATGCGAATCTGGCATGAGCGGGTGGGCCGAGTTTTTTTTTAAATAATGGGAAAAATTTGTTTTTATTGTAGCCATCGTCTCGATTTAAATGTTAGCGACATTTGCAATCCAGAAAGTCCAAAATTACTTGAAGAAGGGGAAAATTCCAAAAATAAAAACGAAATAATTTGGGTGGATCTATTTATATTTAGTCATCGAACTTTGTTAATTTGCCCTTCTGCTTGGTTACTATACAAACAGATAAAGTTCTTAACGAAATTCATTTGGGCTTGCGCTCTTTGCTCAAGCGCCCGTTATCATTTCTAAGACGTTATCCGGCGGCGATTACGAAATCTTGTATAGCGATTGAAAAAAAATACCATCAAACTTCAAAATCGCCCCTCGACCACTACCACAAACCAAAAAAAAATAAATTAAGAACCAAATTCGTCTCATAGTAACGATTTTCAGACGAGCAATCGCAACAAAGTCGTATTGTAACGATAATAATTGAACAGTGAACGGAACACCAAGTGGTGCCAAAGCCGATACCGAAACTGTTGTTAAATGTGACCAATAGAATTTATTTAGTCATAGCCAAGTAGTTGTCGAACAAGGGCGGTTTCAATTCCGCGATCGTGAAAATCCACGCGATCATTTTGCATCGATAATATTATAAATTGCATTACAGTGACCAGACGAGGTCGAAAGTTATCATTGCCTGAGTCATTGGTTCTGCCAAGAATTAGTTTTATTTAAAAGGGAAATTTCTGATTATCGGAAACTTGCGGAAACTTCAAGGAAAATGGCAAAAATCGAGTGGGCACCCCTTAGTGTTCCTTTGGAAAGAAGACTGCAAACCCTTTCGGCGGGAATATGGATGTTCGCCCTCGTCTTTGGAGAATTTATTCTGTTGTTCACATTTATTGCACTATTAGTAAGTTGAATTGAATTTTACTCTGTTTTTTCATGAGAATATTTTTAAAATAAACTTCGACATTGTGTCGTCTTGGGTTATTTTTGACCGATTTTTGCGTCGCGTTGGTGGAAAATTTTTATCGGATTTTGTTGGCGCCTGGATAGTATAAAGTTTATGGTGTTTATATCAATACAGTAACATTTTTTTAAATGATATAAAAGCACTTCAAAAAAGTAACGGAAATGTATTCTTTTAGCTGGCACAATGGTTTCTTTTTTATTTGGAGTTTTAATTTTTCTTTTCTGAACAAGCGAGTTTTTTTTCTAATGAAAACGTATGAACGTTTTTAGGTGTTTCACAATGCAATAACTAAAAACCAATTTTAAATACCATTTTCAATAAATATGTCCTGTGGCCCCAGATAGAGTTACCATTTGTCCCGGAAGGGCTGGGACAGTCCCAGATTTAGATATGTTGTTCCGGCGCAAACAAAAGTTTTGCTTCGAATTATTCAATTTATCAAACGATATAAAAAAATACACTACTTCAACTAGGAGTTGCTTGTATTTTCGCTTGGAACTATGTACTTCTTGATTAAATCATTCGGCGCATTCTGTTTCAAAAATTTACCTGCGGGGTACATTTCTTAATTGTTTTTCCTTAGTTTTCGTTCAAATCAATTTTTATTTCTTTATGAAATTTTGTTTCGTTGATATTCCGTTTCAGTCATTCACCCCCTCTTCCGATGATTTTGGCCCAGATAGACCCAAGAATGGTCACCCTACTCTTAAAGGCGCAAAGCAATTCAGTAAACTTTCGCCAATACCACTTTGACTCTCTTTTTTAATCATTGAGGTTTACATAACTATTGTAGTAAATACTAAAATAGTATATGCTGTTGCTAGATTAATTTTTTTTGATAATAATAGATTTTTTGATAACACACGTAATAAATTACGAAAACTTTTAGATTAAATTATCATCAAATTATAAGTTCAAAGATTGCGAAGGTTGAAATAAAATTTAATTTTCTTTAAAGTGCTGCGTACATTTTTTGTTTCTTTAGTGCGGTCCATAAAATATGTGTGGCTAATTTAAGGCTTTTCAGAACTCCCTCACTTCTCGTCATACATTTTCCATCTTTTTTTGTATGTGATTTTGACAGACTCGTCTTAAAAGTATGACCTATTTTTTTCGATAGCCCAAAAATATGTCACACTTTTACGAGGATTCTGTAAAAATTACATACAAAACATAACAAAAGCTATAATTGTCAATCTGGTAATCATTGGAGACCCGTATGGTGATATTCGTATCAAAACTCGAACAGTTGTACCAAAATTTCACTTTGAGGTCAAACTTTTCTAAAAGATTTTTTAAAATTTATTCCAATCGGATTTTGATGTATGGGAGTTTTATGTAGAATCATATCCTAAATAACTTTTTTTCTTGCTTTTTTTTGATAAGATTCACAGTTTTTGAGGCGAATATCGTTTTCGTTCGTATGGGGGTATACCCCTCATAATGATCCATTCTTGCCCATTAATGAACTTAGCCTCGCATTTTACGAAAAACGGATCCACGCAAAATTTCAAGTCTCTAGCTCAATCCGTGCGCCCGCAATCCGCGCCACAGACAGACAGACGGACAGACGGACGGACGGACATGCTAAATTCAACTTTTTTTTATCATTCTAAACACAATGGTGTAATTCATTTGTTTGTGTGATAACGGGATCTTGGCGTTAGAAACGGCAAGGCAAAGTTAATATACCCTTTGGTTTCACCATACGGGTATAAAAACAACGAAAATGTGTGACAAGGTCGGAGGTAGTTTTATTAGGACTTTTATTAGGACTTTTATTAGGACTTTTATAATTTGTTTGCAAACTATTTTCAGTTTTATTAATTCGCTATTCTTGTCACAATGTAAAAATCCACTTCAAACACCATAAAAAATTTACGCCCAGTTTTACAAAAATTTTAGCGGCCACTAAGCCGACTTGGCGGTAGAAACATTTCGTGAAAACCTCCATTAGACTGTTAACAAGAACGGGGAAAAAATTGTGATCTCTTAACATAAAATACAATTAAAAACCATTTTTATATTAACTAATATTTTTTTTTTCAGCTTTTAGGAAATATTTATATAAAAACATTCTGCATACTTTATCTCATTCATATCTATAAGGGCCGGAAAATTGGTGACAGCGGTGGAAAACCAAATGGGTAAAATTTTTAGACAATTGCAAAAATATGACAGATTTAATTATTTTTGTTTTTTTACAAAAGATATAATTGGATGAGGAACAGTATTATGTGGAAATGGTTCAGGGATTATTTTCCAGTAAACCTTGTTAAAACCGTAGATCTATCACCAGATAGAAATTATCTGCTGGCAATTTTTCCGCATGGTATTTTAAGGTATGTTTGAATCTGCAATTTTCCAAAAACCGCTTTCTTAATTGCAATTATTTATTTACAGCTCGGGTGCGTTTAGTATTTTCGCAACAAATGCCTCAAAGTGGAAAGAACTTTTCCCAGGCATTAGAGGACGGCTAGTAACTTTAAATTTTCATTTCCAAATTCCATTTTTCCGAGAATTTGTATTTTCATGGGGCTGCGGATCGTCTTCTGTGAATAGTCTTACAAACATTCTAACAAGTCCCAATGATCCAAAACATCCTGTAAATGCAGATGGCTATACTTCCAATGCCGCGGTTCTAGTTGTGGGAGGTGCCCAGGAAGCCCTCAATTGCAGGCCAAATAATTACCAACTTGTGGTTAGAAAACGAAAGGGATTTATTAAAATTGCAATGGCAACGGGGTAAGACATTAAGAATTATGCATTCGATTTTTCAGAACGTATTTCAATAAATTTTGCGTTTTAGAACACCAATCGTTCCCGTATTTTCCTTCGGTGAGGTAGATCTGTTCGATCAACCAGCGAATCCTCCAGGATCAATGCTTCGAGCCTTCCAAGATTGGGTCAAAGGAGTCACCGGAATGGCACCGGCAATTTTCATTGGACGTGGCTTCTTCCAATATTCATTCGGATTGATTCCGAAGCGAAGACGCATCACCACAGTTGGTAAGTTTCCAATTTTTTTTTATATTTTGTGATTTTTTTCTAAATTTAAAAAAATTAACTCTATTTCCAAATAATTTCCAGTTGGAGCTCCAGTTGAAGTGCCGAAAAATGATAACCCAACCTGGGATGAAATAAATGAAGTCCACGCGAAATTCGTTGATGCTTTATCAGAGCTTTTTGAAACCCACAAATCGAAATACATTCCGGATAGCGATAAAGTGCAATTAATCCTGGAGTAAGCCGTTTTGTGTTTTCTGTTACCATTAAGTTTTTCGTTGTTTACTTTTCAAAATCACAATTTATTGTTGTTAATATTTTTTTCTATATGATCTTTAGTCATATTTGTTTATTGTTCTTATTTTTAGAATATGTAAAGTGCCAAAGTACAATAAATTTTTGTATTATTGTTAAAAAAAAATTAAATGTTTTAAACAACTTTTTGTATTTTTTTTTAAATCTCTCTTTTAAAAGTCGTTTTTTTTTCTTAAATCACAAGTCATTTTTAAAAGATAAGCTAAATTATTCATTTTCGGCATGCGAACAGAGAAGCCCGTCCATCTGTTGATGTTTTTGAAGGGAAGGGGGAGGATATTATAATTTTTCGTTCCCTAAGGTTTTACAGGAAATCTTTCAAATTCGTTGTTTTGGGTACGCCTTTTTTCATTTTTATACACTATATATCATATAGGAGGATATTAGATTGAGTATACTGTTTGTAACGCATATAAAACCAATCATCGGACACAAAAATGAACTACGTCAGGGTGTTAGGGATGACAAAAGATTTTGATTTCCGCATGTACATCAGTCTATCCGTAAACACCATAACTTTCGAAAGGATTAAGCCAGACACTTGAAATTTTGTATAGTTAGACTTCTCGCAAATGGCTCGGCTAAGTTCTTGAACGTGGAAAACAGTTTTTTGCAATTTTCTCTAAAACTGTGAGTAATATTGAAAAATTTATAAAGGCAAAATGTGTTTAGAATAGAATTTTACATAACTTATCCATACATCAAAAACCAATCGGACTACTCCATTCCCCCTCTCCAATACAAATCTTAAATAAACATTTTATCTGTCATCATTTGGTGATTAACCTCTTGTAATTGTACAAAAAAATGAATTTGAGATTTTTAAGGGTTAAAATATTTAGGACTGAGTCTTCACCTTATCGGTTTTGAATAGTCCAACTATTTTTCTTACTAAAGAATTTAAAAAAAAACCCCTACAAAAAATACGTTTTTAAAAACTGGTTGATTTTAGTGGAATAATAAAACTTAAAATCCTTAAAAACACCTATTTTATCACATTCCCAAGTAAAAAAAATCCTTAGTGGATAATGACAAAATTTATAAATTCTACATATGAGATTTTTGATTGTAGTCAAAAATCTCATATGTAGAATTTATAAATTTCTCAGTTTGAGGCACCCTCTTATAAGTCGATGGTCTGGGATTCTACAAAACTTAAATCTCCAGAGACCGATATTTCTTTTTTTCCTGGTTACAGCGTCTCTCTTGCATCCAACTAACACTTTTGAACCACATGTGGATTCTTCAAAACCAAACAAATTCCTGTATGTATAGTATGTATATTTCAGATAGAATCACACATGAGTTATTATTTTTTTTATTTCTGAATATTTTTCTCTCTCAAAATTGTGTGGGTTTTAAGATATCTCAGTATGTTATCGGCTAATAGTGCGATATGTGAAGCATAAATGCGGCATCGTCACAGATGCATATGTGTAAATGTATTTCACATGTGTAGCATAAAACATTCATTCAGTCTCAGTCAGCTGTGATCACTCTGGGTTCTTTTAATTAATTACAGCCGGCAAATCTACAGATCAGTAGTAGTACTACTCTAAAGAACTCTGCGCATACTATAGAATGTTTAAAACAAATACATACATTTTAAGGAATTTGACTCTCCAGTTAATGTATGGTGAAGAAAGTCGACTTCCAGAGTTCCACTAGAGCTAATTTTTTGAACTGATTAGTAAGCAATTTGATCGCATTGAAGACTCTTGCAGTGATCTTAAGTTTGTTCAAAATTTTAAGTGTTTTTTCATGAAAAAATTTGATTTATAATACCGGCTGTGAAATTTTAATTAGTCGTAGTAAATACTAAAATGGTAAACCACAGAAAATTTTCTATAATTTTTTAGTTTCAAACTAAAATAAAGAGTGGAATGCTAAGAGTTTTTTTCGATTTTTGTAGTTTTAATTTGAAAACGTCTCAAAACTTTTACTCTTATCGGTTAGATTTGCTTAGACGTGGAAAAAAATGATAAATAATTGAAACGTATCTGTCCAGTCATTTCCAAATATTTATGTCGCTTGCGGTCAACAACATTGAAGATAAGTGACAAATGCAAAACAAAATATTACTAAAATTCTTTTTATTAAATCATAGTGATAATTTTTTTTTCTTAAACCACTTGCAAATTGTATTTCAAAATTCTCCAAAAAAAAGTTGGTTCCAAAAAAAAAATGATGTTTTTCTGTTTTTACTGGCCGTTTTTACTTTTTATCTTAGATTTTTTTATTAGTTTTGTTCCGTGAAAAGCCATGAAATTGTAGAGGGATGTTTGATCTTGCAATTGGACAATCTTTTTTACTGGAGAAACTATAACCAAAATGGCAGCTTTTCAAAATCGCCGAGACGTAGATTTTGTATAAGAAAGTCGTTTGCTGTTCACATTAAATATTTTTATCTGCCTAAAAATTTAGTTGGGGTGGTTTTTAGGCATGTAGATACAGTAATCCCTCCAACTGCGCGGTAGATACGTTCTATAAAAAGAGCGCGCAAACCGAAACCGCGCACTGTACCGCGCACCTACTTTGTATGAAATTTTGGGGTTAGAAACATAATTTTGGGGTGTTTTTAATCGAAAATTATAAAAAAAACCACGAAATTTTTGTATTTTTTTTAAATTGTTATATAATTGTATAATCATTTTAATTGTAATCCAATTTAATTGTAAGCAAATTTGCATATAAGCGATTTTATCGTTTTTTTTTTAAATTTAAAAAAAACTTCCCACTTGAAAATTAGTTAATTTCAGAATATATTTATAGAAAATACCTTTGATATGGATTTGGATATTTTCTATTTATATTTCCCGAGTGCAATCAGGAAGAATTCTGGGCCTTTTCGTATTCCCTGGAAAAAGTCATTTCGCTGTATTTAAGCCAATTATGATAGAATTATCAAAACGTGGACATGAGGTAAATTTTGACCTTTTGTGAATTGCATAATAAATACGAGTAGTTAAAACTAAAATAACCAGCTTGGTATATTTACAGGTGACAATGGTTTCGAACTTTAGAATAGACGACCAGTTAGTTGATTTAAAGCAAATAATTATTGAACCGCCACACGATTACTTCCAAGACAGTAAAAATCTAATTTTATTTTTATTACCAACATGATTTATGGTTTCGTAAAAAATCACTTAATCACCTAAAATTAAAATTTAATTGCAGTTAGTAACTATTTTAATATCAAGACGTATTTTGAAATGGATAAAATGTCTGCTCGAGAAACATATGAAATGCTGCACTTGATTGGCTTAACAACAAGCGAATATGCATTGAAAAATGATCGATTGCAGCAAATAATTCACGATACTGAGCAACATTACGACATAATTGTTGCTGAGCAGTTTTTCCAGGATGCACTTCTTATAATGGGGCATAAGTTTCAGGCGCCAGTGGTAACCATAAGCACATTCGGTTATGATAATTATATGAGTAACATTTTGGGTGTAATTTCACCGTATGCTCACGTGCCACAAACTTTTCTACCATACACCGATCGAATGACGTTCTTTCAACGTATGTCGAATGCATATAACTCATTGTACTCGGAATATATTAGGAAATATAGGTATTTCCCTAAGGTTGATGAATTAATATGGAAATATTTTTCACATCTTCCGGGTAAGTGAATAAATGAAGAATCCTATAGCATGTAAGAAACGTTTAAATTACAATAGTTTAAAAGTCCTTAAAAGCCATTGGATATTCTTACTTTCCCCTGCTATACACGGTAAAAACTGGAGTCTAATTTTTTTAAACTTTTCTCCTCTATTTTTTAAACTTTTGAAAGTTTAGTGGAATTTTAAACTATTTTCTCTATATTTAAAACTTTAGAAGTTTATGAATAGTTATGAAGCATTCCAGTCTAAATTTAAGACTCAGACATCTTAAACTTAAACCGTAAAGGTAAGGATACACGACGAGAGACTTTGGTCTCTGAGACCAAAAATTTCGCCTCTGGATACAAAGAGACCTGTGTATACACTTCGGAGACCGGAGATTTGTACCCTAGACCCTAGAGACTTGATACTTGGAGACAAATCTCCGGTCTCCGAAGTGTATACACAGGTCTCTTTGTATCCAGAGGCGAAATTTTTGGTCTCAGAGACCAAAGTCTCTCGTCGTGTATCCTTACCCTAAGGTTTTAATTTGAGAATTTTTAGAAATTTGGAACTAATTTTTAAACTTTTTTAGACTAAAATTTAAATTTTAATACCTTAAATTTAGACCGGATAATACTATTTAAAATTTGAAAATAATTTCAAACTTTTAAGTTTGGTTTTTGGGCTCAAAAAGGTGTTGACCTATATGTAGGAAAAAAGTCTAAAAATTCGACTTTTTTTTTTTTAGCGTGTAGAGGGAAAGTATTGATTCATGACGGAGACCCACTCGAGAACGGGGAGCAAATGGAAACTTTCTTATCAGTACGAAATCTGTTTCATGTTAAATTAAGGGGATGTCCATCTGTCTGTATAGGTCTGTCTTCAAGGACATAAAATTTTCTGCATTTTTTGTTTTAACGGTTCTTACGTATCTCCAACGGTTCTCAAGATAGTTGAAAAAAATTAAGTTTCTTGCGAATTTCTCGGAAACTATGCGCGCTTTTGAGGAAAAATCAATATAAACAGATTTAAAGAAAATAAAATTTCCTGGGATATTTCTTGACGTATCTTTTTCAGAGAAAAGTTTTGTGTTGATCACAACTGATATTTTACACAAAAATTCAAAATTCATTGAATATCAAAGGTGTCAAACTTGCACTCCGAATTCAGTCTACAACAAGTATTGTTGAAGCCCCATATAACTATAGGTAACAAAAACGTTAATAAAAATTTTGAAATCAAATTTCTAATTAATGGTGGCCTCAATATGTGCCTATGACCGATTACTAGTATTGTTAGCCCGTGTTAGCCCTTGACAGCTTTACTTTTTACTGCGAAAAGAAGCTCTTTCCTCTAAGAAATCTTACAGACCTTACTAACATTTTTTAAAATTTAGCATACTACAAACGTTGTGACAGCTCGAGATCGCATTACGAGGCTATGAGTTTTTTCGACGAGAATTCATGACCTTTTTCATTGCCTTTTGTCGAAAATAAAAGAAGAAAAGAACCTTTTGTCGCCCTTTCTTGGATCATTGTAGCTTACAACGTAAAGGTTTACATTCAGATCCAATTCGTGAAAAATTTCACATTTTGTTTAAAAAAATTTCGCGTTCTGGGCAGTTTTTTCAAAAAATTTCGTTTGCGGCGCAATATTTTTTTCATAACACATGCATTGAAAATATGCCTTTCGATGCCTCCGTAGCGGGTCAAACGTTGCGTTTTCGGCCCTAGGAGCGAAAGTGCGATCAGCTGGCCGAAACTGTGTTTCCGCGACGTGTTTCTCGTACCACAGAATACAGAAGACAAACTGCATAGGCAGAAAACACTAGAGTAAGCAGTACAGCCATATATGCTTCTAACCGAAAATTATGAATGAAACTGGACAAATGAAGTTAGCTGTACGAGCGAAGTGTGATTTAGTTAAGCAGCATTGCCGATTTCCATTTTTTGTTATCTTGATTTTTTATTTCAGAGGAGAGAAATTTAAAAATTAAAATCTGTTTTGATCAACATTTCTTAGTAATAAAACGAATTTATAGAATATAGTTGTATTGTTTCCTTTAAAAATTTACTTCTGATGCTCCGCCCCTGGAGCCCGCATTACTCTCCAATACCAAAATCGCGCTTGAATGGCATCTCAAGGCATATTTTCAATGAATTTGTTATGAAAAATCGTATACGCAACTCGGAGCGGAGTCACCGATTTCACTCGTGTCGCTCGTGCAGCTAACTTCACACTCTTGAAATCGTTGACTTTCGCCCCTTGTTGCGTAATATACTATTTAATTTATTAAAATAAAAGTATGTAAATTTTTAAGATAAATTTCCTTGTTAATATTAAAGAACTGCTACCGTATTTTTCTTTAACTCAATATGGCCATTTACAGGCCTGACGTAGCGTATAACACGTGCACTATAAAAGATGTCAAATTAATTGAATCAATTTTATTAAAATGTAATTTGTGTTTTCAGGTCCATTGCCAACAGTTTCCGATTTGGAAAGAAACATTTCCGTAGTCCTACTAAATAGCTACGTCCCACTGGATATTTCCCGTCCGTATGTGATGAACGGAGTACCCGTAGGCGGTGTACACATATTGCCCCCCAAGACAGTAACACGTGATATAAAATCATTTCTAGATAATGCACGAAATGGAGCAATCTACTTTAGTCTAGGTAAGTTTAAATTCACCACAACCTGCTTTTACCTAAACGTGAAATGAATGAAAAAAATCCATTCAAGAATTCTAAAAAAATAAAATCTGTGAAAAACTCTAGGTAAATAAATTGGTTAACTGACGATGATTTAAGGTAAAGGATTTTGAGATCTGTCTTACAGTTGATTAAGCGGCTGTTGTACTTTCCTGCCCATCTACACATTGTTCTCAGACAAGAAATACCTACTAGAAACGGTTTAAATGTTGTTTTTTACAGAAGTTGTAATGGAGGCCAACGACTTTTGTAAAAGTTTCGCGAGTTTCCAGAATTATAAATTTATCCTGCCAAGATTTACGAAAACAAAGTTTCATATCTGCCTATAAACAGCAAGATCTTCAAATTATTTAAAACATTTACAACGGTATCATGAATTCGTAAATTACCAATTTATCAAGGGAAAATTTTGGCAAATTAATTAATTTTACAATCATTAGAAATTTACACATGGAAGTTTGTATAATAAAATATGAATGAATATGTGTAGATTTTCACAGGAGAATGTTGAAAGTGATTCGTTAGATAAGATCTCATAAAGCATGGCTAAATTTCTACTACGTATTAGAAGAAACAGAAAACTTTCAAGCGATATTCAATCTTATATTTTAAATATGTACAATCAGATTTTCTATAATTCTCGCTATTCTGCGTTTTTAACGGAAAAGATAGATCAGGAAAAAATAATACGACTAATTAAGAGTGTAAACACTTTATACTTTTAAGAATATCCAATTACAATTAAATTTGTATAAGCTGATCCTGGCTAAGCCGGAAAATCCATTCACCGGAAATAACCGAAATAGCGGCTTTTTAAAAATCGCAATTTCGTTTTTCGCGATTTATTCCGAAACCACGATTTTCCTATATTTGTGTCTTCTACTAGAATTTGCTGAAGCCAGAACTGAATGGAAGTTTTCAGTTGTCAAATGTTTTCCATTCGCCCTTTGTCTTACATTGTTCCTCAAACACACTTTTTCACTTTGGCATTTAGAATATTTCCTCAAGGATAAAATTTTCATCACCACCGTTTAAGCCAAATTTTTTTTAACATTTTTTAGCATTTCTTCATAGAATTAGAATCGAAAATGTACACCTTTTATGGAAAAACTTTATCATTTCAGTTTTCATTGAACATGAATCGAACCTCAGGGCACAACCCAACCCTTGCAATACCTTTGGTTTCTTTTCATTTCAAATCCAAAGTTTGAAAAAAAATCTTTGAAACATTCAATTTTTTTCAAAATATTTTCTTTGTTTTAGGTACGAATGTGAAAAGTTCAGACATTCCGCCGGAAAAATTGAAAATTTTCCTTTCGATTCTTGGTAAGCTAAAAGAAAGCGTTTTATGGAAATGGGAAGACGACAAGGTCTTAAAATTACCGAAAAATATTTTAATTAAAAAATGGGTGCCACAGAATGATGTTTTAGCTCATCCTCACGTTAAACTCTTTATAACCCATGGCGGACTGTTGAGTGTACAGGAAGCGGTTTTCCGAAGTGTTCCAATGTTGGGGATACCCATTTATGGAGATCAGGTACGAGATTTAATATATCGTAATATCGTTTATGATGACCTCGCTTATACTAGCTATAGTGACAATATTTTCAGATTCCTCCAATATCGTTATAACCGGTTTCCACACATTCTTGTATAGCATTATATTTTTCTTGATTTCAGCATCTCAATATAAAAAGAGCCTCTGAAGCGGGATATGCAGTAAAATTAAATTTCGAAAATATATCCGAAACATCGCTTACTTGGGCGCTGCAGGAGCTTCTCCAAAATCCTGTCTACTATCAGCAAATGCGGAAAACTTCCCAAATATTCCGTGACCGACCAGTCGGAGCATTGGAGACTGCCGTCTACTGGATCGAATATGTCCTGCGATATAAAGGAGCCCCGCACATAAAATCCGCTGCTGTAGATTTACCTTGGTACACTTTATATCTTTTCGATATCCTTGCGTTTTTTATATTAATTTGCTTGTCGTTTGTCGGATTAATATGTGTTTTATTATGGATAATGAGCTACATGAAAAGAAAACATCATCTAGAGAAACTCCATAAAATGAATTAATTTCAAATCGGTCTCTTATTAGATAAATAAAGCAAATTCTAAATTCAATAAATTGTTTACTTATAAAAAAATTCTTATGATTCCGTGATGCGGTAATACACCCAAGAAGATCAAAATAGTGCAAATAAAATGAAAACCACATTATGAATTCGGAGAATTGTGTGAATCTTCAGTATAAATCAGGTTTCAGGACTCGTGCAAATGATTATCAAAAGCTTAATTCATAATCATCGGCACTTTAGAATATTGCATCATTCGTCAGTTTAGTCCTTTGGTGTCATAATTATTACCTTCGATTCGTTACCTTTTAGTTGACATCAATGGCAATACAAACTATTAAAGCTTCAATAATTATTAAACGGAATCGAACTACATTGAATGAAAATGCAATTTATGTAAATGGAATAATGTTTATCGGGGCAAATTGAAATGCCTGCCAGTCCACGTGCTTCGTTTTAAACTTTTCGTTTATCACGTGCACAAATCGCGATTAAGTCGCATTAACCAGGCAAATTAATTCGTTTATATGGAAAACATGCAAGGCACATACCACAAATACGCACAGACACTATTCTATAATTTTGACAGACATCTTGCACGAGTATGTTTTAGAATGTAAAAAAATTCTGTCATATGCAGAATAATTTCAATGCTTCACCGGTTATAAAATTAACTGTCCGTATTCAAATAAAATCAATATTCGTAGTTTCCGGAAATAGTAGCGACATTTTTGAAAAAATGATTTTATAGGTGATTTTATTCAATAAATTTTTTATTCCAGTAAACAAATTTTGGCCTTTTTTGATGCTGATTTTCATTTTTTGCCCCCACCCTCCTTATGTCTCTTGCTAACCCCCCTCCTACTATCTTTTGCTCGCAATGTTCCGGTTCCAAAACATTTCTGAAGGTAAAATGTAACCCATTCTTTTCCATACAAATAGATTTTTTTTTTGTAAAAATTTTGTCTGCCTACGGCAATTGTAGATTTTCTTATGATTATGAAAGATGTACGTCAGAAAACTTTTTTCCTAGAACCCTCGTTCCGCTTTTTCGCGATATAGGAGTAAACCAATATACCAATCGTCGCTGTCTGTCCGTCTGACCGTTAGTCTGTCTGTCTGTCTGCTCGTCTGTTCGTCTGTTCTGTCTGTTCGTATGTTCGTCTGTTCGTCTGTTCGTCTGTTCTGGCTGTTCGTCTGCTCGTCTGTTCGTCTGTTCGTCTGTTCGTCTGTTCGTCTGTCCGTCTTTCCGTATTTCCATCTGTCCGTCTGTCCGTCTATCCTTCTATCTATTTGTCCGTCTGTCCGTGAATATCACAACTTTCGAACGGATTGAGCTAGAGACTTGAAATTTTGTATGGCGTTCCTTTTAAATGGCTAAGCTAAGTTTTAGAACAGGTAATATCAAACCGAAATTTGGTCTGCCTTCATGTAGAATATTTGACGAATGCTCCCTGGCAATTGTAACTTTTCTTATGTTTTCTATAGCATCTAATGTTGCCGTCGCACCACCTCAGATCATCTGTTCTCTAAATTACATATCCCCATACAGTCACAAGTTCACAAGTTCTTGCAAGAAAACGCTACTCCCACCAAATAAGGCAGATTTATTAGAAATACCACCTATTTTTAAATTCAATTGAAACTGAAAATATTTCTAGTTTTAATCCTCTTAAGGTGAAAAAGAGGAATACAAAGGTAATAGCAAAGGTAATAGTGACTATTCTATTAGGGGCATAACTTTACTGCAATCAAAGAGTCACTTTTGTCAAAAGAATATTTTTTGCGAAGGTTGACCAAAGGCTTATAAGCGGAACAGTTTTACAGATCGTCCTTTTAGCCATGGAAGGATTGAGAGTATGAATATTTTTAGTTCCAAAAGCATATAAAAGAGTAGGTAAATATCAGAATTTCTTTAAAGAATTTTTGCTCAACATAACACATAACTGTTGCTTTTCACCGCAGGTTCGAAAATATTTTTCCACGAAACATTTTATTATGGAATGGCAACAGATTTACCTTGATATCAGTCAATGAATCGAAGCCACAAAAGTGTTTCACATAAATTGAAGAAATTCTCTGAATTCACATAAGAAATGTGTAAAAGATCCCCTAGATTTCAATACATTTTCTTACATAACACCTCAAAATCTCCGTTTTTTGCATATTTTTAAAGCAATAGACACTCTGCATTGTTGTATACCGATTTTTTTAATGTTTTATAGCATTTCCCAACATAAAGCCGTCAAACTCCTGAACAACATCAATTTATTAATGTCGTTCGTGGATCACTAGTCTCCCTACTTTTGCATTCAATCAAAGAATCATCGACGAAAGGCAAGCATGGTGTCAGAAAAATAATCATGATAAAAAAAAACCATCCACCTGCAAAAACACTTGGCAGACAGAAAGGAATCATTGAACTCAATTCACATTCAATTTATTGCGATTCGCTCCTAGAAGTTTAGAATCATTTTTTACCTTTTCGGAAAGCAAAACGGTTCAATGACCACCAAACTGCCATCAATTCGAATGGCAAAAAAAAGTGTGAAAACCAGGAAAGCAACAGCGAAACAAAAATGGAGGAAGCAACGAGGAAGCACTACACTATGCTAAGAACAGCAATTGCTAAAAAAAAACAATCTTAAGGGAGGAAATAAATTGCCGGGTGGCCTCATTCGCACTTATCAAGCATGATGTCCCCAGTGGAAAACGCAGAAAAACATTTCCCTTAATTTATGGATATGGACTCAAACCAAAAATAAGTCCCTTGTCCATCATTTCTTAGCACCAATCCGTGAATTTACATCGAAATCGCTACAAATTAATTTCGATGTGGACTCGAGTGGAAAAAAATAAATAAAAAATTCCGATAATAATAACAGTAACGAAAGGAGACGAAAACAACATTTCCATGGTATCCATATAGTGCATTTTTATCCTAATTGTTAGATCCCTTCTTTTTATTTATGGAATTGCTGCAGCAATTTAATTCTTAATGGGAAAAACAACATTCCCAGAAAAGTATCCTGTGCGAATGAAAAATGGAAAATCAAAGAAAAACAACAAGTGGGACTCTATGAGGTCAAGATATTAAATGGATGTGTGTTTTTCTTGGTTCATTTTATTCAATAATATCTATTTTCATTTTTTTTTTAAACAGTATTTTTTCCGATAAAAAGAGTCCTGGCAAGCTCTAGATTAGTTTTTATAACGGAAAATAGGTCAGAGTCCATGACTTGAAAGAAAATTGACAAGGATCCAAATGGAGGCCAATGAACTTGAAAAAAATTTTCCTCTTCATATTTATTCGTTCGCAAGTAAAATACGCAAAATGAACCGAATACATGGAAAAGGAAAAACTCTTCCTGTTCGGATGTTTTTTTTTCAAAGCTCACACACTAAATCCTTTACTTTCTGGGGTCTCCTAGTTGATGGGGAGTTAAACGCTATAGCTTTGCAAATTTTTGGCTTTATGTCAAGACAACAATCCGAATATTTAAACAAACGATTTCCATTTTATGTACGATTGGCTAGGAGAGCTCACTAATAGCAAAAAAACAGAATATCAGCACATATGGAGAATATATGTTGGGTGGAATCCTTTTTTGGTCTTTTGTTCATTTGCAACAATTGTTTGACTTGATCCGTCATCATTCTGCAAGTGATTTGAAGTCAACAATAGATCCAGAAACAAACTTGTAGATATCTTGGAGATGGAAAATATAAAAAAATAGACAATCCATGGAAATTTTTGAACCTAACGACCTCCGGGGTTATGCGCTGAGAATAGAATTTTTAAATAGCATTCAAGTGTTTGAAATGGAAATTATTCAAAATTCAATTACCATCAATAATAACAAAATTACGTGTTACTGAATGATAAACAAAAGGGGTAAGACCGATGTAGAGTCAAGAACATATACGCAGAGAAAAAAATCTAACTATTTTATAATAGGGAATTGGGACTATAACTAAAATAGTTACTTTCAATTACAAAAATAGTCAATTTAACGGTTTTTTTGTCAATAAGGACATAACAATTTTGTATTTAAATAAAACACAGAATAATTGAGATATCGGGCTGAAATTTATTCCAGGTGTAGTGGACATGTTACATTTAAGTATGAAATTCGATGTCGCTCATATGACCATCGTAAGCACGTTTGCTGATTGATTCTTTGGAGCCAATTTTCCACCACTCATCCACACATATCGGCCGGAACGTTGGCAATTTCGCGTTCGATATTGTTCCTGAGCTCCTCTAACGTTGTTGGCTTGTTGGCATAAGCCTACGACTTAACATAACCCCATAAAAAGAAATCCAACGTCGTTAAATCGCATGAGCGAGGTGGCCATTCGACCGGACCATTTCTCGAGATTACACGATTGCGACCACCAACTCAGAATTCCGGTAGTAAGTTTTAATAATTTCCAAACATTGCTCGTTCGTGAACTTCACCATTATAAAAATGTAAACCTTGACTGACGTTTTAGCATTGCCAAATCATAAAAAAAGTTTTAGGCTGCGTTTTTATTAAAATACAAAATTGTTATGTTCTTGTTGAAAGACCTATTAGTTTTTCTACTTAATTTCCTAAAATTATTCAGAATAATTATTGGTTGTATGTTCTGAATCGACCCTAATCCACCGTAAAAGTGCGAAAAATTCAAATCAAACGTGCAGTAGGCACCTACCAAGTGAACGTTTCATAAGCACAGGACGCTACAAAACACTTGAAAGTACGTAAAACTATGGTTGAAGTCCATTCTTCGCTTCGCTTATGATTTCTCTGCGCAGCGTAAATTCAAATTGTGCGTCGTAGGAGCCCAACACAGGAGTAGGAATTTTTCGCAGAGGATGAGTTAGGGGTATTCTTCCATTGCTTATTCGTTCGGTTGGTCCTGCAAGATATAAAAGTCCTGTGCTTGCGATGGTTTTGAAACATTTGCAAATAACTTTCGTCGTGGGAACAACATCACTTGCTGTTAAAGTAGCTCTCGCTGAGTAGTTGTAACGTGCTTCCAGGTCTTTCTTCGTCTTCTGGTTCTATCATAAAAGTTCGATCCTTTCTCTTAAGTGAATTAACTTGAATCCTTGCTGCTTGATATTCGTATAGACGCTTCTGACAGGATTCGTAGTTACGTTCGTTTTATAGTGATTTTGATACGATTAACAATCTGGTGCTTTGTTATTCCTTCGTTAATTTCTTGATATTGTAAGAAGACTGTTGCTTCAGCAGAACCTTTAAGGACCTGCTGATGTCTCGTGGTGGTTGCTATTGAAAGGACATTCGCGTCAAGAGTACATACGGAATAAATCAACAAGGCAAAAGTGAATTGGACTCCCTGAGACGTTTGTCGTTAAGTGCTGTTCTGATTGTGCTTGAATAGGCTTAAGACTCTGTTGTTATAAGATCCAAAGTGAGTAAATTTTTATAACCTTTTAATTCCTCGTCGTTATATTATTATTTTTTGTCCTTACATATTTTGTTTTTCTTTTGTGATGTGTTTGATTTTTGTCGACATGGGAATCGTTTCAATAATGTCGATTGATTGGTTCGGGAATGATTTTTGCACGTGAACGCTTCCACCCTTTTCTGTTGGGCGAAATTTTTTGTTTATTTTCACGCTGTCAACATGGTCATATCGTAAATATAAAGTGAATTCTTTTGTAAAAAACTAATGGACTCGTTTATTTCACGGCTTTGACGTGATTTACAAAAAATTGCTGAATTTTTTTTTTAATTAAAACACCGTTTATGAAAAGCAACTTTCTTTTAGATTTTTTCTAATTTTCTTGCTTTCGATTTCCAAATAACTCACGTAATTGAAAATTTGACTTTAAACTAAAAACTTTAAACCTTTCTAATTTAGTGCTGGTTTTAAAATATAAATACTGGAAGGTTCTCGAGGTCGCTGATCACGAACCCGATGTTAGAATTTCAAAATTCAAAACGGAGGGTCCTATAAGGAAAACGCAAATATCCTTTTTCCCATTTTCCTGGGAAATATTGGGGTCACTGATCACAAATCCGTTGATACAATTTCAAAAATCCTAACGAAAGGTCCTGTAGGGATAACGCAAATATCCTTATTCTCGTTTTCCCCCGGAAAATTGGGGGTAGAGGGTTCTCGGGGTCGCTGATCACGAACCCACCCGGTGTTAGAATTTCAAAATTCAAAACTGAATTACCTGCAAGGATAACCAAATATCATTTTTACCATTTTCTCTGGTAAAAATGATATGTGGTTATCCTTGCAGGTGATTTTTGGGGAGTTTCGGGATAGTTGATCACGAATCTGGTGTCAGACTAATTCGAAACGGAAAGATTTTTCTCAAAAGTCTTTAAGTTCCTTCTGGTTTTTTTGGTGATCTAAAACTTATACAAAAAACTTTGACGTGGTAACAACAGGTATGCAAGCTAGTTAGCTATAAAATTTCTGAAATGAAAATAAAAATACTTTTTCTACGAATCAGTCATCGAATATTTGTTAAAATAATGAAAAAAATTACAAAAAGTACACCTCCAAAAATTCGATTAAGTTTACTTTTTAATTTTTGCTGGAATGATATTCGTCTCTGATATTCGTTCAAAGTTCAAAGTTTAATTGTCGTTTCTGTGTAAATTGGTGATAATTTTAGGGGGACAAAATGTAAATAGGTTTTAAAATAGCTCTGTTGCTCTAAAACTCATTTCGGGACTTTTAATTTAATTGAGAAAAGTAGTATCATTAAAAATGTAATTAAGATATACAGATACCCGCACAGACAGAAAATTCTTTGGAATGGGCACACTATTTATAAACCAATTCGTATTTTCCATATTAGACGTTCTACAGACATCTGAAAACAATTAGTACGCATTTATAAAAGTTTTCACTCTACACCCATAAATCATTCCATATGGAAATTCGTTTTAATTGAGTAATTTTTTGTAAATTTTTCAATAACGATCTTAAAAATAAAAAAAATCTTTTTAGGCATTTAACAGCCGTATTCTGGCGTTGTGATACTTAAGTCACAAGTCACAAGTCCATAGAATTTGAGGCTCTTGTGACCGAGTTGTGACTAGTGACCGTAGCTAGAATAAGGCTGTTAAAATAATTGTCCATGTTAGAAGTGCCGGATTTTTGCCAATACGCAAGAGACGCGAGCCTTATATGAATAAATATTTGTTTATCAAGATCTTTTACACCAAATTTATATCGAGTCGCATGTTATTATTTACATTTGGTATCAAATGGAAAAATTTGATTAATGTTTGGTGTAAATTTGATAAAAAAATTTGGTGTTGTTTTGATTTTACACCAACTGTCACAAAAATACGCGAGTAGATACAAATTTGGTGTAAAATATCTTGATAAATAGAAAGTTTTTTATATAAATTTTTTAACTATATTAAATTTTTTAACTATAATCGAGAAAAATACTTTTTTTTAATATACTTGGTTAGGAAAAGCTATAAATTATAATTTTAATGGGATCTCCATGGGGCCACTGGGGCCACCATCTGGCTGTTAAGGCCCTGATCTGTCTGATTCGGCCCTGATCTGAACATTCCCCTCTTTAGTAGAGGAAAGTAAAAAGCAGGTCAATATCTTTCTTAGTTTTTGGAGAAAAAAGTTCCGAAGTAGAAAAATCTAACTTTTTCAAAAGATCGCAAAAACTGAAATGACCGAAAAAACTCAAACGAAAAAACTCAAACGAAAAAACTCAAACGAAAAAACTCAAACTCGGCGCCTGATAAAAACACTTCTAGAACAGGTAGAACATGCGGTTTTTGGCAATCTGTTCAGAATTAAAAAAGTAAATCTAATATTTTTTTTCATTTTTTCGATCGTAACATCCTTAATTTGTGTCTTTTAAACGAAGCCTTTATTCTACACTAGCTTGCATACCCGTCGTTGCCGGGATAAGTTTTTTGTCTAAGTTTTAGAATACGAAGAAAACTGGAAAGAACTTAAAAACTTTTTAATGGATCTATGTTGGGGCTGGACCCCCGAAGAACATCTATGCAAAATTGCAGGCCAATCGGTTCAGTAGTTTCCCCGCGAAAGAGTAACATAGCGCAAAAACTAAGTTTCGAAATCACTTACCCCCTCCCCTTACTCCCCCCACCCCTCGCGCTACTTTTCCGTATGCCTATGTTGGAACCAGAACTACCACAGACACTCATGCCAAATTTCAAGTCAATCGGTTCAGCCGTTTTTGCGTGAAAGAGGAACAGACAGACAGACAGACAGACATCAACTCATTTTTATATATTAGTATGAGTATGATTATTGAATTAATAAATAGTTAAGACCAAAGATCTTAATTTTCGTTAGATATCTATGATTAGTCAATGAATTAATTAAAATTTCTTTATGCTTTTATCGTAGTTGTAATTATACAAACAAGCACATGGTTATTATCAATTAATATAATTTTGAATGGTAAAATTCACATATTTATTCTCACGCGCTGGCTAGTCTAATGAATAATTCATGATTTATTATTCAATAGCTGTAAGTAATAAAATCATGTATATTAAAGTTTCATCACCCTCAAAATTGTTAATATAGACCTTTTTGGTCAGCTGGTGCCAGGCAGAAGTTGGAATTTCTTACAGGACAAAGCAATCTCTCTACATGATGGGGATTTGTGAATATATATAAAGCTTCAAGTATTAAACGGTATTGGACCAATATGGATCAAGGGATAAATATATGGAAATCGATGTCCGTGAACCTATAGAGAAGAATAAGATCCTTCGTCATGCCTAAATCGTATCCAAGGAATACTATATGCTACTAAACTATCAGAATCCTACACTCGTCTTATGGATACAAAACTATACTACACTAGTATACAAATTATATGCTAGCCTATATGATCCTTAACAGGATCAGGGCTAAAATTAGTTTTCAATGACTATTATAGTTCCTTTTAGGGGGAAAAGTTTTCAACTTCTTTCATAGTTCAACGCCTCATTCGATAAATACGGGATGATATCCCTTGTTATTCATGAAAATATTTCAAATTGATTTTCGTATGGAAATTCGTTTAGACACTTTTAGTTTAACTAATTCTTTTATATATCTTAAAAAGGTCTGATTCGATTAAGATCTTAACAATATACGAAATCCGCCAGCATCAAAAGTTAGTTTAACCGAAGGCTAGGTAATTTCCATTTTTATAATTTGTGAGATGACAAAACCATAATCAAAAAAAATAAAACTGACTGTAAAAATTTACCAAATAATGATCTTAGCAAATTAATTACAAGTTACGGAAAATTCCTAACATTATTTCCAATATTCCGATTTATATAGCATGTATTTAAGAATTCCCCACGACAAGGATTCCTTGCAGTAATTATCTTAAATGTCTAAAATTAGAATCATTTCTACTATTTCAGAAATGTATCTAAAAGCAATCAAATCGGCGTGTGTTAATTTACTGGCAATTTCGGCAAATAATCTTGCTTGTAATTTGGACAATAATACTAATGGAAATTGATGCCGATCACATTATATTCCTTTAGTAATAATTGCGTGATATCCTGCTTTTCCTAAGTCAAAGTGTTTCTCCCCCGCAATGATTTTGAACAAAAAAAAAGTTATAGATTAATTTAGATATTGTAAAAGTTTCCTGATTCTTAAAGGGTTACATACGATCCTGATGCCAAAAACAAAAAAAAACTTACTTATCGATATTTTGGAAATTATTTACAAGAAAGGAGTAAAAAATCGATAAGCGAAAGTGACTGTCCATAAAATACGTCACGCTAGTTTTCAGCATTGTGACCTCCCCCCATCAGGTCGATTTTTTTCGCGATTTTTTTGTATGCGACCACCTCTTTCCCTCCCCATTTCATATTTTTAAGATCGTTTTTTTGCGATTCTTACATATTGGATAGCAACCAAGCGAAGTTGGTAAAGTGGAAATTTTTCGATTCTGAAGATATACATACCAACTTATATAAATCTTTCCCAGAAACGTAATTTTTATTTGATATATCGTTGGATTGCCAAAGAAAAAAAAACTGTACAGGTGATTATTTAATATTATTGTGGTTTTGTTTTTCAAGCCACAAATTGAAGGTCCTTCAGTGTATGGGCAAATGAAGGAATTTCGTATCCCAGTCACGTAAAACACACTAAAATAGCACTCATCCAACCCGAACCAATTGTAATTTCATTGCTGAAATAAATCTGAGGAAATTTGTGAGTTCTTCGCACTTTTTCCAAGCTCTTGTTACTTACTCCTTAAAACACCGTAGGCTTACAATATCCCTTAAATTGGTCAATAATACGTGACAATATCTGTTATTTTCTACTATTGTTTGTTGTAGACCTTTATCCGTAAATTATATCAAATACTTTTCCACGCGCGACAGCAAATTAAAGGTGAACTGTGCCATTGAAATTGGCGAAAATGTCAATAATTGCACAGGGAAAACCCTTTTGCTATTATTGTTAAATTACGGTTTTGTAACATGGTTTGAAATTACCGTCAAATATAAATATTGAAATTTCCAGGTAGAGTCAAATTTTCGCTGAACTCAATTCAGGAGTGTGAATACTATACGAATTGGCTTTTTTACAAAAATAGCTTGACGATTCTCTTCTCTGTATAACAGGCTTTAATTAGATAGGGATAAAAGCTTTCTCGAAATTCAAGGTTTATTTGTAAGTAATTTTGAATATTATTTGTTTATTATTTGTTTATTCAACCAATTTTTTCAACAAATTTTTTATCGGGTTTTCTTACGGTAAACAATTGAATATTTGGAACTAACTCAATTAAAACAAAAAAAAAGGAAAATTTTTTTAAAAAGCGTCAATCAAGTTTCGGTGCCAAAGCCTAGCGGAAAAACGCGCGCCTAGAGCATCCGATTTTGGGAGGGTTCACAAGGTCTAGAAAAATACATAATCTTACTACACTCAGTAAGAAAATATTGGAAAATTACAAACGGCTACTGTGACCCCCATCGGCTACTGGGATCCCAATCTGGCTAAAAAAAATTACCTCAAAACCCAAACATTTTCGACTGCGGCGCAGTTTCTCCAGAAATCACTGCCTCTAGCGCATTTTTGTTTTAAAAAAAAAAATTCCTGCGGTGCATTTCATTAAACAATTTTCAACAGTGGGATGTCTTGCTTCTACAAGTTTTTCCTGTGGAGCAGTTTCTCACTCCTTCCTCCTCTCCCATACAAAAGGCAAAGATTTTTGCGCTTATCTCGAAAACGGTTCATTTTTTCCAAAATCGCATTCCATTGGAATCGCATCCCATGGGATTCTATGGGAGGATAGCAATTTTCGAATGCAAAAAACCGCGTTAAAATCGGATAAGGTACTCCGTTATGATTTCGGTGTTTGGAGTGATTTTAATACCTTTCTTTTATGTAAGAAAGGTAAAAACATGGTCTCCTTAACTACCAGGCGTCTAAAATTGATCTGACTACCAGACGCAGTCACAAGGTATAGTATATTACGCAACAAGGGGCGAAAGTCAACGATTTCAAGAGTGTGAAGTTAGCTGCACGAGCGAAGCATATTTTCGATGCATGTGTTATGAAAAATTCGTTTTTTTTTTGTTATGTTGATTTTTCATTTCAATGGGGAGAAAAACTGAAACAGCTGATCAGCTCTTTTGAATTTCACATTGTATTTTGCGTGTGATTTAGTTGAGCATTACCGATTTCCATTTTTTGTTATGTTGATTTTTTATTTCAAAGGAAAGAAATTTAAAAATTAAAATCTGTTTTGACCAACATTTCTTAGTAATAAAACGAATTTATAGAATATAGTTGTTTTGTTTCTTTTAAAAATTCACTTCTGCTGAAATCAGGGGGCTCCGCCCCCCGAACCCCTTGACCGGGGCTCCGCCCCTGGACCCCGTAAACCCCCTTTTACATTGCTCTTCAATACCAAATTCACGCTTAAATGGCATCTCAAGGCATATTTTCAATGAATTTATTATGAAAAATTGTATACGCAACTCGGAGCGTAGTCACCGATTTCATTCGTGTGATATCTGCCCTCGCTTCGCTCGAGCAGCTAACTTCACACTCTTGAAATCGTTGACTTTCGCCCCTTGTTGCGTAATATACTATTACGACCGAAAACAGATCAAATACCTTACAATTATGACAGGAAATAATAATTTAAAATATACTTTAATTTTAACTGTGTTGTCGTGTAAGGGAAAATTATGCAAAATCATATTTTACAAATATTTTTCTATTTTTACCGTTTTGAACGTTTAAATTCATCAATAAGTACAATAAATTGCTTTACTTAGCGAATATGGTTTTATGTACCTTGTAAAAACATAAATACAACCCTAAACATAACAAAAGCTATAATTGCCTGTCTGGCAATCATTGGAGACCCGTATGGTGATATTCGTATCAAAATTTGAATAGTTGTACCAAAATTCCACTTTGAAGTCAAACTTTCCAATAAGATTTTTTAAAATTTATTCCAATCGGATTTTGATGTATGGGAGTTTTATGTAGAATCATATCCTAAATAACTTTTGTTCTTGGACTTTTTTGATAAGATGCACCGTTTTTGAGATATTCACAAAAAACGATTTCGTTCGTATGGGGGGTACCCCCCCTAATGGTCCATTTTTGCCCATTAACGAACTTAGCTCCGCCCGCCCGCAATCCGCGCCACAGACAGACGGACAGACAGACGGACAAACAGACAGACAGACAGACAGACAGACAGACAGACAGACAGACGGACGGACGGACGGACATGCAAAATTCAACTTTTTTTTATCATTCTAAACACACTGGTGTAATTCATTTTTATGTGTGATGACGGGATCTTGGCGTTACAAACGGTAAGGCAAAGTTAATATACCCTTTGGTTTCACCATACGGGTATAAAAATACCTCACAAAACACTACAAACACTTTTATTATGGCTGTCTAGTTCGATAAGGACGCTGCTTAAAATTTCCACCGTACTAGTTTAATTATGTGGAATCGAATTTAATCTTGCGGAAATTGTTATTTAATTACACACAAATAACTGAAATAAAACTATAAGTCCAATCGTAGAATTTATTGTTTAATTACGCTGTCTACTCTGTACGTTTGCAGATATTTTCACCTGGTTGAATAAAGCCTTTCATTCTATCTAGTCACAATTACCTGGAATGAAAATTCCTTACTTACCAAAGAGTAAATTATGTTGAAGAGGACGATGTCAATAACCGGGTAACCTCTCTTTAACGCCTACCACCTGTTTGTAAGGTGAACTTATTGCAAAAGGTTGTTTACCTATTCTCACTGTATTTATACATTTTTCGACATCCTTTACGTTACAATGGGGAATTACATTTCTCAAATCTACATAAATAAAATCAAGGATGGTTAAAATTTCGCTCATCAACCAATGGCGAAATATTCACTCAATTCTCTGAAAGGGTGCGATTATTTTTAGTCCTAAGAGTTCCCAATGGGTTAGAATTTATCGTTCACTTTATACAAAATTTTGATCATTGTCATCCTTAAAAGATTCAAATGATTTTCGAATTTATTATTACAGCAAAGGCGTTTAAGTCTTTTGAATAAAGTGTTAAAGCATAATTTTATGTTCGGGAGTTTGTTTTACAAAGACTTCATTCATAATTAGAAATGCTAAAAATAATTTCTCAAAGAAAATCAGCTGGAAAATTTTGTTTTATTTTGTTACATAATTTATTACCACATGAATTGGCTTTGTGTTGGAATGAAATAAGCCGGATCCAAATTCTATAACTAAATCAATATTGATTACTTTGATTACTAATCAATTATACTGAAATATTTCTAAACTTTTTGTATCTGAAATAATGGCAATTTTTCGCTTTATCAAAGGGTTCCAAATGCCGCATTTAAAACGTTTGAAAATCTCAAACAAGTCGTTTATTGACGCAACGATGATTTTAATGTTATAAACGAATTAAAAATGATTTATAGTAATTTGATGAAGGAAAATTCATAATTTTATTTATTAGATATTCCATTATATCAATATATTTTTGTTGCCAAGAAGACTTCACTTTTTTTATTAAATTACCCAGAAAAAAAAACTTTGATTTACAAACGATTAAAATATCTTTACAGCACAGCAAAACTTTGTGAAAGTATTTAGCAAATTTTTTAATCAAATCATTTGTACGGAACTATTTAACATGATGAAATTTGGCCAAAATATTAAGTAATTTTATGTTTTTTTGTTTAACATTTCCAAAAAATTGAATATTTAATACCGAATAAGGAAATTCAAAATCTTTTTTTTGAAATATTTTCGGAAAGTCTTTTGATGAAATTCTTACAGGCCTTAATACGTATTCGCCAATTTTAATTGGACATTTTCGTGGTAAATTTATTTTACTAAAAAGGACTTTTCTCAAATACTTATCCAAAATATTGTTAGATGTAAAGAAATTGCAAAGATTTCTTTTAGCATTGATCAAAGTTATATTTCTTACATTATCCGTGGAATAGTATAAATAAGTGAAACTGGGATTGATTATATCTGAATCAATTTTAACTTTTGCACTTAGCGATTGGTTCCTTTTAACATCATATGTAATTTTTATCCATGTTACGAATTCTTCCAATTCGACTTCAGTAAATTCCATATACCATTGGAAAGATAACTAGAAAATATCTTATATTTTATTTCACAAAAACATATTTTTACTAAAATTACTTGAAAAAATGTTAAAAACACAATTAGAAATTTTCTTGAGAACATCGTAGAAAAGCGTAATTCGACAAGTGAAAAGAAATGTACTATCTGTATACTACTGTAGCTCTTAAATAAATCGTAAAATATTTTATTTAAATATATGCGTGTACTAAATTAAAAACTGTAGAGTAATTATTGCAAATTAATGACCGGAAAAATCGCAATCAACTTTTTTTTCAAACTACATGGAAGTGAATGATGCCTGAAAAATAAAAATTTATTAAGCATAAATTTTTATCAAGTTCTGCAACTAATTTTTATTCATTTTCCGTCAAAATCAAAGACCATGCCTAACTAGGACAGACGAAATACTGCTCGTGTCCACACTGAGACTAATTACGCCAATAGCTGGGAACTGTCAGACTGGCGTGAAACATTTGGCAAATAGAATATTTCTAATTCACATATTCAAAATGGCAACCAACCAATCAGAGCACGACAGCCGGAACTCTGAAAACGGAGATTTTAGTTTTGAAGAGAATTTTCCTATCCGCAGCCCCACTTCCTCACCTTGCCTTAATTTTGACAGTTTATGCCCAGTTTATAATTTTGACAGTTAGGCGAACTATTTTAACCCATGTGAACATGGTCTAAAGAATTAATCGCTTTAAAATCTCGACTCGATTAGGCGATGGCCTGCCAATGCAATGTCCCGTGGAGACAATATTTGTGAGAATTTTTTGATATCTTGGTCAAAAATGATCGTAAAACTGTGTCTGCAATTGTCATTTTTAACCGACTTCCAAAAAGGAAAAGGTTCTCAATTCCACCTGAATATTTTTTTTTTTTTTTAATGTATGTTCACGCTTAACTTTTTACTGGGTGGACCGATTTTGGTCATCCCAAAGAGAAAGTTGTAGAGAAAGTTCCTGGTTGGACCCTGGTTCATTCATGGGCAAAAATGGACCATTAGGGGGGGTACAAACGAAAACGTTTTTTCCGAATTTCTCAAAACCGGTGCATCTTATCAAAAAAGTCTAAGAATTAAAGTTATTTAGAATATGATTCTACATAAAACTCCCATACATCAAAATCCGATTGGAATAAATTTTAAAAAATCTGATTGGAAAGTTCGACTTCAAAGTGTAATTTTGGTACAAGTGCTCAAATTAAGATACCAATATCACCATACAGGTTTTCAATAATTGCCAGATTGGCAATTATAGCTTTTGTTATGTTTTTACGTTGTGTTCAGTCAGAGCCGTATTAACAAGTTTGAGCGCCCTGGGCTAAATAAAATTTTGCACCCTTACATAGTTTTATTGTAAAAATGCAATTTCATTTTTTAAAATATTCTTTAATTCAAAACACAGTACTAACTTAAATTACAGATACGCTAAATATAAAGAAAATTAAAAAAAAAGCAATCAAAATTTCATCGCCTCAGATCGATGGCGCCCCTGGTCTGTAGCCCAATTAGCCCTATGGTTAATTGGGCCTTGTGTTCAGTACAACACAAGGAAGGTTCTTTTATATATTTCCCCCGTGTTAACCTACCCCTTCAAACCCCTCCCTGCTTGGGATATCGAGTAAAATTCTTTGTATTGTGTTCAGTACAATATTTGGAAGATTCTTTTATATATTTCTCATCTGCGGACTTATCCCCTCAAACCCTTTGTAATTTTACCTATATTAAAAATTGAAACTAAAAACGTTCGAAATAAAAAAAAATTTAAAGTCGGTTTTATTTTTTTTAGAAAATTTTTAATAGTAGGCCATTGTAATGGCAATCGAGACCTAAAATACCTGTGCAAAATTTATAATCTCTAACTCTGCAACTCGATTTCGAAGAAATCAACAGAAATAATCATACTAATATATAAAAATTAGTTGGTGTCTGTCTGTCTGTCTGTTCCTCTTTCACGCAAAAACGGCTGAACCGATTGACTTGAAATTTGGCATGTGTGTCTGTGGTAGTTCTAGTTTCAACATAGGCATACGGAAAAGTAGCGCGAGGGGTGAGGGGAGTAAGGAGAGGGGGTAAACTTATCTCGAAACTTAGTTTTCCCTCTATGTTACTCTTTCGCGGGGAAATTACTGAACCGATTGGCCTGAAGTTTAGCTCCAACATAGACTATAAAAAAAATTGAAAAAACTTAACCAGGCAACGACGGGTATGCAAGCTAGTAAAAAATAAAAACTGGAAACCATTAGTGAAACAAACAAACTTCACTTTAATTAATTTTAAAAGCCTAAGGCGAAAACTCATTGAACGATTGGGTTGAAATGTTAGCCAATATTCTTTGAGGGAAGCGCCTCACATGAATTTTTTTTTCCAAATTATTTGTTTTCCGTGCTAGATCCAAATTTTTTCACTCAGCCCTGCGACATAGATTCTTTTATATAATAGGCTTGTGTGTCAATGTTCGCTAAAAACTCGAGAATCACTGACCCGATTGGAATGAAACTTTCAGAGAAGCTTACTTGTATCAAGAAGCGAGCTTTATACCGTGGGTTAACTAAAGGCTCCCATTATTTCTTAACTGTTCTCTCTCTCTGATTTTCTATATTTCGGTCTGAAGTGGTATTCCGTAACTTGTTTCAAGCGTTTGTTTCGAGTTAGAAGAAAAAGTAATATTCGCTGTCTTTGTTCCGATCAAGATAAATGACAGGGCGAAACAGAGATCGCGAATACTACTTTTTCTTCTAACTCGAAACAAACGCTTGAAACAAGTTACGGAATACCACTCCTGGTTTTCTGTCTGTTTCCGAAGCGTTCAGAAGCAAAGCCCCTAGTATTATAAATATTTACTATAACCATATTTATATTATTAAGCAGTACAAACTCTTTTATTGCTTTAAGAGTCCAGCTTTTGAGTGTGCAATGATGAACATCTTTAAGTAATATTGTCACACATCTTAGCATTCATATCTCAAGCGGAAGTTGCTTTTTAAGCTGTGTATTACGAGCTGTCCATTAAATACGCCAAAATTTGAGGAAATATAGAAAGGGTCTGCGAAATTATGACGGAGGTACTTAAATCCATACAAAAAATCGCGAAAAAGTATGACGAGACGGGAACGAGTTGTCCGAAAAGCCTAAAATTAGTGTAGCATAATTTATGGTATGCCCAGAAGACGGTTTAATTGCGAAGCCATTTTTCAATTTATTAAAATATTTATTTTTTTTTTCAATTTATTAAAATAAATTTTAATTTGTTAAAATTCCTGCCAATACGGAATTGAAAAATTAAAAAACTGCCGTGCAGTGAAAAAAATCTTCAGTATACAAAAACGAAAAAAAAGAATCCTTTTCGACTGAAATTTTTCTAATTTTAACTGCAATTAAGAAAATGTTTCCAGATATTTGCATAAAAATCTTTTAAATATCTAGAATATTTCTTTTCAGTGAAATCATTTAAAGGTACTCCAAAGATTAATGATTCAATTTGAAAGCTTTAAACGGCTAAGGAGTCCATTTTCTGCCATAAGAATACCTATTGGTGTAAATACAGACAGAACAGGTACTTTGTGGTTTGTTTATTAATGAGTTTTTCACAAAACCCGCAAAATACAATTGTAGCCTCCCAAGGTTATTGAACTACAATCAATCGTTGAACTTTTCCGTTCAATACTTAAATATTTCTATTGATGTGTAAAACCATCAATTTAAGTGACTAAAAGCAACAAAATAATTGAATTGAAAATCCCGGCGAAATTTCGTAAAGACCAAATCATTTCCTTATTTTCGTTTTCTTGTCGAAGTTGTGTATTTTTTTTTTGTCTTTCGTGGTACGACCATCTCATTTAACTTGATTACTATATAAGATTTCTGGTTGATTTCTAACAAATTTACAGCAACAAAGCGAATCTTCAGATTCAATAATGAATCGATTTAGAAAGTTTTTACCTCCATTTAACCATTAGAATAAGAATAAGAAACCATAAAACGAAACGAAATTTTATACAACGCAGTAGAATATGGTCAAAACTTAATTGGATGGGGTAAACTTTGAAACAATGTTGTTTTGTTAAGCCGTAGATTATGAAAACTATATCCTGCATACTTTAAATAAAATCGACTATGTTCAGGGAAAAATGTTTTCCATGAGAAACATAAAACTAGGTATGAAATTTTAATTATGGAATGTGAGAACGCTATAATGTCTGTTTTGATAAAAATCCACTTTTTTCTTTGATAAACTGGTCAACAAATATGTGGTAAATACAAAATAGAGACAGAAAAGGGTAACTGAAATTAGGAGTTAACATAAAGGAGAGGTTGCCTCGCAACAAATCACAGTGAGGCATTTTCGAATTGCGTTGTAGGTTTTCAAAGAACAACAAGCGAAAACCTTTAAAATATGAAAATGAGTCCTTTGTGTATACAACCGTATTTACAAAGCGTGTCATCTATGCCGGAGAGGCTAAAAAACACCAGAAATTGGAATATATGTAAATATAGGGTGATCATACGTCCCTAAATGGCCGGGACAGTCCTGGATGTAAGCATGTTGTCCCGGCGTCCCGGAATCATGCAATCTAGTGGTGTAATTTCTTGATCGCTTACAAATTGAGTTTGAAACCGAATACTTTTTGCCTGCGGCGCAGTTTCCACGGATATTACTGCTGCTAATACATGTTTCTTTTTAAAAAAAATCGCCTGCAACGTATTTCATTCAATAATTTTCAATAGTGAGATATTTGTTTCTAAAAGTTTTACATGCAGCGCAATTTTTGTTTTGAAAACATAAAATATCCTGTAACACAATTTATTTTATTCTTTTTAATTTATGAAAAATACCAATCTGTAGAACTGCCTATTACTTTGGTGAAACCCGCCGCTGCGCCCCTTGTTGGACGATTCCTGAACTCTAGGGTCAGATCCACTTCCGTTTGTGAGCAATGCCACACACTTACTGACGCTTCAGCTACCTCTCAACCACAGCGACGGGCTACCATAACCTCACAACCTCTAGTGTTGTCAGGGTGGCAGTTTTTCAATTCAGTCGGGGATTTTGACTTAATTTGCTTACAATCCATAGTACTATAAACAAAAAAACAAAAAAATGAAATAATCCTCCTCTCTGATCGGACATTTAAAATTTTCACCATTAATCCTCCCATGTCATAGATTAACACCAAATATGATCAACCTATGGAAATAGGATAATAATTTAAAGAGCTGATACAATTTCATAGTTATTAAGTATTAATTGCGTATCGACAATTATCCAACAAAATGTTCCCGAACATCTATTTGATTGCATTGCCTGGGGGAGAATTTCATCAACGAACCCGAAAATCCTATATTGAAACCATTACTAATGTATTACTTGAGCTTCTATTGGATTGACAGGAACACGTGTGTTAACAATGTTATTTACAGCATACCTTGTTTTATTTACGCATCAGCAGTACAACGGAATTACGAGTTATAAATCCAAACAACCACAAATGATATATTATTGATCTAGAAACAAAATGTTACAAAAATAGTACAAAAATATGGAGGTATTGTGGCAGAATGTCTGATTTTCGACAAGCGAAAAAAAATTCCAGGAACAAAATTCAATTGATATTACATGGAAGAGTTGTTATTTCTTTATTTCGGCAGTAATTTCATCCCCTAGGACACGAAACTTTGTAAAACTTTTATTCTCTATAAAAACAAATATCTGATATATCTAATTCCGGAATAACAATAGAAATTACTTTGAATTCGTGAAATTCAAGGAAAGTGCCAATTATGTCAATATAGATATCAACTTTAAAAGTATTGCCAATGGATTTATTTTTGGACTTCTTGTACATACTCCCCCACCTCTCGGGCTACTTTTTAATGGGTCTATGTTGGGGCTGAACTTCCGACGAACATCTATGCCAAATTTCAGGCCAATCGGTTCAGTAGTTTCCCCGCGAAAGAGTAACATAGAAAGAAAACTATGTTTCGAAATCACTTTACCCCCTCCCCTTACTACTACCCCCACCCCTCGCGCTACTTTTCCGTATGCCTATGTTGGAACCAGAACTACCACAGACACTCGTGCCAAATTTCAAGTCAATCGGTTCAGCCGTTTTTGCGTGAAAGAGGAACAGACAGACAGACAGACACCAACTCATTTTTATATATTAGTATGATGAGTATGATTAAGAAATTTACAATTTTTGAAAAGAATTGAGAAGAAATGCATGTAACCAAAATCAAAGAAAATAAAATTTCCGGCGTTTTATTTCTTTAACGTTTTTAACGTATCTTTAACGGGTCTCGAGATATTTGAAAAAAATATTATTTTTTACATATTTTTCCCAAAACTCAATACTGCAGAGGAAAGTTTTGTGTTGATCACAACTAATATTTTTAAAAGAAAGCCACGATGGATGTGGAACGTATGAAAAAACTGGCCGCAGGTGAAAATTTTCGATTTCAAGACTAAAAAGAATATTCCAAAACATAAATTCAGATTTCTGGATACTGGGACGACATGCCTAAATGCGGGATTGTCTTAGCGAATCCGGGATATCTAATTATTCTAGGAATAGCAAATAATTCATAATTTTAGCTTTCGACACTTTATCCTATTAGAAGATAAAAACCCGTGAAATATTAAAGTCACGCTATGATCCCATGGGATTGTCCCATCGCTCTTAAATTGCTATTTTTATCGCACTTTTTTAGTGCATCAGACAATCACGTTTCTGACCGTATCAGATTTTTTTTGTTCTTCAAAAACGATTTGATAAATTGAGTTTTAAGCGTTGTGGAAGATTAATTTTCGGGAATCAATATTTCTCCACTTCATTTAGTATTATCATTAATTTTCCCATAATCCGTCAGTAATGATGTCAGCACGGTTCAGAGACGGGGGACCGCTTAAGATTTTGTGGAGCCAAAATTATATTCAATTACCAACTTCTTTAAAGTGACTGTAATTAAAATTAATTTCGACGTAAAGCGACATTAATGCCGCTACAATTTGTAACCCATACCGAATCCTTTTGAAGTTGAAAATTCTCCGTACAATTTTGCTTAAATGGATCTACACGATGATACTCTATATGCTGTCATCAAAGATTCTTGATGGTTCTTTTAAGAATATTGGAATGAATCTCTTACACTTTATAGATCCTTCTTTTTATCATTCCAATATAATTTTTCTGATATTAAATTTTTGCTTCTATACTACGGAAAATACTGAACTTTTACAATCTCTCACTGGTCGGTATTCAAGCGGAACTAATGTGACGAGTATCAATCATCCCTCCGATGAAAGTAAATCTATCATTCTCAGATCCTTGGAAATGGAATGTGAAGATATTCAATACAGCTTTTTTTCGGAAAGTCGCTTTATAGGCCTCGGAAGGAACCAAATAATAAAAACCTATACAAAAAAGACTGTCGAACATTTATTTATATATGACACAAGGGGTGAATAGGATTTTTTTTCGAAGAGATGCCATCCAACCAACACCGAATTCATTGTCATCGTCATAATAATGACGATACGGCTGTTCACCGCCGTAAAATGCAGAGAAAATAAAGCAAAGCAAAAGGATGTCATTGACACCAAGGCATCCTTTTTCGGTGGTTATACTAAGATTCCAACGGGGATGGTAAAACAAAGCGACATAGAACTCGTTCTCGAAGAAATTTCGCCATGATTTGGTATAGAGTTTTCCTTACTAATTGCTGCTGTGATGTCATTTTTATGATGGAGCCCTCAAGTCATACCTCAAGTTATGCCATCAAAAGTAATTTGAGACAATTTGAATTTGAAAATATGAAAATGACGACAACATATGTTTGATAATTTTTCTCAGTGGAGCAATAACAACAGCTTCTTCATACTTTTCACTTTAACAAATTATGAAAAATGGATTTTTTTCTTTTTGTTTGGTATAATTAATTGTGCTGAATGTGCAGACATTTAGCTGATATTTTTCCTAATTGCCGTCTTTATTAACTGTCAGCACATAAACAATTTGTACCACAGCAAGGAAGGAATTTTCACAAATCCAGTAATATCACAAATTCCGACAGTAGCTTTGACAAATTATACCGGAAATGTGTTGACAGGTTACTGACTTTTGATACAATTTTTAACACATTGACTGCCAAGGCTATCATTTTCGATAGCTGGGTCTACAATCTACATGCACACATACATACATTCATACATACGTACATTCTACATACGTCTACATGTATTGGCATGTCCCTTACATTTTTGCAAAATTGATCTGGCAGTCAACGTGTTAAGAGAAAATTCGATTTTTCGTGGAATAAATTAATAAAAAAAATACTTAAGGTAATCAACAAAACCGTTGATTTAAATGTTACAAATTCTGTAAATTAGGTGAAAAAAATAAGTTGTCATAACAATTTTTTGATGTTTAAAAACAAATATGTTTAATTTGAATACTGCTACACCAAAACTAATTAAAGTTAGTCTGTTGTAATTAGCAACGTTATTGACCGATGGTAAGTAAAAAATAACGATTTATAGATAGATATTAAAAATAGTATTGATGATAACACAATGACTAAAATATTAACTATCTTAGGCCCGTTTGCGCGTACTTTTTTTAAAAAATTAAGTCCTGATTAGCCTACTTAAACCACAGATTTTCTACGAACTTAAATTATTTAAACTGTACATAAGTTGCTAAGTTTAGTTTGTGCAAACGGCACTTAATTAGATTTCTGCAGAAATTACACGTGATAATCAATTTTTCTAAAAATAGAACTACTACGTCTCGTATATTAATGGGACAAATTTCTGTCGAACTTATTTCTAACTTTGATTCTTATAAGAAAAGGTCAATTGCTAATTATATAAAAGTTCATTCAAGTTCATTTGTTTCAAGACAGATATTTCAGTTATTAGCAGGATTATGATTCTCACTTAAAGCATGTCGTATTAGTCGCAAAAATAAAATGCCAAATTACATATCCTAAAGTTTGTTTTTACATTATGATACCTTTAAGAAATATGTGAGTTTAGAAAGGGATTTAAGACTTTTTGAGAGTGAAACATTGGTTTTAGGTAGGGTGACAACACGTCCTGGAATGACCAGGACTGTTCCTTTTTAGATATGTTGTCCCAGCTTCTCGGAAACTAAATTTTTATCCCGGGTTTTTGAAGTTATTCCGTTATTCGGGTTTTGTGATATTTTTACAATTTCGGTTGCAATTGTTTATGGAAAGTTAAGACTGTGTAGCTTTTATTTTAAACTGGCTTGCATACCCGTCGTTGCCGGGTTAAGATTTTTTCAAAAAAAAAAATTTTTTTTTATGGTCTATGTTGGAGCTAAACTTCAGGCCAATCGGCTCGGTAGTTTCCCCGCGAAAGGGTAACATAGAGGAAAAACTTAGTTTCGAAATCACTTTACCCCCTCCCCTTACTCCCCCCACCTCTCGCGCTACTTTTCCTTATGCATATGTTGGAACCAGAACTACCACGGATACTCATACCAAATTTCAAGTCAATCGGTTCAGCCGTTTTTGTGTGAAAGAGGAACAGAAAGACAGACACCAACTCATTTTTTTATATATTAGTATGATCACTGCACCGCATTCTGTTCAAAAAAAACTTCGTCTGTGGGGCATATATCTAATTTATTTTTACTTAGTTTCCGTCCAAATCAAATTTTATATTCTACTAGTTGGCAAGTATGCGGCGCTGCTTACAGAAAAAAACCGACAATTTTTACTACATTTAAACAGAATTGTGTTTTTTTCGTGTTTTCGGTACTCATTTTTCAAGTACATTTTTTTCTCATTAAGAACAATTTTGATCATAATGTTTGATCCTTTAAACAATTGACTGATAAAAAAAACGTAATTGTCAAAAATTCGATGGCTTTCATCTCAAAGTTCTTGCTTCGTTTTTGATCCTTTTGACCTTGATATTGTTCAACAGCCAATAAACTCTTTTTAAATGAAAAGAATTTCTTTTCCTAATACCATTTGAAAAAGTTCAACTTCACAGCTCAAGGGCTTTTGCTTCACTGAATGTCCTTTTCCGATACAGACTAAAGGGTGAACATAAAGAAATAGTAAAAAAAAAAACATTTACATAAGTAATAAGCTTCAACATAAGCCCAACATTTGGCATTATATCCCATAATTCCTCCCTAATTATCACGAAACAATTCCAAAGTTGTAAAACATTTTAACGATAGCTTTTACGTTTGAAAATATCAACGGAAAGCCTTCATGGATATCGGCAAAGGTCGAAAACCTATTTATACAAATCTTCCCCTGCCTTTCCCATTTTTTTTTGCTATCCAGAAATTTGAAGTAAAACTTTGTCCATCCAAAAAGCAAAAAAAGGCACTTTTGTGTTATAATATGGATAGACTACTCTCTATTAAATTAAATTACAGCAATAATATTAGGCTTTCACTACGAATTAGGGATCAAAATTTTTAAGAATATTACGTCAAGTTAAGTTCCTTAACATTTACACATATGCACGTACGCAATTGTATTTTGTACAAGTATCTTAATATAATTTTGTACACTAGAAAAAGTGAAATTGAGGTATCCAAATTGATAATAAAAAATCCTTTTTATTGCTGTTTGTCGATGTCGGTGTTGGCTCTGAATGTTGGCTTTAGGAGACACGTCCTTAATATAACACCAACAAAAAAACCATCAGGCAATGACCATGTGTCGATTGTGATGAGGAAAGCACAGGATTTTTCCTCTGAAAGCGGCAAACTTTATCCAAGGAAAGCCGAACATTTAGGCAGATGTTACTTAGAATTTATTTGCTTTTATTTATGATCGAATGAGAATAGGGCAATAATGTTGAAATCAAAATGAGAAGAAAACATAATCCGAAAGGTTCAAGGCCACCAATAGGTTTAAAGCTACAAAATTATTATAAATGAGTGATTAATGCGATAAAACTTTAGTCTATTGTTGCTTATAATCTGACAATAAAAAGTATTTCACAAAAAAGTCCAACGATTACCTTAAAGTATCACTATGTAAAGGAAGAAATCGATATTTCGCAGAAACGGGCGCACAGACGGATGAATTTCAAGGAAATCACTAAATCATATTTATACACATGTAACCTTATGCAACCACGGTAACAAATTAACCGCAATAAAAAAAGCCGCCAGACGCTAATGAGATACTTTGTAGTTACAAGGTAATTTGTTACAAAATAACCTATTTGAAACCGTTGCTATGTTACTAATTTTAACCTATGTGGCACATTAATAGCTTTGCTTTCAGTTTCAAGGTTACTTGTTTTTTTACTGATTGTAACAATATTACCTTATATTCATATTTGTAACTAAGATAACAAAAGGTTACAATAACGTTACTGTTCGGTTACAGCAACTAATAGGTTGTCGTTATCTGAGCTGAGTTACAGTTGTGCTACAGTAACGCAATTTTGTTAGATGGGTATGCGACTTGAAAATCTTGTTAAAATTCTACAGTCTTAAGTCTTGTCATAACACCAATATTTTAGGGCTGTTCCCTTATATCTTTAATTCAAACACGGAATAATATAACATGTGTCTTTATTCGTTCGCCATCTTAACCTCACTCATTTCCACTCTCTCGTCAGTCTTGCCCTATTCATGTTAATACAGTGCTGTCAACCGACTACAATATAGACTTTTTTTCTAATCAATAATAATTACCATTAAATTGCTTGAATTCTCACTAAGGTCAATATTAAAGTAAATTTCGCTCTCACATAAGAACCACGGGATTTAAAAATTATTTCTATCATCAAAAAATCAGAGGCCTTATTACCGAACACGATACGATTAGTTCGTATCGTACATTCAATGTTCGGTAATAAGGCCTCAGGGCATCAATCGTGTAACGAGACGCGTCTCCGTCTTTGAGCTGAGACGGCGACATCGACGCGACACGTTTTTCTAATCGTGTATCGCGACACTAAAAAAAATTCTTAAATGTCTGAAATAATATAAATTTATTATAATTTAAATACAAAAACCTATACTATATACTTTGGTTCGTCCATTATGAAATGACAGACGAAATGACACTGAGCAACACCTCGAACTGTGTCGCTGAACGAAAAGACGCGTCGCTAGTATGCAACGACGCGTCTCCATACACGATTCCTTTTCTTAATAAAAGACGCGATTCCGTGTCTGCGTCTCGTTACACAATTGATGCCCAGATTTCTTCCTCAATTTATTCGCTTAAATTTTTCCATTAAAATTTTGTCTCGATTTTTCTTGAAATGTATCTTAAGTCTCCAAGCATTCAATAAATTATCGTGACACACATTAAATAATGTCTTAATAATGTGCTTAAAGGTCAAAGATTAAACGTCGATAAATTAATTAGATTTTTCCCATTACTATGGAATTTTTAAAAGAAATTCTCGATAATTTTATTCAAATAAGTAAATCACATTTCGTTTCGATTAATTAAAGCATGAAATTATATAAAAGTGATTAATTTTGAAAAAAATATTAATTTCCTTTCTTGGATGAGCAGTTGTTTTAACATTTCTTTTACATTATTGAAATATAAAGATTCTAGATTTCATTTTCTGAAAGATTTTAATAAATTTAAATATTCACACAAAAAAATAAAAATAAAAAACTTGTGAAAGATTACGAAATTTAATTAATTAGATAAATGTTTCGGTTTCAATTCGATTATATCGACGGCTCCTTCAAGAATTACTAAGAAATAGAGTGACATAAAAATTTTATACTAGTTAGTTTCATTGTACAAACACAAATGCCCTCCACTGTATAAATCTTCACTATATTCTCCAAGGGTTTTTCGAAGCAATTACATTAATCTCAAAAGCAGTCTGCTAAAAATAGTTTCAAAACCATTACCATTAATTCAGTAGAATTTACAAAATATTTCAGCAAATATTTCTAAATGCAATTAGCAATTTAGACATTTACGGTTTAGTAAAAACTAATTAAAGTTAAAGACCCCAAAAAAATATGTCTGTATTTTTGTTATCTCGTATGCAATTAGAATAATTCCACTGTGATTTTTTGGGTAGAGGAGCTGGAGGATTTTAGACCCCAAAGCAAAAAAAAATCGGGCTTTCTTCATGCGGCATATTTTTTGTTAAATATTGTTTGGAGAATTCCTATATTAAAAAAAGAATGGCAAAAGTAGGAAAAAACTTTTATTTAATTACAAAAAGCCCGTTATGACAAAAAAGTTCACTCACCACATAAAAAGAAAAACCTCCACTCAATTTCTAACAAAAGCGTGGGAAATTTTTCTATTGGATATAGATTTCAACATTCGCATAGATCCTCTGAATACGTAACTCCAAGAAAATCACGGAATTTTCCTCTTGGAATTTTGCGTATTAGTAAATCATTGAATATATTTGTGAATCGAATTTCCATATTTATGAGGATGACATTTTTTCAGCTTAAGTTAAAAAAAAAGTAAAGTAAAATACACCCGACAGAACCAATGTTTCCGGTTTCGAGGGAATATGAAAATCAAGACGGAAATCAGAGTTCCCATGGTGCATAAACCTAGGCGTGCTACTTACTATGAAAAACTCCGTGTGAAAATACACACAAGATGTGACTGATCTCCTTATAAACAAAGATATTTGGTTTTTGAGATATTAATCTAAAAAAAGAACTGTGTGGTTACCGGAAAAGTAGGTCACGTTTTCTCAAGGATATTAACGATGTCAAAGATGTTTATTTTTTAAGAAAAGCACATTGTTTTCGTCACATATTGGTACGTTATTTCTGTGAAAACATTATTATTTTTTAATAGATCTTAAAGAAAGAAAAGAGGATATTTTTTTCATATTATCATTATTAGTTTTTGAAGGGATCTTTTTTAAGATTCTTAGATTTTGTCAAATTCTAGTAGAATGCTATTTTTCGAGCATGGCACATTTTCGCCACTTTTGTTAGTTACATGCCCAGTGACAGATACGTGCCATACACCATAAGTGTCAGTTGTGCAAAATCACTTGATGAATTCGAAACCGCATTCTACAAATTTCCGGTCTCTAAAAAATATATAACTAAATTTGCGGGGTTCCGAAAAACAATTACTGCTAATTTTTAATTTAATTAACTGGAAAATTTTCACGAAAATCGTAGTTTTCTATCAACTTTTGGAAAAGTTACCTTTCATAGAATTTTTCAAAAAAAATACGGTTTTTTGAAAATTTAAAAAAAAAATCATGTTCACATTTTATATGTGTTTTCAGTCTGTGATAAAAAGCTCAATGGTTTAGGCCTTGGAAAACTTTCGTAAATGGAACACAGTGGAACCTCGATAAGTCGAAGTTTTGCAAGTTTACTGCACAAGCTGTCGATCCTCAATCAATCCAAGTTTTTACCCACAAACCGTAATTCCTGGTAAATTCTAAGCTCTTTCTTAGTAATTCCTGGTAAATTCTCAGCTCCGCGACTACTATTTTTCATGGAACATGTAATTTAATAAAAGAAAAATCCCCTTCCTGACTATGAGAAACGTTGTAACTGAAAAAAAGTAATTTACTCATTCACAAGCAATTTTCGTAACTTCTTAGCAACCGACAAGACAGGGTTACCTCACAATATGTGTGATTTTTTTCTTGCTTTACACACGGTGTTCCAATGGCTTGGACCGATGTTAACAAAAAATAAGACAATGTTATTTGTTGAAATTTTTTTATTTCTTTATTGAATCATGTTATTCGGCACATGGCAATTATGTGTGAAAGATAATGTCGCTCAAATGTTCGCCAATGCTTCTGCGACATACCTCCACTCGATGGTCAAAATTTTTGATGGCATCTCTGCATAATTGCCCTTCGATCCTACGAATATGTCTCATTATCTCATCCTTCAGCTGTTGAATTGTTGTTGGCTTGTTGGCATAGACCTTACTCTTGAGATAACCCCAAAGGAAGAAGTCCAAAGGCGTTAAATTGCACGATTTTGGTGGCCAATTGACTTCGCCAATTAAATCACAAAGTGCGCGAAATGCATTTTTGTTTCAACACCGATTTTCGTAATAGGTTTCAACAACTCTAACACGTTGTTCGATTGTTAATTTGATTGAAATTGCCAAAGACTGAACTTGTCAAACATGGAAACAGAAATCATTAGACGTTTTAGCCTCAATCACATTTAATGTCGGTCCAAGCAATTGGAACACCCATTATAAAGAAATTGTATTTCACGGAGACTTCAAGTAAAGAGGTGAAATTGGTTTTCCTTGACATACAATAGCCAATTTTGGTTTAAGACATTTGAAGGTTTTCGACGCCCATATAAAAAAATTGAAGGTTTCTGGGAAAATCACATTTGCCCTCGTTTCATTTGCCACAGATTTGTCAAAGGCAGTCGATTTTTATTAATAAGTAAATAAAAATAATTCTAAGGAAACTCCTTCTTTCGCTATATAGGAGATGTGAATTTTGAACAACGTACTACAATCAAATTATTTCTTTTTCAATAGAGATGAATTTCCAAACAATACTCGTGAATTTTTTCAACTGGAAATTCCGGGAAAAATCAGTTTTCATCTATCATCAATTGAAATCATCAATTTATCAAGTTTTAACGGGGGGAAAATTATGGATTCATCGTCATTGTTTCTTGGAAACAAAGTAAAAACCCAATAGAGTTCAATGGCCCCATTTTTTGTTGTCTTATATAGTATCCGCTGCAATAATTATTCCATCCAAAAGTTAACAAGACTGTACATTGAAAAACTTTTAATGGAATAAAATTCACTTGTCATTTTTTCATGATAATCCATTTCCAAAAAATGCCATTGACCTAAGATCATTCCGAATATCTGTACGCGAATAAAGAAAAAAAGTTTTTAATTTATTTGAACAAAGTGTAGTTGTAATTGTAATGAAAATATATATTAAGGCACGAAAATTCGTCGTTTAGTGCAACAAAAAAAAAACAAAATCCGATCCTCCTACTAGCCACCCTTTTTTATGGTTGGTTATATCCTTACCGGTGGAAAATTTTGGAGAAAATTCAAACGATTACCGTGGGTATAAGGACAATCTTTTAGTGTTTTTCCTCATCGGGGGCTGGATTTTCGGTAAACTTTATGGTACTCAATAATGCTCCATCATCACATTGTAATACGCTCCACTTGTTGCAGTCTTCTGCAAATGGTTTTGCCTCTCGTCTCAGTTTCTATGCGGCATTTCGTTGAAATTTCATCAGGTCAGGACGAAACCCGATGCTATAGCATAAGAAAAGAAGGACCAAAACTTGGTTCCTTGGTGTCGTTTTTCGGCTGCTTTTTCCGTTGGTCTGCGAATCAATTTGGGTCGTTGGCAATAGTCCTCACCAACATATGTATGTAAGTTTCCTTACCGGAAAGCAAAGATGGAGAAAAAATAAACAACTTCTCGTGCTGTACGACCCTTCAAGGCTATAACGGGACAGTCATTTCACTTGGGATGTTTTGCCTTTTTGCAAAAGGCAAATAATCAACGACACTAAAATCGAGGGACATACTTCTTAGCTTTTTGTTACAAAAACATAACTTATAATGGTGCGAAAGTTTTTCTCTTCTCCATTGTAGTTAAAAAGATCCTTTCGAAAGACACATTTTCTTTTCTATAGGTGCCATTGACCCTACGGTAGCATCTCGGTTTATTTATGAATTACTTCTGAGCCCAGAGGTTTGTGAACAAAGTTTCATTTATTTGAATTTCTTGACCTCTAAGATTTTAATAGTTTTGATATTTTTTGGGTTATAGGTCATATTGGAATATTTTTGCTTCTATCGAAACCATTTCTATCCAAGTACCAGAGTTCATGGACAGCGTTTGTGAACATGGACAGCGTTTCAAGAGCATTTCAAGCTCACAAACTGGAGTTTCACTGTCTAGCCCTAGTTCCTAGGAAGGCTTAACAATGTATTTTTTATATCCTTTTATAAAAAAATTTGTCAACTGACCTAAAAATTAGAAAATTCTCTTTTTCAAAAAAAAAGTTTTTTTCGAAGTTTGTTTACTAAATTTTTAGTGTAAAGTTGACATGAAATGGCATTGAAATCAAAAATTGCTACAGTGCATTTTATAACCACCCGCTAAATGAAAATTTCACTGAATGCGCTGGCCAATCACATGCACTAACACCCTACAATTCGTTCTCAATTTGTCATGTTTACCAAATGCGGTATAACTGAATAAAATTTTTATGTTTCAGGAAGAACGTCAAGGGACAGCAAAACGAAAAATTTATTAAGGCTTAGACGATTACACGAAATTACAAGAGAAAAAAAAGAGAAAATCTTAGACCTTCGCCAGAAGCATCGAATCAGGATAAACACTGTATCCCTCGTCGAAAGAGCAATAGTACTGTAAGTACCACAAATATATCAAAAACTTGTACCAGAAAACAACGCCAACAAAAGTAACTTTGGTAGCGCCAAAAGATCAACGGCAACTGCAAAATAAAACAATATCGAATAAAACATTTCTACTTGAGAAAATATTCGACGACTACGACGACTGGAAAACTGTTGGCAGAGAAAAGTTTCCAATTTCTTTCGTTTCACTTTTTCTAAAGAAGAAGAATAAAAAAAAAAAGACTAGATAAAGGACAAACATATCCTCGAAGAATAAATATAAAGATGCCAGGACCATGTCAACGACTCCGTTTACCCTCTTTAGCAACAGTGATCCGGGCCCAGCGTGTCGACTACAGCACAATGCGAAAGGAGAAACATCGGGTGGTGATGATGGGTTCGGCCCGGGTTGGAAAATCATCGATAATTTCACAATTTTTATACGACAAATACCTGACCAGGTATCGTCAGACGATTGAAGAGCTACACAGGGGTGAATATGAACTGCCGGATGGGGCATCCTTAACGCTTGATATCCTAGACACATCCGGAGCTTATCAATTTCCGGCCATGAGGGCACTTTCCATATCAACTGGCGGAGCATTCATTTTAGTCTTCTCTGTCGATGACGAACAATCCTGGGATGAAGTTGCACGATTACGTGAACAGGTAAGAAAAGAAACCAAGAAAAATCTACTCGCTACATATAATAGATTTGTGTTATGGTCGTACTTTATCATTTCGCATGATATATAATCGCAAATATGCCATTAACATCATCCTAGCATAGAGTATACAAAATCATTGTCAACTCTTTTCAATAGAATAAGATTTATGAATTTTTCAGTGGAAAACTTGTTCCTTATTGACGCAGTTAGATGAATAGAATTCCATGAAATTCAAATGCATTTTAGTAAAAAAATGTTTTCTCCAGAAGAAATACTGTCTTTTTTTACAATTATAGGGAAAATTCAGTTAAATCCTTCGAAATTATTTCCAAATAAAAATTCACATCTCAGGTAGCTAAAGAGGATTTTCTTTAAAATTTCCACACGAGTTGAGTATCAAATTTCCAAAAATAAATTCATTATATGCAAGAATAAACTCTCTTTTTGAACTATGTTTAAATTTAGCCTGTAAATTAAGTCGCAATTGAGAACATGTATAGCAAGCCAAACACATGTTTTCAGCTTCATGTTTTCAGCTTTAAATTTTATGTTTGTTATGCCAATTTAGAAGTTAGTGCAAATTCAAACTCCACGGATCAACAGAAACTCTAAGGCGCTGTTTAGACCTGACACTTTATTCCGCGAATTTTATTCGCTACGACATAAAATTCAGAAATTTGGATTCAATGGATTCAATTTTCAAAAACCGTGTAACCTGTCAGCAACAAAAGTCCAAACTTAGAATCCAGTCATTGGAAATATAGAGGGTATTCACAATCCTCTTTTAATATTCTGCTGTGAACATCCCACAGCACAGATTTGAGAACAGCGCTTTTATTTGATACGTGACCAAATCATGAACTGCGAATTTAATTGTAAAATATGTCACATACCTTTAAATCCATGTTTGATGTATTCTTTTGAATTTCTATTGTGGCAACGGCTATCAAAATTGAAAAAAATTGCAGTCCGATGAGATAACCAGCGAGAAAATTTGACAACTAAAAACATTACTAGCGCCACTCGCGGTTGATTCTTGATACCGAATAACCGGGCCGGAAAACACGACTCAAGGCATGTCTACAATTACCGAATCCGGTAATTCATTTTTACATGAACCAAGTTACCGTCTCAGTAAAAATCTGTTAAATTTGACGGCGGTAAATTTACCCGCAATTTAAAATACGACTGTGAATACCCTGATAGTTTATCTGTAAAAAAATTTTTTTTTGTTGTCTTGAGCGCCATTTTATAAAATTAAAATAGTTCTCACAATGAAAGTTTGATTTCTTCGATAGCATCCACTCGCAAATGGACACGTCTCTGAGAGTCGCTCGCAGAAACTCGCAAAAACTCGCGAGCTAGTTTCTGCGAGCTGTCAAAAGTGATTCTACTCTCTAGTGGATACGCCTCCACTGAACTCTCGGAGAGTAACTCGCCAGATACGAACGGCGTTTGAATTTTGCGCGTCGCTCTCGAGAACTCGCCAAATCAAGATGTCAAAAAAATCAAGATATTGGTCAAGATATTAAAAAATCGCGGAAATTTACTCTCAAATGGACAATCTCCTGCGAGTAACTCTCGAGAGTTTTTGAGAGTTACTCGCGAATTTACTCTCATGTGGAGTGGCACCTTTAATTTTATGTTTATTTTTCTCTCCTGTTTTCGGCTTTCTGAATCCGAAATGCTTTTTTTTATTATTCTTTACTTTTGTTGTGAAAACTTAATTTCACTTATTAGACTAAAAAATAACAAAATGCGATATGTTTAAATCAATCTTTCTCATCCCATCTTACCTCGCTTTTTCTTTTTACAACATTTGTGTCTACTAATTAATTGCATATTTATTTGCAGACTTCTCCATAATTTTATTTAATACGAATTTCATGTTAAACAAAATCCATCAAACGTTTTCTACGCATTTTGCGATACGTTCTTGATTATCGATTTTAAAGTTGTGCTATAACAAGAAAGGCAATTTTGTACGTAACATTTTAATTAAATTGTAAACATAAAAAATCATATAAGTTCTAAGGTATTGTTTAAAATCACGACGCATAGATTAATTGGAAACTTGGTGAAAATAAATTTTCTGATTGCCCATATTAATTGAAAATCCTTTCACAGCATATTACGACATTAACGTAACTTCAATTGAAATTTATCAAATTTTAAATATATTTTCCACCATTTATTAGGTATAATAAATATTACGTAAACTGGGGCATATTTCCTGGCAATAATTAAATATCCTGCGGAGATTTTTTTTCCATTTTTGAATTTGACAGTACAGAAAAAAATACCCTTTTTTCAACCTAATTTAAAACAAAAAATAAATAAGAATTAGGGTCGTAAAGGATTTTTACAGCTATCCTTATCCAATTCCCTGTCACATAAAAATTATGGCTACGCCATCAAAAAGTTTTCTTGTTGTTGACAGCAATAATGGTGTGCGAAAAGACGGAAATTATTACAAGATAAGACTTGGACATTCAAAAACAAAACAAAATCAAGGAAAACATAAGACAGGCAAATTCATTTTGTTTACCGGCTCATATTTCTTCTGTACTTACTTTTTATATAGCCTTCCAATACAGATGGTAATAAGGACTCAAAGATTGGAGTAAAGTATACCTTATTCTGATAATAATAACTCTTCTTCTGACAATTTTTTTTTTCAAAGGGGTTATTATCCTTTCAAAATGTAAATATCTCAGATAAATCCGTTATTGAAACCATCATTCAAACCACTTAAAATCCTTTTACTAGTATTATCCTTGATATCCTTTTTTGTACATTCAGTTTGTTGTTAAGATCTACTGCTTCCTCGGTATTTACCATTCTGGTATCGAAATGTTTTTTTTTTAAATCTTCCCACTTGCAGATTGGGAAAATTTCATCAATTTTCATATCTGCTTGTAGATACCGATACACCTTCATCCCCATATAAAATAACCAATATTTACGTCTAGGCAATTTCATTTATTGAGTGTCGATGAACTTTGTAGGAGTCTATTCTAGACGGTCTCTAAGATATTTGCGCCTACAGCGTGTATTAAAATGCATCAGATGTCCTTCGAAATATAAATAACTAATAACTGAATCATTGAATTCTCTCCGCATTCGCTTTGGTTCGTAGAAATTTTATTCATAACAGAAATTGAATAAAGTTATAAGAACTTTATCCTTTTGTCAATAACAAATACACTTTCCACTCTATGTATGTGAATTCCGTCGCAATATTCAGTGTTTTGAAGAGTATCCTTTTTCCAAATATTTTTATTGATTTCTTACAAAATTTTAATAGAGATATTGGTTTGCAATGGTTTTATTACTTTTCTACTTCAGAATTCATTTCAAATATAAGTAAAATGTAATCAAATTCAGTATTCAAGAGTCGGAAGAGCTTTTGCTTCAATAAAAACTTTCTGTAGTGAATTGTTGCAGATATTCGGATGGATTTTCAATATAGGTATATGGAAATTTTTGATGGTGCGATGACTTGTAAAGAGGATAATAGAAAATATTTAGATAGAAGTTCGCGTCCCAAAAAGCAAGCTTTATTTTTAATACATTACAGGCTTTTTAAAGGTCCTTCAGAGATGTTTTTTATCTGTTCAAGATGTATGTTGGCTAATGAGTCTTTTTATTTGATATCATTATGTAGTTTGTTAAGTTTGTAATTTAAGCGAGAATTCGAATATGCGCGCCCAACAACTTGTTTATTCACCTCGATGACTGAGAAGAAGCTTCGGGAAGAAGAAGAAGGACGACGAAGAAAGCACGACTGAAAAGAGGGAAAAAACACTACAAAATTTTGATCGCGCGCGCTTCGCGAGCTAAATCTCGATTTAAAAGAATCTGTAAATAATCCTGTGATCGGAAGTTGTGACCGAAACAGAACGAATAAATGTATACTTTGTACTTTTGAGAGTTTAATTACGAACGGCGATACAAAATTGTATAATCCCTCACCCGCCGATGGGCAACAATGTATTTAGATTTTATATGCTTTTATATATGTATTTCGCAACTTTCAATTTTGATAATCATAATTTCTAAGCACCAATGGACCCAGTTTTAACATAACAACGAAACAAATTGGTCTTACGACCTTTAAAATACTCTGACCCGGAAATCTCTCGACCGATTAGGGTAAAATTTCTTCTGGGAAAGGGGGCTCGGAGGTAAGAGGAAAAATTTGTTACAAATTTCTGCGTTTTTGTCTTCCTAATAGATTCTACTGACATTTTTGGTACATAAGACGTATCTGACATTATCATACTAATATATAAAAATGGGTTGGTGTCTGTCTGTCTGTTCCTATTTCACGCAAAAACGGCTGAACCAATTGACTTGAAATTTGGCATGAGTGTCTGTGGTAGTTCTGGTTCCAACATAGGCATACGGAAAAGTAGCGAGAGCGGTGGGGGGAGTAAGGAGAGGGGGTAAAGTTATTTCGAAACTTAGTTTTTGCGCTATGTTACTCTTTCGCGGGGAAACTACTGAACCGATTGGCCTGAAATTCGGCACAGATGTTCGTCGGGGATCCAGCCCCAACTTAGACCCATTAAAAAGTAGCCCGAGAGGTGGGGGAGTAAGGGAAGGGGGTAAAGTGATATCGAAACTTAGCTCTTCCTCTATGTTACCCTTTCGCGGGGAAAGACCATCAAAAAAATAAAAATTTGAAACAAACTTAACCCGGCAACGACGGGTATGCAAGCTAGTATTAGATACATTTCTAATGGCCGATACGCACCAAACACACAAAATTCTACAAAATCTACAATTACGTTACATCATAAACAACAACGCTAAAAATTGCTGCTTGGGTTTAAGGTCACTTACCTTCAATCAATATCCTCCATCAATATTCGGAATTTTTCTTTTAAAAATCTACATAGAAAGCAGTCATATCCATGTAAATCACGTTGAAAACAAAATTCCATGTTCTTGGGCCTTATTCTCATTTCAAATCAAAATCAATCCGTTGTCTGCGAAGCTGGAAACAAAATGCGCTTCAAGAATTTCAGATCAACAGATTTCAACAAGATGTTTTACGGAAGATGTTTAGCTACATTCACAACGAATTGAAATTTAGGAAAATTACAATTCAAGAAATTACTGTGCAGGATGCCTTCATAAAAAAAATTGTGAAATTCAACAATGCCCATATTAAGTAAAAAATATAGGTTTGGGGAGAATTACCACCCCTTCTGTCATGTGAATTTTTCTGCTTTTTTGCTTCTCATGTCAAATGGAAGGTTTTCCCATCGGAATGATTCTAAATATGTGGGATCTCGTAAACTTTGCGATGAGATATGTCTTTCAGAAATCCCCGAAAGATTGAGGACCCAAAGAACAAGTCTTGAAATATCATTTTTTTTACATCAGCCCAAAGACACCACCAGGGATTTTTGTGGATCTGTATTTGGGCGACTAGTGACATTATACGATTATGTTTCTGTACTGATTTTTCTTGGATGTTTGAACTTTGGTATTTTTTTTTCCTTACTGTTGGCGACCAAAAAATTATGTAAAACAGATATCATCAGTGGGTTTGCATCGCTATCTGTGTTTACATAATCTTCATCCCTGATCCGAGACTTATTTTAAAGGAATCTGCAAATACGAATTCGCTATGGGGGAGAATTCCAAATAATCAAATAAAATATTTTACTGGAACATTATTATATCATGAGTGGATTCCTGTTTACAAGGACATTTATCAATTCTGGATTTTAAATGCGCGTCGATATAAGCAAAAATAACTCTTAAATAAAAAATTCATATGGGACGAACTAGAATAACCAAGAAGTTAGTAAAATGTAATCTTTGTGGCATCACAATTGAATCGTAAAATGGATGGGACAAAAATAGCTCAATGAAATCTATTGCGTTTTCGATTTTTGTTGTTTTGTACTACGCATCAAAAATATAAATATACCGATTGACAAAATTGATTATCAGTAAACATTTAACCCTAATTCGTAAATACGAAATTCTTCCAGGAATAAAATAATTATTCGGGACTATATTTAATAGGTACAGGAAAACATTATCAATTTTTTTCATAATTCAAAAGAAATCATCAAAGGTGGGGGCGGTGTTTCTAAAATTTCAAAAAAATTGGTTCTGTTTTTGGTTCTGGTTTCTAAGAGCCTGTTCACATTGGTTGAAATAGTCCTCATAATTCTGACATAAACTGGCAACATGAAGGCAAGGTGAGGAAGTGGAGCTCAGTCCTCTTAAGTTTCAAAAATTTGGTGATGGTTCTGGTTTTGGTTCACTGAATTTTTAATGGTTTTTGTAGAGCGTATATGGAATGTTTTTTAGTACCACATTAACATAAAAGTGAGCTGAAATCTAAATCTGGGCGAAAATGTAAAATAATAAGAATATTTCGATCCTAAAAATTCAAATTTTAACCGAACGGAATCATAAAAGAATGTCTTGTTTTTGGTTTGGTTACAGCATTTGTTTTAAAAACTGGTTTGGTTATAATTTCGTTTGGTTACGGTTTGTTTTTGTTTCGCTTCACACAGCTTTTATTTTTCAGAGTTATTCGGTATTTGGTTTAGATTTGATTCACTCACATTTCGATAGTTCAGTGGTTTTTGGTTTGGGTAAAAAAAACGGTTAGCATTTCTGGTGTGAAGACAATAAAATTTTGGGTCTAATGCCGCGGTCACACGACGCTGTTTTGCCAGCCGCTGGCTGCTGTTGGTTAGTAGCGCTGGCTAGTAGCAACAGCAGCAAGCGTACTGAGAGGATTCACACGATTGATACTTTAGTAGCGCTGGCTAGTAGCAAAACAGTGGTTTGACATTTTAATCTGGGAGATTTTTTAAATAATAAACGTAACACACAAATTTAAATAAATAAACGTAAAATAACAACTTACAATAAACAAATTTTACCACTTATCAGAGTTTTGACAGCTCAGAAACTTGATCCCTAGTAGCGCTGGCAAATTAGAACGGTCTCTACTTTACTAGCGCTGTTAAAATCATCACGCTGCTGCTGGTAGTAGCAACGCACTAGGGTTCACACGGTGCTGCTGAAACGGCTGCAAACAGCCGCTAGCGCTGGCAAAATAGCGTTCTGTGACCGCGGCATAAGTATCCATAACTCCAGAGCTCATACAATATATACAGATTTCTACAAATGTCACATCATAATGTTCCTGAAATCAGTGAACTGGTTTTTGAAAAAATAAAACGGAAAATATTTAAAGCTTCAAACTATTTGATTGTATTTCTCTTGCCGCGAATATTTAAATTATTTCCTCGATTATTATTTGCTTCTGCATGAATTATAAATTCATAGAAAAACGGACAAACAATAAAGCAAATTAAAAATAATAAATCAAATTTGCATACTACGGCTTTTTGATTAAAAACAATCATTTCAATTTGTAGTGTGGAAAACACATTTAATCAAATCTAGGTCATGCAAAGCATTAAAGAGAAATTCTTAGAAAACCGCCTTTGAATTATTTGAAACCAATCTATCAGTTGAAAGTGGTAATAAAATTCTCGGGACTGATTGAGATGTCATAGACATTAAAAAGGATTCATACAATATTGTGGTAAATCAAAAGATGCATTCTTTGAAAGGAGATAAATCCATGCAATTGAAGTATTTCCAACACTTTATTATCACTGCACACCTTTCAGGAAGATCAAATCAAATTCTGTTTCTTTGATCGACCGAAGTATATTTTCACAGTGCATGATAGTAAATTTTATTCCTCTTAAAGCTTTAAGTTATTCAATTGATATAAAATTTATGTTACATCATACAACGTTTTGAATTAATTAAATCACATAATGTAATTTTTAATCGCCAGCATTGAGATCCAGCCCATCGAAATATCAATTCATAACCAAATAATTCAAATTGATTCTCCGCCTACACGCTATATAGGATGGCGGCATATGGAAAATCTAAGTGAAAATTTGGCATTTCAATTTTCTTTGATTTTGTGCATAAAACAAAGTCAAAATTGAATTTTTTTAAAGGTTCTTTTGATTAAATGTTATGCTTACCCGACGGTGCTGATGGGGTTCGTTTTGGCGGCGACGGCTATGGTATCGCGATATGAAATACTTCTCCACCTGGTTTTTGGGTGTGACATAAAATCACCCTAAGAACAGATTTATTTGCTCGCATTATGTGAACTCAAATGAACCTACATATACTATATGATAAACGGTATTCTACATCCAGCGGCTTTTTGAATCTTTTTTGTATAACAACTGAAAAATTGCCAGCCTACACGCACACCGCTAACTCGGTTTGGTTAAATTTTACTTATATCGTCAAGAATAAATTTAATTGTAATAATTTAATAGAGTTCAAGTAGTTTATTAAATTTTAGTTAACTAGTGAAAATTTGAAATGCTCGAATTATAGAATTTTTAATGGACATCTTTGTTATTTATTATTTATTTATTTATTATTTATTTATTATTTATTAATTATTTATAATTATTTTATTTTATTTACTTATACGACGCGGGAGATTTGATTTTATTAAAATGCCTTACTCACTAAGTCAAGCTCTCACTCTACTTAGGGCTTTAGTGAATAAAATTGCTTGATTTTTTTTTAAATGATTGATTTTGTAAACTTTTTGTGTCAATCCGGGAGAATTAGACTGTGGAGCGCTAGGTTAGAAAAAACACGTTTTATAATTTGATTGTCTTTATTTAATCGGATTATACAAAGCGCGTTTTGGTTCTCGTTTTCGTTTCGGTCTCGTTCTGTTCGACACGTTTATGCGGCGGTCTCGATATGACTGATCTCTGGTGTTGCCAGAAGTCCTCCACAAGACCATGTAGCGAAGGATGAAAAAGGATGGCTGAAATGGAACAACCACGAAACTTATACAAAAATTCTAAAAAACAAAACATAATTTCAATAAAAAAAAAGAAATGTAACCCATGGGAGGGGGAGGGGAGGAGAGGAGGGGAGGGAATATTTAACAAATATGTGCCGCATATGTGCCGCAAATTTTTCACACAGAAAACGTTAGTTCCAAGCAAAAACTAACTCAATTTTTCTCGCTTTTCGTGTCCCATGAATAATTGCAACAGGTATTGTAAGTAAAAATCTCAATAAAGACAAATGCGCCGCAAGCAAAAAAATTTTGCCTAAGTCGGAGACGGTTTCTCAATCGGAGAGTGGCGACGCTCTGAAATTGACGGATCTACTAAAAATGAATAAATATTAGCTTTTTTTAAGGGAGAATCCTTTACTTTAATGCTTCAACAAAAATAGGAAATGGGGTCGCTGATCTAAATTTTTAAAAAAGGGGTTCAACAAATGTTAGGAAACAATCGCAATTTGATACACTCCCATAAGATATTCAGAAATAGGGTTAAATGCTTCCTAACCATTGATTCCGTATATTTATATTACTGAGGCGTAGTACAAGAAAAATCTAATAACGAAATAAGATTTAAAGGTCTATTTTGGAAACATCAATTTATTCCCAAATTGCCAAAAACCCAAAATTCAAGGGAAGACTCTAAAGCGAAACACTTGTTTGTAAACTCTGGAAAAAATAAACAAAACGATTTTAGAAGCTAAAACATCTATTTTTCGCTTAAATTATTTTCAGTATTAGAATTAACTAAAAATAATCATAATGTTTTGTACACATAGGTCAAAAAACTCAGTATATATTGTAGATCCGCCCAAGTATGTAGAATTTATTTTAAGTGAGGTAAGTGACCCTATTAAGTTTCACCTTATTTATAACGGTTCCAAGATTTTTTTGGAATTAGTTAGATTAAATTGTCTTTGAGTAAAAAAATAAAGTTAAACTTTTAGATAAATTGTCCTTGAGTAAAAAAATAAAGTTTACCATTATACTTTACCTATTCCCCTTTATCCTGATTAGGCTATTAAACATTATGGAAACAATTGAATATAATATTTTTGATCAATCACATTAGGTATGGATATTCATCATACTAATATATAAAAATGAGTTGGTGTCTGTCTGTCTGTCTGTTCCTCTTTCACGCAAAAACTGCTGAACCGATTGACTTGAAATTTGGCACGAGTGTCTGTGGTAGCTCTGGTTCCAACACAGGCATACGGAAAAGTAGCGCGGGGAATGGAGGGAGTAAGGGGAGGGGGTAAAGTGATTTCGAAACTTAGTTTTTGCGCTTACTCTTTCGCGGGGAAACTACTGAACCGATTGGCCTGAAATTTGGCATAGATGTTCGTCGGGGGTCAAGCCCCAACATAGACCCATTAAAAAGTAGCCCGAGAGATGGGGAAGTAAGGGGAGGGGGTAAAGTCATCTCGAAACTTAGCTCTTCCTCTATGTTACCCTTTCGCGGGGAAACTACCGAGCCCATTGGCCTGAAGTTTAGCTCCAACATAGACCATAAAAAAAATTGAAAAAACTTAACCCGGCAACGACGGGTATGCAAGTTAGTAAACAATAATATTTATATATAGATAGAATTACACAAATTTCTCTTATTAGAGTATAACAATTTAAAATATAAAGGTAGTTAAACTAACCTATGTGAACTTGGCTTGCGAAGTGCGGAAACTCGAAATAAAATTTACATGGAAAAATTGTATTAAAATTGTACTAAATTGTACCGCAAAGAAAAAAAACTGTACTAGTACACTTTTTTTCTTTACGGTACAATTTAGTACAATTTTAGTACAATTATTCTGCAGAAACATTTTTTCCTTCCGAAACAAGACTGTCGATTTCTCGCGAAAAATTTTTTTCGATTTTTTTCAATTTCCGAGGAACCTGAACGTGTACAATTTTTTTCCTTTGTGGTACAATTTAGTACAATTTTAGTACAATTTTTTCATGTAAATTTTATTTCGAGTTTCCGCACTTCGCAAGCCAAGTTCACATAGGTGTTAAACTATCAATCAAATTACAAAACACTAAATAGTTTTTTTTCTACTTCGAGTATTATTTATAAAAAATCACGATTTCCTTACGTCAGACCATATTCGGTTACTGAAAGGATTAAATAGTTTTGAAGTGGGGAATAATTTCTAGACATAACAATTGCCTTTAATAGTGTGTACCTGTGTACGAAATATCAACTCGATACCTGGTCGATAAGTATGAAATTTCAAAAGTGGGCATTATTACATGCTGGGCCTTATTACCTTCACCTGCCTTATAATTGCTCAACGATTTACTTTTGATAGGTTTCCTATGATTGACATTTTCCTTTGATATTTCGCTTCTTCAAAATAAAAACATTTTCCCTAATTTTCCTGAAGGAAAATACTTGAAAAAGAATTACCCTGTTCTCAAGAACTTCCTAAGAAATTAATTCGACGAAAAAAAAGGAAAAGTTAATTTGTTTAAATATTGACCAAAGACTTTATTTTCATCTCGGGAACACTTTCCAGTCGAAATCGGTAAATGTAAAGAAAAATTCCACAAAAAAATGGTTTATACGTAGTAAAATTGTAATCATTATTTAGACCGGTATTTTGAGTAAACAAAATTATTTAAATATTTACAATTTTAATAGACATTGACCTTAGACCTTGTTATTTGTATTTAAGTATGTAGGTAATCAAAGAAATCCATTTCGGTAGCCTGAATACCTGTCGCTTAGAAAAACATCTCTTTTTTGGTCCTTCTGCGATTCTATGATCAGACAAAGTCATCTCAACCACATGAACTCCAGGAAAAAATGTTTTGTTTCTTTTGTGTCTGATGAATTAAATTTAAAGGCGTACCTTGATATCACAAATTCTTCTATTCTAATCAACATCACAAAGCAAAATCGTATCCTTGAACTTTATCGTACCTTTTTAATGCCACAAACATCCCAAACTAAAGTTCATTGTAAATGTTTTTTTTTTTCTTTATGAAAATCGGAAAAGTGGAAATTTTTAGCATTTTCGTATCATGGTCATAAAAACGATTTGATTTTATTTAAATTTTGTTACCAACTGCGTAAAAGGAAACTTAATTAGGAATTCAGAATAATAATGACTTATTCTAGGAAAATTCCGTAAGAATCAAATCATAGATTCGTTATCCTAGAAATCTTGAACATTTGATAAAAAGCCTTTTGAATAAAATAATAATTTTTATTTTACGAAATCAACTTGACAGAGTGAAAATGAATTCGGATAAACATACAATCAAAATGTAAACCATGTTTCGATTCATTAGGTACATAAAACAGCAAATAGAAGCTATTATTGTGTAGCTGTTACTGGCCCCATTTTTATTAAATAAAAAAGTAGTTCATTATTGTTTATATACTGTCCGACAGAGTCTCTGTCCTTAGCCAAAGGAAAGCGATGGAAAAGCAGATTTACATTTTCCTGAGTGGGCATAAATGAAGCGAGGAGACAATATACTTTTCTTTAAGAAAAAATATACCTATTTATTTCAATATGTATCTATTTTCAAATATAAAAAAACTAGATAGAAGCTGAAAAAGTCCGTTCTAGAACTGTACGACGAGTGGGTGAGTAAAATTGAGGTTAAGTCCCTACAAACGTTAACTTCGCGAAATGGAAATTTATTCAGACAAAACAACTTGCCAAGGAGCATCAGAAACACTTCACTCGGATGCTGGTTATTTTTTATTGGATTATTTTTTTTTACAGAAAACATCTAAGACACCTACTGTCAAGCATTTAAAATTGTGGACTTTAAAAATGCTGAGAAAGATTATAAATAATCTAAGCACATTTTAAAAGATTTATTAATGGCTTTCTGTTCACATTAAATTGCAAAATATTGAAAAACGTTTTAAAAATTTTATAAAAAACAAACCGGTCTTTGGACCAAACCGAAAACATTTGGACTATAAACTGAACCACTCTAAAAAAGATGGCTAAACCGAAATAAAACCAAACCTTTTTTAAAAAAGATGGTCGAACCGAAACAAAACCAAATCAGTTTTAAAAGCACGCGTATAACCAAACGAAAAACTATTGGGAGTATGCATTGAAAATGAGCGTTTTTTTATAAAAATCAACAGTTTATTTTGAGAAAACTATCAGACTCAGATCATTGAAAATACTGTCCATCGGCAGCTACGACCTTCTCCCATCTTTCAGGTAGCATGCGGATTCCACGCTGGAAAAAGCCTTGGTCTTTTGAGGCAATCCAGTCATCGACCCATTTTTTGGTATCGTCATAAGAAGAAAATCGCTACTCAGCCAGGCCGTTTGTCATCGACCGGAACAAATGGTAATCGGAGGGGGCAATGTCTGGTGAATACGGCGTGTGGGGTAGGACTTCCCATTTGAGGTTATCCAGGTAGTTTTTTACAACATTTGCAACATGGGGTCGTGCGTTGTCATGTTACAAAATAACTTTGTCGTGTCTGTCGGTGAATTGGGGCCGTTTTTCTCGCAATGCTCGGCTCAAACGCATCAATTGTCGTCGGTAGAGGTCCCCTGTGATCGTTTGATTAGGTTTCAGCAGCTTATAATACAGAACACGCAGCTGGTCCCACCAAATACAGAGCATGAGCTTGGAACCATGAATATTCGGTTTCGCTGTCGATGTTGATGGCTGGCCGCGCTTGACCCATGCTTTCGTGCGTTTAGGGTTGTCGTAACGTATCCACTTTTCATCACCAGTAACAATTCGATGCAGAAGACCTTTTCTTTTTTGTCGCGCGAGCAGCTGTTCGCAGGTAAAAAATCGTTCCCCGCAAAAACGGTTTTGTAGGCACGAACTCAACCATGTTTAAAATTTCGGATAAAAACGTCTATACACCCCGGCAGTTGAAATTGGACTGATGTTTGCAGCCTAGGGTTTTAGCTTTCAGGTAAAATTTATTTCAGCCCGATCGGATATATACCTGCCGAATTATGAGTCTCAATACAAAACGCTCATTATACCCGTATGGTGAAACCAAAGGGTATATTAACTTTGCCTTACCGTTTGTAACGCCAAGATCCCGTCATCACACATAAAAATGAATTACACCAGTGTGTTTAGAATGATAAAAATAACTAATTTCTGCATGACCGTCCGTCTGTCCGTCTGTCTGTCTGTCCGTCTGTCAGTCTGTCCGTCTGTCCGTCTGTCTGTCTGTCTGTGGCGCGGATTGCGGGCGCACGGATTGAGCTAGAGACTTGAAATTTTGCGCAGATCCGTTTTTCGTAAAATGCGAGGCTAAGCTCGTGAATGGGCAAAAATTGACCATTAGGGGGGGTACCCCCATACGAACGATAACTTTTTTTCTGAATATCTCAAAAACGGTGAATTTTATTTAGGATATGATTCTACATAAAACTCCCATACATCAAAATCCAATTGGAATAAGTTTTAAAAAATCTTATTGGAAAGTTAGACTTCAAAGTGGAATTTTGGTACAACTGTTCGAATTTTGATACGAATATCACCATACGGGTTTTCAATAATTGCCAGATTGGCAATTATAGCTTTTGTTATGTTTTTCAATGCATACTCCTAATAGAAATTTTTTTTAGTGGTACGGCTCGGTTCAAATTCGAATTTTTAAAAAATAATTCATATATGATTTTACACAATTCTCCCATACATCAAAATTCAATTGAAACACCCCTGTCCCAACCGTACAATTTTTTAAATATATTTTAACCCGTTATGATTCAAAATTCGGTCTGAACTTCTCATTGGCGATTATCCCCTGGAAATTGCATGTTTTCGAAATGATGGTCTACTTTTCCACTTTCAACAGTTTGCATAAACCATCAGTAACAGATAAGAAAAATCAATTTTTGATCTTTGGCCTATAGAATTGAATGGAGTGTCAAATTCAAAGAATATTATTGAGTCCTTTCAATCTTATATAAACTGCGATCAACAAATAAACGATATTTCATTACATTTTCTAAGTATTATGGGTAATTCGATTTAAATTCAAGTATAGATTTAACCAAACAATGTTTTGTTGTAACTATATTTCTATAGTTACACATTATATGGCAAATCAATTGCTTCATTTAAAATTTAACGATGGTTTTTAACGTTGAACCTTTTTTCCAGATTGTTGACGCTCGAGGCTATAAGGTGCCCATCGTCATCGTTGCCAATAAGATTGATGTCCTGCCCGAAGACCGTAAGATCCATCGAGAGGTTAGCGAAGCAGTAGCCACTGTCGATTGGGAATGCGGTTATGTTGAATGTTCGGCTAAGGAAAATGTTGGAATTGTTGAGGTCTTCAAGGAGTTGCTGTCACAGGCGAATATCCGTTACAATTTGAGTCCAGCAGTTCGACGGAGACGTCAATCCTTACCGTCATTTTCGAGTCAAACAAATAAATTGGCATCCAATAAAGCTTCACTGAAGAGACACTCGTGTACGGTTGCTTAAATTCGTGTCTGTATCAACAAGAAAAATATCCTGCTGGATTCAATTTGATTGGATGGCAATGAATGTTTGGGTGGCTTGGCTTGGCTGTTGGATCCGTCCGGATTAAAATGGGGAAAAGTTGAATTTTTTGGTGGTCAACGATCAAAACGTGATAACACCATCGACTTTAAAAGTAAATTTAAATTTAATACTAATAAATTTTTTATTGAAATCGATGCTGTAATTTAGTACTTATATGCTTAGTAATAAAATATTCATATATATTATTGAATACAATTAATAAAATTCATGTTAAATTGGAGTTTGTTTCAATAAAAGATGTGTTTTTTTTTATCAATTTTTTTTATAATTTCGGAATATTCAGTGTTGTTTGTAAAAATTATTACCCATTAATTATTATTACCCAGAAAACTTCATTTGACTTCTAATCAGTGGCGGCTTTATAGGGGAGGCAACGGAGGCATTGCCTCCTCATAACATTTTATAAAAATGTTTTTCTAACGTACCTACGCCTTTAATTTTTTATACCATAATGGACTGTATAAAAATCTGTATGTTCAGAAAATAATAATTTAAAAGAAAATCCTATTCTCTAATGTCGAATTCTCTAAAACATAAACTACAAATTCTCTTCATAGAGGCTAGCCTCCGATTCGTTGCCTCCTCATTTCAAATATACACGAGCCGCCACTGCTTCTAACGTATAAATACACAGTTTCTCAACCGTCGGCGGGTCACAACCCTATTGGGGATTGCCAAAAATTTAAAATGGGATTTCTGTGTGCGCTATGAGATTTTTTATAAAATTAATTTCCTCTATGAGCTTATCTATTAAAAACGAATGAATCTTCAATGATTTTTCAACAAAATTAAAGTTGTATTTCATTTAAAAACATTCAGGGTATTCACAGTCGTCTTTTAAATTGCGGGTAAATTTACCGCTCGGTAATTCAGTCAAATTTAACAGATTTTTACCGAAACGGTAACTTGGTTCATGTAAAAATGAATTACCGGATTCGGTAATTGTATACATGCCTTGAGTCGTGTTTTCCGGCCCGGTTATTCGGTATCAAGAATCAACCGCGAGTGGCGCTAGTAATGTTTTTAGTTGTCAAATTTTCTCGCTGGTTATCTCATCGGACTGCAATTTTTTTCAATTTTGATAGCCGTTGCCACAATAGAAATTCAAAAAAATACATCAAACATGAATTTAAAGGTATGTGACATATTTTATAATCAAATTCGCAAGTTCATGATTTGGTCACGTATCCAATAAAAGCGCTGTTCTGAAATCTGTGCTGTGGAATGTTCACAGCAGAAAATTTTCAGTCTTTTAATATTACCGAAAATACCCAATACCGAAAATTAAAAGAGGATTGTGAATACCCTCATTAAAAACTTTCACCTGCGATGCGAAATTTAGTCATTTGTGTGGTCTTCTGTTTTAGAAAAACCTTTTCTTAAGAGGTTTTACAACAACCATATAATCTTATGACTTGGAGAAGCGGAGTTCCTTTCTTTTGTAACTTCAAATTTCGAAAAAGGGGATCGCGAGATTGAGATTAGTTTATAGAATTCAAATTTGGGTCTTAAGTTTAATTTTGGTAACTATAGCACCTAGAATATTGGCCCAAAATACATTATCAAAGGGTAAATTAAGATAACGTTCTTTTAGCACCGAAAAACATCAACAAATATGAATAATAGTATGCAAACTTAACAGTCTTTAACACGTTCTTGACATCGTGTACCACTGGTGGTACATGCATAGTGCATTCGATTTTTGAATATTCCTGACAGTCGTAAGTATAAAAACATAGTTTTAACATAAATTGTCAGTATTTTATAAAGTAATATAAAAACAAGCATCGTGTTGCACCGATGGCGCACAACCGCCAGAAAACAAATCGCTAGTGTACCACCCGGGGTACACGATGTCCAAATGTAAAAAAAGTTGAAAAGCAAAGGTCAAGAACGTGTTAAAGAGAATTGACAAAAAAAGCTCAAAAGAGGAATGGGTCAATACCGAAAAAAAACGAAACTAAACGAAAATAAGCCTTATTGCGAATTGCCTTCTTTTTGAGCCACCCCCTCCCCCCCATCAAGATTTTTCGTATGGGATTTGATACCACCGTCACACTAACGCCTTAAAAGTGTGACATACTTTATGGAAAGCCCCTAAAAACACAAGAAATTACGAAAGAAAATCAAATTTAATTTTTTCTTAAATCTTCAGTAGAAACTCTTCCCCTAACATGCACAATTAACTAAAGTAGTGCCCTTTCAATAACCTTTGTTTTGTTGTCCCCACAGAACATAAAGAACAAATGTTTCAGAATTTATGGAAAAATTAATTAAATTAATTAAACAGAGGGAATTTTTTTTTACATAACGAGGCGGTAAATTCGAAAAACTCTAGTCTATGTAGTAGAAATTATTTGAATTAGTCTAACATTATGGCACACATAAATAAAATATTTAATAAACTCGAGTGCATTCAAAGTTCTATGAATTATCTGAGGCGCAAACCAATATTTCTGTGCTTCTATATATTTTATTTATGAGCTTTTTCATATGTTATTCTATTGTTCTCCATACATTTTCATGCGTACTGGCACAAAACTGTTCAAATAACCAAAAACAATTTTTTTAAGTGCAAAATCAAATTGTTTTAACTAAAATTCTAATAAAACACCTGTACCTTATGTTTTTTAACTCAAAGTATATTTGATAACAAAATTTCAAACTTAACACTACATGATCAACTTCTTAAATGGCTGTTTAAGAAGTTCATCTCTTTGTAAAAACGTAAAAAATTTCATAATACAGTTCTACATTTTAGAAAGTAAAATTTATGGCTGCAAATTTTACTTTCTTTCAAACACTTTTTAAATTATTTTAAAAAAAAAAATACAAAATTATCAATAGAAAATTATTAAACTACTTACTATTATAATAATTTTTACAATTTAATTTGATATTTTTAATGATACACTTTTTATCTAAACTATTTTGATCTTAGGCCGATGAACCTTTGATCTGTACTGATTTCATAAGATATTATGAGTATTTTATCTGTTTTATCCAGTAAAAATTAAAATACATTTTGAATCGATCAAAAAATTTTCATGGCTGTTGAAAATCTTTTGCGATTTCGTAAACATGATGCCAGTACGAAATACATACAATAATTAACATAACAATATATATGATTTGTAAACATTGCCTTTTAATTTGGATAAATATTTTTAAAACATTTCAAAGTAATTTTAACGGTAAACTTTTTTTAAAGCTGGATTTACGCATATTTTATATACAAAATTAACTAAATTTCTCTGCTTTTTATATAAATTACTGTAGTATAATTATTGTGAAACAGTAAAAAGCACAATTATCTTCATTATAAATATCCTATTCTTAGATTTAATCTCTATTATCTACACAGCATAATGTCAGTTTCCCTTTAAACAATCTTTCTTTAATTTAACAAAAAAAAAAAATTTTTTCTCAACTTGCTCTAAAAATATCTATTTCTGTTAAATACTGGTTACGAGCTAAGTGAGAACTGTACAAATTTTTGTTTTATTTTTACGAAAAAGCTTTTCAAACATCTTAAAAATACGATTATTGCTATTTCATATCTTGATTACAAAAAATTGAGAAATATCTTAGACGTAATAAATTTGAAATCTCGCAAACGGTCGTCCTCAAACCTCTTCACCTTCCTTTGAGGCTGTTAAACGAACTTGGGCTGGTTCTGCTGTAACACCATTTAAATTCGTCTGCTGGTCAACCCAAGGCGTCGTCAGTATTCGAATTCGCTAAAAAATATTTAAGATATCAGCAATTTTTTATGGAAAATAACTTTGAATCAGATGAAATATGAGCAAAAGATAATTTTCAAAAAAATGAAATAGTTTTTTTTTTGTAAACTTATTCAATTACAAGGAAATTATATAACTCTCACTAAAAAACAGCTATTATCTATCCAATACCGAAAACTCCATTAAAATTCGTTGACTGGTTCCAGATGTAGCAGGGCAGGGGATCAGAAGAGGAGGAAGATGGCTATCCAACGGAGGAAACCCTATAAAAAGCTGTTGACTGATAAAGGGGTCAAAGGGAAATAGAACTCCTACTGCAAATATGGACAAAAATATCGGTGCCATCGCAAAAACACAATTTGGTTCAATGTTCTCCCTTGAGGGGTTCAAAAATTACAGGTGAAAATTGTTTTTTGATAGCTACAACCGAATGCATATACAGTGTAACTCGGTTATAACGGACCTCATGGGGGAGTGAAAATTCGTACATATTTCGTTATAGTTATTTGTTATAGAAGTACGATTGACATAAAAAAATGGTTCTAGCAGGATTTTAGATTTGGTACGTTATAAGCAAAAGTACGTTTTAACACTGCACTCTTTTTTTTTGGGAAATTACATAAAAAACAATGTATTAGATAAGCTATTTAGAACATCCCGATTTTCTAAATAAATCAAGTCTTTACTGTCATTCCAATATTACCTGTTTTATAGTTCCAGGTGTAGTAATTAACTTGAAAATTGCCACTGCTGGAATCATAATCATCGACGATCCAGCGATACACCATCCCAATACATTCGCCCATGCTGGATACGTGTAATCTTCATATTTTAACGGCTCGTATCCAACCAATCCATAAACAATAATAAATAATAAAAATATTGGAGCAACAAATTTCCAGCAAACACGCCAATAAAGTCCAGGAGTAATGCCAATCATATCTCTGATATCATCACAAAATCGCTTTGTACCTAAAAAAAACACATCAACAAAAATCAATTTACGGAAGAAAAAGTTATATATTTTATCGATTGATGTCGTAATATTATAGTATTAAAGATTTACCATAAATCCATGAAACTGCAATAGCTTCGAAAAAGACAGCTATTAAAATTGAGTATCCAGCCGCGTATCGATCTAGAAGCTGGAAAAAATAAAATCCTCCCTGTGTACAACTGGCTAATCCGACTACAAAGTATAACGAAAATAATCCGGCTACAAATATTTCACGATTTCTCCCAATTATTGGGAATTCGTCACTTAGTGCTGTGATAATTGCTTCTGATCCACCAAACTGGAAAAAAATAACAGCACGCAAAAAACAAATTAGTCAATTAAAAACAAAAATACACATTTTTTTTTCAAACAATTTCTAATTTATTGCAGAAAAACTTACAGAACTGTCGAGGCCCAAAGTCAACAGCATCATAAAAAATATTAATGCCCAAAATGTACTTCCTGGCATGGTTGCAATTGCTGCTGGATAAACAACGAAAACTAGGCCAGGACCTTCGGTAGCGACATCTTTAATATGCTGGCCAGACGAATACGCCATGTAGCCAAGAACAGAAAATATCACAAAACCAGCGATAAAACTTGTCGCCGAATTTATACAACTAGTAAGTATGGCATCTCTGCAAAAACAGAAAAAAAAAAAAACAATTTAATGCCCATTTTAATTATTTTCAATGCTCTGTTTTAGGCAAAAATGAGAAAATATTTATCACACTCACTTGTAGACATTATTGTGGTATTTATTGTACGAAGCATAGGCCAATAAAACACCAAATCCTGGTCCAAGGGAGAAAAATACTTGCGTCGCGGCATCCACCCAAACTTCCGCCTTGTAGATCGCTTCGAAATTCGGATTCAAATAGTATTGAATGCCCATCGCAGATCCAGGAAGTGTAATACCACGAATTAATAAGATTAGAAGAACGACGTAGGGAAAGAGAGCCGTGAACCAAACAACCTAATAATAAACAATGTATTTTAAAATATTTGTGGCAAAACATATTTGAAAAAATTAACGATTAAAGAAATCAGAAAAAAAACCAGTAGAAAACATAACAAAAGCTATCATTACCAATCTGGCAATTATTGAAAACCCGTATGGTGATTTAACCCTCATACTGTCCTCGGGTCATTTCTGACCCAAATTCGATTTTAATTAAAAGTATCTTCTCAACTACATGAACAATGTTTGTATGGTGTAGGCTCTGTGAACAAATTTCTTTTGAATACCGAAAACAATAATCTATTTGTTCATATTTTAATCCATTGAAGAGCACTGTAGTCTTCATGGGTCATAAATGGGTCATAATGGGTCATTCTTGACCCACGAAGACATCATACGTTATTTTTTTTAAGGACAGTATGAGGGTTAAGTGAACTGCGAACAGTTGTATCAAAATTCCACTTTGAAGTCAAACTTTCCAAAAAGATTTTTTAAAATTTATTCCAATCGGATTTTGATGTATGGGAGTTTTATGTAGAATCATATAACTTTTGTTCTAGCACTTTTTAGATAAGATGCGCCGTTTTTGAGATATTCGCAAAAATCGTTTTCGTTCGTACCGGGGGTAATGGTTCATTTTTGCCCATTTACGAACTTAGCCTCGCATGTTACGAAAAACGAATCTGCGGAAAATTTCGAATCTCTAGCTCAATCCGTGCGCCCGCAATCCGCGCCACAGACAGACGGACAAACGGACAGACGGACGGACAGACGGACGTACAGACAGACGGACGGACATGCAAAAATTAATTATTTTTATCATTCTAAACACACTGGTGTAATTCATTTTTGTGTGTGATGACGGGATCTTGGCGTTACAAACGGTAAGGCAAAGTTAATATACCCTTTGGTTTCACCATACGGGTATAAAAATTTTCATACATCTTTTTTGGACAACTATTCACTGCATTATTTACCGAATTTTCGATTTTTTTTTCATTTTAAGGGTGAATTTTTCAATGGTTTGGCCGAATTGGCTCTAACTTTTGAGAAAAGCCGAAAAAAGGATTTTTTTTTCGAAAAAATAGCTGTTGTGCAGTGTTATAATTGGGATAAATATAAGTATCTATAAAATCATTGACAGTTTTGTAAATCCCTGTATACTTTTTAAAGTATATATTAGAATCACCTGCGGTTGTGTAGCAGAGATACCAAACCATAGATATACTAGATCGCTGGATTTGCTGTCTCAAATGGTCCCATTTCAATACAGTTCAGTGAATCAAAACGAGTCAAGTAAGAGCAAGATAACCGTATGAAAATAAATATAGTCCTCTCGTTTAAACCGTGAGCTGTCAAAGGAAAATAGACTTTCGGAATGGTGTTGGCGCCTAAAGTTATTTGTTTGCGCCTAAAGTTAGTCTCAAACTTGTGAAATTTGAATCTCGCGACCTTATACAGTTCAGTGGATGCATTCAAGTACGATAAAGAGGGAAATACTTTTGGGACCATTTTTCAGCAGAGCTTTGTATGGTGACAGTTGTTCTATGTTATATAGTTCTGTGTACCAAACTCAATAAAAAAACAAAAGAAAATCTACAATTTCCAGGAACCAATGGTCAAATACTCTCTATGAGGACAGACAAAATGTCTATTTAAAAAATTAATTTGTATGGCAGACGGAGAAAGGAGTGGTCTGATTGAATTTTGATATATGGAAAGGTTATGTAAAATCATATTCTTAACACATTTTATCTTCAAAAGTTTTTCCATACGACTCACCGTTTTCAAGAATATCGCATAAAATAGTTTGGATTGTATGAAGGGAGGAGGGAAGGAATGGTCCGATTTTAGCCGTTCAAGAAATTGGCCTTGCTTTTTTACGAGAAACGCAACTATAAAAAATTTCTAGTCGCAATCCCTTTGAGAGTTTTGGTGTTCATGAACAGACAGATAGATGGACAGACGGACGGACATGCAGAAATCTAAACCTTTTGTCATCCCAAACATCCTGGTGTAGTTAATTTTTGTGTCCGACGATTTGTTCGATGCGTTGCAAACGGTATATTAAATCTAATATACTTCTATATGATTCCTATATAGGGTACTAGGGGCTGCGCCTCGAACCGCTTCGCGGTTCACCCCCCCCCCCTGCTATGCGCGTTTCCCCGCCAAAGAGTAACATACATGGAAAACTAAGTTTCGGTATGACTTTACCTCCTCCCCTTACACCCCCCACCACTCGGGCTACTTTTTAATGGGTCTTTGTTGGAACTGGATCCAGGACGAACATCTATGCCAAATTTCAGGCCAATCGGTTCAGTAGTTTCCCCGCGAAAGAGTAACATAGCGCAAAAACTAAGTTTCGAAATCACTTTACCCCCTTCCCCTTACTCCCCCCACCCGTCGCGATACATTTCCGTATGTATATGTTGGAACCAGAACTACCAAAGACACTCATGCCAAATTTCAAGTCAATCGGTTCAGCCGTTTTTGCGTGAAAGAGGAACAGATAGACAGACAGTCAGACAGACAGACACACAGACACCAACTCATTTTTATATATTAGTATGAATATGATGAAAATCGGAGGACCGAAAAATGTAAAATTAACGTATAATGTGCAAGTAAAAAATGCGAACATAATTTTTCTAGAACTGATAAAATCATTTTTGAATTAAAAAAATAAAACCTTTTAAATATTTGTCTTTTAGAACGAACATATGGTTTGCTTCCAAATAAAAATGATGAAAATAACTTTAAAATGTTTACCTTTCCAGAAGTACTGATTCCTTTCCACAGAGAAAAATAGCAAATAATATAAACGACGAGAAGGCATACAGCCATATCCCACTTAATTGTTCCCAAGTCATGGATACCATCACTCTCATTTAACTCCAAAATATACCGACTAAAAAATTACAATTTATATATATCATAATTTTTTTTTTAAATTAATTTCAATTTAATTTAAATTACTTAAAATACTCCGATGCGGCCGACTGAAACTTATCTGTCGAAACGGTTTCGTTGTTTAGTGTGTGATTAAGCTGTAGTATCAATGTTTCGTTGTCTCGCGTCTCATTATTTTGAGAAATACCAAACTTAAAGGAAAAATTATTAATACTTCTTAGTTTATTTTTTAAATGTATAAATTTACTGGTTTACAGTCTAGTGTATTCCACGGATTCGTGCATGATGTCCAAGGTAGAACACTCGTAAATGATGCAAAAAAGAACCTCAACGACCACGCTATTATAACATTGTAATAAAAATCAACATAAAAGGCGATAAGCACCACAGCATAACCGATTCCTAAAATTATAGGAAAATTATTAGTTTAATAAATTTGGAGAATTGGAAAAAAAACTCTTTTTTTTTGTTTTTGTGTATTTTTTAACTAAAAATTGGGTGATAGAATGAAAACTTACCTTTAAATAATGGAACAAGTCGACCCCAACATGTAATAGCGCCTTTTCTATTATGCTGCCCCAAGGCCAACTCCATATAGAAAAGGGGTATCCCCCCAACTAACAGCATAATACAGTATGGCACCAAGAAAGCGCCTAAAAATGGGCAAAAATTTTATTACTATTATTCATGAAAAAAACTGAACAATGACTTAAAGAAAACCATATGGACAACAGCGTTAATAATTCAAAAAAAAAAATTATGTGGGTGTAACGAAAATTTAAAAAAAAATACTGTTTCATCCTTATAACTCTATTATCGATATTTTGATTAAAAATTACTATCAATCCTATAGTCTCATTATTCTTCATCGCTAAATAGCATAATACATGACAACCCCTCAAACCCTAGAATGTCAATCTAGGACTGAACGAGACATAGAATGTTGTCAATTGGGGGGAGGAAAAGTCTCAATCAGGCACTTTACGCTCTATATTAAAATAATTTCCCACACTCTATAAAAGGGAGGACACACAGAGCTTGGTTAGTGCTGTAGAACAAGGAGATCACTGGTTGTTGAAATCACCCTCCAGAAAAGTTTCTCTACTGAGCCATGGAGATGCTGAACTAAACGTAGATGAAAGGACAACAACAGCGAACCATTGTTTTGTTCAAATGCCAGCAGACTAAAACTCAATTCAAACGTTCTATGCAAGGATACTAACTAACTGAAGCTGAAGGATATATCCGAATACCAGTGACACTCGTTATACGTTTGTGCGTTTGTGAGGCAAAAATACTATATTATACGAATCTGGTGATGAGGCCATTTCCTTTTCAGAAATGAATTGTCTTCGAGCGCACAAAGCCCATCTACAACTTCCTCAATTCCTTAAGAATTTCCATTTTCTTTTTCTGTTTTTTTTTTCTTTCGATTTTTTTGTTCCTTTTTGCTGTTTTCTTTTCGGTAACCATTTTTATACCACATTTCACGAAAACGAAAAAGAAAGTGATTTTGCTATGGGGGAATTGAAATGACTAAAGTCTACGATAAGTTCTTAAGTTCCTTCTATTGACCCGATTGACTGGAAAATGACTGACTTTTCACAAAAGCGACTAAAATTATGATAAAGTAACGATAACAAGTTTTTTGTGCAAATTTAATGGGGGTCGTCAATGGACTGTTTATGTATGAATATTTTCAGTGTTTTCTCATCTATTAAATGTGCGTTATTGTAGTCTGAAGACATTATCGAAACACTGAAATTTATGTTAATCCGTCTTTATAGACTTTAGTGGGTTTTGCAACTAATCTTGTCTATATTTTATCTAACTAAGAAGAAATCATAACATATTTTTATTTATCACCTACAGAATTATTTAAAAAAAAAATATTTTTTCAATTCAATGAAATCGTAACTAAGCCCAGGTTTACACTTCGATTTTTTGTTGAATTTCTCCGCGAATTTTATTCATCTATCGCAGAATAAATTAACTTAAGGTGCCGCTCCACATGAGAGTAAATACGCGAGTAACTCTCAAAAACTCTCGAGAGTTACTCGCAGGAGTTTGTCCATTTGAGAGTTAATATCGGCGATTTTTCTATCGCTACTAGCGAAATCGAGCTTCTAGCTTCTAGCGTTCTCGAAAGCTACTAGCGAAATTCAAACGCTGTTCGTATCTGGCGAGCTACTCTCCGAGAGTTCAGTGGAGGCCTGTCGACTAGAGAGTAGAATCACTTTTGACAGCTCACAGAAACTAGCTCGCGAGTTTTTGCGAGTTTCTGCGAGCGCCTCTCAGAGAAGTGTCCATTTGCAAGTAGCTGCTATCGAGAGGTTCTCGCCGGCATTTACTCTCATGTGGAGCGACACCTTTAGCAAAAATTATCAGAATTTGAATTTATTCCGGCGGTTTTGTATAAAAAAATTCGAGTTCGGGCGTCTTCCAGGGAAAAATTTCTGAATTTTGAGTCGTAGTGTAAACATGAATGTAGTATTGAAGAATAAAATTCATGGAATAAAGTGTTAGATATAAACGATTCCTAAGAACAATTTTATTAGTTTGAAGCATTGCATCCTATCAAAATCTATTGATCTGGATTTCACAATATTTTTAGGCGTTAAGTAGTAATGATTTTAAAAAGAATTGCCCAGACTTCCTGAATGAGTGCCATATTTTAAGGACACTTTAGTAAAAGGAAGACAGTATATTTATACGATCAACATGATGTGATGACGTTGTCTATATTGTCATCAATGGCATTGGCGAGGGTATTTTCCTTTGAAAAGAATCCTCGCCGGTAACACAATTTGTGTGGACTCAAAGAGCAAGTATTGCTCGACTAAAATTCGATTATTGTTACATTATTATATATATTGATGGCGGCAATATTTTCGAAAATTAGATTTTCTCTGACATTTCAAACATCTAAAAGGAGACGCTTTAAAATCTATTTCCAAAGTGCCATCATAGACCTATGATATTCGCATACTAAAATATATGGTCATACTGTATGTTAGAAGAATCATTTGTTATATAAGAACGGTAATAATTTATAGCTTTATGATTTTATATATATAGAAGGCATAAACACTAGATGGAAATGTATTTGTTGTATATTGTAGAAAGGTAATGGAGTTATGTACTTCAAGTAGGCGAACGATTGCTACTAATTCTGATAATTCACTTAATCACATTTTTAGATATGTTGTCAAATAGGTAACAGATTAGTTATAATGAATGATGATAATATATGTATATGTGGTCCAAGAATTCTTCATCTGGGGGAAATCGAGCCGCTTAAAAAAATTTGAGGAGATGTCACTATAATTTTTAGACAGAAACTATAGTGACATATCCTGAAATTTTTTCAAGACCAGTCAAAATTCTGATCTCTCCTTTAGATAAAAACAATTTATATCTCTGTCTCAAGTTTTTGGTTCAGTGCAACAGAAACGTTTTCCGCCAAATTTTTTTTTTTTTTTTGTTTTTCAATATTTAAAGTTGCTGGCCCTTAGTGCAGGTGCATACTGCATGTAAATTCATGGTAAATCGGCAATTAGGTTTTTTTAAGCACATGAAAATCAATATTTTAGCGAAAATCGAAGTGATAAAACATCTCCCGAATATCCCGAAACTTAGGGTCTATCATCATACTAATATATAAAAATGAGTTGGTGTCTGTCTGTCTGTCTGTCTGTCTGTCTGTCTGTCTGTCTGTATGTCTGTCTGTTCCTCTTTCACGCAAAAACGGCTGAACCGATTGACTTGAAATTTGGCATGAGTGTCTGTGGTAGTTCTGGTTCCAACATAGGCATACGGAAATGTAGCGCGAGGGGTGGGGGAGTAAGGGGAGGGGGTAAAGTGATTTCGAAACTTAGTTTTTCCGCTATGTTACTCTTTCGCGGGGAAACTACTGAACCGATTGGCCCGAAATTTGGCATAGATGTTCGTTGGATGTCCAGCCCCAACATAGACCCAATAAAAAGTAGCCCGATTGGTGGGGGAGTAAGGAGAGGGGGTAAAGTGATGTCGAAACTTAGCTCTTCCTCTATATTACCCTTTCGCGGGGAAAGTACCGAGCCGATTGGCCTGAAGTTTAGCTCCAACATAGAGCATCAAAAAAAAAATTGAAAAAACTTAACCCGGCAACAACGGGTATGCAAGCTAGTTGGTCAATATTTTGAATAATATTTGCTTCTCTCGAAACGAATTTTCTATTCATTTATTTGAGGTCTATGGTTTGAATTTTTCAACGGTGATCTAAAATGTTTTTACGGCAGGCTTTGCCCCCCTACAACCATGAAGCAACCATGATTCAATGGATATACGTAATATTAGGTATTCATAAAAAAATATGGCCAAAAAACTTAATCCAGAAAAAAATAATCAATTATTATTAAATAGGATCTACTCGAATATAACTCAGCTTATAAAAAACACATAAAAACGCATAGCGAATTCTTTAATTTCACGCGAATTTTACGGTTTCATTTATTGACAACTCACTTTGGTGCAAAACTTGTGACTGAAACATGATTATTCTTTTTAGTGTCAATTTAACATGCTTGAAGAAATCCATAAAATCACCCTAAGTAACCCAATCAATCGTTAAATGTTAAATAAATGCTGCTTAGCAGAACCTACTTATAACCCATAAAAATGAAAATTACACTTTTTTGGAAAATTCCATAATGACATTTCATTACGATTCGTTGTCTTCCATCATTTTCAATGTTAATTTGAATGTGATTTTTTCTCTCAAAAGACTTTTCGAAGAACACCACCCTGTCGAGAGCCTATTAAATGCCCCATGTTTAACAGTGCCACCCTTTATAGCCCTAACTTAACGTCTACCATTCATTCGTCAAGATTGCTACGAAAAGTCCTTTTGTTGCTAGTCGAGAATGAATTCTTAAGGAGTATTCAACTCACGTTGCTATAATCATGTCGTCCTATACGCCATAAGGGGAGCACTGTATCCCGGCAAGCCCTCAATCATCTACAGTAACTCTCCGGCAATCCCGACGATATATACGAAATCCGAAATCCACCCCGAAACATCCCTTTTACTAATACTATACTCTGGAGCTATTCAGCCGAACAATGGAACATAAAGTCGTGGACGACCGCTGAAACCAAGTGTAAATCCCTTCAAGCGAAAAGAAAAATCATATCGGATTGGGGTAACTTGAAGCCACGACAGGAATCGGGAATGGGAATGGGAATGCAGTTAGAAATAAGTATAGCTGTGGAGTAGATTATAAAAATGGCAAAAAGTTGAGTGAAATGGAATTCAACAGGTTATAAAAGACTTTTAAGCCGATAAGATGAGAAGAAATGGCTCAGATTTGAGATGACAATAAAAGGGTAATTTTTTGGAGTATATACGATTAGATGTGCTTCATTCAAAAGCATTTTCCAACGACCTAACTTCTATGCTGTGTGGATATTTATTATAACCCTACCCTTGTGATCCTTTTTCCCTTCTACAACGACCACTCACAGCAGCATCAATATTAAAACCAGATCGATGTTAAGCTTACGATTTTATGATATTTTTGCCATTTGCTTTTCTGAACTGTTTTAAACTTTATCACAATTGAATGTTATACGAGATTTATGATGTTTTCTCTTTCATTTTCTGTCATAAAATCATAAATTAGTATGCGATATATGTTGTGTCCGGACGATGCTAAAGCATTACCGTCCGTAGTACGCTTGAATTATGGAAAAGTGTAAAAGCTTGTTACACTCGTCACCCTTAGCTAAGCTCCAATTGACCCATCGTGCCACTGCGCATTAAAGCGATTCCATAATTTACGTAGATTTTTCAGAGAAATTTCCACCAGCAGGTACGCATTGACACACCAAGGAAAGGGTGAATGGATTACAAATGGATAAATGGGGATAAAACTCTTAAAGAACGCCGGAAGATGGAAAAGCGTTTTCTTGAAGCTATGAAATTATACTAAAAAGCATAAATTATAATGACGGAAAGCGTAAATCCTTGAAGGAAATTATATTTTTAACAGACGAAAACTCTTTGCAAAGGTTTCTGTTTCAGAGATTCAGGTAATGGAATTTCTTGCTATTAGAATTTGGTTCGCATTGAAAACTACCAATGCAAATTAGACGAACAACTCAACTTTTGCAGGATTAAGTTTTCCAAAATGCAACAGTTTTTTATCTGGTACAGTGAAACCTGGCTGAGCAGGAAACATGCCTACGCTAAACTTTCAAGTTATCAAAGAGTTCGAGGCGACTGTAATCTGATCGCTTTAGTAAAAGAAAGGATCGATCGTTGTGAAGAAAAACATTCACATTGTAACATTTAAAATTTTACACTTACCACCTCCATTTTTGTAACACAAATATGGAAATCTCCAGACGTTTGCTAAATCGACAGCGAATCCAATAACCGATAATAAAAAATCGACTTTTCCGCCCCATGTCTCACGTTGTTCGGGATCAGTTAATTCATTCCTTGGAGTCTGAGTTTTTACAACCTGTCCGATTGGTGACATCGCCAGGGCGACGTCTTTTTCTCCGTCGTCGCCACACTCTAATTCTATAACAAAACAAGACAGATAAAAATCTTCAGTTTTTTTTCCATTACACATACAATATATATATACGTAGTCAAAATCAAATCAAATACATAATTATGATGAATAAAAAAGATAAAACTTCATTCCAGAATACGAAAAAAAATCGAATAAAATGAAACGAAATAAGAATTTCAATCCGATTTGCAATACTTAAAGTATAAATGTAATTCAAATAGGGGATAATATTCTGAAAATACCCTCAAGGATCTCTTCCATTTTTATTTTATTTGCGTTAAGTCCTGACGATTAAATGTCCCAGTCAGAATAAACTGAACGTAACGAAAAATGAACTGGAATAAAAGTTATATTTCGTTGTCAAAGGATTACGAATGAATAGATCCATCGTTTTTTCAATGTTTCAATGATTACCATCAGCAGGGGTTTTTTAGAAATTGGAAAAAAAACATTTCCGAATGTCGTTTTTCCAAAGAAATTTTTTCACATAATAATTTTCTTTTACTTTTACACCTGCTTATCGCTTAATTTATGTTTATCAGATTTTATATACGGACCGGCATACAACAAGCCAGTTGTTAATATACATATTCACACCTCATAATCATAGAAATTAATTCAGCATGTCTATAATAAATAAATAAATATAAATAAACGTGTAATACATCAGTCGTCCCCTTGTCAATTGGGGGACAAACTTCATTCAGTACCGAAATTCAAATAATTGTTGGAAAATGAAGAACGTCCAGCCGGACAGGACACTTGATGTCCCATTAAAGTCACATGCACAGCAAATCTCCATTGGTGATTCTCAATTTGGAAATGTTTATTTTGGGTCTTTGGACTTTTAGTATATATTTCCATGAAAACATGGAGAATTGGCTAAAAATACATATCAATATATACAAAAACTGGTTCTGGCACTTTTAGAGGAAAAGGCCAGATGGATTTTCATTGTTTTTATTTTCATTCATTTTTCATTGGCCTTGTGAAAAAAACATTTTTGTTGAACCCATTTTATATATTTAAGTGACAACCAAGTGATTTTTTCGCGTCTATTTCGTCTTATTTAATTTAATTTTGCTTTCATTCAGAAAATTATTTGAAGCCAACCCTTAAAAACACAATTGGTCCTTGAAATTAAGCACTCAACCAAGCGAAATTAATCTATTTTGGTAAATACCAAATTTTTGCTGTATAAAAAAGCAAACATTGGTCAAAAATGGGAAATTTGTGTTGTGGGGGTAGATACGGATCAAAAGAACAGAATCCGAATTACCTACTAAAAAGATAGTCAAACATTTTTTTTTAATTTTTTCTAAAATAACGTAAAAACATAACAAAAGCTAACATATAATTGCCAATCTGGCAATCATTGGAGACCCGTATGGTGATATTCGTATCAAAATTCGAACAGTTATACCAAAATTCCACTTTGAAGTCAAACTTTCCAATAAGATTTTTTTAAATTTATTCCAATCGGATTTTGATGTATGGGAGTTTTATGTAGAATCACATCCTAAATAACTTTTGTTCTTGCAGTTTTTAGATAAGATGCACCGTTTTTGAGATATTCGCAAAAATCGTTTTCGTTCCTATTTTTGCCCATTAACGAACTTAGCCTCGCATTTTACGAAAAACGGATCTGTGCAAACTTTCAAGTCTCTAGCTCAATCCGTGCGCCCGCAATCCGTGCCACGGACAGACAGACAGACAGACGGACAGACGGACATGCAGAAATTAAATATTTTTATCATTCTAAACACACTGGTGTATTTAATTTTTTTGTGCGATGACGGGATCTTGGCGTTACAAACGGTAAGGCAAAGTTAATATACCCTTTGGTTTCACCATACGGGTATAAACATTGTCCTAAGTGTTAAAGTTAACTTTTTGTACAAAAATTATTACAACGGTTTTTTTATATATCCACCCCATCTTGTGCCCCCTTAATGTGTGACGTATTTTATTGATAAATTTGAAATTTATCAAATTTTCGCACTTTGTTGAGTTTAATGTAATGTCTTCCAATTTAGTCTTAAAATCCTGTCCAGATTAAACATAAATTAGGATATTTTCATTGAAATTGTAATGACATTTGTCAGAATTTTATTTTTGGGCAAAAAGGACGCGGAAAAAATATGTCTGCAAATGTTATTTTAATACGTTCGTGACATCGTGTACCACTGGTGGTACATGTACAGTTTTTTAAAACCGCGCGAGTAAATAGTGCTGTAGTTTTTTTGTGGAAGTAATATAAAAACAATATAAAAACATATGAAAAAAAGCACCGTGCACCACCGATGGCGCACAACCGCCAGAAAACAAATCGCTAGTGTACCACCCGTGGTACACGATGTCCAAATGTAAAAAACAGTTCAAAAGGCAAATGTCACGAACGTGTTAATGGTAGGTCATGAAAAAAAACCCTATTTGTGTCTAATCGAGAGCTAAAATAAGTTACAATCTGTCGACTATCATAAGGTTTTTTTTTTATTAAACGGATTAAATTTTCGTCGAAAATGCAGATTTCAAATAAAAAACTTCGTTCAAAGATATCTTAAAAATAAACCAATTTTCAATAGGAACCCCTCCGACAATAATTAAAGAATATTGGATACAAAAAATCTAACAAAACCAAATCAATCCAAAGACAATATAATAAGTTATTCATTTGGATGAAAAGAAAGGTCAAGTTTGCCAAAAATCTATGCCTAAAAATAGAGAACGTTCTAAAGGGAAAATTTAAAAGCTTTTAATCTACCTTGCATTTTTGTCTGTTCATATGTTTGTCTATTTGTTTGTTTGTTTGTCTGTCTTTTCTGTTTGTCTGATTGTTTGTCTGCCTGTAAGGGTGAAATCTTGTAATTAAATGTTGGCCCACTTCCGCCCTTCCTATTAACTTGTAATTTTGCACACATACTAAAAAAATAAAATGGCGGACGCACATCGAAATTTTTTCGTGATCGGAATAACGAAACAACCATCGCGTGGGGCCTTAAATTTTTCTTTTTAGTACATTTTTTTAAATAATTTTTTTAAACAGAAAATTGAAAGATTTTGCATGAAAAAATTACAGTTCCGGTGTCCTTCAAGAATACATTTCAGAATTTTGTGCCGTAGTATAAACGTTTGTGCTAAATGAATTTTGTGTCACAGAATAACATTTATAAAGGGTCAGATGTAAATGGCGCCTAAATAATGCAAAATTTACATTGTTGGAAAGCCAATTTAAAAGGTTTTTCTTGTAAATTCAACATGATTTTGTGGCTTATCAACAGTATTAATGGCAAAATCACAGGATTTCTTGTCAAAACAACAAAAAAATATTCTTTGTTGAAAATCGACAGTTCATATCTATCATACTGTAGGAATTTGATTTAGATTTTTATCGTCAGAGATAGATTTTTATCGTCGTCTCACTGATAACTTAACTCGAGTATAGTGGTGTAACTTATCATTTAAATTTGTAGTTGTCCGCAAAACAAAATTTTTTTGTGGATTATTTTTTGCACTGATCGGTAGCTTGAAGTTTTTATTTTATAACTTGATTCTGGCATTGCGACAGGTCACAAGTCACAATCTGTATATATTCTGGCACAAAAGATGATAATTTTACAGTGATTTTTTCCGCGATAAATCAAATATAAAGTTAGTTTTCCAAATTTCAATCCAGAGACTGTGAAAATATGAAAATTTTTTGACCGAGTTGTGACCAGTCATCGGCCACTGGCAGACTAGTGCTAGAATAGTGCTATTAATCTTTAAAAAATTGTGGAAAATGAAAATAATTTCCATTATAATACTACGCACAGCATAATTACACTGCATTTAAAATACTCATCAACCCAGTCCAGACTAAGTCACTTCAGACGTTCATTCACTTTAAACTATTAACAACTTCCGGAGAAATTAATGCAATGATTTAATTAATTTCTGACAAATTCGTGACCATACTTCAGAAATATTTCATTTCTGCAAATTCTTCATACCTCGTTTAGGCTTAGAATGTGATCCATTTTTTAAATCACTACTTGTAGATTCGTTCATTTTTATGTAAACTCGTTGATTGAGTGTAAGTTAAGTAACTGAACTGATAGTATTCTAAATACTCGTTAGAATTAGAGCTCTTTAAACACAAATAAGCTAATTATCTAATCACTTAAATTATTTTTTTTTAATTTTTCTTAATTCACATGCGACCATTAAATAGCTAAGAACTTTAACAACTGAACTCTCGCAATGGTATCAACACAGATTAGAGCATTTAATTCTAAAACCAATTCATGTAAAAATTTCAATTTTTCACCAGAGATCTACAATTTTACGAGATCGAGAATAAAGTTTTCAATAATCACACTCAATAATTGTTTGTAAAGATTTGCGGTTAAAATTCAAACTCCTTCATCATTGATCGCATCAAACTCAACTGCCGTTCATACAATAAAAATATTGTAGAATATTTTAGAAACTGGCATTCATCCACTCGACTGGAGATCACCAACCGCTTGGAAAAACTGAAAACCAGTATGGAATCCGAACTAAAGCCATTGGAGCTCTAAACTGGCTAAATTCTTACGAAATGGTAAAAAAAAGAAGGCATAAAAAATGGAAATATGAATGAGTTGCATATAGGAATGAAATATAGAATGCACTCAGGTGTATTTTGTAGCAGCATCTGGTGGGGCGCCAAGGGGTATATCGTGTAAAATATCATCTTACACCTCTTAGCGCGGTATTACACACGGCAACTTTCGGGCTTATTTAAGCCGATTTTCGGGAGAAACGACTGTGGAGGGAAAAGTTGCCACTCGAAATCATGGCTTATCGACAATTTGCACATGCAAAGCGTGTGGACCGGTTTGGGAAAAGTAGTAGGCAGAAATCATTTTCGTTCTGACCGTCAGCAGGTAAAGATCTTGGGAAGTATATGAACAGCAGCAATTTCAATGGTTTGAGTCCACACACACATATGTAAACTTGTGTAGCATATGCAAACAGGATTGGCTGTTTTAAGCCACAAATGTAAGCACATTGGCTTATTAAGCCCAAAAGTTGCCGGCTTAAATAAGCCAAGTGTAATACCGGACTTATTATTCAAAGTGTTGGGCGTTGCATTTGAATGCTTATTGATATTTTATTCGCCTCATATAAGCAAGTAGTTTTTCTATGATTCTTTAAGAATTTTAGTAAAGCCCAATTCACCATTTCAAACGGCTTTTTGCTGAAATTCATGTTTTGGTGTACTCGATTTCAGTCTTTTTTTTTCTTTTGTACAAACAAGTAAGGTTGTATATTAAAAAAACATTCTTGGCTGTCTTAAATATTTAAGCAACATTTGCAAATTGTAAGCAACATTTACTTTCGATTAAGTAAAACGGGTTTTTTGCAAAATAAGAAGTATAAGAAGTTATGTTGTTGTAGTAATGCGGTAGCATTGTTAATAATTGATTTTGTTTATCTCTGTTTCATTCAAATTTAAATTATTGGAAATATTGTAATGTGTTTACGATTAGGCCATTTTTTCGGAAGTTTGATTAAAATACATTTTTGACCACCCACCCCTGATTGATATTGAATTTTGTGTTCATTCCTAAAACATAAGGTATGCTACAATCGCCAGGGGAAAATGGTCAAAAACCGATTTTTTTTTAAATTCCATTTGTATTGGGGAGGGGAAAAGGGGTGATCCTTGGGATTTTGGAGTAAGAAAGAGTTATGTAAAATCATATTCTAAACTCATTTTACCTTACCTTCAACAATTTTTCGACACAATGCGCAATTTTCGAAGAAATGGCAAAAAACTGTTTAGTTTGTATAGAGAAAGAAGGAAAGAGTGGTTCGATGGAATTTTGATGTAAGAAAAAATTCCGTAAAATCATATTCTAAACATATATTCTCTCTATAAATTTTTGAATACAATACACCGTTTTCGAGAAAAACGCAAACAACTTTTTCATTTACATTGTGGGGAGGATGAAATGGTCCCATTCAAGAACTTACAGCCGTATTCTGGCGTTGTGATACTTAAGTCACAAGTCCATAGAATTTGAGGCTCTTGTGACCGAGTTGTGACTAGTGACCGTAGCTAGAATAAGGCTGTTAGTCTCACTTTTTACGAGAAACTCATTTGTACAAATTTTTAAGTTTCTATTTTAATTCCTTCGAAAGTTGACGTGTTAAAGAACGGACAGACACACAGACGAACGGACAAGGGGATATCAAAATCTTTTGTCATTCTAAACACACTGATGTAGTTGATTTTTGTTTCCTACGACTGGTTCGATGTACAAAATGTTTATTTAATTTTTCTAGTTTGCTGCAATAAACAAACATACAATATTTGATGATTTTTTTAAAAAGGCTCTTCGGCGATGTTTAAAATATCATCAAAAAAAGCATACGGCCAAACATTTATATAAAAATACTAGCTTGCATACCCGTCGTTTCCGGTTTTTTCAAATTTTTTTTTTTTTTTTGTGGTCTATGTTGGAGCTAGACTTCAGGCCAATCGGCTCGGTAGTTTCCCCGCGAAAGGGTAACATACACTCAGAAAAATGGAGGCTAACTCGACGACCTACATACGGCGTAATTGGCCTCGGGCAGGCGCGCGTTCGCCTGCATGTGGGCAAGTAAAACTGAGTTGACCTGTGGTCGGAGAAATTCTGAAATTAAGCCACCAGCAGGTGAAGTAGGGCATTCGGAGCTGCAGGAGTTGACCTTAGATAGGTTAACTCTGACCGCTAGCTGGCTTACAGACACCTCTGTAAGGTCAGAGTTTTATTTATTTATTTAATTACATTTCGTCAACAAAAACTGACTATTTAAGCGAGTAATACAATTTTTAAAAACAAAAAGAGAAAAAAAAAACAATATATATATTTATACATATGTTCAATAATATGAGCAAAAAAGGAAAAAAAAAAAAACTTTTACAAAAAAAATTATTTTAACAAAGCTTTCAGAGATTCTAAGCTAACACAAAAATCAATATTATAATACATAGAGTTAAATAAACGCGACATAGACGATACTGGTTCATTTAAGCCGTAATTCGTACGGTGGTGACGAATACTTAAAAAATCAGAGTTTCTGAGCATTCTAGTAGGTGCCATTATATTAATTTTGGACAATAGGTGAGGGGAGCTAACCAACCCCGTCAGTAATTTAAATACAAAGCATATTTTAAAATTAGAGTTAACCTGACAAAAAGTTGACCTGGACATTTTTCTGAGTGTAGAGGAAGAGCTAAGTTTCGAGATGACTTTACCCCCTCCCCTTACTTCCCCACCTTTCAGGCTACTTTTTAATGAGTCTATGTTGGGGCTGGACCCCGACGAACATCTGTGCCAAATTTCAGGCCAATCGGTTCAGCCGTTTTTGCGTGAAAGAGGAACAGACAGACAGAAAGACACCAACTCATTTTTATGTATGAGGCGTTAAAAGCTAGAGTGGACCAACCCACATGTCGAAATCGTGAATTTTTTTGTGCTTGAATCACTATTGCGAGTGAGTTTCTAGATAAAAATGTTTGAATGCACAAAAGAACATTTCAACATTGAGTAATAAAGTCCACACAAATTTTTTTCCAAAAATTTACAGTGAATAATAGTACAAAAGTGAAAAAGCTTCAAAAACTCGATTATGTGGGTTGGTCCACTCTAGCTTTTAACGCCTCATATTAGTATGATTGATTTGAATGTGAATTCCTGATGAAAATTTTTGTTTGTAAAATAATGGCTTAATTAGATAACTCAACTGGGAAAAGTTTATAATTAGAGAATACAACCTTGAATAATTACTTAGTTAAGAAATCATTGCACGTAACCACTCATGTGGAATCGCAAAATTATACTGCATTCGATTGTTTACTATTTTATAACCATTACTGACCACCCATCAACCGAGCGGTTACCCAGGAAAATGTTTTTCCGACAAAGTCTAAATTTGCTTCAGTATTAAAATCACTTTTAACCGCATTTTTCACGATTTAGTTTGCAATTTGGATTAAGTACATTTTGATGGAAAAATAATAATAATAAAAAAGCTTTTAGTGTACGATATCTGTGCTTTGGGTGCAGTATTAAGTATGCGTTTTTATAATTTTTTAAAAATACAAGTTAGGTTTTATATTTATTTTAAATGCTGTATGATTTTTTAATGTAGTAACATTCAAAAATATTTTTTGCGTGCAGTTTTTTCTGCAATTATTTATAATTCATTGATTCAATTGCATTTAATAATGTTGGATTGAAAAATCAGAAATAAAATTTATAGTTTCCTGTAGACAATTGAAAAGTTTTAATTACTTAAAAATATTTATAATAATTAATTTGAAAGTTTCATGATTGAATTTTCTAATAACTTAAATTTGCACTAAGAATTGTAGAAAAAAATCTCATGGTCAGGTTTTGAAATTTATAAAAGAACAATAAACATAAAATTACGATTTTCAAGGTACCGAATTTATAGAATGACTATTAATATTATACTTTAACTTAGAACAAAAGACGAATAGCTTGATTAATTTCAATGATATTAATCAGGGATTTTTAGTGTCGCCGTAAAAAAATGCAGAATCATAAAGAAGGTGTTTTAATCAAGTAATTATAATGTTAATAATATAAAATCCTCCTTCTATCATCGAATTATTTTTGATTTTCATAAAAACCGTAATAAATCGCACCAAATACCGTGGAGTCCATTTGAAATTGGTGCTTTTAAGCGAGTTTTTCTTTTAAGGGGTGTTTTTGATTCCGATGCACCTAAATATTGTTACAGGAAATGTTTTTTACGCCATAGGGCTCTTAAGTGGACTCCACTGTAAATACATTTTCTAATTTAAAGATAACACAGAAAGACTGGATGGAATCGATTCCTGTAAAGATGTGGAATACGTCACAGTGAAGATTCCCTAAAAAAATGGGAATATGTACCACAATTTTAGGAATCTCTTCCAAAAGTTTTGGTATTCGTTTCTAGAACTCTATTGAGTATTATTTTCACATTTTTATAGGGATCGTTCCCATTCAAATTTTTCGTTATTTTTTTTTTTTTGAATAAAGTTAATGTTTTTAAACTGTTTCAGAATCTTTGAAATTTTAGGGTTTTTGGGCCATCTAGAATCTTTTTGTTTCTCTCGGAACCATTTCAACTCCAGTACCTACTATTTCAGCAACCAAAACGTAAAAACTGTAGATTTTAATGCGAAGTTATCGATAAAAATTATTTTAACATCGGTTTTATAAATAAAATCAATTAGTAACAACAAACCAAGTATGTATGATTAAAGTTTTTAAATGTTGTAGATTTTTGTGTTTTAAACAATTTTGAACAAGATTTTTTCTAAAAATTAAAATCGTAAATCTCACTCTTGAATTTGAGTTTTAAAAGTAATATTACAGTATAAAGTCATCAAAACCCAAAAATATTTAATCGATTTTAGCATAAAAACGATGTAGAAATTATTAACAAATGAAAATTTAAACACGAGTTTAAGCAATGATTTAAAAACACTCTCATTAGATTAAATTTTATACTTCAAACTATACACACGATTTAAAAACGAAAATAGTGCAAAAAAAATTATAATTATTTTGATTACCTTTGCTAAGCTTGATTACTGGCTATACTAACCATAGTAAACCAGTTGGTGCTCCACTTAACCACTTAAACTTTGAATGTTTAACTATTTCTATATTTAGCGACGGTTTTCAAAAACAGAAACAATAAAAAACAATTTATGGAAAATGGTTTTATGGAAAATCTTCATTAATCCAACCTCATTGTAGCTTTAATGATGTGGTTTCTGGTCAAATTTACCACTAATAGTTGTTAACTTTGTTGTTATTGATTTGATGTTGTATATGCTGGAAATGATGCACTTTGAAACACACAATAGAAAAGGAGAGTTTTGTCGTTCAAGCAACAGTTTCGATGAAACTAATCTGAAATTTTGTGATCCTCCGGCATTTATATTCGTCCAGAATGGAGGTAAGTGATAGCCGAAGGTAGGGTAGAATATCCTGGGAAGCAAGAAATTGCACTTCAAAGTTCAGAATGTCAGTTGAAAATCGCGCGCCAGTGTTTGCGCAAGCGTCGGGTGGTTGCGTCCCCTAAACATAAACGATTCCCGCCGTTCGGTTTCTTAGGGATAACAGGGAGAATGGTGGCATCGCATCATTACCCCAGCAATGATGTCCTGAAAAGAATTACCCCCTAAAAGCCATTTATAGCGTCGTAGATCCATCATATGTCAACGATTATGGCGCTAAAATAAAGGGAAGGAGACACAGCAACAGGCGCAATGCAATAATAAAGGTAAAAGCCAACAGGACAAGAAATCTCGTATCCTTAGGACATGCACACGTGGTCGGTCTGGTCATTCTGAGAAATCCTTTCTTTGTTCGGAGTGTCAACATCATAAATCATAACCGAGCGAAATCTTCTCGTCACAGAATAATAAAAGCGAATCGCAGTTTTATCGTTTGGAAGAAATATGCACTAAAGAATCACAATAGAAACTCTATTAATGGCATTTAGAGCAGAATGAAAATATTATTATAGGAAAACCAAAAACGAATGAAAAATATTGCAATTCGGGGAATTATAAACTTTATTTTAACAAAAAAGGTGGTACCAAATTGACTAAAGCTCAGCAATCGTGAAACATCCTTAATGGCGTATTATTTCAAAAAGAAGAAATTTGAATTTGAAATTTATTTTCAAGGTTTTGAAATTGAATTTTATGCAACTATACGAAAAAAAACTTATTCATTTTATATTTTTACGTGCACATTTGTTGTTTACAAAAAAAATATAATTTTTTACAGTCTACTGTTGTTTTTACACTCAAAGTTTAGTTTATTAAAAAAAATCAAATGTATTTCACTCGTTCGGCAACTGGGAATAATATACAAATATTGTGGAAAATCGTGTTTGAATGAGTGAATAATTTTCTTCTGTAAACATCAGTCAATAAAAAAATTTATCGCCAGACAGCTGTTTTTATTTCGTTTTCTCATTTATTTGAACCACGTTATCGTTTGCCATTGGACAATAAATTTTCAGCAATTTAGAATCAGTTTTCGTGATATTTTCCACAGGTAAAAGTTATTATTGTGACACAAAGCTCTAACTATTGTACATAAATTGTTTAAAAGTGAAGTTTGAGTGCTCAAATACTAAATATCAGTGTTTTACATTTTGCTTTTTATTTAACACGTTTATTTTTTCAACAAAAAACCTTCAGAATTATTTTTTTTAATATTTTTCTTATTTCCAGGTTATCAAAATGTGAGTTTATAATTTATTGTCTTTCCTATGCATTTTTAATGTATTACTGTTGTCTAAATATTAAAAAAGGCTAAAAATTATAAAAATCAATGATTTACAAAGTCTTGAATTGGTTCATTTAATTTTTTATGCATTAATCTTCTAGTGCGTCCCAATTAAAAATTGGAAAAGCCATAAATATGTGCTCGTAAATGGAATGATTTTTTGTGATTTGTAACTTTATCTCTAATTTCAACTGATTTTTGATTTTGTATTCTCATAGGTAAACGAAATTGTTAGAATGTTTCGAAAACATTTGAAGACAGAAAAGTATATTTTAAAAATGTTATATTGAAAAATACTGCATAAATTCTATTCAAAACAATGTTTCATTATGAATTTTTCACTGCAACTTATGTTCAATTAAAATAGGATAAGCTGTACTATATATTTTAAGAATAGTACGCACAAACAGGCATATTGTATTATTGATTTTTTTAACAAGAAAAACCACTATTAATGATTTTTTTTAACAAAAAAAACCACAGTTTAAAATTGACCGCCTAAGAAATATTGGTTCAGCAAATGTCAAATTCTCATTTCAATATGGCAACTCGAGTTTTGCTGAATCTCACGAATTCCTATGAATCGTGTCATTGGAATATACACCCTATATATGCTGGACACTGTCTAAATTCGCTTAGCCTATTAATTTTTCCAAATAAAATCTACGAATGCGACAGCAAGCTTAAAGAAAAGAGATCGCATGGCTCGTTTTGACAAAAAGAAAATTTCTCTTGCGTTTTCGTTGCGAATTCCGTGTTTATCCCCGAAATTTGTAAATATTTTACAGTTAAATAAGCAATAAACGTTGTGTCCTGTGAAATTTTACTAAAGGCCAACGGGAAAAGTGGAAGCGAAACGGTGAATATTCAATGTAAGAAATTGTTATTTGCCAACAAATCAGTAATAAATAAACAGAATTTGCTAAAATGGGGCAAGTGTGGGGCTCGCTGGTTGGTTGTTTGTCGGATGACTTCATTTTCCATCAAATTAAGTCGCAGAGTATGTTTTTTTGCTGATCTGTGGAATTCTCTGTGTTTTGGTTTTATTGGGGAAGAAGGAGTTGCTAGTTGGAGCCACATAAGTTCAAAATATTTTCTCCCCAGTTGATCGGGGAGTCTCAATTCGTTTGTTATGCTCTGTTCTCGAGCAACAGCTGTTCAAATTGAAGTCAAATTTTCCCCAATTCCGACGCTGTTAATCATTTTTTTTTGCCTAGAATAGTTGATTGCGTTCCCTCTGGACCTACGCGTCTGGTTGTTGATCTCGCGCATACAGAATCTTGAGGTTCAACTTCCAACTAGTGGAGCATAACTCGTTTAATCGCTTGGATTATCTTTAAATTCGCCAACAGTCACGGTGAGAAGAGGTTCCAAAAGATACTAACTACCATAAACTCTTCCACGTCTCATCCGTAATCGTTCCTTCTTAAAGTAGCACTTTTTCGGCAGTTATTTTGCTCCCAGATTAATCTGCAGTGTGAATTCAAGAAATTGTCGCTGTTCGATAGACACACGACGGAGGAAGGGGGCGGGAGGGAGGCAGAACCAAAGAATCTCTAAAATAGTGACCTTATTTCATTCCAATTCATATTTTTTGGTGATAAAATTCTTTTTGTCGTATTTGAGAACTATATAAGCTGCCCGTATGTTGTTCGTTTTTATTGGATTCGTTTGAACTCGACTTGTAAGTAATTTGTACGATAAAATCATAGAATTTTGTTCACCTGTTCGACAATAATTCTTTAATTATTCATTTATCAGTGTCTTTCGTCACGAACACTTGCTGGCATGTATGATTTCCAGTATGTTTCCTCTGATAATTAGACTTTATTTATTTTGTAGTGATTATCACTTCAAGGTTGAGCAAGCGAGACGTTTTGAGTCTACATGAATCCGGAAATATTTTCACTTCAATGAACTTAAGTGGAATAGAGTTCAATTTTAAAAAAAGTTTTGTTATAATATTTTTTAAACAATGCTTTAAGTTGATTTTAAAGACTTCTGGTCGTTAATAACATGCCAAATTTTTTTAAATACAGACAAAATGGTCGTGAAATTTTATTTTGAATGATTTATTTAACACTAGCTTGCATACCCGTCGTTGCCCGGTTAAGTTTTTTGTCTAAGTTTTAGAATACGAAGAAAACCGGAAAGAACTTAAATACTTTTTAATGGGCCTATGTTGGGGCTGGACCCCCGACGAACATCTATGCCAATTTTCAGCCCAATCGGTTCAGTAGTTTCTCCGCGAAAGAGTAACATAGCGCAAAAACTAAGTTTCGAAATCACTTTACCCCCTCCCCTTACTCCCCCCACCCCTCGCACTACTTTTCCGTATGCCTATGAACTACCGCAGACACTCATGCCAAATTTCAAGTCAATCGGTTCAACCGTTTTTGCGTGAAAGAGGAACAGACAGACAGACACTAACTCATTTTTATATATTAGTATGAGTATGATAGAGGAACAGTGTAAACTATTCCAAGTATTTTCGCAACCATTTACTAACATAAGTGTTAAAAAACCCCATAATTTTTGTTTTTTTCCCCTACTACAAAATATTAAATGTTTGAGTCATGATTTTTTCTTCACTCGTAAATTCACTTCGATCAGCACTGGTGCAATGACAAATTTCAACAATTTTTTGATTTTGTCTTTATTGTTCTACAGGCTGTTTATGCCAGATTTGCCAATTTTCAAATCTCTAACTCAATTCATTGTCAAGTTATCGTACACGGACAGACGGGCATGCACACTGGTGACTTTACGCTAGACAACTTTTTTAAAAAGCTAGTTTTTTGTCTGTTTGTTTGTCTGTCGGGCTCAAATCTTATAATTCGATTTTGTTGCACTTTCATTTATCCGATTGACTTGAAGTTTTCCACATATACGAGGGCAGTCACATAAGTACTTAGCCTACAAAAAAAAAACGAAAATTTTGGAAAAGTGACCATTTATTTCTCAACATAGTCTCCTTTTAGCTCGATACACTTGACCCAGCGATGCTCCAACTTCTTTAACCTGTCTGAAAAATACGTTTTCTCGAGGTCTGCAAAGTAGGCCTCCGTAGCGGCGATGACCTCCTCATTCGACTCAAATTTCTGCCCGGCGAGTCACTTTTTCAAGTTTGGAAACAAAAAGAAGTCGCACGGGGCCAAATCTAGAGAATACGGTGGATGGGGCAGCACTTCGTAGCCCAATTCGACCAATTTGGCCGTGGCGACGGCGGAGGTGTGAGCCGGTGCGTTGTCATGGTGGAAGAGCACTTTTTTCTTCCCCAAATGGGGCCGTTTTTTCTGCAATTCGGCGTCGAATCGGCCCAATAATTCGGTATAGTAGAGGCCTGTGATCGTTTTGCCCTTCTCCAGGTAGTCGATGTAGATCACAGCTTGTGAATCCCAGAAAACGGTGGCCATCACCTTTCCGGCAGATAGGACAGTCTTCGCCTTCTTCGGAGCACGTTCGCCGGGTAAAGTCCACTGTTTCGACTGTTCCTTAGTCTCTGGTGTGTACCAGTGGATCCATGTTTCGTCGACGGTCACGAAACGACGCAGAAACTCCTTCGGGTTGTGCTTAAACAGCGTCTAACACTGCTGTGAAGTGGTTTCACGGTTGCGCTTGTTGTCCGGAGTGAGCAAACGCGGCACCCATCGCGCCGACAGCTTTCTCATGCCCAAAATGTCATGCAGGATATGACCCACGCGGTCTTTTGAGATGCCTACTGTCTCAGCTATCTCGCGCACCTTCAATCGGCAGTCTGCCAATACGAGATCGTGGATTTTTGTTATGTTATCCTCCGTGGTAGCCGTTTTCGTAGCACCTGGGCGTGGCTAATCAAAAACCGACGTGCGACCACGTTGAAACTCGTTACACGTCACTCCGATTACAATACAATATTTTCAAAACTTTGTCCTTGTAAGGACCTGTAAGGATAACGTGGTCCTGTAAGGATAACGTGATTATCCTTTTCCTCACATTTTCCAGAAAAAAATCTCATCTGGGGGTCTCTGAATCCGATTCTGACGTTAAAGAGTCTACAAGGATAACGTCGGATCCTGTAAGGATAACGCGATTCTCCTTTTCCTCAAATTTTTCGCTAAATCCGTTTCGGGAGTCAAAAAGTCTGTAAGGATATCTCAAAGGCAAGGATATATATTTGAAAAGTAAAAAGTAGAGAATTAAAAAAAAAATCTTTTATTAAAAAAATGCGCTTTTTACTTTCTTCTACGGAGTATAATAAAGTATTGTATTCATGAAATATTTCGACCTCTTAATTTTGCCTAAAAAACATTTCCCGATCACTCCTGAGTCAATTGGAGTCATAATAAAAAAATGTCGTTCTGTCTGTCAGTCTGTCAGTCTGTCTGTCTGTCTGTCTGTTAGTCTGTCTGTCTGTCTGTATGTCTGTCTGTCTGTCAGTCTGTGTACAAGATTTCTCAAAAACTAATAGAGCTAGCGCCATGAAATTTTATAGGCATGTTGGGTCCTGAAATGGGACGATCCTATCAACTTTTGGTGGAAATCCGTTAACCGGAAGTATCCAAAATGGCGGTTTTTCAAAAATCGCAATTTCGTTTTTCTCGATTTACTCCCAAACTACACGTTTTTTAGTGGCCTTAAGTATGACAAAACTTGGAGAAAATAAAATTTCCCACACTTTTGTCTTTAGCTATAACTCGATATCTCAACCTGTTATCGAGATAAACCGTTATTTCCAAAAAAACAGTTTTTTGCGATTATCTCGAAAACTAACGGGTTTTTGCTGACTGAATGTATGAAGTGAATTAATGAGAATGGCATTCTGCACAATTTTGTTTCTTACCGCTATCCGTTATCTTTTACCGTTATTGAGATATTTTCATTAATATGTAAAGAATCATATGTTTGCGAATAATTTGCAAACTAACGGTTTTTTGACAAATCAGTTAAAAGACTAATTAAAGATGTTAACATTTTCTACATTTTTGCCATTTACCGTAAATTGATATCTTTTACAGTTCTCAAGTTATCTCAAATTTTGTACGTTTTTGATATTTTTGGATGAACCAAGAATTTATTGGGAGGTCGTCTTAGGTTGACAACGCAACAGGGCTCTAGCGTAAATTGCACAGGGTCGTAGATTTTGTAGAAGAAAGTTTTGTGTTGACCACAACTGATATTTTAATTCTATTGTAATTCCTTTTCCAAAAATCAATTTTCAAATGCTGTGTATCTGAAATATAAGTGAGATAAAAGCATAAAAAATAAAATCAATATTTATCTCGCCTTTATCTGTTATACACAGCGTTAAAAAAAATGATCTAGCTTTTTAAAAAATAAATTTTTATCGACGATTAATTTAATGTATGCGTCACAAATGATAGAACTATAACTCTATTTATGGTTTCGCTGAATAGGGTATAAAAATGAATAAACAAATGAAAACTTTATCAATCAACAATAGAAAGATAAGCAAAAAAACAAGATATCAGCTAAATGCAATTTTAAAATTAGTTTTGTCCAGACTGTTGTGGTGTCTCGAACTATTTTGACTGTAAATCTGATTTAAATCATTTCATTTTTTACTTAATAGTAATTTATATTGTAATTCCTTTTCAGATCATTCCATTTTAAATCGAAGGTGAAAGAATCGCAATTAAAAAATGGGCGATGAAAATTTCGATGGCTGCGAATGCGTTTGGAGTCATGAGCTGGCAATGCGTCGCCTTTTATCATTGGTTGGTGATAAAATCGTATTTCCAATATCGAAATTTTGCTAACAAATGAATGTTTTTCTTTCTTAATTTCAGATTCGCCAGGGCCAGTCACACTGCACGGATACGGAATGCATAGATTGTGAGTTAAAATCCGTTTAGAAAAATCATATTTAATTTCTGTCTGAATTTTCAGTACCGAATCCAGGTCAAAGTAATTCCGAGGGTGAAAGCTTCACCATGATGACAATGGTCCTTCTAATTGCTGTGATATTATTCTTTTTACGGCCCAATTCGTTCATTCGGACATCAAACGATGGCCAAAAATCCAATCAACCACCACCAGGCGGACCTGTAAAAAAAATGTCTGCTTTTAATCCAAACAATTTCTAATTTTTAATAAATTTTAGGGTTCCAATGGTGATATCCCACCGGCTGTAAATTGATATAGGATGTAATACCGATTACCTGTCCGTGTGTTTCGTCTCGGGGTAAATAAAATTATCGATCGACACCCCGTCGGCCTAACGCACAATTTATCAATTAAACAATCTTCTATTGTCAGTTTTAACAAATTTATTCACATTGAAATACTATTTCCAATAATTAAAAGAATTTATGTTTCAAAATATCAAAAAAAAAATGCCAGATACTGTTTGATAATATTGAATTTGAATGATTCGAGTAGATATCTAGGTGGATGGCAGCAACGCGCCACTTCCTGTGATTCGGGGGACTTCTTCAACTTCTTAGGACAAGTTTTGATCCATCATAATAATTACTTTAAATAGAATTTTTACCCTTTTCTACTTTTGCTACAAAATTTCAGGACAAACTTGATTACTGTCTAAAAAAATGGTTTTCCAAAGTTCAAAATCTTTTAATTTTGATGTTTTAGAATAAAAATATTGGAAAAAAATTAAATTAATATCGCACAATACAATTGTATAACTAGATTGCTGTGAAAATGAGGAAAACCCATTAAATGTTTTTGAAAATTTAGTTACAAAATTCTCGAATCGACCTACATACGAGTAGGTACAACAGAAAAGTTAAAAAATTCAAGCATTGTATGCTTTTTTTTATTCTATAACGTATCATTGCACATCCTAGATATCCAAATAAATCATTGAACGTGGTACAAGTAATAAAAATTTGTATTAAAAATTAATAAAAGAAAACAATGTAAAATGTTGAAGCAGAAGTAATTCAGAATATAAAAATTATTATAATTAACCGATTTTAGAAACAGAAAATATCTAAAGTTTTTCGTTTTTTGCGAAAAAAAAGTTTTTGTTTTCGTTTTATTATTCTTCAATAGAAAATTATTGTTTTATTTTTCAATTTGGTGAAATGCTTTTATTTTTTTTTATTGATTTTAATCTTTTTACTGTTTAAAATATTTAAATTTTTTTTTAACTTGAATAAAAATTACACAAACTACAAAATTTCGCTACAATTTCTAATTGTTGAAAGAAATATTTGCACCTAAAATTTAATAAAATTCGTTATTTCGATTGTAGTCGTGAATTAATGCCTCGCAAACAGGAGGGCAAGAGGAGAAGGCTTCTGGGGACCTCCAAATAAAATTCCACGAAAATTACTTCATCTGAATTTCATTATAAAAAAAAATGTTTACATTTCATGCGAAATTCCGTCCAATTTTTACAAAACAATGAATTTCTCAAAACCAAACTTAACTCTAAACGTAATGTTATTCAATTTCAGTTAATTTTTTACGAACTTTCTTCAAAACGAGTTTCATCTGTTCGTATTTCCCCGTCGAATCCGGTAAATTCTCAAAGTTAATAACATCGCTAACGCCTTTCGAAAACTGATCGCCAGCTGGAAGTTTCTCGTAGGGAGAGAATTTCAGTAGCGGCGTTCCCAAAGCAATTAATTTTGTCTTTGAATTTGCCTCCAAAGTATTTGTAGCTGGGGTTCCAGGAGTGCTTTGTTCTGTCAGCGAAGCTGATGGCGGTCGCGATCTACTGCCAATTGACGAACGATCCTGCGATTGTGCTCCATTGCTTTCGGCCAATTCCGCGTCCAATTCAATGATTTCATCTACAAGGGAATCATCCTGCGACTCTGTGGCCGATGCATTCATCAGAGCGTCTAGCAATCTTTTCTGTCTTGCCTCCAAATCTTCCAAAGACGGTGAAGCCCTTGATCCGAATTCATCTGGGCCAGAACTTGTTACGTCTTCGTCTATTTTTTTGCCGTTTGACTTTAGAGGATCCGGTTCAGTTCCGGGGGGCAAGGGAATTTCCCCAGGCGATTCGGGTGGTGGTGGGGGCGGGGGTGTTTTCACAGAATGCTCGGGCGGAAGCGGAGGATTTGTCAGGTAGAGGGGTAGATATACTGTCGGTATTACCACCGACTCCTCTTCAATTTCCATATCAACGGTTGGCTGGACCACAGCTTCGATTGTAGTCGCTTCCAGGTTTTTTAGTTTTTTCCTCTTGTACGCTGTCGCAATGCTACCACGCAGAGAACTTACGAAATTCTCTTTGCTGTGCTCCGGTAGCATTGGAGGAACGCCAAAGTATTTGAAATCCTGAAAGAAAACACAAACTCAGTAAGTTAACACAGATAAGAGGCAAATTATACGTCAAAAAAGTTCTTGGATGGTGCCACATTGAATCCGGGGAAGCTTATAATCTTCTCGATGTCGTATTTATCTTTCTCTGCTTCCACTTCACCCTCCTCCTCGTCTGAGCCATGCACTTGCCTGCCCTAAAACCAAGAATTACGTTTTTCTAAGTTATTTTTTGAACCTGACTAGTGTGAAATTACCTCAGAGTCGAATAGATTGATCCCCGAATGGGCAACTTTTGCCGCTTCTAGCCATCCCGGCGGATACCCAAGCAATCGCATCTTGTAAATAAAATGTGGCAAGTCGCGACTCCTTAATCCCAGGGCTTGTCGCAAATCATTGCTAATCTCACCGGGTTTTATGTGGTCGAATCTCTGCTCGATGTCGACGTGGTATCGTTCACCCTTGCCTTTGAACTGTTTCCTCGCTTTGTTGATTTTCTGCTGATTCCTCGGTTTCGGGCAGTCTTTCAGCGCGTGACTACCAGAACAATTGAAGCAAGAGGGTCCAGCTCTTTTGCTATCTGTATTTTCTATCTTCTCGGGCTTTTCGTCGTTTAGAATCTTCTGAATGGACCTTTTATAAGAAGGTATCGTCACAGACTCTCGACTGCTGTTGGTTGGCGTTGTGTCTACTAGAAAAATTACCTCCTCTTCTGCTTCCACTTCCTGAACGGTAAAATTCATCGCGGAGTCTTCTGAAATTTCAATATTGATGTTGGACTTTTTGAAACACGATTGAATCGCCTCTTTGAGGTTATCCCTGACGTTCCTGAATTTCTTGTGCTTACATAGCTTCTGACTAAATGCGATTGTTAGGAGGTGATTGTTCGACGTTTCTTCCTTCACTTGCACCATTGGGGCGTCCGGTTCTTCCAAAAAAGGCTTCGCATTTTCTTCTGGAGTGTCTGTTATTTCAATTGTTTCGATTTCGGGTCCCGCTATCTCGCAGTCACTGTCTGGAAGTTCTCCGCCCTCTCGGGCCTCGGTCATTCCATTTTCAGCCATTATTTTCAGTGGTAAACTACTCTAAATGCGAAATTTTTAACATTTGACAACGAAAACAAAATTCCTAAGCGTCATTGTTCCTGGTTACAAGAAACGTCAAATCGCAATAGGGTATTTTGTAACTTTTATGTTGAGTGAAATCGCTGTTATGCCACACGCAAATGGGAGATTTTTGATTCGCGGGTAGTTTTTCGTACTTGAAAATCTGCACGTGTCTCACAGTTTTTCAAAGTAAACAAAGCAACAACGGTTTTCTCTTAACTGCAGACTGGTTTTATAAAATGATTTTTTTACTGTTATAGGCGGTTTTTCGTAGTTTTATGTATTCAGATAATCATTATTTTGTGTTAATAATCATTATTTTTGTTGTGAATTTCTTTTAGGAACCGAGAAAATCAGACAAAATGGTGAACCTTGAGAAAACTGTCAAGGAACTCGATCAGAAATTGGCAAAATCGCCAGAGATTGCAAAGAAAGCCATCAAAGAAATCGTCCAGCTAATAGAGAATCAGGACAATGAACAAAATAAATTAGTTTTGGCATTTAATTTTTCCTGTCACATCGCAAAATTGGCAGCCGGTGGCGTCGATCACTTTGGCGCGTTTAGTCGATTGTTCCTTGAATTATCCAAATATATTGAACAGGAGTATCTCGGAAAGTTCCTCTGCAATTTGAGAAACTACTTCAGTACAGCTTTGTCAAAGGTGAGTATTGTCTGGGCTGATTCTGATTTATTTTATATACCTTAACTTCAAAAGCGATCTTTAATAGTTTTTCAATAAAACACATTTTCTATAAGCGAAATTCTGGTCTTGAAAATCTATTTTCTGATAAATAATCTGTAGAATATAAAATTTCAAATACTTTACAAACAATACAGAAATTTAGCAGATCTGTGTCTCCCCCTGGATTTGTAACCTTTCAACTGAAAAAAATTAAATGAAAAAGTGGTATATATTTTATTTATACCATCGCCCTTGAAAGGCTTAAACTCGGTTCCATAGCAAAGATCGATCTTCAGCAACTGATTTTCAAGTTTTGTCTCCAAAGACTTTTTTTTTAACTGTTTAGAAGATGCTAACCATAAACAATACCATTTATCTCCCACCGCCGAGATATGTGACGTATTTTATGAACAGCCTCTCATTTAGATTTCCTTATTTTAGTAAATTTATGTTATTATTTCCTCTGCCACTTAATTTTAACTATTCTTTGAGATTCTTTTACATTTTCGATTAAAAATACTTGCAGGAAAAATTCCCGGAAGCCATCATTTTATTACCGCTGCTATCAATTGATCGTGAAGACATCCTAGACGAGAAAGCAATTCAAGAATACTTTAATATAAACAAAATTTCATACACAAGACTCATTCTAAGTGCTAATCTCAAAGATAATTACGTCAGTCAATGCTTAGATAATTTAATAAAGATTTTTAAAGTCGCACGGAGAATTTTGAGCTCAGAAATTCCATTAAATCTAATCGACGAAACATTAAACAGCAATAGTCGTGTTTTATTAGTGGCCAAAAAGCATGCCAAAGAAAGTGAGAGGTTCTTTCGGGAATTAATCGCACATTTGATAGAGGAAACGGACAAAAAAACAATTGACAAACTATTCATCGTAATAACAAAGCTGCTTGGCGTGATTTTAACAAATGAAATTTACCACAAAAACGCATCCTTCGATTTGAGTTATTCTCTCACCAAGAATGCTCTTTCAGCCACAATTATCGTCCAGAGTGATCTGCATAAGAAGTCGTTGACTCTGATTCACTTATTTATGAAGGTTTTATGTTCAGCGTCGGTGGAAAAGTTCGAGGATTTAACAGCGATGATGAAAAGTCTGTGGGAAAATCACAAATCCTCAATTGTCGGAATGGATTTAGGAGTGACCGTTTCGCAGATTCTTTCAATCGCCTCGGATCGATGGATTGCGATTTTCCAAGCAGTAGAAAGTAAAAGACGAATGTTTCAATTTTTGAAACAAGTAATGCGAATTCTACCTCTGGCTAAATATGAGAAGACATTTTGCCTAGAATGTAAAAGTCTGCATCGTCACGAAATCTACAGGCTATCAATATTTACTATAAAACTGATGAATTCGGCGATTGAAAGCAAATTTGACGATCACGACAGTAGGACCATTTTTATGATGATAATCCATTATATTTTTACAGTATTTAATGATTTTAAATGCCCGTCTGCGGAGACACTGCGAGAAAATCTCTTCATAACACTTTTAAAGTGTGTCCGAAATATTGACAGTGAAGAGTTTGCTGATTTCGGCCTCGATGTAATTAAAGTCGTCATGAAATACGAAGAGAAATACGATTCAACCTATAATCTGGTGGTTTTCCTTAGAAACATGTACAGATTGAAGAAAAACTATGAAAATGAATTAAAATTCTCTGCATTGGCAGTCGTTGTTAGTTACGAGAGGAATCCATGCGAACGATCAATGATTAGAGTGTTCTCCAATTGCAATTCATTGTATGAAAAAGCTGGTCTGATTGGAAAGAATAAAACGATAGCTGATTTAATTGGTGAAATTAATTTGCCATTAAAAATTCCTACGGTTAATAGCTCAAAGTTAATATCTCTGCAATTGGACGCTGCGCTGGTTTACGCTTGCAACGAGAAACTAAAACAGTTTCTAATTCGAAAAGCAATTGAAACCTGCGAATCCGAAATCGATTTCTCAATTATTATAGCGAAAATCGAAAACTATACCGTGCCAGGACTAAATGAACGCATCGTGAGAGCAATTCAAGCAATTTCCAAAAAAATATCCACCACAGCAAATTGTAAGGATTTACAAAAAATGCGATTAGCACTTGCACAGTTGTATTATCGTTTGACACAATTTAAAATCGATAAGGCAAAGACTATGGTAGCCGAAAAACAAGCATTTGACGATGAAATGATGGAGTCTATTGACTGTCTTATGTTTCATAGTGTCGCCATTTCTGTTGAGAACAAGATTTTGGAAGCGGCTACAAAAACCACTAAATATTTTCATGTTTTCTTTGAGAATTTCAAAGATGAAGACGAAATTTCAATCGATTGGATTGCCGTCCTAGACAAACTACAATATTTGGCACGACAATTTAATTTACGTGGATATACCATGGATTCATTCAAAACGTGGCAACTCATCTACGGCATCGCCAAAAAGTCCAATCAAAGTCTATTGAAAATTCAAGCGATCGGTTTTTTTGCTGAATATTCACACATCATCAAAGAAATCGATCTCTCAATCAATTTAGAGGCAGAAATCAAAGCAAACTTTTCGGACATTACCGAAAATTTTAAAAAAATCGACACATTAACGCCTCGTCAGAAAAATTACGTCCTCTCGTGTCTACTTTGCTTGTCACAATACTATTTACGGCAAGAGGACTACGATCAATGCATAGCGATAGCTGAAATGGTCGCCGAAAGACAGAAGGAGATTAGAAAGGATGCCGACTGTTTCGGAATCATAGATGCACAGATCGTGGCTTTGGAGTTTTTAATATCATCGTATGGGGAAATGGTTTGTTCGCCATTCTCATTCGCTTGTCGCATTATGGATGTAATTCGGAATACGATAATGCATTTAACATCTGAGGATTCCGTCAATATTCCGATGTTTCTTTTTCGCACTGTCAAGGAGTTGACGTATTATTGCATTAATAGATTTTCTTATATGTCGGTGAAACCGTTTTTGCGAATGCTGTTGAAATTTGCCGTCAATTCGGGACTTTCACTTCGGGCCAGTGAATGCTTGACGCTGTTGGTGCAAGGCGATTTGCAAATAGAGAATTTTCGATATGTTCCAGTAAGTAATAAATTGGGAATAATACATTTCATTGAGACCACCTCATATACCAAATTAAATTCCATACATAATCATACTAATAAATAAAAATGAGTTGGTGTCTGTCTGTCTGTCTGGTCCTCTTTCACGCAAAAATGGCTGAACCGATTGACTTAAAATTTGGCAAGAGTGTCTCTGGTAGTTCTGGTTCCAACATAGGCATACGGAAAAGTAGCACGATGGATGGGGGGACTAAGGGGAGCTGGTAAAGTGATTTTGAAACTTAGTTTTTGCGCTATGTTACTCTTTCGCGGGGAAACTACTGAACCGATTGGCCTGAAATTTGGCATAGATGTTAGACCCATTAAAAAGTAGCCCGAGAGGTGGGGGAGTAAGGGGAGGGGTTAAAGTGATCTCGAAACTTAGTTTTCCTTCTATGTTACCCTTTCGCGGGGAAACTACCGAGCCGATTGGCTTGAAGTTTAACTCCAACATAGACCATAAAAAAAAATTGAAAAAACTTAACCCGGCAACGACGGGTATGCAAGCTAGTACTTCATTAAATGTTATATTGCTTTATTTAAAAGATTTTATTAAAATCATTCGGAAGAGTTATGTGGCAGTTAGACCTTTACTGCTGTTAGGCTTTTCCGCCGCCTTCTTCACACGTCATTCTTTTTCGCGACATCACACTGCCGCATACGCCTCTCCATCCTCTCTCTCTCCCTCCTCTTCCTCCTCTCCATCTTCTCCCTCCTTGTAGTGTGACGTATTTCATGCACAGCCCAATTTTCGAGACCGTGTGCTTTAGAGGGCAATCTATAAAATACACCATGCTTTTTACTCAACCTCTTTTTGTTTTAACTCTACCTCTTTTCTGTTGTTTTCAGAGTAAATTAGTTTTAATCGACGTCATTCTTATGAACGAATTGAACACGGCCAAGAAATGTTTATTCGATCCAGCAACACCAGCGAAACCGAAGGGCAACGCTTCAAAAGGGTTGGCACAGTATTTAACAGCTACACATCCACTTATCGAACCTGTTCGGAGGACAACATTCGTTCTTTCACCGGAAAATATGGTCAGTATAAAAAATTAGCCTTTTTTTTTGTTTTATTTAGTTTTTAATTTTAATAATTTTTAGAAGGTCCCCCAATTGCCACCGGAACTACAAATCGGGCGATACTTTGTGGAACATGGAATCGATTGCACCTGCGAAGTGTGTAAAAACCAAATGTTTCAAATGGTAGCCTTTCAAGTTGGATGTCTTCGTGCTCGCTTTGAATTCTTCATGGAGAATTACAGGCAATCGGAAACGATGTTCGTTGCCGCTTTCGATTGGTGGAAGAAATCCATGGCTGGGGTCTGTGTAAAATTGCTTAATTATCAAAATGCACTTTGGATGATCAATTTCTACTTGAATCTTTTGAGAAAACAATCAAATTTCACGCTAGCATTGGAAATATACAAATATGCGTTTGATTACTACGAAAAGTACAAGAAGATCTTCGATTGTGCCCATGTACAAATTTTAGTTGAGCAGAAGATTAGTATCGATTATTGTTTGAATGAGAAACAGATTTTTCGAATGGAATTCAATGAGAAAGCAGAAAGTGGGGAATTAAAACTGTTTATACACGAAACGGCAGATAAAGTTAAACCTAAAATGAAAAACTCACCAGATGCAGTTTCAAATGTTCCATCTGGAGATTTCAAAGAAAATTGTCAATCTAGTATTCCTATTAAACTGAAAAGAAATCAGGTACAAAAACACTCAATCGATATCGTGATTAATGATGTAAAAATTCATCACATTGATGGCAGTAGTAAAGATAATTACATTCAATTGGATTCCGATTGTGAAGTAGTCGATTCAAGCATTGCCGAACAGCCAACAACGAGTAAAACTATAGGGAAATATCGAAATTTTACAAATCAACCAAAAGTCTCAAACTCCGTGGCGGGAAATGCTAAAATAACGAAAAGTAAAACTCATAACATCCAGTCGATACCATCGAAAAAAATACTTGAAATACCAGACATTATTGAATTAATAGACTCCAGCATTGAAATCGAGAAGACTGATTTGAAAGTAGATTCACTTAAAACCAAAGTAATTGCTAAAAAGCCAATAACAAATGAGGACCCGGCAAAGCAAAAAACAGCGACTAGTGAAAAGTGCACAATGAAAGTCACGAAAATCAAAAGCAAACCATCAAAAAGCTTAGAATGTGCTGAAAATAATCCTTCAAAACTCGAAGATGCCATAAACCGACCTCCAAACACGACCACAAAATGCATGGAAAATAATGAAAACAATCCTTCGGTAATTCCAATGAAGCGAAAAGTTCAACCGAAAAAGACTGCCGTAGCAGAAATGAAAGTTACACGTTCAGGACGTCGTCGTATTTGACAAAAATTCACTTCGTCTGTTTAACTACATTCCAGTTTATTATGATCTACATGCAACGATGAAATCATTTTAGGTTGTTTTTTATTAGTTAATTCTGACGTCTTAAATTGAATTCTCAATTAGTCGTTATTTAGATATGATCGATTTTTCTATTATAGACTGTTTTTTGAAAATATTTTTATTGTGCTTGGAATTCGATAATTTTAAATATATTTAATAAATAAAATTTTCTAAGATTGTGCAAATGCGAGGCGTTTTTAATGTGTTATTTTAAATACAAGTCTACATAGAAAGGTTCTAGCTACTGTGCAAACGAGATACAAATTCGTTTCCCCTTTTTTGGAGGCAAGACACAAAAAGGATCGACATTATATTGAAAATCCGTAAGGAGACTGAATATGGAAATTTTTGGGGATTTAAAATCATGATTTTTTAAAAGGAAACATGCAGAATGGCGGTACGCAGAAATTCTTTAATTAATCCGTGACATGCAAAAAGTTGCGCCGCCTGCAAAAATTCTTTAAAAAATGCGTCTCATGGGAAAATCTTTTGAAAAATACGTCGTAGGCACTCTACTGAAGTCTGAGACAGCTTATTTCAGGAAATATCTCTCCAATGCGTCAAATAAATGTGGGAAGTACAGTCTCCACATTTTTCATTTTTCCACATTTTTCAGGGTTTTTCTGTCTTCAGAGGATAACCGTTTGCGTTGCTTCTGCGATAGTTTCTCGCTCTTCTACAGTGGTATAGAAAAGTATATAAAAGATCACGATAGTTAAGAAGAAAATGCAATAACTGACCTATTTGAACTTTTGAAGGCACCATCGGCTCCCCACATTCTCCTTTTTACTCCTTTTTACAAATCTACCAAACGAAAATGGTATTGTTCCTGAATTTCTATTTATTATATTCATAGGGATTATCCGTTAAGAAATTACTGAGTCACGTGCAAATTTCTAAACATCGTCTTTAATTTTCCATTAAAAAATCAAAATTTTCAGATATTAATGTCAATACCTCGAAAACGAATAAAGATAAAGACTATCTGTAAAAAGAAAATTATGGGGGCTATTATTACCTTCAATTTATCTCTTACATGTCACTACGAAAAAACTGTTCGTTTTCAAGCAAATTGCCAAAAACTAAAATTCGCGACAAAAAAAAATTCTTTTCGCTAATTTTTGTTTTTCGCGATTTACTCCGAAACTGCACGTTTTACGATAGTCTTATGTATGATGAAAGTTGAAGACAATAACATTTTCTACAATTCTGCCTTTTACTGAAACTCCGTATCTCAAACCGTTGTCGAGATATATCGTGATTTAGTTTTTTCGCGATTTCAGATCTAAAATTTGTGCTAAATCCGCTATATCTCGATAACGGTTCGAGATACAGAATTCTAGTACAAGAGAGAAATGTAGAAAATATGATTATCTTCAACTTTGGTCATATATCAATTTATCGAAAAACGCTTAGTTTCGGAGTAAATCATGAAAAACCAAAATTATCCATTTTTGGCGATTTCCTTTAAAACTAGCAGTTTTTCGAAGTGACATCTAAGGGATAAATTAAAGGTAACAATAGTCCCCACAATCTCCTTTTTACAGTTAGCCGTTATCTTTATTAGTTCTCGAGATATTGGCATTAATATCTGAAAATTTTGATTTTTTTTGAAAATTTACGATTTTTTGTGCAGTAAATCTTGAATCCATGACAATGGCTGTTGGCAACCTGAAAATATATAAAATTTCTTCCTCTCTTATTAGCCCTAGATTAGCCCCGATTTTGAGACTAATCTAGGTTTCCAGGGGGTACCACGCGGAGGTTAAGAGTAGGAATTGAGAATAATGGTTTGTATTTATTACAAACCACAATTCCCCATTTACCCCCTCTCTGGCCTCTGCTCAGAGTCTAAAATTGACCGAAAATTTTCACTAACTACTCAAACCGTTACTTAGAATTTTATGTTACGATAAATTTAAAGGGGTTGGATGAGGGCCACAAAATCCGTTTTACAAATATTACCGCGCGAAATTATGTTCAACTCATCCCAATAAACTGATGCCAAAAGATCAGCCAGGCTGGAGCTCATTTTGTTGCTCCCGAGGATGTCCTCCACTGCTACGGTGAACTGGTCAATATATTTCCGACGCCATTGTTGTTCCCGTAGCGTGTAGAACATCCTCGAAAGCAACTCGACCATCAATTCCCGGATTTTGCTTCTACTTGTGTTTTCCATTTCTGCCCATTCATCGCAGGTTACTATTAAAAATGCCTTAAAAAAAGCAACCTGCGATGAAAACGTCAAAAAGGAAAACGTCAAGGAAGCAAAATCATAAGCAGCGTACTGGTCTACACACGTGCGCATTGAAATATAAATGATTCTCCACAAATTTTCAAGCGCACGCTGCAGACCATACACGCCATGCTTCTCCAGTTCGGTAAGAAATGGTCTTAAAGCTCTCAGTTCCTTTCTTCTCTCGTCGCTGGTCCCGGCCAAATTTTTAATAAATTTATTTCCCGTTAAAAGCGAAAATACCGGTAGAAACAAGCAATTCAAATAATATTTATACATTTTTTTCACAATTTAGTTTACAATTTTTATTTACAAGTTATTTAATATTTTTTTTAACAATTTATTTACTTATTTTATATTTATTTTATATTTTTTTACCTTTTTTCTCCTGAAATGCGTCTTGCCGCTCCGACAAAAATTCACAACTGAGAGGAAAATCAAAGGTGACTGCAGTACTTTGTATTTTAATTGAATAAACACATGAGAAATAAACAGGTGTTTATTCAATAAAAATTACAAAATAACGCAGTCACCTTTTGAAAAAAACATCACTTTTCTATTTTGATTGTCAAACACGTCACTTTTTTAATTTTCATTGAAGAAAACTTCAATGAAAATTTTCAAAAAATGTTTTTGCAAAAAGCATTGGCAAAAAGTGTCATCGTATTTCGGTTTTAAAAAATTTCTTCCAAAATCGTGTCGCGTTTTAATTTTCAAAAAAAAATAACATTTGCAAAAAATGTCAACGTTAAAAAATAGTTTCGTTTCAAGAAAATTCTTTTAAAGTCGTGCCGCGTTTTAAGTGTTCGAAAAATAGTTTTTCTGTGTCGCAAGGAAGTGATAAAAAAAAGTTCGAATTTCATAATAATAAAGTGCCGTTTTTTGTGTGGAAAATAAGTGAATCGTATAAAAATATTTAGTGAAATCAGTGTCTAATAATAATAATATGAAAATATTTAAAATTTTAGTGAAAAAAGTGAATAAAAATCGTGATATGGAAATTTGAAAGTTCGTGTCAAGAAATTGTTTCCCGGAAAGGTGTTTCAAGAGCAAAAAAATATCACAAGATCTATTGAAGTTTGGGTGGAATGAGGAAATGCGGATGAAACTGCAAATAAAATCACATTTTTCGAAAAGAAAAAAAATGAAATCTCGTCTTTTTTAGGATTTTTTAACAGAAAAATCTACAAAAAGCAAAATCTTTTACCGCTTTTATTTTGTTTGCTATAAAAAATATGTCGCAGTCACAACTTTGACCCCCTCTACACTACCTGGACCATAAAATATTAAATAATTTTATTTTGTTGGAAAAAAACAATTGAAATTGAAGTGGAACACGGAATTCGCCAATGTTTTTCGATAAAATTCCACAAACGCTGAAATTTTTCTCAAATTTTCAAAAAAAATTTACAACGTGAAGTTTTTTTTTCTGTTATATTTTTTGTGTTGACCTTTTTTGATCTTCGCTCGCTATTTTCAATCGGTCAAACTTTTTGGTATCACATCGCAAATCGTTTTTCAAAAATTTGCAGGCCCCAAAATTCTCAAAAAGATAAACAAATCTTACTGAAAAATCAAAATTAAGTAAAACACTTGAATTGCATAAGTATAGAATAGTAGACATCACAAAGGACTTTAATGATTAATCACACATTAAATATGTAAGCTTAAAGCGCTACAAATGCACTTTTTTCAGATGGATAAAAACTTTTTACATCTTTGATTACTAAAAATAACTTAAGTGCTACCGAATAAAACCGAATAAAACCAACACGTTTTTTTTAATTCGTCGGGGGCTGAGCCCCAACACAGACCCATTAAAAAGTAGCCCGACGGGTATAGTGATTTCGAAACTTCGGGGTGGGGGTAAAGTGATTTCGAAACTTAGTTTTTGCGCTATGTTACTCTCTCGCGGCGACAGTACTGAACTGATTGGTCTGAAATTTGGCATAGATGTTTGTCGGAGGCCCAGCCCCAACATAGACCCATTAAAAAGTAGCCCGAGTTGTGGGGGGAGTAAGGGGAGGGGGTAAGGTGATTTTGAAACTGAGCTCTTCCTTTATGTTACTCTTTCGCGGGGAAACTACTCAACCGATTGGCCTGAAATTTGGCATAAATGTTTGTCGGAGGTCCAGCACCAACATATACCCATTAAAAAGTAGCCCGAGAGGTGGGGGGAGTAAAGGGAGGGGGTAAAGTGATTTCGAAACTTAGTTTTTGCGCTATGTTACTCTTTCGCGGGGAAACTACTCAACCGATTAGCCTGAAATTCGGCATAAATGTTTGTTGGAGGTCCAGCACCAACATAGATCCATTTAAAAGTAGCCCGAGAGGGGGGGAGTAAGGGGAGGGGGTAAAATGATCTCGAAACTTAGTTTTCCTTCTATGTTACCCTTTTGCGGGGAAACTACCGAGCCGATTGGCCTGAAGTTTAGCTCCAACATAGACCATAAAAAAAAAATTTAAAAAACTTAACCCGGCAACGACGGGTATGCAAGCTAGTACTTCAATAAATCTAATATTGCTTTTATTAAAATCATTCGCAAGGGGTACGTGACAGTGTTAGACTTTTACTGCTGTTAGGCTTTTCCGTCGCCTTCTTCACACGTCATTATTTTTCGCGACATCACACTGCCGCATACTCCTCACCCTCCTCTCTCTCTCCCTCCTCTCTCTCTCCCTCCTCTCTCTCTCCCTCCTCTCTCTCTCCCTCCTCTCTCTCTCTCCCTCCTCTCCCTCCTCTCCCTCCTCTCCCTCCTCTCCCTCCTCTCCCTCCTCTGCCACCACTCCCTCCTCTCCATCTTCTCCCTCCTTATAGTGTGACGTATTTTGTGGACAGCCCATTTTGCGGTACTAAACAAAGCATTTTTGATGTCTCTGTCCGTCACTTTAATCGGACGAAATTTCCATCTAGTCGGGACCGTGGGCTTTAAGGGGCAATCTATAAAATACACCATGCTTTTTACTCAACCACTTTTTGTTTTTACTCTACCTCTTTTATGTTGTTTTCAGAGCAAATTAGTTTTAATCGACATCATTCTTATGAACGAATTGAACACGGCCAAGAAATGTTTATTCGATCCAGCAACACCAGCGAAACCGAAGGGCAACGCTTCAAAAGGGTTGGCGCAGTATTTAACAGCTACACATCCACTTATCGAACCTGTTAGGAGGACAACATTCGTTCTTTCACCGGAAAATATGGTCAGTATAAAAAATTCGCCTTTTTTTTGTTTTATTTAGTTTTTAATTTTAATAATTTTTAGAAGGTCCCCCAATTGCCACCGGAACTACAAATCGGGCGATACTTTGTGGAACATGGAAGCGATTGCACCTGCGAAGTGTGTAAAAACCAAATGTTTCAAATGGTAGCCTTTCAAGTTGGATGTCTTCATGCTCGCTTTGAATTCTTCATGGAGAATTACAGACAATCGGAAGCGATGTTCGTTGCCGCTTTCGATTGGTGGAAGAAATCCATGGCTGGGGTCTGTGTAAAATTGCTTAATTATCAAAATGCACTTTGGATGATCAATTTCTACTTGAATCTTTTGAGAAAACAATCAAATTTCACGCTGGCATTGGAAATATACAAATATGCGTTCGATTACTACGAAAAGTACATGAAGATCTTCGATTGTGCCCATGTACAGATTTTAGTTGAACAGAAGATTAGTATCGATTATTGTTTGAATGAGAAACAGATTTTTCGAATGGAATTCAATGAGAAAGCAGAAAGTGGGGAATTAAAAATGTTTATACACGAAGCGGCAGATAAAGTTAAACCAAAAATGAAAAACTCGCCAGATGCAGTTTCAAATGTTCCATTTGGAGATTTCAAAGAAAATTGTCCATCTAATATTCCTATTAAACTGAAAAGAAATCAGATACAAAAACACTCAATCGATATCGTAATTAATGATGTAAAAATTCATCACATTGATGGCAGTAGTAAAGATAATTACATTCAATTGGATTCCGATTGTGAAGTAGTCGATTCAAGCATTGCCGAACAGCCAACAACGAGTAAAACTGTAGGGAAATATCGAAATTTTACAAATCAACCAAAAGCCTCAAACTCCGTGGCGGGAAATGCTAAAATAACGAAAAGTAAAACTCATAACATCCAGTCGATACCATCGAAAAAAATACTTGAAATACCAGACATTATTGAATTAATAGACTCCAGCATTGAAATCGAGAAGACTGATTTGAAAGTAGATTCACTTCAAACCAAAGTAATTGCTAAAAAGCCAATAACAAATGAGGACCCGGCAAAGCAAAAAACAGCGGCTAGTGAAAAGTACACAATGAAAGTCACGAAAATCAAAAGCAAAACATCAAAAGGCTTAGAATGTACTGAAAATAATCCTTCAAAACTCGAAGATGCCATAAACCGACCTCCAAACACGACCACAAAATGCATGGAAAATAATGAAAACAATCCTTCGGTAATTCCAATGAAGCGAAAAGTTCAACCGAAAAAGACTGCCGTTGCGAAAATGAAAGTTACACGTTCAGGACGTCGTCGTGTTTGACTAAAATTCACCTCGTCTGTTTAACTACATTCCTGTTTATTATGATCTACATCCAACGATGAAATCATTTTAGGTTGTTTTTTATTAGTTAATCCTGACGTCTCAAATTGAATTCTCAATTAGTCGTCATTTAGATATGATCGATTTTTCTATTATAGACTGTTTTTTGAAAATATTTTTATTGTGCCGAGAATTCGGTAATTTTAAATATATTTAATAAATAAAATTTTCTAAGATTGTGCAAATACTAAGCGTTTTATTTTAAATACAACTCTACATAGAAATGTTCTAGCTACTGTGTAAACGAGATACAAATTCGTTTCCCCGTTTTTGGAGGCAAGACACAAAAAGGATCGACATTATATTGAAAATCCGTAAGGAGACTGAATATGGAAATTTTTGGGGATTTAAAATCATGATTTTTTAAAAGGAAACATGCAGAATGGCGGTACGCAGAAATTCTTTAATTAATCCGTGACATGCAAAAAGTTGCGCCGCCTGCAAAAATTCTTTAAAAAATGCGTCTCATGGGAAAATCTTTTGAAAAATACGTCGTAGGCACTCTACTGAAGTCTGAGACAGCTTATTTCAGGAAATATCTCTCCAATGCGTCAAATAAATGTGGGAAGTACAGTCTCCACATTTTTCATTTTTCCACATTTTTCAGGGTTTTTCTGTCTTCAGAGGATAACCGTTTGCGTTGCTTCTGCGATAGTTTCTCGCTCTTCTACAGTGGTATAGAAAAGTATATAAAAGATCACGATAGTTAAGAAGAAAATGCAATAACTGACCTATTTGAACTTTTGAAGGCACCATCGGCTCCCCACATTCTCCTTTTTACTCCTTTTTACAAATCTACCAAACGAAAATGGTATTGTTCCTGAATTTCTATTTATTATATTCATAGGGATTATCCGTTAAGAAATTACTGAGTCACGTGCAAATTTCTAAACATCGTCTTTAATTTTCCATTAAAAAATCAAAATTTTCAGATATTAATGTCAATACCTCGAAAACGAATAAAGATAAAGACTATCTGTAAAAAGAAAATTATGGGGGCTATTATTACCTTCAATTTATCTCTTACATGTCACTACGAAAAAACTGTTCGTTTTCAAGCAAATTGCCAAAAACCAAAATTCGCGACAAAAAAAAATTCTTTTCGCTAATTTTTGTTTTTCGCTATTTACTCCGAAACTGCACGTTTTACGATAGTCTTATGTATGATGAAAGTTGAAGACAATAACATTTTCTACAATTCTGCCTTTTACTGAAACTCCGTATCTCAAACCGTTGTCGAGATATATCGTGATTTAGTTTTTTCGCGATTTCAGATCTAAAATTTGTGCTAAATCCGCTATATCTCGATAACGGTTCGAGATACAGAATTCTAGTACAAGAGAGAAATGTAGAAAATATGATTATCTTCAACTTTGGTCATATATCAATTTATCGAAAAACGCTTAGTTTCGGAGTAAATCATGAAAAACCAAAATTATCCATTTTTGGCGATTTCCTTTAAAACTAGCAGTTTTTCGAAGTGACATCTAAGGGATAAATTAAAGGTAACAATAGTCCCCACAATCTCCTTTTTACAGTTAGCCGTTATCTTTATTAGTTCTCGAGATATTGGCATTAATATCTGAAAATTTTGATTTTTTTTTGAAAATTTACGATTTTTTGTGCAGTAAATCTTGAATCCATGACAATGGCTGTTGGCAACCTGAAAATATATAAAATTTCTTCCTCTCTTATTAGCCCTAGATTAGCCCCGATTTTGAGACTAATCTAGGTTTCCAGGGGGTACCACGCGGAGGTTAAGAGTAGGAATTGAGAATAATGGTTTGTATTTATTACAAACCACAATTCCCCATTTACCCCCTCTCTGGCCTCTGCTCAGAGTCTAAAATTGACCGAAAATTTTCACTAACTACTCAAACCGTTACTTAGAATTTTATGTTACGATAAATTTAAAGGGGTTGGATGAGGGCCACAAAATCCGTTTTACAAATATTACCGCGCGAAATTATGTTCAACTCATCCCAATAAACTGATGCCAAAAGATCAGCCAGGCTGGAGCTCATTTTGTTGCTCCCGAGGATGTCCTCCACTGCTACGGTGAACTGGTCAATATATTTCCGACGCCATTGTTGTTCCCGTAGCGTGTAGAACATCCTCGAAAGCAACTCGACCATCAATTCCCGGATTTTGCTTCTACTTGTGTTTTCCATTTCTGCCCATTCATCGCAGGTTACTATTAAAAATGCCTTAAAAAAAGCAACCTGCGATGAAAACGTCAAAAAGGAAAACGTCAAGGAAGCAAAATCATAAGCAGCGTACTGGTCTACACACGTGCGCATTGAAATATAAATGATTCTCCACAAATTTTCAAGCGCACGCTGCAGACCATACACGCCATGCTTCTCCAGTTCGGTAAGAAATGGTCTTAAAGCTCTCAGTTCCTTTCTTCTCTCGTCGCTGGTCCCGGCCAAATTTTTAATAAATTTATTTCCCGTTAAAAGCGAAAATACCGGTAGAAACAAGCAATTCAAATAATATTTATACATTTTTTTCACAATTTAGTTTACAATTTTTATTTACAAGTTATTTAATATTTTTTTTAACAATTTATTTACTTATTTTATATTTATTTTATATTTTTTTACCTTTTTTCTCCTGAAATGCGTCTTGCCGCTCCGACAAAAATTCACAACTGAGAGGAAAATCAAAGGTGACTGCAGTACTTTGTATTTTAATTGAATAAACACATGAGAAATAAACAGGTGTTTATTCAATAAAAATTACAAAATAACGCAGTCACCTTTTGAAAAAAACATCACTTTTCTATTTTGATTGTCAAACACGTCACTTTTTTAATTTTCATTGAAGAGAACTTCAATGAAAATTTTCAAAAAATGTTTTTGCAAAAAGCATTGGCAAAAAGTGTCATCGTATTTCGGTTTTAAAAAATTTCTTCCAAAATCGTGTCGCGTTTTAATTTTAAAAAAAAATAACATTTGCAAAAAATGTCAACGTTAAAAAATAGTTTCGTTTCAAGAAAATTCTTTTAAAGTCGTGCCGCGTTTTAAGTGTTCGAAAAATAGTTTTTCTGTGTCGCAAGGAAGTGATAAAAAAAAGTTCGAATTTCATAATAATAAAGTGCCGTTTTTTGTGTGAAAAATAAGTGAATCGTATAAAAATATTTAGTGAAATCAGTGTCTAATAATAATAATATGAAAATATTTAAAATTTTAGTGAAAAAAGTGAATAAAAATCGTGATATGGAAATTTGAAAGTTCGTGTCAAGAAATTGTTTCCCGGAAAGGTGTTTCAAGAGCAAAAAAATATCCCAAGATCTATTGAAGTTTGGGTGGAATGAGGAAATGCGGATGAAACTGCAAATAAAATCACATTTTTCGAAAAGAAAAAAAATGAAATCTCGTCTTTTTTAGGATTTTTTAACAGAAAAATCTACAAAAAGCAAAATCTTTTACCGCTTTTATTTTGTTTGCTATAAAAAATATGTCGCAGTCACAACTTTGACCGCCTCTACACTACCTGGACCATAAAATATTAAATAATTTTATTTTGTTGGAAAAAAACAATTGAAATTGAAGTGGAACACGGAATTCGCCAATGTTTTTCGATAAAATTCCACAAACGCTGAAATTTTTCTCAAATTTTCAAAAAAAATTTACAACGTGAAGTTTTTTTTTCTGTTATATTTTTTGTGTTGACCTTTTTTGATCTTCGCTCGCTATTTTCAATCGGTCAAACTTTTTGGTATCACATCGCAAATCGTTTTTCAAAAATTTGCAGGCCCCAAAATTCTCAAAAAGATAAACAAATCTTACTGAAAAATCAAAATTAAGTAAAACACTTGAATTGCATAAGTATAGAATAGTAGACATCACAAAGGACTTTAATGATTAATCACACATTAAATATGTAAGCTTAAAGCGCTACAAATGCACTTTTTTCAGATGGATAAAAACTTTTTACATCTTTGATTACTAAAAATAACTTAAGTGCTACCGAATAAAACCGAATAAAACCAACACGTTTTTTTTAATTCGTCGGGGGCTGAGCCCCAACACAGACCCATTAAAAAGTAGCCCGACGGGTATAGTGATTTCGAAACTTCGGGGTGGGGGTAAAGTGATTTCGAAACTTAGTTTTTGCGCTATGTTACTCTCTCGCGGCGACAGTACTGAACTGATTGGTCTGAAATTTGGCATAGATGTTTGTCGGAGGCCCAGCCCCAACATAGACCCATTAAAAAGTAGCCCGAGTTGTGGGGGGAGTAAGGGGAGGGGGTAAGGTGATTTTGAAACTGAGCTCTTCCTTTATGTTACTCTTTCGCGGGGAAACTACTCAACCGATTGGCCTGAAATTTGGCATAGATGTTCGCCGAGGGTCCAGTCCCAATATAGATCTATTAAAAAGTAGCCCGAGAGGTGGGTGGAGTAAGGGGAGGGGGTAAAGTGATCTCGAAACTGAGCTCTTCCTTTATGTTACTCTTTCGCGGGGAAACTACTGAACCGATTGGCCTGAAATTTGGCATAAATGTTTGTCGGAGGTCCAGCACCAACATATACCCATTAAAAAGTAGCCCGAGTTGTGGGGGGAGTAAGGGGAGGGGGTAAGGTGATTTTGAAACTGAGCTCTTCCTTTATGTTACTCTTTCGCGGGGAAACTACTCAACCGATTGGCCTGAAATTTGGCATAAATGTTTGTCGGAGGTCCAGCACCAACATATACCCATTAAAAAGTAGCCCGAGAGGTGGGGGGAGTAAAGGGAGGGGGTAAAGTGATTTCGAAACTTAGTTTTTGCGCTATGTTACTCTTTCGCGGGGAAACTACTCAACCGATTAGCCTGAAATTCGGCATAAATGTTTGTTGGAGGTCCAGCACCAACATAGATCCATTTAAAAGTAGCCCGAGAGGGGGGGAGTAAGGGGAGGGGGTAAAATGATCTCGAAACTTAGTTTTCCTTCTATGTTACCCTTTTGCGGGGAAACTACCGAGCCGATTGGCCTGAAGTTTAGCTCCAACATAGACCATAAAAAAAAAATTTAAAAAACTTAACCCGGCAACGACGGGTATGCAAGCTAGTACTTCAATAAATCTAATATTGCTTTTATTAAAATCATTCGCAAGGGGTACGTGACAGTGTTAGACTTTTACTGCTGTTAGGCTTTTCCGTCGCCTTCTTCACACGTCATTATTTTTCGCGACATCACACTGCCGCATACTCCTCACCCTCCTCTCTCTCTCCCTCCTCTCTCTCTCCCTCCTCTCTCTCTCCCTCCTCTCTCTCTCCCTCCTCTCTCTCTCTCCCTCCTCTCCCTCCTCTCCCTCCTCTCCCTCCTCTCCCTCCTCTGCCACCACTCCCTCCTCTCCATCTTCTCCCTCCTTATAGTGTGACGTATTTTGTGGACAGCCCATTTTGCGGTACTAAACAAAGCATTTTTGATGTCTCTGTCCGTCACTTTAATCGGACGAAATTTCCATCTAGTCGGGACCGTGGGCTTTAAGGGGCAATCTATAAAATACACCATGCTTTTTACTCAACCACTTTTTGTTTTTACTCTACCTCTTTTCTGTTGTTTTCAGAGCAAATTAGTTTTAATCGACATCATTCTTATGAACGAATTGAACACGGCCAAGAAATGTTTATTCGATCCAGCAACACCAGCGAAACCGAAGGGCAACGCTTCAAAAGGGTTGGCGCAGTATTTAACAGCTACACATCCACTTATCGAACCTGTTAGGAGGACAACATTCGTTCTTTCACCGGAAAATATGGTCAGTATAAAAAATTCGCCTTTTTTTTGTTTTATTTAGTTTTTAATTTTAATAATTTTTAGAAGGTCCCCCAATTGCCACCGGAACTACAAATCGGGCGATACTTTGTGGAACATGGAAGCGATTGCACCTGCGAAGTGTGTAAAAACCAAATGTTTCAAATGGTAGCCTTTCAAGTTGGATGTCTTCATGCTCGCTTTGAATTCTTCATGGAGAATTACAGACAATCGGAAGCGATGTTCGTTGCCGCTTTCGATTGGTGGAAGAAATCCATGGCTGGGGTCTGTGTAAAATTGCTTAATTATCAAAATGCACTTTGGATGATCAATTTCTACTTGAATCTTTTGAGAAAACAATCAAATTTCACGCTGGCATTGGAAATATACAAATATGCGTTCGATTACTACGAAAAGTACATGAAGATCTTCGATTGTGCCCATGTACAGATTTTAGTTGAACAGAAGATTAGTATCGATTATTGTTTGAATGAGAAACAGATTTTTCGAATGGAATTCAATGAGAAAGCAGAAAGTGGGGAATTAAAAATGTTTATACACGAAGCGGCAGATAAAGTTAAACCAAAAATGAAAAACTCGCCAGATGCAGTTTCAAATGTTCCATTTGGAGATTTCAAAGAAAATTGTCCATCTAATATTCCTATTAAACTGAAAAGAAATCAGATACAAAAACACTCAATCGATATCGTAATTAATGATGTAAAAATTCATCACATTGATGGCAGTAGTAAAGATAATTACATTCAATTGGATTCCGATTGTGAAGTAGTCGATTCAAGCATTGCCGAACAGCCAACAACGAGTAAAACTGTAGGGAAATATCGAAATTTTACAAATCAACCAAAAGCCTCAAACTCCGTGGCGGGAAATGCTAAAATAACGAAAAGTAAAACTCATAACATCCAGTCGATACCATCGAAAAAAATACTTGAAATACCAGACATTATTGAATTAATAGACTCCAGCATTGAAATCGAGAAGACTGATTTGAAAGTAGATTCACTTCAAACCAAAGTAATTGCTAAAAAGCCAATAACAAATGAGGACCCGGCAAAGCAAAAAACAGCGGCTAGTGAAAAGTACACAATGAAAGTCACGAAAATCAAAAGCAAAACATCAAAAGGCTTAGAATGTACTGAAAATAATCCTTCAAAACTCGAAGATGCCATAAACCGACCTCCAAACACGACCACAAAATGCATGGAAAATAATGAAAACAATCCTTCGGTAATTCCAATGAAGCGAAAAGTTCAACCGAAAAAGACTGCCGTTGCGAAAATGAAAGTTACACGTTCAGGACGTCGTCGTGTTTGACTAAAATTCACCTCGTCTGTTTAACTACATTCCTGTTTATTATGATCTACATCCAACGATGAAATCATTTTAGGTTGTTTTTTATTAGTTAATCCTGACGTCTCAAATTGAATTCTCAATTAGTCGTCATTTAGATATGATCGATTTTTCTATTATAGACTGTTTTTTGAAAATATTTTTATTGTGCCGAGAATTCGGTAATTTTAAATATATTTAATAAATAAAATTTTCTAAGATTGTGCAAATACTAAGCGTTTTATTTTAAATACAACTCTACATAGAAATGTTCTAGCTACTGTGTAAACGAGATACAAATTCGTTTCCCCGTTTTTGGAGGCAAGACACAAAAAGGATCGACATTATATTGAAAATCCGTAAGGAGACTGAATATGGAAATTTTTGGGGATTTAAAATCATGATTTTTTAAAAGGAAACATGCAGAATGGCGGTACGCAGAAATTCTTTAATTAATCCGTGACATGCAAAAAGTTGCGCCGCCTGCAAAAATTCTTTAAAAAATGCGTCTCATGGGAAAATCTTTTGAAAAATACGTCGTAGGCACTCTACTGAAGTCTGAGACAGCTTATTTCAGGAAATATCTCTCCAATGCGTCAAATAAATGTGGGAAGTACAGTCTCCACATTTTTCATTTTTCCACATTTTTCAGGGTTTTTCTGTCTTCAGAGGATAACCGTTTGCGTTGCTTCTGCGATAGTTTCTCGCTCTTCTACAGTGGTATAGAAAAGTATATAAAAGATCACGATAGTTAAGAAGAAAATGCAATAACTGACCTATTTGAACTTTTGAAGGCACCATCGGCTCCCCACATTCTCCTTTTTACTCCTTTTTACAAATCTACCAAACGAAAATGGTATTGTTCCTGAATTTCTATTTATTATATTCATAGGGATTATCCGTTAAGAAATTACTGAGTCACGTGCAAATTTCTAAACATCGTCTTTAATTTTCCATTAAAAAATCAAAATTTTCAGATATTTATGTCAATAACTCGAAAACGAATAAAGATAAAGACTATCTGTAAAAAGAAAATTTTGGGGACTATTATTACCTTTAATTTATCTCTTACATGTCACTACGAAAAAACTTTTAGTTTTCAAGCAAATTGCCAAAAACCAAAATTCGCGACAAAAAAAAATTCTTTTCGCTAATTTTTGTTTTTCGCTATTTACTCCGAAACTGCACGTTTTACGATAGTCTTATGTATGATGAAAGTTGAAGACAATAACATTTTCTACAATTCTGCCTTTTACTGAAACTCCGTATCTCAAACCGTTGTCGAGATATATCGTGATTTAGTTTTTTCGCGATTTCAGATCTAAAATTTGTGCTAAATCCGCTATATCTCGATAACGGTTCGAGATACAGAATTCTAGTACAAGAGAGAAATGTAGAAAATATGATTATCTTCAACTTTGGTCATATATCAATTTATCGAAAAACGCTTAGTTTCGGAGTAAATCATGAAAAACCAAAATTATCCATTTTTGGCGATTTCCTTTAAAACTAGCAGTTTTTCGAAGTGACATCTAAGGGATAAATTAAAGGTAACAATAGTCCCCACAATCTCCTTTTTACAGTTAGCCGTTATCTTTATTAGTTCTCGAGATATTGGCATTAATATCTGAAAATTTTGATTTTTTTTTGAAAATTTACGATTTTTTGTGCAGTAAATCTTGAATCCATGACAATGGCTGTTGGCAACCTGAAAATATATAAAATTTCTTCCTCTCTTATTAGCCCTAGATTAGCCCCGATTTTGAGACTAATCTAGGTTTCCAGGGGGTACCACGCGGAGGTTAAGAGTAGGAATTGAGAATAATGGTTTGTATTTATTACAAACCACAATTCCCCATTTACCCCCTCTCTGGCCTCTGCTCAGAGTCTAAAATTGACCGAAAATTTTCACTAACTACTCAAACCGTTACTAAGAATTTTATGTTACGATAAATTTAAAGGGGTTGGATGAGGGCCACAAAATCCGTTTTACAAATATTACCGCGCGAAATTATGTTCAACTCATCCCAATAAACTGATGCCAAAAGATCAGCCAGGCTGGAGCTCATTTTGTTGCTCCCGAGGATGTCCTCCACTGCTACGGTGAACTGGTCAATATATTCCCGACGCCATTGTTGTTCCCGTAGCGTGTAGAACATCCTCGAAAGCAACTCGACCATCAATTCCCGGATTTTGCTTCTACTTGTGTTTTCCATTTCTGCCCATTCATCGCAGGTTACTATTAAAAATGCCTTAAAAAAAGCAACCTGCGATGAAAACGTCAAAAAGGAAAACGTCAAGGAAGCAAAATCATAAGCAGCGTACTGGTCTACACACGTGCGCATTGAAATATAAATGATTCTCCACAAATTTTCAAGCGCACGCTGCAGACCATACTCGCCATGCTTCTCCAGTTCGATAAGAAACGGTCGTAAAGCTCTCAGTTCCTTTTTTCTCTCGTCACTGGTCCCGGCCAAATTTTGAATAAATTTATTTCCCGTCAAAAGCGAAAATACCGGTAGAAACAAGCAATTTAAATAATATTTATACATTTTTTCACAATTTTGTTTACAATTTTTATTTACAAGTTATTTAATATTTTTTTTAACAATTTATTTACTTATTTTATATTTATTTTATATTTTTTTACCTTTTTTCTCCTGAAATGCGTCTTGCCGCTCCGACAAAAATTCACAACTGAGAGGAAAATCAAAGGTGACTGCAGTACTTTGTATTTTAATTGAATAAACACATGAGAAATAAACAGGTGTTTATTCAATAAAAATTACAAAATAACGCAGTCACCTTTTGAAAAAAACATCACTTTTCTATTTTGATTGTCAAACACGTCACTTTTTTAATTTTCATTGAAGAAAACTTCAATGAAAATTTTCAAAAAATGTTTTTGCAAAAAGCATTGGCAAAAAGTGTCATCGTATTTCGGTTTTAAAAAATTTCTTCCAAAATCGTGTCGCGTTTTAATTTTCAAAAAAAATAACATTTGCAAAAAATGTCAACGTTAAAAAATAGTTTCGTTTCAAGAAAATTCTTTTAAAGTCGTGCCGCGTTTTAAGTGTTCGAAAAATAGTTTTTCTGTGTCGCAAGGAAGTGATAAAAAAAAGTTCGAATTTCATAATAATAAAGTGCCGTTTTTTGTGTGAAAAATAAGTGAATCGTATAAAAATATTTAGTGAAATCAGTGTCTAATAATAATAATATGAAAATATTTAAAATTTTAGTGAAAAAAGTGAATAAAAATCGTGATATGGAAATTTGAAAGTTCGTCCCGCAGGATCTTTGAAAAATTCGACTCGTTGTGGCTGGTACTGGGCCGTGGAGAATTGGTGGTCAAAACCTTCGGCGAGGACTTGCTTCCAGGTCAATTAAAAATGAAGTACAACTTTTTCAAACATGAAAATAATTCTTCGGTTTCTATTTATCTATATATCTAATTTTACTGGCAAACCAAGACTGTTTCTTTCATTCTCATATATTTTGAAGCATATTTGCGAATAAATAAAACGGTTTGCGATACGAAAAGCATACATTTTCGCATGTGATCGCTTTGCTTATTTTTCTTATGGCACTAAAACCAATTTCGAAACTTACTACAGTATAAATTTATCCAAAGTTCGAAGGTCATCCGCAGGATTCGGAGTTGTTGTTTTCTCATTCCGCCAGAAAAACGGCGAGGTAAAAAACAATCAGTAAATATTCCCACACTTTTGATGTTTGTTACTTTTCATATCACTCCCAATCATCGTGTCGTGCATTGACTTCAATGGATTTTGCGTTTGGTTGGCAGAGATTCGATTCCACCAAATTCAAATTTCACTCTTCTTCGATTAGGTTTCGTTTTCTTGTTATGACCGCCATTATCGATACATAAGACATGCAATCAAACCCTAAGAAAATAAATATAAATAAAGGGAGTTTTTATGGAATAGCGTGACATGAATGGATGTGGGAGAAGACTATAATGATTCCTGTGACATGCAAAAACCCGTGGAGAAATCCGACGAGGATGGAGTTTAGATTTAGAACTCGTCTAACCGTGGAACGGATAACTTGATTTCAAAATTATTGATAGATTTAACATTTTTTTAATAAATTGATAGACATTTTTCCATCGATACTTTAATTATTTTTGAATTTTTTCTTCGCCGTTATCTTTTTGTAATTCAAAATCATGAACAAGAAATTCGGTTACAACACGCTGCGTGCCCAGCAATCTCAGTTAATTGGTTTTCGAAAGTGTTTTGTGATCCCTGGCGATGGCTCTTATTCGGGCGAGTGGAAGGATAACAAACAGGAGGGATCCGGGAATAAAACGGAAGTGAATGGTGTTGTGTATGAGGGACAGTGGAAGCAAGGAATGCGAAATGGTCAAGGGACACTGAGAAAAGTTCTACCAAATGGTGGCTCGCAGAGGATTTACGTTGGTGAATGGAAGAACGGCAAGAAACATGGTGAGGGGAAGAAATTCTACAAAAACGGGGTGTATTTCGGATGGTGGAAGGCGAATCAAAGAAACGGATTGGGAATTATGTGGTATAACGATGGAAGTACTTATATTGGCGAATGGAAGGATGATAATTATAGTGGAAGTGGTGTTCTATATCAGGGTATGAAAATTGATTTCTATTCAATAATTTTAAAACCAAAAAATCAAAAAAAAATTCTAAAATTATGTTTTTGTTACAAAAAACCACGAATTTATTTTTTAGCGAATGGAAATCGCTACGAAGGGTTATTTGTTGATGGTAAAAAGCACGGTGAAGGTCTATTTTATCACATACAAACGGGGCAGGTGCAAAAAGGTGTTTGGGAAGAAGGCAATTGTAAAACTTCAATAATGTTGGATGAAGAATTTCGAGAAAAAGCCTCCGAACCAACGGCTTGTCCGATACCAAAGGTATTTAATAACATTTTTTTTTTAACTTTTTGAAGCATTTTGAAAAAATGTTTACAGTCGGAAGTGGAAGATCCAGACAAATTGGTGCATGATATGTTTCGAATGTATTTACCGTCCCTTCCGAAGAATTTAAATGCTTTGAAGGTAATTAATGGGTCTTTTTCGCTAATATTTTAATTTTTTGGTAGCATTATTTTTCTTCGCCTTTTGTGTTTTATTTTTTTTTGGTTTTAAATCTAATCCTGCTACAAGGCCAAAAAAATTGAAGTCATCACACTAAATTTTAATCATAAAATCCAAAGTAAAATATCGACCTCGAATCTATCAGAATTTCTAATAAGACAATCCCGTGCGATGTAATGTTTTTGTGTTTGAAAATAGAAACGTGCAAAACTAACACCAAATGGAAAATTCGCGAACAAAGTGTGGGGTTTATTTCGCGATTTTCGATAGATTGACTGAAATTGTGCGAAGTTGGAAATGTGTCTTTTATTCAAATGGGAATCAGTCGTGTTACATTTTGTGGGTTCTATTCTATCGATTTTGAATGAATATAAATAGGTCCAATACTCATAATAGTAGTGCAAAATGAAATATTACGATTTCGCGAGTTGCCTGAAGATTTATTTCGTTTCACCTTTTTTTTGTTTGTTTGGAAACAATCTGCGTAGTAAAAAGGACAAAATTTTATGTTGGAGCTTATGTAATGATTTCAAGAAAGCTTTTTTGTACAAATTTGGCCTTTTCAGAATATCAAAACTATCAAATTTTGTTTCGATGACCGTTTCGAATCCAATTGTTTAGGAAACTGAAATTTTGAAGACCTTTTTGAAGACCTTTTTAAAGAAAAACTATTTAACGGCTATATTTACCACTAGCTTGCATACCCGTCGTTGCCGGGTTAAAAAATTTTTTTTTTTTTTTTGATAGTCTATGTTGGAGCTAAACTTCAGGCCAATCGGCTCGGTAGTTTCCCGACGAAAGAGTAACATAGCGCAAAAACTAAGTTTCGAAATCACTTTACCCCCTCCCCTTACTCCCCCTACCTCTCGGGCTACTTTTTAATTGGTCTGTGTTGGGGCTGGACCCCGACGAACATCTATGCCAAATTTCAGGCCAATAGGTTCAGTAGTTTCCCCGCGAAAGGGTAACATAGCGCAAAAACTAAGTTTCGAAATCATTTTACTCCCTCCCCTTACTCCCCCACCGCTCGCGCTACATTTCCGTATGCCTATGTTGGAACCAGAACTACCACAGACACTCATGCCAAATTTCAAGTCAATCGGTTCAGCCGTTTTTGCGTGAAAGAGGAACAGACAGACAAACAGACACCAACTCATTTTTATATATTAGTATGGTTTAAAAACTACTTGTTTGCTAAAAAAAAAATACCATTGGGATACTTTACAACTTTTAAATATTCTAAGAAAAAATCTGGAATATTTTATTCCCTCGAAAATAACTTATATTGGCAAATTTTTATACAAATAAACTGAAACCACCCGAAACAAGTTCGATTCAAGATTTTTTTTTTGATTTATTTAAATTTTCCGATAAAAATTTACACCGTAAAAAATTATTTGTGTGAAAAAAACTAAAATTCGCATATTTTTTAGGGCCATCCGTGTCTAAATTTGGTGAAACAAGTAAAAAAGTAAGTAAAAAATCTCCTTTTAATCATTTTTATTGTTTTCATATACATTATATTTCTTTAAAACCTTATCAAATAAATAAAATTATCATAATTACAATAATCATATATAAAATTCTCTACTAATAATAATTATTGCTCCGCTGAATTAATCAGTGGATTCGTATTATTTTTTATTTCTATTTTTACATAAGTTTAATTAAGTAACAACATTAATATTAATTGTAGCATCTTTTATTTTGCAAGTTCTTCATTTCCTTGTACTTTACGCACACACCCACTCAGTTTATCGTTAGTCACCAAACACTCATTTAAAAAAATCACTTTCTCTCAAGTCTTTTTGCTTAAAGTCTTAAACAAGAAATACTTAAAAAAAAAATTCAACATCTAAAAAAGGAAAAAAAGAAAAGATGATCACATTTTCAATAACAATGAAAATCATACTAAACGTAAACGTTTTCACAGCTGAGCATTTTTTTTTCATAAGAATTTCCATCATTCTTGATTTGTTGTTTTAATCTTTCTAATGTGATTTTCTTATTTTTGCAGGAAATTCCAAAACCTCCGACAGTAGAATCACCCAACGAATCCACTTTCCTCAATTTATTTCATATCTTTTACGTTTTCTTTTTCTGTCTTTTTGATACTTCAAACGATTTCCCCACCAGCGCCGAAGTTCATTCCATTATTCCGATGATGATCCAAATGATCCTGTTCCATTTGTTCCTTCAGTATCTCAAGTTCACGAATCCCAGACACAGTCACTTCGTATTTATGCGTCATTAACGATCGATAGAAGTGAATGGCGAATGCCAGGAAGATTATTAACACTGGAATAAGAACAATACATGCTGACCATGCAGCCGCCTGGCTCAAATCGTAGAATTTCACCCAGCAGAGGATCGCGATCTCCAGCAGGAAGAGAATAAGACCCAATAGTGTGGAGAATGCCCACGCCGTCTCAATATACCAATGGAGGCGTTCGTGTGGTGATTCGTGGACAAGTGAAATACTGTGGAGGTTACAAACCGTTTCAATATTTGGCAAAATACAAGTACTGATCATAAGGGCCAGCATATGAACAGCAACAAGAAGTGTTGTACAGACTGCGAAAGCCACCAGCATACCGGTTGGAACGTTCGTGTCATTATTTAGTTGTACTTCAACCATGGCTACCTGGAATTTAAAGCAGATTAAAATTTGGCAATATTTTATGGATATTGAAAACAAATTCTTAATTCTAAAAGCACTTGATAACATTATTTCTATTTGAAATTAATGGAAAGAAAATATATTTAAAAAAAAACATAAATTTAATTATGTTCACTGAAATATTCTTTATATGAATAAAGTCACTGTTAAGGAATTTGTTGCAATTTATTTAAAAAAAAGAAAATCTTGGTGGCTGTTCATAAAATACGTCAGACTTTTAGGGGGAGGAGAGTCTGCGGTAGTGTGATTGTGGAACTAAACTCTCTACAAACCTAAAATTAGCGTTGCAAATTTTATGACGCCTTATCAAAACTAAAAATCCCAGCAACTATTAAACTACAATAAGTTTTTGTTTTTTAAATTAAAAAAAAAGTATCAGATCATACCAGGAAAATTTATTAACACGTTCGTGACATCGTGTACCACTAGTGGTACATGTACAGTTTTTTAAAACCGCGCGAGTAAATAGTGCTGCAGTTTTTTTGTGGAAGTAATATAAAAACAATTTAAAAACATATGGAAAAAAAGCACCGTATACCACCGATGGCGCACAACCGCCAGAAAACAAATCGCTAGTGTACCACCCGTGGTACACGATGTCCAAATGTAAAAAAAGTTGAAAAAGCAAATGTCACGAACGGGTTAAAGAAAATTTAATTGAGAAATTAATCACGTTTAGTTACCCGAAAAATGAAAAGATCTAAATAGAAATCATCTGAATCAAAAAATTTTATGGACGAAGAAAAAATACAGAAAGATTTTTTTTTTCGTATCTCTAACGACATATTTTCAAAATCCCCCATATCACAAATTCTCACCCACTTGTTAACATTACTCCTAGTTTCTAGTTTTTTTCCTTCTTTTTTTTGGATTACAAATGTGGACTCTGATCATAGCAAATCATTTGGCCGCCGCCATGCAGATGACCGATGAAACAGAATGGACAGAGATTTAATGCTACAGAAATAGAAATAATCTGTGACGATTTTTGAAGGAATTGCTGTGCATTCTGTCATCTAACAAGCACAGCTAGAGCTTCACCGTATTGTTGAATGCGGGAAAAATTTCATTTTTTTTACTTTTTATAAAAAAACATCAAAAATTGTGTGGATGGAAATTTTCATTCATCTGCAATTTCTTAAGGACAGTTTACAGTTGCATTTTTTGCCGGCATTTCTCTGTTATGGTCGTTTGCACCAACGAAACTTAGCAACTTAAGCCTAAATTCAATTATTTCAATCCCAGAATTTCAAAATAAGCTAAGCACAACTTAATTTTATAAGAATAGTACGCGTAAACGGGCCTTAGAAACTTATTTACCTCATACTACTTACGTTTCTACAAACAGAAGAAATCCGCACTAGAAAAAATCGAATTCATAATCGAAGGCAAGATTCCCTAACTGTCGAAGGCCAGATTCCCTAACTGTCGAAATTTCGAAGGTTTACGCTTGACGAATTAAGCCTACCCCTTCGTGAGAACCCCTCTCCTGCTATTACCTAAATCTCTGACAGGATTTTGATCTGGAGTGGTATTCCGTAACTTGTTTCAAGCGTTTGTTTCGAGTTAGAAGAAAAAATAATATTCGCTGTCTTTGTTCCGATCAAGATAAATGACAGGGCGAAACAGAGATCGCGAATACTAACATACTTTTTCTTCTAACTCGAAACAAACACTTGAAACAAGTTACGGAATACCACTCCTGGTTTTCGACGTTCCACATTACATCGTTCCTAAAAATGTCTGTTCCACTTAAATAGACCTTAACAACTATCTGGAGTGGTATTCCGTAACTTGATTCAAGCGTGTGTTTCGATTTAGAGGAAAAAGTGGTATTTGCTATCTCGGTTTCTCTCTGTCATTTATTTCGGTCAAAACAGAGACAGCGAATACTTCTTGTTCTTCTAACTCGAAACAAACGCTTGAAATAGGTTACGGAATATCCCTCCTGTTATCCTTTCCCTGGCTGGACTTCTGAAGGGACTTCAACTCGGTTTTTGAGACATAAATCATGTCCATAAAATACGTCACGCTAATTTTAGATTTTTCGTACCCCGTCCCCCCTTCGTCTAGTTTTTTTTTGCATTTAATAATACCGCCCTACTACTGCAAAATAAATTTGCTTTAAAAAATTCTAGAAGAACAATATAAAAAAAACTCCTCCACCATTCAAACAGGATTTCCACTTCACTTCTTATAATACTTCTTATAAGAAAATAATGAAATGATAAAATAAAATTTAAACTGCGATAAATAATAACAAAGACCTTCCAAACAATTGCATGTCGTGTTGTATTCCATACCCGTTCATCACGTGTTGCTATTTATATTTCATATTGTCCATGCCAAGGTGTTGTTGTAGTTAAGACGGTAATTCAATATCAGTCATGAAAGTTACACAATTTTCCAGTGTTAAAAACTTACATGACTTGAGGCTATTAAACTTGTACTGTAAGTGACGTGACATCGCAGTTAATTGTTTCACAGGTTTTTTTGTTCTTGTTTTATTTTATGTATGGTTTGTTTAACAATTATGATTTTCATACAGTTAAATGTTATAGAATTTAGTAAAATGCTGTTGAAAAGTAAATACTTTAATTTTCACGCACTGTGAACCTTGAGTTTCGTATAGAAAACTAAAATTATTGAATTTTACGATAGTATTTCGATTGTAGCCACCAGAATTAATGCCACTAGGCGACATTAAAACTATAAAACTAAAACATTTTCCATAAACATTAATAGAACATTAGATTCGTAACACTTCGTAACACTTTTCTCGTGTATAAAACAATAAAATGTAGGTTTTACTGGCTTGTTAATCAATTATCTTTTTAGAGTAAACAAATAAATCAAGGAAGAGAAAAAAAACTACAAATTAATGATTTTGTCCGAAAATATTTGCGATAGGCGGAGGTGATGGTGCCAATAACCTTCTCATATTTTTAGTTGCTTTTCTTTGATCATTATTATTATTCTTTTGGTATTTAGCATGAGTGATTGTGTGTATTTTTTCTGTTTATGTTAAATTTCTTAATGATGAAATTCTTCCTGTTCCAAAAACATGTCAGCATCGATGAGTTGATCATTTATAATTAACCTAAGTGGTGTGACAAAAATCGTAGCATGGCCAAAATTTAAAAAAAAAATGTTTGAAATTTGTACTTTCTGTCTGCCTACGCCGATCAGACAAATCACTTTTCGTGGGATTCCTAGTCCAGTTCCAATCGTGGGCAAGCAACCAGAAAGATTCATTTTTTCAATGAAACATTAATCAATCTGTATTTTTGTAAAGAAATGTGATTTGATGATTTATAAAAGAATTTCGGGTGAATTTTGTTTTCCTTTTAAAGATGTATGTTTTGTTTGTCTTGAAGGAAACAAACTGGAATTCCAAGATTAAAATAAATCACAAACAGAAATGCAAATCGGTTGTTGAACCGAATCAAAAACCCCTGAACCATTGAAATTTTAGGGAACCAAAATCAAACCATAAATCAGGCATCATCAGCCAGTGGCTCGGCTGGCTCATCACACAGATTGGCTTTAACAGCGTAGCCCTATAATCGACCTTTTACTGTGTGCAGTAATGCTTATGTGTGCAACTTCGGATCGCAGGAATAAAACGAATCGTGCTTTGAATTGGAATCAGGGCATTATTAGCATGACGCATTTCATTTTAAATCAGTTCGTGTCAAGCCATTGCCGTGGACGGTTTTGTTTCATTGAACTGTATTCTTATTTGTTGTGGTTATAAATTTTGATTGTAAAGGTAGCGACAGTTACTTTGATGGCCCCTACCATAAATCGAACCATTTTAAAAAAAAATATGACCAAACCGAACCAAAAGTAAACCAGTTTTTAAAAAAAGATGGCCCAATCAAACCAAATTCTAACCTTTAAACTGTTGGAACAATATGTAGATTACAAATATATAACAAATATTCAACACCAAAACCTACAATTTTAATAAAATAAAGGCCGGTAGTGTAAAGATTAGAACAAGTGCTGATACCAAACCAGGAACCAGAAATTTTTTTTAGCGGTTCGGTTCATAATTGGATTTTTAGGACTGAAAACTTCTTATAATTTTCTGTTCTGAACCAGATTTAGACCTTTTTTGCGTTATACTAAAGAAAAAAGATTGGAATTTTTCGTATAGTATTTAATACTGCCATCATTTTTTCACAAAACTCTCCTTTCTAAAAAAAATGCGACATATTTTATGCAGAGCCTATTATATGCGAGCTTATTTTCTTCAAAACTACATCATAGCACCACAATTTTTCCACGAAGATCTCTAGCCTTTATTTATTATACAAAAACATCATGATTTATAGTTAAAATAAATCTAGCCCTTAAAATTGTTTGATTTTTTTAAAAATAGACACTCCACATATCTTTAAAAAAAAAAACTCATAAGCAATCAATAGAAATAATTTAAAATTGCATGCCAATAACTGATTCTTTCATCTTTTAGAATTTACAAGTCTAATAAACATCTGTTTAATATGTCTGCAAAAATTCTTTTAAGTGGCCCGATATAATCTAAACACATCGAAAAGATCGCATAACAGTTCATTAAAAAAAATATTTGTTTTTATTATACACACACATACGGCTATGGTTAGCCAACTAAAGTTTACTCATTCATTAAACGAGAAAAGTGAAAAGTCAAGGTTAACTTCTAGTTTGCCATACTTATCATCAATTGGTAGTCTATATTTGAATATATTTTGTACATTCCAGAATATTAGTGTTTTTTTTTCAGTAATTTGAAATTTTTGAATGACCTAAATATGACTTTTGATAGTGATTTTGTAGAAATATCTGGTAATGAATAATTGCTTCCGTTTAACACGTTCGTAAAATTTGCTTTTTCAACTTTTTTTACATTTGGACATCGTGTACCACGGGTGGTACACTAGCGATTTGTTTTCTGGCGGTTGTGCGCCATCGGTGGTACAAGGTGCGTGTTTTTATATTACTTCCATAAAAAAACTACCGCACTATTTACTCGCGCGGTTTTAAAAAACTGTACATGTACCACCAGTGGTACAAGGTGTCACGAACGTGTTAATGCGATCGAATTCTTCATAAAATTATGGTAGATTCTTTCATTTTCGGAAATTTAGAATCTTATCAGAAGTAAATTGTTTAAATTAAGCTATTTTGTCAACCGCTAACGTCACGGCGGTTGTCCATAAAAAACGTCACTCTAATTTTCGGCATTTCGATCACTTTCCACTCTTAAGGTGCCGGTCCACATGAGAGTAAATGCCGGCGAGAACCTCTCGATAGCAGTGACTCGCAAATGGACACGTCTCTAAGAGTCGCTCGCAGAAACTCGCAAAAACTCGCGAGCTAGTTTCTGTGAGCTGTCGAAAGTGATTTTACTCTCTAGTAGACAGTCCTCCACTGAACTCTCGGAGAGTAGCTCGCAGGTACGAACGGCGTTTGAATTTCGCTAGTAGCTCTCGAGAACTCGCCAAAGCAAGATGTCAAAAAAAAACACGATATTGGTCTTGAAAAAAGAAAAATCGCCGAAATTAACTCTCAAATGGACAACCTCCTGCGAGTAACTCTCTAAAGTTTTTGAGAGTTACTCGCGTATTTACTCTCATGTGGAGCGGCACCTTAAGTCACGCTTTTTCGAGATTTTCTATATGAAGCTCTTACCGTCGTCCAACTACCGGATTCCCCCCCCTCCCCCTAACCCATCCCCTTTCTAAAAGTGTGCCGTATTTTATGGGTAGAAAAGTAAAACACTTAAATTTAAATCGTTTAATCAAAAATGAAAACTAAAATCAAGTGAAAGAAATTTTCTATTTTCATCGACTTTCATGCTTCATGTGCAAGCGTTCAAATAAACAACTCATCAATAATGTGGAATTTATTTTCCATTTATAAAATTTCAAAAGTCATGCCATCAACATTAAAACGATATAAAATAATTTACGAATTTATTGAACTTTTATTTATTGATTCGTAAATATTTTCCAACTGAAAAAGATTCATTTTTCGATTTGTAGTCTCTGACATTGATGCAATTATACTAATACCAAATGTCAGATTTATTTGATAAAAGTTCGTGTTGCTAAATATTTAAAACAATAACAGAATGGTTTATGAATTAATATGAATTTATATTGAGGAATTATCGCATGTTATACCAGGGCACCAATCGTGTAACGCGACGCAGACACGAAATTGCGTATTTCATAAAGAAAAGCAATCGTGTACGGCGACGCGTCGTTGCATACTAGCGACGCGTCTTTTCGTTCAGCGACACAGTTCGAGGCGTCGCTCAGTGTCATTTCGTCTGTCATTTCACAATGGACGAACCAAAGTAAATAGTATAGGTTTTTGTATTTAAATTATAATAAATTTATATTATTTGAGACATTTAGGAATTTTTTTTAGTGTCGCGATACAAGATTAGAAAAACGTGTCGCGTCGATGTCGCCGTCTCAGCTCAAAGACGGAGACGCGTCTCGTTACACGATTGATGCCCAGTATTTTACTTTAGGATCTGTCTATAACAGATATGTATGCATCGAGTGGGGGGAGAGGAGGGGTTATATAAGATCCCGTACATAAAATTGCGAAAAAATAACTTGACGGGGGATCTTAAAAGTTTGAGTCTGTCCCTAAAATACGCTTCGCTAGTTTTCACCTCTTCGAGACGAACTCCTATTCCCTCCCCATGGGATGATCGAGACTTGGATCAAAAAAGGATATTTATCGCCTTCTCCTTTTGGTCAAGTATCACCACCATTTTTTGTACGAAGTTTTGATCCTCAAATTTCAATGAAACAACATTTCAATGAAACAAACCACCGACCATGACAACAGATTGTTAAAAAATGATCCTCTGGCAACTAAAAGAGAAATGAAACTTAGCAACTTATATACAACTTAAATTATTTAAGTCCCAGAATTTCTACGGTTCAAGTAGGCTAGCCGCAACTTAATTATTCAACCAGTATGATCAAAGTGTCCTTGAGTGATATTCCGTACCTTGTTTCAAGCGTTTGTTTCGACTTAGAAGAACAAGAAATATTCGCTGTCTCTGTTTTGACTGAAATAAATGACAGAGAGAAACCGAGATAGCAAATACCACTTTTTCTTCTAACTTGAAACAAACGCTTGAATCAAGTTACGGAATATCACTCCTTATTTCAATTTCCTTTTGTCCACGTGACCGTTTTTCTCGACAAAATGTCCCTTATGCCTATGTTACACATGGCAGCTTTAAGCGGCGACTTTTCTTAAGTATAGGCGAGAGAAGTGAGGGAAGCGGTGGCCCCTCATTTCTCTCGCCTATACTTAAGAAAAGTCGCCGCTTAAAGTTGCCGTGTGTAACATAGGCCTTAAAGACCCTTGCAAAATGTGTAACTTTCTATTTTATAATGAATTTACTCTGCCTGGCAATACAAAAATACCTGTTGTAGCCTTTAATTTATTTTCTTGATTAAATTAGCATTTCCATACTTTATAATCGAATTACTACATTTAATCAATTTGTTTTGCATTCAACGTTTCAGAGGTAAATAAAATACACTCTAAATATCCAACAAACCAAAAGACTTGAATTTAAAAAGTCTAAATCTGAAACTAACAAATAAATTTAGATCTAAATTAAATTTCGTCCATCAATTGAAATACAGTTTATTGACGAAATATTTTCCAATTGATTTAACTTACGATAAAGAATTTCATTGAATATTCGGGGAATTTTTATTGACTGCATTTCATAAAAAGACAATCAACGAAAATATTTATCCTATTTTCAGTCAAATAAATGAAGACTAGCGTGAAAGTGTCATTTATTTATCTGAATGGCTATTTTCATAAAAGTAAAATATAAAACAACCAACCATAATACATTTTCCGCGTGGCTAAATGAAATACATTCAAATGTCAACCGACCACGAGCCAAAAATTTCTGAATCTAAAAAAATACCCGATGCAAAGGAAAAACAATAAAACGAAATGAACCAAATGGGAAACTTTTTGTCGCGAGAATATGATAAGAACGGCTCTAGTTTGTACGACTTAAAGTTTCCCAGTATAGAAATAGCGTCACTATGACGTGGCGATGTCAATAATTAAAAAAAGGCAGTATAAAATAAAATTAAACGTTCAAATTGATTGTTAAACATGATTTCTGTTAATTGCTTGTTCAAAGTCATTTAAGCGAAGCTTTTGAATTAAATTCAGATGACCAATTTTTACAATTTAATTGGAAGAGTTATAAAATCTAAGAAATCTTGTAACTTTTAAGAAGATTAACTGAAAATCGGAGTTAAATTTTCGGGAAAATGATCAAATCGAACAGTGGTGGGTATTTAAAATTTATTATTATTTTCAGAAAGCAACATGGGGCGAAAATACAGGAGTGGTATTCCGCAACTTGTTTCAAGCGTTTGTTTCGAGTTAGAAGAAAGTTAGAAGAGGGTGTTCGTAAAACACGTCACACTAAATTTCACTGTTTTGGAGCCTCTCCTCTCTCCTCTCGCCTCTCTCCTCTCTCCTCTCTCCTCTCTCCTCTCTCCTCTCGCCTCCTCTCACAAACGTTTGTCCCATTTTTTGTAAAAAGCCTAATATCACCGTCACTCTACTGCGTACTCCTCTGCCCCCTAAATCTGTAACGTATTTTACGGACAGCCCCACAAACTAAAAGTTTAGACTGATCAGATTCAAAACATGCCATAATTTTGGCAATAAAATCTTTTCAGGATTTTTATTTTTAGAGTAATCACAAAAAATTAGTTAAATAAGTAAATATAAAGTTTTTTTTCCTAATATTTATTAAAAATTTTAATTAAAATTTGAACTCACCATCGCAAATCCAGACAATAAAGCTGAGGTCTTGCTGGACGCCTTCAATTTCGCCCGACTAAGCTGCAACTTTCGCCAGGATAGATAGCTGGGTGAATGTAAATCATCGCCCGATTGTGACATACTGCTATTCCCTGAACGTCTCGGCTGGAAACGAAAATTATAAGGACGATTACTAGTTGCGTATCGTAATGGCCGACAGCAATCACAAAATTTGTAGTCTTGGGGCAAAATAATTCGGTCGGATCGAGTATTAGAACTCAAATTAGATCGAGAACAACTGAGACTCGAATACATTTTTGGCCCTAATAGAGCGACATCGGTAGAATGATGCAAATAGAAATTTACAAATAATTGATGGTGGTGGTGAATACGGGTGAGATTATCTACACGGAGGATTGCCGGAGGGAAGATAAAATTATCGTTTCCACACCCCTTCTGTCCTTTTCAATCAACAAACTCAATTAAAATCCCTCTCTGTATACTCCACAATCCCAGTAATAGAATTACAATTTTGTTAGTTGTATTAAATGTTAGAGCATTTGTATTGTCTGCCAGATAGATTCACATAACACTTTTATAGGCTATATTTATTAAATATTAATGTTTTCTCAGACAGCAATTAAGATTTCGATTGCTTCATGAGATTACTTGGCACGCTATTATGTTGTTATTGTTTAATGTTTTCCTGTGTTGGATTTTCAGTTTTGTAAACAACACAAATTACACACAACTGCCTACCAAACACAATTGAAACCGGGGCCGGACAATCACACCTCGCGCACAAGATTTCTATACTTGTAAGATTTATTTACAATAATTAAAGATTCTCGGCAACTTTATTAATTGGTAGTCCCGTACGCTATGGTGGTTCAATATTCGCTGCACATGAAGTTTAAATATGATTTCCATATACTCGAAATCTACACGTAATTCACTGCGATTCGTGTGCTTGTTTACCGATTAATTAAAAGTTTTGTTCTTATTATTTTGCGACAAATAAATACATTCGTTAAATGTGTTTTTTTTGCGACTAAGAATACAACGACAAGAAACAAGGCGACTTCAGTATCGAACGATAGTGCGAATTTAATGGTCCTGTATCTTGGACGACATTCAGCGAGATGTGCCAGAAAACGAGAGCTTTACTTCAAGAAGAAGTAACGCCGCGTCGCCAAAAGAACTTTTCCACTTCGGAATCTAATAGACGAGAATACATTTTTTTTTTCTGAGACGTCCACACGACTGCGATGGAGGATATTTCGTTGCGTTCTGGCGTTCTGATGTGAGAATCTACACTAGAGCTACTCTGTCTAGATGAAATGACGGAAAAAAACTGATTAAATATGATTATGTCGTTGTCGCTGTAGCGAAAAAAAGAAAGAAACGCCGTTCAAGGGACTCGTATTCAGTGTATGTAATTTAAGTGGTCGCTATTGACGTTGGCCATCGGTATACCGGCCGTATTGTGCGAATTTCAATAAGTGAGGTCACCCGCTTTGTAATGCTACTCATGCGCTTGACAAAATCCCCCTCACATGGCTGTTAACTACGAACAATTCGCAGAATGTGGAGCTTTTCTGGACCATTTGCTAGTATTGCCAGGAAATTTTGAAGCGAAAAATTCGATAACCAAATTTGTTTTGAGAACTTCAGAATTTTTGATTCCGAAACGAAGAAAAAACCAGTTTTTAATTAAAGCGTTTGGTACATATTTTAATATTTTGAATATTAAATCAGTTCATCAAACGAAAGTAGCATTTTGAGGATTTTAGACATTTTCATGATGCGTTATGGAGATTCCTTTTCGATTTCAATGTTTTTTTCGCATTACAGAAAATTATTTATTTTTACTAGGGAAAATTTAAGAAGCGGACAATTGTAATACAGTAAAACCTGTATAAGCCGAAATCACACGGGAACAGGAAATTTGTCAGGCCTAAGGGCTCTGGCTTTTTAAACTTATTTCACCCCCACCCCCCTATCCATGCCAAAGGGTAACATAGAGGAAGAGCTAAGTTTCGAGATCACTTTACCCCCTCCCCTTGCTCCTCTATCACTCGGGCTACTTTTTAACGGGTCTATGTTGGGGCTGGACCCCCGACGAACATCTATGCCAAATTTGAGGCCAATCGGTTCAGTAGTTTCCCCGCGAAGAGTTTCGAAATCACTTTACCCCCTCCCCTTACTCCCCCCACCCCTCTCGCTATTTTTCCGTATGCCTATGTTGGAACCAGAACTAGCACAGACACTCATGCCAAATTTCAAGTAAATCGGTTCAGCCGTTTTTGCGTGAAAGAGGAACAGACAGACAGACAGACACCAACTCATTTTTATATATTAGTATGATTAAAAGTAGAATAACGACAATTTTATGAAAGTTCGGCTGAGGCGATTTTCCAATTTTGTCAGGATCTAGCTTAGACAGGTTTTACTGTATTTAATCCCCCACTGTCCTCAAGAAAGTTTTATGCATTGACAACCCCCCCCCCCCCTCCCTCCCTCTTCTGCTGTAATTTTTAAATAACACTCTGGAAGAATGCGAAAAAATTGAATTTCTTTTAAAATCTGATGTAAAACTACTAAAAAAATCAACAATTTCAACACAAATATTTCCACTCCGAGAAATTAAATTAAATTGTGTGAACTTTCTCACGAAAAAAAGCATGCTACTTCATCTGGCAACATTTTTCTACATATATTGATCGACCTTTAGATAAAAAGCTCTGTCAACTTTGTACTGAAACTTCGATATGCTGAGATTAGTGGCAGTTGAAATGGAGTAAAAAATCCCATAAAGATACAAAGAAATCACCGCAACTCGCCAAGATTCTGAAGCGTGGGATGAATTTATTTTAGCACGTGATTTTCTTGTAAGTCACATTCATTTTTACACGTCGATCTCATAGATTAGGTTCTTAAAAATTTGAAATCAGTTATTTTTACGCTTCCCTATTCTACTCTAGGGAGGCATTTGATCAAAATCTTGTAAACAAATTGCGATTATTCAACGTAAATGTTTATCGGTGCCATCAGATGAACTTTGCATTCTAGTTCTTCTTTGAAGTGCTAATCACCATCTAAAAATATCGAAATATCCGATATTGAATCAGGAGTCGAAGCCAAAAAGAACTCTGGATGTCGCTAAAAATAAAGAATTTTTGCCTCTTGGATAAATTTGTGTATTGAACTTTTGAAGGGTAAACAATTATTGTTAAGTGCTATTGCGTGTAGGACATGATGTTGACTGTATGTCAAATATTAATTACCAAACATTGAACGTTTTTTTTTTTAAATTTACTACAGTGGAATCTCGATAACTTGGATTCCTCGATAACTCGAAGAAATTTCAATCAGACCAAGTTTTCAACTCGAAGAAATTTCAATAAATTCGAATAAAAATTGTGTAAACTTGAAATAATTGTCTTAGTCCGGTATTACACTTGGCTTATTTAAGCCGGCAACTTTTGGGCTTAATAAGCCAATGTGCTTACATTTGTGGCTTAAATAAGACAATCCTGTTTGCATATGCTACACAAGTTTACATATGTGTGTGTGTGGACTCAAACCATTGAAATTGCTGCTGCTCATATACTTTCCAAGATCTTTACCTGCTGACGGTCAGAACGAAAATGATTTCTGGCTACTACTTTTCCCAAACCGGTTCACACGGTTTGTATGTATGCAGATTGTCGATAAGCCATGATTTCGAGTGGCAACTTTTCCCTCCTCAGTCGTTTCTCCCAAAAATCGGCTTAAGTAAGCCCGAAAGTTGCCGTGTGTAATACCGCGCTTACAGTAAAAATACGATGAAAAGCATATCGCAATTGCAGAAAACACGCGGAGAGAGGGTAAAAGGGGATGATAGTTTTTGATAATAGGACACCCTATGTTAGACAATAGTTTTGTATAGATATTAGATGAAACTGGGCCAATTAAAATATTTCTAGAGTGGTGTGAGCTCATAAAAGCTCGGATTTCACTCTGAAAATGAAAAACAATACAATTTTCACGTTTAAAAGTTAAAAACTTTCGGAAATTTTATTCAGCTGCTGAAAATTGCTTAGTTTAAATATTTGCATTGGAATTCTTTTGTGAAAATAAAATATTTATCAATAATAATCTCTCAATTGGCTGGGGAAGACAAAAAAAAAACACTCAAAATGGGTAAATAAAGAAAATGTTGTTTTTTTTGGATTTTATTATTAACAAATCGTCAGCAATAATTGCAAAATGTGTAAAAATTGAAATAAACTTAATTATTTACAAACGGCCACGAGTTTCTCTAAAAAAAAGTGATAATTTTTAACAAAATCACAATCAAATCAGTTTAGTGCCCCCTTTTAGCGATTAGTTTATGGTTTGGTAATTAAACTCGCAAAAAATTTTCTGTTTTGTTGGAATGACAGAACCGTGTCACAGCATAGACTTATCGCAAGAGCGCAATTGAATTCAATGAGGTGGCATATTTTTTTTTTCAAATAAACATGAAAACTAATAAATGTTGAGATTCGTCATCGAAACGCTCCAAACATGGGGGGGAAAAAGTGAAAACTCTTGGTTGGAATTGAAATTAATAGATTTTGTTTGCCACTTTGAGGTGTGTTTGCGCCTGTGCTGTTCTTGGAAGTGTGCTTCGATTGCAATTCCGCTATCAACAGGTTCGATCTGTGACCGACTGCACATTGGGGGCATGATGACGAGGCTTTACAGCGATTTCTATTAATTAACCGGTCCTAAGAGTCACTCACTCTGTGGCCAAATGTGCACTGCAACCTCTCGATTGCTTGCCAACCGTGGAAAATGAAGAACCCCGGCCCCAATTTCGCTTAGGCGTAATTTCGCGATGAAAATAGGCAATTTGCAGGGGCTTCTGTTCTAGATTTAGGGCTAAGTGGGGCGCCGCAGCACCGTTATACTGACCTTGTGACTAAGAATGTGCTGCGGTGAATTATTCCCTCTGTTTGGGGGTGTCCAACTGAACGAATTCTGCGTGTGAAACGAGTGATGCGACTGGGCGTAATTTGGGCCACTTGCAATGAATTGCGGCTGCTGTTGCTGAAGGTGAAAACTGCCTCCGCTTCCGTTCAAGTGTTGGACGCTCTGGCTTTTTGGATTACTGCTGACTCCACTGCTGCCGCTGCTATTATTATTATTTTGCTGGTTGTTGTTAATTGTGGTTCCAATCGTCGTGGCGAGAACTGTATCTATTCCCGTTGACCATACGGACGACATATCGCTGCAACGAACGCCATTTTCTCAGTTATTAGTTTGTCAAGCACACGAAACAAAATCAATGGAAAATAGTAAATTAAATTAACGAAAACGAAAGAAATTCACGCAAACAAAAACTACGACAAACTTGTCAAAACAGTTTCTTCTTCTTCTAGCTGGGTTTTTCTCAATCGACAACACGACTGGGAATCGGAAAATACAGTCGATCACAAAAGTACCTCCATTGCAATCGAAAAATGCATTAAATGGAAATTAATCGACCTTCTAATCAACTAGTTCAATAGAAATGATTATAGAGTTTACACAAAAACGCACAAGGGCATTATTAAATGAAAACAATTATGAAAAACTACAAATAAAAACATTCGTGCAAGATGTCTCAAAAGTGAAGATTGGATTCTATGAAAGTACACCGACAGATGGCGCGCAGAAGACACTCGTTACTTTTTAAATGGAATTTCACTGGTAGACCTGCTATAACGCGATATTCCTACAACGTGATTTAAGACTTGTGAAAATTCTCCTACAACACGGTTTTTCCAGGAACCAAACTATTCGTTGTAGGAGGTCCACTTGTATAATTGTTACAATTTTAATATTATTACTTATTTGTGGGAAAATTGCTTTTATGTAACAAAACAATTTTGTTTCTGAAATAATGTCGTCTATTTTCAATTGTGTGTGATTTTTGGTCAATAAATAAATAAAAATCAACGAGTTTTAGTTATACCTATTGAAAAGGTGTTTTAATAACTTTTTTAGGTTCCCAATCATTTTGTTTTTTAGAGTTACGTTTAAATTTTTAGAAAATTAACAAGTGTACAATTATTACTTTGCAGAAACAAATTAAGAAAAAATATGTCACCACAATTCAAAATAAAAATTTCCAATAATTATAGTAACAACCTTTGATAAACGAATTACATAATAGGCATGAAAAATTTACATCAGTTTCTTGGGAAATCTAATGAAAATTATCTACTTTAAGCAAATCATTGCAATTACATAAATACTCAGTGCTTAATTCCTGTAATTTATAATTGCGACACAATTATTTGATGTACCTTCGAATGTGGGTGAAGTAAATATGCACAAAATTCTTTTTATTCATTACTAGTTTCCATATCGGTCACGGTAATAAAAAAATTGAAAAACAATCTCTTCGAACGAAATAGAACCGAGAATTGCAAGTAATATTTATAATTCCAGAATCGTGTATTGTAAAAAAAACCTCAAAACTCAGTGTTTCAGGTGGAAATTTATGGAAAAAATCGATTGAAGTGCTATTAATTGGAAAAATGCTGTCCAAATAAAAGACTAGCATTTGTTTTTATTTTCGAATATAGTCTGCGCCACACTTGCCAAATACGGGTTTGTTCTTTAAAGAACACATTTTTTTGTATAATGATGATATGCGACGAATTCCAGCAATTGGTATTCTGAAATTTATGTAAATATTTGCAATTTTTGTGTGAAGTTGTATTTAAAGGGGTATGACATTGGTTATTACAGTAATGTCTGCTATTTCGGATAATTTTTCATAATATAAATAATCGGTTAATTTCATTTTTTTAGAAATTAAGTACAAGAAGCTTCCACTCTGAAATATTTCGATGAAATTAAAAACAACATCAATTTATTAGCATATTTTCTATATCACAGAGGCCTACAGGTTTATTGACTTATTTATTTCTTTCGCACACAAAATAACAAGTGTAAAAATTGAATAAATTACTTTTCAATATCTCAACTAGATTTAATGCGATCACAACAAGTTAAGAAATAAAATGATTTTTTTTATAGAATCGTTATTTATTATCAGAAAGCGCGATACTTAATTTTGATCGAGTGCCAAGTTGGTCACTATTCGACCGAATAACATCATTTAAAGATTATTTCGCACAAATCTATCAGATACAAATAATTATTTAAGATAATCGCCAATAGCCGATGACAAATTGAAGATCATTGATTTGCTGTTAAGAGGAAAAATCAATATTTTCAAATCGAATAAATTTATTTTTATTGTTCATTTGTCGAAAAAGTGCACTTAATCTCTCTTTTGAATTATTTACAAGGTGTATTTGTAGTAAATCTGCTCCCATTTTAAAGAACAAATGACTTAATTTACGATGATTTTAATCAACATGCAACTTGAGCAGGGGTTTTTTTTATGTCCGTTGCTTGATTGAAACAATTTTAAGCTTGTATTTGAAACAGATTGCGAAAATATTTTTATTACTGCTATAATTTTAAATAATTAATCGCTGGCTGATGAGCCTTTCAACAAAGTCTAAGTGGCCGGTAAAATCTTTGACAGAAATTCGTACTATTTAAGCCGGAAAATTTATTTATTTATCCCGCAGACACTTCGAAATGAATCACTGCAGATTGCGCTTTAATTTGAAAAGAAAATATGGTTTAACTGATTTGCAATTTTTTGATGAATTTAGAAAAGTTGCGGATTTCAGAAAATTTGGAATTATGGATTTTCGAGAAAATAAAACTTTAAGGTGCAGCAACTTTCTATATTCGCTCGAGCGCATCCAACGCTACTGCCTTGGACACAAAACCTCGGGAACAAATCGATCTACAGCATACACAGCTCTTTATTTTCGTTGAAATAAAAATAGAGTTCATTAACAAACAAAATCACATCACTCCCCTTCCCCACCTCCCCGATTCCGTACTTTGTGATGTTGACATTTTTCTTCTTTTTTTGTAACAACAGTTTTGGCAATTTTCTCGAAAACGATGCGTAGTATTTAGTATCGGAATAAAATATTGGACCTAAATTGTTCGAAATATGATTTTACATTGTTTTTCCAGATTGAATACGTCACACTTTTAGGCAAAGAAATGGGGGGAGGGGTGTTGCGGTAGTATGACGCCAGTTGAGAGTGAGAGTTTAATTTAAAATTAGCGCATCAGGCTTTCCATCATAGACCTTAAAAAGGCCGCAGAGTCTATTTTCGCCACAAAATATGGAAAACAGGATGTTCGTGTTATCCTTACATGTCCTTGGTATCCAATTTGTGTAATTTCAACACTGCTATCGAAAATAGCAACTCCCAAAATCCACCAGACTAGTTTTCTTGAAAATAAATGCAAAACGGATAATTTTGTTATCCTTAAAATATCTTTAGGATTCGAATTTTGAAATTTTAACATCAGATTCGTGATCCCAATAATGTAAGTTTTCCCGAAAAGTATGGAAGAAAGGATATTCGCGTAAGGATAGGACCTAAATTTTGACACACTTGAAACTTAGCTCACCGGTACCCGAAAACCTAAAGATTATAAATTTCATCAAACGCAGTCGTGTTATTTTCAAAATAATTAGGGTGTACCTGAAAAGCACATGTCTTGGTTTAACGTAGTAAAAAAAAACCCTCACGCCTTCTAGGGTTAACTCTTTTTTACATACAGAAAACACATTTGATGGATGAAATGAAGGCTAAAGAGAACAAGTAAGCGATAGGAAAATTCCATCAATTTAAATATAAAATTTTTTTTTTATTAAAAAAGTACATGATAACTAATTTATTTGCTGCGATTGGCTATAAACTGAGAGGGCTTGTCAATTAAGAAAATTCTTGGAATCGATTTAAACTATGGCCAAAGAAATTGCGTCACATTATATGATATCCAACAATTAGTGCCATCTAGTGATATCTAGATGAGAATACGAAATATACACACTAACAAAATAAAACAATAAAAAATTAAAATTTATCGTGATGGAATTATGTTTCCTCCCATGATGACTATTTAGAATTTCTATTAACATTTTCAATTTATTGTAAAACAAAGAGGTCACGCAATTCAATTTTGAATTTGATGTTGATTTGAAATTGCAACTCACTGCGGACGGATGGAAAACGTATATTTAAACTACTCGTATCGGTTAGTTACAAAATTACAATGCACTAAATAACTATGGAGAAATACCACTGAATTATCATGTGGCAATTACGAAAATTTTTCATCATAAAAATTAAGTTTATTTTTTTTTACCTGCATTTTGTCAGGTCTAACAAAAATTACTATCGATTTTTGATGGTATTTACGACCTAAAAGTGTTTTATTTTAGCAGATATTTTAAAAAATAGAAAATTTTATGCAATCGCAAACTGCTTTTTGTTTTGCAAGCTGAATTTTTAGAATATTGACTGTGAGAGTGAAAAATAAAATATTTACACAGCCTATAGTAATTGAATTGTAATAAAACCAATAAAAAGCCACTGAACTGTAAATAATTTTGAATCAAAACCGTCAAACGAACCTTAATATTGCACAATAATTCGAACGAACAATCTAGAAAAATATAAGAAAAGCTACAATTGCCAGGGACCAATCGTCAAATTAGGGTATGAGGACAGAAAAAATATTTATTTTGGAAAGGAGGGAGGGGGGAAGGGGGTTGGAGTAGGGGCTGCAATGAAAGAAGGAATGAAGGAAGGAATGAAGGAAGGAATGAAGGAAGGAATGAAGGAAGGAATGAAGGAAGGAATGAAGGAAGGAATGAAGGAAGGAATGAAGGAAGGAATGAAGGAAGGAATGAAGGAAGGAATGAAGGAAGGAATGAAGGAAGGAATGAAGGAAGGAATGAAGGAAGGAATGAAGAAAGGAATGAAGGAAGGAATGAAGGAAGGAATGAAGGAAGGAATGAAGGAAGGAATGAAGGAATGAAGGAATGAAGGAATGAAGGAATGAAGGAATGAAGGAATGAAGGAATGAAGGAATGAAGGAATGAAGGAATGAAGGAATGAAGGAAGGAATGAAGGAAGGAATGAAGGAAGGAATGAAGGAAGGAATGAAGGAAGGAATGAAGGAAGGAATGAAGGAATGAAGGAATGAAGGAATGAAGGAATGAAGGAATGAAGGAATGAAGGAATGAAGGAAGGAATGAAGGAAGGAAGGAATGAAGGAAGGAAAGAAGGAAAAAATGAAGGAAGGAATGACCCAATTTTGAAGAAAGTAATGGTCAGAGGTGAGGAAGGAAGGATTGGTTAAAGAAATTAGCCTTACCATTTATGAGAAATGCATCTGTGCGAAATTTCAAGTCTCTAGCTTAATCCTCTTGAAAGTTATGTTGTTCACGTACGGGCAGACAAACAGACAGACAGAAGGACGGACCAATCAAAATCTTTTGTCATCCCTAACACTCTGGTGTAGTTCATTTTTGTGTCGGGTGATTGGTTCGATGCATTACAAACGGTATACTAAATCTAATATACTTCTATATGATATATCATATAGAGTACAAAAATAACATTCATTATTGGTAGAGATCGACCTTCACCTGGGGCTCAATCAAGATTTATCAATTAAATCGTTCTAAAAAAAAAGATTTGCCACATAATAACAAAAAAAATCGTGTCTGAAGAGAATAATGACCAGAAGTTATTTTTTTCTTCTTCAAATTTCCAGGTGTGTTAAATACGAATATAATCTCATCGTAATCATCTTCATATGTATTCAAAGCAGCAAAACATCATTAAGTGTTTTCCGAGGAATTGTTCACATCACATAAAGTTTATTTTATTTTGTAGCGACTAAAATAAAAATAAACATTATGGAAAGAGCAAAAACCATTTTAATAAACAAGTTTTTCAACATATTTTACTAATCCCAAGAGATCGAGTACAAAACTGGCAACTGGACTGCAGCTAAAATATCGAATAAAATCGATGACTTTATGATTTTCTCGTTTCATTTGTGGTCGTTTTTATGCTGCCGTGATGTTGAAATATTTTTTACTCTTAGAATTTGGTGAAGAAACTATAGATAGTTAATTGCACTTCAACCCAAATGCATTTAAAATGCAGTTTAATCGGCTTCCATGGAACTGGCGCTCAGAAATGTAGATTTATTTGCATTTTATGTATTTGGGGTTTTTTGGTATGGCTTTTCAAAATTTTTAATCTTATGACAGTAACAAGAAGTGTTTAAAGACTTTTTGGAAAATCTGGTGATCATAAACCAATATTTTATTGATACACAATCATACTAATATATAAAAATGAGTTGATGTCTGTCTGTCTGTTCCTCTTTCACGCAAAAACGGCTGAACCGATTGACTTGACATTTGGCATGAGTGTCTGCGGTAGTTCTGGTTCCAACATAGATATACGGAAAAGTAGCGCGAGGGGTGGGGGTAGTAAGGGGAGGGGGTAAAGTGATTTCGAAACTTAGTTTTTGCGCTATGTTACTCTTTCGCGGGGAAACTACTGAACCGATTGGCCTGAAGTTTAACTCCAACAAAGACCATAAAAAAAAATTGAAAAAACTTAACCCGGCAACGACGGGTATGCAAGCTAGTTCGTAATAACTAAAAATCAGACCAGAAAGAATGAATCAACAAAAAAATTAATCCATAAACATTGGGTTGTTTGTGAAAAATTATATTTGCAGAAAGGAGGCATTTTCACCTTCGCAAGAAAGTTATTTTTCTGTACACTAAATATAAAAGCAAATTTTTAAACACCAATAACTTCATTTCAAACCTATTTTTATGACACCGGAAAATTAGATACCCTTTTTAGGAGTCTGGACTTCTATTACGATTTCTGGTTCTGATGACCTGGGCACCAATCATGTATTCCGACGCGTCTCTGTCTTTCGACTTCGACGCAGCTTTTAACTCTTGACTTCGCCATATCAGCTTCGAATTTCCTGGAGTGACAGTCAAAATCACGTTTCGATTCATAGTGACGATTCCGCGAAATTTCAAGCTGCAGATATGGCGAAGTCAAGAGTTAAAAGCTGCGTCGAAGTCGAAAGACAGAGACGCGTCGGAATACATGATTGGTACCCTGCTCTCTGATCAGTACGAAATCCGTTTCAGGCAAAATTGTCCTCATAAATCTGTCTGTCGGTCTGTCCGTTTTACTTAACTTAAATAACTCGAGATCGCGTTGAGCTAACGACTTGAAATTTTTTGCAAATGAGTTTTACGAAAATCGTAATTTCCTGTCAACTTTTGAAAAAGTAACGGTAGCTATAATGGGTACATCTCATACAATTATTTTGAAAAAATACAGTTTTTTGAAATTTTCTCGAACCCTATGGGCTTTTGAGAAAAAATGATAATAACAAAAATTAAAGAATATAAAATTTTCTACATTTTCTGCTTCACTGGTTTTTACGTATCTCTAACGGTTCTCAAAATATTTGAATAAATAAAGTTTTTTGAAAATTCCTCGAAAACTATGCGCTTTTGGAAAAAAGTAAATATAATAAAATTCAACCAAATTTTTGCCTCACGTACCTCTAAAGCTGCCGCTCCACATGAGAGTAAATGCCGGCGAGAACCTCTCGATAGCAGCTACTCGCAAATGGACACGTCTCTGAGAGTCGCTCGCAGAAACTCGCAAAAACTTGCGAGCTAGTTTCTGCGAGCTGTCAAAAGTGATTCTACTCTCTAGTCGACAGGCCTCCACTGAACTCTCGGAGAGTAGCTCGCTAGATACGAACAGAGTTTGAATTTCGCTAGTGGCTCTCCAGAACGCTAGAAGCTAGAAGCTCGATTTCGCTAGTAGCGATAAAAAAATCGCCGAAATTAACTCTAAAATGGACAACCTCCTACGAGTAACTCTCGAGAGTTTTTGAAAGTTACTCGCGTATTTACTCTCATGTGGAGCGGCACTTTTACAGTTCTCGAGATATTTGAAATAATATTATTTTTTCATATTTCCTGTGAAACTTGCACTGATATTTGATATTTTTTAAATACACAAGTTTAACTGATTTATACAAGTATATAAGTGACAGTAAAAAAACACATAAAATTACAAAAACCAAGGCATTTATATCTAATTTCTTAGAGTTAATAAAATAATATCCGCTCAGACCGCATTTATTGTAAAATTGGATATAATATTCATGCACATGTGTCTCGAACAACGACTAATTTATTATAATTTAACCGCATATGTATGTTCGAAAACATTGATTACATCAAAATTAAAGTATTTTTTCACAATTATTACAAGGAAAAATTCAATGATAAAAAAATAAATATGCATTGATTACTATCTGATCAATTGCGGGATTTATCGATTTAGTTTCATTTTTTTTTTGAGCTATTGAGTAATTAGAAAAATATCTATTCTATAGCGATATCATCATACTAATACTAATATATAATTAAAATGAGTTGGTGTCTGTCTGTCTGTTCCTCTTTCACGCAAAAAGGGCTGAACCGATTGACTTGAAATTTGGCATGAGTGTCTGAGGTAGTTCTGGTTCTAACATAGGCATACGGAAAAGTAACGCGAGGGGTGGGGGCAGTAAGGCGAGGGGGTAAAGTGATTTCGAAACTTAGTTTTTGCGCTATGTTACTCTTTCGCGGGGAAACTACTGAACCGATTGGCCTTATGGAAAGAGCATTGGCATAGATGTTCGTCGGGGGTCCAGCCCCAACATAGACCCATTAAAAAGGTAGCCCGAGAGGTGGGGGAGTAAGGGGAGTTGATAAAGTGATCTCGAAACTTAGCTCATCCAGTGTTAAACGCGCGGCCGTTGGGCGCGTATCTCTCGAGGCCGAAGGCCGAGGAGCTGTGGGAGGCCGAAGGCCGACGTGGACAGGGAGGACGAAGGTTGTAAATAAATAAATAAATAAATAATAAGGAAGCAATAGAGCTACTTTTATTCTACCATAATTAATGTGATCATATTTATTTTGGGTCAATCCAGGACCAGAAGAGCGGGAAAAACGGAAAAAATAAATTTTGTGTAGAAAAAAATTTGATTTGGAAAAACCATCATGAAATGTGAAATATTTTAAACAGAATGCAGTGAAATGTTTTAAATCAAGGGTTATCAAGTTACACAGTATCAAGCGAAAATTAACTCAATTTCTAGCGCCTTTTACTTTTTATAAATAACCGCGATGGAATTTGTAAAAATACTAATAAATAGAAAAGCGCCGCAAGTTAAATTCTTTATGAAAAAATGTGATTTGGAGCTACCTCCAACCGAATTGGAGTACGTTTTGCAAATTCAGTGATCGTTTTTAATACAGGTTGATAAATGATCAAACTAAAATCAAAAATTTATGTAATTTTCTGAATAGAAGAATTCCAATAAAAACGCCGGTTAGTCCCGAAAAAAAATTAAGAAAATTTCTATACGAGGGAATATTCTTAAAATTTAAGAAAATTTCTATCCGAGGGAATATTCTTTACATCTAGCTGAATATTTATTTTCACGTTTTTCAATTTTATCGGCCTTTAAGCAATTCCGCTTGGAATGCAAACATTAAACTAGTTTACGATACAAAATGAATTTATTAAACAGCGATAAGCTTCTCAACGTATGACCAAACCAAACATGATTTCGTTCCGGTTTAATTTTATTTTACTCTCATAAATAACGAATTTTTATGTTTATGATTCATTAAATCATTGTAATTACCTTTTTCGGTTGTAAATTTAAGGTGCAAATTGAATGAAATGATTTTCAAGATTGGTTAGGGTTTAAAATTTAATTTATTTCCTTTGTTTGGGGATTTTTTTCCTCTAATTGACTGTTTGAAAAACCACATTGAATTTTACTTTAAAAGTTTATTGCTCAGAACAAAAAATTTGTTAAAAAAAAATTAATTGGAGGCCATCACTCAATTTTCGTATACTGAAATGCTGAGTTTTCATAAGGATCACATGAGGCCACCTTTTAAAAAATATGCCAATGATCATTGAACTTCACTTTGTGATCGTTTTAATAAAATCCAAATTTCTATCACACGACAGCGTATCTAAAACCGTTTTTAGACGTATCTTATGCGTTCTGTGAAAGACATTTAACCTCTTATTTTTATTTACGGAAGAATAAACTCACAGCACTTGCGCACACGAACTGCTTGAATTTATTTATTAATCACAAAACTGCAATTAATCACGACAATCGGCACGATCACACACTTTCAAACTGCGAAACAATAACGAGATTCCAATTAGTTCAATAACGCGTTAATTATGTTGCAATCGGTGCAAAGCGGAAATCGAATTTTTAAGCATAACCAACCGGTAACGAACTTTTTGCCATCAACGGCGATAACCGACTGACTGATCGTAGTTAAAGCACGTTTGAATTGTACATAAGTCGGTTCAGCCATTTGGGCGTTCGTCTATAGTCTAAGCTGAAGTGAAGCGTTTGCTTTGTTAGCTCATCAAGATACTAGAAGGCGACAAGTAATCAAAGAACAATCGCTAACAAATTAAGACACTAATTCTCCGACTACATATGATTATGTTAGGCAAACATACACACACACACACACATGCCGATATCAACTCGCAAGTATAAGATCAGAAAACCTAAACATTGTATATTTTGTGCGAAGCGCATATTTCTGTGAAATTAAATTAACCCTGAAATACATGACGATAGTAGGTTTGTGATATATCGAAAATTATTTATCATTTACGATGAACCAATGGAGATGTAGAAATATGAAGTTCAAGTAGTTTTAAATTAAAAAAAAATCAAATTAAAATCTGGTTGTTGGAGCATGGATTTTATGCACGTAATTTGGGTAAGGGTGACCTTTTTTTTGTGTGAATCTGGGACAGATTACCAATGGTGAATGAAGGAGTGGGCGTAGAAGGAAGAGGGCTTGAAATCGGAACTGGAGATTGTTGGACCTTCACTCAGAAAAATGGAGGCTAACTCGACGACCTACATACGGCGTAATTGGCCTCGGGCAGGCGCGCGTTCGCCTGCATGTGGGCAAGTAAAACTGAGTTGACCTGTGGTCGGAGAAATTCTGAAATTAAGCCACCAGCAGGTGAAGTAGGGCTTTGGGAGCTGCACGAGTTCACCTTAGATAGGTTAACTCTGACCGCTAGCTGGCTTACAGACACCTCTGTAAGGTCAGAGTTAACCTGACAAAAAGTTGACCTGGACATGTTTCTGAGTGTTCGGTGTCTCGATTTGAGACGTTTCACTGTATATAAACCATTACAATCCGTCTAATTTTTCATGAAGCAGATGAGAGATAAATTTATACAAATATAATTAAAGTATTTATCACAATTTTTCACAACAGAGACTGGCTTGAATAATCTGTTTAAATATTTTGTTTGAGGTAATGAATGACCGGCATTTTGATTAAGATGATTTTTTTTTTGACTTCATATTTGATATGGATGTTTTATAATGATTACAGTTTAAAATGGTACAAAATTTGTTTGAAATTCTTTAATTTTGAGACGGCTCTTGACAATTCATATATAATTCTAGAGATATCACTTTGCTTTTACAATTATAAATTAATCAAGATTTCTGAAGGCTGGAAACTGGAGAATAGTTTTTTTTACACGTATGGTGAAACCAAAGGGTATATTAACTTTGCCTTACTGTTTGTAACGCCAAGGTCCCGTCATCACACACAAAAATGAATTACACCAGTGTGTTTAGAATTATAAAAATAATTAATTTTTGCATGTCCGTCCGTCCGTCGGTCCGTCCGTCTGTCCGTCCGTCCGTCTGTCCGTCCGTCCGTCCGTCTGTCCGTCTGTCCGTCTGTCCGTCTGTCCGTCCGTCCGTCTGTCCGTATGTCCGTCTGTCCGTCCGTCTGTGGCGCGGATTGCGGAAGTACGGATAGAGCTAGAGACTTGAAATAAAATGCAAGGTTAAGTTCGTTAATGGGCAAAAATTGACCACTAGGGATGGGAGGGGGGGATATAGCTTTTGTTATGTTTTTTTTTTCTTTTTTCAATTCTTTCAAAAATCTTAAGAAGTATCACATCTATTGCAACATTTGTAAGGTGTTGCTATCCAACTGCAGCGAAAAGCGTGATTCCTTTGCGTGAGGATATTTTAAAAACCCCACAAATTTTTTTTATGATTTTTTAAATTTTTACAACTTTATAATGAAATTAAATTTTTTTATAAACAAATATTAATTTACATTCATATTACGTATCATCATAATTATTTTAATGTTATTTTGTTCTCTTATGTGTTTTTTTTTTCAATCAATTAAATTCTTCCCACGTTTCCAGCATATTTGAATTTGTGTTCATTTGTAGCAAAATATAGTCACCCACGTTTTAGTTATTCAGTGAATATTTAACACCTTTCTGCATCTATAATTAAGTTCTATAAACAAAAAATATATTACGACAATATTTGCAAAACAAACTCCATGCAGTTCCGAGTGATTGTAAAATAAATCCAAAAATGGAATTTGACGTAAATGATAATTTTTATTTAAAATCAGACACCCCCAACAATTGGAAAAAAATATAATATTTTTTTTATAAAAATATAAGATACTGGGTCTGTTCGATATGAGTCCTGGACTTAGTCAGAGTAAAAATTTTTACTCTTTTCTGTTCGATATGAGTTCTGAACTTACTCCGAACACATATCGAACAGAAAAGTGTAAGTCCAGAACTCATCTTTTAAATCCTGGACTTACTCTTGCTTTTAACTGGAGTAAACTTTTGACAGCTGATATTTGTCAGACATAACCTCTCTTTTACAGTGTTTGGAAGTCAAGAAAAATTTATAAAATGTATAATTATGAAAATTTATATGTTGAAAATCATTCTGGAGAAGAAATCAAATTAAACATGATTAGTTCCTTGATATTCATTTTAAAAATGTTGTACACAAACGTAAAACTTAACCTCAACCTTGACAATTCAAACGTGACTTACTCTGAACTTACTCCAAGTTGTTCTATAAAAACAAATTCAGAGTAAGAAAATCCGCCATTTTGTGGAGTACAGTGAAAATATTCGGAGTAAGTCCAGGACTTATATCGAACAGACCTACTAAATTTGGTCATGTGATTTTAGAAGTTTCATTATTTTTTGAAAATAGCAGTGGTTTTAATCGCAATTTACATGAAAATTGAAATTAGATCTCATGCATAAAATTACAGCAGAGGGGTCTGAAAAGATGAAAATTAGCGTGACTTATTTTATGGACAGCTCCTCTTAAGTCTAAAAAAATAAGAAAATAACAATTAGCATTCATCAATCAAAATCATTACCATATTTGAATAAAAACCATGTAAAATTTTTAATGTATACAAACCTAACAAATCGGATATTATGTAAATTTTTATGATTTGCGTGTGAATCAGATCACAAAAGCCCAGATACAAAATGTTCTGTTGCTATTATTATAAAATCAATTAGAATATTATGCAGCTTTTAAATGAGCACACGTCAGAACAATACAATATGTAATCCATTAACCGAAGGCATTTTACTCTATAGGAATTTATTACAATATTTCAAGATTGACCAGATTCGTTGTAATTCACATGTTACCAATCGCTTTCTGTAGATTTCCCGAGGTGAAAGTGTATTTTCCTAACATTACATTGGACGTTGGCATTCATTTATGCAGCTATGGAATCTTATTACCACAAGTAATATACGTTAAAAATATTCCAATTAATATAATATGATATTGCCCGAGGTATGTAATGTGAAACTGTGGTGTTAACAACCGCAAATACCGCAATGTTTTTATATGTTTTAATTCTATATTGTTGTAATATAGGGCAAATTATTAAAGTAAGAGGTTGGTGTTATAAAATACTAGAATTTGGACCCGGCTACGCCCGGCTAAAAGCGTGAGTAGAACAAAATCTAAGAAAACAAAATTTAATTGGCAAAAAATTAGATAGAATAAGTTGTCCGTGCTTTTCTTCGGAATTTCTTTACCCTCTCCCCTTACTCCACCATCTGTCGGGCTACTTTTTAATGGGTCTATGTTGGGGCTGGATCCCCGACGAACATCTATGCCAAATTTCAGGCCAATCGGTTCAGTAGTTTCCCCGCGAAAGAGTAACACTCCCTCCCCTTTTCCGTATGCCTATGTTGGAACCAGAACTACCACAGACAATCATGCCAAATTTCAAGTCAATCGGTTCAGCCATTTTTGCGTGAAAGAGGAACAGACAGACAGACAGACAGCAACTCATTTTTATATTAGTATGATTGATTTTTGCCATGAAGATTCTCACTCCTCCCTATGTGTGACTTTTTTTTTATAGACAGTCCCCTACAAGGTTTTTTTTGAAAAACTATTTTTAAGTAAATAAATTATTGTTAAAGTCATTTCCGCAAAAATATTTTTTTCACCTACTTTTAAAAGGTATAAAAATTATGAGAAAAAAATCTTAAATCATCTTGAAGTAAAAATTAAGAACTGACTTTATCACTTCAGGGAAATCATCAGAAAAACATCTTTAGCCAAAACAACAACAATTACGATGATTATAATGAAGACAATGCGAAAAAAAACCACTAATATGAATGACATGAATAAAAAATTGCTTGAAATTATTGTTTAAACACGACAGGTAAACAAAATGAATATCTCTCGACTTTAATATGTCGTTTTAACATGTATGACATCTAATTAATGTTTAATTAGATAATCTTAATTGTAGGTTATTTACACCAATATATACGAGGAATTATTTACGCACTCAAATGTAAGTGAAATCAAGTGCTGGATGCATTTTGAGTTGATTTTTTCAAGTTCTCAGAGGAAAATTTTTAAGTGTGACAAGCTGAGATTTGTTTAAAGAGGTAGGGTAGGATGGGAATGAGAGCACTACTTTTTTTAGATTATCCCAAAACTCTCAGAAACTACTAAGACAAATTTTACCAAAGTTTACAGTCTTATAGCTTATATACCCATGTACAAAAAAAAGTTACAAAAACTTTTTTAAGTTAGTACCATCAGTATTTTTTTTGGACCTGCCACCCTACGGGGTAGTGTCCACAGGAATTTTTCTAGGGAGCAGGCAAAAGTTATTTCATGGTTAGGGTAACCATATTTTTTTGGAATCAATTCGGAGCGAGATGAACAACAAATTTTATATAGAAATTAAAACCTTATTTTCATCTAAATAAGGAGAAAACCGCAGTTATTTAAATCAAGTGATACGCAATCCCAAGCGAAAATTAAATTAGATTTTCCCGCTCTTTAAGTTTTATAAATACTTGCAACGGAAATTTTAAAAATACCAATAAAGGGGAATGCGTCGCAGCCCAAACTTTTGAGATAACGCTCGTTTTGTGGAAAATTGTTGAAAAGATGTGCTGCAAGCGAAAAAAATGTACTTTGCAGCAACCTTCAGCCGAAATAGAGTACGGTTTCCATAATTAGTAATCATTTTCACTAGCGCTTGAAAAATTATGGAAGGCTTGAATTTTCATAATTTATTGGAAAGAACAAAACGTACAATGTGAAAATTTTCAGCAATTGTTAAACATTTTTAAAGTTTGTAATGAGTCCTTGAAGTATGAAAAGAGAAATTCTAGAAACGAATCTTTGTTCTGATGATTATTTTACTATCGGGTCTATTGAAAAGTACTTCACAAAGAAAAGAGTAAATGAAAAAAAAAACTTTCAACTTTAGTCCCTAATTGAAAAACTTCAAATGAAACCGCCCCAAGAAAGCCATCGTCCCAATCATACCCGCCAAAAAGAAAAAAATAATTACTTCCGGAAATGTTTGTAATTCCTACAATCTTAATGAAAAACTTTGTAATATATTTTCATTACTATTTCATTAAGACCGACGTTTGCTATGTTAGAGATTAATATGTGGATTCCAGACTAGATTTAAAATGTCTGCAGACTTTAACTGGAAATAATCGTTATCAGCAGAGAAATCATTAGAGGCAATGTTTGATCCATTAACAAAAACGCACATATAATCCCCCCAAAAAATACCTAAAATGAAAGATTCTAGGAAAAACGAAATCCTGTCTGTCTTGTCATTTTGTGGCCAAAAGGACCTAAAGGCGTCCAAATATCAAATGACCAAATCCCTCTCCCTTCGGATTTTTATTTCGAGAAAGAACCTAACCGTGAACTGTGTTTGTGACGATATTTATTGATATACACATGTTGCTTGCAATCGTGTCAAGTTGTTGGCCGGGATATAGAAGAGGATATCAAGCGGTGGCATCGACGGAAGCCACTTACTGGACTTTAGCCAACCACTTGTTGCAGATCTCTTTAAATGAAGTCTTAACCGAAAAGTTGTAAATGGTTTCTCGTTTCATTTTATCGTTTTGCCTTGGATCAAAAATTCTTTCTCCATTTGTGACCAGGAACAACAAAACTGGCAACCAAACTTTACTAAAATTGTCAAGAATAAGGTATGTCGAGTTGATTCAATTAGGGTGGATCATATGAAATGTTTGGTTTTGGATTTTAAAAACAATTTTATTTTAAGAATTATTGTGAATAATATTATTTTTTTATGCGGCCCAAGAAGCGTTGGACTATTTTACCAATGAAAATGCCTGACGTAAAAAAAAGCAGAAGTGCGACATTTTCTCAAAACTGTGTTAATTTTTAGATAATTATCATGTGATTTTGCTGCTGATAACTTATGGTTTCATAATTCTTGGACGTATAAATATTAAGCATTTTTTGGTTTATACATTTCAAAATGTGTTTATCTGGAAGAAAACTAATTAGTATTAAAGAACCATGCAATAATGATGTTTTTTGTGCCTCTGCGTTAATTGCTGAACCAGTTAAAGGTTGTCCCACAATTGGCGCGGCGCGGTTAGCTCAGAGCGGCAGGGCGACAGCCGCAGTCATTTTTAAACCGAAATTACGCGGCGCGGTTGCAGCTCTATTTGTGTTCTCATAACCTAAAAATCGCAGAAAATTTGAAGATTATTAATTTTTCCGTTTCATTTTCCGTTTCGAATGCGTTTTCAAAGTTCTTTTCCATCTTTTTACTTGATAAAAATATTTGCAACAACACTCAGAAAACATAAACAACTGTCACCGCTTCCAACCGCGTCTGAAAGTAGAAACTAGACCTACTCTTCGCGGTGCCGCGCAGTTGCCGCGCTGCCGCCTTTGGTCACCGCGCAATTATAAACCTATAGTTTCTACTACCATCTGTCACCGCGCCGCGCCGCGCCGCTTTGCTCGTAATTGTGGGACAGGCTTTATGGTTCAACCACAATGAAGGCGGCAAGCGGCACCATGATAGCGGCATGCCTCTGTCAAAATTGAAACATCAAAACTTATTTAATTCGTCCGCTACTTCGCCCCATTTATTTTCTTTGATTTTATATCCTTATATTGAGGATGGGCCAAATCGTAGAGCAATGGATTTCCTTTTACGAACTCGATTAATTTCTCCTCCGTTGTCGGCATCTTGTGAAATCAAAACGTCAAAAATCTGCATAGAATGTGGCGCCGAATGTGGTGGTTGTCACAAAACAACGAAGAAAAATCGTCATAGAATGTGGCGCCAAATGTGGTGGTTTTCATAAAACATTTTGGCCGGCGGCGGCAAGTTTGACTTGGATTCAAACTAGGCGGCGACGAAAAAAGTGCGCCGCCTTTGCCGCTTGCCGCCTTCACTGTGGTTGAACCATTAGTCTTTACTTTGGTTGGGGGCTTTTTGAAAATGGCACAGTTTCTAGTTTTTTTTTGTTTCAGCCAGAGCTTAGGGGCAGACCCTTTAATGCCAAGGCACAGCTCAGGATGGTCGGAAGAACCATCAGTTTCGAACCTCAAAAACCACCGACTGGCAGGGGGATGGTGAGGTGTTAATGCAATTCCTTGTGATTCCTTGATATATCTGCCGATATTGTGAGATTTTCGCTACACTGTAGATTTTCGTTTAAATTCACCTACGCCCACATTTCTGTGAAAATGACAAAGAATTTCATTGGCACCTCACCATCTCTCTGCAATTCGGTGGCCGTTGAAGCTATATATTTATAAATCCAGTGACAGTACCATTTCCAAAGAGCCTACCACCAAAATGCAAACTGCAATGCTTCAAATGGTATAGAGGCAAAATCGTGCATCGTCGCAACAACTAAACTGTCTTAAAATCTACTTTTAGGCGTCTTAGAAAGAAAAAGGTTTGTTTTGGAGAGTAAAATATTGCCAAAAAGAACATATTACGTTGTGATTAACATCCATCCTAATCATAAAGAAACGAGTGGATGTTAAACGATGTCTAGTGAAAATAGCATAAGTTCTGGTTTATTTGTGGCAAAATAAAAGCCACTAATTATATGGGTAATACACAAGTGGGTTATAAAAACTTTAAAGGATAGTTTTTGTAAAGTTTTTTGTTTTTGTTAAACGATGTTTGTGAGCTTTTTTTGGAAAATTAATGACCCATTTGAATGAAGACTTATATTTTTGTTAAGTATCGAAAAATATTTGTTATTAATGTTAAGTATTTAGAATTATTTATTCACCTAATGACTTTTTTTATCAAAAACGATTTTTTCGTCTTCCATGTAGAATAGTATAAAAGGCGTGAACCTCCTCAATTATATTCAGTTTTTTTAATAATTTTCACTCGTTGTACCCGCAAATATGAATTGTGTGGCCAAATTAAAAATCGTTGTACAATGTTTGATATTATTATCAAAACCGTCTTTCGGAGATAAACAAAAAGAAGTAAATTTTTTAGACAAATGCAGAAATCATTTGTGTTCGGATATAAATTATAATGATATCCTTCAAACGGAACAAATATCCAATCTTAAATCAATCATTTTTGGCCACTGTGTCAATTGGACGACATTACCGGAAAATTTATTTGACATTTTTCCTATGTTGGATGAACTGTCGATTAACACTTGCAATACCAGTTTCAGCAGTGCAACATTCAAAAATGCTGGGAAATTAACTCGATTAAATTTTAATCGTGTTATGGATCCGAAAAACGAACAACCAATAGTGATTCCTAACGACATTTTTACAAACCTTAAATCTTTGGATACTCTAAAATTAAGTGATATGCAAATATGGAGCCTAGAAGTGGGAATTTTCGATCCGTTAACTGACTTACAGCTAATAGATCTATCTTTTAATATAATCGAAGTGATTGAGAAAGATTTATTTAAGTTTAATAAAAAACTTAATCTTGTTGCATTAAATGACAATAAAATAAAATCAATTGAAATTGAAACGTTCAAGCATCTTAATTTAAATATACTTGATTTAAATAATAATGTTTTAGAAACTATTGAAGTTGGAAATGTGTTGAAATTATTCTTGACTAACAATTATATTAAGAACATCAGTGGTTCTATTAAACAACTTTTTATCAGTAATAGTCCACAAGTTATCGAAAATATTGACGAATTAGAATTTGTCGAGCAAGATAATTTTTTTAATACCACTTTTCTGCAAAACGCAACTAATTTGATTGCTCTTTCACTTTGTAATGATTCAATGGTCACTTCTGCGGAATACGGCGAATTTAAAAATATACATCGCCTTGAACATTTAACTATTTCCGGCACAAATATCACGAAAATTGATATCAGAATCTTTGATGAATTGAAAAACTTAAAAGATTTTCGATACAATCCAAATGCTGTACCAGTCTGTGAAGTTGAAAAGTTAAAAGAAGTTTTACAACAGAAAAATATTGTATTTATTTGTCCGGTGTGCCATTAATTATCAACATTGTACATTTTTTGAATCAGCAATAAAAGATTATTTTAAAAAAATGTGTTTTCATAGTTTTGTGTTGTGTTAAATACGCCATACGAAAATCTGAAACGTATTTTGTTTATATCTGCCAACTATTTAGAACCAAAGACCCACAAGAAAATCTACTCTAAGCGAAGGCGTACACGGAGCAACTTTCGGTCATCAGCATGCCGCAACTTCACCAAATTGTAGGAAAGAAACGAGTGCGGCAAGAGGGGAAAAGTCGCCACTCGAAAAGTGTTCTTCACTTCATCTTTTACGCACACAAACGAAGTCGCTTGTGTAGCACGTCAGCATGCATGTGTGCGTAATTTCATTGAGTCAGCCGGTGCTTAGCCACCGACTCGTAAACATATCCTAAATAAACAAAAATTGAATGCAAATAGTGAAATACCAATTGCAGGTAGTTTTATTTTTCGGGTAGGTAGGAAAGAGTAAATGCCATAACAAATTACCAGTCCTTATTTTTCTATTGTTGGCAGTTTCTATTTTGGCAATTGATGTTGCCTCGGTGCTAGCTAATAAAGGAATGAGCTGGAAATACAACACATATATGAGAACCACACACACATGAGCGATCGCTTGTTGTACACAAGTTTTTCCTACTAAAAAGTGAAGAAGCGTGTACGTCGGAAAGGCATTTTGAGGACTAAAAGTCGCCGCGACGATAAGAAGCGTGTGCGTTCGCACTAAAGAGGGTCTAAGATCAGGGTGACCATATTTTTTTTGTAAAATCGGGAGCATTTTTAGTTTGGCAATTTTTTTTTTGTCAATCCGGAACAAGATGAGCCGGTGGAGAAGAGAGCGGGGGTAATTTTCACAGTCCTATGTGAAAATTATGTTGGTTTTTGCCCCTCCTTACATTCTATAAATAATGGTAAATGAAATTGTGAAAACACCAATAAAGACAAAGGCACCGCAGGTAAAAAAATATGCACCATTTGTGGAAAATTGTTAAAAAAATGAGCCGCAGGCGACAAAAATGTAATTTACAACAACCCCCGCCACCCCTGACGAAGATTTGACCCCGGTTTTGTGGTGTATTTACCATTCGATGTAAGTGTATTGAGCACAGGTTATTTCGGATTTAAAATCTAAATAAATAACGCTTAAAGGAGGATCTCCATTACCATGACTGTAACTGCAAAAAAATGCAGAAAACTAGAGCAAGATAGACTTATATAGATCTAAATAGGAATGACTGAATACAAGTATAAACGTTTTCCCTTCCAGTTTAACAACTTTATAGCTATCATATCAAACCTTATGCTATGAATATAAGGTTCAAATTAGCATAGAAATAAAGCTGTAGAGCTGTATATGTGTGGTTGAACTACATGAAAAATGACAGCTACACTATAATAGCACTTTGTATGTGTCTGTGCTCACTATTCACTTACAGGGACAATGTGTGATTGTAGTAGAAATCGCTATAAAAAAGTTCAAGTCCGTCAACTGTTACCATAAAATCGCCATAAAAAATGAGGGGAAATTATTTTTGCAGTTGCCGACAAATTTTTGCAGTTGATTCTTATCTCCCTTTCTCGCCAAGGTATCTTCACATAAATGTGTCTCTATTTTTTTGCAGTTGGGAAAAGACATGGTAATAGAGGGCCAACTTTAAGCGAATTAAAAAAAAATTTTCAAAAACACAATTTTCGCAATTTCATTAAAACCGGTTCAAGGCATTGAAAAACTTACTAATAGCAATGTTACTGTAATTAACTCGTTAAAACCAGGCACATGTCGATATACTTGAACAGTTTTTTAATGATATTTGCAATGGCCGGAAATTTATGAAGTCTTAAATAATTACTTGCAATAATTGGGAAACAATATTTGATCACTACAAAAAATCACAAAAAAATATCAAGTAATTTACTGGGGATTTTCGTTGTTTCAACTATTACATAAAAATCGAACGAATTCCAAAAATTTAGTTTTCTTTTGCATTTCTAGTTCGGTAAATTGAAGATTTTTTTTTTTTAAATAAGATTTGTTTGTTTTTTTTTCTTCAAAAAGTTGAATTTTACGCCGGTATGCCGCCAGCAAAAATCTTAATTCTATTTTTCTCACTTTTCCAAGTAATTTGACCAAGAATATATTTGAAGAAAATATTGTAAAACATTATTATATTTTAGATGTCATGGCAATGGTATATGGAGTTTAACACTATTGAAGTAAAAGAATTTGTTCCATGGATCAAAATTACATTTGATGTTAAACGTAATCGTTCATTAAGCGGAAAAGCCAAAGTTGATTTAGATATAGTCGACCCCAATGTGTCCCTTCACTTCTTTTTAACGGATCACATTAGAAACAGGAGTATTCTGAATGTGAATATCAAAGTCTGTGATATCTTTACGAATAAGAATTTCTTGAGTTCGTTTATATTGAATGTAATTTTCAGTAAAACCAATCTACCACGAAAGTGTCCAATAAAAGCTCAAACTTACATACTGAGATCTATAGAAATCTCATCCGGAGATTTCCCAAAAATTATTCGAGGAAGGAATTTCACTTTTCCTTATTCTGGATTAGAAATCCAGCTTTCTAGTAAAGTTAATAACAAAACTACTAAACTGGTTTATGGTTATTTGAAATTGCGTCATGTTAGATGAATTACTTTGCTCAAAAAAAAAGATTTTAACACTAAATCACTGGGTATACTATTATTGGATGTGTTCGTTGTGGTTTTCAGATAGAAAAGACGCTTTTGCTTTACTACAATTTTTGTTTTGTTGTAATAAATGAAACTTTTAACTTTAAATATGTTAAATTTTATTCAGCTACAAGTGAAAATATTATAAAAACATAACAAAAGCTATAATTGCCAATGTGGCAATTATTGAAAATCCGTATGGTGATTTAAATGAACGGCAAATAGTTGTATCAAAATTTCATTTTGAAGTCAAACTTTTCAATAAGATTTTTTTAAATTTATTCGAACCGAATTTTGATGTATGGGAGTTTTATGTAGAATCATATCCTAAATAACTTTTGTTCTTGCACTTTTTTGATAAGATGAACAGTTTTTGAGATATTCGCAAAAATCGTTTTCGTTCGTATGGGGGGTACCCCCCCCCCCCCCCCACCCCCCCCTTAATGGTCCATTTTTCCCATGAACGAACTTAGCCTCGCATTTTACGAAAAACGGATCTGCGCAAAATTTCAAGTCTGTAGCTCAATCCGTGCGCCCGCAATCCGCACCACAGACGGACGGACGGACAGACGGACAGACGGACAGACAGACAGACGGACAGACAGACAGACAGACAGACAGACGGACAGACAGACGGACAGACAGACGGACAGACGGACAGACGGACAGACGGACAGACGGACAGACGGACAGACGGACAGACGGACGACGGACGGACGGACAGACGGACGGACGGACCTGCAAAAATTAATTATTTTTATCATTCTAAACACACTGATGTAATTCATTTTTGTGTGTGATGACGAGATGGTGGTTTCACCATACGGGTATAAAAAACCTTTCTGGAATTTTTTAAATTTTTTAGTTGGTAAAATATTTGACAACACAAATCTCTTAAAAATGTGGTAACTTTAAATAATAACAACCAAAAAAGCTAGTAATTTAAAAAAAAAACTAAAATTGTTTAATTAAAAAAGTGACTTCATTAGAAAATTTATCTATAATTACATAATTATCCACTAGTTTGTAATAATCATAAAATTTAACAAAGTTTATGATGACTAAATAGAGAGTCACCATCTGTAGGTCAAGTTGGATTACATTATTTTTTTTTTTTTTTGTGAAAATTTCGTTGTGGATTTTATGACTATTTTATGTTGCAATAAAACTTTACAGCACCAAATACTATAAGTCTGAGAAGAAAACTTTCTTTTTCCACGACCAATGAACCCTTTACGTTCGTTCCAGCTGAGCGAAGAAAATTGTTGGGAAATTTTCATTGTCTCCTTTTACGAATTAGTTAGTTTGCTAAAAAAGTAGCATCTTGGATGACTTTGTTGGCAGTTTTCTGGTATTATTTTTTGATTAAGTAGCGTAATGAAGAGATGATTATGGTTTCATTTATTACCATTTTCCCGACATTAAATTTTCAATAAAAATTACCAGTGGTCAATAATCGTAATGGTTTCCTTCACAAAAATTGAATTTGCATTCATATTGATTTTTTAACAGATTAAAGGAGTCATTTTCCAATATTTATGTGATTTTTTTGTATCAAACAAATCATTGGTTTATTGGCATTGTTGGCCCCAAAAATTAATTTATCGGAGGCGGAAATGCCTATAATTAGTAATAAACGGTTGGCAGAGTTGAAAGCATTCGTGTCACGATTAAATTGCGGATACCAAAATTAATTTTATGAGTAATTATTCGATAACCGTAAATTATTTTTCGTGAAAATACTTTTTTTGCAGTTTTTATTCATTGCGTATGGTCTCTAATAAATTTATGTCGGGAATAAAATATTACTTCTGGGCGTTTCAGAAACGATTTTTTTTTTCTAAAACGCCTAAAAGTAGATAGAAGAAAAGCATAGATACTAGAAAACTAAAGTCAGTTGAAAACTAGAAAATACTTTCTAGTTGCAAATCAAAACATTACAGTTTTCGACCCCCCCCCCTCTCGCTCATCATATTATTTTTTTCACAATTGTTTGTAGGGAGTTAGTACGGCCATCATAGTTCCGAAAACCCTTAGCCACCCACCCCTCTCCCGTCTAGGCTGATCATACACGGATTAGCCAGAACAGTGCCGAATTTAAACATGTTCCCCCTGCGGCGTCCCAGAAACTACTTTTTTCCAGATTTATCGATTTGGTCTTTAAACCTGCAAATGTTCGCATGCGACGCAGGTTTTTGACGAATTTCAGCCCTTAGTGATTTTTTTAAAATTTCACTTATGGCGCATTTTATAACAAATTTCTCGAAATTTTTTGCCTGCGGCGGAATTTTTGAAGCGGGCGCACTATGCTTGGTTGAGTACTTCTCAATTAATCCACCCTCCCTTCTCCCAGTGTTCTAACCCAGATTCAGGTAAAAACAAATCCAGTCACCACCATTTTTAGGAAAAAAATGAAAAAAAAACTGTTTATGAAAAAGTGCGTTTTGTACAAAATAAGAAATATATTTTTTAAACAATTTAATTATTTTCATTATAGAATCGCTTATTTCAACAAAAGTCTTATATTAATTTATCCAGACGACAACATCCACGCTTATTGTCATTGCTTTCTTAATAAGCTATTCGAATGGAAAATGTCAAAGGTAAGAAAAGGTCGTTCGTTGACCAGGATTTAAAAATTAACTGTCCCTATACTGAAAGCAGACAACCATATCAAAAGCTTTGGAAATAAAGCTTCAAACAATTGAAAACTCAATAAAAATCTCGTAAAAAAAAAGCAACAGAAAAGCTAAAATATTTTCTGCATAGAAATGTATGAACATTTTTTATATCAAATACAAGTCAAGCGTCCTTAAATGTCCTTTTTTCGCCAATTTAATACTACCGATGATTTCTATATTCTACGTTTGTTTGTGCAAAAAAAACACTATTTCTGGTGGTAACTGAGCAAACCATTCGCAGAAGTGTCTGTTTGACAATGGAATCACTGAGGAAGAAAGAAAATCACTTAAGGATAAAAAAAAGCTCCCGTTTACAGTCAACAACGTTTCCTATACTGTTTTCCATAGGCCGTTTTAATACCCTTTGACTAAAAGCTTTTTGATATCACCGCGTAAAGAATATGGGTCGGTGGTTGTAAGTGGCATAGTTAGCCACCGTCTTACATATGACTGAATAACAAAGTATCAGCTGTTTTGCTAAATATCTCCCTAACGATGTCCTAGAATTGCAGGGAGTAAAATGGTTAAATGTACCATCACAACTACTGTGTAGTGGAATAGTGGCAGTTACTGTAGAATATACTTGAATTTCTGTTACTGTACAAACACTATTACTTATTGGAAGGATTGAAGGGCGTGTGGTGTTGTGCGTGAACTGAACATGTCGAAAGCACCATAGCTATCCGAAATGGACAGTGATACTGGTTTTTTGTGGAAATACTGTGTCGCACTGGTTTGAAAACGCTTTGAGTGGGCGATTAAAATACATGGTCCTCTCGCTGTGATACTGGCTATAAGTGAATCTCCCTAGTTGTGTTGAAATAAGTACATCAGACGAATGGTTGTAGTTGTGAGTTGGAGTTTAACTTTGGTATTTTCGAATGATGATCGGAAAGTTATGTGATTGCAATAAAAATAAAAAAAGTAATTCTTGTTTAAAATGAGGCGTTAAAAGCTAGAGTGGACCAACCCACATGTCGAAATCGTGAATTTTTTTGTGTTTGAATCACTATTGCGAGTGAGTTTCTAGATAAAAATGTTTGGATGCACAAAAGAACATTTCAACATTGAGTAATAAAGTCCACACAAATTTTTTTTTCCAAAAATGTACAGTAAATAATAGTACAAAAGTGAAAAAGCTTCAAAAACTCGATTATGTGGGCTCGTCCACTCTAGCTTTTAACGCCTCATATAAAACTACAAAATTTAGGAATGTAAACATTTTTTTTTTTTTTCAGAAAACTGACTTGCTCTTTCCCCTCCCACTCGCCCTGCAGTTGCGTAAGTCATATTGCAGAAGGCTAAATTTTGCTTTTCATAAATGGAGACGCAACATCCACCGTATTCACATGATTTTTCTCGCCTGTTGTTGAAACCCAAGTAACTTCACATAAGGTTTTATCCCTCTTTACTATTTTACCAACCCTTCAGACGACACAATCTCAGAAAAAATATGCATATCTTCTAGTCAGGATAAATCTTAAAAGAAGAGGTGCAAACCAGTTTTTTTTAAACGAACCAAAAACCACTGAAATTTGTGTTTTGGTTTACACCATAATCGAACCCTTCTGCAACCATAAATCGAACCCTTCTAAAAAAGATGTCCGATCCGAACCAAAACCAAACCAGTTTTAAAAAAACATGGCCGAACCGAACCATAACCAAAAACAGTTTTTAAAACAAATCCTGTAACGAAAACCAAAACTGGATTTTTTTTAGTGGTACAGCCTGGCTCAAAGAACCGTGCAGGAAATAGCGTTTTTCGTGCCCCTGAGTTAACTTTTGAACCCGTGTAGGTTTCACTTTGGTTGAATACTTTTTGGAAAGGGCACAGTCTCTAGTTTCATCCATATATGGCTTCAAGAGCCACCGAATTGCAGGGGTATGGTGAGGGGTTAACGAACTTTCTTGTGATTTTTCACAGAAATCATGGCAGAAATCATATGAAAAATCGCGAGAAAACCAATAAAAATTCACTGAACTAAAACCAGAACCAAAAAGAAATTTTAGAAATTTTGGAAACCAAAATCAGAACCAAATTTTTGGAATTAAAGAAACCAAAACCAAATTTTTGAAATTTTAAAAACCGAAACCAAAACCAGAACTAAATTTTTGGAATTGCAGAAACCAAAACCAATTTTTTTAAATTTTAACAACCGAAACCAGAACCAAATTTTTGGAATTCAAGAAACCAAAACCAAATTTTTGAAATTTTAAAAACCGAAACCAAAACCAGGGCACCAATCATGTATTCCGACGCGTCTCTGTCTTTCGACTTCGACGCAGCTTTTAACTCTTGACTTCGCCATATCAGCAGCTTCAAATTTCCTAGAATGACAGTCAGAATCACGTTTCGATTCATAGTGACGATTCCGCGAAATTTCAAGCTGCAGATATGGCGAAGTCAAGAGTTAAAAGCTGCGTCGAAGTCGAAAGACAGAGACGCGTCGGACTACATGATTGGTGCCCAGAACCAAATTTTTAGAATTCAAGTAACCAAAACAAAATTTTTGAAATTTTAGGAATTAAAAAAAATCGGAAATCTACCAAAACCGAACCACACTTTAAAAACTTTTGGTTCGCTTCTATGCTTAAAATACGCACCCTTAATTTCTATGCTTCGAAACACCCTTTTCTCCTGCTACCCCATTGTCATGGTTTTTTGCAATTTTATGGTTTATGGTTTGGGTTTCATACCTCCACCGAAAATTAATTATGTATTTTATGGATAGCTCCTTAGGTCTTTCTTTGAACTACATTCAATTTCAAGAAGACGTTTCTTCGAATACTATATCGCTGCGATGAACATACAAAATATTCTTTATAAAAACTCACAAAGCTTTCATATATCCAAATTTCAAAAAAAGCTCCAATATATATTTAAGCTTGTACATTTGGTCTATTTGGGATATCGAGTATTTCAAAGTAGTATTAGTTTATTTTCATGGGAAACTTTCTCGTACAAAACTCGGATTCAGTGCAAATTGAGACATTGGCGCGTGAGGTTACCATCACAATTTTGATTCGCGCGTACACAAAATCCTTAAAAATTTCATAGGATCAAATATTAAATAATAAAAACCCCTTAGACTAGGTTTATTCAAGTGGGCAAACATAATCGGGAATAAGAAAGATTTTTGATTTGAAAAAGGATATTCTAACGGCGAAAAAATGAATTAAAATTATTCATATTGCTCAAGATAACGAAATCGTTGAGGATTTTTTTTTGTTCATGTACCAAAAGAACCTTGTTTGTGTTACGGCTACCTTAAACGCACATTAGTCTTGCTTTTAGATGCAAGTGACATACGTAACTCACCCCTTTATCAGAATTCGCTGAAAAGTGGTACGAGTGTCATGTAAAAGATTTTTCTTGTGAGGAGTTTAGGTAAAAATCGGTTCGGTTTCTTGACCCGGTTTACAACTCTGCAAAGTGTAGTGCGTTTTTTTTCGATTCTTTGGCATTGGGAATCCATTTATGAAATATTCATAATAAAAAGGATAAAAAAAATGTGTTTGAATTTGAAAAATATGAAAAAGATCAAAAAGTGAATTATAAATCAAAAATAAAACAAAAGTTTTGAAAAGAAAAATGTTTTTCATGAGAAAAAGTTCATCTTGTGTATAAATCCTTTGTGCTTTTGCTTTCGTCCTGAGATGATTTTCCGTCGTTTGTAAAATGGTACATGGTTAGATGGAGCGATGCCTGACTATTCACTGTTTTGAAAATTGTGGTTATTCAGTGGGTAGTGAAATGTTTATAGTTCTTTACAAATAACCCCCTATTTTTGCTGTAATCTTTCTTACAGTGTCTTTTTGTTAACGTAGAATCCAGTTATGGCGCAAGAATAACGCGACAAGTGAAAAATACACAACTTTTACTCGTTTATCTCCCAGCATTTTTACTATCGCTCGGCATAGCAGTGTCTATTAAGGAGAATTTTTCAACTGTGAAAAGTGGTAGTTACGGATGTGGTTAAAAGGATGCCCATAGTGGGTTGTATTCTTTCATAGAAGTAGAAATGATTTATGCACATTGTTTGAATATTCTTAAGTGTTCATTTAGATTTATATAAAGCTTGTATAAAATGTTATTCGTTATTAAAAAAAAAAAATAGTGGCTTTTTGTAGAAATTCTAATGCTTCAAAGAAATTAAAAAGCAAAAGTGAAATATTTAAAGTTTTTGAAGAAAGTTTGAAGTGTCTCACAATAAATTATCAAATTTTTCAAGTGTTTTACGAAGAAAAATGTTCCAAATCTAAATTCTAAAAAAAAATCAATTGTAAATCTAAATCCTAAAAAAAATCAAATGAAATGCTCCAAAAAAAAATGTTAATTAAGTGTTTAGCGAACGTTTATTTGTAGTTTCGAGAAAATCCAAATGAAAATAAAAGCTTTTTTTTGTCGCCTAGCTTAAAAAATCGAAAACAAAATAAATTAAAAGATCCGACATCCAGAAATCGATTTTAGTTAAAAACGAGGAAACAAACATTCAGAAAACAATCATTATAAAATAACAGATAAATAAAAAAATAAACAAACAAAAACAAAAACGAAAAGTGGAAAAATTTTATTCCATTGGAAAAAAACAGAAACAAAAAAATAAAAAATTCATTCTAACTAATCTCTGCGTACATCTTGAATCCTGCCAGCCAACCATCAGTCAGGAATCCAGCCAAAACGACATGAAGCCACAATCAGTTGAGTTCTGAAAATTTTTCGGGAGAAATACGAGAAAAATTCAAACGGAAAATCACCCACAATTGGACGAGGTCCCTCACGTCTTAACGGATCTCCCATACTATACTCTGCTAAAGGAAGAACCTTCTCTGGATGTTGCTGTGTTACGTTTTCCCAATAAAGGACAGGAAGTTCCCATCGGAAGAGCACAGACAAACGGGATCCTGCAAATGAAAAAATCTGCTAAATTTTCCACACTATAACAAAGTCAGGAGGCTCTTTGGTGAGGCTGCCTTCAAAATTTTCCTTGAATATTGTGTGTTTTTGTCAGACGACATCACATAAAGATCCATACGACACGGTCCTGGATAAAATTCTCATCCTAATCATTAAAGGGAAACCACCGTACACTCGTAGAACCTATTTCTGGAGCGAACGTCAGTCTGAGTGCCTGGTTTTTATATACTTTTTGAGGACTAAAAAAAAGAATATGTTCGGCAAAGAATTTCATTAGCTGAATTTTTATGATATTATCATGTAGGCATAGAACAGAAATTATTATGCGTTCATATAGGAGATATGAATGATACGATTGTCACTCCTACTGTTGTTTTACGGGAACCTAGCATCAAGATTGAAACGTGAATCTTGACGAAATTCATCCTTATGACGATTGTTGGTTAAGCGGGAGTAAGGAGACAGGATTCAATTTGCTGATTTTCAACTCTATTGTGCTTTTTTCCACTTAAACATAATTTTTGACGTTTGCGTACTGTAAGTACTCATATCTTCGAGTACTCATATCACAAGATATTTAATATCTACAGAAAAACAGATAGAATTTCGGGCACATTGTGTTTTTTTTTTTGGTTTCGATGATGAACATCAGCATCTTACGCTCATTACTTGGATATTTATCTACCTATGATCCTGCTCGTCTATAGATAAAGTATCTTTTTTTTTTGCTCTATATCTTAAGCATTAGTATTTTCACTTGTGCCAGATAGAAAATATCTATAGAGGAGACGGTATATCGACAATACAACCAATCGACATCAACATCGTATACTCCTTATCCTGTATTACTGCTCGGTTCTTCTGCAGTTGCGAATAATATCGACTAAAAAAAACGCCACTTCTCATAGGCAGACGTCATATCGGATTCGTTTTTTTCATCCTCGTAGTCATCGTTTCAGCCGTCATCATTTTTGTTGCTGTTCGTGTGACTCCTGCTATTGTTGCTGTTTTTGTTTTTGTACACATGCGATATTATAGTAGTCATCATTGTCGCGGCATGGAATTCATATTCTGAGCATGCCTATATGCCATAAAATACCCATCGAAATCATCAGGTACGTTAAATTTACAAACAAATCTACATAAAACTAACTATAGATCCAGAGTATGACATGTAACTTTTTTGCTTATGTATGAATGTAATATGAATTTCCCTTTGTGTTTCTCATGAAATGGCAAAAAAAAGAAGAAAGGGTGAAGGGAGATTGTTCAGCGGTTAGAAAGGTAATGTATATAGGAATATTTATGTGTCTGAATGGCTAAGTGGCTTCTTCGTTCCCATCAGAATATGTTAAACAGACAACATATTTCTCAATATGGTTATTTTTGCATAGATATGACTATTTCTGTTACTAACAGTATTTGTACATACTTTTTTTTGTTGCGTATATGAATTGATTGTAAACATTGCACTGCATTGCATAACAGTCACATCAATCAAGTACCTACTTTTATCAATATTTTTATTTGTTTTTCGTTGTTTTTTGTTTATAATTCTAAATGATCCCTTTATCCTTATTGGAGCAAAATAATTTGTGAAACTACACGGTTAAAAATTTAAGGTTTTAAATCTTTTTAGGATCTTTTACACCAAAGAACCATGCAATAAATAGTGTTTTTCGTCCCCCTGGGTTAAATTTTGAACCCGTGTAGTTTTTACTTTGGTTGAGGACTTTTTGGGAAGGGCACAGTCCCTAGTTTGATCCATATATGGTTTCAAGAGCCACCGAATTGCAGGAGGATGGTGAGGGATTAACGAACTTTCTCGTCATTTTTCACAGAAATCATGGCATAAATCATGCGAGAAAGTTCGTTAACTCTTCACCATCCCCCTACAATTCGGTGGCTCTTGAAGCCATATATGGATGAAACTAGAAACTGTGCCCTTTCCAAAAAGTCCTCAACAAAAGTAAAAACTTTACTGATTCAAAAGTTAGTTTAGGGGCAATATATACCAACTCGAATATTTTTATTGTCATTTGGTGTGAAATGTCAAAAGAATACCAAATTTTTATACCCGTATGGTGAAACCAAAGGGTATATTAACTTCCCGTCATCACACAAAAAAAATAAATTACATCAGTGTGTTTAGAATGATAAAAATAATTAATTTTTGCATGTCCGTCCGTCCGTCTGTCCGTCTGTCTGTCTGTCTGTCTGTGGCGCGGATTGCGGGCGCACGGATTGAGCTAGAGACTTGAAATTTTGCGCAGATCCGTTTTTCGTAAAATGCGAGGCTAAGTTCGTTAATGGGCAATAATGGACCATTAGGGGGGGTACCCCCAATACGAACGAAAACGGTTTTTGTGAATATCTCAAAAACGGTGCATCTTATCAAAAAAGTGCAAGAACAAAAGTTATTTAGGATATGATTCTACATAAAACTCCCATACATAAAAATCCGATTGGAATAAATTTTAAAAAATTTTATTGGAAAGTTTGACTTCAAAGTGGAATTTTGGTACAACTGTTCGAATTTTGATACGAATATCACCATACGGGTCTCCAATGATTGCCAGATTGGCAATTATAGCTTTTGTTATGTTTTAGAAAGGGCACAGTTTCTAGTTTCATCCATATATGGCTTCAAGAGCCACCGAATTGCAGAGGGATGGTGAGGGTTTAACGAACTTTCTCGTCATTTGTCACAGAAATCATGGCATAAATCATGCGAGAAAGTTCGTTAACTCTTCACCATCCCCCTACAATTCGATGGCTCTTGAAGCCATATATGGATGAAACTAGAAACTGTCCCTTTCCAAAAAGTCCTCAACAAAAGTGAAAACTTTACTGATTCAAAAGTTAGTTTAGAGGCAAAATCGTGCATGTTTCTTTGTATCACCTCGAATATTTTTATTGTCATTTGGTGTGATATGTAAAGGGACTAAAATGGTTCGAAAGGAAAAGCTAGGATCACGACTATCCGTATACTAAAGCCGAACTAGTCTCGACGCCCATCTAGAAAGAACTGCCTCGACTCCCTCGAATCGAACACTCTCTCCCCCCGAGACTAGCTGGTATTACCAGACCGTACTTTCCCAAAATGCTAGAACTGTGTTTTTTATTCTTCCTGCACTGAGGGGTAATTTTGTTTAATTTACCTTCTACATATGACAAAACAACACCAAATTTTTGTTATCTTTACATCAAAAATGTATCAAATTTGTGCGCATTTAATACCAAATGTCGACAAAAAACCACCGAGAGAGATATTTTGATAAACAAAAATGTGTTCATATAAATTCTTAAATTTTTAACGGTGTAATAGAAGACAGGAGTGTAGGAAATTTTATTGTCTCTAACTTTTATATGCAAAGACTATTGGAAAACGCGTAGTTTCGGAATAAATTACGAATTTTTGATAATTCTTGATAATTTTTGATATTTTTTGAAAATCCGCGATTTTGGTCACTTCCGGTTAACTGATTTTTACCAAAAATTCTTCCATGTTTGCTCTGAAACCCTATTAGGAGCCTGTTTCTGGCACAGCACGCTCTGTAGATGGTGCTCCAGCTTCCGTGCCAGAAACAGGCTCCTAATAGGGTTTCAGAGCAAACATGCCTGACCTGTTGGGGCGAATTTTTCGGATGTGAAAACATCTACAAAAAAATATAACATTTTTATATAATTTTTTAATGACCTATAAGCCGAGAAATTCCAATAGGATAAATACTTTATTTAAAAGACGCACATAGGCATATAAACTATTAAAAAATCCGCCCAAAAAAAAATTTTTTTTAGAAATTAAATATAGCTAGAAGTTATTACGCCGCAAGGAAAAAATGCGCTCCCTCCCCCCTTCCCCTCCTCCTACTCGGCACAGTTTTGAATGTCTTATATTAAATTTTAAAGAAATTCAAGTAACAGCCACGTGAATTGTGAATTTATCAATATTTCGTACTGCCAAGCTAATAATATTTAATCTAATGTTAATCCTTGAGTTTAAATAAAGTCAAAATATCTTCCATCAAAAACAGAAAATCCATGAAAGGTTTAAATCATTTCAAACGATACAAAAATAAAACTACTCAACCGTCCCCTGCTTTTTTCCCCCAAATCGGTCGCTCCTAATCCTGGTATTTACTAATCTCGAATGAATTTTTAATAAATTTTTGCTTTGGAACGTTGATTGTTTTTAGAATGTGTAAAAACATCACATGGCCTCAATACACTTAAATGCTAACAAAATCAGGTAAAATACTCATATCAATGTGATGTCAGGTTTACAAGCAGATATGCTATGCTCCAAACTTAACTAATATAAACAACCAATGAATTTCATCATGCCCTTGCATCCGGCCATTCGTTATCCTTTCTCTTAAAATCTTTATCTGTTTTCTGGTATTTCCGTACGTTTATTATCCTCTGCAATCCGCCTCGAATAGCCGCAATGAATCCCTCACCTACCAACAACCAGAGCAACATATCGTACAACACTTACACAAAGGTGAATGGTGTCAGTGCATATTATATTGAGCACCTGTAGCGGAAAAAAGCTTTCGCTTCACATATAATTTGTATGCCACAAATAAGCCCTTCAAGCCCATGAACAAAGTCAAAATAAAGGATTCATTCAAACCGTATATCTTATTATCCATATAGGAATTTTCACAGCTATAGTAGCCCACATGTGGTGCAATTTTTGTTAGCAAATAATTTCGCTACAAGACTAGCTAGGATTGGGAAAATAGAAAAATCAGCTCAATGAGATGAAAAATACAAAATCCAAAGGGGGTTTTCGGGATGCGAAAAAAAAACGTTTATCAGTCGTATATATGCTTTCCTGTAATACTTTAAATCCTTCCTTGTATTGATGTCGATTTATACTTTCTGGTACAACACACATATGAGAGAGAACAACTTATGGTCGTGACAATATTCATATTTTAGACTTGCCAGGATTCTAGAATCCTTCAGTCTGCTCTACAGTTTCAATTTGCTTTTTAGTTTCTTTGCCTCATATAAAAATACTTGCAATATTTCACACAAATACGAACGGATGCTTATAATCTATACAAACAAAGCATATTTTATCAAGAGTCCTTTTTTGAGGATACAGCGAACATTGCATTGCGCATGATTGTTTTACATAAACAATTAGATATCCTGGCACACACACAGAATATTCATTTTATACACAAAGAAAATTTCTCAGAGCTTTTTCACACCGGCAACATGTTACTAGGACAATTTAAGGATTCTGCTTGATAAGCTTTGATGTGTTGGTATTATTACGAAAATGGGAGAATACAGGATTTCCAGGGGTTTGGGTTGCAATTATGCATAAGAAATGAATACAGGGTAAAACCCTAGTTGCAGAATAAAGCAGATAATAATCGTTGATGGTGACGATAATGTGCAGCATCTTCGAAGGTATTTGCCTTTCTCTTTTTAAAAGTTCTGAAATTTAAAACGATAATTTGTTTCATGATGGTTTGCCAGTTCCTAAAAAATCTAGCATCGTCTAAAAAATATCATAAATTTTCTCACTTAAAAAGAATTCTTTCGCAAGGAATTTTCCATAGTAGAATTCCACTTATTTGAACGGGAATTTTATGCAGATGAACATACAAGATTAAGATTTGGATAATAAATACTACTTTCTATGGAACACAATTCAATTATTTTTGAATCACATTGAACTGAATTACAAATTTGAAATTTTTTTGCAATTTAATTTTTTTTTTCGTTTTTACTTTCCTCTTCTTTAGAGGAGATGACGGAGATCGTTTTGAGAACGGGGGCAGATAGAAAATTTCTGATCAGTGCAAAATCTGTTTCAGGCAAATGAAGATGTCCGTGCATCTATCTGTCTGTCTGTCGGTCTGTCTGTCGGTCTGTCTGTCGGTCTGTCTGTCAGTCTGTCTGTCGGTCTCTTTATCGGTCTGCCTGTCGGTCTGTCTGTCGGTCTGCCTGTCGGTCTGTCTGTCGGTCTGTCGGTCTGTCTGTCAGTCTGTCTGTCGGTCTGTCTGTCGGTCGGTCTGTCAGTCTGTCTGTCGGTCTCTTTATCGGTCTGCCTGTCGGTCTGTCTGTCGGTCTGCCTGTCGGTCTGCCTGCCGGTTTGTCTGTCGGTTTGTCTGTCGGTTTGTCTGTCGGTATGTCTGTCTTTCGGTCTGTCTATCTGTCGGTCGGTCTGTCTGTCAGTATGTCTGTTGGTCTGCCTATCAGTCTCTCCGTTTTATGTACCTTAAAAACTCGAGTACGCGTTGACCGAACGCCTTGAAATTTTTCGTACAATTTTTTTTACGAAAATCGTAGTTTTCTACCACCTTTTTGGAAAAGTGAAGGTAACTACAACATGTACCTCCAATACCATTTTTTGAAAAAATACATTTTTTGAAAATTTCTCATAACTTATGCGCTTTTGGGAAAAAATGAATATAACAAAAAAATTTCCTGCATTTTTTTGAGATATTTGAAAAAATATTATTTTTAACATATTTTTCCGGAACTAAATATTGCAGAGGAAAATTTTGTGTTGGTCACAACTGATATTTTTCTTTTCCGTGTCGTCAATGATTAATGTCTTGTGACGTCAATGGTAAGGAAACGTAAGTCATTTTAATAAAAATCGATAAGTAGGTACTACAGAAATATTACCATTTTTATTCCGATAATAAATTCAAAGGTCAAATTCTTCAATTGTCACTTATTTGCGTAGGTACGAAAATTTGATTTTCGTCATTGTAGTAATTATGTTAAAATTTTGTGAGTTTCATTGAAGTTTTTCAACAAGAGGCCTTTCAATTTTTCTAAAGAAATATGACTATTTTCTAACCTCATACAAAAAATTTTGGTTGCGATCTAATTTCCGCATATTCTGACCAAACCCAAGTAGTACCCCCCCCCCCCCCCCCCCCCCCCTAATGGTCCATTTTTTTTGAAAATTTTTCGAAATCTATGCGTTTTTATATAACAAAATTTAAAGGATATAAAATGTTCGCATCTATTCCGTATGCAGGGTATGTTTTGCCATGCTGCTTGCAGGTAGGGGTAAATAAATAGATTTTTTTAAATTTTTTACATAAAGATAATTTATTAAACATCTTTAATTTTAAATTTGGTTTTGAAATCTGCATCAGATAAATACTTTATTCGAGACTAATGAAGATATGCTTGTTAAGAATATTCTCCTGAAAATATTTAAACATAAGTCTTATTTATGTTATTCATAATTTATCTAAACGCCAAAATACCATCACAAACGTTTTATTAAATTTTAGAATTTTTTTTTGTGGTATTGAAACGGTCCCATTTTTGTGACATAATTATTAAGTGGGAAAATTCATTTTGACTAATTATGTCCTGGTTGAGAGGAGTTAAGAAGAGTCGTCTAGCATCAAGTCACAGTCAGTCAACCAGTCACCCAAAGCGGGCAGAATTTATTTTATTTTATCCCAGTTTAACCTTAAGATGAGGAAATTAAATGAGCCAGTCAAAATGACAAGGCAACCTTCTTGCAAAAGAGCGCTAATCTTTCACTTTACAAGGATCATCTCATTCCCGGCGTTTGTATATTTTTTTTTGACAAATGCGTTCTAAGATCTTTTCTGACTGAGCTATCAAAGAATTTTCCCTTAGACAAGTTAAAAGCGTTCTTCATATATGATGTTGACAAATTGTTTTCTTTTTTATCAAGAAAATGCGACGGGACAATAGAGGTTGGGGATATGCTCGCTTGTTTAGCAAGCGTTAAGGTCAACAATATCAAGGATTTTATCACTGATGACTCTCGCATAGTCAATGATGGTTGTGTGATATGTGCGAAGTTCATAATGAAAACATGTTGATGCATACAGTATACATAACGAAACAGTTTATTCATGTCGAAAGTACTTTCTCGGCTAATATTTTGATACACTTCAGTGAACCTTTTAAGGTGATCCATTTAAGGTCAAATAGATTGACTGTTGTTGTTTAACATAAAATACTTGACATACCGAAAGTATTTTGAAAGATTATCAAATGGCAGATGCTACAGGTTACAAATGATGGAGTTTTTTCACGATGTTTCTCCAAGAGTTCAAAACATTTTTTAATTATTTTGAAGATTTTTTGGAAGAACCAAAATGTTTTTATGTTATTTAAATAACATAACCGAAGCAACCGTAATCCAAAATTTAAGAGATTTAAGTTTTTATCCCATTAAAAAATATTCAATAAAATTTATATCTAATTTGACTTTATAAACACTATAAAATTCATGTTGACCTAAAACCCCAAAATCCGATCATCTCTTAGCAATGTAACACCTTGCTTTTACTAGCAACCTAAAAAGGTACATGCGATAAATTAATAGTTTAAGTTGTTATGCTCGTTGATTGGAATGGTTAAGCTTTTGTATTTGTTGCCTATGCTATAATCATTAGTTATACAGGATTACTAAACCAAAATCACAACAACTGACCAGACATTATGGTGGGGGCAACATGGTCTAATAAAGTCAATATCATAATAGCCAGTATTCTATTCTATTATTCAATATTAGTGTGTGTAGAAAATTCAAGCTCTCTGAATCCTTAGTGATCGTTATTCGTACCACATACTCGTATAACATAATTTTTGCTATACAAAATGATGATTCAACAAAAGTCCTTCTTTGATAACGATTAAATGGCCTATTATTGTATAATGATAACACAAATCGAAGGATACCTCAACAAATCCTTATTGTCAAATGTGAGGAAACATTTAGTGTGGATAATTCCCCAAAAATGAATTTCTATAGAAGTAAATTTTACAGCATTATTATTATACTAATGTAATTTTCAATTATAATTAAATTTGTAATCAATAACTGTACGAGTAATTAATTTGCAGGACAATTGGGAGATGTCTGCAATGCTTACTAGTTCAATATTTTTTATTCTGGCACATCTAGAAGATTTTTGTCATGTGTCTTTAAAAACCTTCTCCATCTCTTTTTCTTCTCTGTCTCTTCTTTCCACTACTCCCTCTTCTTCCCCTCTTCCAGGTGACGATTTTTAAAAAAATAACTTAAAATGCGTGTATCAAGTTTTAATAAATTTCCACTGAATCAGTCTATGCGGCAACCGAATGTTCCTCTTACTTCTCAACCTCTTTCCTGCTATTCCTTAAATCGCCAAAGCAATCATGTTACGATTTTCACAATAGAGAAAATCGTTTTCGAGAAATATTTTTGCCCACTAAAACCCACACCACATTTTCCATATCTTTCTATCTTCTGAGACTCTGAGGAAATTTTAAGGTGGTAGTGACTTTTGACGAAGGCGGGTCTCACAATCTAAATATTTTAATTAAATATGACGGACTGAAATTATTGAAAATATGTATATTACACAAGGGACAGTTAACAAAATATGCTACATCTCTCACCTCCCCCCCCCCCCCCCCCCACCCCCACCACTCTCGCCACTATCTCAATGTCCTTTTTATAAAACTTTGCCGCGATTTTTTGTATGAGCTTTAATATCGCCGGCTTAGTACCCCCTCTGTGTGAAATATTTTATGGATAGCCGCTAAAAAGTGTTTGAGGTATCTTAAAATTTACAATATTTTTGAATTTTTGGGGGCACTGAAAGTTTTATTCGGGGTTTAATAACAGAAAGTTATTATGTTTTACTGTATGCCGATCTCAAAGTCTAGAACAAAAACTAGTTATTAATGTTATGCTTTTTATCATATTTTTTTTAAATACAATCCAATTTTTTTAAATATACAAGGGAAATTGTAAACTTTTGTAAGATGTTTTGAACAGTAGGAAATTGCTTTTGCCAATTTTTTTAAAAAATTTTATTGTGTATTGGACCATCGGTTGTACGACATTGAGATGACATCTTAAGAAATTAAATCGATTCGACAAAAAAGATTGACACAAAATTTCGCCTGACACAGACAGATGGCACCAGCCCAATAACTACTCAACTCGCCCACAATGCAAGAGTCCTTTAAATAAAGAATTGTTACTGTAGGGTTTTCCTTAACTGTATAAGTGTTTACATCCGAAAGATACATTTTTAATCTATACGAAAGGAATTCTTGTTCGGTATATATGATCGATTCCTGGTTAATTGAATTTCTGTGCTGTTCTGTCTGCTAGCGTGCCGTACCATCAAAATTCGACGGGGATTAGGATAGGGGAATAAAAAGGCTCCAGATGGATTGACAGGCATTTATCGAACACAGAAAAAATCTAAGGAGTCGTACGAAAAATCCCAGTGTTTTGTATTTCAATCGTCTATACCGCATATACTCGCTCATATGTTACTCTTTTGATGCTTTTCGATATCACACAACTTAAAGAAATAAGAAAATGTATAGAAAGCACACAAGAAAATACCGAATGCTTGAGTTTGTTTTATTTTTAAGTAAGCAATGAGAGTTTATCTTTTGATGTATGTTATTGTGTATGTTTGTTGTGCTAAATAATGAATTTCGAGACCTTTTTCGCCCGAACTTAATGAAGAAAGGGAAAATTCTCCGTGTATAAAACACCCACTTGAACTTCAATAATAAGTTTTGTAAAAATTTCTTTAGAGATCGGGTCGCTTTCATGTTTCATTCTTCACGATTCAACGGTCGTAAAGAGATTTCGAATGGGTTTTAAATTTGATGAAAAATGATTGATTTTGTTATATTTTATAAATCACATGCTAAAGTGTGGGAGGATCAGTTTGGTATTTTTATTAAAAGTTCCACTATATTAAGATTCTAAAAATTTAACACACAAGGTGCTGTTAATGCTCGTCAATCCATATTGCTGGGAAAAAACTTCTTTTTTGGTAATTATACATAAAATTATTCTAGTGTGGTTCAACTTTTTCTAATGAAAATTCGGAACAATCGCATAGGAATCGCCGAGATTGTATTTGGCCTTGACTAAGCCCAGGAGTGGTATTCCGTAACTTGTTTCAAGCGTTTGTTTCGAGTTAGAAAAAAAAGTGGTATTCACTATCTCGGTTTCTCTCTGTCATTTATCTTGATCGGAACAAAGACAGAGTATATTACTTTTTCTTCTAACTCGAAACAAACGCTTGAAACAAGTTACGAAATACCACTCCAGGTCATGCCAGGTTAAAAAATTTTCAAAAGGTCCAAAAAATTCAGCCATTTTTCTCTTCGGAATGTGTAGTCAAATTTTGATAGTATAAAAACTGTTAACTTAAACATTGCGCTGGAATCTGTTTAAAAATTTTGCCTGCGGCGCAATTTTTTCTATTTTTTGTCCAGATTTGATTTTTTTATTCTCGTTACAGAAAAAAACGATTTGACTAGAAATTTTTGAGTTTTTGTACTGAAAATTTGTTGTTTCCCTTCACCACATCCCCCTCCATGACGCCAATATTGTCCCGGATTTACACATAAAACATAACAAAAGCTATAATTGCCAATCTGGCAATTATTGAAAACCCGTATGGTGAATTAATTGAACGGTGTATCAAAATTTCATTTGAATTCAAATTTTCCAATAAGATTTTTTTAAAACTTGTTCCAATTGGATTTTGATGTATGGGAGTTTTATGTAGAATAATATTCTAAATAACTTTTGTTCTTGCACTTTTTTGATAACATGTACCGTTTTTGAGATATTCGCAAAAAACGTTTTCGTTCGTATGGGGGGTACCCCCCTAATGGTCCATTTTTGCCCATTAACGAACTTAGCCTCGCATTTTACGAAAAACGAATCTGCGCAAAATTTCAAGTCTCTAGCTCAATTCGTGCGCCGGCAATCCGCGCCACAGACAGACAGACAGACGGACAGACGGACGGACAGACAGACGGACAGACAGACGGACAGACGGACGGACATGCAAAATTCAATTTTTTTTTATCATTTTAAACACACTGGTGTAATTCATTTTTGTGTGTGATGACGGGATCTTGGCGTTACAAACGGTAAGGCAAAGTTAATATACCCTTTGGTTTCACCATACGGGTATAAAAATATGGTCGCCCTAGTCAAAGTAAATCTTCTTTCCTATCCTGCAGAGGTAAGATTAGTCAATACGACATCCTTTTACCTCATAATCTTTTGTTCCTGAGTTCTTAGAAAAAAAATGTCGTAACAGTACCTTTCAAAGATGACTTTTAATTAATAACCCTTTTTATTAGGAATCAGGAAAAGGTTTCTAGCCCATTTTCGAAGCTCCGACAACGAAAATAGATGCCTTAATTAAAATTTAATTTACGCATTTTTTTTTATTTGTGCCAACCCTATCAGATTCAATAAAGCTCCCATTGTGTTAATAACACTTCGGAAAGGAAAAAGTTAAAGGAATCTTAATCAATCACCTTAAAACCTGTTTACCGACCCAATATCAAATCCAATTTTTTTCCATGCATTTTTTTTTCCTATTCTCCCGATAATCTTTTTTTGTATCCCTCTTTATTGGATGCTTTTGGGAGAAAAAAATTAGTTGCAACCAGTTGATTTAGCTGGAACCAATCCAAATGGATCGATCCCAAAGCACCACTTGATTGTTCACCCTCCATTGGTTTTTATCTAGGCAGGTGAAATAATAGCATATCCCATACAAAACATTTAACTAGTTGATGACGACTTAAATATGTAGATGTTAAGATTTTCACACCAACAATAGGAGAAACTTGAATGCATAGAAAGAAAGATTTCCGAGAAAATCAATTCTACCTAATTATATTCGAAAGACGAACCTTTTGTTAATCAAATACGACAGGAAAAGGAAAGAAGAAAAGGATCACCTTCAAAGTTTTTACCGTAAAAACAATCGATTTCTTTTTTGTACGAATAAAGCTATATGTCTCCGCTACCTTCTCTTTATTGCAGCCTAAACTTAAAACTTAGCAAATGGAATAAGTGCCTGTTTGGCACATTAAAGATTTTCCGAGGGTCGGGCGAGAACCAGGGCAAGAACCCTTCAGAACAGCTGAGCGATACAGAAAAGCACACAAAAAAACATCGAGTTCCAGTCCATAAATTAGCTAAAGACTTAAAGTTATCAAAAAAGGGATGAACAAGTAAATGAGACAAAATATCTAAACACTCTTCAAAGCAAAACGGTGTTCGCCATAAACATAAAAGTAATAGACTTTAAGAAGCGAGTAATGGGCCGCGTAATGGACAATTTAGGGTGAGCTTTCCTTATACTTTCAAAATTTGAATAACGAGCCAAAAGCGACACAAAACACAAGGATCTGAACCTTAGGTATAACTTTAGCAACGTGTATATCGCTGTATTAGATATCAACATATAAACACGTATCCGAAAAGGACTCTAGGTTAGAGCCAAGGCGAAGGTAAAGGCAAAGACGAAATCGACCTTCATTTCAACATTTAGCGTGCGATAGGGTCGAGCTTTATGTTCCGGTCCCATTGAAGAGTTCAGATGGTGCTAAAAGGACCTCCCCATTGAAATTGGGCTCCAGGTCGAATTGAACCCTTCCAACTCCTCATCTATAAAGTCTATATAACATTTATATATTAAGAAGATTTAATGAATTATAATAGAACTCAAGGACCTTCACAAGTCGACATCGACATACAGTTTACATTTTTCTACGAAACCCAGTAGTAGAACGTAGCTAATAACCAAATGGATGAATTGAGAGTCTAATATGTTTGGGACAAAAGCCCCGGAGGAGATGAAAGTCTCATTTCGCCGATGTCACACACTTTTAGTGTTCCTTTATATTCCCACAAGGATCCAACTCCAACCATTAAAATTTTGCCGCAGCATGCTAAACATATACAAATACATTTTTACGTACGTTTAGTAACTGCCTTATCGCTACTCGGAATTGGCAGAATTTTCCTCCAAGTATTTCGGGTAAATCCTGTGGGATGAAGTGTAGGCATGTTTGGATTCATGCCAATTTCATCTTATCACCTTATTTGCATTTTAATATGAAATTTGTCAAAAGAACTGTTTGCCTGACATTCTATGGGGCCGCCTTTATCTGATTATCCGTGTTCGGTGCCATGATTTTAATAGAATAGAATGTTGAAGAAAAATCCGTTTTGGTAACCTTTACAGGGCTTTGATTAAAATCTTACAGTCAATAATATAAGATCTTATGGATATATTTCCAGTTAGAACTTTGTGGAATTCATAAAAACTTATTGTTTTTGAATACTCGTTATATTTATGTGCAGTGATTGTAATTTTCAATTCATTTTGAAGGCGCAGTATACTTCTTTAATAAAAAGATTATAATATACGGGAGCCAGTTATTTTGCTGTAAGTATTTTCAGAAAATCACGATTAAAATCCAGCACTAAAATATTATGGATAAAAACAATTGCATACATTTGGGGTTTTACACACATTTTACCTCTATATATTTTCCACCCGAATCGACCAATGTTGGAATTTTTTTGTACCGTGTCCAAATGTACCACGCAATTTCCCTTTATAAAGTTTAAGAATATTTGTGGGAACATTTGGAATTATGGACCTTATGGTACAAAAAGGACCATTTTCACAGGAAAAAATCTTGGATTTCCAGTCAAAATTCCATAAATCGTACCTTCGGTACTTGGTACAAGATGATTGGAAATCCAATTGGTCTTCCAACCAATTTGGTCAATTGGGACTCACCGTTTTCGAGAAAATCGTGAAAAACTGTTTAGTTTGTGGAACGGCATGGTCCGATTTTGTACATTCAAGAACCAAGCCATTTATGAGAAACGCAACTACGCAAAATTTCAAGTCTCTAACTCAATTCATTCGAAAATTATGGTGTTCACGGGCAGGCAGACAAACAGACAGAATTACGAACTTATGCTGGGTTTACATGAATGACAGATAATGACAATCTGTCAGAAAAGAATGGACAAGTTCATTCTTTTATGAGAGATTGTCATTTTTCTGACAGAAATAATAACAAAAATGATACTATTTACACGATAATGACAATTTATGACAAAAAAAATGACAAATTGGTCACTCGTGTAAACGCAGCACTACTGACATGCGGAAATCAAAATCTTTTGTCATCCCAAATACTCTGGTATAGATATTTTTGAATATTTTCAAGACGTTTGTTTCGATGCATCACAAACCGTATGCTAAGTCTAATATATTTACTACTATATCATTCTCATATAGAGTAAAAACATGCTGAGAAATTTTTAAAAACATGCGCTATTTATAAAAATGTAAGGACATAAAAAAAATCAATATTTATGGTAAATTTCATTTTATTTGCATATTATTTACATAACTTACAGTCTCTGAATTTTTTTTCTTGGTACGCATAAAAATCAAGAATATCATAAACCAATTTAAAAAAAAAAGAAATTTATCTAATTATAAACTCATGATTACATCCTGGGTCTTGGTTAATTTTTATTAAATCGACCACAATCTTCATGCGCCCGTGGACAAATTTCATGAAAGCCAAATTGGCCAAATATCAATAAAATGATTTTTCAAATTCGATTCCCGGCGCGTCAATTCGATTATCGACTTTCATCTTTCACAAGTCGCCGCTGCTCCCAAATTGCCCGCATGCCAGGGGTTTCGTGGTGAAACGCGACGGGAATTCCCATCGTGGCAAAGCCCCATTTCGAATTAATATTTAAAATATTGACCGGGAATCGTCCCTTGGTACTCCATAGTAATTTGAATGATTTTTTGTTCTGCACTGATCCATGAATACACGAGAAATTATCATTTTCATGTCGGTCAGATCGATTTTTTAGCGATTTTTCTCCGTACGTTGAACGGGGTGGGTGTACGACGCCCAACTAAATATAGAGCTTCGATGGAAATTAAAAATGTAACGATTTTCTTGTTTATTAATAGATAATCCTTAATCTCTGTACTTTATGAGAAAAATCTATGCAGCGATGTGTATTTCATTAACAGCCACATGACGATGACGATGAGGCCAAATATTTGCTTTTCCATATAGCCCTAATTCGACAAATTGATGGGAAACAAATTTCCGTTTCGAATTGAACTTGTGGTTAATTCCAATTGGTTATACTGTGGTTTCATTTCGAATTTGAAATATTTAGTGTGAGGTTTCGGTACCTTTGTTTTTGCATTAAATATTTAGTTCTATGTTACAGTCAAATTCATTTGCATAAAGTTGAGTTTTGGGTTCATTTGTTAAAATGTTGTAACTGTGCACTCTTGAGGAAAAATCTATCCTATAATATATTACGAGGAATGTCTGTCTGTCTGTCTACACAAACGATCTCGAAAACCCGCCTAACGATTTTCACGAAACTTGTGGGCTAGAGATTTTGGGGAGAAGGAATCGATCTAGATAAGTCTCACCTCTAAGAAAATTCCCCTCGATACCCCTCGATACCCCTCGCCTGGTATCTTCGAATTGGGTGGTCCGATCTTAATGAAACTTTCCAGTATTACTAAGGGGGCTAAGGGCTTTCGATTTTTCCACTACAAACCTGGCTTTTCCCTTCCCTCGATAACCCTCACCTGGTGTCTTAAAACAACTTTTCAAAAATTGGTGACCGCGATTACTCAATAACCACTCAACCGATTTCTTTGAAATTATCGCGCGTTAGTTTTAGTTCTAGCTTTCTAGGTCGGGAATTTAAAAACTCTGGAAAAGCTCTGTGAAGATATTGTGAATTTAGTTTTTCCCCAAAAATCAGCAAAAGTAGGATTTTGAGGTCGACGAGCATGGCTCAGTCTTCCTGGTACTATAACCAAAATCAAAGAACGTAAAATTTTCTATAAATTTTCGTTTGACAGTTTTCACGTATCTTTAACGGTTCTCGAGATATTTTAAAAAAAATATGATTTTTTATGTACTTTTTCCTTTTACGTATTTTTCTCGAGGAAAGTTTTGTGCTCATCGCAACTGATATTTTATTGATAATTTTATCTCATCCACCAAGATATCACAAACACTTATTTACCAATTTTTAAACAATGTTTCATTAGTAAATCTTAATTTATGCTCTAATATGCAAAATACTAACACTTAAAATCTATTTCATACTTGATATTGATGTCGATTATTTTTTCCTTCTTTTACAGTCTTATTATGTTCGAATTTTGTAATATTTGATTACAATTAAGTCACAACTGAACCACTTTTTTCACATTATCACATTTGAAAAAGCTACGAGAAAACTATTGACCAACAGTTTCTAAATTACTGAATTTTCAAAGCTGAATTTCAAATACAGATCAGAGTTTTTGGATCAAATATTTCTAAATTAGTTTAATTAGTCTAATTATAGTCTAATTAGATGCATAATTATCAACTTTAGTCTTACGTATTTCAACAAAAAAAAATCTATTTTATCTCAATGTATCTTTGGATCAATTATTATCAATTAATGAAATTCATTCATGCAGCGAAAAATTCTATTTTGTTGTTATTCCCTATTGATAGGGTGACCATATTTATTTTGAGTCAATTAGGAAGGGAGGATGAGCGGGGGAAGGGGAGTCAGAATTTCAAGTTAATTTGATACTCCTTTTAGGAGTTAATTCAAAACTGGGGCCAAAAGAATGTTAAGTGAATTTTTAACTGTGTTAAAGTTAATTTTTAAAACAGGAAATTCCGCACTGCGGTGTTAATTTTTTTCTAAATAACATTACGAGGTCTTTACTTTCAGTTATGTTTCGAGGTGGTGTTTATCTGTAACCGATTTTTTTTTCAAGACCGTATAAAGTAGAACTTTTTCATACAGAAATATTTGAAGACCCAAGAACGAATTGAAGTTGAAAATGGAAGTTGAAAATGGAAGTTGAAAATGGAAGTTGAAAATGGAAGTTGAAAATGGAAGTTGAAAATGGAAGTTGGAAATGGAAGTTGAAAATGGAAGTTGAAAATGGAAGTTGAAAATGGAAGTTGAAAATGGAAGTTGAAAATGGAAGTTGAAAATGACACAAAACAGGCTTTTATCAAAAGTCAAACCTCTTTCAAATATAGGAAAAATTAAACCATCCCCCCCCCCCCCAATATTCTCAAAAATAATTTATTTTTTCAAAAAATTTGTTTAGGCAAAAACTGGTGATGATTTTACAAACCTTTTCCATACATTAAAATTCAATCGTACCACTCCTCCCCATTTCCATACAAATGAAATAGTTTTTGCGATTTTCTCGAAAAAGGTTCATTGCATCGAAAAATTTATAAAACTAAATGTGTTTAGAATATAATTTTACATAACTGTTTCATACATCAAAATCCAATCAGATCAATCCTTCCCACCTCTCCAACACAAATAGATTTATTTTTTTCATAAAAATTTTGTCTGGCCTGTAGTTGACGATTGATCCCTGGCAATTGTAGTTTTTCTTGTGTTTGTAATTGAAATTAACTATTTTAGTTGTATTCTCGATTCCCCATTGTGTAGTGTTAACTTTAGAACCCGACCATAGATATACTAGATCGCTCGATTTGCTGTCTCAAATGGTCCCATTTCAATACAGTTCAGTGAATCAAAACGAGTCAAGTAAGAGCAAGATAACCGTATGAAAATAAATATAGTCCTCTCGTTTAAACCGTAAGCTGTCAAAGGAAAATAGACTTTCGGAATGGTGCTAGCGCCTAAAGTTATTTGTTTGCGCCTAAAGTTAGTCTCAAACTTGTGAAATTTAAATTTCGCGGCAAACTAAATTTGAATTTCGCGACCCTATACAGTTCAGTGGATGCGTTCAAGTACGATAAAGAGGAAAATACTTTTGGGACCATTTTTCAGCAGAGCTTTGTATGGTGACAGTTGTTCTATGTTATATAGTTCTGTGAACCCAACAGAATTTCTTTTAAAAAATTGCTCCTAACACAGAAAATCCCCACATGAAAATGTCGTGAAGCAAACACAATTTTTTTAACTAATGTTTTACTAAAATATTACACAGATGTTATTACCTAAACATAATATGTTTCTGCAAGTTTTGCTACTGCTGTTTCATTATCTCGTGCCGACAAAGAATTTATCACAAATTCATTTAAAAATAATTGATTTATGCATACAAAATTCCTCCAGTTGTAATTTTTAGACGTCAAACATGAATAAATTAAACTTGGGACGATAAACTTTTCGGGATATTTAACTCTGCGCCGTCATCAGCCTTGAACTTCATGGATTACTTATATAATTTCCATAAAAAATTCTGTCCAACAGAATATCTTTTATAGGCGAAACACAGATAAAAAGATATGTTTGTAAGTTTCTCTTTTTAGCTTTACCGGACGAAAGGGAAATGTGAGAAAATTAGTCCATATTTTCATACAATCTGTGACAATAAAGTGCGGCATACATATTCTGGTACGAAGCAACATATCATATTGACAATAAATCACTGTCCATTGTCAAGCCACATGAACCACACATGACAAAAGGGACTATTCTTAAAAATAACATCCGCCAACTCTTTTTGAAAGGATTTCTTTTTTCTGCCCCCTAAATAAAAAAAACACAATGTTTCGCCGCTGTTTGCGAGAAAATGATGGCTTCACATTGAATAAAACCAAAATCACGTGTCAACAATAACTCATTTCGCCTTCTACTACAATACCTTAACGAAAATACAGTTTCTTGCCATTGCGATTATTATATAAAACCAACATGTAGGCCGACCGAATTTATGTTTTAAACGGGAGATGAAGAAAATTCACGTATCTATGTTGGAAAAAAAACATCCTCGGTTTGCGAACATACCGGCAGAGGAGGAAAATCGCTCTGTCAGCAAATGGTTGGGAAATATTCTCAATTTGCTGCTCTCTATCACATTTCACAGCACCGAATTTCGCTTAGTTTACATATTATGTTAATCTTATGGTACAACATATCGCAACATAAAAACATCTAACATATTTTGTCGCTCAATATTTTTTTCTTTTATAGAAAAACCACTTGCCGAAAATTCAGCTTATATTCTTACACACCCCATCCATTTCCATCCCCCAACTATATTTTTTCCCTGGCTTTTTTTCTCATTTCATTTTTTACGTTATTTTTCTTCTCTGGGTAGGAAAATTCCTGGAGAGGGTTGTATAAAAATGAAATGTTGAAAGATATCGTGTCTGATAAACGACATATGTCTTCCGATAGATTGAATCTCTACTGACCGAGACAAAAAGGTTTTCCAAATTTAACCTTGGGCAAATTAATGTATTGCTTGAACATAAATGTTTTTTTGGTTACAATGAGAAACATATGCAATATAGATGGTCACATGGGAGCATTGAAGAAAATCTAAAAATTAGTTTGGTTTCTCTCACACAATGAATAATTCTATAAGATTTTTTATTTACAAAAAAAAAAGTCAATATTATTGTTATTGCATTGAAAATACTTTCCTTCGACAATTAAAAATCCATTAAACAAAATAAATAGAAAATATCAGTTGTGATCAACACAAAACTTTCCTCTGCAATATTTAGTTTCGGAAAAATATGTGTAAAGTAATATTTTTTTCAAATATCTCGAGAACCGTTCAAGATACGTAAAAACCGCTGGGGGAAAATATGCAGGAAATTTTATTTTCCTTGAATTTGCTTATATTCGTCTTTTCTCAAAAGCGCACAGTTTTGAGAAATTTTCAAAAACCTTTTTTTTTTTGAAAAAATTGTTTTGGAGGTACCCGTGTTAGCTAACGGTACTTTTCCAAATGTTGATATAAAAAACTACGATTTTCGTAAAACTCATTTACAAAGAAAAGTTTTAAGTCGCTAGCTCAAAGCGTTCTCGAGTTATATAAGATAGGTAAAACGGACAGACAGATGGACAGGCCGACAGACAGATGCACCGACATCCTCATGATTTCGCCTGACATGGATTTCGTACTGGGTAGATAAAAACTTTCTGATCAGTACGAAATCCATTTCAGGTGAAATTATGAGATGCCCGTTTCCTGCGTCGGACTCCGTCATGAATACAATACTTTCCCTCTATAGCAGAGGAAAGTAAAAATGGTCGTACTACGATACAATCAAACTATAATCGTATCAAAATTGCCCGTTTGTAAATACTAATCCTTATATTATTTTAATAAAAGTAAACAACATGAAAAGGACATCAAAATAGTTCGCGTGTTGAACATTTGAAGTTAATTTCTTCTTTTTTTATTATTAAAATATCCTGTTATTAAAGTGATTTATTTCTGGTGATATAAAACTGTGGACTATTTTTATATGCAAAAGAAATTATACAAAATGTCCTGAATCTTTGGTACCATGAAATTATATACAACTGTACGAGCGTCCTTTTGACCCCCTCGGCACAGATTGCTTGACTGAGTATGCAAGGATGAATACGGGTTATGTATGAACCACTTAAAAGGACAAACGAAAATCGATTTGCACTAACCCAGACGGGTAAAGCGCCTATCATTACCCAGTATTATACTGCAGTTGCAGGATGAGGAGGGAAAGTAAAAATTAAGTCAAGGTCGTCCACAGCAGGGATATTGTTGATTTAAGTTTGGCCTTCATGTCGTATTTGTAGTGAAAACTCTGACGCTTTGCAAAGCCTGCAACAAAAACATTTTTTTGCAAAAAAAAAGTGCTTAGAAATTTTCGTTTGGATGCTTAACAAGGGTAGATATTCTGAAGATACATTATTTTTCTAAACTCTGTCAACGGGAAATATTAGATCAGGGAGTGCCTTCAGCCTAGGATGTAACTTTTCAAACGGTGGGGTAGAATCAGTAACCGAAAACTTTCCTTAAAGGCTGGCCTCCAGATCCAAACCCGTTTAGGTGAGAGGATTTACAGAGAGAAGCATGGATAGATTAGTGGGCGAAAAATTTTCTTGAGAGCTGACTTCTCTATTGGTGAAAACCGAATCCGAATCCCTTTAGAATTTCAGGTGACAACCGATGAGGGGGTTTAGATAGAGGTGAGGAGGTAGATAAAAACATAACAAAAGCTATAATTGCCAATCTGGCAATTATTGAAAACCCGTATGGTGATATTCGTATCCAAATTCGAACAGTTGTACCAAAATTCCACTTTGAAGTCAAACTTTCCAATAAGATTTTTTAAAATTTATTCCAATTGGATTTTGATGTATGGGAGTTTTATGTAGAATCATATCCTAAATAACTTTTGTTCTTGCACTTTTTTCATAAGTTGCACAATTTTTGAGATATTCACAAAGAACGTTTTCGTTCGTATGGGGGGGTACCCCCCCCCCCCCCCCCCCTCATGGTCCATTTTTGCCCATTAATGAACTTAACCTTGCATTTTATGAAAAAAGAATCTGCGTCAAATTTCAAGTCTCTAGCTCTATCCGTGCGCCCGCAATCCGCGCCACAGACGGACGGACAGACGAACGGACAGACGGACGGACAGACGGATGGACGGTCGGACATGCAAAAATTAATTATTTTTATCATTCTAAACAAACTGGTGTAATTCATTTACCCTTTGGTTTCACCATACGGGTATAAATCTGTGGCAACAAGTCATAAGAGCCTAAGTCGATTTTCAGATCAAGATAAAAAGATCTGTATTTACTTTAAGAGACAGAGCAATTTGGCTTAGCCTAAAAACAGACTTAGGCCCTTATGACTTGTTGCCACAGAAATATGCGCTGCAGAATAAGTTTAAAGAGAATGCGTCGAAATTATTTAAATCAAACCTTTTACCATCCAAAGAAAAGATTGATTCTATTTCTTGTAGATTTTAACGTTTTATCAACGAATTCGACAGAACTTGGCAAAATACAATCCAAGGAAAATGTGCGCAGGCGGATTTACAGCATCCTGAAGCCCAACTCGAGTACGTTTTGCATACACTTAGAAAATCGTACAGCCATGTTCAAAAGTGTTAGGCACCCCCATTTTCACAAAGAAATCATAGATTTTGATAGAGCATTTGTGGAGTATTTTGAAGAAAAATATCCGGAAACACAAAAATAACATCAGAAGATACCCTGAAAAGGGCTATTCAGAAGGAATGGGATTTTATAAGTGACGACACGAAAATAGGCTTGTAGCGACAATGCCGAAAATACTCGCTGCTGTAATAAGGGCTAGGGGTGGGCTCACCTAATATTAGTCAGATAAATAAATTTTGATATTCTTAAAATCACATTGTTTCACTATCATATTATATACACGTAAAAATGAAAAAATTGATTTTGAAATGGTGCCTAACACTTTTGAACATGGCTATATATTCTACTTTGGACCTGCAATAGTTCCGACTAGAGCCTGCAAATGTTCAATTTAGACTATGCAAATTTTTACCACCCAAATGAATTGCAAAACATGGACCGAAATACAAGTTTTTCAGTAGTTTTCAACTTTTTTTATACATTTTGGCTTCAGTTTTCCGCTTACAGACATTCTAAAAATAGTTTTACACTCGAAAGCAATTCAAGCGCAGAATGCTTGAATGTCGTTCACGCTTTCATTTGATCTCAGGGATTAGATTTAAATTCCTGTCATTATTATCGCACAATTGTATATACGGCCGGGACTTGTGTCCGGGTTACGTCTATATCAACTTAATCCCATGTTTATCCTTGTTATTCCTAACCCTCGCTAAGGGTTACTGACTAAGAAAATATATACTGATGTGAATTTTTTTTTGCCCAGCAGGATAGAACTTTCTGTAAACCCTGTAATGGAAACACTACCCGTTCCTATTACTACACTTAGTATTTGCCATATAAACTGTATACATTTCTTTGTAAGGCAAAATACTAGAAAATGCCAAAGGATCACTTGCACTGTGCTACTGGGCTAAGAAGAGCCTCTAAGGAAGGATGAGATATAAATACGCGTATATTGTAAGCCATGTTTATTCGACGTTGCTGTTTCTAGTTGATTTCCTTTTTCCACAGCATTTCAAGATGTAAACTATTTCGAGGATTATTGCTATTCAAGTTGTTCCTTGAAAGTATCTAGTCGTGTACATTAGGCTGACTGAAGAAATTAATTTACATATTCGTTACATCACAAAATGTGTTATCAAAATAATACCGACCTATACAAATACACATGAAGTTCTTGGAATACACTCGACAGTATTGACGTTAGTGAAAAGATTAATTACTATTTAATATTTAATTTAAATATTAATTATGAAATCACTTGCTTTCGCACCAAGGAATTCAAATCTGTTCCAAGTAATTTTAAAATTCATTCAGAAATGTGATTAAAAAATTAAATATAAATTTCAAAACTTGTTAAACATGCAAAGAAGCCCAAACTGGTAGGTAAATGTTTTGAAACGCTCCACATTTTAACCCTATTCCTGTCAGGCTGTGAATTTCGAACCAATATAGATGATTTAATACATGTTTTAACGCAAAATCAATTTAACAAAAAAACATAAAATTTATTCTATATAACAGTAGCGTAGTGACCAATAATAAAATACATTAAATTGATTTTGCGTTAAAACATGTATTAAATCATCTATATTGGTTCGAAATTGAATAGTGACTCACAGTCACAGCCTGACAGGAATAGGGTTAAATATCAAATGTATAAAAAGTTGAGCATGAAAAACACAAGAAAACCTACAGCTACAGAAGGAATAAAATGAGGCGTTAAAAGCTAGAGTGGACCAACCCACATGTCGAAATCGTGAATTTTTTTGTGTTTGAATCACTATTGCGAGTGAGTTTTTAGATAAAAATGTTTGGATGAACAAAAGAACATTTCAATATTGAGTAATAAAGTCCACAGAAATTTTTTTTCCAAAAATTTACAGTCCATAATAGTACAAAAGTGGAAAAGCTTCAAAAACTCGATTATGTGGCTTGGTCCACTCTAGCTTTTAACGCCTCAAATATCGTTAAAGTGTACAAAAAAATTACATAACAAAAGTTTTAAAAAACAAAATTTTCTATTGATTTTCTGTAAAAATTTGAATTGCATTCTTCACAAATGAGTAGCAACTTGGCAAATTTTAAATGCAAGTTGAAAAAAAAACTTGTTAGCAAAAAAGTCAATTTCACTTAAATTTACCATATTTTATTTCCTACTACATAAAAACCTCACCTTTTAAATTGAAAAAAAAAACGCTCGTAAACGGCGTGAATGTGCAATTTTTCGCCATTAAAAGCACACATAAAAATAAATGCGGTGTATAAAGAAATGCACTTAAATTTAAAATGTAAACAAAAGGCTGAAATGTAAATAGAGATTTCCCATGCAACATACATATATAGAAGCAGTATTTTTTTTAAACATTTTTCTTTATAATAACGGTAATAATAATAATCTTGCCGAGATAATGAAGTGTATTGTAGACACATATTAAAAAAGTTTCCCTTATATAACCTAATTCTCTGTCCATGGTAATAAAATGGGAGTAGGGTTGGTTGATTCCAAAAAAAACTTTTCAACTACCATAGAGTTGATTAAATTTTATGTTTAATGTTTCTATGCAGCATAGTGAAGCTTGTTGTTTTTTTTTACTGGCATAATGTTCTGGATCCCTTCCGTTTTATGGCCTTCACATCCCCAATGAACATAATGTAGTGTAAGTCATGGATATACAGGATGCAGTCAGGAAGAAACTTATGTCCGGTGATGCAGGACTTATACTCTGTAAAGCTTTCAGTTACTAACTTCAATTATGGCGATGCATATAGGATATTATGTCTGCAACACCGTAAAAAAATTTAATCCAACATAACGTATCGGAATTAACAAATCAATTGTTTAAAAAAAATTGATTTCATAGGGTGTAATTTTGCAAATTTTTGAAATCGAACAAAACAAGTAAATTTTGTATAACCTTTCCAATTGTGAATGTGCAATTTTTCGCAATAAAAAGCGTTAAAGCGAAACTGTCTTTTGTAAGTATCGCGTTATACCACGATTAAAATATTAAACGTAATTACTGTCGATTTCAAAACTTAAAAATTTACTTCAAAATGAGAAATTGTTTCAAACTACTGGATGATGGTAGTGAATTTTTTAGCGTGTACGAGCGTATAAGTAGTTTTGTGAAATTAGTAGAGAAACGAAATTCAACAAACACTGAGATTCACTGCAATACGGCAGTTTGGTATGAACTTTGCGCACCTGATTTCTGGACTAAATCTTCAATCCTTGCTTTGTCTCTTCTATGGTTGCAAGCAAGCTATTAGTTGGATGTTATTACTTTTCCATTTTCGCGACTAAATATTTCAAAATTTTATGTACATACGCTGAATGATTTTCTGTTTTATGATTACTAAAAATGTGGACTTTTTTTTAATCCCGCAGACACAAATTTTTTGTGACAGCATAAAAATTATTCCATAGAATTATCAGGACATTAAATGATATTTATCATACTAATATATAAAAATGAGTTGGTGTCTGTCTGTCTGTTCCTCTTTCACGCAAAAACGGCTGAACCGATTGACTTGAAATTTGGCATGAGTGTCTGTGGTAGTTCTGGTTCCAACATTGGCATACGGAAAAGCAGCGCGAAGGGTGGGGGCAGTAAGGGGAGGGGGTAAAGTGATTTCGAAACTTAGCTTTTCCTCTATGTTACCCTTTCGCGGGGAAACTACCGAGCCGCTTGGCCTGAAGTTTAGCTCCAACATAAACCATCAAAAAAAATTTTTTTTTAAAACAACGCGGCAACGACGGGTATGCAACCTAGTTGGCAATAAAACACACTTTATGTATGTATGAGTGGATATTTGCACTCAGTATGTGATGCTATAAAAAAGAAAATTTTTGGAAGTTTTTAGAGAACTTCTATGAAATTAGCGTGTCGAAAAATATGTAAATTAATCAGTTTTGCTTTTCAGCATCAAAACAACGTTTTTGGTTATCAAATAAATGAATATCTATCACAGCACCGGATCGTTATCGGATTTAAGCATTTGGAATACGTTTTAGAAATACGGAAAAAACCCAGAAATCATTATCTTAGCAAAATTTTGACATTAGTCTCAACATCAGTGACCTCAAAAATCCCACTATTATCATTTTCTAAAAAAAAAACTTTTATTAAAAAAATTTACTACAAAAGAAAAAACATTTTTTTGCTCAGAGATAAATGCGTGATAAATACTTTTTTTATTATTTCACCCTTTTTCTTGCTTTTATTTCTGATACACAGATCCCATGTTACCCTAACAGGACCTTTCGTTATCCTTACAGACTTCTTAGTGTCAGAGTAGGATTTAGCGACCCAGGACTATCCGTGATTCTTACAGACCTCTAACGCCAGATTCGTATTCAGTGACCCCAAAAACTCTCATGTGAAATATTTTTCTCGGAAAATTTGTGGAAATGGATAATCATGTTATCCTTACAAAGACGAAATATTGAAAAAATTGTTGGAGTTGCAAATTTTCATATCAATCGGAAGCGAGTCAAAATTAAATTACAAGATTTGACCCTGACAGACAAACAAAAAGACAGACAGAAAAGCAAGCTAAATAAAAAGGTTGCCCTTAAGGTGCCGGTCCACATGAGAGTAAATGCCGGCGAGAACCTCTCGATAGCAGCTACTCACAAATGAACACGTCTCTGAGAGTCGCTCGCAGAAACTCGCAAAAACTCGCGAGCTAGTTTCTGCGAGCTATCAAAAGTGATTCTACTCTCTAGTCGACAGGCCTCCACTGAACTCTCGGAGAGTAGCTCGCCAGATACGAACAGCGTTTGAATTTCGCTAGTAGCTCTCGGGAACGCTAGAAGCTAGAAGCTTGATTTCGCTAGTAGCGATAGAAAAATCGCCGAAATCAACTCTCAACTGGACAATTTCCTGCGAGTAACTCTCGAGAGTTTTTGAGAGTTAGTCGCGTATTTACTCTCATGTGGGCCTGCACCTTTACGCTATCCTTACAGAACCAGAACAAATTTTCCCAATGATGGGACTTATTTTAAAAAACTACTACGACTAATCTTTTTCCGATATTTCGACAAATATTTATATAAAATACGACACTCTGCGTATTTCATATGATTTGATTATCCTTGGAGTAAAACCTTTTACTGCGGTATTTAAAATTTGTCTTAAATCTACACCAACCCTTTAACATCTGACCTATCTGGCTGGATTTCATTTCACCGCAATTAAAATTTTCCCACATGTGGTTCCAGTTGACCTAAGGGAAACCATTTGTCTGGAAATCGAGCATATCACAATTAATTTTCATAAATTTTCATGCTAGCACTAATTTATATACACATAGCTAACACAAATAAATAAAATACAAATTCTTAGCTGTGGAAATATAGACTGCAGTGCGGAATCTCTAAACTCTTTCAGATATGAAAATTACGTAGTGCCAATGTATTCTTATGTTCAAACTTTTGGCGTAAGTATCTGAAAAGTTGTGTAAAACTTATGTTTTCATCTTTTCAAATGATTAAATAATATGCAATGTTGCAACCCGAAACACTTTTTGAGTTCAAGTTTGTTATGAATAAACTAAAACTTTTTCAGTCGAGAACGATTCATGGTAAAAATTGTCTACCTTCAAGGTGTTATGGTGAAAAGTGCTTAAACTAAATTTACTTTTCAAATGAAAGTGAAATTAGTTTTTTTGTCTTAATAAATAAAACTTCCGACTTACGAAAAGTTAGGTTATACGGTTTTCTAAAGTAATGTCAGGCTTTTAATATTTAATGTTTTTGTGGAAGAGAAGTTTGCTTTACAGTTACGGTAGTTATTTCAGATAAATTGTTTTGGATAATTTAATTCGAATGAGGTTTTTTTCAAGTTTTTCTGATAATTTCTGCTCTCACATTCCCATTCCAAAGAATTGAAAGTTTATCATGCATTAAAAAATGCAAATAAAACCAAAGTTTTATTGTACAGATTGTCTGGAAAGAAGAATACATAAAACGCCCTCATCTTAGTTTATTTAAGAAATTTTCTGTAAATATACTGCGCGACAAAATACATTTTTCTCCAGATTTCTGTCTTATGCTAAACCAATTTTTTTCTTCTTTATTCGATAATTAGCTGATCGTATAGAGATTTTCACGACTTCCAAGAAAGCATTTCTTAATTTGACGTCAGCAATTCTTGTCTTTTATTTTTATTGTAAGCTTTGAAGGCGTTTGCATGAATTATTTTTGTGTAGAATTACATCTCCTTAAGGAATGCTCTGGTTCATCTCTCAAGTGAACAATTTACAAATAATTCGTCACAGGAAAATTGTATTGCCCTCCCGCCCCGCTCCAAAAAACAGATTGGTGAAATCGTAAAACTACTCTCCCGTTGAAGTTAAGTGCACACCATTTATATACCAAATCCCAAACCCTGATCCCACTTCTGACGATAAATCTGAACTCCCCAGATTCCTCCTGAATGGATAAAATGTCTGGTCTGGTTATACTGTAAGCAGATGTATCAATGCAGATAAGCTCAAAAAGTATTTGTGTCTACCCAATGTCAGTAAAGTAGAACCGTATCAGTGTCAGATGTTGTATCAGGCAAGATCCTAATTTTATCCTTCGAAAAATATACTCGATCCAGACAATTTGTATCTTAAGGTCCTTTACTTATATTGCATTGTATATGAAGTTTATCGATTTTCTGCTTTGTAGCAGTTCTACTTGAAGTTATCGTAATGACCACTCGATGTCATCAGCCCCGGATAAATACGTTTTCTTGAGAGACAGAATATCCCAGAGAAAATGAGCGAACAGTATGGAAAATCTGGAACCTGCACTTTGAGATTTTTTCCCCGAAAACTTTTTTGATAAATTGTTAGTATACTTTTAATGCAATATCTTGAAAAGCAACATTTTTTTGCCTTACTTCGCCTGACATGCCAAATTCTTCTTTAACCGGTGTTATATGAGGGTTATTTAAAAAAATAACAGTCGAAAATTTCCACTAATATTACATAAATATACAAAAACCTATATTTGGCACCCTTTTCCTTTATTGAAGGGCCAATTAACGAGAAAAAAGTTTTTTTTTCAATTTTTGATTGTGATGATCCAACTAAGAGGTAAATCTCAGCTCTTCAATATAAAATTAAAATTGCGCCGCAGGCAAAAAGTTAATTCAAAAAACCGTAAAAAAAGAAATGAAAATATTGCGCCGCAAGCGAAAATTTTTTCATCAAATTTTGTCACTCTCGTTATAAAAATACAATATCCAAAAAAGCAAATTTCTGACAATTTTTTTTCAGCGTACGGATACCAGATTTGAATCGTCATTTCTTTTTCTACCACGATGCGATTTAGATATTTTCTTTTGCTAAAAGTATTGTTTATATCTTTTACTGTGGAAAATTTTTGGTCCTTGAGCACAGATAGTGGTCCTTCCAGAAATCGATTCTTTCTCGTCTTCGCGTTTATTTCATTGAGATTGTTATCGTTTGTTTTAGGGTTGATTATCATTTTTTTTTTCTTGGTTTCGTTCTCTACATGGTATTCTCAATGATAGATTTGTTGTTGTCATTGTTTACATTTGAGGGCGATTGTTATGTTTCGACATGATCGAAGAAGACACAAGGAATTTCCAAGTAAAGATTAATGACATGTCCAAGTGCTAAAAGTGATTTACACGACGTTTTTATCGATATTTCTATAAATAACGTAGCTATCGGTCAATTTTGATTTTATTTATTAATACCGGTATACTACATTTAATAAATTACTCACTATATTCGATATTAAGCGTTTTATGTGACAAAAAAGATTCTTAAGTTGTCGTTTACATCTGACGCTGACTTGGGCAACTGCAAAAAAATAGAGACACATTTATGTGAAGATACGTTGACGAGAAAGGGAGATAAGAATCAAGAATAATTTCCCCTGTTTTTTTATGGCGATTTTATGGCGATTTTATGGCGATTTTATGGCGATTTTATGGCGATTTCTACTACAATCACACATTGTCCCTGTAAGTGAATAGTAAGCACGGACACATTCAAACTGTTATTATAGCGTGATGTCATTTTTCTCCTTCGCATGCATAGTCAAAAGCTTTGTTACCATGCCAATTTTACCATTATATTCATAGCATAAGGTTTGATATGGTTGCTATAAAATTGTAAAACTGGAAGGGATAGCGTTTATACTTGTATTCAGTCATTCCTCTTTAGATCTATATAAGTCTATCTTGCTCTAGTTTTCTGCATTTTTTTGCAGTTACAGAAGTCATGGTAATGGAGATCCTCCTTTATTCCGTGATTTTTATTCTGCGACCTAAATTCACGACTCACAGCACGACACAAAATCCAGAAATTTATTCTTAAAATACGACTAAGGTCCCGTTTACACCTGTGATTTTTTTTTAATTTCTCCGCGAATTTTAATTAGAATTTATTCTGCAAAATAAATTCACTTAGCAAAAGTTGTCAAAATTGGATTTATTCAGGCGGTTTTGCAGAATAATTCGAGTTCGGGCGTCTTTCAAGAATAAATTTCAGAATTTTGTACCCTAGTATAAACGGTCGTGCAACATGAATTTAGTGTCTAAGAATAAAATTCGGGGAGTAAAGTTTCAGATGTAAACGGCGCCTAAAAGACACCTATAATACCATTTTTTTCATAATAAATAAATAAAAGTTTACGCAACTTTTGCTAAGTGAATTTCCTGGAATAAACTCTGTTGGAAATTAAATATTCAGGGTATTCACAGTCGTCTTTTAAATTGCGGGTAAATTTACCGCTCGGTAATTCAGTCAAATTTAACAGATTTTTACCGAGACGGTAACTTGGTTCATGTAAAAATGAATTACCGGATTCGGTAATTGTAGACATGCCTTCGTGTTTTCCGGCCCGGTTATTCGATATCAAGAATCAACCGCGAGTGGCGCTAGTAATGTTTTTAGTTGTCAAATTTTCTCGCTGGCTTTTTGTTAATCTCATCGGACTGATGCAAATTTTTTCAATTTTGATAGCCGTTGCCACAAAAGAAATTCAAAAGAATACATCAAACATGGATTTAAAGGTATGACATATTTTACAATTAAATTCGCAGTTCATGATTTGGTCACGTATCAAATAAAAGCGCTGTTCTCAATTCTGTGCCGTGGGATGTTCACAGCAGAATATTTTCAGTCTTTTAATATTACCGAAAACACCGAATACCGAAAATTAAAAGAGGATTGTGAATACCCTCAATATTAAGAAATTAATATTTATGAAAATTATTTAGATTTTGTTAAAATGTTTGAGCATTGAGGAAAATTTTTCACGAAATTTCTTCTTTACGTAGATTTTAAGGCCCAGAAATAATCCAATGGTTTTCTCAATTATCAACAATGATTTAAACTTCTACTTAAGTATTAATGAAAATAACAATGGATGTTTTACTGTGTAGATAAATATGTTGGTTTATGTTAGGCGAAAAATTCTTTGCTGGAAAACATAAAAAACAGCTATAAAATATATGAAAAAGGAGCAACCTAAACGATGTATAATTATTGTCCTTGTGATATGCTTGAAGCGTAAAATGAAATCGTTTAACTCGGTTTCATAAATGACAAAGCAACAGAATCTACAACAAAAGATCAGATCCTTGACTATAAAACTTCTATGATGATGATGAGCTTTTCTTGTATAAAACTTGGCATTGTATTATCCAACTTCAACAGGATCCAATTGTTAGAAATCTCTCATCCTTTCAAACAAAAAAAAATTCAAGTGTTTACCTCCTGCCAGTATGATGGACATTTCCCTAACACCTCACTTATTCACGCGCTTTTCTCTGTCTACATCCATCAGATCCTGTGTTGGAAAAATTGAAAAATACGTGTTTTTAAAAAGAAAAAGGTGTTGATAAAACTGTGTCAAAGTTGAGTGGCCGCTTTATGATGAGCGTAGAAAGTTGTTCGGGTGGAAAAGTCCTTAAACAGGCGCACATGAGTCCTCCTTTCCACTTGTATTTTATTCAATATGGTCGTCTCATTGTACATACATTGAAAAGGATATGATAATTTTTTTTCAAATCCTACCTGTTTTTTTTTATAGAAAGCTTCTTAGATAACTAACTTTTGTCACAATTGTTCAAAGTTTCACTAAACAAGCAGTCTGCCTTGCTAACCGATTCGGAAGGATTTTCAACCCCATATTTCCATTGCATTGCACAAGAGTCTGAATTGAAACAAAAAGGAAATGAAGTGCCCCCCCCCCCCCTCGTTTCCTGGTTAGAGATTCAAGTTTCCTTTGGCTTGGTGAAACATATTATGATAGATATCTGTATAGAGTGGAAAACAGGGAACATCAACAACAGCAACAACAATCAGAAAAAGTAAAATTCATCTCTGAAACATCTTGGAAAGCAACAGTAGAATAAAATAAAATAAATACATTCAACTGTAACGAAGATCGTAGAAAATTCGTCCAATAAACCTACCCCCATATCCGCATTTATTGCTCCTATCGTGCGCCCACCTGAACCTGAACTGGAGTAGAAACTACCTGTTGAGAAGCATTTCTAACTTTTATCGGGGAAATTTCATCGTTCGTCGTAAAAGCAAGAGGTGCTGTGGGACTGGATTTTTAAGCAACTTGTTGGTTGCTCATGAATTCTCAGACTTAAGATATTTGGCCCTGATACGAAAAGTGGTCCGTACTTATATTGAGTCGAGGTGAACAACAGAACAGTATTTTCCTTCAACTTTTACTACTGTACAACAGGGTGGTTGTAGGTAAATGGATTCTTGTTGGAGAGGCGACATAGATTGATGTGTGAAAGGGGTGGGGGGTAAGGTACCCGCCTGTTGTGGCATATCCTTCGTTAGTGCTTTTTACTGTCGAATTGAACAACTGGAACTAGCTATGGTTCGTGTAAGGATCGCAGGACTTTTAGCTCAATGAATCGCGGAAAAGGTGGCGCTCACGGGGAGAAACTCGTCTTGTTTTTCACCAAGCAATGGCCATAAACGCAAGAATGTTGGTTTCGTTGTTGAACAGAGTTAAGTAAGTCCTAGACGGATATGGAAATTGGATTATTCTCAACTTCTTAACGTGTGGCTAACAGGAAATTCAAATTAGCTCTACTACTTATGTAAATGACAACAAGGAGTATTAGAAACGACACATTGAGGACATATAGCTTGAGGCTTAACGCTATAGACGACGACTATATTGACAAATAGTTCCTTCTTAATAGATCCTAGGATCGCTTTTGTGTTTTTTTTTATTTTGCAGTAAGAAGGATGAGAGGGACTAACCTAAGGCAGATTAAGTGAAGTACTTAGACATCATCATCAATCAGTGTCGCCGTCTTCATTTATCATGTAAATTTAGGCAACGATTTTTTAACAGATTTATTTGGAGACGATTTTCAAAGTTTGTTGTTTTTTATAGTTTTTACGGTGTATAACCAAGTATTGTGGTACGATTTTTGTGGAAAGGGACTTTTTTCCGTAATGTGTACAGACAAATTTCGTCGTTTGGCATCGTATATCGAATTGTTGGATAACAAAATCTTGAGTTTTTCAGAAAAAAATGGGGAAATTTGAAAAAGATCAAAAGTTCAAGATTTGAAAATGTCAAAAAAACTTATTTTTGGGGTCGTAAGAATAATTTTGGAGTCCTATAACAAAACGTCTTATATCGAAGCGTCGAGGCACACCTATTTTTAGAAACTTTTGCTTGTTTCACTTAGTATTTGGCCATGATTTTTAAAAAAACAGTAAATTATTATGGGTATTCATGCAACGAGATAAACTTACCGATTGCGTGTAAGCGTATTGTCACGAGGAGTTTTCATCAACGTACTTTTCAAATATATTGCGTAAATCAAGCAGCTGTTCGGCAGTCTTCTCTCAGGAGTCACAAAAATAGAAGTTGAAAAACCGGAGATTCAATATTAAGTAAAATTTGGGAACAAATTGCTCAAAAGAAATTCTTATTGTTGCAGCCGAATTTAACAATTTCTCAATATTTCCATATTTGACGTCTGCGTAAATTTACGAGGTTGTTTACATACCAAAATCGTTGTGTAAACTTACGGGGGTTTCGTAAAATATTTTCCAAACAAATTTTGATGCGATTTACGTTGTTTACGAGACCCTTTCGAGATTCCATGAATACCTCTACTATACAAGCAGCGGCGTGACAAGGAATTTCGTAGTTGGGAAAATTTTTCGCTTGTGGAAATTTCTATTGGATTATTTAAGCAGTGAGGGGTTTTCCACCAAATATGTCACGCTACTTTTATCCTTTTCTGAACCACTCCTCCCCGCTCTCTTTTATTTCTTCCAACTATCTTTGGTAAAAAATATTCGATTCGGCGGATGATCCGAATTATGGACATTTGGAACGAACGTCTATTTCATACGCAGGACAATTTTGCAGGGCAGGCAATGAATAGATTTAACAAAATTAGAAGCGGACTTACTATGACGAGCTTTATGTTTTAAAAGGAAAATCTTGAAAATTTTTGAAAAATAACCGTTGAAAAATAACTAGGAAAATAACTAGTGTTCTCTTTGTTGGTCATTAATTTTTCAACTGGGACTTTCCTTTTAAGAAATGTGGCTCGATATAGTTTTACGATAATTCAAAAACTATTAATTTTAGAAATAGCAGGGCAACGAATTTCTTATTGTTTCATTAAAACCCACTGTTTTTGATTGACCTGCAAGCAGCATGGCAAAACTTGCCCTGCGTATGAAATAGACGGTTGAAACGATCCTATTTTATTGAAAATGTACGAATTTCAAGGAGAAATGTCACATCAAAAACTTATGAACTATTTCTCACATTCGGTAATAATATGTCCCACATATAAGATTATCATGTGATGATCGCATCATAATTTTTTTTTCTATAATATTTACTTATTTTTTGATTTTCATATATTATGTAGTTAAAGAGAATACAAAGGCGAAAGACAAGAAAAAAAAGTCTGTATGAGGGAGTATAAGCTCGAGGCTATATTCACATTACTCATGATTATCCTGAATATAAATATTTAATAATATTTTAGGTTGTTTGTTGATTCTAGCTAATTGCCAATTTCATTAGTCAAATGTATACACAATGAGACCTTAAACTGTCATAATTTGTGAAAATTGTAACATTTACCGTAATCAAGTAATTTCTAGTTTCATAGATAATATCATAAATGTTTTGACAATGAAAATTGAAGACAAGAAATATCATTTTATTGTGTTTAGTTTTATAGATGTAGAAAAAATTCACAAGACGTTTAAGAAAAATATCAAAATGTATCACAATTCGTATCCAAAAAAAAAATCGAATGTGAAATAGAAAACCCCCCCCCCCCCCCCCCCCCCCCAAACGATGCTAGAAGCTGTGAAACAAACAAAATAATTCAATTAAACTCGGAGGAAAACAAGAAATTTCCATCGTTTCTGGATAACAAGAAAATTTCTATACCATCTATAGTGTTATATCCTAAATAACAAATTGAACAAGAATGTTTTGAATATCGAATTAGATACAGAAATCGATAAACATGATTAACACCAATCGAACAGATTTGGTGAATAAAAAAACGCTTATTGTGCAGGAAATTCAATTACGATTATAAATCTTTATTCACTTTTGATGATAAATTTTTTAATCCACAAGGAGACATAATTGTTTAAATCTATTTTGTATAAAATCATTACAATTCTGCTTATTATTTCATTCAATTACATTCGAAACGAGTTTTACTTTGGCTTGACATTATAAACTAATTTGAATCAAAATTTCGCTAAGTATTTATTCATAAAATTTACATCAATTAAACAAGAAACGTCCCTTAATAGAAAAACTTTTCTCTAAATAAATTATATCTCAGCGTTAATAAATTAAAAACTTTTCTTGCCGTCTTCTGTGTGTTTTGTCTTGGGTTTTGCATTTAAGAAGGCGAACTTGTTCTTTCGTAGTATCAAAAGAATTTTTTTAAGGTTGAAAGAACAGAGTTTCTCTCGTATTCATTCGTGCTTTAATATGTTACAAAAAAAAGGACTTCTTCTTATCAAGTGAGGATACGCTTGGAGTGCATGAATATGAAAATATTACAGAAATAATAATCATTCTCAAGTCATAAAGTAAACTGATTTTCTGAGGTTTTTCTCCTCGATGACGAACATTTTATTTTCATATCGCTTAAATTTGTGTGCGGTTTTAATATTTATAAATATATACTGAAGAATTTTAAATTTCTTGAGAAATAACAAATCAGTAGCAAATTCAATGATGATGTGGGTGGTGGGACGATGATTAACAGTAATATTCTGGGGGTATTACACAAATGTTTTAAAAATAAAACGGAAAAATTTTAAATTGCTTTCAAAAAATCATGAAAAAATTATGTTTTAACCCACATCTTCCGACTGTTCCATACTCAAAAAAAAAATAGATGAAATAAAAGCAAATGTTTTTATAAGCAACAATATAACCACACAAGAAAATTACAATGAGGGTATTCACAATCCTCTTTTAATTTTCGGTATTCGGTATTTTCCGTAATATTAAAAGACTGAAAATATTCTGCTGTGAACATCCCACAGCACAGATTTGAGAAAAGCGCTTTTATTGGATTCGTGACCAAATCATGAACTGCGAATTTGATTGTAAAATATGTCACATACCTTTAAATCCATGTTTGATGTATTCTTTTGAATTTCTATTGTGGCAACGGCTATCAAAATTGAAAAAATTTGCAGTCCGATGAGATAACCAGCGAGAAAATTTGACAACTTAAAACATTACTAGCGCCACCCGCGGTTGATTCTTGATATCGAATAACCGGGCCGGAAAACACGAAGGCATGTCTACAATTACCGAATCCGGTAATTCATTTTTACATGAACCAAGTTACCGTCTCGGTAAAAATCTGTTAAATTTGACTGAATTACCGAGCGGTAAATTTACCCGCAATTTAAAAGACGACTGTGAATACCCTGAATAATCGGCCAATATCTAGAAGTTCTTGTCAAAAATTAACTTTTTTTTATTTTAATTTCAAATACTTTAATTTTGCATAAGCAAAATTTGAGCAATTTCTGCCACTGATTGTGCCCATGGGATAATATGGGTTAATCACACTTTTTTTTTATTTCACGACTTTTTTCATTTCATTAAAAAAGCTATAATTGTCATGGAGCAATTGTTTCTATATGAGAATAAACCGGGTTCGAATTTTCCATTTCTATCGAGGGAGGATTAAGGAATAGTTCGATTGAATTTTGATGTATGGAAGAGTTATGTAAAATAATATTCTAAACACTTTTCGTCTTTATAAATTTTTCGACAAAACTCACCGTTTTCCAGAAAATCGCAATTTTATTTGTAAAAATAAAAAGGAAAAGTTACCCATTCAAGAAAAAGTTGTCTATTCAAAATTTCAAGTTCCTAGTTTAATTCATTCGAGAGTTATCGTGTACACTGATGGGCGGACCTGGCGTAGTTCATTTTTACTTTCCTTTTCTATATGCAGATAGGAAATTTCTGATCAGTACGAAATCGGTTTCTAATTTTGACAAGTTCTTTTTTAACCCGTTATAGGTAACGTCATTTTTCCAAAAGTTGAAAGAAAACTGACAGACCGACAGACCGACAGACCGACAAACCGACAAACCCACAAACCGACAAACCGACAGACCGACAGACCGACAAATCGACAGACCGATAAACCGACAAACCGACAAACCGACGAACCGACAATCAGCCATATTATGGAATTATACACTCAGAAAAATGTCCAGGTCAACTTTTTGTCAGGTTAACTCTGACCGCTAGCTGGCTGACAGAGGTTTCCATTACATGATATTACATCCTCGAAATACCTATCTAAGGTCAACTCGTGCAGCTCCCAATGCCCTACTTCACCTGCTGGTGGCTTAATTTCAGAATTTCTCCGGCCACAGGTCAACACAAGTTTTACTTTCCCTCATGCAGGCGAACGCCCGCCTCACATAGGCTAAATTTTCCTGCCCGAGGCCAATTACGCCGTATGTAGGTCGTCGAGTTAGCCTCCATTTTTCTGAGTGTAGAAAACAGTAAATAAAATCAATTGATTGTTGTTGTGAGTTTATTGATTCTGGTTCACTGGGCAGAAAATTGGAAATGAACATAATTTTTGAAAATTCCAAGAAACTGCTGTCCAGAATAAATTTACTATTTTGCAATGAACTTCGAACCAAGTCCCATACACGAAGGAAATAAATTTTGTTCTCGTCAGTCAATATAAAAATGTGAAAAAGGCAATTTCAACAAATATTTATGACAAGAATATTTATCATTGTTATTACACTACACCAGCAACAACAACAAACCAATCGCCATAGAACATTTGAGGCGTTAAAAGCTAGAGTGGACCAAGCCACATAATCGAGTTTTTTAAGCTTTTCCACTTTTGTACTATTATTGACTGTAAATTTTTGGAAAATAAAAATTCTATGGACTTTATTACTCAATGTTGAAATGTTCTTTTGTGCATTCAAAGATTTTTATCTAAAAACTCACTCGCAATAGTGATTCAAACACAAAAAAATTCATGATTTCGACATGTAGGTTGGTCCACTCTAGCTTTTAACGCCTCATTTATATGTGGCTATAATATATTCGTCCTGATGATGATTCCATATGAAAATTTAGATAAATTCCATCTAATCTTTGGGGCACATCTAAAATATGATCGAAGAATTTCCAATTCGTTTCATTTTGGCAAAATTCCAAAAAAAAACCTTGTCGACCCGATATAGACTACGTTGGGTAAAATTACTTTATCCTGCAAAACAGTCTCCTGGAAATACAGCCACATGATCCCCGGTGACCGATTTAGAGATGAAGTGCCAAACCGTATAGAGAATCGCTTTTGACTCAGGAATTACCATTTAAATGGGCATTCAATTGAGTTCTTCGAATATCTCGAATTTTAAACAGGATATCCAACTTCCTCGATTCCCATTTATTACTATAGGGAAAATTGATCCTTCGGTCCAGACAAAACATTACAAATTCCATCCCTGGCCGCAGCAGATCAGTAAGGAAGACCAGGTGAATTGCATTGATTTGCCTCGCCGCCGTTTATTCTAATTTTTTTTTCGAGCATCTCCATTTTGAATGAATAACAATTTTTCTCATGAATTTTCTGTGATTCTTGGCCAATGCTCAATTCCGTAAAAATTTTTTTTCTTTATTTCCCTTCAATGTCCTGTTCGTTCTTTGAAGCATCGAATTGAGCGTATTGATTTACCTTATCGGAAATAAACAGATTGAATTGAGGCGGTAGTAGTGGTAGTGGTTGTGAAGGTCATGGAGGAGACCCATAAGGGAAATGAATGGGATTGACTCTGGAGAAGGGGGTTTTTTTTGGGAACAATAGCATCTGGTGACTTTCGTATTGATTGGCCAATTCATCAACAAGTGGGACTATGGCCTTTTCCGTTCACCGTTATGGTATGTTCTTCAATCTTCGTTGCCATTAGTTTTTTTTTAGGGATTGAGAGACCAACCGGCAGGTAGAGTCTGTATGTGTTCGGCTATCTGAACTATACTGTAAGCTTCGTAATTGAATTGTTCCCCTCGTTGCTTCCATTATCCCGGAAGACACAAGTCGAACCCCAATAACTAAGTTAAAGAACCAGAACCATTCTGGTCATATGAATATACCATAAGGCTAACCAATCAACGTTACAGACGAGCTCAAATAAATACAATTGGGAAAAATCAAAGAAAATTATTTCAAAAAAATTCATTTGAAGCTAAAATACATCACCTAATTTTTAGCTTTTCGGAATCCCTTCTTCACCCTCTCCCTTTCAGGATTCAACAGGTTGTACCTTAAACAAATTTCTTGCCCACTACACTCTATTCACCCAGTCACCTACAACCTCCCATCAGTTTTTTTTTTTGAATTTTCAATAGATTTTTTAAGGCAAAAGCCCTTGGAGCGTCGTGTAATGATAACATAAATTTTCCTTTTGTTACAACGGCGGGACCACATCAATAATGAATTTTCTGTCGTATAGAGGAAATCGAAAGACTGAAGCTAAGTTCGATTTACCTATTACCAAATAGATAAATCTTCACCGAAATTATTGCTAGAAAATTTCGACTGCGAAAACTTTTAATTGTTGGGCCGCTAAGGCAGTAGAAGAATAAATTTTCACAACGATCAAATATATATCACGCTAATTTTTGTACTTAGATCCTTTCTCCACGCAATTTTCAAGTAACACTTTTCAATTTAAAGTGATTAAAATTCTAATGACATTTTTCGTGTTTGTCCCATATGATTTTCACTGTATTTTTGCTACCCGTTTATTGAATACACTTCCATAAACATAGCTCTGAAAAGGATTTTCCGTTTCATAGTACATCCTTTGCTTGTTTCGCAGCATCTGCTGTCCTCAACGTTACGGTGATATTATCGAAGTAAGAGTATCTGAACCTCGCATCCAGGTGATTCCAAGAAGTTATTGGCTTTCCTTACCGTCAGTACATCCTGTATAGCCGCCCACGTGAAAGACATGCTCTCAGGAATCATTTTGTTTTTCTTCTGTTTTTGTCTGTCCGACTTTTATCTTAACCCCAGGTAAGAGGTAACTGAGCGCTAACCACACCTGCTTTAGTATTTGTGCGTTCCACAATGTTTGAACACGCAAGTCCTTGAGCACATACAAGTTAATATCCAGATTTTTACATCCCTAAAAGTGAGCTGTAGCTAATGTTCCACACCGGCCGGTGATCCGGTTCTGTTCAAGCGGAGCGGGGGATGAGTGAAAAAAGCTCGAAGATTGTGATTTATGAGGATGTCGGTTTTGCATTATTTCTGGGGCAATTAGCCAATTAGTGGCTTATTTGTTCCAAAGTTAGTTTAATTAAAAATGAATGTGGAATTTTTTCCCCTTTATTTTCCGACAGTATTGTTTCCGGTCCTGTTTCTATTTTCGTCAAGTTTCCAAGTGACTTTTCGGTCAAAGTTTCGGTCCATGAACGAAAAACTGACAAAGATCCGAAATAAAACAGCCATAATTGTATAAAAACAGGAAAAACACTAATTGGGGCAGGGAAATCTTTTTATTCATGTTCAAGAGAAGCTCCATTCTATGGAAGCTCTTTCGGGCATTTGCTTGCGATATACCAGTAAAATGGAAAACTTATTTCATAATTTAATTAAAGTTTGCTACGATGCAGACAACTAAAACTTTTATTGTGCTTTTGAAATCAAGTAAAATATGAAAGTAAAACATTTATTCATTCAATACCCTTGACAATGAATTTTATTTCAGTATTTAAGATTTATTTTAATTTTCCCTTACGATTTTTTCTCAACATGTCAATCATTTTCCTCTGAAGCTATAAAATAAATTACTTCTAAAAGAAAGTTTTCCATAATTTATTCAAAAACTATACCCGCATTTTTGAACAGTACTGAAAGTTATAATTAAAATTATAGTTTTTCGTTAGATATCGTATTAAGTGAAATCTGCAATTAATTTCCTTACAAGTTATCCCAATTATGATGATCTTCTGTTAGTGAAAAATCGTCATTCTTTCTGCTATTTCCTTCTGAATAATTTAATTTCCTGTGTAGCGTGCAGTCTTAATTAAATGTTCTATCAAAGGAAATTCTGAAAATTATCTGTAGTTGAATTGTCTCTTGAATGATTTCTACTTCTATTCGGTTGGCCTAGTTTTACCTGAAAATTAATACCGGTATTCGAGGAATAATTTCACATGTTGGCCGATTTTCCGATTTAATTCAAGATATAAGGTAAGTGTACATAATTCGGATCGCTATTTACTGTAAACTATTAATTTGCAACATATTATTAATTTTTGACATTAAATAATAACAATAAATTAGGAATGTGAATAAAATACCTAAAAGTTGCGGCATATAATGGAGAATGCATGAATATTTTTTATGCTTTTAGACTCGATGATTAGTCTTCTTATTTTACAAAAAATAAAGAGAGGCACATTTGGCACAATGATCCAAATTAGGTACACTTATCTTAATAAAAGATGATTCGTATATTCGGATGAATAAATATTTAAGAAAATATCTGAAATTGTGGTGTGATTTATTTAAACATTTTAAATGTATATTAAATCAGTGAAGATTTATACTTTACCTGAAAAATTTTCCGGTTTTCAAAAGGTTTTATTTTAATTTGATAAAAAAATTACAATTTCCAGGGGGTTATAGTTTTTTTTTTCATTTATAGTGGGGAGAGGGGAAAGAAATGTTGCAATTGAATTTTGTGGTATGAAAGAGGTATATAAAATCATATTCTAAACATTTTTTGTCTTTAAACATTTTTGTATGTGATACGCGATTTTATTTATATTTTAGTTGTAAAATTTCGAGAGAAGAAGTGGCCCAATTTTTCTTCTACTCAATATTTTTGAAAGTTATTGTGTTCATGCACAGACAGACGGACGGACAGACGGACGGACAGACGGACGGACAGACGGATGGACAGACGGACGGACAGACGGACGGACGGACAGACGGACGGACAGACGGACGGACAGACGGATGGACAGACGGACGGACAGACGGACGGACGGACAGACGGACGGACAGACGGACGGACAGACGGACGGACAGACGGACGGACAGACGGACGGACAGACGGACGGACAGACGGACGGGCGGACGGACAGACGGACGGACAGACGGACGGACAGACGGACGGACAGACTGACAGACTGACAGACTGACAGACTGACAGACTGACAGACGGACAGACGGACGGACAGACGGACGGGCAGACGGACGGACAGACGGACAGACAGACAGACAGACGGACGGACAGACGGACGGGCAGACGGACGGACAGACGGACAGACAGACAGACAGACGGACGGACGGACAGCCGGACGAACAGACAGACGGACGGACAGACGGACGGACAGACGGACAAACGGACGGACAGACGGACGGACAAATGGACGGACAGACGGACGGACAGACGGACGGACAGACGGACGGACAGACGGACGGACAGACGGACGGACAGACGGACGGACAGACGGACGGACAGACGGACGGACAGACGGACGGACGGACAGACGGACGGACGGACAGACGGACGGACAGACGGACGGACAGACGGACGGACAGACGGACGGACGGACAGTTAAGAAAATTTCGTTCAATTCCCCACTCGATTGCAAATTCGACCTAAAATTAAAAATAATTTTTCTGCTTTTCGCTCTATTGCAACACCCGCTCTATTGTAACGTTTTAATTGGCAAATTATTTGTGCAATTAAGCGGGAACTATTGTATATAATTCTCACATAGAGTACAAAAATTATGTAGTAAAATACAAAAGAAAAGTGGTGGTAATTGGTTCAAATTTTCGACATATCAAATAAATACGCCTCCAAATTTACTAAATTCATATTTTTATAAATACTTGAGTAACTTAATAAAGCCAGATTTCTGAACATTTTCCGTAATTAATGCGCAAACTATTAAAAGTCATTCACAATACAATTCACTCCGCGAAATTACCAAATAAATCAAAGCACTGCCTTGATATAATCGCGTGACTTAATATTGAATGGAATTTATTTAGCAAGAATGTTGAGAATGCATAACAAAAGAACTTAATCACCTGTTCGAAGGTGTTCCCTGTCATTTTAATACCACCATTTGAACAATAAACGATTCTAATTTATTGCATAACTTTCCCTTTTCATTTTCAGCTCCCCAGATGCAACAAGTCACAACTAACCTGAATTATTTATGATATAGCTTGGCATCAGCTAACAATCTGTGAAGGAACGAAATTGGAAATGCCTTAGGCGTGTCATCTCGTATCACTAGAGAAGGTACGACGATCCTTACAGGAAATAACGTCGCATGCCAGTCGAACAAAGCGAAGGAAGGAGGATTTCCTGGAAGCAACAGGAAGCACAAGGATTCTTCAGCACTGATCATGATGAGACTGTTGGTACCGTTATAGTATTAGTTGGCAAGTTGGAAAAAGGATACTAACAACGACCCCACGACCTGCAGTTATTCAAACCGTATCTGTCCTTGATTTAACCCGACTTCCTGCACAACCACCATCACAGCATCCACCACCATCGCGTCTCCATCGTTGCTGTTCGCCGGCAACATCTGCATCGTCCTGGCACACAACATCCCTGAATCGGGTACAAATGCATCAAAATGATGGTCGATAAGGCGGTGTGTACCAACGACACCCTGGAGGACCTGACGAAAGCGATCCGATATGAGGCGGTGTTCACCACACTCGTCGAGAACAAAATCCTTGCCATTAAAAAGGACTGCGAGGAACGTAAGAGAGCGAAACGCCAGAAACGCCGTGCATTCGGGAGGATATTTTTCGGGAGGAGGATTTTCGGTAAAAAGCAGCCGGACGAGGCATCTACGAGCGGAAAAAAGGATAACGGAAGGATAGCAGAACCAGATTTATCTCAGAGGAGTAACTCAATTGAAGTACGAGATCAGGAAATTAGCATTCGATCAGACAGTATATCAGTTCGAGACATTCAGCCGCGAAAAGCAAAGGATATTGATAGTAGCCTTGACGACCCTGCGTTGACTGTGAGAAAGGCGTTTATCTCGCAGGTGGAGGATGTTCAGGCGGAGGATAGCAATGGGAGTAACGGTAATGGAAGTCTTCCCGATCAAAACGGTGCGCGTAATTTGGTAGTGGAAGTTCTGACCCATCAGCAGGAAGGTCAGTCCTACGACGAGAGTGAACCTATTGATCATGCCGAGGAAAAGGACTCATCCATTCCGATTGTCAGCGATAAGCCAATGGACGTTAGTTCTTCGAGCGGTACTCGCGTCGAAGAGAATATGTCAACAGTGGCTGATGGCAGTCTAACATCGGTCAAGGACAGCAGCGAAAGTTTGTCTTTTCCAAGCTCCCGAGCTACCATCAGTGCCGGGATCGCTACCACTTTGGCTTACGAAAAGGAGCGCACTCGGCTGCGTATTCTCGAAGCGAAATCTATAAGTGCCCAATGTAGTCCGATCTTGCTACGCCAAAGGATATCTTCACGCTTATCAACGACCACCGCTCAAACGCAAACTCATGGCAAGCTTTTGAGTCAAGTGTCTTATGCTAACGATTCGCTCCGCTGTAGTGACCTCGGAGCAGAAGCACGACCAGGTCCTGGTCACACTAACGACGCTTTTAAGTATTTCTCCCGGCAGAATACGTCCGAGGATAGTGCGAATTTGACGATTAGCACGCTGTTAAATGAGGCCGATTCAATAACTTACCTGCCATCAGGTGAGCGCAAGAGTAAGAGCACTAGTTTATTAGTCGTCGCCGATAAGGAGAGTAAAAAAGCAATTAATCGTCTAGATAGCAATAGTAATGTTAGTTATCAAACGAATCCATTAGTGCGCGGTCTTATATCTAGTTTCAATCAATTAACGACATCGTCGAATTGTTTACCTGTGATTACAACGACCGTTACTACAATACCGATTTCGGAGCCATTATCGCATATCATGTCCACTTCTATGCCATTGGGCGTTACGACCGCTTCGCCGCCGCTCGCCACACTCAAGACGTTGAAGAAGCGTGATTCTTCGACGGCCACGGTAGGTCCAGCAACAACTAAAAATTCATGTGATACTATTAAGCTGCAACGGATGACATCCACGTCGACAGGATCCAGTGTTGGTCCGACCGGCTGCTGTGCTACCAAGTCTTCCTCGAAAGAGAAGGAACGCCATCCGAAACCGAAATGGGAGCCCGGCCAAAGTGGCAGCGACGATGAATATCGGAAAAGGAAACGGAAATACAGTAAGACCAATATAAAAATTTAATAAAATTTTGTTCTAAAAAAATTGCGGGTTTTTTTGCGGGAAAACAAAAATTTGAGGGAAAACAAAAATTTGCGGGAAAACAAAAATTTGCGGAAAAACACGTGCTGGAAATAAAAAAACTTCTCTCGATAATTAAGTGATGGAATTTTTTTTTTGTATTTTCAGAGAGATATCATCGCTGTTCTGATCCAGTTTTAGTGTATCCATCCTCTGGGGGCCTTCAACACTGCATTCTGAGTATGCCACCCAATCAACCAATGTAAACTAAGAAAACATACTTTTTAATTCGATTAAAAATATTAATTTCTTTCAGTCAATTTCACTATAATGATGATTTCGTATACGATATGACTCTTCAGGTCGAGACTGATCAAAATGGAGATCTTCAAGCAATAGTTCCAAGCCATCGAACTCATAGACATAGGCGAGTCCTTTTTTTTACAAATATTTTTGTTATTTTAACAATTTACTTTTATAGAATTACATTTCATATTTGGAATATTATTTATTTTTTGAAATTTTTTGATGCTTTTATTTTTGGGATTCACAATGCTCTATTGTTTTTTCCTTTTTGTCGTTGTTGAACTGTGTATATCTTTACGATGAAATGACAAATCTTAAGGTGCCGGTCCACATGAGAGTAAATACGCGAGTAACTCTCAAAAACTCTCGAGAGTTACTCGTAGGAGGTTGTCCATTTGAGACTTAATTTGGGCGATTTTTCTATCGTTACTAGCGAAATCGAGCTTCTAGCTTCTAGCGTTCTGGAGAGCTACTAGCTAAATTCAAACGCTGTTCGTATCTGGCAACCTACTCTCCGAGAGTTCAGTGGAGGTCTATCGACTAGAGCGTAGAATCACTTTTGACAGATCGCAGAAACTAGCTCGCGAGTTTTTGCGAGTTTCTGCGAGCGACTCTCAGAAACGTGTCCATTTTCGAGTAGCTGCTATCGAGAGATTCTCGCCGGGATTTACTCTCATGGGGAGCGGCACCTTAACTGAGTATTTATATTAGTCCAGATGCCAAAAAATACGTAGGGTTGCCAGATGAAATTATCACAAAATCCATTGACATTGAAAATGGAAAACCCAGCACAATATTATCGTAACTCCATATACTTACCCCGATCAAAGCAATTCATATACACATAATCAAAAATTAATTACATATTTTGTATGTTGGCAACCTTTTCAACAATGAAATGAAATACATAATTTCAACAAAAATAAAAAAACGGGAAGCAAAAAAGGTGAAATTTTGGGTCAAAGAATTAATTTCCCTACCTAGATCAAAACAAAAAAATCTAAAGATGAAAATGGAAATTCCAAAAAAAAAAATCGATTTGCATATAAACATAATATTTGAAAGAACTCAGCCCATTTTCAAATCACATCAAAGGAACGAACCTTTACATTCTTTTACATACTTTTACATTCTTGTCCTTTACATTCTTGATCGTTGGTTGTCGGCCTACGCGTAATTTTTCCCATAATACCTTTTAGATATTTTCGAGGCCGAAGATTAAAAATATTTTTTTTCCCCGATTCTTTTTTTTTAATATTTGTATTTCAGAAATATAATTTCCCTCTTTTTAATATATTCTCCGTATTTATATTCAAAACTCGTATTTTGTGTTTTGTTTAAGTTTTGTTTGGAAATTTAATATCCACGATTCAGACATATGTAAAATTAAAGAGAAAATCATTTGTATAACTTTATACTCATATTTCACTCCAGATGAATATATTTAAATATATAGGCATAACGAATTTACTTCTCAATCTCCTTCCTCTTCTTCCTTTTCGGTATCTCGAATCATATTGCGACTATCCAGGAAAAATTATCGGATTTCCCAAAACTCTAAAGAAAGTTTACTTCTTATCCTTGGGGCCATACAGAAATCGCAATTTAATTCCAAGGTTTTTTTCCTGCCTTTTATCAACAATAATAATTGAAGTTTCTTTTTTCCATAAGGAAGGAAAAAAACATCTAAATTTACCGAGTGGTTTTCTTGGTTTTGGGAAGTATACTTTTTTACAATTGCCAACTTGGTCACAGTTTGATAAAAAAACCTTGAAAAAGTTTGCTTACTAAGGTTAAATGGAAAGTCAAGAATCTGTTCTGGCACATTTTCAAGTTTTCCTTAATTGTTTTTTTTTTTCCTTTTTCACTGAAATATAAAAAATCTTATTCTTAAACTTTTTGGTTTTTTTTAACTTTTTTATATTATTACAAAAAACAAACATAATTGAAGATTGTTCACACTTTTCTTCCATTTTTAGGCATCATCGACATAAAAAACGGCATCGACATAAAAAGCCAAAAATTTTGGTTCACGATTTGGACACCCAAAGTGTTAAGGTAAGAATTTATTGAATTTGGCGTGTTTTTTACTGTTCTTGAGAATTTTGCCTTACGTAATAAGGTTTGAAAGTAGAAGAAATTCAATTTTGTTCATCCTGGAATATTTCACAGAACTTTTAGAGCTTGGGTAGGCTAACTATAGGATGACTATTCGCCCCGGATTAGTCAAAACATGTGTTAAGGCATGTGGTCTCGACTTCTATGAAACTAGGTTTTATTTGCGGGTCACACAATTTATTGTTTAAAACCATATCACAAAATATTAGTGACATAATTTAATTCTGCATAGAGTAGCTGTAAATATTATTTTTCTTTTCACCTGCAGAGCTTTTTCGTACCTTATTTATACCTAGGAGGGCGCATATGTATAGCTCAAAAGTAATCGACTGCGGCGCATCTGTTTTTATAGGGGGATTTTTGCAATTTGAGTTAGTTTTCAATTGGAAATATGTAGCTCTTTGATCATTTAAATCACAGCGTCGAATTCAGTATGAAAAATTTCGCCTGCGGCGCATAAATAGTAATTGTTTTCTCTGGATTTGATTTCTCAGTTGTCGTTTAAGTCACGTTTCGTTTTCCTATATGTAATTTGTTGTTTCGTTGTTGCTTCATTTCAGGCATACTTCGTTACCCTCGGCCCCCTCCTTCCTTCTTAACCAAATTATTTCAAAATCGATATGGTGATCACCCTAGCTAATTACAATTTGATTGATAAAAAACACTACTCGGGAAGGGAATCAAAATTCGACAAATGTATTCATTTTAACTTGAAAAGCCATTCTACTGTTGAGTGCTTTGAAATATTTATGTTTTTGTGGATTTTTTCAGGGTCCATAAAAGAGGTATTAAAAAATTGTGGTTGTTCACGAGTTTTAAAGCAGACATTGCTTTATTTTTGTATCTAAATTAACAATAGATTCCAAGTTGAAATTTATTAGGTAATCTTTGTTTTTCACTGAGTGTTTCCTTTTTTGGAATGCTTTAATATTTTACTTACATCGTTGAAAAGATTTTCAGTACCAAACTGAAAATACCTGACATTGGTAACAAATACCAAGGAAATAATGCGTGTCGAAAAACATAATTTGGTCTCGCCAGTTGAACAGTTAGTTCCTTAGTCCTGCAAGCATTGTTGTAAATTCAATTGCCTCAAATTTTAACATACGGTCCCTTCCTGTTTTCATTTCCGTTTGTGAATCCTCTAGCGTCCTAGCTTTCATGACCAGCTCTGGGATTCATTTCCTCCATTTTTAATATTTAACACTTTAATTTAAAAAAACCTAAGCATTGCGAAAATTCAACACATTTCCAACAGTTTTATTGTTTTGTAGTTTCCCGGGTATAGAATATCCTAATTGCCAGGTGTAGCCTCATATGGGAGGACATTATATTGTGTATATATATATAGCCAATATTATAGCCGGCTACTAGATTTTACCCTGGATACTGAGGTAAATTCATATTTTTCTCATTGTTGGATTTGCTTCAATTTCATATTATGGGTTATAAATCATTTGGTTGATTTACCTTAACGGGCACCTGTTTCCATAGCCGCTTTTACGTACGATTTCAGCTTGAATGATTTTGATTTAAATCCTAAATATGGTCAGCAAAATTTAAACTTTCTAAACGTTGCCTCGCGGTATGGGGAGGGATTTTTAGTTTCCATTTAAGCAAGGGTTTTGGATGATTTGTTTTTATATTCTATTGGATAGACATTTCTCGAAGTACTCTTCGATAAAATCAATTTTGATCAACAGGAGTTAATAAACTTGAATGATTTTTATAGTTTGTAGTATATATTAGTATAGAGATCACAAAAGATTTTGATTTCCGCATGTCCGTCCGTCTGTCCGCCAGTTCGTCAGTCCATCTGCCCGTCCGTCCGTGGACACCATAACTTTTACAAGGATTGATCTAGAGGCTTGAAGTTTCGTACAGTTGCGTTTCTAGTAAATTGCAAGGCCAAGTTCTTGAACACCAAAATCTGCCCCCCCCCCCCCCCCCGCCCCCTCCCCACTACAAATGACAAAGTTTTTTAGAAATGACATAAAAATATAAAAAAAAACACATTTTTACAAAAATTCCATTTTCAGCAGCAAGATTTTTTATGGTTTCAAAATATACTCCAGATTTGCTATTTTCATACCAATAATCCACTTTCTATTAACCAAAAAATTGTATATAAAGAAAAGCGAAAATATCTTACCATATTTCTAAATCGTTATTAAATTAGTTACTAATTTCGACTCATTAAAGGCGTTTTATTTCAATTTTTAGCCCACACAATAATCACACAAAAGTTATTGTTGAATAAACACGCAAAGCCTCAATTAATCAAAATATCACATAAAATTACGGGTTTATGTCTGGATTACCATTTCTTGTCACCCGATAATAGCAATTTGCTGAACCACAGCAATATTAACAACGGCAACAGTATAAAAACGAGGGCGGCTTTCAGCATAACAACACGCAATTTTTACCCCCTCATATGATTTCAATAAACTGGAAATTGCGCAAATTTACATGCAATATCAAGCTATGCTCATATTTCCGCGAAAAATAATAATTTTAATGATTTTTTTGAAAATAAATTGAATGATAATGGATTTTATTTTTGTTGTACGTCATACAGGTAATAGACCCTGATGATCTTCCGCAGAGAGCGCGTTGGACAATAATAGCAACCGCTTGCCTACTCCTTCTAATGTGCCTGATGTTAGTTGGTATCACGTTGAGAATGGCTCCAATCATCGATGATATGGGTGAGTACTGTTAAAAATAAGGTACACTGTTTCGAACAGTAATAAATCAAAACAAGATAGTCATACGCGAGGTGAGGTGACCAGTTTCGAATCTAGCAGGGAAAGTACATGAAATGTTAGAAGTGGCTGTCCGGAAAAATACATCACGCTTTTAGGGGGAGAGAGGGCTCTACACGACGACTCTACACGATGTGTGACGAGACAGGGGAAAAGGGGGTCCGAAAAGCCTTTAATTTACCGTAATATATATGTTATGGACAACCCCCAATGAGTTCCTCACTGAGACTTCTCCTTCAGTAGACATTCGACCAAATTTCCGCCTAATCGGTCGAGTGGTTTTCAATCCTCGCTCTTTTCAATTAGACTCTTTTCAGTTATCCCGCAGGTAAGCGTAATATGTCCATGTGCTTTTTGCATCTAACCGGAAATCCCCCCCTTTAGTAGAGAGCGAAAATTGGATGCGGTGAACACAAAATTTAAGGCACAACGCGCACTTCACAAGCTCTTGTAATACTTGGGTAGGCTTCAGTTATGACTAAATTTGAATTCCCATAATTTTTACCAAAAATTTCGACAATACTGATATGTAAGTTGTTGTGGACTAACCAAAAAGGTTTAACAAAATTTAATATTGAAGATATTTACCTTTAAATATCAAGCCTTGTTTTGTGAAAGTAAAATTAGTACACGAAGAGAAATCCAAATAGGAATATACGAGACAGTGGACTCTTCTGTAATGATTCCTTAAAAATATGAAATTATTCCTATAATTTTGGGAAAGTTTCTTATTTTTTGGCTTACATTTCCCATTTTTTTTGGAAGTCATTACCAGAAATTTTTCATTATTTCGTATATTTGTATTTTTCGTAGGAATCTGTCCCATTATTTCTCTCTGCGTAATAAATTCTAAACCTTTTCACTACCTCAAATCGGCAAAAATTAACTTTTCAATACGAAAATTCCAAAAGCAATTACTAAAAAGTTTTAAAATGATGAAACGAAATGAAATCTCTGACCGCAAAACTGTCAGATTCCATTACTCTAAATATCAAAAATTAATTATTTATTCAACTTTTCATTATCAATTGAGAATTCCCAGTATTTCATCTTATTTCAATTTTCCCAACTTATCCTTCATCAATCTGCGTTATCATTTTTGAAATGCTCATTCAGCTATAAAATCAAAAGTCCGTTAAGACGTCTATAAGATCCTTTCACAACTTTTTCAATTTCAAATAATAATCAGCTTTTTTTCTGTTATAACTCTGCCTCGTGTTTTTTTTTCAGAAGTTTTGTATATCCTTTCTAAGTTTCTTGAAATGGTGATACATCAACCGCAACAGAGAATTTTTTATCAAAAAAAATGTATTGATTTGAAAAATCGACAATAAAAATCCAACTCAAACTTCACAACAATATTGTCATGTAATCGTCAAGTGTCTATCGTTGGCTTTGTTTTTCCTCGGATCGTTTTTTTTTTCGCTATACATATTATGGGCGATAACTTTTTGATATTGGGCAATAATAGTAGATTGCAACTTTCTGATCCTCATAAAATATCCTTAAACTCACTTTATCGACGTATTAAGTCATCCTTTCCTCATCGATAGCCGCGCCGCGTCCCCGCACGATTTGGTTGGGAAATTCCCTTTCACTTAGCTGTCGATTACAGCCGATCGGAAAAATATAAAAGAATTCAAGAAAAAAAAAACCACACGGCCTGGAAAATACAAAAAGCCACAACCGAACCCACAACAAAGTTAGAAATGCCTCAAAAAGTTTCCGCCTGGGTGGCATTCATATCCTTCTTATTTATATATGCTGAAGAGTTTTCATACATCCAGACAAAGTTAAACAACGATTGCGGTACGATGGATTTAGCCAATGACTATGGCATCATGAGTTTGAGGAATTTTTTGTGTTGTTTCGGCATTAGATTGTGGTTGGCGGCATCTAAGGGTGAGAAAAAGTTTATCTGGAAAATTGCCATTTTCAATTTTTTGGGCATTATCGTGGTGTACACATGCCGTCAATAAATACATATGGCTGACTTTCAGCAGGCTTTCTTTCGATCAAAATGTCACGTCTCATGGTATAAAAAATGGTGGAAATTTGTTGGGGGCTCAATAAAGAAGCCCGAGATTAGCATAAAAATAAACTTTTCGTCTTACAGATTTCCAGAAATTGTAATATGTCTTATTGTGTTGATGTAAATTTCCCTAAACCGAAGTGATTCATTACAATTACGCAATGTCAACTCTCGAATTATTAAAAAATCCGATGGAAATTTTGTTTATTTCAACTGAAAATTTGCATAAATAACAAAATTTTGAAATAATTTATTAAAAGTTAATAATATATTTTCGTTATTCCGCAAAATAAGGTTTCAGGGTGGATGCAATGGCATTATTATTATATTTTCACTATTCTTCTTGCAGCATTTTTGTGAGTTCCCTAAAAAAATTGACCAAAGGCCCCGGATTTACCGGGACAGCCCTCAGATTTATTTTTGCTGTCGATAACCCGGCCCTTACACGCGTCTGTAGAGCTGACACAGTCTCGTGTAAATGCACTGACTGCCAGTTCGCTAAATGTCTTTTAATTCGTTGTCAGTAATTTGACATTTGAAGTCTGTGCTACTGACAGACTTTACAGTCGCGTGTAAAGGCCGGGTTAGTCATGAAGCATGATTTTTTCCATGGCATGCCATTAAAGTGACACTTTCAAACATATTTTTCCGACCATTTTGCAAAAAAAAAAGTTTCTATGGGACATTTTATTGGCAGACGATGAAAAAAAATGAAAAAAAGCTGGCAAAACTTTTTAAAACAATTAGTGGGATACCATTTATGAAATACGCCGCGGGCGAATTTTTTTTCTGCTCAAAATTCATCCCAAATTCGTGTCAGCAATAAAACAAATACTTTTAAAATTTATTTATTGGTCAAAATATTCAAAATGCCCGGATCTTCTAATACGCATTGAATTGTTATAATATTAAAAATTGCAAATATCTACACTCAGAAAAATGGAGGCTAACTCGACGACCTACATACGGCGTAATTGGCCTCGGGCAGGTGCGCGTTCGCCTGCATGAGGGAAAGTAAAACTGTATTGACCTGTGTTCGGAGAAATTCTGAAATATAGCCACCAGCAGGTGAAGTAGGGCATTGGGAGCTGCACGAGTTGACCTTAGATAGGCATTTTGCGGATGTAATGTCATGTAATGGAAATCTCTGTAAGCCAGCTGGCGGTCAGAGTTAACCTGACAAAAAGTTGACCTGGACATTTTTCTGAGTGTACTAATTTATAATATACTGTCAAATAAATGGTCAAAGGCTTTTGTCAAAAATTTCCAAATTCGAAAATATTTTACAAGCATTCATTTTTGCAATTAAACTTTAGTAAAAGCTCATCTCGATGCTCTGCAACTGCTATTGTAATGGCAAGCCTTGAAAAAAATCACAATTTAGGCATAAAATTAAAAAAGGGATTTTCACACAAAAATTAGAAAAATTTATTATTCAAAAACTAATTGCAGATATGTACTTAAAAAAACAAAAAAAAAGTCCCAAAGCTTTTCGGAAAATATAGAGATGATAGCTTTTTCAACATTCCCCAAAGGGAAATTTTTCCGAGGAAAGCTTTGGGGAGAGAAAATTCTTCTCACAAAAGCTGCGAAAAAGGAAATTTTTTCTCGCAAAAGTTTTGGAATGAAAAGTTTCATCTCGCAAAAGTTTTGGAAAATGAAAAACTTTCATTGGAGAGTTAATGTTCCAGCAGATGAAATCCCATATTTTAAATTTGATTTAAAAATTGTCTGTCAGTTAAGCAACGGACAAGGTTGTAATTACATGTTATCCCTAATAAAGTAGGTTTAGATATCCTACATTTTACGTGTATAGAATTATATGTTTTTATTTTCAAAAAACTTTTTTTTCGAACAGGCTGATTTAAGTCACAATTGGAGGGTGGTTTTCGGGACAGTTTGAGGTTAAAAGTTTCAGGCAAAAAAAATCCTATAAAGCAGTTCTTAAAAACTAAGAAAAATTATCCAAACATTTACATCATAAAATCCACACTGACTAAAAAACTCCGTTCTAGAAAATATTTTAAATTTCTTATAATGCTAATAATTTTGCAACTTTTCGTCTTAAACTTTGTTAAAATGTTTCCGTAAAAAAAATCCAAATTTGCTTCAGGATATTTAAACTGTTCCCACACTCAGAAAAATAACAAAGCTGATCCAAGTCAATTTTTCAACTCTGGTCTGTATTTGGCAGACGAAGTTATCCATTACGTGAAATTGCATCCTCGAATACCTACCTCAGATTAACCCCGGAAACTCCTTACACCCTACTTAACTTGCTGCAGTCTAAATTTTTGAATTTATCCCGCCTCAGGTTGACGTATTTTTACTTTTCCTTAAGCAGGTTAACGCACGCCTAGCATAGGCCAGTAACAATGTACTTTTACTCTATTTTTTTGAGTGCAATGTTCAATTTATTTTAATATTCGTTATTTATGGTTTTTTTTTGTACTAAAAAATTAGTATTTTTCTGTTTTGTGACTATTGTTTGCTAGTAAATTTTTTAGAAGAAAAGTTTATTTTTAAAGTGTCGGTTTAGGGATCTGTCCATAAAATATGTCACGCTTACTGACGTAAAGAAATCTTCTCCCCCTCTTCCCAAGAAACAATTTGTAACCGTGGTTACAAAAAAACCTTCAATTTAGGTTACATTTTGGTTACATTTTAGATGGTTTCGCAATAAACCCGCCAAAAACGGTTATTTTGAAACCAGCTTCTAATTAGGGTTTCTGAAACGTTTCTGAAAGGTTACAGAAACCAAATGTGAAACTTTTGAGTTTTGTTACCATGTTTCTTAACCGGAATGTAACCTCAAATTGTTACTTGGATTCGGTTATAAGTAGTTCAGCACCGCTGTCACACTACTGAGGACCCTTTTCCCTTCTAAAAGTATGACGAATTTTTTTTCATTTTCTTCCGTTTTAAAAAATATTTTCATTGGAGTCACAAAAGTTTCTGCTAAACTATTTACGTAAATTTGGAGGCTTTACACCTTTTTTATACACTTTCTATTAAGTTGAAGTGTCGCGACCTAACTATGTGGCTATGTGTCTTTCTCTGGAATCTTTGGAACCTTATATCTCCGAAACTATGTAACCTAGGAAGATGAAATTTTGTCACCTTGCGTAGTTCCGGTGACAGTTCAATATTTTTACTACTCCATCCTTGTAAGGATAATGGAAGGTCCTGTAAGGATAACGCAAATATCCTTTTTCCCATTTTTCCAGGAAAAAATGGAATCAGGGGGTTTTCGGGGTCGCTGATCACGAATTCGGTGTTAGATTTTCAAAATTCAAAACCGAAGGTCCTGTAAGGATAACGCAAATATCCTTTTTCCCATTTCTCCCGGGAAAAACTGGCATCAGGGGGTTTTCGGGGTCGCTGATCACGAATTCGGTGTTAGATTTTCAAAATTCAAAACGGAAGGTCCTGTAAGGATGACGCACATATCCTTTTCCCATTTTTTCCGGGGAAAAATTGCATTAGGGGGTTTTTGGGGTCGCTGAATCCGATTATGACATTTAAAATTCTGTAAGGATAACGGAATGTCCTGCAAAGATAACGTGAGTTTCCTTTTGCTCAAATTTCCGCGAAAGATCTTTTCTGGAGGTTTTTGGTAGGCTAATTCAAGACTAAAAAGTATAAAATAAAAAAAACACTTTAAAAAACAAGTTTTATAACCTTATACACTTTCAAAATGCACTAAAAAGTAAAAAACAAGTTTAAAGTTTCACAAAAAATGTTTTTATAAATTGCGTGTTGTTGTGAAAGTATAAAGTGTGTGACGTTGCATTTGCTCTTGAATCTGTAATAGCGGTTTCATACTGTGCAACGCAGCACACTTTATACTTTCACAACAACACGCAATTTATAAAAACATTTTTTGTGAAACTTTAAACTTGTTTTTTACTTTTTAGTGCATTTTGAAAGTGTATAAGGTTATAAAACTTGTTTTTTAAAGTGTTTTTTGGTTTCTTTATAGTTCCCAACACGACATTATATTTCGGTTTTTATCAAAGAAAAACAAATACGTAGACTTTCAATTAAAAAAGAAAAAAAAACAATAGAAATTTAAATTTCAAGGGGAATTTTCAAGGGGAAAAACTTTTCCTTTTTAATAGACGATTTTTGCCTTTAATAACCTTTAATAACGTAAAAAATTGTTAATTCCGATGCTAACAATTTTGGACGATAGGAAATTAAATACCAACGAATTTGAAAAAGAAAATTTTCTCTGTCAGAAGAATTCTTTTCGAATGTAGAAATTTAACCTATACCCGTCACCATGACGATAAAAAAAAAGTTTTTCATCAACGACGATGTAAACAGGGAAATTCAATATAAAACTCTTATAGTGGCGGCAGTGTCGGGAGGGACAATACCAGGAAAAATTGATTGAGAACCTAAAACCATTCAACCTGATCGCTAGCGTTATTGACGTGTTTACAACGAACTCTACAACACCAGCATTTTCCAACAATAGTCGCTTTGGTAAACTTGACTAGACACTAAAATTTTCGATCACACGAGGAGCAAATCAATAAAAAACAATGTGAAAAGTTTTCTTCAAATGGGATTTGAAAATTTTCTCTCGGTTGTGCGAACGGAACGGGATATCCACCCAATCCAGGAATAATATTTGGTATTCTCAAGAGTGAGGACAGCACCTTTCCTCACTTAATATTTTAAGGTGCCAAAAAAAGCGTGCGCCTGTAATGGTATAAGCCATCGGAAAGTAGGGAAAAAAAACTTTTGAAAAAGGGAAAATTTCTTCCTGTCAATCAAGATAAGGCCAATATAGCTTCTGATCTGAATTGAAGGTGAACATTTTTCTGTTCGCATTTTTCTTAAAAGATTTTACGAAACGACACGACTGACTGCGGCGATGACGACGACTAGAATTAAATGACATATTTTCTATACGAACTGGAATCCAATAGTAAAAATATTGATTTTCCGTCAGCGCCAAAAACCTAAAAAGGATCCAAAATCTTATAAAAAAGTAACTTTAGCCCACGAATCCTTTAACCCTTAATATCTGCGGAAATACTAACATCGTTTATCAATTTGTTACGTCGCAACGACTGTGAAAGCCACTCTTATTGCGCTACAGGATGGAATGGTGTGGGAAAGGATAAGCTCTGAATAACATCCACAATTTCAAGAATCTTAAGGATTAACTAATTGTCCATCATTAATCACAACAAGATTTCCTTCGTGCTATTATTACGTCGGAGGGGTATGGAAATAAATGGTAACCGTCTAAGAATTGGTCGCGGTTTAATTAAAATGTTTTTCTCTGTAACCTTGAAAACTTTCCAAAGAACATGTCGTGTGGAACGTGGCATCTTAGAAGCACTCACTTCTACTAACTGCGAGATGTTTTTCATACATTTTGTATTTTATTCCATTTATTTGTTGAATTTTTTTTTTCAATTTCTTAATGAAAATGAAAAGTTATAAAAAAAAACCTTCACCTGGAACTGAAAATATCGATTAGTAATTTTCAATTTCACGATGAAGTCTGCATTGAAAACGTAAAAAGGTAATCACACAAAAATACAAAAGTGAAAAATTGTTCTGGGAAAAAAAACAATAAATAAAAAATAACAAAAATCGAAAGTAGCGAAACAATTTAGCAATATGGCAACTGAAGTCAATACTTGGGAGCTGCTATGGAACTTTCCACCCTATTTCGCCGATATTCACCCCTAAATCGCACCGAAAGCGAAATGAACAACAAAAACCAAAAAAAAAGAGCAAATGGAGGCAAAAAAAACACACTTTGTTAGTAAAAAGACGTCGGATGTGAGGCACGGAGGTGTGCTTGTAAAAATTGTACAAAAACTTTTTTCATTTTATTTCCCTAGAGTTATTTATTTGAGTATTTTGCAATCAATAATCGAATGGATGTTTGCAAGTTCTTCAATTTGATGAACTTTGCCGATACGAGAAAAAATTATAAAAACCACGTTAAACGTTTCGAGTTTTTTGGGGGGTTCAAGCGACGACATCGACATTTCCTCTCTAGGGGATGATGTCTGTGTGCATTCAATTCTTAAAAGTGTAAATTGTCGCAGTACTAAGTGATGAAGTAGATGTCGTTTACTAACCATCCGTTACCAGAATTCATTCACCGAATTCAATTTTTAAGAAAAATTTAAAATTTAAAACTCAATTGAAATATTCTATTGCCAGATAGGTACTGTAAAAATTGAAAAATCAAAGGGAAAATTGTTTTACCTAAGAAATGTCTGTTGATCTGTTTACCTTGATCTGATTTCAGCATCACACCAAAACTACTCAACCGATTTCAACGAAATTTTGCACAAAAACAATGGATTAAACAAAACAAAAAAAAAACAAGGAAAAATCTAGTATACCTATTGTCCCAACCGCGACCCCTACTAAGCCTAAGAGTTCCTACCAAAATTGACAAAATTACACTCAGAAAAATGTCCAGGTCAACTTTTTGTCAGGTTAACTCTGACCGCTAGCTGGCTTACAGAGATTTCCATTACATGACATTACATCCGCAAAATGCCTATCTAAGGTCAACTCGTGCAGCTCCCAATGCCCTACTTCACCTGCTGGTGGCTATATTTCAGAATTTCTCCGAACACAGGTCAACACAGTTTTACTTTCCCTCATGCAGGCGAACGCGCGCCTGCCCGAGGCCAATTACGCCGTATGTAGGTCGTCGAGTTAACCTCCCTTTTTCTGATTGTATATCGCCCTTTCCGCGAAAAAGGATATTCACGTTATCCTTACAGGACCTAAATGAATTTCGACACACTTGAAACCTAGCTCAACCGCTTTCGCGTCTCTGAAATCCTAAAGATTATAAATTTCACGAAAATCGGTCGAGCCGTTTCAAAATAAAGAGGGTGTGCCTGAGAAACACACGTCGTGTTTTTATGTAATAAAAAAAAATTGGAAAATTTGGTCCCCGAATATAAAAAAGGACCAAAAATGCGATTTTTTTTTGGGTTCTTCAGCCAAATGCACAATTAAAGAATAGACACATATCGTCGGCTAAAATCAAAATCAAAGCAGCAATACATCTAAAGGTCGCCCTCCATTACCATGACTTCTGTAACTGCGAAAAAATGCAGAAAACTAGAGCAAGATAGACTTATGTAGATCTAAAAAGGAATGACTGAATACAAGTTAAACGCTATCCCTTCCAGTTTTACAATTTTATAGCAATCATATCAAACCTTATGCTATGAATATAATGTTCAAATTGGCATGGTAACAAAGCTTTTGACTATGCATGCGAAGGAGAAAAATGACATCACGCTATAATAACAGTTTGAATGTGTCCGTGCTTACTATTAACTTACAGGGACAATGTGTGATTGTAGTAGAAATCGCCATAAAATCGCCATAAAAAACAGGGGAAATTATTCTTGCAGTTGCCGACAAATTTTTGCAGTTGATTCTTATCTCCCTTTCTCGCCAAGGTATCTTCACATAAATGTATCTCTATTTTTTTGCAGTTGGGAAAAGTCATGGTAATGGAGGGCGGCCTTAATATAAAAATATCATGTTTGAAAATTAGATGTGCCTCTGAAGCACACGTCGTGCCTTCTAGGGATAACCGCAATAATTACAAAATTTACATCATATTTTCATACTTCCACATTCCTGATAGTAAAAGAAAGAGATTCTCGAAGCATTAAAAAAATAAAAACCACAACGAACCGCGTGTGAATAATTGAAATTCACGCTCCAACAAGAAGGAAATTAGGATACAATTATATTTTATCTACACAAATTTCACAATTATAAATTGTTCTGTACTAAAAATTAAAACATTTACATAACCATATTATATGACCTTTATTTAAGTCAAGAATGATATTTGCAAATGTGCTCTTTCAATTTCGGAACCGACACAAACAGAAGGCGAACACACAAAAGCATCACCGAACAAAAAAAAAATGTATTAAAATTCTATGTATTAAAATTAAGTACAAAATTTATTACACGGGCATAAAACGTACGTTTCGCATATAATTCGGTTCCTTTTTTAAATATTTTGTCTGACAATTAAAAAAAATCTTTTTTTTTGTGTGCTGGCTTACTCCTTCAAAATCTAAGATAGTCCCAAGGGTCATGTCCTCTCTCTAGTCGTCGCAGTAACCTATTCGAAAAATGTAAAATTGAGGTAAAAACCAAACAAAGAGATTTCCTAAGCAGATTAAATTTTAATTAGGCCAAAATACATAGGATCCGCTGTTTGAGAACATTTTTTGTACGGCACGGCGGTTATGTTGTTATCCAGCTAGCGCCACAGTTCAAATTTATCTACGTGCATCTACATTTACTTGTTCAGGTTACCTACTACTTACATCTACCTATCTATGTCCTATCTATGCCCTATCTATGCCCGAAATGGTATCTTTTATCTGAAGGTATAGTACTATAGCTCTCTGACAGTTTTATATATTACGCCTTTGAAACGTTAGGACTATCAAATGATTCTATGGAAATGAATTTCCCATCATACCCTTATATGCGATGTGCGCAATAATATATATATCGCAATATACTTAGAATAGCAAATGAAAACCTTTAGAATTTTTCCATCTCCTCTCAAGTTTAACATTCATGGGCTCGGGAACAATCTGCATTGTTCTCCCTATACTGACTGTAGTAAAACATACATCTTGCATCTCTTGAGAATTTCTTGTAAGTACAGCGACTATAATGACGTTAAGTTACAACTAACGATGAATGAAATCTCTAACGTTTTTCCAGTACCAGAAACATGACGTCTAATGTTTCGCTTTTTAGCCATGCATGCCAATCTAAAAGCCTTTTGAGGCAATTTATTCAAACGCCAACTTCAACAAAAGATTTAAAAAAAAAGAGAAACATTTTCCGGAAAATCATCGATATTAGAATTATGTAGAATATTTTTAGTTACTTACCAAAAGTTTAGAATGGAATACTTAAATATGAATATCTTATTGAATCTTTAGGAAATTTGATTTTTAGCCTGACGGCTTACTTTAGTTAACAATAGCGAAAAATGTAAACAAATCGAGAAATCCTTTTCATATAAAAATCAATGATGTCGGTTATGCTTTCTTCGCACATCAAAAAGAAAAAGAAAAAGAAAAACATGTTCATTTCAGGCAGCATGAATAAAAGATTCTGATGGGAATATAATTCAGTGATCTTTATCTACTGAATAAAAATAGGAAAATAGGGAAAATGGAAAAACATAAATTTATTGTACTTCAGTGAAAAATTCATGAAATTTTGAATTGATTTTGATTTTTATTTTCATTTTCAAATTAAGATTTTTAATATTTTAGTGTGAATGCAAAAAAAAAGCGCTGCAGGTAAACCATTTTCCAATTCTACAAGGTCTGCATAAAGCGGTATTTTTTAATTTTTATAATTATGTCATATTTAAGAATAAATCAATAAAAAGTTTTTCTGCATCTCACGATTTATAGACCTCGGTCTCAAGAGGTTCAAAAATACACTCTCTGTTAACTGAGGCGTTAAAAGCTACACTCAGAAAAATGTCCAGGTCAACTTTTTGTCAGGTTAACTCTGACCTTACAGAGGTTTCTGTAATCCAGCTAGCGGTCAGAGTTAACCTATCTAAGGTCAACTCGTGCAGCTCCCAATGCCCTACTTCACCTGCTGGTGGCTTAATTTCAGAATTTCTCCGACCACAGGTCAACTCAGTTTTACTTGCCCACATGCAGGCGAACGCGCGCCTGCCCGAGGCCATTTACGCCGTATGTAGGTCGTCGAGTTAGCCTCCATTGTTCTGAGTGTAGAGTGGACCAACCCACATGTCGAAATCGTGAATTTTTTTGTGTTTGAATCACTATTGCTTTTTTCAAAAAAATTTTCAGTCAATAATAGTACAGAGTGGAAAAGCTTCAAAAACTCGATTATGTGGGTTGGTCCACTCTAGCTTTTAACGCCTCAACTCGTAATAACATACACCCCAAACAATACGACCTTTTCCCAGTAAATTGCCTAGCAAAATTTAACTGGGATTTTCCTGCGAAAAACAGTATATATTCTCTATTTTTACTGTTTTCCAAAACAAAATATGTGTCGGAAATTTTTTCAATAAAATTTCTTTGATGGTGATGCCGGCGTTTCCAATTCAAAAACTATAAGAAAATCTATACGGGACGGACTCCGTCTAAAATCGTAAAAAACTAAATATTAAGTCATATTAGAGTAAACTTTTCGCTTTTACTTTCTTCTGCAATAGGGGGAAAGTATTGTATTCATGACGGAGACAACCTCGAGAACGGACACAAAAAGAAACTTTCGGATCAGTACGAAATCCGTTTCACGCAAAATTATAAAAATGTCCGTCTATCGGTCTGTCGGTCTGTCGGTCTGTAGGTCTGTCGGTCTGTTGGTCTATCGGTCGGTCGGTCCGTTTCACATACCTTAACACGTTGGCTACCATGTGAGTCACCGGTGTGACTATTGTCATTACCGTCAGTTTCTCAAGTTCCATGGTTGAGTGCAGTCGTTAAATTGAGCTTACTATACATTCCTATAGTTTCGATGTTCACCGGTGCCTCACAAAGTACAGAAATGATTTTTGCGTTTTTTCCCAGTCTATACTAGCGGAGTAAGCGTTTTTTTTGGCTGGTAGCCAACGTGTTAAATAACTCGAGAACGCGTTGAGCTCGCGACTTGAATTTTTTTTCAAAAAAGTTTTCCAAAAATCGTAGGTTTGTATCAACTTTTGAAAGAGTCACGTATTACGAGTACCTCCCATCCATTGTTTTTGAAAAAAATACAGTTTTTCAAATAATAAAATTTAACATTTTTTTCCTTTTAGGTATCTTTAACGGTTTTCGAGATGTTTGAAAAATATCATTTTTAACATATTTTCCCGAAATTAAATATTGTGTGGATCACAATTAATATTTTTTTTATAGATTTTTCAAGCAATTTAAACGTTTTGCAAGAAAAAAAATCCTTAAATAAAAAATAAGCAATGAAATGACTTAAATTTTCCTTTCGAGTTTCATTTTCAGCGACTGGAAAGTATTCGAGTAAATTTCCGAAAATGAAATACAAATATTTACTCGAATTCTAGTTAACTGATGACGTTTCAAACATTTACGTACATTTCACTTTCGATTCGAGTTCCCTGTATTACAGAAAATTCCAAGAAATGTAAATAGCAAAACACTTTGTCCTAAATGGCTTACGGCTAACTCCCAAAAATCCATCAGAATTTTATTTTTAATTGATGAAATATCCATTATCCTAACATGGATTATCCATTTATCCACAACTTTCTATTGTTTAATTTTGACGATTAAATCGGTAAAATAAAATCAACGGAAAGGATTTGTAGAATTTCGGGCATCTTAACTTAAGTGACATTTTTGTCACGTACCACATTTTTGATTTTCTCTACTGATTGAAAAGTCACGTTGACCTTCCCGGAATAAATTTTCCACCGGGAAAATAAAGTCTTTGATTAAATTCGTTTGACAATATAACCTTTTGACTTTTTGACTTATGGCTTCGAAATCTGGGATGACCTCCATGGCAGGAATTTTCACCCTTCGTCGTTTATTTTGACACGCACAAAACTATAATTTAATCAGATTGAAGACCCTAAACCGTAACGTTATGTGCTTTAGACCATAAATAACCAGCCATCACCACCAGAAATCCTCGCCATCAAAGCCAAATTAAAGTTGAATTATTTACGATGATAGAAATCTCTCCATTCAGGATCCATTCTATTGTTTTAAAATTTTCCACCCATCGCTAAATCCCCTCAGAGGGATTCCGAGAATTAGCATACCAATATATATAAAAAGTAAATTCAAAATAGGAATGATACGATGCCTTCTTCACATCCGGAATCCCGTCTCAGGATTTGTATAAAATTCAGTTCCAATCGAGAACTCATCGGCTACTGTGAAAAGGGATTCCAGTCAATTTCTAAGGCAACTGTTGATTTCTTTTGATTGAAAAGGAAAATTCTTTTCCTTTCCATGTTATCAGGATGTACGAACAGCTTCGATCCCGAAAAAATAAAGGAAATCGGTACTATATGAAAACAATATAAAAAGGGATAATCTTATTTTATTATATAAAAAAAAACATTTACATTAAACTCAACCACCAGCAAACTGAAAATATTCGGTTTAGATTCCGCAAGGACAAATTGTCCTCTCAATTGCGGGAAATTGCATCCCCATACACAGTCGAATGAAGGCCGTTATTGACAGCGGCAGCCATTTATCAACCCTCATTCATTCCATGTTAAAACCAACTTACACCCTCAGATAATGCCCCTATCGACAGAATGGTGTACTCAGAGCCCGTTATTACGTGATAAAAATTCTTTATTTCGAATTTATTACCCTCCGATCGATTGTTTCAATTCTCTGACAACATTGAAAATGAACGTCATGTGAAACTTTGGATCGCATCGCATTGACTTCATTTAGTTATCGTATTTTCCAAAAAAAAAAAAAAGTATGATAATAACACTTGAGACAATTGCACGTACGATATTTACAAGACATAAAAAAATATATTCTATACTCGTTGTTGCAATGTGGTGGACTTATTTTATAAGTCCTTCCTACAAATATATATATGGTTGTGTACCACCAACTTAGATACTCTAGGAGAATATAAAACTCAAATTGTTCTATGAAAATGGAAATTCTTGAATGGTTCTGGGTATAATCCTGAATCTGATCCATTTTTTTTATTGGACACGTGCTTCGACAAAAGTAAAATTTAGTCTAACTGTTTGTTAGGTGGCTGGCTTTAATATCAATTTAAATGTAAAAATTATTACCAATAAAAGAAAATTTTCAGTGCGAAACGCGAATTCTTAATTAAATTGGGCGATAATTTGATAGCCGAGTGTTTAAATAGAATACCACAAACAAAGTTTTATTACCACCGAAATCAGGAGAATGCCATTCGATTTTAAATTTTCTTTTTTTGTAACTTTCAAAAATGATTTCTCAAATTTTTCTTCAACGATTTTTGTTTTCATGAATTTTTTGCTTTTCATAAAAAAAGTTTTTAGACTTTTCTCGTCCGGATTTCCACCTATCCCCCACACCAATGCGATATTAATAAAATGATGACGTTCTTACAGTTTTATGCCCGCGGTGCATTCTCCCAGAACCCCCGGTTGGGAAACACTGCTATATTGTAATTTCCACAATTATTTCAGTAACAGTTATTAATAAACTATGAGGAAGCCCTTTAAAGTGAGTTACTTTTCGCTTAGATCTGTAGAACTCTTATTTCAAACTAGCTTGCATACCCATCGTTGCCGGGTCAAGTTTTTCCAATTTTTTTTTTTTTTATGGTCTATGTTGGAGCTAAACTTCAGGCCAATCGACTCGGTAGTTTCCCGCGAAAGGGCAACATAAAGGAAGAGCTAAGTTTCGAGATCACTTTACCCCCTCCCCTTACTCCCCTTACTCCCCCCCACCCCTTGCGCTACTTTTCCGTATGCCTATGTTGGAGCCAGAACTACCACAGACACTCATGCCAAATTTCAAGTCAATCGATTCAGCCGTTTTTGCGTGAAAGAGGAACAGACAGACAGACAGACACCAACTCATTTTTATATATTAGCATGATTACTCTCTTTTTGAAAAACAATTCTCCTACGGCGTATTTTTATTAATTTTTTCCGTCCTTTGAGGTGTAGCTTGACGCCGATCAACACTTTCGCTTGGGCCTGTGTAGCTTTTCATTAAAATGACTCTCTTTTTTGAAAAACATTTCGCCTGCGGTCCATATTTATTAATTTTTCTCGTACGGATATCCAATTTCTTAAGTCTTGTCTAAATCGTGTTTTTTATCGAAAGTAATACAGAATTTTTGTAGCTCTGAGTTTTTTTTCCTGGTGTAGCTTTCCCTTTGCCCCCCTTCCCCCTTGTCTTCCCTCTCCCGCTCATCTCGTCCCGTATTGACAGAAAATAAATATGGTAACGCTATACTCCGAAACCGATTCCCAAAGAGCGCTCTGGTAAAAAATATTTTTGAATATTCTTAAAAATTCGGTCGTCAAAAGAGGTCTTAACAAAAGTTTTGTAATTACACCCAGAAAAATGGAGGCTAACTCGACGAACTACATACGGCGTAATTGGCCTCGGGCAGGCGCGCGTTCGCCTGCATGTGGGCAAGTAAAACTGAGTTGACCTGTGGTCGGAGAAATTCTGAAATTAAGCCACCAGCAGGTGAAGTAGGGCATTGGGCGCTGCACGAGTTGACCTTAGATAGGTTAACTCTGACCGCTAGCTGGCTTACAGAAACCTCTGTAAGGTCAGAGTTAACCTGGCAAAAAGTTGACCTGGACATTTTTCTGAGTGTAGGGAGCATACAAAATGTTTTTACCGTGGCGGCGGGAGCAAAATGTGTAGTAATACCCCTAATATGCAGTAAGGGCTTAAAATTAGGGTGCACAAAATAATGTTTCGTGCCTTTTTGTAGATTTTTACAAGAAATCGTCAAAAATCTTACGGCCCAAGAGCAAACCTCTTGATACTCAGTAGATAAGAGATTCATGTTTAGGATTTTTCAAATTTGAAAATATCTTGTTGTTTTGCATGAGTTTCTCATTGAAAACTTCTTCATACATAATGCATTAATTTTCTGATTTATTTTCTGAAGCATCCAAAAATATTTTGTTTAATGGATGGAATATCAATGTTCACCTGACTAAACAATGTGAGAAGATTCTCATTTCTCTTCTACATCGATAGGTTAAGATGAGAAATATGCAAAAATTGATTCATGTTTAGTTCGCCCTGAATATAAAATTATTTTGCCAATATATCAGAACCGTAAACATATTTTCATCTCCTGACTGTGTCGGTATATGGTATGGCAGTCTGGCATTGCCGTCTACATACGTTTTTTTTATTGTGAAAGGTTACTGCGATATCCCTTTTACGTGGGATTATCCTGGAATTCCTCTGTAGTGCCATGAATCGGATTTAATTCTGGTTGTCATCAGATGAATTTTAATAGAAAAGAATTCTCTCTTTGAGAAAATTACCAGCACGGATGATATGCGAACCATGTTATACGTACGTTGTTATTACCAATAAGTAATTTGTGACTATGAATATTTTATTTTCGATAGTCCAATACAAGTAAAATCTCCATGAGTATAAAAATAAACAACATTTTTATTATGCAATATTTTATTATATTGAGAATCACGAAAAAAAATGTCACCCGATGGCAGCCGCTCTTCAATCAAGTGTAATTTGATACATATTTCAGAGTAAATAAAAATTTATGTGATTCTATTTCCAGAAAATTATGTTTACAAATATGTATAATGAAGTTTTCTTATTCAATAAGGGTACCTGCTTAACAACCAAAGTTTTTTTTTTGATACCTTGTAAGAATTTTTTTGGAATTTGTATTTAAATTTAACGTGGTCCTTTTTTTAAAAATCCAGATTTTTTTTAAACGTCCGCCATTTTGATGAAAATCTTTATATTCATTGTATTTTTTTAAGTCTAGCACTAAAGAGTTTGCGTCGAAAAACAGACAAAAATGTCTCTACCATCAAAAATTGCGCGACATGTTAAATTGCTGAACAAAATTGAACTTAAAATTGACGAAAGTTCCCGAATTTAAGACCAAATACGCTGAAAATTTACGTTTGCTTTTCTAAATTCGCGCACTTAAGTTTTAAGACCAAACTTTGATACCAATTTTTGGGCGAACAGACGCGAAAAAATTAAACAATTTTTTCAATTCGTATAATATTCTGTAACAATAAAAGAAAAATAGTTTTTTCAATAACTATGTCAAAAAGTTCAATTTTTAAATTTAGCGCCACTCTGCTCGAAAATTATTTTCGGTACCACTTTTGGATTCGATTCTGTGCCTGACTTTTCGCGCAGTCTTCTTGTCAATAATCTTAACTCTTTTCCACGGATGAGTCTATCTACTTCTCACACTTACACAATTTTAATACCAAATCATCTTTAGGGATTTAAGGATAAGGATTTTAGGATAGGGATTTAACACATTGACTGCCATGGCTATCATTTTTGATAGCCAGTGAAAATTGGCACTATGATTCATGAGCGGGCAAGGCTATCATTTTTGATAGCTGGGTCTACAATCTACATGCATACATACATACATTTATAAATACGTACATTCTACATACGTCTACATGTATTGGCATCTCCCTTACATTTTTGCAAAATTGGTCTGGCAGTCAACGTGTTAAGAAAGTTTTCCCTATATTTTTGTTTAGTACCAGGAAGACCGAGCCATGCTCGGCGAGCTTAAAATCCTACTTTTGCTGATTTTTGGGGAAAAACTAAATTCACATTATCTTTACAGAGCTTTTCCAGAGTTTTTAAGTTCCCGACCTAGAAAGCTAGAACTAAAACTAACGCGCGATAACAAAATTTCATAGAAATCGGTTGAGTGGTAATCGCTTCACCGATTTTTGAAACGTTGTTTTGAGACACCAGGTGAGGGTTATCGAGGGGAGGGAAAAGTCAGGTTTTTAGTGGAAAAATCGAAAGCCCTTAGCCCCCTTAGTAATACTGTAAAGTTTCATTAAGATAGGACCACCCAATTCGAAGATACCTGGAGGGGGGAATTTTCTCAGAGGTGAGACCTATCTAGATCGGTTTTTTGTCCCCGAAAATCCCTAGCCCTCAAGTTTCGTGAAAATCGTTAGGCGAGTTTTCGAGATCGTTTGTGCAGACAGACAGACAGACAGACAGACAGACAGACATTCCTCGTATTATATTATAGGATAATAACCTAACAAATTCCGCCTCAACTTTTCTAACAAAAATCAAATAAAACCAAATCTTTCAAGGACCCCTTTAAAACCTCACATACACCAAACAGTTTACGAAATTTTATACAAAACGGATTAAATTTAAATAACCAATGAAAATATTGTAGTAGACTCACAAAAACTTAAAAATTGACTAAAAATCAATAAAATAGGAATTAAATTCAAAACTTTCATGAAGTTGAAGTCCGTATTATAGCTGATTACAAAACTTCTTAACCGTCAGCGGTTTTGGTCCAGCAAGAAAACTCAATTTGACTGTGAAGATACCCCATAATCGACTAAGGACGACGGACGAAGTTAAGCAAGTGAATTTTATGCAAATCAATTTCTTTGATAACATTTCAAAAGGACATTCTTAAACAGGGTGACCATTTGTTGTGTGAATCCGGGGCAAATTACTGGTGGAAAGCAAATTACTCGTAGAAAGTAAGATCCAGGGATGGAGGCAAGTGTGAAGAAATTTTTAATGCTTCGAAATTAATCATGAAAATTTTGAAAGCCCGATCAAAAGGAAAACGGTTCGTTTTTTTGTGATTATTGTGAAAACTAATAGGGGTTGGTTCATGTTTTCAAAACACAACAAAAATTGCGCCGCAAGCAAAACTTTTAGAATCAAACATTGAAAATTATTTAATAAAATGCGCCGCAGGTGAATGTTTTTTAAAGAAAAATGCGCTAGAAGCGGTATTGCCTCTCGGGTTTGAGGTCAATTTTTGTAATGATTAAGAAATTAAAACACTAGATAGTATCATTCCGGGAAAAAAGTTTAGTTTCCTGGACGCCTAGACAACATGCTTAAATCCGGGACATACGGGCATCCTATTCCTAAGTAACTGCACATAGAAAAGTTTTGCACTTAAAATGGACCACAAATGTGCCTTCAAACGTTTTATATAACCCTATAATTCCAATTTTTATTGACTAGGACTGGCTGGGCTTGTAGTGAACCCACCATTCCGGACAAAAAAGACTGTGTTGCCAGTTTTGTGAAGACAAATTGTTTCTCCCATGATGCTGGACAAGACCGGGTTTAGCTTCAGTAAATTTTTGTCATCGACAAACGTAATACATTCACAACGACACATTTTCAAAATATTCAAACCTCTAAAGGTGTGTGAACATCTTTAAAGGTGTGTGAATAATTCACTATTATACACATATATATGTAGTATGTATTTGTGTTGTTATATTTGCAGTGTTTAGTTTTATTATACAATAGACAAAAGTAAATCCGTATCCTTTTTGTTTCTTAGGGTGTCGGTAATTTCTATTGCAAACTATACAGTTTGTCGCCGTTTTGGGTCTTATCTACATCCCAGGGACTGTAATTAATTACATGGTTTATATTTCTATATGATTATATATGCGATTTATGCTTGCATAGGGAAAACTAATTCCTCTTATGATCGCTTTCTCTTTTCCTTTTAATTCAGTTCACAGAGGACTCATTAGTAGAAAGGCTGTTATCGTCACGTTCCGGGATTTTCAGTATTGTTCTTCCTTTTTTGGTGAATTCAACAATGAAATTCTTACTATATATTCGTATTGTATCTAGAGATATCTTGTCTGATAACCCTAAATATTATGGGTCGTTTTTAATTGTTTTACTATTCATTAACAGTTTCTGTGATCTTTTAAAATAATAGTAAAAGAAATTAAAATCTCTTAGGTATACTTATTTGGTTGAAAAGGTCATAAATCTACGGCATATTCACTGTGTTTACGATGGCAACAAAAATCTATACGTAGGTAGGCATTTTTTAGATAACTGTGAAGCCCATTTCAGTAAATTCAAATCATAACTTTTTTTGCGAAAAAAAACCGTCTCACCTATGGGAGAAATATTTCTCCAAAAACAAAATATTTCAATCTAACAGAAATTTATTCGAATTTAATGACGACACTACATTCTCGTCGAATTTCAGTTTGTCAGTCGAGAATGTAACGGGGGCAAGAATCTGGGGGCCTATTCTCGAAACGTTTCGGATTTTTCGTTACGTTGCGGATTACGAATCTCGCCGAAATGTTTTTTCCGTAATCCAAATCCGAAACGTTTGAAAGATCGTATTCTGGTAACGAAACGTTTATGTTTCGGAATTATATTCACCAAATTCACCTCATTCCGAAATGTACGTAGAATAGAGCTGTCAAAACGGAATTATTTGAATAGTTTTGTTTTGTTTATATTTATTAACTAGTGTTTAACTTGTATTACCCCTAATTTATTCACTAGGAGTTAAGCCGAGTTAGTGAGTTAAGGGAGTTAGCTAGTGTTATTTTCCATGTAAAAGGTGAGTTAAGGGAGTTAAGGCGATTTAACTCCTAGTGAATAAATTGGCCGTTAGAGTAATTTTTCACTAATTTAATATCAGTTAATAATATTTGACTAGTGTTCAATGTAAGTAATAGTGTATTATGAGTGATTTTTGTTTATTTGTTGATTTTAACGTTTGTTATCGTTTGTTAGGGGGGAGGGAGTGGTTTGATTGAATTTTTATGTATAGAGTTATGCAAAATCGTATTCTAAACATATTTTACATTTATAAATTTTTCGATATGAAGCGCCGTTTTTGAGACAATTGTAAAAAACTGTTTCATTTGAATGGCGGAAGGAGTGGTCCGATTTTCCCCGTCCAATAACTTAGCCTTACTGTTTACGAGAAACGCTACTGTACGAAATTTCAAGTCTCTGGCTCAATCTTTTGAAAGTTATGGTGTTACTTTTACTTCATATAATAATTCCATTCGAAGATCATTCTTTTGCGATAAGTTCGTGAGCGAATTTTAATTTTCCATTCGTAAAATTTTCTATTCCATTCGCGAATAGAATTTTAAAAATACGAGAATGGAAAAATAAAATTCGTAAGTGAATGAAAACTAAAATTCTCGTGCTAATCATTTGCAAATGAATGAATGAAAAAGAATTATTCTCCGTACTATGCTTATTACACGATTAAAATTATGCCCGCATCGAATAACAATAAACAACGGACGCGAAACGATAACTCAAAGCACACAAACGTTTCGAAAAGTAACATCTGGACGTTTCGGATGGATCCGAAACGTAATGTTTTGTTATGTTTCGGATATTTCCGTAATCTAAATTCGAGAATGCGGTTTCGTGTAAAGTGGTGAATTGCTTCGTAATGTTTGAGACGTCATTTGGAGCAATATAGGCGGTACGTACACCTTATAGAGGTCTTTTTCCACTGCACCACAAACGTTTCGGAAAAATCCGTAACGTTCCGAGAATAGCGCCCCTGGAGGGTATGTTCGCCTTATGTTCGCCTTGATCTGCTATGATTTGCAGAAGTTTGAATCCGTTCGGAAGCGCTTGGCAAAAAAAAACCATTTGTAATGTCCCAAGCAATCATTTGCGATTCAGGTTACAAAGTAGCGGTGGCAATTCAAGTTTATGTTTATTATTTCGTCCTTTCGTTTGCTACTCTGTGCTTTATTTGTCCTTTATTTTATTGAAATGGCCATTTTATAAAATTTAAAGTTTCGGATAGTCATGTCAAGTGTTTTGCATTGTTTTGATTTACTGAAACAAACAAGTACATTTCGAAAACATTCCAATCCTCATTTCGGAATCAAGTAAGTTTGAAATTAGCGCGCGGCTGCTCGCTATCAATTTTTCCTTTTTTTTCTTTTTTTTTGTCTTTTTTTGTCCTTTATTTTCCTCAGAAAAAGCATTTTTGTCCTTCATTTTCTCAAAGAAAAAAATATGGCTACCCTACTTATGTTACAAATTTACATTGACGTCACACTTGATCTGTCGCCCTACCACTCCCTTGTCCCACTTCGTCACAAAATAATTTTTGCGGTCACGATTGCATAATAGTGACTTTGAAACGATAGTCACACTAAATCAAACGAATTGCACGCCAATGTTTGATCCGCCGAGAGTGTAGTGGGCTTATTAGATTCAGTTTGTTTCACGTAATTATATGAAATCATCTTATATTCCTATAATGAACAAAAATGACCACATGTAGATGTACTTATACTCGTATAAAGGAATTCTGAAACAACTCTTTGGAATTCATTTAATTACCATCAACTTATATCCGGAAGGAACGGACACTAATTAGAATTTGTGCTTGTTTAGGACGATCAGATACTTTTCTCATAACGTGTATTAAAACAGCTTAAGGATAAAATAGGCTATTCCCTTAGGCTAAATTGACTAATGCTAGTATATATTGCAACTAAATTCAACGAAATGGCAAATGGGCGGTCAGTTTAACAGTCGCTTAATTCACACAGGTTACTTGTGAATACATATGTATGCACAAATATAAGTTTCATCTCTGTGTTCAGGCATATGACATATGTTTGTAAAACCTACGGGATTTAAATAAGAGCTGATGTGTTTCTAACGGACTACACATTGAGGAAAAAATATTCCTCCTCCAGATGTGATTTTCCTCTTCCAGAACCCAAAATTTTCCTCTTCCAGATTTAATTTCGAGAAAATATGTAAAAAAAATGTTTTTCAAATATCTCGAGAACCGCAGGAAATGCAGGTTAAAGGAAAAAATGCAAGAGCTATTTAGGATATGTAAAACGAACAGATAGACAGACCACCGACAGACAGATGCACGGACATTCTCATAATTTTACCTAAAACGGATTTCGTACTGATCAGGAGTCGGTCTCCTTCATAAATCAAATACTTTCCTTCTATAGCAAAAGAAAGTAAAAATGGGTTTCGACATAATTTAGTGGTTTTACTATACTAAAAATGTAATTCTCTAGTCATCTTGAGAAAATTCAAACCTTTGAAAATTTCAACACAAATCAATTTCATCTTCAACTTGCAAATGATGTGCTAATAAGTTCCAACTCGGTAATACATAAAAATTAATAGAAACGATTTCTACTTGACGAAAGTTACTTGAAAGTGACAAAATAGAAAAGGATATGCAACCACTTGAAATTTGTAAGTTACACTTGAAATTTGTAAGTTACACGAAAGTTTCCTTGAGTTGAAAGTCTGATTTTACACACCTCCACATTAATTTGCATAAATCTTTGAATATACGTATATAAGAACAGTGACAAATTCACAGCGTATCTAATATCTTAAATGGAAAGGCTGATTCCTCTTGACTTTGGAGAAAATCCACTAAAATCTCGAGTATCTGAGAATATACAAGTATTCGCCTACCACTACATGTAACATCGTTTCTAGTAAAGTCGGTTCAAGTCCCATAGAGTCGCATATTTAATGAGGTCTCCTTGTCTTTCAGGACATCCTCAGTTTTCAAAAAAAAAGGCCAAAAAAATCAAGCAATGTCGGAATTCCTTTGCTCTTTCCCTTGAGATGGGGTTGCTTGAAAAAAGGATATTGTGTGTCGTGGCACAGTGAAAATTAGGAGGAGTTAAGGTAGAAAAAAAATCACTTGACAAACATAAAATGTCGGTGGAAGGTTAACCGACAGTTTTCGAATTCAGGACAAAAAGGAGCTAAACTAAAGGGATTCATCTTTAGCACCCATTATCTGGCTATGAATATTTAACAGATCAATTCATTGCTGTAATTAGAGGCAATTAATGGGATTACTAATAGCGATAAATGATACTACGATGGCAATTTTAAAAGCACAGAGAGAATTGATACGACGATGTATTATAAATCGTATTTTTATGGGTGAATAAATTTAAAAAGAAAAGTTGTAAAAAGTTTAAAAAGTACTGAATGAAAGTGATTCTATTTAATGTTGAATTGTAAATGTTTTTAAATCGAATTATCTTGTAAAAAAAGCGCATCCTAGAACAGAAAAAAACATAGCAAAAGCTATAATTGCAAATCTGGCAATTATTGAAAACCGGTATGGTGATTTAAGTAAATGGCGAACAGTTGTATCAAAATTATACTTTGAAGTCAAATTTTCCAATAAGATTTTTTAAAATTTATTCCAATCGGATTTTCATGTATGGGAGTTTTATATAGAATCATATCCTAAATAACTTTTGTTTTTGCACTTTTTTAATAAGATGCACCGTTTTTGAGATATTCACCAAAAATGTTTTCGTTCGTATGGGGGGTACCCCCCCTAATGGTCCATTTTTGCCCATTAACGAACTTAGCCTCGAAAAACGAATCTGCGCAAAATTTCAAGTCTCTAGCTCAATCCGTGCGCCCGCAATCCGCGCCACAGACGGACAGACGGACAGACGGACGGACGGACGGACATGCTAAATTCAACTTTTTTTATCATTCTAAACACACTGGTGTAATTCATTTTTGTGTGTGATGACGGGATCTTGGCATTACAAACGGTAAGGCTAATCTAATATACCCATTGGTTTCACCATACGGGTATAAAAATATATTGGATGTACCCGTTATAGGTAAAGTTACGATTTTCGTAAAACACATTCACAAAAAGTTTCAAGTCTTCACCTGCGGCGCATTTCCCTTAATTATCATGGTCAGAATTTGAGTTGCATTTATTTATAAAATGTAAAGAGCACAAACAATTGCGGTAATTCTCGCTTGGGACTGTGTAGCTCTTTCTTAAATTATTGCACCGCATTCTTATTAGAAACTTCGCCTGCGGCTCACTTTTATTTTCAATGTTTTATTTTTTTTTAATATTTTTCCTATGATTTAATTTCGTAGTTTTGGTCCAAATCATATTTTAGTTTCTCTTTTAGAAAAAATGTGCCCCCCCCCCGCCCCCTCCGTCTCGGCTACGTCAAACTTTTTCACGATTTTTTGTATGGAGGTGGAGTTTGGTACCACCGTCAGATTGCTACGGATCTCCCCCTAATTTTATAAACAGCCTCCAAAGAAAATCCCAACACTGAAAGTAATTTGATTGAAAAAAATCGAATCGGCGTCACAACAACTTTGCTATAAAGTTTAAATTTTTCAACCTATAAATTTGGATTTTTAAATTCCGAATCCTTAAGAAATGTAAATTTATCCACCGGAATATTTAATTATCTAATTAGTCAAGGGTCAAAAATTAAGGATTATAAAAATCGCAAAACATGCTCCTTGCCGTTCTTTCTATTTTTGGAAGTTAGAGATAATTCAAATCATGAAATTTATCTTTAAAATTCCCGCAGTCATTAATAGGGATTTCCGTAAATTTTAATGAGGTTTTATTCAAACAAATCTTTTAGGTTAAATGAAGCACATTCTCTAATTTCTTAATGCCAATTCTCTTACATTTAACTCTAAAATTCAATACTTATAATATTTATGAGATTAATTTGCTTCAGTTATACCAATACCAAAGAAAAGATCCTTGTTGGGCTTATGATATTTATTTCTATAGGAAGTTTCCACTGAAACTGTAGCAAGAAAAAAAACATATATAGAGAAATATAGCCTTTAATGATGGCCGATACAAACTCCATAAACAGGTAAAGGCCATTAGTAGCATCCATTAGTGTATAAAATCGAATAGGGGCTTTTTCAATCCCTATTTTATTTTATTCTATTTCATTTTATTTTACTTTATATCTTTTTACGTTTCTCCTGTGTCAATTAATACGGTTCGTTGCATTATGGTCAGATCCTTTAAAATGATCTTATTCGTATTTTTCCCATTTTTTTCCTTATCCTTATCTTAAACACTTCCCTTTTTAGTGGATGAAAAAAAAAAACTTCTCGAAAAGATTAAGGATAGAACTTCAGAGAAAATTATTTTACTACGAAAAAAAAAGTATTTTTGTAATACGTTGCGAATTTATTAGAAGGTTATATATTTTATATGAAATTAAAAAAAAGCTAGAAAAAAACTCAAAGTTTAAAAGGAGGCAAAAAAGAAATGAAGGACATGCCAAAAAATATAAAAGGTATTAAAGGAAACTTTAGAATTTTCGTCTTAAAGTATGGTTTTAAAGAAGAAATTACCTAAAGTATAACAGCATATAAATTTTATTATAATTTCTTTCACATCATAAAGAAAAGAATTGAATGCATAAAAACTGCTAAAAGCGGATTGTAGCATATTTGAAACGAATTTTCGCCGCCAGATTTAAAGTCAATTAACACGTTCACTGCCAACTACGAGTATACTCGCGGTTGGCCATACAACAAAATCGATTTGGCAGTGAACGTGTTAAGGAATTTATCTCTGATTTAATACCCACACATCATTAAAAATACGGCGACCATATTTTTTTAGTGTGAATCCGGGACAATTTCTGACGAAGAGCCGTGGAAAAAAGTGGGTGGCAGAAGTCGTGAGAAGAGGTGGAGGGGGCCGGGTGGCGACGATGTGTGAGGAAATTTTTAATACTTCAAAAATAATCATGAATATTTTGAAACCCGATCACAGGGGGAGAGGATTTGTTGCAATTTCTTTGGTAATATATATAACACGTTATGGGTGTTTTATATTTCCAAAATACAACAAAAATTGCGCCATAGGCAAAACCTTCAGAAACAAACATTCCACTATTCAAGAATTTTTAAAGAAATGCGCCGCAGGCGAATATTTTTGTTCAAAAGAAAAATGCGATCAAGGCAGTAATTTCTGAGAAAGCAGGCGAACATTTTTGGGTTTCGAGGTCATTATTTTTAGTGATTAAGAAATAACCGACAATAGATGCAAAATTCCGGGATAAAAATTAGGTTTCTGAGACGCCAAGGCAATATGACTAATTACGGGACGTATGGTCCCCCTAGTTAATAACAATCATTTCTTGATAGACAAAAGAAGGAAATTCTCGGATTAATACAATTTTCTTAATCGGAAATTAAATACTGCCATCAGCTTATCCGCATTTTTTTTTAATATTCTGACCATTAGGCGTACGTTTGCGTGGCTGGTCAACATTTCTTATTGATTAAAAAAACTCTTAAATCGATCCAAAATGAGATTTAATAGATTCTTCTAAGATATTACCAACGCAAACAAAGTTCTGATTTATGTCGTTTATTTATTCTAACCTAATTTATTGCACACTTGAATGATCAATATAAGTCGAGACGAGCACAATCATCAAATTATTTCCAATGTCTATACAAACGCACACACGTAAATATTTGACCATTGACTAATATTCTTTTCGATCAAGTGTTCCTCACGTATGGCACGTTTTCTCAATTCAATTACGAGTATTGGAAACCTAATTAATCTCAATTTCAGTTGGAGATATTTCACTCAAGATATTTTTATTAAATTATTGAACTAATAGAAAAGCAATCTTAATAGTTTAGTTTTACTTTAATTTTTATTAATGTGAGAGTATTGATTTTGTGTAAATTGCATGCTGAAAAATTCAACCGTAAAACGCCGGTGTCTGGAATAGAAATTTATGTTAGGAACAGTTACGTAAATCTTCGTATAAGGACGCTAGGTACAATCTGCAGGAAAATTTGGGCGCTGTTCAAAGAATGCTTAACACTTTTGGGGGTGACCACAACCTACAAAACTTAACTCTATACCAAAAAAAAAATCACGAAAAGGTGAGCCGAATCGCGAAAAGGTGAGCCGAATCGCGAAAAGGTGAGCCGAATCGTGAAAAGGTGAGCCGAATCGCGAAAAGGTGAGCCGAATCGCGAAAAGGTGAGCCGAATCGCGAAAAGGTGAGCCGAATCGCGAAAAAGTGAGCCGAATCGCGAAAAGGTGAGCCGAATCGCGAAAAGGTGAGTCGAATCGCGAAAAGGTGAGCCGAATCGCGAAAAGGGAAGGAGGATCCAAAAATAACAAAACTCTATCCTTTTTACAATATTTTCCAGAAAAGTCATATTATTATGAGGTCACGAATGCGATGCTACTATTTCAAAATACGATACGGAGAGTCCATTAAGGTTAACCCAAATTTCCTTTTTTCTAATTTTTCATTGTTAACACGTTCGCTACCGGTCGAATTTTTTTTTGACGGAAATTTCTTTCACCGGCCTCTAACGTGCCCGCAAAGGGAAATTTCACTTTAACCCAGGCAATAACGGACCCTTAGTCTACTCAAATTCTAAAATCTTCAGACTTTTTAAAACTTTGTGCAATACAACAGCACCGTAAGTAAAGCCTTGTACACTCCCCAGCATGGATGGATGGCAAGGAGAAGGGTAAAGAAGGAGAATGTAATTTTTGGGGCGGCAACGAAAATAAGGCTTTGGCTTCCTCGAATCGAGGTTGCCTAAACGCTGAATTATAATGGCCGCCAGCAACAACAACAGCGACAGCAAAAACAAGAATGCTGCCGTGTGAAATACATTGACTTGATGACAGCGAAAATTTTGCATTTTTTGTTTTCACTGAAATTTAATTTCTGTTCATTTTTAGGGGATTATTTCATTCTAATGTGTCATTATTGATGGTTATTCGTTGAATTTCTTCCAAATGGTGCGCTTTTCAATGCCACAAGTTGATGTATGAAGCCACACAAAACCAGGTGCCAAAAATGCTGCGCAGCAAAGTCCATAAAATTAAGATCAGAGGTGACCACGAAAGCGGTTATGACGTCAGAGGAGCTCTCAGCCAATAGCATAAATTTTACTGTCTCTTTCGATAATACCAATATTAAGTTTTAAATTTTAATAAAATTAAAGCATGTCCTACATAAAATCTAATAAATAAACGACACAAGAAATTACGCAACTGATAAAAGTAAATTTCACATAATTTTTTCTTTTCTGGTCTATTGAAAAAATGTTAACGACGATCAAACGCACCTGTGTCCACAAATAGGGGGTGGTTTGGCATGGAAAAGTCCGTTCATAAATTATATGAAACAACATGATATGAATTATTATACTACCAGTTTTTCACTGTAAACGTGAATTTTTCCATAGTTTCATATTTCATTCGGTTGTCGTTCGTCTATACGAAAAAGCCAAACACAACAGAAACAAAAGTAATAAATTGTGTCGCCGTGTCTGTGTTGTACTATAATTACAAAATAATATCAGTAGGTATTGTCGTGCCCCGTGTCGTACGTATCGTGTTTATAATACAAATCAATGTTTTTCTTAATATCAGGCGTACTTTTAATATTTTCATGCCATAAGTTGGTTTTATCAATAAAAATACATCAACTTGTGACATTGAAATTCTTGTTTCCTCTGCTATAGGGGGAAAGTATTGTATTTATGACGGAGACCAACTCGAGAACGGGGACAGATGGAAACTTTCTGATCAATACCGTATATCTGTCTGTCGGTCTGTCTTTCTATCTTTCTGTCTTTCTGTCTTTCTGTCTGTCTGTCTGTATGTTGGTATGTCTGTCGGTCTGTCTGTCGGTCTGTCTGTTGGTCTGTCTGTCTCTCTGCCTGTCTCTCTGCCTGTCGGTCAGTCTGTCTGTCTGTATGTTGGTCTGTCTGTCTGTATGTTGGTCTGTCTGTCTGTATGTTGGTCTGTCTGTCACTCTGTCTGTCAGTCTGTCTGTCAGTCTGTCTGTCAGTCTGTCTGTCAGTCTGTCTGTCAGTCTGTCTGTCAGTCTGTCAGTCTGTCAGTCTGTCAGTCTGTCAGTCTGTCAGTCTGTCAGTCTGTCAGTCTGTCAGTCTGTCAGTCTGTCAGTCTGTCAGTCTGTCAGTCTGTCAGTCTGTCAGTCTGTCAGTCTGTCAGTCTGTCAGTCTGTCAGTCTGTCAGTCTGTCAGTCTGTCAGTCTGTCAGTCTGTCAGTCTGTCAGTCTGTCAGTCTGTCAGTCTGTCAGTCTGTCAGTCTGTCAGTCTGTCAGTCTGTCAGTCTGTCAGTCTGTCAGTCTGTCAGTCTGTCAGTCTGTCAGTCTGTCAGTCTGTCAGTCTGTCAGTCTGTCAGTCTGTCAGTCTGTCAGTCTGTCAGTCTGTCAGTCTGTCAGTCTGTCAGTCTGTCAGTCTGTCAGTCTGTCAGTCTGTCAGTCTGTCAGTCTGTCAGTCTGTCAGTCTGTCAGTCTGTCAGTCTGTCAGTCTGTCAGTCTGTCAGTCTGTCAGTCTGTCAGTCTGTCAGTCTGTCAGTCTGTCAGTCTGTCAGTCTGTCAGTCTGTCAGTCTGTCAGTCTGTCAGTCTGTCAGTCTGTCAGTCTGTCAGTCTGTCAGTCTGTCAGTCTGTCAGTCTGTCAGTCTGTCAGTCTGTCAGTCTGTCAGTCTGTCAGTCTGTCAGTCTGTCAGTCTGTCAGTCTGTCAGTCTGTCAGTCTGTCAGTCTGTCAGTCTGTCAGTCTGTCAGTCTGTCAGTCTGTCAGTCAGTCTGTCTGTCTGTATGTTGGTCTGTCTGTCTGTATGTTGGTCTGTCTGTCTGTATGTTGGTCTGTCTGTCACTCTGTCTGTCAGTCTGTCTGTCAGTCTGTCTGTCAGTCTGTCTGTCAGTCTGTCAGTCTGTCTGTCAGTCTGTCTGTCAGTCTGTCAGTCTGTCAGTCTGTCAGTCTGTCAGTCTGTCAGTCTGTCAGTCTGTCAGTCTGTCAGTCTGTCAGTCTGTCAGTCTGTCAGTCTGTCAGTCTGTCAGTCTGTCAGTCTGTCAGTCTGTCAGTCTGTCAGTCTGTCAGTCTGTCAGTCTGTCAGTCTGTCAGTCTGTCAGTCTGTCAGTCTGTCAGTCTGTCAGTCTGTCAGTCTGTCAGTCTGTCAGTCTGTCAGTCTGTCAGTCTGTCAGTCTGTCAGTCTGTCAGTCTGTCAGTCTGTCAGTCTGTCAGTCTGTCAGTCTGTCAGTCTGTCAGTCTGTCAGTCTGTCAGTCTGTCAGTCTGTCAGTCTGTCAGTCTGTCAGTCTGTCAGTCTGTCAGTCTGTCAGTCTGTCAGTCTGTCAGTCTGTCAGTCTGTCAGTCTGTCAGTCTGTCAGTCTGTCAGTCTGTCAGTCTGTCAGTCTGTCAGTCTGTCAGTCTGTCAGTCTGTCAGTCTGTCAGTCTGTCAGTCTGTCAGTCTGTCAGTCTGTCAGTCTGTCAGTCTGTCAGTCTGTCAGTCTGTCAGTCTGTCAGTCTGTCAGTCTGTCAGTCTGTCAGTCTGTCAGTCTGTCAGTCTGTCAGTCTGTCAGTCTGTCAGTCTGTCAGTCTGTCAGTCTGTCAGTCTGTCAGTCTGTCAGTCTGTCAGTCTGTCAGTCTGTCAGTCTGTCAGTCTGTCAGTCTGTCAGTCTGTCAGTCTGTCAGTCTGTCAGTCTGTCAGTCTGTCAGTCTGTCAGTCTGTCAGTCTGTCAGTCTGTCAGTCTGTCAGTCTGTCAGTCTGTCAGTCTGTCAGTCTGTCAGTCTGTCAGTCTGTCAGTCTGTCAGTCTGTCAGTCTGTCAGTCTGTCAGTCTGTCAGTCTGTCAGTCTGTCAGTCTGTCAGTCTGTCAGTCTGTCAGTCTGTCAGTCTGTCAGTCTGTCAGTCTGTCAGTCTGTCAGTCTGTCAGTCTGTCAGTCTGTCAGTCTGTCAGTCTGTCAGTCTGTCAGTCTGTCAGTCTGTCAGTCTGTCAGTCTGTCAGTCTGTCAGTCTGTCAGTCTGTCAGTCTGTCAGTCTGTCAGTCTGTCAGTCTGTCAGTCTGTCAGTCTGTCAGTCTGTCAGTCTGTCAGTCTGTCAGTCTGTCAGTCTGTCAGTCTGTCAGTCTGTCAGTCTGTCAGTCTGTCAGTCTGTCAGTCTGTCAGTCTGTCAGTCTGTCAGTCTGTCAGTCTGTCAGTCTGTCAGTCTGTCAGTCTGTCAGTCTGTCAGTCTGTCAGTCTGTCAGTCTGTCAGTCTGTCAGTCTGTCAGTCTGTCAGTCTGTCAGTCTGTCAGTCTGTCAGTCTGTCAGTCTGTCAGTCTGTCAGTCTGTCAGTCTGTCAGTCTGTCAGTCTGTCAGTCTGTCAGTCTGTCAGTCTGTCAGTCTGTCAGTCTGTCAGTCTGTCAGTCTGTCAGTCTGTCAGTCTGTCAGTCTGTCAGTCTGTCAGTCTGTCAGTCTGTCAGTCTGTCAGTCTGTCAGTCTGTCAGTCTGTCAGTCTGTCAGTCTGTCAGTCTGTCAGTCTGTCAGTCTGTCAGTCTGTCAGTCTGTCAGTCTGTCAGTCTGTCAGTCTGTCAGTCTGTCAGTCTGTCAGTCTGTCAGTCTGTCAGTCTGTCAGTCTGTCAGTCTGTCAGTCTGTCAGTCTGTCAGTCTGTCAGTCTGTCAGTCTGTCAGTCTGTCAGTCTGTCAGTCTGTCAGTCTGTCAGTCTGTCAGTCTGTCAGTCTGTCAGTCTGTCAGTCTGTCAGTCTGTCAGTCTGTCAGTCTGTCAGTCTGTCAGTCTGTCAGTCTGTCAGTCTGTCAGTCTGTCAGTCTGTCAGTCTGTCAGTCTGTCAGTCTGTCAGTCTGTCAGTCTGTCAGTCTGTCAGTCTGTCAGTCTGTCAGTCTGTCAGTCTGTCAGTCTGTCAGTCTGTCAGTCTGTCAGTCTGTCAGTCTGTCAGTCTGTCAGTCTGTCAGTCTGTCAGTCTGTCAGTCTGTCAGTCTGTCAGTCTGTCAGTCTGTCAGTCTGTCAGTCTGTCAGTCTGTCAGTCTGTCAGTCTGTCAGTCTGTCAGTCTGTCAGTCTGTCAGTCTGTCAGTCTGTCAGTCTGTCAGTCTGTCAGTCTGTCAGTCTGTCAGTCTGTCAGTCTGTCAGTCTGTCAGTCTGTCAGTCTGTCACTCTGTCAGTCTGTCGGTCAGTCTGTCTGTATGTATGTTGGTCTGTCTGTCGGTCTATGTGTCGGTCAATCTGTCGGTCTATCTGTCGGTCTTCTCTGTCGAAAGATAGACCGACTATTAATAGGATTTACTGTTTTGGCTCGTTCCATAAAATTGATTTCCGCCAAGTCCACCATTAATATATTTCACACGTAACAATACGCTGTTCAAATTTCATGTTTAACGTCAATATTACGCTAACGTAAAGTCAATCACCCTTTTTATGTGCTTCAATTTGATTTTCAAAAAAAACAAATCATTCCATTCAATTCAAGATTATGAAAACTGTACGAAAATCATCTCTTCTTAAAGACCATTTATCTTCCAATCCGATAAAATCAAACTCATGCTTCATACAGAATATCCTTCAGAATTTACTCTCGTCTAATTACGAAAGACATTATCCCACTTAGAATCCCATAAACATTTAATATATGACTAAGATTGATGCGTATTTATATTATGATCTTAACATAAAAAAGATTATTCACGTATTTTCAACATTTCACACGATACGTATATAAATTGGATAACTCATATAAGTAGAGACCGCAGACCAAATGAAATTGAAATTTTTGAAAAATAAATCTTTAAGATATTGAGGTGTTGCTGTAGACATGTGAATAAATATTTTGTCTATTGTTCACATTAACCCCCCCCCCCCCTTCCATTCTTCTCCCTGGCACGGCCTTTTTGGATTTCAAGAACACGAAAATTATTTCCAGGCAAAAGTAATATCTTTAATGATTTTCCTTCGGCATGACTTGAAAAGTCTTTACTTCTCTTCTTTTCAGCAAAAAAAAAGAAAAGAAAATAATGAAATCTAAAGAGGAACTGCGTAAATGGACCATTTTACGCAATTTCTTAAAAACACAGACTTTAATTTTTTTACATTGCTTTAAAACACGTGACAAGACATTTTCAGAAAAATTTCATAACGGTTCGTTGCTTTGAAATTCAAATGACGAAGAAGAAGAAAAGTAAACACAATAAGAGGATTTTTATAAAATACGGGTTCTTCATACATTTAATGGGATGCCGAAAGGGGGGTGAGAAAACGGTAGTAGTTGTGTCGGCGGTATTTCATCCCTCACAAAAAAAACCCGATAAAAATAAAATCCAAACAGGCGAAAATTATCGTGGTGTACCTACTTTATGAACAGCCCCCAAAATTAATAGTAGGGTCACTATATTTTTTTGTGACTCCGGGACTGATTACCGGAGGGAGCGAGTGTGGAGAGGGAGGGACGACAAAGTGTGAGGCAATTTTCAATGCTTCGGAATTAATCCTGAACGTTTCGCCACCTCGATCAGAGGAAAGATAGTTTTTTTAAATTTTGTTTTTTGATCGATATTATCATAAAAAGTGTTATGGTTGTTTAAAGGTAGAAATACACGACGAGAGACTTTTTGGTCTCTGGTCTCCAGGGTACAAAAGGCAAAAATCTCCAAAGTGTATACACGATCACAGACATTTAAGGCTGGAGGTCAAAAAATAGACCTCCGGAGACGTTTACTAAAAAGTCTCTAAAAGCAAAGTCTCTGGAGTGCATACACGACGCAGGTATCTCGTCTTCAAGCATAACAACAATATCACTAATCTAAAATATAAAATAAGTAAAAACACTTTTTTTCTTTATAAAAACTGACCTTTAATCTCAAAACAACGAAACAAATTCTCGTTCCCACAAAACAATTTCCTGAAATGTCAAAAGTCGTCTCCGGAGACCAAGAGATAGATATCAAAACGTTTTGAAGACCGGAGACGCATTAAAGAGACTCTCTCATTAGTAGCTACACGCCCCCCCCCCCCCCCCCCCCCCCCCCCCCCCCCCCCCCCCCCCCCCCCAGAGACCCTAGAGACTTGATACTTGGAGACAAATGTCCGGTCTCCGAAGTGTATACACAGGTCTCTTTGTATGCAGAGGCGAAATTTTTGGTCTAAGAGACCAAAGTCTCTCGTCGTGTATTTCTACCTTTATGTTTTTTTTTTAAATACCTACCACAAAAATTGCGCTGCAGGCAAAATTTCTAGAAACTTACATCCCACTATTGAAAATCATTTAATAAAATGTGCTGCAGGTGAATTTTTTTCTTAAGAAAAATGCGCTAGAAGTGGTAATGTCCAAAAAAAATTGCGCCGCGGGCGAAAAATTTTTGGTTTCGAGGTCAACTTTTTTAATGATTAAAAAACTACAACACAAAATTGCATAAATTCAGGACAACATGGGACAACATGCTAATTCCAGATATTTTTTTCCAAATATATTATAAAGCAAATAATCTTTGTTACCTTTTCTGTAAATAAATAAAGTAAAAAATCTTTGTTACCTTTTCTGTATTCACATCAATGTTCATAATCAGATCATGTAACAAAAGTATTTCTCGAGAATCTGACAGATGAACTTTCAAAGGATTTGTCGTCCTTTGGTTCTTGATTCACCAACGCACACACACACACAAATACATCCATCTGAAATTCCCATCCCTTTTTTGTATATATAAATATATATTTGTGCGCGTGTCATGTTTACATACAAGAATGTCAAAAAAGTCCTTTTGTGGCAGGCTTTAGTTGCCCGTCTTTTGATTTTATGAGAAATTCTTCATTTTTCGGTATTTTAGTTTCACTTTGTCTCCATAACTTCAACAAACGAGAGCATCCGTCTGTTGTACATTTCTCGACGAGATTTTTTTTCCACGACAACATTTTATCACCACAATTTATAATTTCAACGATTTCTCTGTTTTAATAAAAAAAAATAAAGCATAAATGAACGGACTGGAAGAAGATATGCGAGTACAAATTACTTGTATAAAAACGCCAACAGCTAAATTCATGTTTGACTCTGAATTCATTGCAACTCATCGTAAAGGATTCTCACGAAAACAATGCCGGAAGTTAAATCCTTTGATCTTATCCTATGTAGTTTCTTATGCTAGCTATTTGTTTCGGATCTGTGTATAAACTCGAACATATGCAATATGCATGTGATTATTAATTTCCTCACGGTTTCTCAAAACGAATCTCGTAAAACGAAAGAGTTACAAAATGTCACCGTGTGATCTTTTACTTAACTAATTGGAAAATAACAAGGATAAGGTTTGGTTATGTCACCAGTTTTCCAGCAATTACAACATGTTGGAATTTATTTGGATCCTACTATCAGATATTGCAAAAATACAGTGAAGTATCAATTTTGTAACATATTCAATATAATGTACTAGCTTGTATACCCGTCGTTGCCGGGTTAAGTTTTTTCAATTTTTTTTTTTATAGTCTATGTTGGAGCTAAACTTCAGGCCAATCGGCTCGGTAGTTTCCCCGCGAAAGGGTAACATAGAGGAAGAGCTAAGTTTTGAGATCACTTTACCCCCTCCCCTTACTCCCCCACCTCTCGGGCTACTTTTTAATGGGTCTATGTTCGGGCTGGACCCCCGACGAACATCTATGCCAAATTTCAGGCCAATCGGTTCAGTGGTTTCCACGCAAAACAGGAACATAGCGCAAAAACTAACTTTCGAAATCACTTTACCCCTCCCCTTACTCCCCCCACTCCTCGCGCTACTTTTCCGTATGCCTATGTTGGAACCAGAACTACCACAGACACTCATGCCAAATTTTAAGTCAATCGGTTCAGCTGTTTTTGCGTGAAAGAGGACCAGACAGACAGACAGACAGACAGATAGACAGACAGACAGACAGACAGACAGACAGACACCAACTCATTTTTATATATTAGTATATCTCTTCTCTTAGAGACACTATATTTTTTCGAGTAGAGAATGTAATTAGGGTAACAATACGTCTTGGATCTGCCGTTACAATTCCAATTAAATTATTGCATCCCACTAGGCTAAAATATTTCGCCTGCGGCACATATTTATAAAATAGTTATGCAAGTAAACTTTTTACAGTTGTTATAAATAGTTATGCAAGTAAACTTTTGATATTTCAAATAAGCAATTTTTCGTATAGCTCAGAAAATAAATAAAATAAAATGCTTGCTCAAACCACCCCCTCCCCTTCTCCTTGCTACGAAAAAACACATAAAAATATGATCACCCTAAATAAAATGGACACTTAATTATATAAAACTTAATTGTTATACCCTAAAAAGTTGTTCAATGTCTTTGAAAACTTTCTTCGTAATTTTGATGACTTTTCGTAAAAATTGTAGGCAATTTCGATGAGTTTGTGCGTAATTTTATCCAGGCAATTTCTACATTCCTTATTTGGGTGATATTAAATAAATCTAAACACCAACTTTTGATCTCTTACCAGCATAACCATCCATTTCAATATCCCTGGTTCCCTTTGCAAAAAAAAAAAATATACAAAAGCGAGTTTTACTTGACATCAGAGGATTTGATGAGATACGATGAGATACGATGAGAATTGTATCCTCTGATGTCGTTTTAACCTATACAAGTCAAAAATTGGATTTAAATATCAAATACAGACAAAAATGGATATTCAAAATCAGAATAATATTGCGTTAAAGTGGATTTTTTCATCGAAATATGACACGAGTCGGTGTAATTTTGTAACACTGAAGGTTTTCTTTTCTCTTTCAAAAATTGTATAGACACCAAAACAGCATATTTATCCTTTTTGTAAAAGAGTAAAATAAAATAAAGACCCTTTTCAACGGCTTAGAAAAATTACCCTCCCTAAAGGGTTACCGGGAATGACAACGCCGAAAAAATACAGAATATTGTCGTCCTTCAATCCAAAAAAAAAACGATAAAATGTAAAAAAAAATGTTATTAACTTTATATCTCCCCTCTTTTAAAATATATCTATTTTAGAAACATTTTTTCCTTTCGATTTTCTTGTTTATTGAGTTTTTGTCTTTTTCAGTTCTAACAGGAGAATTTTAGGGATAAAAATCCCAGAAAATTAAATTAAAGTCATTTTATATCAAATAAGTTTTTATTAAATAACATGTTTTCTTTTTCTTTATTTCAGGTAAGTCAATATTAGAAGAATAGAAAGATAGGGTAAGTCGTTGAGCAGATTTAAAATAAAATGAAAAGTTTATGAAATATTTTCTAAAAATATTTACATATTTTCCGCTATGGTGAGACGTTTACAAGCTTAGAGTTGACATTTGGATAAAATGTTTCTGATTATTTTATATTTTCACAATATTTTTTCAAAATGATTGCGAATACCAAAATGTTCTCTTCAAAAATTATTCTAAAGTTGAATTTTACATATTTTGTGCCTAATGACAACCAACATGTATCAAAATTTGAAAAAATGTACTATGAAACCTGTCTTAGCTGGAGTTGTAGGGAATTAGGAAATTTTTCCACCTTAGGTACGTTTTCGACCTATCCAAGGTTCGGCTTAAATAGGTTTCACTGTATTGAAATCAAAAATTGATTCCGAGACTTAGCTTCGGAATCATAAAAACTTTAATCTTATAAAGGGTCTTTCAATAAGGCCATAACAATTTTGTATTTTAATAAAAACGCACCCTAAAACTTTTTTTATGATCTGGCAATGCTAAAACTTGAGTCAAGGTTTACATTTTTATCATGGTGAAGTTCACGAACGAGCAATGCCACACAGCTAGTCAAACAATTGATCTATTGAAGGAGAAGTTCGGTAATCGTGTAATCTCGAGAAATGGTCCGGTCGAATGGCCACCTCGCTCATGCGATTTAACGCCATTGGATTTCTTTTTATGGGGTTATGTTAAGTCGTTGGTTTATGCCAACAAGCCAACAACGTTAGAGGAGCTCAGGAACAATATCGAACGCGAAATTGCCAACGTTCCGGCCGATATGTGTGGAAGAGTGGTGGAAAATTGGCTCCAAAGAATCAATCAGCAAACGTGCTCGCGGTGGCCATATGAACGACATCGAATTTCATACTTAAATGTAACATGTCCACTACACCTGGAATAAATTTCAGCCCGATATCTCAATTATTCTGTGTTTTATTTAAATACAAAATTGTTATGTCCTTGTTGAAAGACCTGATATTTTCTTCCACGACGTGCAAATTTCCAACATTACTTTAAGAAATTTTGCAGATGCACTTTGGAAATTCCAGCCAAAGATATCGGATTTGAAACTCCTTTTAACCTTGCAGAAAAGTTTTAAATAAAAAAAACCTTCAATTTCTCGTGATAGATTTCCATTCTGCCATCAACCACCACCATTGAAAAGGAAATGCTGATACTAACACTGAGTTAAGGATCAAAGTAACAAAAAATTCTCATAAGATTAACCCGAGACAATTTTTTCGTTCGCCTGAATCTGTCTGTCGATTAGCAAGGCAAAAAGTTGCGATAAAATATTGTTAAAGAAGACACATCCCAAGTTTATTGAAAAAGGACTCCTTTTAGTCCAAGATATATCGTTTTGATCATCAGATAAAAAGGAGAAAGAAAAACTCCAGTATTTTTTCATGAAGATGCTTCGAGGCACAAAGTCTGAACTTATTAATAGATACACTTTTAGCCATGTCGCCATAAACAATTGTCAGCCCACTGTAAACTATAGTCAATAAATCATTGTGACCAACACCACAAATTTTCCAAGTATTTTCCAGGACTAAATAATAATTTCGCAGTAGATTATAAAAGCTTTCTTGCATAAAATTGATTCTCAAGAGATGGAAAATTCATTTTTGAGATGCATTCATCGCTAAAATAAACACGATACTGTAAAGCACTTAAGTATTTAAGATCAATGCCACTTTGAATTTTAATAATTGTCAATATTTGGTTATTTGTAATTGTGCAAACTGGAAAATAACAGAGTCCTTGTTGCTGTTATCCATTGGGACCAAATAAATCCCATGCTGGCAAATTCAAAGAACAAGAAAGCATGGAGTTCAATTTGATATTTATATTTAACCAAAACAAAATATCAAACTCCTCGGGGAAAACGAAAATATTCACGAAGTTTTGGTGTTATTTCGTCTTTGCTTTGAGAACCACACACGAAAAAAGATAAAAGCGATGTAGGAGAACATGCTTAACTGTAGAGCACACATGAATATTTAGTAATTTTCACCCATTGCAAAAATGATGGAAATCTGTAGGAGACAAGCAATGTGTTTCAAATTACACCGGTCAACACGATTTTTGAATCGGAGCTAAAAACTTGATTCTCTTTTTTTTAGTCCTAAGAGCAAATACATAATAACTTGTCCGCTGAAATTTTACTTTTGCGAGCAGACATTCTTCAATGTTTTTCATTTTGCAAAAAAAAAAATGGAACAAAAAAAGCCATGTAGAATTTTGATTATGAAATGGTTTCGAAAGAAACAAAATAAAAGTAAATATTCCAGTATGACATGTAGCCCGAAATTGTTCAAAGAAACATATTATTAACACGTTGGCTGCCAAAGCCTTATCAGGATTTTGATCGTGCAGTGCCAACGTCTTTTCACGATTTTGGTCACCTGAGGCCAACTTTTTTTTGTTATTTATTGTTTCTTTGTGCCTAAAAATCATGTTTGACTACTCGCGACTTTATTATTGGTCCTAATTTTGCAGTTATAACGGTTTTTTTGTGTCGAAAATGTGCGAAAATGTGCGACGCGGCCTCAGGGTAACATTTGGGTGTCCCACGAAAACGTGCGACATGGCAGCCAACGTGTTAAAAAACGCAGTCGTAAGATTCCAATTTTATTTAGCAGGCCAAGCGTACCTTGATAGCGTAGCTGGCGCGTAGCGCTTCAAAAAACTTAACAATTCATTTTTAGTTTAAATTATAATCTAATGGTGATTTATTTGCTTACCTTGGTCCCTCTTGCACGCTGCCGGCTTAACGAATGATTCATATTTTCAGTGGTGCCACATAGCCGTGCGAGAGAGATCATGGTGAGCTTACAATTATTGCGATTGCATAGTTATTGCTATTGCATAGTGTGGTGAGTTGCCAACACATATTGATGTCCAAAAACAACCTATGGCGATATATAAGGTGGTTTTTGGACATCAATATGTTTAATATATGTTTAATATTGACGGAAAATAAATATGGTCACCCCAGTTATTTGCCGTGATCACACAACCTCCAACCATCAACTCTACAAACTTTTAAATGTTTATGGACAGTCCCTAATCAGTAGATCTTCCTGCTTTAACTCCAAGTTTTAAAATAAAAACTTTATGAAACTAAATTTATTAATTACATCAATTAATTACGATACTATCCGCATAAACCATGTATCACTATTAAACAAGTTCCCTTATTTACATCAGCTCGGTTACAACAATCTATACTCCTTATAGATTATACTTCAGTTCTGCTGGCATTCAGAGTATAATGTGCTGTTTTCATGCCCACAGACCATCATTGGAAGAAAATTGTGTTAAGTGAATTTTCCCCAATTAACGTCATTTTGTAATTACAGAAAATCTATTTACAGAATTTCGCTCTCCTGTCGGCCGTGTACTTTTGCATGCTTGCTTCCCTGCTAACAGCCAACTCCCCAAAAGTCACAATAAAACGTGCCAAAAGATACATCGTCAACAATCGTGTACAACAAAAAAATCACTTTGTTTTTCCACACTGAGCTGAGCAACCGAAAGGCATAAAAATTCAAAACCGAAACACTCCCTTTATGAAAAGCTCTTGAAATATTTTCTCTCATTTTCCAATATTTTTGTTGGGAGTTTTCCAATGTAAGAATGATAGGAAAAGCGACTACTTTGTGTGTTACGAAAAAGCTTTCATTCACAATGGTGGAAATTTGCCAATTTATGCGAATCCATTCAAATAGGAAAACTGTAACAACTGGAAAAGCTTTTTTCCCTTAGATTTCCCGCCAATCCTGGAAGATCCCTGTTATGGAAAATCCCTACCTCCCAAAATCTCTCATTCAACACACCAGCCTATGTTGGAGATGGTGATATATATATATATATTGGAATATAAGTACTTTTCCAATGTTCTATTGGTGGTAGTTTTCAGTTAAGGATGGCAACATTGGTGTTTCTGACTGTTGAAATATCACCAATGGACCACAGCATCCGAACATCCAAAAATTCAGCCAACGTGTTGCTTCTCTCCAGTTCTGATGTTCAGTTGAACTTTCTCAACGCTCCGGTTATGTGGTATACGCGAAGTGTAACCGGTTAAAAAAAACTACATTCCTTATCGTTTTCCTTCTCCTTTTCTCCTTTTCGATGGTTATGTAACTTTCTTTTTTTTCCACATATTATTATCATCATCAACATCCATCGTCGGTTATTATATTATCATCATTGTTGTTGTTATTGTTACCTACTATTATTATTGTTGTTGTTGTTATTTTTGTTAGTGTTACAACTTATTCCAAGACCAAAAACAAATCCAAAAAAAATCCTTTTAAGATCCTTTTCCAAACAATATCTTCTCCCATGTGAAATCCAAAAAATTTCTTCCAACAACCGATTTTTTACGCGCCTTTTTTCTAAAAAAAAAATTAATGGTTTTTAAATAGGTTCGAAGACGAGCTTTTATAAGTGCAATAAATTACATCCTCAATCTGCAAATCATAGATTCAATTTCGAAAGCAACTCAGAATTTTATCAAAGTATCGAAATTTTTTAGTTTATAATTTTTAAAAGATTTTAAAAGTTTATGCGTATCGTTTTAGAAAAGGAGTTTTCCAACAAGTTGCTCTAAAAAAGGAACAAAAGTTTTTGCAGTAAAATTTGAAGAATTTATACAAAAGTGTGGTTTTATTTTGCAAATATTGAAGAAATGCTACATTGTGTGATCAAAAGTTTGTAAAGCAATTAGAGTGAATGCGTAACTTAACCCTGCCCAACTTAACGGGCGTGTCACTGAAAAAAATTGAACCAAATAGTTTTTTTCGAATATTTTTTCTATCAAAATGTTTGGGAAAAAACACTGCAACGTAAATAGAATGGAAGAGTTTAATTAAAATTGTGAAAAAACAAAAAAAAAATAGTCAATCACATTTTAAACAACAACGGTTTCAAATTATTAAAAAAAAAACACTCAAAACAAGTAAAAAATTTTATCCTTTCCACTACCCACCCAAATTTTTAATAAATGGAAAGTAATAAAAAGTGTTAAAAAAAATAATAATCACTCGCCTATAACAAAAAAAAAACAACTACACTAAATATAAAACTACCCTAAAAAGTGTTTAAAAAAAATCTATATTAATATAATAAAAGTGAAATCTAAATAAATCCCGTAGTAGCCAATTTATCGTGCTTTAAAATACATAGAAAAATGTTATTTAAATATTACTAAAATATTTCACAAAATAATAGAAATCTTAGTGAATAGCTCCACTTCCTAAATGGTGTTATGTAGTTTATAGCGAAAACGAAGTGTTTTAAATGTTTTATAAAAGTGTTTTTAAAAATCTGTGGAAAATTAGTGAATGTGTAAATGAATAAAAAATATTCAAATTTTTATAATTTCATTTAAATTTTCATCTGAAGTTCAAAAAAAAATTATATGTTAATTTAATTAAATTAATTTTATTTATCAAATTGTCACATAAACATATTTAATGAAAAATAAATTGAAATAATTTTTAATAATTTTGGATACATGAAAAAGGCCTCAAAAAGAAGAGTAAGATGCACTAAATACAATTTTATTAAATAATTTATTTATAAATATGTATTCACCCAGGATTATGGATGCATTTTGCTAACGAAAATTGTTTATAGATATTTTTAAAATATCCTCCTGTTATCCTTTTTAATAAATATACCAACAAAAATATTGCATCTTGAAATAAATCGACCAGTTTCTTCTTTCAACGAACAAACAGACTATGAAAATCTATTACTTTTGATTTGTAGTAGTTTTAATATATTGTTTTTTTTTTCTTAATTTTGCTAACAGTATTCTTGACCACAGTAGTTGTGTAACACAACCTATTACGCATTAAATTATGAAAGATAAAGAATATTCACAAGAAAATTGGTTTTAAATCTTATCAACACTTAATGGGTTCTTAATTTTCCGTAAATTTCGACTTGAGGAAATAACAGCTCGGTGGTACGACCAGACTATGTTTGTGACGACAATCGACTTGAAGATCTTAAGACTAAATTGATAGAAATTATTCCTATTAAGTTATTCTTAAGATCAATAAAATGCTGTTGTTATGTTATGATGAAAATTTCACTTTAAATACATAAATACGCAAAGTACTCAAAGTACTGAAAGTACCACTTAAATTTCTCAAACTACTTAAGAATTGGCATGCAAGAAAATTTATAACTTAGAAGATTCGTCGACAACACACATATTTGATCGAATATTTCTAGACCGAATTTCACAAAATTCTCGTCGAAAATTCGATTTCTTAAGTTTATTTTCTTCGTTAATTTTCATTTCTCATTGCTTTAAAAATAGGGTGACCATATGTCCCGGAATGGCCCAGACAGTTCCGAATTTAGGCAGATTGTCGGAAAAATATATCCTTATTGGGAAAATATATCCTAAGTTGTAAAAGAAAGCACACAGACTTTATATGGACAGCGGAAAAAAACAAAATTTTGGCAATAACGGAGGCTATGTGAGTTGCTTTCCGACAAGCACGAAACAGATGAAGGTTATATCGGCTCTTTCAATAAGGACATAACAATTTTGTATTTAAATAAAACACAGAATAATTGAGGCGTTAAAAGCTAGAGTGGACCAACCCACATGTTGAAATCGTGAATTTTTTTGTGTTTGAATCACTATTGCGAGTGAGTTTTTAGACAAAAATGTTTGGATGCACCAAAAAACGTTTAAACATTGAGTAATAAAGTCCACAGAATTTTTTTTTCCAAAAATTTACAGTCAATAATAGTGGAAAAGCTTCAAAAACTCGATTATGTGGGTTGGTCCACTCTAGCTTTTAACGCCTCAATTGAGATATCGGGCTGAAATTTATTCCAGTTGTAGTGGACATATTACATTTAAGTATGAAGTTCGACGTCGTTCATGGCTACCGCGAGCACGTTTGTTGATTGATTCTTTGGAGCCAATTTTCCACCACTCTTCCACACATATCGGCCGGAACGTTGGCAATTTCGCGTTCGATATTGTTCCTGAGCTCCTCTAACGTTGTTGGCTTGTTGGCATAAACCAACGACTTAACATAACCCCATAAAAAGAAATCCAACGGCGTTAAATAGCATGAGCAAGGTGGCCATTCGACCGGACCATTTCTTGAGGATACACGATTACCGAACTTCTCCTTCAATAGATCAATTGTTTGTCCAGCTGTGTGGCATTGCTTGTTCGTAAACTTCACCATGATAAAAATGTAAACCTTGACTGACGGTTTAGCATTGACAGATCATAAAAAAAGTTTTAGGGTGCGGTTTTATTAAAATACAAAATTTTTATGTCCTTATTGAAAGACCCTTTACCTTAAAATTCACGGAGAAATTCAAGAAAAAATTTCAAGTGTAAACGTGGCTTCAGGACTGTTTGCCGGTATTATTCTAAAAAAAAATAGTTTGTGCTGAGCCTGGGACTTAAATGATTTAAATTAAAATAGATATACAAGTAAGTTGCCACGATTCGTTGGTCCAAAACGGTTTTTCTCAGAATTCAAATTGATTCCGGTGATTTTGTATAGAAAAGTTTCAGCAAAGATTTCCTCCGAAATAACCTTCTGGATTTTTGTCTCGTATTCAAAATCCTGGTGTCGATTAAGGTGTCAGAAAAAAACGTCCCCTTATGCCCAATTGGCATTACTAACTAGCAACTAGGACAAAAGTTTCACACTATTTTCATGCTAGTTAAAAAGCACCTGACATTCTAGTGGCATCTTAGTTGCCAGCGAGTGTCAACTAGCAACTATCCAAATGTCCACTGGGTATTAGTTCTATACATTACAATTCATAGAGCAAATTTTAGAGATATTATTTATAATTACATTGAATTTTACTCGACACCATCGCATTATCCTGTAGTGGTATTTCGTAACTTGATTCAAGCGTTTGTTTCGAGTTAGAAGAAAAAGTGGTATTTGCTATCTCGGTTTCTCTCTGTCATTTATTTCGGTCAAAACAGAGACAGCGAATACTTCTTGTTCTTCTAACTCGAAACAAACGCTTGAAACAAGTTACAGAATATCACTTCTGTTTTTACGTCGTCTGTTGTTGTCGGTGCACAGCAGTACCTTGCAAATGTTACAATTCCATGAAAATCCATCACTGTAGTTCCTACATTAAGATAGGAAATTTTTATTTAAAAAGACACTCAGGGTATTCACAGTCCTCTTTTAAATTGCGAGTAATTTTACCGCTCGGTAATTCAGTCAAATTTAACAGATTTTTACCGAGACGGTAATTTGGTTCATGTAAAAATGAATTACCGGATTCGGTAATTGTAGACATGCCTTGAGTCGTGTTTTCCGGCCCGGTTATTCGGTATCAAGAATCAACCGCGAGGGGCGCTAGTAATGATTTTAGATGTCAAATTTTCTCGCTGGTTATCTCATCGGACTGCAATTTTTTTCAATTTTGATAGCCGTTGCCACAATAGAAATTCAAAAGAATACATCAAACATGGATTTAAAGGTATGTGACATATTTTACAATCAAATTCGCAGTTCATGATTTGGTCACGTATCCAATAAAAGCGCTGTTCTCAAATCTGTGCTGTGGGATGTTCACAGCAGAATATTTTCAGTCTTTTAATATTACCGAAAACACCGAATACCGAAAATTAAAAGAGGACTGTGAATACCCTGACTGTTTCTTTACTGCTTAAAATTAATTTTTCTGCTCAAAACTTTTTGACCAATTCGTTTACTTCATAAGTTTAAGTTAGAGCTTAAGAGCTATCAAAAAAGTTCAAGTTGATCAAAACTTCCAACTCTTCCTCACAAGGGTCAACGTAGGAAAAAAAACTTTTTTATTTATTTTCTTTTCTTTTAAATACTACAAATTTAAGTAAATTTTATAATAATAGAAGGATAAATCTCGTGACATTTTCTCCCCTTGGTTTTCGTGATGAATTTTCAATAAACAAAAACTTTTTGATCCTTAAAAAATAAAGCTCATAAATTTAAAAATTATCATTTTAAAGGATATCAATAAATTCTTGAAGTTTTTTTTACACAACAGAAAATAATTGCCTTCAAATTTATTACGACCAACACCATTTTGAAATTAGGACAACTCACAACACAATATTCATATTTAGTTTGTGAAAGAAAAATTGACAGCGAAATTAAAAACTTTACAAACAGAAAATTGTAAATTACTCCCAGATGACGTAACTCGAACAAATAAATTTATATCCCTACGGCCTTCTCACCAAATCTGTAGCCGAGATTCAGATATTAATCAAAAGTTCGTCCACAAAACGTTCACAATGAATAGCAAATTTCATTCTTATGACCATTTGTAGAAAAACAAAATATTTGATTTCGTATTTCATTTCTTAAGAATACTAAAACGTGAACAGGTCGCTGTTATATAGATAGTAGTGTAAAAAAAATGCTTTTCTTCACTTAACTTTAATTCAAGGAACGCAATACGTATTCAAGTTCGTTAAAGCGTTTTTAGGCTAATTTGCATCCAAATTGAAAATTCATTTCTACAAAACACTCAAATGTCGTTTGTTTGTGTGAAACCTAAACATTTACAAATATTTTCTTCTATAGCCTATCTGTTTATGGTACTTCGCACTAATTGTGTATAGAAACCGACAAACCCCATACTAAAAAGCCAAATAGAAACCTTCCTTAGATGGAAAGAAAATTAATGAAAAGCATTTCATCATCATAAATTCATGAACCGTATTAAAATTTCAATTTTTTAAAATGATTTTTGGTGTTAAATCTTTTAAATGATTTTTGGTCTTTTTCAACATTTCCATAATGTTTGTGTAACCGCTTGCAATCGCTTACATTGAGGTTTGATGAATTTTAACAAATATTCCCATCTTATCCCACCATATTCGAGAATTGACGTAAAAAGAAAATATTTTTCCAATTTTTTTACCTACAAAAAAAATTTTTGCATTCACAAAAAAACAAAAAGTGTTTCGTTATTATAATGCCCAGTTAACACTAGACTATTTGCAAGTTACTAGTCAAATTTAGCTGGGAAATGGGACTAAAATGGAAAATTTCCAACTTGTATCAAAGTTTAATGTCCAGTTGACTGGCATAAAAGTTTAAAGATCAGTTGACATTATCATACTAATCATACTAATATATAAAAATGAGTTGCTGTCTGTCTGTCTGTCTGTCTGTCTGTCTGTCTGTTCCTCTTTCACACAAAAACGGCTGAACCGATTGACTTGAAATTTGGCATGAGTATCTGTGGTAGTTCTGGTTCCAACATAGGCATACGGAAAAGTAGCGCGAGGAGTGGGGGGAGTAAGGGGAGGGGTAAAGTGATTTCGAAAGTTAGTTTTTGCGCTATGTTCCTGTTTTGCGTGGAAACCACTGAACCGATTGGCCTGAAATTTGGCATAGATGTTCGTCGGGGGTCCAGCCCGAACATAGACCCATTAAAAAGTAGCCCGAGAGGTGGGGGAGTAAGGGGAGGGGGTAAAGTGATCTCAAAACTTAGCTCTTCCTCTATGTTACCCTTTCGCGGGGAAACTACCGAGCCGATTGGCCTGAGGTTTAGCTCCAACATAGACCATCAAAAAAAAAATTTGAAAAAAACTTAAACCGGCAACGACGGGTATGTAAGCTAGTACTAACTATAATTGCCACCTAATATCGACTAGCAATTAGCCTAATGTCAACTGGGCATTACCTCGATAAGACACAATCGCCAAAATCGGTTAATTTGTAATTGCATGCAAAGCCTTTGTTCTCAATGTAACTTTTGTGACTTAAATAACTAAAAATCAAACGATTTTTGAACTGTTAAGGTATTGTGTATTTCGAATGCACGGAAATCTCTCTTTTTTATAGGTTCTTAATTTTACATGTTCTAAAAATCCATTTCTACTCTCAAGGTTAACTTCACAGACCAAAGATATCTAATTTTACAAAAGATCCACTTTTTAAAAAAATCAAAATATATTCAAGGAAACTTCAGAAACCTTTTGCGATTCTCAGAAAATTTATCAATATCACGGGACGATTTTCATTTCAAATCACAATACAAAAAGAAACTTGAACATAATTTCAAAGTTTTGAAGAGGATTCTGAGTTTTTGTTTGCTTTATCAACAGGCTAGGTTTTGATTTCCCAGCATGTTCCTGATGGAAACGCGATTTTTTTTATCTCGTCGCTGCTTTCCCAAGAAAAATTGAAATAACAGAAATATTCTCGTTATCATTGAAGAACCTTGAAATTCAAATTTATAAATCTAACTGCCAGTTTTTAGGTCATTTTAATGTTTCACGCTTTCCAAAGTTCTAACGGATTGTCCATAAAATATGTCACACTTTTCGGCGGGAAGGAGTTTCATAGTGTGACAATAGTACTACGATATAAAAGTTAGAGGGGTTCTGGTTTTGATTTCTAAAATATCTAAATTTGGTCCTGGTTTCGGTTCATAAAAATTTTAAAATTTGGGTTCGGTATGATTTTAGTTCACAAAAATTTTAATAGTTCTGTGGTTTTTAGTTTGTTTTGGTTCGATTTGCATTTATGAAAAATAAATCCCAGATGAAAGATCAAAAATTTGTCACAAAATCGTGAGTTTTCTGTGATATTCCCGAAGACGACATCTGCGTTATCCTTACATACGCGATTAGATTGGGTGTCAATTAACACGAAAGTAAATCATTTCTCTACCTTGAAAAATTAATTATTCAATGGAAATTCGCCGGTCCCTAAAAATTAAAACTCTTTTTGAACCTTCATTCTTCGAAGCTCCAAAAGCATTATCAGATCACTCCCTTTATCCCCTCATAAAGACTAACAAAGTTTTGAGATATTCTCAAAAACACTGCATCATACCAAAAATGTTTCAAACGACTATAAATATTCAGATAAATTTTGTTTTAACTTTTCCCCACATCAAAATCCATTTGTAATTGTGCCAACTATTAATTTGCGAAAGACATATCTAAACTCTAAAGTCCCCTTCAGTAAATTTTTAACTCGAATGTTTAAAAAAATCTTATTTTTAAACAAAACAATTGGACCGTCTAAATATCTTGACGTTTCAAGCAATCAAAGACAGAAAAAATGTCAACCGCATTTCAAGAAAACTCATTCAGTAAATTTTAGCAATTTTCCGTTTCTCAGCATAATATGATTTAAACAATTGGATCAACAACTCATTCAAAAATTTAAAAGCGAAATTTGTTTTGATATTTTTGTTGTTTTCGTGTATGAATACAGCTTAACACTCTCCTTGTGATCTGAAGAAAGTTTTCACTCTTTTTTTTCGTTGATAAATGAAAAACCCTTCAAGCTCTCCAAGTTGCCTAAAAATAAAGATAAAAAATACTATGAAAATAAAAATCAAGATAAACATTAATGGAGGAGCCATTGAGACAAACAAAAGATTTTTGTTATTCCATGATACACAAAAAAAAACATAAGTAAAAAGAACCGATTTATGTATTTCAAAGTGAATCCGCCTATATATGTATTTCCCATAGTATTTCTCGACCACTTAACAACCCTCAAATAATGATACCCAGTGGAAGACGTTTTGCGTTTTCCTTTGCCACATTTTCCTCGGTTTTTTCTCCCGTTTCTAGACTTTCAATTTACACGAATCCAAAAATATCTTCCTGTCTCCTCGGAGGGAACTCGAATCTGGGCGTAAAACAAGGGTTCTTAGTGGGTTCACGACGACTATATTTTGTGGGTCTGTTTAATTTTAATGGCTGTTGGATGACAACTGTTTCTTCATTCCATTTCCCGTATCATTTTCCACGTTTTTCTACAGTTGTTGTAAGACAAGTCTTTTGGCAAGGACCATCTTACAAACAGTATGTTTTTAATCGTACAATCAAACAAACCGAAAAGATAAAGTAACTGAAACTTCTTGAAACAATGGAAGTTTATTTGAGGCTTAAGGCAAACATCTGCCCGAATTTTCCTTTTTCGTTTTATATACGCATTTGGCCATATATTGGCAGGATACTCATCACTATATACGGACGCATACGTATACTCGTATGTAAAAACAAAATTGAATTTTCTCAGTTTTATCTTTCGTTTATCATTTTTATTTCATTTCTTTTTCGTTCTTTGAAAAAAAAATGGCTTTTTTCTAACGCTCATATTTCATATGAAAAAGTCTTTTCTATTCTGATTTATCAAAAATTTCATTTTTTTTTCGACTTTTTGAAATATTTATCATATTTATTTGTGTATACATCATTCGTACATATTTACAGATTTATCTAAACATTTGCCTCAATCTATATTCATTTGCCTTTGTCGTTTTTCTCGCAGCTTTTCCAACTTTTCGTTAAATTTTCACCCCATACTCGTTTTTCTATTTCGAATTTCGTTTTCTAAATATACGAAAAGGGCTCTTTGTTTATTTCATTTGAATTGTTTTCTGCTCGAAAACGATTTTCTCGTTTCATGTTTATTTTTTGCACCAGAAAAATCAACTTTGGACAATTTTAAGTGATTTATTGTGTTAAAGAGTAAAAGATTATGTTAAACGATGAAATTGAAAACGTTAACACCTTTTTATTAACTGTGCGCTTTAGTATACTTAAGTTATATCGCCATCGTCACATTAATAATTTTCCTCGGCTAATGCCAGTATAAAATGGATTTTCCACTGAAACTTTAACTAAAAAAAATTTAAATTTGTTCAAATCGCACAGGCCAAAAATTTGAAACCTGCAAAAAACATAAGAAAAGCTACAATTGCCAGGGGACAATTATCAAATACTCTATATGAGGACAGGCAAAATTTTTATGAAAAAATAATCCATTTGTACGGGAGAAGAAGAAAAGATTGATTCGATTAGATTTTGATGTGAGGAACGGCTATGTAACGGCTATTTATGGGGAGGGGAGAAGGAGTGATCTAACTGGATTTGGATGTATAGATAAGTTATGTAAAATCATATTCTAAACCCATTTTAACCTTATACATTTTTCAATACGACCCACCGTTTTCGAGAATATTGCAAAAAAACTGTTTCGTTTGTATGGGAGAAGGAAAAGGAATGGTCCGATTGTGAGCGTTCCAAAAACTTGGCCTGGCCATTTACGAGAAACGTAACTATGCAAAATTTCAAGTCTCTAGCTCAATCCGTTCGAAAGTTATGGTGTTCACGGACAGATGGACGGACAGACAGACAGACGGACAGACAGACAGACGGGTGGACAGACAGACGGACGGACATGCAAAAATCTTTTGTCATCCCTAACACACTCAGAGAAATGTCCAGGTCAACTTTTTGTCAGGTTAACCCTGACCTTACAGAGGTGTCTGTAAGCCAGCTAGCCGTCAGAGTTAACCTATCTAAGGTCAACTCGTGCAGCTCCCAATGCCCTACTTCACCTGCTGGTGGCTTAATTTCAGAATTTCTCCGACCACAGGTCAACTCAGTTTTACTTGCCCACATGCAGGCGAACGCGCGCTTGCCCGAGGCCAATTACGCCGTATGTAGGTCGTCGAGTTAGCCTCCATTTTTCTGAGTGCACCCTTGTGTGGTTCATTTTTGTGTCCGATGATTGGTTCGATGCGTCACAAACGGTATACGACATCTAATATACAGTGAAACCTGTATAAGCCGAAGCCCTGTCTACGCCATACAATTTTTTCCGGCTCATACAGGTTCCACTGTATATGATTCTTAGATAAGAGTAAGAAATATGTCATAAGAAAAGGAATCCTTTTAGAGCTCTTATAATTTTTACCCAATTAAAGAAATTACAGGAATTTCCATTATTTGTTCACAACCTTAATAGATCTAAATTTATTGGAAAACCCAATAAAACTAAATTTTAAATCATTTATTCCAGTTGATTAATTTAATATACCATAAAGTTTCAGTAGTTTAATTAACTAAATGGATTTCTCAATTAGTTTGGTAACTTTCTGAATACTTTGTTGAAATCGAAAATTGAATTATGTTTTGTAAATTATTCCCTAACAACAAATTGTCAAGTTTTTCGGTTGATAAACTCTTTCGGGGTGGGTTAGTCAGCGCCGATTTAGGCTCACCAAAACAAACACGTCACACTTTTAGTGGGAAAGGGTAGTTTGCATTATTGTGACGGCGATACTAAACTCCTTATAACTTGCTATAAGAGGTATAAAATACGTCATGCCAATTTTAGCCCCTTCAAAACCCCCTTTTCCCACTCGTCACAAACTTTTGAATTTTTGAACCGTCGTTACAGTACCGCAGACCCCCATTTTAGGATATATTTTGGGAAACCTATCTTCGAGTACTTCCAAAATTTCGAATATCTGCATTGTAAAGCTTTTAGCCTCCCGTTACCCCCCTGCATGCAACTCAAAAACGACAAAAAGTGCTCACAAAAACCACTTTTTTACTATAGGTATATGAGAATCATATAGAAGTATCCCAAGCAGCACAAAAGGTCGTAAAAACAATACTCAAAAAAATATCGTCTAAATTTGTAAACCATAATAAAATCAAGACAATATTACACCTAAATATTTCAAATCATGAAGGCTAATATGTTCTAAAACAAATGTAAGCATTCATGGTTCCAAAAACAAACATCCTTTATGATCAAAGTATTACCATAACATAAATGATATACTCAGCCTTAATTAACGAATTTTTATAGCACTTTTAACATTATAGTGAATTGAAAACACAACGATTACTGGAAATCCGATTCGTATTTAGTTTTCATTTGTACAGCTTTTCCAACAATGAGACGTTTCCTGCTTTTATCTTTTGTATATACAAAATGTTTACATAAAATTTAAATTAGGATTTTTCACACACTTGTAATACGCAAGCATGCAGAATAAGACTCTTTTTTCATGTGGAACATATTTAAAATGTGATTAAGTTAAAACTGAGGAGAATGAAGAAAATTTCGCACGTTGGAAAACATTGAATCTTTAACTAATCCCAATGCCAAATACACACGAGTGAGTCTGGTATATTTTCATAGAAATGTGTCTTTTTTTGAATTAGCATACGATATGAAAGGAAGCAAGAGTTTTTCACGATTATGCCGCAGAGCGAATTCTGGCTGGATTGCCATGTATATATAATCAAATTCAATTCAAGCGCCATAAAGCTCGCTTTATTTTCAATGAAATGACTTTTTTATTGATCGTTAAAACTCGGGGGAGGGCTTTAGACAGTACAACATTTTTATTTCATTTTTTTTTTTTTCTAACCATCATCATCACTTCACATCCCTCTGTACATTTTTGTTCATCTCTTATTTCATTTGCTTAGGATGTTTTCCACCATAGAACAACATAATGGGAAAACTTAAGAAGCTTTAATTATTTTCTTGATTTCAAAATAATTATAATTACTTGTTAAACTTGTTACACTTAGATTTTCCTCTTTACAGATTATAGAAGAAATCCTGCCAGGGATTTCTCACAAACATTATGAAAAAAGAGGAAAACTCATTGGAGAAACGATCAAGTCGAGAGATTCTTTTTATGCTGACTTAAGTTTTTATGTAGGAATAAAAACAACTAAGACTAAGATAAATCCGGGAAAAAATGTAATTGAACTTTGACTAAAGTCTTTCAAATTTCATATCACATTTGAGGGTTTGCGCTCCAAACAAAGAACTAATTTATTAGTTTTAATTAAAACTTCATTTCAAACCAGTTCCTGCTAAAAAAAACTTTTTCTTGTTATTTATTTGTTGTCATGGTTTCTTCCTGTTTAGTTAGTTTCACTCTAAAGACGTAAAGAGCTGTCCATAAAATACGTAATGCTAATTTTAGACTTTTCGGACCCTAGCCCACCTTTCTCCTCAAAAAATACATTTTTTTTGCACACTCAGAAAAATGGAGGCTAACTCGACGACCTACATACGGCGTAATTGGCCTCGGGCAGGAAAATTTAGCCTATGCGAGGCGCGCGTTCGCCTGCATGAGGGAAAGTAAAACTTGTGTTGACCTGTGGCCGGAGAAATTCTGAAATAAAGCCACGACCAGGTGAAGTAGGGCATTGGGAGCTGCACGAGTTGACCTTAGATAGGTTAACTCTGACCGCTAGCTGGCTTACAGAAATTTTGAATCAAAAAGTTTTAAAATTTGGTTCTAGTTCTAAAAAGTTCAAAAATAGAAACCAATTTTTGAACTTTTCAGAACTTAGGTTTTCGGTTTTGGCTCCCAAATGTTCAAAATTTCATTCTAACTTTGGTTTCGGTTCCAAAAATTTAAAAAAATTGGTTCTGGTGCTGCCCGCTCCTTCCCCCACCGCCGAGTCTACGGAAACCCAGTTTCAATGCTGACCCTTTTGCATCCTTTAATTCGCAATTTCTTCTAACAAACAATTTTCGGATGAGTAAACATTTCGTGTAAAAAAAATCACTACCCTTGCATGATATACGATCAACAACCATTAAGATAAAAGGATAAACTACCCCCACCACTTTTAGAACAATGAAAAACCTTCAATTAATCATTATTTCGGTTTAATATCTTTATATTTCCATTCCAGAAACTTTAAATTGCGGCCACTTAACGAATTTTTTGTTTTCGATTTATGATAGTAACTATGCTAATAATGGAAACTGTTAGTTTCATAGTCTGGTAATTTTTCGTCGTCTAATTAGTATAATAAATCAGTAAAAGAATGTCACTTAAAGTTAATCGCATCCCAACAATAAAGACGAAAATGCGATTCTATAGTATCTTTATGTCATTCCTTAAGCAGTATTATACGATCTTTTATAAGTAATCGTACATCCTACAAAATTATACACGCCCACTTTTATCCGCCCTTATTGCCCAATCGTCGGTTGTATCAAGACGTTGCTAGCTGTCGTGTTTTTCCCCAAATATCGTTCGTGCACTATGGAAAAATGGCGATTTTATTTGGATACGGAGGCCTATTTTAATATGGAAGTATATTTATATATGGACTAGTATAAATACAATCACAAAAGGACGTTAAGCTGTCAAAACAACAAAAGGAAAAGATTTCATCTTAACCTTTGACCCTTGTCTTTGACAAGCGGAACGAGAAAGATCTAAGGACGACTTCAGCACAAATGGTTACCGGAAAACTTGGAGAGGACGAAGAATAAAATAAGAATCTCTTTTTTTTAAACAGTCCTAAAGGCTGATATCCCTTGGCCCTGGTTGGTGATGGTGGTATTCCACATCGGTTCAACTTTAAATACCGGATTCTTATGATGATGATCCATCAGGAAAAGGACAAAACAATGGGGAAGGGGGTTGGGAGGAGTGGGGGAGGGATAGGCAGGAGTATATCACAAACAGGAACCACAAACCTTGTACGACGCTGAATTTGTTTATTTGATCGTCCTCGGTCCCTTCACAGATGTAGGTCGATATCAGTTAAATTAGCATAAAGGACCCTTACATCCTTTAACCATTGAAAATTCAATGACCCAAATCCTATTCCAACAAGTGAGGCCAGAGAACGAGCCACTAAGCTCTTTGGTTTTCTAAAGGTGCTAATTTTCTTATTTTCGGCAATTTTCGTACACTTAAAGTGATTTACCATCCCTTCAAATTTAACACTTTCCAAATTTACTTTTGATATCATCAGAGCATTAAAATGTCTGCAGAGGTTTTTTGTGTGTAGTGACAAGATATACGTTACGACAATATATGTTGCAAAAGCCGTTTTTTACCTTCACCGGATTTATTCGAAACTCTGTCTTACCCCAATTTCTTGCCCAGAAAAAAAAACACAACTGACGGAGAAAAAAAATAGTTTACTCACAGTTAACTTATGTTAAATCCGAATAAGACTTTCGAGATTATATTAGAAATCTCAAAATTCCATAACAAAAGGTTTCCCAGCACTTAGTATTCATCCATCCATCCATTCATCCACCACCCTATTAAATACTTAGGGGAAGAAACACATTTACATTAGCATATGTAGCTATACGTATTTTAATGTTACATGCAAAATATGTTTTGTAGAGTATAAGAGCTAAAGGCGTAGTCTCTGATACTGACAACAATACAAAAGCTGAACCAAACCAAGTCAAATAAAGCACAATACACAAACAAACAAGACGAAAGAGGATTTTTCTTTTTCTTTTTTTTTTTTGCACAAAATTATATGGATAAGAAAGCAAGCATCAGGAATGGAATCAGATGGCTCCGTAGTATTTTGCGCTACCTTCCCATAAACACGACGTTAAACAGCAAAACGAAGAGGTTGGAATTATGTAATGGAAATTCATCTACAAGTATGTAGAAAGGTTAAAAAATTCAACTAGAAAGTTGGCATTCTTTTGAGAGTCATTCAAGTGATACACAATTGTTGTGTTGTTGTTGTTTTTTACTTCTTTCATATACCCACTTCCTTTTTTCCTTTAAGCTTTGTCAAAATTGTTTTCAACCAACATACAAAGGAAAGGAGTATGAAAGGTCTTTAAAAAAAAATTTTTTTTTTTTGCAGCTTCTTACGTAGTTAAACATGTTGAAAATCTTGAGATACTCCAGTAATTGAAATGCTCCTTAGAATACTTTTATTAGTTGTGGACAAAAAGTGTTTCCTGAAACCACAAAAAATATGTTGGGAAAGGTGTTTTTTTTTGTAATTAAGTGAAAATCGCATTCCTTTGCAAATTACCTATTTTACCTTTTAACTTTCCACTGCTTAAGAGGGAAAGTATTGTATTCATGACGGAGACCAACTCGAGAACGGGCGCAGATAGAAAATTTCTAATCAGTACGAAATCAGTTTCAGGCATAATTATGAGGATGTCCGTGCATCTGTCTGTCTGTCTGACCGTTTTATTTATCTTAAATAACAAAAATCGTAGTTTTCGATCTACTTTTGGAAAAATAATAACGGGTACCTACCTCCCAAACATTTTTATACCCGTATGGTGAAACCAAAAGGTATATTAACTTTGCCTTACCGTTTGTAACGCCAAGACTCCGTCATCACATACAAAAATGAATTACACCAGTGTGTTGAGAATGATAAAAGTAATTAATTTTTGCATGTCCGTCCATCTGTCCGTCTGCCTGTCTGTCCGTCTGTCTGTCCGTCTGTCTGTCCGTCTGTCCGTCTGTCCGTCTGTCCGTCTGTCCGTCTGTGGCGCAGATTGCAGGCGCACGGATTGAGCTACAGACTTGAAATTTTACGCAGATTCGTTTTTCGTAAAATGTGAGGCTAAGTTCGTTAATGGGTAAAAATGGACCATTAGGGAGAGGGGGGGGGGGGGGGGTACCCCCCCTACGAACGAAAACGTTTTTTGCGAATATCAAAGAAGTCCAAGAACAAAAGTTATTTAGGATATGATGCTACATAAAACTTCCATACATCAAAATCCGATTGGAATAAATTTTAAAAAATCTTATTGGAAAATTTGACTTCAAAGTGGAGTTTTGGTACAATTGCTCGAATTTTGATACGAATATCACCATACGGGTTCTCAATAATTGCCAGATTTCATTTATTTAGAATAATTAAAAATATTTACCACCGATTTTTCTTTAAAGCCCTATCACACCTAAGTTGATTTGATCGTAAAATCGCCTAAATGTGAGAAATAGATAGATTCATCCGTGGAAAAGAGATCGGACTATTGACAACAAAATGCGCGAAAAGTCGGGCACAGAAAACTGTATTGTATTTTCTTTGCTTACACAATTGAATCGAAAAGTTATACCGAGAGTATTTTTCGAACACACACTCAGAAAAATGTCCAGGTCAAGTTTTTGTCAGGTTAACTCTGACCTTACAGAGGTGTCTGTAAGCCAGCTAGCGGTCAGAGTTAACCTATCTAAGGTCAACTCGTGCAGCTCCCAATGCCCTACTTCACCTGCTGGTGGCTTAATTTCAGAATTTCTCCGACCACAGGTCAACTCAGTTTTACTTGCCCACATGCAGGCGAAAGCGCGCCTGCCCGAGGCCAATTACGCCGTATGTAGGTCGTCGAGTTAGCCGCCATTTTTCTGAGTGCAGTGACGCAAAATTTAAAAATTAAGTGACACAAACTTTAGATATTGAACTTTTTGTCATAATTATGGAAAAATCTCGTCACGCTTTTTCGTGATTTCTTATATAGAGTCTAACGTATTTTAAATGGACAGCCCAAAAAATCTCTGTGATATTTTTAGTATAATTTTTCCTTTTTTAAAGAATTTAATGTAATTGTTGAAGCCACAATGTTAAAAGTATTTATAAATACCAGATTTAAGCTATATAAAAGAGATTTTAATAAAATATTTTAATTTGCTTAAATACCTTGCTAAATACTTTTGGGTTAAATTTCAGAATATTTGAAGTAGGGTACGATGTTTTAGAACCAAATTCGTAGAAAACCCTTGTAATATATTCTTAGAGATCCCTGTTTGAAATTAGAGGAAACCTTTTTTGAAACAACTTATAAATTTTTCTCGGAAGTTTTGATCAACGAAGCAAATTTATTATTTTCCCAACAAAACAAAATGTGAACAATGTTAGACTTTGTGGCTATCATTCAAATAATACCGGTGACGCCATAGAAATTATTTACCTCAACTTGTACTTAATTTGTATTTGTTATAATTTAATTTTTTTAATTTTTAGAAAAATTCATATTTAATACCATTTACCGCTTTTTCGTAGCAAATCAAAATTGATTATAAAAGATAATAACGAGATACCAACATCGAACGTCCAATATACATATATTTAATTAATCTTTCAATTGTCGATAATTTAATAACTTCATACAACGATCCTTTCAAAAGTTACAGCCCCATTGGTGCACTAAATCATACCCCAACCAAAAAATAATGAATTTTCTATCCAAAGGATATTCTTTAAGTTATTTATATGTATTACAATCAATCAAAGCGTCCTAAAGTGTTACGTTGTACTTACATAAAATATCTAATATTTTAAAATTCAAGTGAATTCTACCAATAATTACTCATCAATCATACAAGAATATTTCCTCTGAGACATAATGCTAAATTCTGCAAACAACACGAATTTCGTTTAGTCCTTCATCCTTTTGCTTCATTTCGCGGGGGAAAAAACTCACAAAGAAAATCATGGAAGGAGTTTTCTCGTAATATATGCTGTATGGCAACATTACGAAAAGACAGTCAATGTCTTGCTCCTGTTTCCCGTCTTGGATTTCTTGCTTGGAAAAAGCAATTTCCATGAATCCCATTGTTCTCGTTATAGGAGTTCACCAACTGTTCTTCTCGGCATTCAATTTGTTCCTTTGACAGCACCAGTGTTAAATTCCATACTACATCGTGTTATGCTATTTCCATAGTACCACAGAAATGCCAATATAAAAAAAAACCGAAAGAAAAAAAAACGAGAAAGCGTATATACGAAGAAAAGGGAAAAAACTAGACCAAAAATAAGAAAATTGTAAACATTTTCTTCGTAATGATTGATTGAGTTGAAAATGGAGTCCTTACCATTTCTTGGTGACTTTCCTTTACGCTATCGACTTTCAAACCGCCGAAAACGGACTGCGGAAAAAACGCCCGTCAAAGGCGTTTTTCCTACAGAATGCGAAAAATAAAAAACATTACTCTAAAGTAATTTTTCAAAGACCAAACCGTCAGCCATTCACCGCAGAAAGTTATGAAGTGTCACATATTTTGTCAATGAGCTGGAGTGGGACGGACGTTCGGCTACAAAGTTATGACGCTGTCGTTTTTGACATGGAAAAAGGATAAATAGGGTCAATTACCTCATTTCCAGCCAAGTGGAAAGAATATGTATTAAAGTAAACAAAATCTCAATATACTCGGTAATTTTGCAACCTTAAAAATATTGTCACTTGAAATAAACAAAATTATGCGATTTTGAGCAAAAATACTATCGAAAATCATATTTCTATTATTGAAGGCAACGGTTTTGCCTTCAATAATAAACGAACCAAACTATAACCTTTTAAAAATACACAACTTATATTTTTAAGTTGTGTATTTTTTAAAGGTTATAGTTTGGTTCGTTGAGACTCTAACTAACCTTGAAAATCGCATTAAAAAGCTTCAGTGGTTTAGAAAATAGCAGGAGAGGGGCAAAATTTGGGCGGGGAGGTTGCAAGATATGTTTTTTTTATTGATTTAGCAGTTAGCAAAAAATTCTATTCAATTTTCCAAAAATGCTTAGAGTTTTAGTAAAATAAATAATGGATGAGAGTAACACGATCGCAAATATTAAATTAATAGTTTTCACTTATATTTACAGGAAATTTTGCCAGCAGCCAAAAATAGGTGCTTGTCGTGAAATTTGCTTATAGTTTCCAGGAAAAGATACTCCAATCCCGATGTTATCTAGAAAAAATGGTGCCCCGAGTAAATTTCCACATTTATATATCATGACTATGGAGCCATTTCTGATGCTGTGAAAAGTTCTACGGTTGTGCCCACAGACAGCCATGAAAACACCCTAAAAAATCAATTCAGTTTTCCTATTGTCTCCGCTTAGACCAACGTCTAAAAGGAACGGTCGTTGGTGGCTCGTGCGTGACCCCAGAACGTATTTTCTATGGAAATATGCGTGAAAACACTGTTTTGATGTCGCATATATTCTTGGAGGCATAAAAAACACAGCCTTAAGCAGCTTTCAAGGCAATTTTCATGAGACCAATTTCCTGGCTTCACTGGTGCGGCTTTGAAGGTGTTCATAGTTAAACGACGTCATAAGCTTAGCGAAAGCCGCCTCATGATGGAAAGTCCTTGAAAATATTTTGACTTTTCCGCCTACTCATGATGAGAAAACGACCAACACTGCCGAATGGAATTTTCAAGATATGAAAGTTAATTCCGTGGCTAAAATGTTATAAAATTACGGAAAGATCAAGGAACGAAGAATGTTGAGGACAAAAAATGAAAATCTGTGGAAAAATCAAGCAATGATTACAATTTCTATTTTATATTCAAAACGATGCTTTGAAGACTCCTTTTATAAAATTTTCTAAGAAAATGTTAAACAACGAATTGATGTTTAAAATAAAATTTTAACAATTCAAATGTTATTCAAATATTTAATGATCCGAAAAGCATTTGACTTTTAAATAAACGCTGTTTAATTCGAAAAAAGCTCTTTACAAAAACATTTTAAAATTTTTTCGTACTGTTTTTTAATACATTTAAAATATTGTTCTTGTAGGAAAATGTATAGAATTGTGATTGCAAAGCAGAAGAATCCTTTTCATTGGAGCGTTTGAAATTGGATACTGATTTCAAATTAGATGGAAAAGTTTTGTATTTTTTTGAAAAAAATTCACGGTTATTTAAACCTGGGCCCATTCGGCGTCGAGTAATTACAAATATTGGTGAATTCCGTTGGAATTAAAAGAAATTGCGCCACAGGCGAAAATTTTTAAATGCCAAGGTTAAATGCCAAGGTTAAATGCACCCTAAAATTCACCTAATAATTGCGAGAGAAGCGTATCTCCATGTTTTGTCCCTTGTGTTTGCCTTGGTTCGGCTACGTTTGGCTTAAGTTCGTCGGCGAATGTGCAATCGCTATCGCCCTTCAATCCCCTTGTTTAAATGAACCCACAGACGAATTTGACTTCGTGACCAAAAACATCTAATTGTGCGTTAATCGATTAGCCTAGATGTGCTGAAACGCTCCCCAAAGTTTGATTCGCCTGCATTCGGCGACAGTGTAGCTTAGGTTTTCAAATTTGGTGTTTTAAAAGTTCAATTAGACTTTAGTGAAATTTTTTGATGACAAAAAATCTTGGAAATTTTCCACCATACAGCATCAATTAACAAAAAATAATTTCTTCAATATTTGATAAGGAAAAAAAATTATTTACCCTCATTAATCATAATTTTACAATATATCCTAAAAACTTTTAAATTATCCTCGTATTTCAGAGTCGTAAAGACTAATTGAATCAATTAAATGAATTAATTTCAACCCTATTGGGAAATCGTCAGAAATTCAAGCTAAATATTGAACACAAAACATTCTTATACGAATTAAAATTTAATATGGTTTCATTTGGGATTTAAATGAAAAATATGTAAAATGAACAGCAGCTGAGTTTCTAATGTGTAGATTAACATAAAATGCGAATTCTGAGCTGTTGTTAGCTTAGGGGCTATCCATAAAATACGTCACACTTTTAGTTGGTGGAAAGGGGTCTGCGATAGATTGACAGCAATATTAACTCCCATTTGTAGAAACGCGAAAACAGTAAAAATACTGTGGGTTTTGATCATGAGAATGAAACTATATGCTCAAAGGAAATAAAATTTTCTGCATTTTTTTTCTTTATCGGGTTTTACGTATCTTTAACGCGTTTTACGGTTCGCAAGATATTTGAAAAAATATTTTTTCTTCCCGAAACTTAATATTGCAGAGGAAAGTTTTGTGTTCATCACAACTAATATTAGGCAAAAAAAAATAATGAAGTGACAATATCCAGTTTAAGAGTAAAAATCCATTAAACTTCACTCTGCATTAGATTTTTCGTACAACATTTTTCATCTCCTGATTGATTTTCACGTTAACTATGGGTAATTATTTTGGTCATTTGGCAATTTACTCGACAGAGAAACAGAAAAAAAATCCCAATCATACTAGACTTTATTTTCGAGACCAAAGGACTCTTTTATCCATACTAGTTTTTCCATATATTCTCAACGATACTATCTAGGTCATGTGAATGAGTTTCTCTTGTAACCCATTTACCATCGACTGAACTCCATTAGATCCGTTTATAGATGCTACTTTTCTTTTCCAAGTTTTTGCGGCTAAGTAATGTATCTAGTGGTAGCTGTAACAGATTTTAGTGTGCAATTTCTTTCACAGCATTGAATTTTCATTGTCAGTACAATAGTTCGGGGTAATAATATAGTAAATGTGTTGGTAAGTCGACTAAAAACCATAACACAAAAACCTCCCCTGACTTTAATATACTTTGAAAAGTGGACGGGAAAAATCTGGAAAATGTTTTGTAATTAAATTCGAAGAATGCTTGAAATTTCATAGACTCTCTATGTTCTAACGATGGTATTTCCTATTCCATAAAGTTTTCTACAATATATTTGTCATAGCTTCAGCTCTATGAACGTCGTCCGTCGACCAGTATAAGTCTATTTGTATTTATTTTCCGCAATTGCAAGGATCCTAGTATTCCATACCATATAAGAGAACTTTCAAACAAATATCCTAAATAGTGTACAATGTCAATGTGTATTCTTGAAAGCGGGTCTGGAAGTTAAAATTAAACCCAAATCCTTTTTAAAAAGAGATTTATCATCTAAATATTTCGTACATGTGGTATAAGTATGTAATGACGTTACTGTGATCTGAAAGTTACAATTTGAAAAATTTCCGAAGCGTGATTTCATTTATTAAATCCGATTCATAGAGCTTTTTTTCCATATTATGGTTTTTATAAGCTTACAAAATATTTTGTCATAGATCTGACTATTGAAACCTTAATTTAGGTTTATTTTTTGTGATTCAGTTCAATTGAAGTTCTTCGTTCCGATAGAACCACAAAAAAATATTCCAATATGACCTAAAGCCCAAAAATTATCAAAGAATATTAAGATACTTCGTAAAGCTCTTATAGCTAACGGTATTTTGCCAAAAAATGATAAAAAACTGCAATTTATGTAAAAGTCATTTGCAAAAATTTCAAGTCGCTAGCTCAATGAGTTCTGGAGTTATTTAAGACTAGCTTGCATACCCGTCGTTGCCGGGTTAAGTTTTTTCAATTTTTTTTTTTTTTTATGGTCTATGTTGGAGCTAAACTTCAGGCCAATCGGCTCGGTAGTTTCCCGACGAAAGAGTAACATAGCGCAAAAACTAAGTTTCGAAATCACTTTACCCCCTCCCCTTACTCCCCCTACCTCTCGGGCTACTTTTTAATTGGTCTGTGTTGGGGCTGGACCCCGACGAACATCTATGCCAAATTTCAGGCCAATAGGTTCAGTAGTTTCCCCGCGAAAGGGTAACATAGCGCAAAAACTAAGTTTCGAAATCATTTTACTCCCTCCCCTTACTCCCCCACCCCTCGCGCTACTTTTCCGTATGCCTATGTTGGAACCAGAACTACCACAGACACTCATGCCAAATTTCAAGTCAATCGGTTCAGCCGTTTTTGCGTGAAAGAGGAACAGACAGACAGACATCAACTCATTTTTATAGATTAGTATGATATGCAAAACGGACAGACCAACAGACCTACAGACCTACAGACCTACAAACCGACAGACAGACAGACATACAGACAGACCGAAAGAGCAAATTCGCATAATGGGTTTTGTGGACATCTACTAAACTTCAGAACAACTTACCACGCAATGCATTTCAAAGTTTCCTTGTGTAAATTTACGCACTGCTTCGCTATTAAAGGCTCTTCTCCTTAAAAATATTCCGCTTTTTTAATCCTTTTAGACTCCAAATTAACAAACCTGGAGTTTGCAATTAAGCTCCATTATCGACGAGGCACAAATTACTGGCTATTCTGATGTAACCTAAAAAAACACGTAAAAACTATGTTCGTTTTAATATTTTATTAAATTATCAACAAAAAACCTTTTCTAACATTGAACAAAAACAATAATACTTTTCAAGGTCCTTCGACTACGTTCTTTGTCCAACAATCTAACATATTCGCATGGATAAAACATTAAAAAAGTTAAAAAATTCGAGAAATATTTTGTATTCTTTTGGTGTTACAGTTTGTTCCACGAAATCATTGGTACGTGTACGATTCGCGTTTAGGCATACATTCTTGTCATGCGTTTCGTATGGGCACAGAGTTCATTGTGCCAAAAAGCACGTACACCTCGATGACGATGAAAAATGTGCTCTTTCCTAGTTTTCCTATAACACAATAACATCTGAATTTTTCTGCTTGTCTGTTCGCTGTTGCAAGCCTGAAAGTCCTTTTGCAACATAAAACATGAATCCTGTGCTACTTCTATAAAAATGTCCTAAAATCCATTCGGTTCCATGAGGCACGTATTCGAATGAAGGACTTTTCTCGCTATTTTCTAATTGAAGCACAAAACCGACAAGAGCTTTTCATAACATTCACTTTTTTTTGTAGGGGTTTAGTTTAGTGCACTACCATATGATATCTGCCATCACTCGTGTAAAACATAACCGGAAGTTGCTCAGAAAACTTATTCTCCAACATTATTACAATTCTTTTTACACCCTGTCTAGCTTCAAGTGGAGTCTGACAATGTTTTAACGAAATACCATTTCCGCTTTTCAGAGTTTTTCAGAGTTTTTCAGAGACTCAATGCAAACTTTGTGCGAATGTTACACAAACGTGCTGGGAAAACTTAAAATCGTGAAAATGATTTATGTCTATACTTTGTTTCCATTTTGCTATTTCATTTTACAAACGCATTTTCATAGAAACATAAGAAAATCAACCTAAAGAACGATGCACGAAAATGCCCCTTGACTAACTTTTGGGTTTCACTTTGGTTGTACCAGCATTAGAAAGGTATTTTACTCTAGTTTCATGGACATAAGCTCTTTTTTGGCGGGGAACTGCAGGGGGGGTGGTCAGCTGCCATCTTAGGGGCACTCAAAAAATCATTGCGCCTAAGATGGCAGCTGACCACCCCCCTGCAGTTCCCCGCCAAAAAAAAGCTTATATCAATAAAACTAGAGCAAATTACCTTTCCAATGGATGTACTACGAAAGTGAAACCCGAACTGGTTCAAAAGTTACCCCGGGGGCATAAAAATCGTCGAATCCTGCATGGTTCTTTTTAAATATTTTAGTGTGTTTTGCGTTAAGTTGTAAAAGCCCTGGAACAAAAGAGGGCGCAATTTGGATGCCACGACCAGAAAGTCAAGGAGTTGTCACAAGTAAATGCGCAAGTTAAATTTTCCTCCAGGAAGCCTATCTCGCCATAACGAAAGTCGACGACTTTTACTCAATTTTTCTGAGTATAGAAATGCGTACGTCAAAAAGCAAAATATTACCTTCAAAATTAATCAAAAACGTAAAAAGCCGAAAAGTCTAAGGTAGGAAACTAAAAAGACGAAAAAAAATCGCATGGAATTTCCACTCCATAAGAATTTGTTTTCCTTTTTTTTCCGCAATTTAAAAATCTCTATAAAGTAAACGCAGGCAAAGCAAAAATCATCTTCAAAGCGCGGAAAATTTGGCCCTTTGGAAAACAAAATTATTTCCTTTTACAAAAGTTTGCCTCGGAAATGTTCTCCCCTCAATTCCTGCGCGCCGCACCCAAAAAAAAAACATTCGCATTGGTCGAATTCCTTTGGATACATTTCAAGTTAAAAGTGAAAATGCAAATTTCGCCCAACCACTGGAATCGCGTCGTTGCCCCGGAATTAAAAGCTGCCCAAATCATTGATGAAAATTAAGGTTGGATGAAATGAGAATCCAGCGAAATAAGGGGAAACTTTATGCCTTCCGAAATACGAAAGAATGTTTCGGAATAGGAAAATGCGGTGGCAGGCAGCAGCAGGAAAATCAAATTAACAAATCGAAAGAATTTAATTTTGGGGCAATTTTAATTACAATAAGGCAACGGTGTTGATTTGATTTTTGTTAATACATTGGAAGGAAAATATTTTCCATTTGCATTTGCTTTGGTTTTTAATTCTTTAAGCCACAAAGAGATGTTTTGCCTTTTTACATACAAAAAATCATAAGATGTCAATTTTTTACAAATGAAAAAGTCTCATTTGAATAGTTAAGAGCGAAATTTTAATATTACAAATACCTACCACAAGGAAAACTCACAAGAATAAGAAATACCTCTTGACTTTTAATTTTTCTTTGTAACAAAGAAAAAACTTGAAGCTTAATTAGTGCGTTAGCCCTTGTACTTTATGTCCTTGTTCTTTCAGCATTTGTAGGATATCCAAGCAGGAACCGCTGACGAAGTGATAGTGCCTCAAGGATCAATTTATCAACAATTCTATTGTTTCCATTCCTTTTTACTGTTCCTAGATCCTTTTTGCTCTGGGCTTTTGTATGGTTTGTGCAAAGAGAGAAATCACTTCATTCTTGGTATACTTTTACTCAGACTCCTTAGAAATCCTTTTTTATCCCATATTTATTATTGATTTTACAATTATATATACATTTCTTACTCTAACTTGATTCAATTATCCAGTAATTTCTCCATTGAATTCTTCCTTTCTCTCAAACAAATAATAACTAAAAAGCTTGCAGTTATGAATATTTATTTTTCTCAAATTCTTTCTGAAGACAAGATGTTTTCAAATGCAATAAAGTGTAGTGTAAAAAATATGCAAATTCAGTTAAGTTTTAAGTATTCATAGAAATACTTAACTAAATCGTTTTTTTTGCTTCATAACGGACGCTACAGAAGGATAAAGTTAGTCTTATGCTAATTGCATTACTACAATAAGAAAAATGTGCAGTTTTCAAGAAGAGAATGTTCAAACATGTTTCCGGGGAAAAACTGAAATGAATTTCTAAATAGGAAGTTTACTACACTTTATAAAAATTTGCATAAACTGCTTCAGTTTGCTAATATTATATTTAACAGCAGGCAATGTGTGCTATTGAACGTGCCGTGTTTTTTTTTCTTAAATAATACTAAAATGTGAATTAAATAAAATTTTCAATGTGACCTATTTTGTTTTTTAATTTAAATTTTTATAGGATATTAATTTGGGAATTTAAAAGAAGGTTTAGGAGCTGTTCATAAAATACGTAACGCTAAATTGAGTTTTTTTTCTCTAGCCTTTCTTTCCCAAACGTCTCATTTTTTGTATGCAAATTAGTGCCGCCATCCAAAGTCATACCCAGCAGAGAGGGTGGGGGGAGGGCTTTGGGATGACAAAAGATTTTAATTTCCATGTGTCCGTCCGACTGTCTGTCCGTCTGTTTGCCCATCTGTCTGCCCGTAAATACCATAATTTTCGAAAGAACTGATCTAGAGACTTGAAATTTTTTATAGTTGCGTTTCTCGTAAATCGTAAGACTAACTAGTAATCCACACCTGCCATGAATGCCGTCACTGTCGCTGTTACGTCTGATGTTATGTCTAGTGAAGATTGAAAAGTCAGCTGTTACGACAGAAAAGTCTGACAGTTTTTGCTGACATCTTTGCGAACAGAAATCGTAACAGAAATGGAATTTAAGATGGCGGATTCTAATTTTTCACGTGCAGAGATGCTTCGTTCTATAAACGAATGCTGTTTAAAAGTAATTTCTACAAGGAAATGATTTGAAAAAGGCATCGTGGGAGCAGCTGGAGGCCGAATTTGATTTTAGTGCGGAGATTTTAAAGAAAAAATTGAAATCACTGAGATCGTCATATTTACTACTCAGTTGTTTACTGCTCAACGCATTTCTGGAACTGAAACGTCATGCCAGAATCAGCAGCCCAACTACGTCACAACAGACTTTTCTAATGACATTTATGTTAACAGCCCTGTCAACGTTTCTGGCAGGTCTGGATGGCGTGTAATAGGTAAAATCGGACTATTTTTTCCCCTCCCTCATACCAAAAAAATAGTTTTTCATGACTTTCTCGAAAACGGAGACTCGGTTTAACGAAAAAAAACAAAATTAAAGGTATTAGTATTCTCTATATTTTTACCGTTCACCGTAAATCGATTTCTTTTACCGTTATCGAGGTATTTCAGATTTAAGTGGCCCCAACACGTTCAATCTTGCAGTCAATCATCGCATGCTGGGACAGCATTTTGAACGTCTATGGTGATGCTGTCATGCAAAATTCCATGATTGCCAGCATGCTGCCCAATATCAAAATCATTTTGATATTTTCGAGGGATCTTTCTGAATGACCGCATGCTTGAACGTGTATGGCGAAGCTGTCAATCAATTCGTCATTTCTGCTTAATTTTTAGTAGTGAAAAGATGTCGCATATAAAAGACAAAGTTTTTTTGGGAATCCTTTTTCGAGTTATACGGCCAAAGAAGTGAGTTGTGGATGACGAAAAGCGAGAAATATAAGGACGAAAATTGTTTAAATTCATATTTGTGCTGTGTGCTGTCGGTTTGATTGTTTCGAATTAACAGATGCTTGCGTGCATGATTGAGCGTATAAAAGCTTTTTGCTGTGACAGCATGATTGACTGCAAGATTGAACGTGTAGGAGCCGCTTTAGTAAAATTAAAATTCATATTTTTATATAAACCACAATTTTTTAGTCGGGTTGTAGTACACTCGCTAGAACGTAGTTTTTGCGCTAGAATGTAGATTTTGTATAAGAAAGTCATGTCCTGTTCACATCAGATATTTTTAAATTAGTTTTATATTTGTTGTTTTTTTTTTTTAATTGACCTCGCACCCCCAAAACTACCGCAGAGCCTCCCCCTAAAAAACCCATTAAAGTGAAAATGTTTACGAACTTGATGTTACTATTGTCAATTGAATTCTCCAGAAATTTGACTATAGCTATTAAAATCGCATCATTGGATTAAGGTTTTTTTGGCTATCGAAAAGTTTAATAAATACACCACCATTTTCTAAACACATTAAAAAAACAGATAAAATGTTCCAACTTTTAATTGCTACGTAATTTCCATAATTATTATTCAAACTTTTAATTCGTGTATAACTCACGGAATTTCTTCACTGAATGTTATTTTCACTGAATGTACAAACAATTTAATAGTAATATTTAAATATTTGAAGAACTAATAATATATTTTACAACCATGAAGAAATCATTATTTCCCATTATTTTTATAATAGTGGTCTTTAAAGTTTATCTGCCTGAGGTAAAAAAAAAATCGTATTTTCGAAACCATAAAAAAATATTTTAATTTTCCTCTATAGGCAAAATGGAAACTGTCAATTTCTAACGTCACAGTGAACATTTTCGTTCCATATTGCACGTGCAATTACACAATTTGGAAAGATGGCAGTGGAAGTGCATTTTGCAAACTTGAAAAAACTGTTCCACAAATATTTGGATTTGGAATTCTAACCGCGATGAATGGAAGGAGAAGTCTCCAAATAACAAATTCGACGAGAGACATATGCGATATGATAAGTGGAAGAGATGGAATTTACAGTGTCGTTCTTGGATCTTTTTTTAGATACACAAATATTCCCCGAAAATGTCCAGTTAAACCGAATATTTATTACCTTAAGAAAATTAAAATTTCTTCGAATTTGGTTCCCCCAATTTTACAAGAAATTCATTCTCCTTTTGATACTGTTCGACTTGAAGTCAATTTTTATGGGACAGAAAACCTAAGATTTGCTTATGCATCAATTACGGCAAAAATTACTTATATCTGAAATTTTAATTATAAAAAAAAGGATTTTGTGAAATTTTAAAAAAATACTTTGGGAATAAAATATATCTGAAGTATGTCAAAAAATGCTAATTAAATATGTAATACTATTCTGCTAATACTATCTATGCAATACTATCTATGCATCCTATCTATGCATCCTATCTATGCATCCGAAATTTCGCAAAAAAAAATTGTTGAAGATTTATAATATCTTAAAACAATCGTTCTCATACCGAAAATTGCGTAAAATTACATAAAAACAAACTTTTGTTGAAAATTATTGTTTTATCCCTTGTTTTTTTTTGAAATTTGATTTTAAAAGAGAACCACAAATCTGAAAAATTCTCCCTGATTCCAATTTCACAAAACTCGTGGTAAAATAAATCAAGAATATTTCCTATAATTGATATTCATAGATGGCAACGAAACCGAATCCCCTTCTAAATCCCAAAAAATCCTCCTTATAACTAATATACGAATATTAAACTTGACGTCAAGATATTTTAATAACAAGCTTTTCTATCATAATCCAATGAATTCCACCAAAAAGTTTCTACGCCATTTCATCATTCCACGCTATTACAACCGCGATTAAAACTTCTATTTTGAGTATACTTCGCGTATATGTATCTACGTTTTGAATTTAATGAAATAAAAACCATTAAATCGAATTTTCTATCAAATTAAAATTTATCCGTTTTGCCACATGAAACAGAGGAAAACATCTGCTTGTTCAGTCAGCTTCGACGAGTCATTAAAAAGAGCTTAAAATAACTTTTTTGATCGTCCAGTTGAAAAATAAAAAAAAGTATATATATTATTAACTAAATATCTATACGATTCGAAGAGCAGCAATCATTTCGAATCGTCTACGTGAAGTGTTTATGGCTATTTTTAATTATTCAACAAAATTAACTTGGCAATTTTTCCTCAGCAAGACTTTTTACTTTACGCACAGTCAATCAATTAACATCCTTTTGAATTCAAATTTCGATCGAAGTTGTGAAAAACCAAATTATTGGTTCTTGAATTCATTATTTAATTTATCAAGGACGTAAATTGTGTAATTTTTGCGGAAAAAGTCAAAAGATGGAAATCAATTATACATATTGTAAAATCAAATTATGTATTCGTTATTCAGTGAAAAAACCATATAAAATAATATCATCGGGGAATTTTATACGGCTCGTGCCAGTCTATATAAAATTTTCATAGTCTGACGTTCAATCATTTAAAATGACGCACCAAATTTAGCAATTAAAATTCCTTTGACAGTGAAAAAATGTGAGGATCAATTAAATTTCGTACATCAATTACGAGACTTTTACTGTAAATTATTTTAATTGGTTTTTTTAAGGTAAATTTTTGGTTCAAGTTACATAATCCACAAAAATTTTTTAAGTTAGAAAAATGGGTGGGAAAAGGGGTGTGGAAGGGGGGGGGAGGGGCGTCGAAAAGCGCGAAATCGGATCGTCTGATAATTCTTGTTAAGCAGGCCATGAATACTTACTTTTACAAAGCTAATTGATTACACATTGAAGCTGGCTTCTAGCATAGACACCTAGAGTGTCATTTTTGATGTACTCGCTTTAAGCGCAATTTTGCGATTAGGCGCAATTTTGCGATATTTGAAATTACACTGCGTCAAATTCGGGCCTCACAAACAACAAAACATGGACTTTTCTAGCAAAGGATAATTTAAGGATGTACTCAACCTTGGAATTCAAAAAATTTCGCCTGCGGCGCAAAATTTCTTTGATAATGTCTCCGTATAATGCATTTTTTCAATTAAAATTTTCCCTAAAACTTTCAATTACGTTTTTGCCTGCGGCGCAGTTTTTTTTAAATTTCTGCATATCATTTTTTTTTTTGTTGTTTTTCCTGAGGCACAATTTTTGTTGCTTAGCGACAAATAAAATGGTCAGAGAAAAGAAGGTTTGTTTCAATTTTTGATAAAAGCAATTTTGTTGCATAGCTTTTATGTAGATAATCACAATCAAAAATTGAGAGAAAGCTTCTTTTCTCTGGCCGATCATTCCAAGCACACAAAAATGCATGTTTGTCATTTTTTTAGAAAGAAGAGGTTCCGCTCGGACACCGTCTTGCCTTGACACGCATCTACAGACAGCATTTATATCAACCGTCATGTTACCGATTGACATCTGCCGTGTGAACATATGTCAACCGCCAACGTCACGGTTGACATAAGTGTAGTTTGAGTTGTATCTGATATTCCCGAAAATTCAACAAAAATTTAAATTTCTTCCCTTTTCACGGAATATTTTAAATATTCACGAAATTTACCCGCAAAAAATTAAGAGAGAAAAAATTACCACAAAAAACCTAGCTAGACGAGAACGAATTAGTCCTTTAAATTTTATATTTCCAGCAACGGCCCGTAATTAATTTCAGAGCCGAGCCCATTAGTTGTTTGTGCCAAGGTAAATTTATATTCCAAAAATAAAATTATATCGCTATAAATAGAGACTCCATTCAGGTTGTATTGCCATCGGCGATATTACAATTAATGTATAGTAAAAATTTTACCCTTAGAAATATTTCATCCATAATAATCCACTTGACACGATGACTTTATCAAAATGGAGTTGCGTAATTCGATACGAAATAAAGGTGATACTAAATTTAATCATTTCAAAATTTCAAGACTCATTTGGTTGGTAATTCCAAAAATCTTCAGTATACAATTTTTGCCGCTAAAGGACTTGACAAAATTTTATTCACAAAAGCCCACATGAAATAATTTTACACAAATTTCACATTGACTGCCAATAATTTTACCACTCAAATGAGATGTTTGTAAGTATGTCTCGACATTAACGCACCAAATATACAAGATGGCCCATTAGTACATTGATAAAAGCCACAAAATCTAATCAATAAAACAAAGTAATAAATCTTTTAGCCGCTAATTAAGTTTGACATTGTTTTATAAGAACCAAAAAACGAGAACTGGAAGTCCTACTACCACCATCGCCACAATGACAACGTCGAAGAGCAAAAACATCACTAATTAACTTAAGATTTAATGGCACAACAGCTCATGATGCCTGCGATGCAAAGTGTTAGAAAATGGAGTAAAATATCTACTCATAATCATTTATCTATGTTTGTTTGTATGTCAGAGTTATTAGTCCTGTTGTACTTGAATTAGATTTGGATAAAGAAAGTTCAAGGATTCATGAGGGCAAATAGCACAGACTGTAACTCATAAGTAAACTATATCGATGGCTTTAATAGCAATGACAAGAATCATCCACCCGTGATTCATCATCCCGAAAATCCCTGTGGGCTTTTATCTTAAGGATTTTGTCATCGCCATTAATTAATCGTCTCAACGCCACCAGTTGCCAGCGATGGAGATTGAGTTTACGGCTATTCAGCAACAGATTTACATATTTCTAATTGGAATTTTCATAAAAAAAAATCATATCGATTTACGGATGAAAAATTTCCATAAATCTTGTCTAACGCTGAAAACTTATATTAAAATTTCTTTAGCGAGTGGAAAATTAGCCGGAAAGATGGTAAAACGGAGTGGGAAGTTTCCACAAAAACGTGTAAAACACTACCCATTTTACCGAAAATCCCACCGTGAAATTTCGTACAAATCGGTTCAGTGGTGTTCCAGTTATAAAAGAACAAACAGACAAAAAGGTATTTGCGATTTAAACGCTACAAGAAATATGGAGAATCTCAAAATTTTGCAAGGCATCAAAATGTCACTCCTTTCTTCGCCATTGTTAAACAAAAATAAACAGTTTTTTTGAATTTTCTCAAAAAGTATTGTTTATAGCAAAAAACTAATGTTTCGGAGTTAATTTGAAATTTTAAGCCCTATTTTGCTTGCTTGAACTTCTCCCGCCACAAATTAACACATTTTTACTTTTCCTAACGCAGGTGAATGTGCACCTAGAATAGGCTAAATTTTCCTGCAGGAAGCCAATTTCGCCGTACATAAGTCAACGACTTTTACTCCAATTTTCTAAGTGTGTGCCGTTTCGGCCATCCTACATACCTCAAATGATCTATCCAAAAACTCAAAATGTCTGTGAAATCCTCAGCTTTTTAAATACATTCATCGATTGTATCTTTTAATATAAGAGAAAATAAAAATTCTGTCTCTCAGAAACCTACATCGCCACCAACATCAGTATTTGACGCGACAAAATTAATTATAAATATTTCTCTCCACTTTATTACCGCACGTGTACCGAAGATCTGAATTAAATAATGTGGGTGGTTCCCACTTTCTTTCAAGGGTGAGACCTTTTTTGTCAAATTACACCCCTGTGGCGATTATGGAGCGAATAGAAATTCAGTCAATGGCCAGCATGTTTCTGCTACATGGCAAAATATGTAACACCGCCATGTAAACATGTTACATGTTCAACAGTTAAAATTATCTGTAGTTGACAAATATTTGGCTTGTTTCCCTTTAATTTGTGAATTCATCATTTAAGGTTTTATTTTATATTTTTTACTGTGCCCGCTACATATAAACTTTTTGCCAGAAGGTATGTTAACAACGGTAATTAATAGCACATGATGATAGGAAAATGAAATTTTTGATATTTAGTTTTAATTATATCCTGTACACACAATATGTATTTATGTAATGCGGTTTTTGTGGTTGGTAAATTGTTTACCGACAGAACTACATGAATTTTGCTTTGGTCGTTGAATGTGAGAAATTTTGAGGTTAACATAGAAGTTTCAAATTACATATCTGATCTTGGTTTATGTGACCTAATGCACACATAGAGAAAAAATCGTAAATCTAACTATTTTTAATATTAATAATTTGATATTGGAAATACTGTCCAGTTTGAGTGCCAGAAACATTTAAATTGTTTCTAAAAACTTGCGTAATGGATGTTCTTATATATTTTTTTAAAATCCACGTCGAATACATAAGCACCTAGTTTTTCAAAAACGGTTAAAAAGAAAAGTTTAGCCCACAACTCACTTTCCCATCTTCAAAATAAACAATTCCGTATTTGCTTTCGTTCATAAAAATTTCATGTAGAGTCGTCCCAGGATAAGTACTTTCCCATTTATCTCTTATTTACTTTAAGAATCCTCGACACCCCAAACTCTTTATCTCGTCATTTTTTTTATTACATCTCGTCATATTTTTTTTTATATCGTCCATGCTGTATCGACCTTTGGCATGTTCTTCTGACCTTTTCGTCTTTGCTTATGTCTTACCAGAACTTGAACAAAACATCCTTCATGGGCCTATGAGAAACATTCCGCCATTTAAACAATTTGGTAAGGCTATTCGAGGAATAACGAAAACATCATCTTCTATTTAAGGGTTGAGGCATCGCGGCGCGGCGTATATTAAACTCACCAACCGTAACACAACTTTGGCGCCTAGTTTCGACTTCGGGATGGAATTATATATAATTTCTCAATGTGAAATGCCTTCAGAATCTTATGTTTGAGCAGCTCTCGAACTCATCTGCGTGATGGATGGCTAGACAATATCTGTGAAGATTGCCAGAAGTTTTCCTTGCCAGATAAGGGTGTTTCTGAAATATGAATTACGGACGCGCCGTAGACCGTTGAAATGTCTTAACAAAACTTTTGTGATCAAAATTTTGAAACAATCTTAAAGTTTCAATTTACAAGGAGTTGAAGCAGGAGTTGAAGAGCTGACTTTTGCAACGTACAAATTTTATACCCAAAAAATATAATTTTCATAGTAATTAAAAAGTATCTACTGCCAATAAGATCAAGTTTTTTCAAGGTTTCTCAGGATGCTCACAATTTCAAGGCGTTTGAAATATGAAAAAAGAAAGATGTTGAAAACATGCTTAATTGGTATCGCTGAAAACTTTTTAATAAATTCAAAATTTACTTATTTTCTAATAAAATAAAAGACTGTCCATAAAATACGTCCCACTTTTAAAGTTTGTTTCTTTGTGCTCCATTCAAAAAATCCGTAAAAAAACACGTAAAAGGAGGGGGGGGGGGTTGGAAACACCTGAAATGGTACGCTTTAACAAAAATATTACTTTTTATCAAAAATATTTCGTTTTATTAAAAATATTACGTTTTATCAGATATGTGGGCTATAACGATATTTAAAGAGTTTTCTTATAAAAACCAGAAGTTTACTAACAAATAAACTTTTTTACCACCCGCATCTACAATTTCATATTTGTTATGAACTTTGATTGAATTTCAAGATTTGTCAGGTTTTTGTATGAGTGGTAAATCAACGGTCTAAAACTTTGTCGAATTTACAATTCAATAAGTGTTTGCAACTCCTGTTTTTCTGCTCAACTCATGCTCCGGATGGCAATGGGGAGGACCGAAAGTGTCGATTTACGTTTTCCTTCAATCTTTGTTGTTTTTTGTAATTGGAAGGGAGCACACTGGGTGGTAAGTTGTTCCAAAGTTTTGTTGTTCACGAAATAAAGGAATTCCAAAAAAAAATTTTGAGTATCCAGAAAGAGGCTCTAGTTAACGCATTAAAAAATTTTAGAATGAAACATAAGAAAAGCTACAAGTGCCAGGGGCCAATCGTTAAATACTCTATATGATGACAGACAAAATGTTTTTTTTTTAAATCCATTTGTATAGGAGAGGAGGAAAGAGTGGTTTGACTGGATTTTGATATATGTATGAGTTATTTCGAGAAAATTGCTAAAAACTGTTTCGTTTGTATGGGTACGATAACTTAGCCTACTTATTTACGAGAAACGCAACAAAATTTCAAATCTCTTGCTCTATCCTTTCGAGAACGGTGGTTCGAGGTGTTCGGACAGACGGATGGATGGATAGACAGATAAGACAGACGGACGGACATGCGGAAATCTAAATCTTGTATCATCCTAAACACCCTGGTGTAGTTCATTTTTGCTGTCCGATGATTCATTCGATGCGTTATAAACGGTATACTAAATCTAATATACTTCTATCTGATATATCATATAAAGTACAAAAATAACGCTGATCGCATGATCGGAAAATTTAGTATTTAATTTTACACTAAAAAAAGAGCCAATTTATTGTCAAACCTCTCATGCAACCTAAAGCTTTCAAAATTCTCACAAAAATATTAAAATAATAATTGAGTATATGCCATCTACAAAAAAAATTTAAAAACTCAATTCCGCTCCAAAGTAACCCACCGTGGAACGGCATAATTCCGAATTCAAATTTCAACCTCGTAATAAAATTTCCTAAAAGACTAGAACATGGATCCTTTTAGAAGGTGGTGGCCGGAAGCAATTCAACAAGGTAATCATAAAAATTGATATTGAGAATCTATTAAATTCCTCAAGGATGCCATCTAACAAAACAACATCTACAGCAGATGATGTTTTCGTTCAACCCCACAAAAATTTATGGCCGTTTTGTAGGCATTGCAATGTTCTTATTGTTTTGTGCTAATTGAATAACACTCGCAAACGAAACGAGAGATTCTTCAATTGCTTTTCAGCTCGTGTAACAAACTGACGTTCATTACAGATGCCTAACGAATCTAGCATTTCCTGAATTGAAGAGGAAGGAGGAAAATTCAATTTTCATAATCAGGCGTTGTTCTCTTATGCCAGGAAAGAACCTTAACTCCTTAACCACCGCCACTCCGGCATAGCTTTTGTCTTGTCTGTTCTTCTGTCATCATTTTTTTTTTAATACAATCCAGAGAGCATCCCAGCAGATGACACGCATCTTATTGTGCCAAGATTGCGACTGACTCGCAGATAGCACCACATGAAAGGCATTAACAGATGTCTGTTGCTGGGACAAGGGTCCAACGGGACCAAAGGTATAAATAATTCATTCGCGAGCGGTCAACGTTTAGCAAATGTATGGGTAAACCCATTTAATTGGACCCTTTTCACTCAAGAAATGCGAATATTTTGCATTCAAAATGACTAAAATTTTATCATAGATTCTATTTTATATACAATTAAATAATTTACAGTAAAATATATGACATTTCTGTAATTACATTAATAAAAATTATAGTAATGTTCGTTCATCACAACAATATGCTTATGAGATTCATGCTGGTTACATAATTTCCATTAACTCTCATCCTCGAATCCACCCAAAAAGCATAACAAAACAAAACCGATGAAACCATTCCAAATACCATGAATATATATTTTCCGAATTACATTCAAATGGCGGCCCTTTGTCACTTGTTTCGAAATAAATTTTGATAATGGTTTATGTTTTCCATCGCTTGACACTTTGTATTTCATAAAATATTTATGTAATATGTCTACCCTAATGTCGTTTGAAATTCATACTTATACTGTATTATTTTCAAATTCCATCGCTAAATATAATAATTAACCTAATCGTATCGCTAGCTATTTAATATTGGTCTAGTAATTCATTTGAATTCAATTAATTTGGAATCTTTGAGGTATGCGTAAATCTATATGTGAACATTTTTTACGCCGTACACAATTGTTTAATGTGGTTTGAATTTTGAAAATATATGTTACTATGGTTACTATGATCTATACTGGAGTTCGGTCACGCCACCTTCAGGGATGGGGTAGGTTTTGATGTACCATCTAGACTAAAATTGGTTTGCCGGTTCAAAATATTCTAGGGGATTAGGTTGTAGTGCGACTTTCGAGCTGCTTTCTCTAGTACCCAAAAAAATATTTGCAAAATTTAAATCACCTGGATGAAATTATAATACAAAAAAAAAACTGATTTACCTGAGATATTGACTTCAAGGCCAACAAATTTGGGAGACAAATTGAGAAAAAAATATTTTTCCTAATCTGAAACTCTAATAAAAGTCTGAAACTGAATGACGTCAAAGGATGGGAAAGATTTTCAAATAAGATTTCATAAAACCTTCTTGAAATTCCCTTTTGTGGTAAGACAAATTTCGTAATTTTTCATTAAAAATTAGAACAAATGTTTCAAGTCTAACAAATGTCTTTAATTTTCTTTTCTGGTTAAATTTCTAATATAAAATGAAAAGTTTCCGCGTAATAAAATATTTTTCCCATATTTTTCTCATTTTTTTCGGGTAAAATTTTCTGGCATATCAAATGAGTGGGTAAAACCACAAGAAAAGGATGGCAAAAAATACACACAGAAAGAAAAATCAGAAATACTGACCACTAGATTTAATTTTAGTATAGATCTGTCGACACCCTCGGCGGTTTCTGAAATTATTTTTTTTTTCATGCTAAAAAACCGCTAATTTAAGTGGAACTGTGCGGTTTCCAAGAACTCTTTGACTGTGATTGTGGTTGATTTTCAATTGTGGTATGCTTACAACCTCTTCTATACATTTCGTCATCTGACATTAAAATATTCAACATACAGAAAAAAAAAACTAATTTTTCGCACGTGCTTTCGTCAGAGCAGCATTCTGCCTTTTATGGCATAGCATAAATTTTCAAGGATCAACATAAAAAACCGGCGAGGTTATACGAATATCGCGAACAGTTTTTATGAGGCCTGAAGTCGACATCATAATTCACTTGGCTTCAACGCGAAATCTCAGCGAGACGCCTTTGCATATTATCTGGATTCAGGATTCTCAGGATGGTGGTCTGGATTCTACTTATTTGTCAAAAGAGGTCCGGACGACAATTCTTGCGCATCTTTCCATACCACTGTCTATGTTGCTTAATGTTTTGTTACATTGAGATTTTCCTTGACTTACGAGTAAAAGATTTTCTGGATGCATTATTCCAGACACCTTTAATAATCTCCACATTTTTGTTTCTTTTTCTCGAATCAATAAAAAAACATGCCTTGCACATTTAGTATCCATAATAATATGAAAAATCTAGGAAAATTCATGGTTCAAATTTAAAAGGGTGACCATTTTTTTATTGGGTAAATCCAAGATATGACGACTGATGAGCGGATTGTGGGAAGAGGGCGGAAGGGAGGTCAGAAAGGATCTCTGAAACAAAACAACAAATTCTACATCATCATACTAATATACATATATAAAAATGAGTTGATGTCTGTTCCTCGTTCATGGGAAAACAGCTGAACCGATTGACCTGAAATTTGGAATTCATACTCGCTGTAGCAAAACATACTAAGTTTTTTAAACAGAATGCGGCGCAATGATTTAAATTAAGAACAAAAACTGTACAAATATCAATAAAGATAAAAGCGCCGCAGGCAAAAAAAAATAGTGGATCAGAAAGAATTAATTGGAATATGCCGTTGGGCTAATTTTACTTTTTGAAGATTTTTTTTAATGGATTTCTAGGGGGTTTTCAGCATTAGACCTGAGATTATCGACTTTAAAAAACTTCAGGATGTCAAATTTTCAAAGAGGAAAAAGGAAAAAATGATAAAACCGTAAACAGGATCATGCGTATGGAGTTCCATATGCCTCAGCGACCCAAAAAACCCCTAGAAATATCCTTTTTTCTAGTTTTTTCTGAGCTAAAAAACTTTGTTTCAGAATCGTACTCACTAACGCCCAAAAAACCTAAAATATTTCCAGTTTAGTTTTTGTGCAAAATGTGCAATTTTATTTAGTTATCTCGAGCTCTAAGATTTTAATATTTCCTTTGAACTATTTCGGGCTTCATGTCACATTGGAATATTTACTTTTTTGTGTTTAAAAAGAAAACAACTTCATTACAAATCATTTTATGTCAATTACAGTCACCTCGACAAAATCTATCCACATTTTCCTCGGAATATATCCAATTTTATTCTCGTCTCAAACTCTTCGAAAGAACAAAATTGAGAAAAGTATGAAATATCAATAAATTTTACTTTATTATCCCTTCGACCATTGCGACAGGTGTCGCTAACATAAAATTTATATTTCATTTAGTAAATTACGTCGGCAGGTACCACAAGCAAGTATTCTGCAATGTTGGTCCAGAAATTCGTAAAAAAGGGTCTTAGACTTAATCCATGCCACGTCTTAAAATCGCCAAAAATTATTCTGCCATACAAGAAAACAATTTTTAAATTTTGCACGCATCCTACACAATTTCTAAAGTCATCCATCAAATTTAACATTGGCTGAACATTTTTTGCTATAGCCGTATTTTCTCTTAATATCTTCAACGAAGAATTTATTAAACTGTGTGGGACTTTCTTATGGAATAATGTCTCAAGTAGTGTGGCAGGAAATTGATTTTTCATCCCTTTATTCTGTTTGAATTGTTTTAGGTCAATGCTGTGAAAGACTTTTACATTCAATGACATTCTGATTTAGATTTGGACGAGATTGCATGTGTATACGCAAAAAAAATGGCAGGTGAACTCGATTAAATTTTGTACTTAAATATAGTGTCCGAATGATATTTCGGAATAAATTCAAATTGTGACAACCTTTGCTAAATGAATTTATTCTACAATACACCCAAAAAATTAATAAAGCTGATCCAAGTCAACTTTTTCACAAGTCAACTCTGGCCTGCAGCAGGTAGACAGAATTATCCATTACATCCTCGAAATACCTATCTCAGGTCAACCAGTGTAGCTCCTTACGCCCTATTTTACTTGCTGCAGGTTGAATATTTGGATTTCTCCCACATCTGGCTGACACATTGTTACTTTTCCTAACGCAGGTGAACGCGCGGCTAGCATAGGCTAGGAAGCCATCTATGCCGTACGCAAATCGACGAGTTCTACTCCATTTTTCTGATTGTAGATTAATAGAATTCATAGAATAAATTCTGAATAAAATTCGCGAAGAAATTCAAGAAAACATCGCGGATCCTAAAGCATTTTACGGACAGCCCCTTAGATCTTCAATTATTTTGTCAAAACATCTTTAAAGATTCGTGAAATTAAATCCAACCAAATAAAATTACAAAAAAATTTACATTTTTTGACGTTTTCAGAATATTTTCAATACCTTAAGGTATTTATTTCGTTATGCATAAAAAGTTTATACTATGAACACGTAAAGAAAATGTTTCAAGGATATTCACGTTGAATTTTTATCCAGGTTTTGCCTATCACATTGAAATTGGAACCCTTTTCTAGCTAATATTGTTATTCGGATTATCTTCCCTTCAACTGCGTCCTGTGTGAGAACATTCGGAAGTTGAAACGTGAAAAATATACCTTGTCGATGGAGACGAGTTTATAAGGAAAGTGACTTATCGAAAAAATGTGACACACCGGTTCTACAAAGCCGATACATGAATATCAACTCCCCACACATAAGAGTAATAATATTATATTATAAAAAAAAAGAATTGTGAGTCAAATAAGAGAAATGAGAAACATAATAAATAGAATGAAAATAAATAAATATATGAGAGTCACATTCTACTGGAAAACTAATTTATTAGACGGGCTAAGAGATATCTGTGAAGTCATCCTAACTTTCAATATTTCATATCCATGACAACAACGTTGAAAGCATACACATATTTCCTATACATTCGGAACATGTGCGTTTGTTTGTACCGAAAGTCACCTACCGCCGCTCGTATGTGAACTTCCATATATAATATTATAGCCACCCACAATCTCCTCGTATTTGTCTACACATGGAGGTCTGATAGTCAGAATTATAAGTCGCTTAGAGCGAATATTCTTCAAGTCATTCTTCCGCAGCAGAAAACGATGCCGGAATTAAGCGAAACCGAGAAAATTTAATACACGTAGAAAAATTGTTTACTTTCTATGGTGGTTCGTTGGTGGTTGAAAATCTCCACTCGTACTAACTAGACCACCTAAAAACTGCGATAAAAAAAATTGAGTTGCAAGCATGAATGAGCAGATTATGCTGGTATTACGATGTCCGACTAAATGGCGTTTCGTAGCGATTCATATGTATCCAAAGCTGTCTGCCGTGAATTCAAAAACAATGAAATCTACAACAAACAAGTGCTCAAAAATACATCATTGAATAAAAGACTCATATCTCAGGTCAGATAAAGCTCAACGGAATCCCATATAAACTCTCGCGTGATGCCAAGTCTATCAGTTGTACTGGAAAACTTGAATCAACAACGTTCTGAAACCTTCAAACCGATCGTAAAATTTACTCGCGTGTGATATTTGAAATCACAATTGATAACGCTTGCCCGGCAAAGAATTAATCATGGATATTCTATCGATTATCGTGTATTCTGTGTTGGCGATCGCCACATTAGTTTACTTATATTATAAAAAGAAATTTTCATACTGGAAAGATCGTGGTGTGGTGTCACTGGAGCCCAGCATTCCATTTGGAAACTTGAAAATAAGAGATAAATTGCATCATTCTAAGATGACGGAGGAGTGGTACTACAAGTTCAAAGCGAGTAAAGTACCATTTGGAGGAGTATATTTCTCTCAAAATCCTGTTGCTATTGTGTCCAACATGGAAATGGTGAAAAACATTTTAATTAAGGATTTCAGTAACTTCCATGATCGCGGCTTATTCTACAATGAAAAAGACGATCCTCTATCAGCTCATTTGTTCAATTTGGAGGGTCAAAAATGGAGGACCCTTCGGTCAAAACTGAGTCCTACCTTCACATCCGGCAGAATGAAGTTTATGTTCCCTACCCTGATTGAGGTGGCTGACAAATTCCAAGTAGTTCTTAAGGAAGTCATAAGTGATGTCAACGAAATCGAAATCAAAGACATGCTGGCAAGATTCACAACAGATATTATTGGTACCTGCGCTTTCGGTATTGAATGCAACAGCCTGAAAGATCCCAATGCAGAATTTCGAAAAATGGGCAGGAAAATCTTTGAGGTTCAGCGACACGGTATGATTACGCGAAGTTTCCTTTTCGCGTTCCCGGAAGTCTCCAAAAAGTTGAAAGTGAAAATGAACCACGAAGATGTAATAACTTTCTTCATGGGCATCGTTAAGGAAACTGTAAACTTCAGGGAAAAAAATCACGTTAAACGAAATGATTTCATGGATCTGTTGATTCAATTGAAAGCCACTGGACAGTTAGATGGAGACAAGCCAGGCGAATCTCTAACAATCGAAGAAATTGCTGCTCAAGCGTTCGTTTTCTTCATTGCCGGATTCGAAACTTCTTCTACCACTTTAATGTTCTGTTTGTATGAACTTGCCATGAATCAAGACGTTCAAACTAAGCTTCGAGATGAGATCAATGGAGTATTGGAAGAACATAACGGAGAATTCACCTACGAAACAATGCTGGCCATGACTTACGTCGATCAAGTGTTGAATGGTAAATTTTGAATTTTTTTTATTCATTTTTGTAAGTTAACTAAAGGAAATATTTTTGTCGACTCCCATAGAAACTCTGAGAAAATATCCACCCGTTTCTAACATCATGCGACGCACTACGAAAGACTATCCCGTGCCAGGAAGCAAATATACTTTAGAAAAAGGCGTAAGAGTTTGGATCCCCGCATACGGAATCCACCACGATCCTGAAATCTTCCCGGATCCAGAAAAATTCGATCCCGATCGTTTCACCCCGGAAGCCATCCAATCTCGTCCTGCCTGCAGTTTCCTGGCTTTCGGAGATGGTCCGCGGAATTGCGTTGGACTGCGTTTTGGAATGATGCAATCGAGAGTGGGTTTAGTCACCCTCATTAAGAACTTCCACTTCAGTTTGGGACCAAAGTCGGCAGTGCCTCTAAATATTTCCCAAAGTCAGTTTATTCTCTCACCGGAAGGTGGAATGTGGCTGACTGTGGAGGAAATTTAAAATATACATACATTGGTTTTTTAAGGTTACTTAGATTTTACTCGTAACTGGGTAAAAATAATCAAAACTCTAGTATTAATATTAAATATGTATACACTTCTAGGTATGATCGTTGAAGATTTTGTGATAGAAATTTTCCATTAGTAATAGAACGTGTGTGTGTTTCTTATCAATTTTAAAGTAGATTGTTTGTGCAAAAATTAAATTATTATCTGAAATTAAAAAAAAATATACACAATAATTGTGACTAACAATTAAAAAATAATTTTTAATTACGAAATCAGGGCACCAATCATGTATTCCGACGCGTCTCTGTCTTTCGACTTCGACGCAGCTTTTAACTCTTGACTTCGCCATATCAGCAGCTTCAAATTTCCTGGAGTGACAGTCAGAATCACGTTTCAATTCATAGTGACGATTTCGCGAAATTTCAAGCTGCAGATATGGCGAAGTCAAGAGTTAAAAGCTGCGTCGAAGTCGAAAGACAGAGACGCGTCGGAATACATGATTGGTGCCCTGAATATAACTTTATTTTCTATAGTTGAATGTTAAACATTTAAAACTGAAGATATATATAACTTTTCAACAAAAAAAGTTCATAAATTCAAATTTAAAAATTACCTGTTCAATACGAAAGATTTCTTTTAAAAACGCATATAAAAATAAAAATTATCGTCGATTTTTTTTTCTTTCTTTCGAGTTCGTTGTTGTTTTTTTTTTTGAATATGGAGGAGTTGTTCATGCGGCGATCTGAAGATTTGTTTGACATGATATCATTACTCATGCAGTGAGTTTCTTTAGCGGTATGGGGGGTTGATTGAAGCCGGTGAACCTGGGGACAGCAGGGACGTAGGATGAAGTTTATTTGTTTTTTTTTTTTCAAACTTCATATGTTGTCATTATGACACCAAATGCTTTTATCCCTGGTTTTTCTTTTCTGTCTTAACTTCTAGTTTCCGTTTTTCTAAATATCGATCAACACGATTATTCTAACTTTTCGAGTACCCCTATCGGCATGTAAAATTCGTTACATTCTGTTTGTCCCAAAGGCAAAGAACCATCCCACCGACGAGCTAAGTCCAGGTCCGCGTGCAAGCATGCCGGAACCCGAGGGATAAACAGGCTGGCCCCGGGGCTACTGTAGTACAGGTACAGTTAAGCATTCCCCGGATTATGTTGTTGGTCCCAGCCCACAGGATATTGGCCGGCCTGATAACACAGTCATATGTATCTAAAGCTGTCTGTCGTGAATTCGAAAACAATGAAATCTACAAAAAAACAAGTGCTCAAAAACCAGTCATTGAATCATATCTCAGGTCAGATAAAGCTCAACGGAATCCCATATAAACTCTCGCGTGATGCCAAGTCTATCAGTTGTACTGGAAAACTTGAATCAACAACGTTCTGAAACCTTCAAACCGATCGTGAAATTTACTCGCGTGTGATATTTGAAATCACAATTGATAACGCTTGCCCGGCAAAGAATTAATCATGGATATTTTATCGATTATCGTGTATTCTGTGTTGGCGATCGCCACATTAGTTTACTTATATTACAGAAAGAAATTTTCATACTGGAAAGATCGTGGTGTGGTGTCACTGGAGCCCAGCATTCCATTTGGAAACTTGAGAATAAGAAATAGGCGTCACCTTTCCAAATTTATGGAAGAGTGGTACTACAAGTTCAAAGCGAGTAAAGTACCATTTGGAGGAGTTTATTTCTCTCAAAATCCTGTTGCGATTGTGTCCAACATGGAAATGGTGAAAAATATTCTGATCAAGGATTTCAGTAACTTCCATGATCGCGGCTTATTCTACAATGAAAAAGACGATCCTCTATCAGCTCATTTGTTCAGACTGGAGGGTCAAAAATGGAGGACCCTTCGGTCAAAACTGAGTCCTACCTTCACATCCGGTAAAATGAAGTTCATGTACCCAACCATAGTGGAGGTGGCTGAAAGATTCAAAAACGTTCTCAGCGACATCGTACGTGACGTTAAGGAAATCGAAATCAAGGACCTTCTGGCGAGATTCACAACAGACATTATTGGTACCTGCGCATTCGGTATTGAATGCAACAGCCTGAAAGATCCCAATGCTGAATTTCGAAAAATGGGCAGGAAAATCTTTGAGGTTCAGCGACACGGTATGATTGCACGAAGTATCATTTTCGCGTTCCCGGAAGTTTCCAAAAAGTTGAAAGTGAAAATCACTCAAGACGATGTGAGTGAATTTTTCATGGGTATTGTTAAGGAAACTGTAAATTTCAGGGAAAAAAATCACGTTAAACGAAATGATTTCATGGATCTGTTGATTCAATTGAAAGCCACTGGACAGTTAGATGGAGACAAGACAGGCGAATCTCTAACAATCGAAGAAATTGCTGCTCAAGCGTTCGTTTTCTTCATTGCCGGATTCGAAACTTCGTCTACCACTTTAATGTTCTGTTTGTATGAACTTGCCATGAATCAAGGCATTCAAACCACGCTTCGAGATGAGATCAATAGTGTATTGGATGAACATAACGGAGAATTCACCTACGAAACAATGCTGGCCATGACATACGTCGATCAAGTGTTGAATGGTAAATTTTGAATTTTTTTTATTCATTTTGGTAAGTTAACCAAATGAAATATTCTTGTCGACTTCCATAGAAACTCTTAGAAAATATCCACCCGTTTCTACCATCATGCGACGCACTACGAAAAACTACCCCGTGCCAGGAAGCAAATATACTTTAGAAAAAGGCGTCCAAGTTTGGATCCCCGCATACGGAATCCACCACGATCCTGAAATCTACCCGGATCCAGAAAAATTCGATCCCGATCGTTTCACCCCGGAAGCCATCCAATCTCGTCCTGCTTGCAGTTTCCTGGCTTTCGGAGATGGTCCGCGGAATTGCGTTGGACTGCGTTTTGGAATGATGCAATCGAGAGTGGGTTTAGTCACCCTCATTAAGAACTTCCACTTCAGTTTGGGACCAAAGTCGGCAGTGCCTCTAAATATTTCCAAAAGTCAGTTTATTCTCTCACCGGAAGGTGGATTGTGGCTGACTGTGGAGGAAATTTAAAATATACATACTTTCGTTTTTTAAGGTTACTTAGATTTTACTCGTAATTGGGAAAATATAATCAATAATAAAACGACTCTAGTATTAAAATTAAATATGTATACACATCTAGGTATGATCGTTGAAGATTTTGTGATAGAAATTTTCCATTAGTAATAGAACGTGTGTGTGTTTCTTATCAATTTTAAAGTAGATTGTTTGTGCAAAAATTAAATTATTATCTGAAATAAAAAAAAATATACACAATAATTGTGACTAACAATTATAAAATTATTTTTAATTACGAAATCTGAATATGACTTTATTATCTATAATTGCATTTCACAACTGAACATATATCTAATTTTCCGTAGATTTCGTCGTAAAAAAATTAAGCGATAAAAATGGCTTCTTTTATATTTACAAAAAGAAATCATACACTTGTCCATACCTACAGGGATTTTTGTTGTCGGAATTGTTTTAAAAAAAACGAGTCAAGACATTTATGTTTGGAATGAGTTTTCTAACTGGTACCCCTTTTTGGACGTGTGTGTATGTGATCAAATTGCCACCATACCGTAAAACTCCTATGTACATGCGTGCCACTTTACCTGAAAAACGACACCATAACGTGTATGTTCAGCTTTGGAGAAGTAGAAAATTTTCAACTTTTTTACAAAATTTCAATACAATTGGTCGAAAAGTTTTCAGCATTTACGACCAACGGGAACCAGAATTTGTAAAAAGCTAAAATTATGGACACAAGACTTAAATTTTGTCCAAAAAGCCAATATAAAAAAATGCTTCTTGGTCAGAACGGATTCTACAAACCGTATCCATTTGGTAACGCTAGGCAAACCCTGGAATAAAAAACGAATGCATTAGCAAAAAATGTTGATGTAAACTCCAAGTGGCCATATGACGACGCCGGACGTTAATGTGTTAAGGATCAGAGATGCAAAACAAAAGTTTTTTGAGTGTGGTCCGGATTTTATTCAAGGGTGAATTGATATTTTGGTTTTGGTTCCTAAAATTTCAAAATTTGGTTCTGGTTTCTGGTTTACAAAAGACTGGTAGAGGATATGTGGAATCGTTTTTGGTGGTTGATTAACATAAAAAAGTGCTGGACTCTAAGCCTGGTCGAAAATAGAAAATTATATGAATTTTTCGATCCGTAATTCGAATTTTTCGAACGTAATCACGTACGCTGTGGTTACAGCATTTGTTTTAAAAACTCGTTTGATTTTGGCTATCTTTTTTAAAAATGGTTTGGTTTTGGTTCAGTTCGGATAACTTTTGGTTTGAGTAGTGGTTTAGTTTTGGTTCACTCAAATTTCAATGATTTTTGGTGCGATTCAAAAAACTGGTTTGCATCTATGTGGGCGCGTTTAGACCGGTGCTAAGTTGGCAGTCTTTCTCAATGTGTGTACCGGTATGAATACGTTCTACTTCAGTAATATCTGTCAGCTTAGCAGCGGTATTTCGGCACTGCTAACTCTTGACGCTGAGATATAATTACAAAACTAATTTGTTTGTAAGTTAAACTTTTACGTTTACCTTACCTTTTGGCCCTGTGGATTTTATTTCTGCCTTTCCTTTGCGCCCTTGTCATGCTATAGATTGCAAAAATTGTGCATAAATGCAAAAAATTGACAGTCCACACAATATAAACGCCAAGTTAGCTCGGTCTAAACGCGCCCTGTTAAGAATAGATTCGATTTATGTTCACCCTAGTTATAGAAATTTCCTACTTACCCAGGTCTCACTTAAGGAGCCGCTCCATTACCATGACAAAAAAAATGAGACACATTTATGTGAAGATACCTTGGCGAGAAAGGGAGATAAGAATCAACTGCAAAAATTTGTCGGCAAATGCAAAAATAATTTCCCCTCTTTTGTTATGGCGATTTTATGGCGATTTCTACTACAACCACACATTGTCCCTGTAAGTGAATAGTAAGCACGGACACATTCAAACTGTTATTATAGCGTAATGTCATTTTAAAAGCTTTTTCTCCTTCGCATGCATAGTCAAAAGCTTTGTTACCATGCCAATTTGAACATTATATTCATGGCATAAGGTTTGATATGATTGCTATAAAATTGTAAAACTGGAAGGGATAGCGTTTAACTTGTATTCAGTTATTCCTTTTTAGATCTACATAAGTCTATCTTGCTCTAGTTTCCTGCATTTTTTTGTCATGGTAAAAAGTCATGGTAATGGAGCGAGCCCTTTATCCAGCTTCGACTGTGTTAAAAACCTGCGTTGATAGCTATTTGTTTTCTCAAAATAAAAAGTCATTCTGTCGGAGAAAATATCTCCCCTATCTATCATGAAAAATTCAACGTCATCGCGCAAACTCAACAAGCAAAACTCAAATACTCGTAAAAGCTTCATTGATTAGGTATATCTTATTATCTTACATAATCTTAACGACAGTAATAGTAAGTTTCTGACTCGTAAAATCGCAATTCAAAGAATCTGTTATCAAATATACAAATACATAGAAAACTTCCAAAATAACACAAAATTTTTGATTATCATTATCACTTTTGATTGCAACCGAAAGCTTTCGCAATTGCTCAAAAGATCACTCAGTATGCCTAGAGAAGATCAGTTGAAAAATTCAAGTCCACGCTTGGAGTTGTTTTTGAGACACAGAATTTAGAAAACAAAAATAGTTTGTGGTCAAATCAACGTGCATTAAAATCATAACCGGTCGAACTTGACGGTCCAAAAACTATCATAATGAATTTTCTTACCGGTCTCGTATATTTTTTCCTGGCGGTAGCCACATTAATTTACTTATTTTTTAAGAAGAAGTTTTCTTACTGGAAAAATCGTGGTGTGGTCTCACTTGAACCCAGTATTCCCTTCGGAAATATGAAAACGAAGGACAGAGAACATCACTCTAAAATGACGGAGGAGTGGTACTACAAGTTCAAAGCGAGTAAAGTACCTTTTGGAGGGATCTATGTTGCTCAAAATCCCCTTGCTATTGTTTGCGACATGGAAATGGTGAAAAACATCTTAGTGAAAGATTTTAGTTACTTTCACGATCGTGGAGTATTCTACAATGAAAAAGATGATCCACTATCGGCTCATTTGTTCAATCTGGAGGGTCAAAAGTGGAAAATCCTTCGCTCAAAATTGAGTCCTACTTTCACATCCGGTAAAATGAAGTTCATGTACCCAACCATAGTGGAGGTGGCTGAAAGATTTAAAAATGCTCTTACCGACATCGTGAGTGAGGTCAAAGAAATTGAAATGAAGGACCTTCTGGCGAGATTCACAACAGACATTATTGGTACCTGCGCCTTCGGTATTGAATGCAACAGTCTGGAAGATCCCAACGCGGAATTTCGAAAAATGGGAAAAAAATTCATCGAGGTGCCCAAACACAGTCCAATTGTTCGAACAATTTGTCTTGCTTTCGAAAGCGTTGCGAAGTTTTTTAAATTCAAAATGACCCACGATGACGTGAATGACTTCTTCATGGGCATCGTTAAGGAAACAGTAAATTTTCGTGAGAAAAACAACATTAAACGAAATGATTTTATGGATCTGCTGATACAATTGAAGGCCACTGGACAGCTGGAGGGGGAAAACCCCGGAGAGTCTCTAACGATCGAAGAAATTGCGGCTCAAGCGTTTGTGTTTTTCATTGCCGGATTCGAGACTTCGTCAACGACATTAACCTTTTGTTTGTACGAGCTTGCCTCAAATCAGGACATTCAAACCAAGCTTCGAGATGAGATCAATCGAGTGTTAGAAGAGCATAACGGTGAATTCACCTACGAAACAATGATGTCGATGACATATATTGATCAAGTGCTAAATGGTAAATTGAAAAAAAAACTATTCGAATTTTTAAATTAAAGTCATAAAATTAAATTTCTCGGTAATCCAACAGAAACCTTGAGAAAGTATCCGCCAATTCCGTTTCTTATGCGTCGCGTTTCGAAAAATTATGATGTGCCTGGAACGAACTACACTTTAGAAAAGGGTACCAAGCTTTGGATTCCAGCTCACGCAATTCACCACGATCCTGAAATCTACTCGGATCCAGAACAATTCGATCCCGATCGTTTCACCCCGGAAGCCATCCAATCTCGTCCTGCCTGCAGTTTCCTGGCTTTCGGAGATGGTCCGCGGAATTGCGTTGGACTGCGTTTTGGAATGATGCAATCGAGAGTGGGTTTAGTCACCCTCATTAAGAACTTCCACTTCAGTTTGGGACCAAAGTCGGCAGTACCACTCAAAATATCTAAAACGCATTTCATTCTGGCTCCAGAGGGTGGAATGTGGCTGACTCTTGAAGAGATTTAAAAGTAAACATTTTCTAAATTAACTCTTATGGTTTGAATTTTTTTATAATTTCGAGAAAATTGAAGATTCTAGCAATAATTCAAAAATTTGTACCTGTCCAATTGTGGTTGTTTAATTTGTAAGGGTTATAAATTAAATTATTAGCGATAAAAGGTGTTTTTTATTAATAATTGTAACCAATTTTTTGTACAAATGTTAATCTAATGGCTAAAATAAATAAATTCCGTGATTGTGATTAAATGTAAAATGATCGCTTGTTATAAATCGAATAAATGTAGATGTGTCATTTTTATCTGTTTGCAATTTTATAAAATGTGAAAGTCATTCCACCGCAGGAATTTTATTTTTTCTAACTTTCAGTGGTGTGTAAAATTTGAAAAAAAAATCGAAATTGGAATACCCAAATACATCCCAACATATTGACGACACACTATAATCTAACTTCTCTGGAAATTGATTTCGATTGCTACCAAAACCGACAGAACTCACAACTCGTCCAAATAATCAGTTTAAATACTGAGCCGGTCGCTCGAAGTTGTATTCAACCGCAAGATTACAAAAATTTAATTTGAAGTGTGTACGAATTTCGACAATAAAACTAAACGACCTTGACGGAAGAAAACATTATGAATTTTCTTTCGGGTCTCGTGTACTCTATGTTGGCGATCGCCACACTAGTTTACTTATTTTTCAAGAAGAAGTTTTCTTACTGGAAAGATCGTGGCGTAGTCTCAATTGAACCCAGTATACCATTCGGAAATATGAGTGTAAGGAATAGGCGTCACCTTTCCAAATTGACGGAAGAGTGGTACTACAAGTTCAAGGAGAGTAAGGTACCGTTTGGAGGAGTTTATCTTGTAATTAGCCCCCTTGCTATTGTGTCTGATATGGAAATAGCTAAGAATATTTTGATAAAAGATTTTAGTTATTTCCACGATCGTGGAACTTTTTATAACGAAGAAACTGACCCATTGACGGCTCATTTGTTCAATCTGGAGGGTCAAAAATGGAGGACCCTTCGGTCAAAACTGAGTCCTACCTTCACATCCGGTAAAATGAAGTTCATGTACCCAACCATAGTGGAGGTGGCTGAAAGATTCAAAAATGTTCTTACCGACATCATAAGTGACGTCAAAGAAATTGAAATGAAGGACCTTCTGGCGAGATTCACAACAGACATTATTGGTACCTGCGCATTCGGTATTGAATGCAATAGCCTGAAAGATCCCAATGCGGAATTTCGAAAAATGGGCAGGAAAATCTTCGAGGTTTCGAATTACACCATCGTGTTCCGAACGCTTCTCCTCGCGTTACCAGGCATTTCAAAAGTGCTGAAATTAAAGGTGGTTCCTACTGATGTTCATAAGTTCTTTATGGGTACCGTCAAAGAAACAGTCAATTTTAGGGAAAAGAACAACATTAAACGAAATGATTTCATGGATCTGCTGATACAATTGAAAGCCACTGGACAGTTAGATGGAGACAAGCCAGGCGAATCTTTAACAATCGAAGAAATTGCGGCTCAAGCGTTTGTGTTTTTCATTGCTGGATTCGAGACTTCGTCAACGACATTAACCTTTTGTTTGTATGAGCTTGCCTCAAATCAGGACATTCAAACCAAGCTTCGAGATGAGATCAATCGAGTACTGGAAAAACATAATGGAGAATTAACGTACGAGACAATTATGACCATGACATACATTGATCAGGTGTTGAGTGGTAAATTTCTGATATCTGTTATATAGGTTTTTAAATTAAACTCCCATAAAAATTTTACAGAAACTTTGAGAAAGTACCCACCACTTGCTGTACTTCTACGACGTGCAACGAAAGATTATCCTGTACCAGGCACCAAACATACTTTAGAAAAAGGCGTTCGAGTTTGGATTCCAGCTCACGCAATTCACCACGATCCTGAAATCTACCCGGACCCAGAAAAATTCGATCCCGATCGTTTCACCCCGGAAGCCATCCAATCTCGTCCTGCCTGCAGTTTCCTGGCTTTCGGAGATGGTCCGCGGAATTGTGTTGGACTGCGTTTTGGAATGATGCAATCGAGAGTGGGTTTAGTCACCCTCATTAAGAACTTCCACATCAGTTTGGGACCAAAGTCGGCAGTACCACTAAAAATATCTAAAACGCAGTTCATTCTGTCTCCAGAAGGTGGAATGTGGCTGACTCTTGAAGAGATTTAAAATTTTATAATTACAAAAAACTTTTTTTTATAAAACATAAAATTTTTATAAAATATGTAGTTGTGCTATTATGAGTATTATATTTGTTATGTGGTCAGGGGCGGATTAAGACTTTAGGGGGCTTTAGAAATTAAGGCTCTACAGGCTATGAGAAAATTTGAATTTGTAGTGTATGTATTTAGATCCCTTCAACGGCGCTGAAGATACCAAGCGAGGGGAGGGAATTTTTACAAGCTTTTATTTAGTTTCACTTGTTAGTTTGTTTGCCATCCAGTTAACTTTGAATTTTGTACACATACGTGACTCCGACTTACGAGAAAACATAAAAGGGCTGCCGGGAGATGCCGTTTTATCCAACCCGAATAAATGAAGTATCCATCATTTTGGGCTCAAATGAAAGAGCTTCGGAAAAGAATTTCCAGCGTGTATTGGAAACTGATAGAAATGTATTGTTGTCTAACTATTTTGTGATACACATTATCGATTACTAACAAAATATGTTTTCTAATGAGTCATGAAAGCAATTTCTCCCACAAATATTAAACTATTATGGTAAAATAATGTCTTATTGTAAGTTGAGTAAATTTGTCATTACCTCTTTGTAATTTTCTACTAGAAATTATATAAGCAAAGCTTTTATATCAAACTGTAATAGTGTGTAATATTTTCGGGAATATTAGTTTAAACGAAACACGCAAATATACCCAACATATCGGCCTAACACAATAATCGAACTCTCTTGTACTCATTTTCGATTATGGCCACCGAACGAAACTCACAAAAAGAACTTCCATCGTCTCTATATAATCAGTTTAAATATAAAGCTGGTCGCTCTAAGTTGTGTTCAACCCCGAGTTTACAAACGCGTTCATTCATCGTGAAATTGAAGTGCGAGCAATATTGTAGTCAACCTTGACGAAGAAAAACATCATCATGAATTTTTTCATGTATTCTTTACTGGCGCTGGCCGCATTAATTTACTTATTTTTCAAGAAGAAGTATTCTTATTGGAAGGATCGTGGCGTAATCACAATTGAGCACAGTATACCATTGGGAAATATGAGAATAAGAAATAGACGTCATTTTTCGAAATCGACTCAAGAGTGGTACCAAAAGTTCAAAGAGAGTAAAGTACCGTTTGGAGGAGTTTATCTTGTGACTAACCCTTTAGTTATTGTATCTGATATGGAATTGGTGCAAAACATTTTAGTGAAAGATTTCAGCTACTTTCACGACCGTGGAGTAACCCACAATGAGAAAGTTGATCCATTGTCTGCACATCTATTCCATCTGGAGGGTCAAAAATGGAGGACCCTTCGGTCAAAACTGAGTCCTACCTTCACATCCGGTAAAATGAAGTTCATGTACCCAACCATAGTGGAGGTGGCTGAAAGATTCAAAAACGTTCTCAGCGACATCGTGCGTGACGTTAAGGAAATCGAAATCAAGGACCTTCTGGCGAGATTCACAACAGACATTATTGGTACCTGCGCCTTCGGTATTGAATGCAACAGCCTGAAAGATCCCATCGCGGAATTTCGAAAAATGGGGAGAAAAATATTTCAGGTCTCACTACGCAGCTTTCTGATAGGTACAACGTTTATGGCGTTGCCAAGCGTTTCAAAAAAGTTAAAATTAAAAATGATTCCTACCGACGTACATGAGTTCTTTATGGGTACCGTCAAAGAAACAGTCAATTTCAGGGAGAAGAACAACATTAAACGAAATGATTTTATGGATCTGCTGATACAATTGAAGGCCACTGGGCAGCTGGAGGGGGAAAACCCGGGAGAATCTCTAACTATCGAACAAATTGCTGCTCAAGCGTTTGTGTTTTTCCTTGCCGGCTTCGAGACGTCTTCAACGACTCTGACGTTCTGTTTATACGAACTTGCTATGAATCAAGAAATTCAAACCAAGCTTAGAGATGAGATCAATCGAGTATTGAGAAAACATAATGGAGAATTAACTTACGAGACAATTATGGCCTTGACATACGTTGATCAAGTGTTGAATGGTATTTTTCTGATATCTGTTGTACAGGTTTCTAAATTTACCTCCTTTTAAAATTTTACAGAAACTTTAAGAAAGTATTCACCACTTTCTATGCTTATGCGATGCGCTGCGAAAGATTATCCTGTACCAGGCACCAAATATACTTTAGAAAAAGGTATTAAAGTTTGGATTCCAGCTCACGCAATTCACCACGACCCTGAAATCTACCCGGACCCAGAAAAATTCGATCCCGATCGTTTCACCCCGGAAGCCATCCAATCTCGTCCTGCTTGCAGTTTCCTGGCTTTCGGAGATGGTCCGCGGAATTGTGTTGGACTGCGTTTTGGAATGATGCAATCGAGAGTGGGTTTAGTCACCCTCATTAAGAACTTCCACTTCAGTTTTGGACCAAAGTCGACAGTACCACTCAAAATATGCGAAAATCAATTTATTCTCTCATCCGAGGGTGGAATGTGGTTAAATGTGGAAGAAATCTAAAAGTTGAAAAAACTTCTGATACTTTCATTTAAAATTTCTGTTTCATAAATTGTGAATGATTTTTTGAATGATTCAATTGCCTAACACAAGTACATGTTTATGTTACTGATAAGATATGAAGTGTTTTCTTAGCATTATCTTTTGCACCAACAGCCTAAAAAAAGCACCCGAATCGATTGTGATTAGGTTCTATTAATCTATATATGTTATTCAATTATGACAAAGCTGTTTGTGAAGGTTATACGATTATAGTTTTATAAACAACCAAATTTCCATTTGTGATAACTTAAGGCACTTGGCACCCCGAGTGCGAATTCGCACCGCATTGCGAAAAAGTTCAAGTTTACCACGCGATCTTATGTCATATGTCATCTACATGAGCTCTAATGTTGTATTACGCAACAATGCGGTCTCCCCAAAATTGCAGTCTCTGCAAAGTTAGAACTCATGTAGATTACATACAATATAAGATGACTTGAAAAGTTTGAACTTTTTCGCTATGCGGTGCGAATTCGCATTCGGTATGCCAAGTGCCTAAGTGTTTAAGAAATTTCGGACACCAAATGTTTTGTGAATTTTAACTCGGTTTTAATCATAGTCGGGCGTTTTCAATTCCCATTCAATTTCAATTCCCATTCACTTACTGAATGGTATTTGAAATTTTTACTCCATTACCATTCAGTAGTGAATGGTAATGGCCAAAAAATTCAACTCTCCATTCACTGAATGGGAATGTCAATCCATTTCCATTCCCATTCGATTTGAGTTGAGATTTTATGATTTTAAGTGAATGGTAATTCAATTTAGTCAAATGATTTTTTTATATGGAAAAATGCTCGAAATCGATCGAAATGAGGGAAAAGTTAATTTGCCTCAAAACGACAGGACCGATTTTTATGATCCATATCACATTGGATAGGGATCAGTGTGGCCTATAGTACTAGATATGAGGCATTCTAGAAAAACCAAAATGGCGGCTATTAGACGCCATTTTGTCCAAATTATCCCAATAAAGACCCATTAAGATGGATATCAAATGAAAGAGCTCTGGAAGAAACTTACAAATATCTATATCATGGGTATCAAAAAAACCAAAATGGCGGCTATTAGACGACATTTTGTCCAAATTACCCCAATAAAGACCCATTAAGATGGATATCAAATGAAAGAGCTCTGGAAGAAACTTACAAATATCTATATCAAGGTTACCAAAAAAACAAAATGGCGGCTGTTAGACGCCATTTTGTCCAAATTACCCCTATAAAGGCCCATCAAGATAGGTCTCAAATGAAAGAGCTCTGGAAGAAACTTACAAATATCTATATCAAGGTTACCAAAAAAACAAAATGGCGGCTGTTAGACGCCATTTTGTCCAAATTACCCCAATAAAGGCCCATCAAGATGGGTATCAAATGAAAGAGCTCTGGAAGAAACTTACAAATATCTATATCATGGGTACCAAAAAAGCAAAATGGCGGCTGTTAAACGCCATTTTGTCCAAATTACCCCAATAAAGGCCCATCAAGATGGGTATCAAATGAAAGAGCTCTGGAAGAAACTTACGCATATCTATATCATGGGTACCAAAAAAGCAAAATGGCGGCTGTTAGACGACATTTTGTCCAAATCGCCTCAATAAAGACCCATCAAGATGGGTGTCAAATGAAAGAGCTCTGGAAGAAACTTACAAATATCTATATCATGGGTACCAAAAAAGCAAAATGGCGGCTGTTAGACGACATTTTGTCCAAATCGCCTCAATAAAGACCCATCAAGATGGGTGTCAAATGAAAGAGCTCTGGAAGAAACTTACAAATATCTATATCAAGGTTACCAAAAAAACAAAATGGCGGCTGTTAGACGCCATTTTGTCCAAATTACCCCAATAAAGGCCCATCAAGATGGGTATCAAATGAAAGAGCTCTGGAAGAAACTTACAAATATCTATATCATGGGTACCAAAAAAGCAAAATGGCGGCTGTTAAACGCCATTTTGTCCAAATTACCCCAATAAAGACCCATCAAGATGGGTGTCAAATGAAAGAGCTCTGGAAGAAACTTACAAATATCTGTATCATGGTTATCAAAAAAAAAAAGAAAATGGCGACCAAACACCGTAATACAGACTTATCAAGATGGGTATCAAATGACAGAGTTTGGGAGGAAACTAATAAATCCCTGTATTTTTTTTTTTAAGAAACCATTGACTTAATTTTTTGTTTTATTCAAATTTGCGTTCATGAAAAATTAGTGATTGTGAAAGTAAATTTGAATAAAACAAAAAATTAAGTTAATTGTTTCTTAAAAAAAAATACAGGGATTTATAAGTTTCCTCCCAAACTCTGTCATTTGATACCCATCTTGATAAGTCTTTATTATGGTGTTTGGTCGCCATTTTTTTTTTTTTTTTGATAACCATGATACAGATATTTGTAAGTTTCTTCCAGAGCTCTTTCATTTGACACCCATCTTGATGGGTCTTTATTGGGGTAATTTGGACAAAATGGCGTTTAACAGCCGCCATTTTGCTTTTTTGGTACCCATGATATAGATATTTGTAAGTTTCTTCCAGAGCTCTTTCATTTGATACCCATCTTGATGGGCCTTTATTGGGGTAATTTGGACAAAATGGCGTCTAACAGCCGCCATTTTGTTTTTTTGGTAACCTTGATATAGATATTTGTAAGTTTCTTCCAGAGCTCTTTCATTTGAGATCTATCTTGATGGGCCTTTATAGGGGTAATTTGGACAAAATGGCGTCTAACAGCCGCCATTTTGGTTTTTCCAGAATGCCTCATATCTAGTACTATAGGCCACACTGATCTCTATCCAATGTGATATGGATCATAAAAATCGGTCCTGTCGTTTTGAGGCAAATTAACTTTTCCCTCATTTCGATCGATTTCGAGCATTTTTCCATATAAAAAAATCATTTGACTAAATTGAATTACCATTCACTTAAAATCATAAAATCTCAACTCAAATCGAATGGGAATGGAAATGGATTGACATTCCCATTCAGTGAATGGAGAGTTGAATTTTTTGGCCATTACCATTCACTACTGAATGGTAATGGAGTAAAAATTTCAAATACCATTCAGTAAGTGAATGGGAATGGAATTTTGAATGCATTCAATTTTGAATTGAATCCGCCCAACTCTGGTTTTAATCCTACACGGAGAAAAAAATTATGGTTGAATATCATTGGGAGTACTATAAGAATTATTGGGAGAATCAAAATATAATCAGACGAATCAAAATGTTATCAGACGATGAATTCCAATTAGTATTATGTTTAGTTTTCCAATCATAATTATGTTCCCCGACGAGGGAAATTTTGGAAAATTATAATGTAATTGGAGGGACAATAATATCTAAACACTATTTGATTGGGATGAATAAAAATGTGTTTGCATGTCAACATATTGTTGTAAATTCTGCGTCTAAACATAATTATGTTTGACGAACACAATAAGTGGGGAAATCTTGAAGCGGCCGAATTAAAAATATGATGCCTCTGATCATATCTTTATTAAATGAAACATATTATGTTCAATTTTTTTTTCTTCACACATAATTCGCATGAAGTTTGCTACTTGGAAGTATAAATACTCAAGTCTAGTTGAAAAATCTCAAGTCCATGAATCCTGTTAGAAACAGGCCTCCAGCGGGATATCACACATGTGCTTAACCTGCTGGAAGGAATGTGAAAATATCCAAATTTTATTTAAAAAAATTAAAAATTTTAATTATGATTAATATAAGCAGTATTTGTTGAGATTAATCATAATTATTGTAGCACCAACCATATTATGTTCGCCCCAAACATATTATGATTGGACAAACGGCAAAAAAATTTGGGAATCCAAACATATTTTGGTTGCCCCAAACATAATATGGTTGGTGAATTTGAAAATATTGTTGTACAGCTAAACATAATGTAATCAAAATATCAATATTCCTGCTATCAGTTTTGAGCATAATATGGTTCGAATCACAGTGTCGGCAATCATAATTGTAATGGCAAAAAAATCCCCTATGGGAAATTTCAGCCAAACATAATTGTAATAAGAATCCCCCAAACATAATTATGCTGGCTGCATTTTATGATTGGGGGAATCATAATTTTTTTCTCCGTGTAGACTTTTTCCTGCACATGCCAATACCTAGGGCCATTAAAAATTTTTGGGTGAAAAGAATTCTATGAAACAGGGTTTCAAATGTGTATTATAACAAATCAAATTTAATGAACGAAAAAATGTAATCAGAACATATTTTTGTAAATAAACATGTATTTCAGGGGACAAATTTTATATACACCTGAGCAATCAACTTATTTTTAAACTATTGACCGGAAAAATATGAAAATCATGGGACTATAAGAAAGTTAACACAATTTTCGATTCGCCTTAGATTTAACTCCGTGGGCATGGAGATTCGAACAAATTCATATTATTTTTTTTTTCTATTAACCAGAAGTTCAAATATTAATCAATGTCTCTCAACAACTTTTTAGAAGAATATATCATGTGTCCATAAAACGGATCCCCAAAGTTGCGTTGTGTTTACATTTCTACTTTCGTCCTTACTTTATTCCCTTACATGGCGTCCTTAGTAATTGATCAAATTTCTTAGGATGGAAAATTTTCATTCTTGAAGGAACCAATCATAAGAAAAAAGCTTGCAATTTTCCATCCAAAGAAATTTTTTAAAAAATTTTACTATGAAATTTTCCTTTTGTCCTGACGCCCTATCACCGAGCACGATACAATTGGTTCGAATCGTAAATTCAATGTTGTTGTTAGTGTTTTATACACAACAACATTGAATTGTGTTCGGTGATAGGGCCTCTGAATTGAGCAAAAAAATATGATCAAAAGTTCCGAGCAAGATAACCAAAACTAAGATGTATTTTGATCCTTTCAGACTCCCCATTTTTTTTTAATTTTCTCACAATAAATGAAATGTGATATAACTGAAATTTGGACCCGGCTTATTTTGGCAATATTTATGATAGTTTTTTTAAAAACGTTCGTTTAGTTTGATTTTTTTATATCTTTGTTTGTCAGGGTCAAATCTTGTAACCAAATTTTCGCACTCTTCTTGCCATACTGCAAGAACTTCTTGTAATAACTCCGGTGACAACGCAATATGTACTCGTATATCCGGATACATCGGTCAGGCGCCATGTTGTATAAATAAATTATGCCAAGCGCTAATCGTGTGGGGTTTTAAATGAAAACTTTGGAAACAACAAAATTGTACTTTCGAAAGCCCCTGCTTCTACCACTATTTCGTCACGCTTTTTCGCATTTTTTTAGTTTTAAAACGTAGTACCGCCATCAAACCATCGCAGACCCACCTCCCTCCAAGGGCGACATATTTTATGGGCAGCTCCTAACTTAAAAATTGCCAACTTTCCCAAAATTTTTCTGAGGAAGCGGAAAATTTTGTTGCAAATATTTGTGTTTGTCTTGTCTGAGCTTTCCATAAATTTAATATGAAAGAACCACTGAAAATACGAAAAAAATATCTTTAAATAAAATTCATTTGCCCTTTACTCCAATAAAACATTTCAAAAACAAATCCAGCTGATCCACTCCCGTCATTAGTGTTGACCGTGTTTTGAGCCGTCTAAAAATTCAATTTGCATTCCACTGAAGTTTTAAATAAATCAATCAAAAGAATCCTTTCTCAAATTCAAAAGCAAAATTTGAAAAAAAACCATCTTTATGTAATTTTGTTCATTTTATTTCAATTATGCCTAATTATATATAAATCACAAACAACTTAGTAATTAAATATTAATAAATTTCATTTGTAAGGTAAAAGAAAGAATTAGTACTTTACATCCTTACAGATCCCTTTAGCAAACATCTCATTTAACAGATTAAATCCATTATACCAACACCAACAACATTACAGCAAAAAACATTCAAAATGAACCAAAACCGAACTGGATTATCCTAAATATTCTGGCAAACGTAAATTGAAGTCTCATGGAAATTCAGAATTTCCAACGATAAAATATTTACGACATCGAAAGGTAAACATCCCGTAGAAAGTTAGTGGATAAAACATGTATTCACTTTAGATATTCGGCAGAAATCCTCACGAAAAGTTAAACAATTTTACAGATATTACCCCGAAAAAATAAACTAATCCAGGACCTTTTCTACCTGTCGGTCCATGTTATAAATTTCTTTTGTTTCCCATTTTCGAAACTTTGCACAACACACTACAAATAGTTGAAGATTGTTTAAAAGAATTTCGAAAACATTTCGTCGATAAGCGCCCTTAAAAATTCTTACTACCCCGCCACATCGAAACTAAAATAGAAAATCCACTAACTTGCCGGATTTTTAATACTGCTGGGTTTTAGCCCTCCTTCTTCTAGTTATTATGGAACGAAAGTGGCCCAGAAGTATCTATGCTAGAGGTTGAAACTTTTTGATCGTCACCAGGATGAATTGCCTGACAAAGAGGACGATGACGCTATGTTGTATACGAATATAGCGTGTCACAGCCGTAATTCTCATTTCCTCTGCGACAAAATTTACATACGGATATTTCAGGGTAGGCAGTTGTCATTAAAAGTCGGAACTTTGTGCTTGTAAAACACCAAGCAAATATTTGCACCATTTAATTATGTTACGTATGTTTACACAATTCGAAATTACTTTCGTCCTGTGGTGACGAAAAGTCTACTAAATAAGTTTTTCACATCCCCCATCGTATTACATACACACACACACACACGCCTTCTTCAGTTTCGTATAAGTTCTCATCAACTCCACAACGTTTTTATGCTTAAATAAAGTGGAGATTTTTACTCAAAAAACAAATCGTCATCCAGGAACCTTCAAATTGTAAGGACTTTCCACATAGCCTAGGTACCATAAGTTACATACAGGGTATTCACAGTCGTCTTTTAAATTGCGGGTAAATTTACCGCTCGGTAATTCAGTCAAATTTAACAGATTTTTACCGAGACGGTAACTTGGTTCATGTAAAAATGAATTACCGGATTCGGTAATTGTAGACATGCCTTGAGTCGTGTTTTTCGGCCCGGTTATTCGGTATCAAGAATCAACCGCGAGTGGCGCTAGTAATGTTTTTAGTTGTCAAATTTTCTTGCTGGTTATCTCATCGGACTGCAATTTTTTTCAATTTTGATAGCCGTTGTCACAAAAGTAATTCAAAAGAATACATCAAACAGGGATTTAAAGGTATGTGACATATTTCACAATCAAATTCGCAGTTCATGATTTGGTCACGTATCAAATAAAAGCGCTGTTCTCAAATCTGTGCTGTGGGATGTTCACAGCAGAATATTTTCAGTCTTTTAATATTACCGAAAATACCGAATACCGAAAATTAAAAGAGGATTGTGAATACCCTCATAGAATTATCATCACCCTCCCGCTGTCTGCTCTTCGGAAAAATTACACCGACTTTACATACTCGACGGGCGGCGGCGGATGCAAGATATGACGCAATGTATGAAAATCTAGAAAGTTGCCGTGCCAATGACGATTATGGCGATTTCTGTGATGTGAAATGGCGTTAATTCTTTACGATCGGTTAATGAATGAAATCCTTTTTGCCACTGACTGGGATTAAAGTGTTGCTCAGGACGATATCCGTTTATGGAACACTCACAGCCATTCTCATGTGCCAAAGTAATTTTTGGTTTTATAGCTTGAGCACAAAATGTGTAACAAAAACGCATACAAACGAATTATTATATTGGCTTAAATTTTTAGTACTCATTACTATGACACCATAAGGTTTTAGTATCTCGGAAAACGTTTGAAAGTAATTATGTTTTAAATGTGCCGATTTATATAAAACCACTGTTATGTCTTTTATGGTCGTTTGAGCGAACAAAATTTTAGCAATTTAAGCCGCATTTAAACTTTTTGAGAATTTCTATGGTTTAAGTAGGCTAAACACAACCTAATTTTCTAAGAATAGTTGGGACACACTCAGAAAAATAATAAACCTGATCTAAATCAACTTTTTGACAAGTCAACTCTGGCCTGTAGGAGGCAGACGGAGTTATCGATTACATAACATCACATCTCCGAAATACCCTCTCGCAGATCAACCCGTGCAGCTCCTTACGCCCTTCTTTGCTTGCTGCAGGATTAACCTTTGAATTTCTCCTACCACAGGTTGACAAGATTTTAGTTTTCCTAACGCAGGTTAACGTGCCCCTATCATAGGCTTAATTTTCCTGCCGGAAGCCAATTACGCCGTCGTACGCAAATGAACGACTTTTACTCCATTTTTCTGAGTGCAAGCGGAATTAAAGGACGGTTCAAAATCAAGTTTTTTAGTTTGCGTAACACAAAAAAACCGAGTAATCATAACCCGGCCCTAACACGCGTCTGTAGAGCTGACACAGTCGCTGACACAGACTCGTGTAAATGCACTGACTGCCAGTTCGCTAAATGTATTTTAATTCGTTGTCAGTAATTTGAAGTCTGTGCTACTGACAGACTTTACAGTCGCGTGTAAAGGCCGGGTAAGTTTTTAAAAAAGTTGATTAAATGTTTCCAAAAAGGAATGCAAAAAAAAAAGGATTTTCCGCTGAAAAACAAACGGAATGAAAAAATTCTAATCCCTTAAAATAATTTTAATGCTGGTAATAAAAAAAATTCGTTCCTCTGCTCGAACGATAAGCGAATATTGGAGTTTTATTCAATTCAATGAAACAAAAAATTCAAAAAAAAATCCTTTCAGTTTTCAAAGCATTTTCAATTCTGGGAAAATTTTCTACCATCGTCCATTGAAAAGGATTAAATTAGGTCCGACAAATAATCTTGCAGAATCGCACGATAGCTGCAAAATATGCTCAAACATGCGAAAAAAGCGTTACTGATAGCAAAACACATCGATTTGGATCTTTATTCTGTTTGAAAAAAAAAAGTTTTTTTGGTCCTCCTAAACACCCCGAGATGAATTGGTTTTTATTTTCAATAACTCATTGACCGTTTCTATTAGAATTAGACCCACATAAATTTATTTTCTGTATCCTTATTCCATAATAAAATTGGCCACGATACACGCTAAAGGTCCGCAAGTGGCCATATATATGTCGATTTCGAAGGCTTCCTTTTCTCCCTTTGGTCGTAATTTTCCATTGGGAAATCTACTATCAATATTTTGATTATCATTTTATTTGAACGAAACAATATGTTTTTATAATTTAATTTGTGAAAATACCGGGAAATTTTCTCAGCCTTGAGCGGTTAAGCAATTATTTTTCTTATTGGCATTTTTTTTTTGAATTTTTTTATGCTTGGTATTTTGTTAAAATTTTGAGAAAAATCATACCAATATATAAAAATGAGTTGGTGTCTGTCTGCCTGTCTGTCTGTCTGTTCCTCTTTCTCGCAAAAACGGCTAAACCAATTGACTTGAAATTTGGCATGAGTGTCTGTGGTAGTTCTGGTTCCAACATAGGCATACGGAAAAGTAGCGCGACGGGTGGGGGGAGTAGGGGGAGGGGGTAAAGTGATTTCGAAACTTAGTTTTTGTGCTATGTTACTCTTTTGCGAAGAAACTACTGAACCAATTGGCCTGAAATTTGGCGTAGATGTTCGTCGGGGGTCCAGCCCCAACATAGACCCATTAAAAAGTAACCCGAGAGGTGGGGGAGTAAGGGGAGGGGGTAAAGTGATCTCGAAACTTAGCTCTTCCTCTATGTTATCATTTCGTGGGGAAATTACCGAGCCGATTGGACCTATGTATGTGAATTTGGCTTGCGAAGTGCGGAAACTCGAAATAAAATTTACATGAAAAAATTGTACTAAAATTGTACTAAATTGTACTGCATTTTAAAAAAATTGTACTCGAAAGGATTCGACAGAAATTAAAAATTGAAAAAAGATCAGCCGGCAGTGTTTTCGGAAGAAATTTTTTTTGATGCAGAATAATTGTACTAAAATTGTACTAAATTGTACCACAAAGGAAAAAAATTGTACGCGTTCAGGTTCCTCGGAAATTGAAAAAAATCGAAAAAAAACGATTTTTCGCGAGAAATCGGCAGTCTTATTTCGGAAGGAAAAAATGTTTCTGCAGAATAATTGTACTAAAATTGTACTAAATTGTACCGCAAAGAAAAAAAAGTGTACTAGTACAGTTTTCTCAAAAATCGAAAAAAAAAATATTTTTTGGTTTCGGAAGAAATTTTTTTTCGTAGAATAATTGTACTAAAATTGTACTAAATTGTACCACAAAGGAAAAAAATTGTACTCGTTCAGCTTCCTCGGAAATTGAAAAAAAACGATTTTTCGTGAGAAATCGGCAGTCTTGTTTCGGAAGGAAAAAATGTTTCTGCAGAATAATTGTACTAAAATTGTACTAAATTGTACCGCAAAGAAAAAAAAGTGTACTAGTACTAGTGTCGGAATACATGATTGGTGCCCTGATTTCGAATCGATTTCTGAATTTCCCAAAAAACTAGAGCCTACCCTGCTAACCCATCGCCAGATTTAAAACGAAAACTGCCCAAAAAAGCGACTTAATATGCAGTACACCAAATTTAGTGTCAGCCTGTGTAAAAAATGATTTCGACACACTTTTGACAACACGAGCTGTCAATATATTATCCAAACCAGGTATTTTAAAAATGAATTGATGAAAAATTCAAGTGCTGACCAAAATATTTGTGAATTTTAGAATTGAATTACAAGTTTTTGATTATTTGGAAAAATTGTAAAATATCCATTTCTTTGCAAATGAAGTGTAATATTTTCCTTTAGTATTCTTACAAACTATTGTTGGTACTGATTGCCATTAAAAAACTCGTCATTTAGCAATTTTATTTCTACTTCAATTCTATCATAAAAAAAAATAAAAATTAAATTAATATTATTGGACAGAGAGTAACTTCAAAAAAAAGGGACGAACTCAAAAAACCTGTGCCAATCTATTCCTTGGATTGATTGCTCCATTTACCAAGGTTTTTTTTAATCTATTAACATCAACAGCAAAGCCAACGAAATCCTTCTCTATACCTGTCCACAACTTAACACAGAATATATTCTGGTTTCCATTTCAGTGATACAAACGAAATAAGAAAGACTGAATAAGAAAAAAGAATTTCATCTGGAGAGGGTTTTTTTTTCTTTCACATATTCTATCGGGAACCTGAAACTAGACGGGATATGTCCAAAAATGCCTCGTGGGAGAAAAATCTAGTATTTCATTGTTGTTTGCGCCATTCTATTCGAGTCGATGTCCTGTACACATATTCATAAAGAATTCAATTTATCCACATCAAGCTCGAAGTCATTTTATACGACATAAATGGACAAGAAGGACAAAAGGACACATTTTCATAGCCATGTCATCCTTTATTTTGATCCTTCTTTCGACGGCTTTTCTTGAAAAAAAACCTATTCGATGGAACAAAACCAAGAGAATGAAGGACCAATGAATATTAAGAAGGCCTAAAATCCCCAAATGCACACCCAAAATAGAAAAAGATTTACAGTCATAGCTGCCATGGAATTGACTTAGAGGTAGATAGGTAGGTAGACCCCTGAACCAAATATCTTACCTTTGGCTTGTTGTCTCATAGAATGCCTCCTTAATGATACAACCGGATACTTTCCCAATCAGGGTCATATTTAAGGTGATTGTGTGAAATTTCATTACAGTACGGATCGTCAAACTAATTTAATGTCCGATACATGACCACATACAGCGTATAGAAAATCGCATGATACAAAGAATTCTCCACCCCAAATTCCCTTACGTTTTGTAGGAAAATCATAAAATAATATTAAAAGGACACTTTGACCAAAGGTTTAACTCTAGAATAACTAATGCCAGCAGCAGCAAATAGCAAATTGTTTTTTATGATGTTGTAATAGTAGCAAAAAACGAAAGTCCTCGTAAATGCGCTTAAAGGCTTAATAGATTAGAAAACATGGCCGGTAAAGTTAGCTCCATAAACAAAGAACTTTTAATAAACTTATTTCGTTTCATTTGTTTCAGCCACAAATGGCGTCTTTACTGCTCGAATTACTTATTCTTAGGTTTTCTTTGCACCCTTATAGAGTTGGGCTAAAGGTTTTTTATATGTATTCTGTCTAGTATTTAAGTAGAAAATGTGTTTTCTGCCCCAACGATTTTAATCCTATTTTTTAATAAATGTCTTTAGATGAGATTTTATTGCTTCATAAAAGACAATTCCCTATTGGCGAATATTTGGAGAGATTTTACGGATATTTGGAGAGTTGGAGTGATTTTATTGCTTCATAAACAAACAATTCCCTATTTACGAGTAGTTGGAGAATTAGATTGCAAGATTTGACCCTGACAGACAGACAAACAGATAGATACCAAGGCAAGCTAAATATATGCTTTAAAAAAGAGTCTAAGATTTACATTTGCGATTTTTTTCTTGAATTTATCCGCGAGTTTTATTCAGAATTTATTTGAGACTAGCTTGCATACCCGTCGTTGCCGGGTTAAGTTTTTTTCATTTTTTTTTTTTTTATGGTCTATGTTGGAGCTAAACTTTAGGCCAATCGGCTCGGTAGTTTCCCCGCGAAAGAATAACATAGCGCAAAAACTAAGTTTCGAGATGACTTTACCCCCTCCCCTTAATCCAACTACCCCTCGCGGTACTTTTCCGTATGCCTATGTTGGAACCAGAACTACCACAGACACTCGTGCCAAATTTCAAGTCAATCGGTTCAGCCGTTTTTGCGTGAAAGAGGAACAGACAGACAGACACCAACTCATTTTTTTTTATATATTAGTATGATTTTCAAAAATGTTTCGCTCTCTGTAATAGCGTCATATTTTTTGGAAAAAATAGACACAAAAAATGCCACCGAAAAAGAAATCCTATGAAGTACAAGCAATCATAATCGATGTGGTATGAAAATGTCAACGATCAATCAATCAATCGTCGGTGTGATACGGCCATAACACAAGTTGCACCTGACGAAGGTCACCAATTTCAAAATTAAAAACTGGCTACTAATTGACTTTCCTGGTTCGAACCTTACTGAACCTCAGGGTTCGAACCCTTGAAAAAATGTGATTTCCCCTGAAATTCTTTATACAAAAACAATTTTCTTATCTGAAATTTAATGTACGGGAAAGTCATGTAAAAACATATTTTAAACACTTTTCATCTCTTCAATTTTTTCATCAAATAAGCGGTTTAAAATCTTTACCAAACTTTCAAAAAAAATTCTAATGAGAAAAAAGTAAAACACTTCATTTTCTTTTTACAAAAAGCCCATTCTTGATGACAACCGGCCACACTTCATCGCTTATTGAAAAATGTTCATTTGTGTTTTTTTCTTCAAGTTGGTCCTTCTTTTATCCTATTTCTCCATTACGGTTAACTAAATAAAGCTACTTGGAACGAATCTGAATCTCCCAATTTCCAATCACTTTTCATGGTGCCTATGGTTCGTTTAGTGTCTATATCGAATTTTCAGATTTATCTTTGTCAGCTGCCGGCAGTACTTTGCGGTCTTTATCTTTCGCAATGAATTGTGAAAGTATCGAATAGCTATGGATGAGAGCTAAAAAGGCGAAAACAGAATTTCACATCTATAAAATCTATCTATAGATACAGATATATAAAAAAAAACTTACACTCAGAAAAATGTTCAGGTCAACTTTTTGTCAGGTTAAGTCTGACCTTACAGAGGTTTCTGTAAGCCAGCTAGCGGTCAGAGTTAACCTATCTAAGGTCAACTCGTGCAGCTCCCAATGCCCTACTTCACCTGCTGGTGGGTTAATTTCAGAATTTCTCCGACCACAGGTCAACTCAGTTTTACTTGCCCACATGCAGGCGAACGCGCGCCTGCCCGAGGCCAATTACGCCGTATGTAGGTCATCGAGTTAGCCTCCATTTTTCTGAGTGTACCTTTGAAAAATGGAAAAAATTAAGAAAAACGATACAATTCAGAGAATCAACGTCAGTAGAGGAAAAGGGTCTAAGCAATCGTTAAAGGGACACCTATTTTCAATGGATTCCGCAATCTTTTGGGAACTTAGCACAATGTTTTTTTAGTGTCAGGAAATGGCATAAGATTGATTGTTTAAATTCTTGCCTTAACTTAAAAAAACATTTCTAAAATTTACCAAAACAATTTAACAAAAGAATTAAAGGAGAAGGTAAATAAAAATTTCTTCAATTTAATCTTCAAATTTCTTGAATCACCTTTTCCGCTTTCCGCGATTTTTGGCGTGGAGTTTGGTACCGCCATCTCCTCCTCCTAAAAGTTTGATTTTTTTGCGATTTTCTCAAAAATTGTGGATTTTCTACTCAAACTTATATGAAAAAAAGTGTTTTAAATACGATTTTACGTGTGTTTTAAATACGATACGATACCAAAATAAAATACTCAAAATTCCATTACACTTCACATCATAATGTTTTTTTTAAAAAAGGTACTATCACTAATGCAATATTTTCATTCTTTCGATTAAACAAAATCTGTTACTCATTATCATAGACATTCCCAATAACTCCTTTTCATTCGTTAGCCTTCAATCTTTCCCTGCAAATGATCTCATTTCTGAGCGCAAAATAATGCCCTACTGAAATTCCCATTTGCGATAAATTTTTCTATAAAAGTGGATAAAAATTTAAAAAAGAAAACCCCTTTTCTGTGGTTTTCCCAACAATCCAGCAGAGTCCAATTAAGTGAAGGACCTATTCTTTATAATTTGCCATAAAATGATTTCATGAGATGAAAATTGCGACATAATCGAGCGAACCAGGCAGAATATCAACTAAATGCCGGATATATCCCGTAGATTATCCAACAGCGGCCCGGTATTATCACTGATGATACCCAACGCTGTTAGCTATAAGAACTTAAACACCTGATTGAAGGGCATTGCGGTGCTTCTTTCCTTTTGTCACCAGTAATAGTTAAAAATTTAATCAACACTAAAGCTTGTATTCGTTATGTCCTGAAAAGACACCACCCCAAGGGAGTAGAACTGATAAATGAACAGATTCTAAACATGAAACAAAAGGGAAACATTTTCACCTTGAGAATTCTTTTTTTTTTACCATTAATGGATCTTCGTCTCTTCGTCTGTCATTTCGTAACTCTTCGCTGTGTGTCTGTTTCTAAGTTTCATTTTTGAATGAAAATCCTTGGATGGTCCTTAAACGTAAGCTACCAATTAACCCTGGAGGGTCGGATATTCTTTGTTCCAGTACCAAACTAAACCAGTGCTCCTTTAGTGAGCAATTAACAAAAACATAACGAATTAAGGCGGGTTTTTTGACGGTCTTCATCACTTGAGACGATGCTGAAAATGCTAATCATCATCTTAACAAACTAATTATACTTGCTTTAAAATCTTATTTTAATAAATGTTGAAAATGTAGGTATTAAATCGCGTTTTAAATGAAATCCTAAAGAAACAACATTTCGCTCACATAATGCAAGGACACTTGGAATTTATAGACAATTTAACTTTTTTTATGCGGGGCCAATCGTCAAATACTGAAGACAGACAAAGTGTTTGTTTCAAAAAAAAACATTTGTATGTGAGAGGGGGGAAGGAGTGGTCCAATGGTTTCTGACGTATGGAACTGTTACTTAAAACCATAGATATACTAGATCGCTCGATTTGCTGTCTCAAATGGTCCCATTTCAATACAGTTCAGTGAATCAAAACGAGTCAAGTAAGAGCAAGATAACCGTATGAAAATAAATATAGTCCTCTCGTTTAAACCGTGAGCTGTCAAAGGAAAATAGACTTTCGGAATGGTATTGGCACCTAAAGTTATTTGTTTGCGCCTAAAGTTAGTCTCAAACTTGTGAAATTTGAATTTCGCGGCAAACTAAATTTGAAATTCGCGACCTTATACAGTTCAGTGGATGCGTTCAAGTACGATAAAGAGGGAAATACTTTTGGGACCATTTTTCAGCAGAGCTTTGTATGGTGATAGTTGTTCTATGTTATATAGTTCTGTGCTTAAAACCATGATCTAAAGACATTTTGTCGTTATAAATTTTTCAAAACGAACACCGTTTTCGAAAAAATCGTACAAAACGATTTCATTTTTCAAAACGTGTTCAGGGATGATAAAGTTAGTTACCATCTTCGAGAAAATTCGTTAAAATCCTTTAAGGAGTACGCGAATATCCTTTTTCAAATTTTGCTGAGGAAAACTATCACCAAAAGGGTATAGATTTCGGATTTTAAAATTCGAAACGAACGGTCCGTAAAAATTAGAGGGTTTTTAGATAGTTGATCACGAATGGAATGTCAAAATTTTGAATTTTTACACAAGAGTCGTATAAGTATAACGGTATTTTCTCAAAAGTATTTAAGAACATTAATTTTGAAATTTATAGTATTTCTGAAACTACTAATAAAAAATACTTTTAACTGGCAACTACAGTACCATATTTTTTAGTATTTCTTTGAAATTTGAGCACTCACAATCATTTTCAATTTCCGTCACAAATTAAACAATTAAACACTTTATGCTTCATAATTTAATTTTTGACACGGATTTCTAAAATTTGATCAAATCCAAACATCAAACGTAAACGTTTTTTTTTAATCCGTACCTTGATTACATTAATTCCTCAAAACATTCCATCTGACCTCAAGAAAATTATTTCTGAATCACTTTTAAACGTTCGCACGTAAATCCCAAATGTCATCAAATTACAAGAAAAATCGTACGAAATCCAAAATAAGAAGCAAAAAATCTTGGAAAATCTTCTGTGCACGTTTCCTAATTTATCTCATTTTACTTTTGTCACAATTCTACCATTTCTCCCCCACGTCTCTAAAATTTGTCTATAGAAAACTTTGTTATAGCATTTTGAAGCACTTTGTTCGGGTGATTTTGATTGCAAAGCATGGTTTCTGAGTAAAATTGCTACCCATTTAAACGTCGAATGGAAGCCATTAAGACATTTTTGCATTTTACCAAGGCAAACGGTGGCGGCTTTTTTTTACGGAGGGCCAGAAATTTGCATAAACCATTTTAGATGGCCCCTGAACAAATTATCATATCGCGTTCATCGTCTATAAGTTCGTGGATGGTCGATGTTGACTCTTGAAGGATCTTTGGTCTTTATTTAGAGTAATGTACTTTTTTCGGTTACAAAACAACTAAACAAATTCCCCCCAAGGACCCTTGACATATTAATTAATGTCTCTTTTACCCCTAAACAAACTCATTTCCTAAGAAATCAACAACGCTTTCAAAATATAACAGTCCAGAAGATAAATAGCACGCAGGGAAAACATAGCCAAGATTCCAATTTCCTTGAGTTTAACGAAAAAAAAAGATTCACAATGATTAAGTTTTAAAATGGTTCAAAAATTGTATTTTGTAGTGTTTTACAAATAACAATCAAAACACTGAATTTTCAATTAACGAAAATTCGCCATTTCGAAATAAAAGCCGTGAGTTTTCTTTTTTTTTTTTGCTGAAAGTTATGGCGAATCTTCAGGCATGGTTGTAGGGAGCTTTCCATAAAATGCGTCACATTTGTAAAGAAATGGCACCAATAATGTGATGGCAGTATAAAATTCCACACAAAAAATTGCGAAAAAAACATCTAGACGATAGGTGGAGAGGAGGCAACACAAGAAACCAGTTTTATTTGATTTGAAATTTGGCAAAATTTGATTTGAAACCTGGCAAAATATGATTTGAAACCTGGCAAAATATGATTAGAAACTTGGTAATTCGGATAAATTAAAGAAACCTGCATACACATTAAAAATTAAGAAGAATATCCCGCAATATGTTACATACAAGAAAAAGAACTGCAATTTAAAAACATCACATGTCCAAAATAGGTTTTCCATGGAAATTCATCCAGAATGGATTGGGCATTTCCCGACGTTCGGCATTATTTTCCACATGTATTCAATGTTAATAATGGAAAATTTATTCGCAGTGACAAATGGCCAACGATTTTGATATATCAAAAACATCCACACCAGACATTTCCGCCCCTTCACCAACAAACTTCCTGCTTTTATCGGCATTCCAGTGGGAGCGATTGTGAAAGCTTTTGGCATTTTACATAAATTCAACGGTCTGTAATGATGTCTAACAAATTGCTTGTTTGTTCCTTGTTATAACAAGGAAAAAAAATTGATACTTTTCTGACAGCATGGTAAAGTCGACATCCATCTACGGCAAGCTTATTTATTCCCTGTCTACCAACGCCGCCGACCTACAGTCGACACAGAAACGCACGAAATGATTTTCTCTAATGGCCCAAGGTTACTTATTTTACCTCACTTCCAGTTTCTTCTTGGGAACAAATTTCAACTTTGTCGAAATCGACTTCCTTTATATTTACTTCAATGTCTAAAGTTTAGACATGTATATAAGTAACTCAGTTATTACCAATTTCCATGCAAATCTCTAATTATTTTTGGTACTTTTTTTGCTTTATCTACTTTGGTTAGCGACAGTCTATTATAAAAGGAATGTCTCCGAATATCTAATTTTATGGAATATTCTTACAAAAATTAATCTAATAGAGATTCCCCCCAATTTTTTCCTCATTTCAAATTGGTTTTATTGCATTCGTCCATAAAAGACTATTCTTTGAGTTTAATAAGAATCAAAATGATGTTTCCGTCCGTCTTATAATCAAATTAAATAAAGAAAGGAACATCTACTTATTCTATGATTATTATCATACACTAATTTATTCGTAATAAGAATCCTAACGAGATTTTCAATCATATTCATTAATTTCATTTCATTTGAAGTCTTTGAATTGAAAGTCCTTTCATATTGATAACTAATAGGTAGATAAATATTTATTATTGAAATTTAAAAAAAAATCATAAAGATCTCTCATTCTCTCTCTATCTCTCTTTATTTCTCTCTCATTGTCACTCTCTCCCTCATTCTCTCTCACCCATTCTCGTTTTTTCCCATTCTCTAGCTCTCTCTAGCTCTCTCTAGATATCTCTAGATCTCTCTAGCTCTCTCTAGATATCTCTAGATCTCTCTAGCTCTCTCTAGATATCTCTAGATCTCTCTAGCTCTCTCTATCTCTCTCTAGCTCTCTCTATCTCTAGATCTCTCTAGCTCTCTCTATCTCTGTCTAGCTTTCTCTAGCTCTCCCTAGCTCTCTCTAGATATCTCTAGATCTCTCTAGCTCTCTCTATCTCTCTCTATCTCTCTCTATCTCTCTCTATCTCTCTCTATCTCTCTCTATCTCTCTCTAACTCTCTCTATCTCTCTCTATCGCTCTCTATCTCTCTCTATCTCTCTCTATCTCCCTCTATCTCTCTCCATCTCTCTTCCATCTCTCTCTATCTCTCTATCTCTCTCTATCTCTCTCTATCTCTCTCTATCTCTCTCTATATCTCTCTGTCTCTCTCTATCTCTCTCTATCTCTTTATTTTTCTCTACCTTTCACTCTCTCAAACACGATATCGGTCGTCAATACCCCCAAAGCCGGATAAATCCTGCAAAAAAATCCTTTCGTAAATGAACTTTTCCCCGCTCCGGAAATAATTTCAGTCAATAAGTTATCATTTCCACATTTGTCAGTACTTTTATTTCAACTCGACGCCAAGTTGAAGTTAGCCATCTTCATATATGCAATAACCTTTCATATATAAGTTAAGACGAGTATTTATTTCACAGTACTTGTTCCTTATCCCCATTTCCCAAAAACACTCAACCATCCGCTCAAACACATTTACGAATTTGTCAAGTGAAAATCACCCTTATTTGGTGTTATTATCCGAAAACCGAATATTGTGTTTTGTAGCCATGTCGACAATTTCATTCTCACCAGTAGCCAATACATGATTTTGACACAAATCCATTACAAATCTTCTATCTGTAAGCCGTCCTTCGACATTACCATCCCTTGTTCCCGGCTCCAAATACCAAACCTGTGCAGAATTCTGTCATAAACAACTTTTATACTGTGTCCAAAACTCTGAACCTATTGCTGTCCACTTATCTGACATTTCAGTGACAATATCTATGTCAGGAAATTATATAACTTTTCCACCATATGATTATGGACATAAACATAATATTTATACACTATACTTGAGAGCAGGACTAAGCTCTAGGGTAGGTGCTTTTACACATTCTATATATTCGTATCAACTAATAAACATTCATGTTGGGGACTTTATTCCTCGTACGTACATTGCATTCACGATTTTGGTGCTAAAAAAAACCTATCTGAAATATAGGGGAAATTACAATTAATGGTGAGATAGTCATCGCCTTCGGTTAATGTCAACATCTGGAATAAAAATTGTAATTGGTTCTATAAGTTTTTCTGACAACTCTCGATTGTGGCATTCATATTTTAAGAGAAAAACATCCAGTCTATTATTCCTGTCATATCATTTTAACCACTAATAAAAGGGACAATAAAACAAGTAAGTCGTCAAAAATATGTTTTTCTTGTAAAAAATATATGAATTTTCTTTTATGAATCTTCAAAATTGCTCACTTCTTAATTCGATATATTACTAGCATAAAAACTTTATCGCTCGCGAGATTTATCAATTTCTTAAATACGAAAACGTCGTGTATGTTATTACCGCAACCACAATTCTTCATCATTCTGAGAATGCTTGGCCTCAATTTTATTATCGCTTGGTCATTGAGACTTTTAGTGCGAAACTAGTCTTCTATAAGTAATAATTTCACAGTGTTTCTAATAGTGTAACAAATATAGTATGAAAAAACCAATTTTTTATTGTAAAATTTCTCGGTTTTTTGAAAATTTTCCGAAAATTATGCGCTTTTGCGAAAAAATGCTCATAACCAGATTCAAAGGATATAAAATTATCCGAATTTTTACCTTTAACGGTTTTTACGTATCCGAGGCGGATGGCGAGAGAGGCATTACACGTTTTTATAGACGACAGAAATTCTGTTCACAATCGAAAGCTGCACAAAATTATCTGAAAATCACGACAACCTTGAACAAAACCTTGAACAAAACCTTCTTTATGGAAAAAGAAGCAACTGGATAAAAAATCAAGGATAAATTCATGAATAATACTACGAACCCCATATAATTATTCGATCATAGGCTGATTTCATTAATAGATCAAGAACTGAGCAGTGGGTGGATAAAATCCGCTTTGAAAAAATGATATGAAAACCCATCAGTTATAAATAGACAAAAACCCCCATTAAAATTAGTAAAAGATACAAAAAAAGAAAAAAAATTGCTTAACAACTATTGAAAATTATCGTTAGACCCTCCCACTCACATAATACCAAAGAATCGTCGGCGGTCTGAAATTATTATCATTATTTCAAACAGTAATTTTAAAAATAAATGTTTTCTTGTATCCACGCAGAACTTGTTTCATTTTCTTTTAATGCATCAAAGCATATCACTGCAGTAATTTCCATTTTAAATCAGGATCGTTGCTCATTTAAACTGAAAATTTTACAATAAAAAAAGGACTATTCAAATGCTACAAGGATTTCTAGTCCATTTCCCTAATAACACCTGTTAGCATGAGCGTTTATAATTTGCTAAAGTGGGCCTCGATACAAAGGTCTAATTACCCGTTGGTCCTTTGCAAAACCAGAGCCCCACTCGATGGTATTTGATCTATGAAAAACATTTCCATGGGATGAAGTTTTTTTTTTTAAATTGGGTTCGACACTTACCAGTTTAAAGGATTGGTCATTAACATCAAGTGACCGTTTCAAGTGGAAAATGAACCCATCAATGGGATTCAAAGACCATCGAAAGCTTTCGCTCGTGACCATTATCACTGTAAAAGGCTCATAACTCGAAAAATGGAAAAAAAAAATCCGTCAGGTTAATATAGGCTGGAGAAATGAATGAAAAACGTGATAAAGGTTCTAAGGGCTGTTTTTTCACGCTATACGTAAAAATCATATTGAAAATCTCGGTTTCCCTTTGACATTCAAGCACGTCATTTGTCTTGTCCTGTAGGAATAATGGGGTTTTCATACACGAACCATGGCATATAGCTAGGGTGACCATATTTTTTTGCCCAATTCCGTGACAGATGAGCGGTATGCGGGCCCTAGTGTTAAAGAGGATTTTTTTAATGCCTCAAAATTAATCGAAAAGTACAAAACAAGTTAAAGCGACACCCGTCGAAGAACTATCTTACGTTCCAACTCTTTTGTAAAAGAAGTTAAATTTTTATTACCTTTTTTGATGTTTTTTTAACTCAGCAGAAGTTGAGCCGCAGGCATAATTTGAGCCGCAGACATGATTTGAGCCGCAGGCATGGTTTTTAAAGAGAGTTATATGACATGTCATAATCAAAAAATTATAATAAAATTCTCCGCAGGCGGTTTTTTTTTCAAAAAATTCACTCAGAAGTTAAGTTTCTACCTCCGCCGCTGGCGAAATTTTTCAGCTTCAAAATAAGACCAATCGGGAACAAAAATTTAGGACAACATGCCTAAATCCAGGACGTATGGTCACCCTATACATATCTCCATTTATATACACATTATCGCTCATATTTCATATTTTCCTCGTGTTCCCAAGGTAACTGAATATCAGGAAAAATTCTCCCATTACCACCCGACTGTCATTTTACCTTCTATTCGTTTTGTTTATTTAGTTTTACTTTTTTTTCTACTTCTATTTGCGGAAAGAACTAACTTCGATAGTATCTTAACAAATAACTCAACGGCCACATGAAAGTGCCATTTCTAGAATATTATTTCGGCTTGTCATTTGCAAACAATTTTCCACATTTAGTATTTCCCATAATTTTCCGTTTCATCGGAATTTCGGACGTGCTTTTTTCATTAAACCGATAGGCCATAGTAATTCTTGAAGCTCTTTTCATTATCACAGGTTTTGCTACTTTTCCACTTTCCGAATTGTTTATGACCGAAAGAATTTCCAGATTGTATAATATTTCGTTACAAGTTATATTGGAAAATTCTTGTTAAATTCACATAAAGGTACTTTAATAATTTCATTTTTGGAAACCTTTGGATTAGGTATTTTAAAAATGTTCGAACAATTGATTGCAGGGCCCAAGTGAAAAATTTTGGGCTAAGACTTTTGGTTAATACTTTTCTAACGACTGAAATTTTGAAGACTTTTGTCAAAAAAGACGAACAATTTGGAGGCGCTTTTGAAAGAAGCAATCACAGAAAAAAGTACTTAACTTTCTGATTTTTCCCATTTTCAGTTTTCAATAGTACCTAAACCTTGCAGATGTGGCATTTCAGTGTTATATATCACGCAAAACCTTACAAATGTTGCAATTCAGTTTTCGATTGCATATAAAACCTTACAAATGTCGCAACTGAACCCAAAGTTCACAAGCCCAAAGTTCACAATTCATGCGGAACTATAGGAGCAGTATAGAAAAAAAACTGTGACGAAGCCTCACTTTGGCCAAGGATAGATTGCGCAATCGAAACGAAAATTATTGCACGCAATAGTGATTAAGGGAAAATAGGAAGTCGTAAAGTAGGCGTAGCGACCATAAAGTCACGACATTAAAGTCACAACACCCTATTTATAACCTTTTGTGCTGCTGGGAAGTCATGCCAAACAGCTTTTTTAGCCTTTTTTTGTAAAATCAACATTATTAAAAAAGAATTTACATTTTCGTATTCACATAGATTGAAAAACTGAAATAATCAAATTAAGCTACGACACATGGCATTTCGCGTAACGTAACTAAATCCAATTGCCCAGAAACAGAATCGATATAAAAAGTGACAAATATGGTTAAATAATTCGAGGCACCGAAAAATTTCATTCATATTCTTTTTGGTACGACACCCCTTGTCAACTGCAATAAATGTCGATTTGCTTATTCAATTTGTATTTTTTTCCAATAAAAGTATAAATTAAGGTAAAATTATGCTGCAATAGTATTTTTTCCACATATAAGGTTCTTGTTTTGTATCTGAAACTTTTTTGCCATGTACGACTTTAAAGAACAATTTAAATTTTCAGAAATTTAACCAAATTTATAGATACCTGAAATTTAAAAATAAACTACAGTCAAAAAAAATTGCGCCGCAGGTGAAAATTTTTAAACGTCAATGTCAAATACACCCTTAAACTGACCCAACAGTTGCCATAGAAGCTGGTCTCTATGTTTTATCCTGTGTGGTGTCCGAATTTTACGCAGAAAGCTTTCAAATGTCGTTAAATGTCGTCTAAACCACCGCCTCAGAAAAAATGACGCCGTCTTAGTGAGCGCCCTTTTGCCTGAACTCAGCCTCAATGTCTAGTCGATCAGCTCGTTAAAGTAAATTTTTACCAAATCATGGAAGAAATGTTTGATCATGCTGAGAAGCTACCGGTTTGAATTTTTTGTATTCATCTAAAATCCGGCTAGTGGAAATTTCAGCACCTTTCCCCGCAAACCCACCCCACCCCCCTCCCTCCCCCAGCTGATCGAGGCTTTTAGGTAATTTAAATCTCCGAATGCCCCTTAAATTTAGAAAATTGAGCAAATTTATCACCCCATAAAATAATTTGCAAAATCATTTCTTTTAATATACTATAAAAAAAATGAATTCATCAAAAATTATTATCTTAACCATTAAGTCAACATTATTATTTTTAGCTCTTCAGAGATAATATTTATTCATAAGGCGAAAATTTCTATCCTTTTTACTACTATATCAAAACAACAAACAACAAAAGTGAAGTGACTTAAACACTTTATTAGTCCCATGACAAAACCCTAAACATTTTCCCGATTTCAGCTGCTTATATATTCAAGAAACTTTACGCCCTTGGGTCAAGGTAAAACGTTTTATAAAATACCATGCAAATTAAATAATCATTTAGAAGGTCATAAACAGAAATTTACTATTTCCCATCAAGCTTATCCGTTTCCGCTGAATAATAATTTCATTTTTATCAGCGAATTTTAATCGCATCGCCCGGGGCTATTCTCAGCACAAAATTAAATAACAATAAAAGGAAACAATGATTTATTTCGAGTGATGACGAAAAAATCAAACCTGCAGAACAAAAATAATAATAAAAAAGGAAAAAAAACACAAAGCACAGCACGACGGAAGAAAATCTTGGAAAAGCGAATGGAAAATACGTCGATTTAGCAGAAAATCAACTGCTGAAGAACAAGTAAAGAAAATCAAAATAATAAAGAAAATAACCGAAGAAAGTTCAAGAAAAACACAAGAAAATGAAAATAAAAATACATTTGTAATACTTACTCATACAGCAGCTATTGTTGCAATAAATTTTTCACCCCAATTTTATTTCAATTGTATTTTACTTTTTCTTTATTCGTACTTTTGAAATTTTGTGAAAAATTTAACGAGTTACAATAAAGAAAGATCGAACTCCAATGCCATTTAATCAAAATTCAAATTTAATTTCCTTTCAATCAGTCAAGAAACGTTTACAGTACACTTAACGCGGAATTTTATCAGATTTTCTGGTTATTGATATTTTTACAATGATTTTTAAGTGGAAATTTCTTACCATCCTCTCGAATTGGTTATTTTGCACACAAAAAATTTTTTTTGAATCCTTGTTAATGCTGTGACATAAACCCGTTTCCTTCCTGAGATAAAATCCTTCAACTTTTTAATCATTAACAGATAACGAGAGAAAAATTCTATATGAATTCTTTGAAATTTCCAGTTCATTCAATTTAAAATCATTTCTTAGCTCAATTTTAATGATTTTTTTGAAATCTGCGATTTATTTTTAAAACCTTTATGGAACTGATTTATCACGCCTCTTTATTTAGCAAAAGATATTTTTAATCAGCGACTTTTTAATGCAAAATTTCTAGTGAAAAACAATTAACAGTTTTGTTCTGGTAATACTGGCGACGACGACGAACAGAGGGAAACACCAGGTTTAAGCAGGGTTTAGACGAAGCAAGTAACTCGCTGCAAGTAGACGTAAATACACGCGATTTGAGCTAGTGTGCGACGCTCGCATATGTGTGAGAATACTTGCTGCTCTCTCAAAAATAATAGAAAGCCATTCTATTTTTCTAGCAAGTAAAAACCAATACAACAACATGGAACCGTGTAGACAAGAGGTGGTTTTATGTGTGTGTGTTTCGCTTCATTTTATATTTGCTGCTTTGCCAGAAAACGTCGTAACATTTTAAGGAAAAAACGACACGGATATAAAAAACTCGTATAAAAAATCGGATATAAAAAATCAAATGCGTTACATTAATTAAAAAATTAATGTAACGCATTTGATGTGCGACCTCCTGTTGATCGCCTGCAAACCTTACAAATGTTGTAATCCCATCTGTTTTTCGCAACCCATCTGAAACTAAAGGAGTGGCAACCTAGAAGAAAAATAGTAAACTCTCAATTTAAGAAGCCGAAATCTCCCCTCGTACCTTAAAAAAAAAGTTCGGTCTCAATTTTTATTAGTGATTATAAAAAGATAAAAAGGGTATGCAAAAAAAAAGTACGCCGCAGGCAATTTTTTGATTTAAAAAATGCATCTCCCTCTTTTGTGACCATAACATTTTTGTATTCAGAGAATTTAGTACAATTCACAGCACTCCAAAACCTTAAAAAGTGATTTAAATACTTCAAAACCTATTTACAAAAGTAGTTTTACAAAATTACGGCAGGTTTTTACAAAATTAATTCAATTAGAAGATTCCCGATTAAAAAATAGTTAGATTTATTATTTTTTCGCTGCGTTTGTGAGAACACAGAATCAGAAGTTTTTTAATAACTTGAGGGAAAATGTATGTCTGCAAGTGTCATTTTAATGGCAAGCCATGAAAAAAATTTCAATTTATGTCTAACGAGACCTACAAAAATTAAAATCAGATTTTTAGGCATTGAAAAATCCCGCCCGTAATTCGTAAAATTCTCCATTTTTATTTAAATCAACCCTTCCCCGAAAAGTGATCAAAACCATTGACAAAAAACATCGCAAAATTTTTGTTGTTGGAAAAGTTACCATTAGCACCATTATCCCTGACATATTTTTGCTCGTTCAATAATACTGTAAAATCCTAGATTTTACCCAAATGGGAACGGTTACGATTGTGAAGGTTTTGCGCCCTTGATAAACTCTCCCTATCACTTTGGCCACCACATTTTTATAAAACTTTTTTCAGCCATCATGAAAATGAAAAGGATGGAACCGAGTTGGAAAGGACGAAATAACAACGAAGCCTCAATAGCGAAAGTTTTTTTGCGATTTTTCGGTACCGCCATTTTTTACAATGGTGTTTTTTCCTTATCTTTTGTTATACATTCAATATTGGTGTTGGTGCTGGTCACTATGATGGCACTTGGTGCAGAAAAAAACAAAAATTAACAGAAAAAAAACAATGTAATCAAAATCACGTAATGCCGCGGTCACATGACGCTGTTTTGCCAGCCGCTGGCTGCTGTTGGTTAGTAGCGCTGGCAAGTAGCAACAGCAGCCAGCGTACTGAGAGGGTTCACACGATTTATACTTTAGTAGCGCTGGCAAAGTAGAACGATCTCTACTTCACTAGCGCTACTAAAATCATCCCGCTGCTGCTGGTGATAGCAACGCACTAGGGTTCACACGGTGCTGCTGAAACGGCTGCTAACAGCCAAACAGCCACTAGCGCTGGTAAAACAGCGTCGTGTGACCGCCGCATAATGTCCAATCGAGTAATAATCATATAATAAATTTTTGTTAAGTATTTATTTGCTGTGACAAAAGTTTTGGAGTATGGCGTTAAAATTAAAGTTCATGAATTCAAAATTTCATTCTGTAGGATTGTTTATAAAATGCGTTATGCTGATTTTCGTAATGTAAACGGTTGTGCAACATGAATTTCACATCGCAGAATGAAGTTTGCAAAATGAAGTGTCAGATGTAAACGCCGCCCTACCATATCTTCGAAAGTAATTTTTTTATATATGCTTGAATATTATTTATCGAGATATGTAGTATAAAAAAATATTTTAATCATTCTGTCTTAAAAAAAGCGCCTCAATTCTTTGTAATACACAAAAAGCGATCTTTTTATCCAGGAAAATAATCCATGAAAAGTTTCCCGCGTATTTTTTTAAACCTTCTCTTTTATATGAGAAAGTTTTCCTATTTTCGTGTTTTTTGCTATCAAAGTCAACCTTCTACCATAGAAAATTTCTATGATGAGCATAACATATCTCTTGCAAATCAACATTAAAAATTATCGAACATATAAACACCAGGGTACCAATCATGTATTCCGACGCGTCTCTGTCTTTCGACTTCGACGCAGGTTTTGACTCTTGACTTCGCAATATCAGCAGCTTCAAATTTCCTGGAGTGACAGTCAGAATCACGTTTCGATTCATAGTGACGATTCCGCGAAATTTCAAGCTGCAGATATGGCGAAGTCAAGAGTTAAAAGCTGCGTCGAAGTCGAAAGACAGAGACGCGTCGGAATACATGATTGGTGCCCAGTTTTTTTTTTTTTTTTTTGTGAAGTTAAATATTTTCTAGCGGAATATTCCAACCAGCATAAAATTTCTTGAAATTAAATGTTGGGCTTTTTTTCAACAACAACAAAAAACTATTTTGTTTGAATCACGTTTATTTGTTATTTGAGTCTATATTCGTTGTTTTGCCTTGTCTTCATATTTGAATTTTTCTTTATATTCTCATTTTATTCTTAACATTATGAGTTTTTTATTTGTTTGGGAACAGTTGAAAAAGACTCTTTAGTAAGGATCATACTTCAAAATGTCCTTTTTGCCAATTTGAAATTTCTCTTTTGTTTTCCAGTTTTTTTAATTTTTTTTCTATCTTTTTGTTAAAACAAAGTTAAAGGGTTCCCGGATACATATTTACTCAGTCCTTCTGCTCGTGGAATTATTGAATTGACGATTGCAAAGAAAATGAAAAAGAATTGATTATATTTTTCAAGAGGATTTTTTTACGACAAGGGAAATTTTCTTGTTGAACAGCAAATATCAATAGATTTGTTCCCCTGAAATTTTTCTTTTTGTTTGCGAATGGGTTATAATTTTTATGTTTCTGCTGATATTCAATCAATCGACAATAGAGAATTTAATACGATTTTGATGAAATACTTATCTGATATGGAAAATATTTTTTTTTTAGTATCTTAGAGATAACGATGGGAAGAGGGTGGGGGTAAGAATGGTGGGATAAAACAGAGCTACAAATTTTCAAATTTTTTTTAGAAAAATAAAAAACATAATAGGACAAAAATCAACCAAAAATAATTTATTATGCGCCGCAGACGAAATTTTACAAACAGAATTCAACGCAATGATTTCATAAGTTACACAGTCCGAAACAAGTACTAAATTAGTTCGCCATACGAAGCAGTACTGGACAACGAGGAAAATGAGGGAAACAATCGAAGTTTTTATTTTAACAAATTAAACACCTGTCAAAATATTAATACTAGCGGACTAAACTAACCTCGGGTTAGTGTTACGTAATATAATACTAGTATTATATCTGCGGTCTAAACGGAGTCGGTGTTATATGATCACACTAATATATAAAAATGAGTTGGTGTCTGTCTGTCTGTCTACTCCTCTTTCACGCAAAAACGGCTCAATCGATTGACTTGAAATTTCGAACCGATTGACTTGAGTGCCTGTGGTAGTTCTGGTTCCAACATAGGCATACGGAAAAGTAGCGCGAGGGGTGGGGGGAGTAAGGGGAGGGGGTAAAATGATTTCGAAACTTAGTTTTGCGCTATGTTACTCTTTCGCGGAGAAACTACTGAACCGATTGGCCTGAAATTTGGCATAGATGTTCGTCGGGGGTCCCAACGGGGGTCCCAACATAGAAAATACACTTTTTTTCTTTGCGGTACAATTTAGTACAATTTTAGTACAAATATTCTGCAGAAACATTTTTTCCTTCCGAAACAAGACTTCCGATTTCTCGCGAAAAATCGTTTTTTTCGATTTTTTTCAATTTCCGAGGAAATTGAACGAGTACAATTTTTTTCCTTTGTGGTACAATTTAGTACAATTTTAGTACAATTATTCTACGAAAAAAAATTTCTTCCGAAACCAAAAAATATTTTTTTTCGATTTTTGAGAAAACTGTACTAGTACACTTTTTTTTCTTTGCGGTACAATTTAGTACAATTTTAGTACAATTATTCTGCAGAAACATTTTTTCCTTCCGAAACAAGACTGTCGATTTCTCGCGAAAAATCGTTTTTTTCGATTTTTTTCAATTTCCGAGGAACCTGAACGAGTACACTTTTTTTTCTTTGCGGTACAATTTAGTACAATTTTAGTACAATTATTCTGCATCAAAAAAAATTTCTTCCGAAAACACTGCCGGCTGGTCTTTTTTCAATTTTTAATTTCTGTCGAATCCTTTTGAGTACAATTTTTTTAAAATGCAGTACAATTTAGTACAATTTTTTCATGTAAATTTTATTTCGAGTTTCCGCACTTCGCAAGCCAAGTTGACATAGGTTAAAAGTGTGGCGTATTTTATAGACATCCCCTTAAGGATCGTTTACACCTTACACTATATTCGCGAATTTTATTCTTCGACACTAAATTCAAATTCAGAAATTTATTCGTAAAATGCGAGGCAAAAATGGACCATACGAACGAAAACTTTTTTTCTGAATATCTCAAAAACGGTGAATTTTATCAAAAAAGTCCAAGAACAAAAGTTATTTAGGATATGATTCTACATAAAAGTCCAATACATCAAAATCCGATTGGAATAAATTTTAAAAAATCTTTTTGGAAAATTTGACTTCAAAGTGGAATTTTGATACAACTGTTCGAATTTTGATACGAATATCACCATACGGGTATCCAATGATTGCCAGATTGGCAATTATAGCTTTTGTTATGTTTTCATATAAAACTGAGAGAATAAATTAAAATTTTGACTACTTCTGCTAAGTTAATTTATTCTACGATAGCTGAATAAAATTCTCGGAATCATTTCTGAATAAAATTCGCGGACTATTTTATGAATAAAATTCGTGAAGAAATACAAGAAAACATTTTTCTAAGAAAGCAAATTTTTCCAGTCATTTTTTTACCTTTAAATCTTCCTAAGAAAGCAAATTTTTCCAAGAAAGCAAATTTTTCCAGTCATTTTTTTTACCTTTAAACTCTATTATGTTTTAACTCTTTTAAAACGAAATTCTTGCCTTTTTCAAAAAATTTAATAAAATCCGACGTCTTAAAATCTAAAAATAAAATAAAATCTTCAAATCAATCTTTAAATCAAATACAACTTCTTGAAACACCACAAGAACCAATTAAGTACAATTATATGAAGTACACGCCAAATTTACCCCGAATTAAAGATAATTATGTCAGAATAAATGATCTTAAATCAAAACAACAATCAAACAAATCAATTTTGCCAAACAGCCACACAAAAAAAAACTTCAGCGATAGTGAGAAAAGTTTACCCTCACGTCTCCTTAATTCCCAAATTGTTTTTGTTTTCCGTGATTGATTTTCTGTTGGCTTTCGTGCAAAATCATTGTAAATCACTGTAACATTGTTAGAACACTGCTGAAAAACTGCAAAACGAAAGGAGAAAAAGCAGAACTCAAACAACATGATAAATATTGACATTAAAAGTTTGTTTATCCAATATCTCATCCGCAACAAGAACATTATTCAACAATCGATGAGTCAACAAAGCGAGAACTCTTCCGGAATAAAATTTCGCCTTATCGCCTTTATGTTAAGAACCTCCACTCGTCCGTCTTACCCGCCCCTCACTGTACAATTGAGCACACTAGCCCCAGAAAATACCCTGCAAACTCTAGGGCTAATTTGGAACACCCCCGAAAATCACAAGCGCACATCAATTTTATGTTTTCATTCCGTTTCATTTTATGCTATTCAGAATCGACGAAATACAAAAACAACATCTTACAGTTCACTTTTTTTCCAAAACTTTAGAACATTCTTTGGAAATCTACTAAAATGAGCTACACGATATTTTCCTGGGAAATTGTGAGAAAGATTAAGAGAGAGAAAACTCCAAAAAGTCAAAAATATTCTTTTTCACATCTTAAAACTTGTAGCCGAATCAAAAAGTTATTGAATTTCTCTCTGTGATCCCGGAACCGACCCGGACAGAAAACTTTTACCATTTTGTCCGCATAATTTTGGATCCATAAACGCAATGACGTCTAGACCAAGACGAAAATATTCACTTGGAGCCTATTAAAACGACGTGATTTTATTCAACTTCTACTCCTATGGCAAAAGAACTTTCCTCCGGGCTCATTCATCCCAGAAATAAGACCCAACAACAACAACAACAACAACAGACCCTGTAAATTGACTTCGGCATATATAAAAGCGGAAACGATCGACAGAATTATTCGGTTTTATATGAATTTTCAGTCCAGTTGGGCCATTCCGTCACTCTTCCATTTCTACCCAACGTTTTCCGTCTTCCGCCTTCTGTATTCACAGATCCAGTCTCATGGCCATAAGACGCCACAAAAATTATTCCGAATAGGAATTTATGCAAGTTTAATAGCCCTCCAGACAATTACCAATTTCTTGGCTCATGCATTTGAAAGTTTTTTTTTTAGCAAGCGTTGAACCGTTCTTCGTTCAGCGACTTTTCCTCTTTTCACAATTCTCAAATTTTCCACTCTTGTTGAATTTTCCGCAGACTTTCCAATCTCCCATCCAATATATTATAGTCACGAAATATTTCCTTTCATACTTTGACTAGAGTCCAATATTTATTTTTTTTGCCATTTTCCAAATCGTTTCATATCGCTCTGAATCATTCGGTCGTTGGAAAATTCTCTACTTTTCTATGTTTTTCAATTTGTTGCTAAAAACCCATTCAGTCTGGCGATTCGCCAACAATTTTCAATCAAAAAGTAAATAAAGTTTTCAATATACATATGTATATACGCTCAATCGGCAGTTCTATCAGGCAATTTTTTTTTCTGTGATTTACCCATCAGATCACATTTCAATTGGCGTACGTTCGACTTTTGAACACGAAAAATCATTATTTTTATAGTTTTTCCAATCTCGTGTACATTTTACCAAATAAATTTCAACAATTAGTCAAATTGGCATCACTTTAAGCATTTTTGTTGAGTATCTGATGAATTCGAAACACATGTTTTGTGTCTAGATTTTACAACTGATTGAGACTTTACAAATAAGTATAGAATAAGTATGGAATAAGTTTTTAAAAATAAACAAACGATTTTAGAGGTTACGAAAATAAGGAAATTGGAATTCACTTATAGATTTATTATGTACTAGCTGCATACCCGTCGTTGCCGGGTTAAGTTTTTTCAAATTTTTTTTTATGGTCTATGTTGGAGCTAAACTTCAGGCCAATCGGCTCGGTAGTTTCCCTGCGAAAGGGTAACATAGAGGAAGAGCTAAGTTTCGAGATGACTTTACCCCCTCCCCTTACTCCCCCACCTCTCGGGCTACTTTTTAATGGGTCTGTGGGGCTGGACCCCCGACGAATATCTATCCCAAATTTCAGGCCAATCGGTTCAGTAGTTTCCCCGCGAAAGAGTAACATAGCGCAAAAACTTAGTTTCGAGATGACTTTACCCCCTTCCCTTAATCCCACCACCCCTCGCGCTACTTTTCCGTATGCCTATGTTGGAACTAGAACTACCACAGACACTCATGCCAAATTTCAAGTCAATTGGTTCAGCCGTTTTTGCGTGAAAGAGGAACAGACAGACAGACAGACAGACACCAACTCATTTTTATATATTAGTATGATTTTACATTGATGGACAAAACGTTTTTCCTTGAATTAAATTGAAATTTAAAATTACACTTTACAAAAAAAATGGCTCCACTGGTAAATCATTCAGCCTGTAGGCCAAAGGTCGAATGTTCAAATCTTTAAACTTACAGCACGACGTTATTTGATGTCGATTAAACTTACATTATCGAAACGAATAGTGAAAGTTACTTCCTGGTGTCAACGATACCATCAGTCTAGACTTCTGCTGTTGGTGCGTAGCACTAAAAAAATCACGTAAATATTGCAATTCATCCATGGTTCACAATCCATGTAAAACTGTAGGTGCGGCAAATTTGGAATATAGTACCATAAATATCACGTCATCTAAGGCCGCATTTGTGTGAAAATCACAAAATCAATAAAGAAATTTTATTGGAATAATTGGCAAATCAATTAAATGCATTTTCCAATGTTAAAATACCTAAATATAGACCAGAAATAAGCTAAATTATTTTGAATAGCCAGCAGATACAATTCCGTTTAACAGTGAAATTCCGGCTATTATAAAATGCATGAAAATTCAACTTTGTTTATCTATCGAGTTATTTTCACCAATTTTCACTAAAATCCTCTCATTTTCATCAATAGTGATGGTAAATCTTTTCAAACGCTGCGAATTAATTCCGTTCTATTAAGCGATTTGGAACTGAATATCAGATCAGAGTAATAATTTAACATATGCAACTTAAATCTATATATTCGAATACAAAACTGCAACAATGAATATTCAATTTTTGGCCTGTTGCATTTATTTGCATTTTCATACACCATCAGCACATTGAAATTCATTGGAGAACTTTAAAATTCTCGGCTTGGATTTTTAAAATGCTCTTCTTGGTAGCATTTAGGAAAGCTTGTTTGTATCTGCATAAGTGGAATTCTCGATGCACGTAAATCGATAGAATTTAGTAAAATATATCCAATTAAAATAAAATTTAATTTGAAATTAGTAAAAATGTCTAAGGGCTATTCATTAAGGCCTGTGTCCACATGGAAGTTTATTTGCAGAAGTCGCTTCTAGCAGAGACTTCTGGACGTTTTTCCCGTGGAAACACTAACTGCAAGTGAACTTCCAGAAGTTGTGACACCAGAAATCTCTTCTGGAAGCGACTTCTGCAAATAAACTTCCATGTGGACACAGGCCTTAATGCTCGGTTGACATTAGGCTCAGTGGCGCCGCTTTCACACCATCCGATGTGTTCCTCCTGGACAGAAGTTCAATCAGAAGTTCAGGGAAGTGCTTGGCATTAAAGGGTCTTCCCCAAGGTCTGGCTGAAACTATGAAAAAATAATATCCCAGACCACCTATCTCCTAAATGTATGGCGTATTTTATAGACAACCTCTAATGCTAAATTTTAAATATAGAAAATATATCCCCAAAAAACTTTTCAAAGTACAGCAAAAAATTCCAAATCCCTATCTGTGTGAAAGTGATTTATGTCAGCCACCTTTTTATATTAAAAATTAACTGACACTTTACAGCCAATGAAAAAGGATTGATAACTTATCGAAATTCATTGGAAATTCAAACCAAAAATACTAATTCGGTATTCGTAATATCGTCTAAAACATCGGTAAATCCGTCATTCTGTGGAACGTTTTCCTGGAACAGGAAACTGGGTATCCTTTTCACAAAGAAACCCCAATAACTAATACCATTTAAATTTTTTATGCTTTACATTTTATTTATAATTCTAAGAAAATCCAAAAAAAACCCCATCCGAATGACTGGCACGTGTCAGAACTTTGAATTTAAATCAATATAACGCCTCTATTAGGGGGTTTATGTTTGTTTGTATATTTTGGCAAAATCTGAAAGAAAATCTTAAAACATAAAAATGATAACAGCAACAATAACAAGTAATACCTTAAAAAACAGGCGAAGAATATTCCAGTCTTTCGTTTTTCTTCAAGTTGTTTTCGTATCCTTTAAGAACTCTTGAAGCAATTCCGAAATCGCATATCCACGGAGAGGAAAAAAATCAGTATACAATTTTCATAAGACTTCCACATACGCTTATTATACTTATCCGTATGTGAAAACAAATAAAAAAAGCAGTCCTCAGCAGAGATCCACCTCTATATCAAAACTGAAAATGCCATCAACTTGTCTATCCTTATTATCATATGATGCTTTTAAAAATCACTTAAGACCCATTTCAATGCTATGATGTCTATTTCAGACAGATAATAATCGAGAATCTGAATTAGAATGTATTTAGTGTGGTTATAGAGCGGGTCCGTAATTTTAGTATTCCCACAGGGACAAAGTCGTCAACATCTTATGCTGGCAACACTTTCCCCTTAACTTTCGCCTTTGAAGCATGTGGCCGTTGAAATGGCATGAGCAAGGATTTTCTGGCGCACATATTTTCGCTATATTTTTCTAAAGCATTTATGTAGACAAAGTCATAGGGTGACCAGTGACCATATTTATTTTGGGTCAATTTCGAACAATATTAGGGGTAGTCGTGAGGGGGGTGGGGGGGGGGGGGTGCCAATGAAACAACAAGTTTTATATAAAACATAAATCTTGATTTGGATAAACGCCAAGAAGAAACAATTAAGAAATTTGCGCCGCAGGTGAACCTTTTCGGCGCAATGATTTAAGTCATGAGCTGTACAGTCCCGAGAGAAAATTAATAATCCCAATGGAAATTGTAAAAATACCAATAAACAGAACTGCGCCACAGACCAAATATTTTGTGATGCATCTACCCTTTGTGAAAAATTGTCGAAAAAATACACCGCAGGCGAAAAAAAGTAATATGCAGGTATCTCCATCTGAAGGACAGTGATTTTTGCGTATTTAGTGATCGTTTTTTTAGGATTTGATTAACTGTAACTGTAACTGTAACACCAAATTGAAAAATCCGTGACAAAAGTTTAGTTTCCGGGACACCATAACAACGTGTCTGGGACTGTCCCGGTCATTCCTATGGTCACCCTACAAATACACAACATTAAAGTCAGTGATGTTACAATAAGGGGGATACGCTCTTTCTGGTGCCTTGTCTAACCTCATCCCTAATGCAAACATACAAACATACAGACCTAGCAATGCAAGCCATAGAAAATGGGAAAAAGCTGGCAAACTAACAACGGATATAAGCCGCAAAAGTTATAGCACATCCTTGCCCTACTTTTCTAATCCTTTTTACAATCCCCTTGGAATTTTGCTGATTCCCCAACCCTCCTATATTTCCATATTCTCGATGGTGGCTATTGTTCTCGTTGTGAACGTTTTCTTTCCAGCTTCCCGATAAAAATTCAGGGTTCAGCCAACTGTTTGCATTACGTGAACTTAGATCTGTGTATTTAGCGCGAGGCGTGTAACTCCTACGTCTCTTCTTTTTTTTTTTTGACTTCTTATAGCACTTCGTTGGCTCTCAATATTTGCTTCAACGATATTTGCATACAACGGATATACGTATACGAGATTGCCAACGTAAGCCAAACAGCTAAGGAAACGGAAGTCTGCATTGGAAAAAGAAAACCCTTTTTAGTGTGGTTTTTTTTTGTTTCTTTTCAAAGAAAGAGGGTTACTAGAAATCCTATCGAAATGTTTTGACATGTGTATGCACGCTGTCAAAACGAATAATAAATATACAAATGTTACCATTTCAAATAAAAATGGGATGATGGAACACACGGATAACGCATCTTAAATTTGTTACGAAAATCGTCAAATCTTTAAGACTTTTTTTGCTTTGAAGTAATTTTTAGACAATTCTGTGTACTAAAGTAGTCATATTTTTTTGTGGAAACTCGTGACAAGCGGCGATAGAAGAGGAAAGGGGGTGGTTTTTGGCTGAAAAGAAACAAGAATTTTTTTATACAAAAACGACACATATACTGGTATCAAAAACGTTACGTTCAATTCGGAAAAAACCACTGAAAATGAGCCGCGGGTGATTTTTTTTTAAATTAGAGCGTAATTTCATTTTTTGAGCTTTATTTGTGTTACATCAATAATATCAACTGAAATTCGAAATTTTCAGAAAAATTGTTCGAAAAGTTCGAAATTTGCAGCAAAATTGTAGCGAAAACCGCTAAACCGCGAAATTTGAACCGGACAGCTACAAACCTCAATATCAGAAAAAAAAAATTATAGCAGCGCCACTTTGTTCACAGTGCAAAAAACATTTCAATCTTTTGAATCCAGCATTCACGGCACGGTGGAAAAGTTGAAAATTGAGCGGTAATAATGATGCACGACGACATTACATGTGTTATCTTCCTGTTTAAATTACTTTCATTGATCCTTTGAGAGAAACACTGGTGGATCCTGGGGTGTCTTCTTCATATTTTCCACCGCACGACAGTACCTACCATGGAAAAACAACATCAACAGGGGAGTGATACACTTCCAAATCGCATCACATGCTTATGCCATCCCTTATTCGCTCCATTTTGTGGGAAATGTTTCGCAAATCTACAACTTGGGGAATCAAGCAGGCCCCCAAACTCCGATGACTGTTACGGTTACGGTTGCCAGCAATAAAATGGCGAAGTTATCATCAGAACGATCCAGTCTGGAGTCGGGGAAATTACATTACAGCAAGATGAAGTTACTTCTTCACTAATTTGTTTATTCAATTGGAAGTAGAGATGGATTGACTTAGAAATGATAGGATTAGCTAAATGGATTGAGATTGATATCGGAATTGTAACCCAAGCAACCATTTGCCAACTCAAGTTACCACAAAGTGATAAATCCGTTTATGTGACGGTTGCCAAAACAGTGGTATCGAAGTATAAGTAGTCAATTTTGGACCAAGAAGATCACACTTACAGCGTTTTCTGATGAGTACTTGGAATACAAGTTTACATTGACGTCAAACTTGATCAGCCCTCCCCCCACTCTCTCTGTCAAACTTTGTCACAAAAGAGTTTCGCGGGAACAGCTGTGCAACTGTTACTTTTATACTATGGTCACAAAAACCTGGCCAAAAACCATTGCAGCAACGTTGCTGTGGCGTTACAGCAACCATTTAGTGACCCGATATGTTTTGCACCCCAGGTTGAGTGTACTGAAAGAAAAAATTGGTCATATGGATAAGATCATTGTTAAATCAACAAAATTTTTGTGAAAATCACGAAAAAATTGTTAATCAGAGCAAATATTTATGGTGGTAAATCTTTGTTGAACAAAAAAAAAATTTTTGTTTTAAGAAAATCAAAAAATCATTTGTAATTTTAGTTAAATCAATAAAACAATTGCGAAATTAACAATGCCTAATTTGATAAAATGACAAAAAATTGTTACATTTACAAATTTTTGTTTTTCAAACAATTTTTTTTATCAATTTAACTAAAAAAAATTATTGAGATTCAACAAAACAAATTTTGTCAATAGGAACGAGGGTTTTGTTATTATTTCTTTGAGTGTGCCATCGTGTAACCGGTATTTGACCATTTTCGTTTACTTGGGTATGTTAAGGGCAGAAGTTGGGTTTGAAAAACATATCGAAAAAATTGGGAATTTAGGGTCGGTGGGATACTTCTTTATGCTAGGACAAGAAACAAAGCAAAAAAAGATTCAATTCCTGATTTCATGTCGCACCCCTCAGTGGTTTCCTCTTGATTTCAAAAAGCCTGTATTTTACCATAAAACAACATTTAGTGAGTGGGTAAAGTTTTAAACCTTTTCATCAAATTTACCGAATTTTTCGAATTTCACACAGGAAAAACGAGAAACATTAATATAACATATTCACATGCCATGTTTTTGTGCATATATCATGCTATGCTGTTTTAGCAGGTGCAGCTATATACAAATATACGACCTGAAACAAACATTAAAATATAGCTAAAAACAAACGTTAAATATGAAAATTCTCAACCTGAAGAAAATTGCTTCGGGCAATTAAACTCTGTAATATTTATGCTTGAGAGAAAATTTTGTTTGATGTTCCACTGTAATTCGACATTTCACTTTTTTTTTGTTTTAATATTTTCTCATACATTTTCGAATACTTACAAAAAAAATTAGGACACACACATATACGTATATTGGGTATTTTTCCGAGCTTATGCTAAAACCTGTCATTTGCAATGGTGGTTAAAAGTAATTTTTCCCAATAAAAATTTATGTCTAAAGGGATTTTTTTTTGCCCGTAATTTTTTTTTTTGGGCAGAATTAAAATTCTTTTTGGCCTGCTGTATTAGTGATGTCCCTTTAGCCCACGAGCTCAAACTACGGCTGGACCCAGATGGTTTTTGCAATTCTTATGATAATAGAGGACCTGGAATACCGAGCCATGCTCGGTGACCTGAAAATCCTCCTTATGCTGATTTTTTGGGGAAAAAGGATTTTCAAAGAATCTTTCCTGATATTCGAAATTCCCAATTCAAGAAACACTTGATGCCTAAATGTAAAAAAAAGTTTTCGTTTCGAATTATGAAATTCCACCATTAGATTTCCTCATCATTGATCCCAAAACCCCGCTAAAAATAATTTTTCCTGTAAAAATGTAAGAAAAAGGATATTCGCGTTATTCTTTTAGGACCTGAACGAATTTTCCGGAAGACGAAACCTAGTTTTTTGTTCCCGAAAACTATAAATACTCAATTTTCAATATTTTGACAAAACTTTCAGATTTTTGCAAATTTGTAGTAAAGAAAGGTGGTAACACCTTCATATTCAAAAGTACAAAGCCTTAAACATATTTTCTTTATTTACTTCTATTATTTTTATTCGTAAACTATTGATTGAAATTATTTTTATGCCATCTATCTATAACTCTGTCTTTAAAAATCTAAAAATCTATAAAACTATGATAAGAAGAAACTGGTCGATTTCATCCTGCACGTTTTTATAAATGATTAAAAATGAGAAAATCTATTTATTTTCCTGCATCTGACCTGCACCAAAAACATGATTTTTATTTCAATTTTATTTAAGTGAAACCTTGTTTTTTAGACAAACCTCAGCACAAACCATGTTTGAAAACCTAACAAGAAATCCAGCTAACATTTGTTGACAATAAATAAAAATTATTTTTAAAGAAAGTAAAAAAAAACAAAATTGAAACATATTTAAATCTAAATAAGGAGTCTTCCAAAATCAAAAAGAAAAAAAAAGATTGTACTATATTAATTGATCAAAAAATTAGAAATTTTTTACCGTTGAAAAAGTTCAGCTCAAAATTTTAGTAACTTATATTAAAGCAAAGGTTTTTAAAAAAAAAACATCCAATAAAATGGATAAAGAAAGCAAACTATTAGATAATCCTGCCGTTAAAAAGAAACCACCAAAATTAAAGGCAATCGATAGATCGATATCGATAGCCATTGACAACTACACCCCGGCACCAACCATGGTAATAGATGATTCACTAATCCTAGAAGAGCCACTTCCACCACCCCCCACACTGTTAATAAAGCCCGACATATATTTTGTTAGCGGTGGCAGCACGAGTCCAATTGCCTATGAAGATTATCCCCACCACATTAAGAAGACTAACTTTAGACGTTCCGATACCCTGGATGTTCATAGTCCATCGAATTTTCAGATGAGAAAAACCCATTCGTTCCATTCGAACGAGCCAACGGTGGAGGAGTTTCTGCTGGCGCGAAGGACGAGCAGCGTTCGTGGCTCCTATCTCTTCCCACAGGATCTGAAGGTGCCGCAACAGCAGCAGCAGCCCTCGCCCCAATCGACCCTTTCCAAGGAGCGATCACCGGACCCGAATCGTCGCAGTTGTCGAATGCATCGCTCCTTCAACGAGCAGTCGAAGCGTCCCTCCGCCAAGGGCGAGTTAACGATCGACGGAATCAAATATCCATCGCTAAACGATGAGATCCTACAGGAAGTGGCCGACTCTAATAAACTGCAGCCCTTCTCATCGGCCAGTTTGTCCATCGAAAATGAGGTGTTCCGGTCGCGAAGCAATAGCCGCAGCAAAATGGAGGACGAGCCGACCTTTTTCGAGGTGGTCTCGACTACCGGAAGCGGCCCCATTGCGGTCGCCGTGAGCGGAAGTAGCGGCAGCGGCATCATCCAGAACAACCGGAAACACTCGCACAAGCACAGCTCGCACAGTCTTGACCAGCAGCAGCAGTACAATTTCAAACGGGGATCAAAGCACACGCACAGCCTATACTTATCGCCGAATTCATTCGATGAGCTGCAAATCCAGCGTTCACTACTACAGGGTACCAAAAAATCGCACAGCGCCAGCATGCGAATCCGGCCTTACAAGGAAAGCCTTAGTGCCACAAAGAAGTCCAAGAGCTTTATGGTAGACACATATCCTCCAGAATTCGAACTATCGCCGCATCGACGCGAGAGTCGCACCTTCACCACCGATGAAATCAAGCGCAGCCCGCGACCCTCCAGCGCTCATATCCTTGACGAGTCGAGATCGTCCTTCGACCGGAAGTCCTCGATACCGTACGACATCAACGAGGTTGACTTTGAGCAGGTGCTGCGACCGTTCCGGCAGAGCCGGCGAAAGAGTTCCGCCGGCACCACATCCGCTAAGAAACTGAAAAAGAAATCGTTGAGCGACGATACGGACGAAGATGACGAATCGGATCGGAAACGGAAGCGTATCGTCTGCATTATAATGACTGTGTTCCTGTGTCTCGTCTGTGCCAGTGTGTTCGTTGTCGTCATTACATTAACGCATTCGAGCGTTGCACAAGTCCAGAATCAAACGCGTAAAGTCTACACGTTCTCCAGGGATTCACCAATACATTATAACGGTATTAATTTATTTGAAAACAAAAAAAATACATATCTACCAAAATTAATTTTTTTTAACAATAATAATAATGATAATAATGCATGATAATAAATTTTTTTTTAATTGTAGTTTTAAAGCAGAAACATACATAGTCTACTTTAGCAGTAATCTACTTTAGTAGCATCCCTTATCCATCCAAAAATTTAAAAAGTTTTTAACATAAACCTCCTCTAAGCTTTAAGGTACAAATCGATCAAAATTTTTACCTCTATAGTACAAAAAAAAATTATTGTTGTTTATATAATTTGTTGTTGAATCGTATTTAGAATAACAAAAATTATTTTTACTTCTATCTTCCAACTTGCTTAATTGAGGATTTTTTTTCTCCTGAAAGTTACTTTTAAAAAATCGAAACTGTATCTTCTTATTTCCTTAATACGCTAAACTTTAAAAAGTTTTCTAAGTTTTGCAAGACAAAATAAAAATTCCCGACCGCATAATAAAATTTTAATCACAAAAAATTTACTCTTTTTATTTAACGTAATTTAAAGCTAATTTCAGGATTTTTTTTAAACTTATACCCTTATTGTAACGTTGTGACCGGTCACGAGTCACAATCGGCATAGGATTTTGGCATAAAAGATGACAAATTTTAGTCATCAGTCACTGATAGTCGTCAGAATAGGGACCTTAATATTAACTCCGTATCGAAATCGGTCTGAGACTTAATAAATTTTATGTCAAACAAGTGGAATTTCGTGCAGTTTGAGTTTTATGCTGGATCCACAGTCTTGGCGAATTCAGGCCAATCACAGTCACTGTTGCCAGATTGTGCGCTTTTTTGTAAATTAAATTACATTTTTTTTTTCAATTTAATCAGCTTAAAAATCCGTCTTACGGTACATGTTTTATGTTTTGCATATTTTTTTACCGAAAACCGGGATTTTAAGCCAGATTAGAAGCTGTCCATAAAATACGTCACACTAATTTCAACCTCTCGAACCGCACTTGACTGACAACAGGTTTGAAATAATGATTGAGACACACGAATTTTGAATTTCGAGTGTGCCGCAAAATTCAAAATTCGTGTGTCTCATCATTATTTCCAACCTGTTGTCCGTTTGCACTCAACTCGTTTTGATCCACTGAACTGTACGTAGCCAAACTTTGTCGAATTATCTACATTCTGAATTCTGCGTGATTCGCGTGCATTCGGCAAGAGTGTAGTGCCGAAAAGGATTTTATATTCCCTTTCGAGATTTTTTTGAGGACAACTATTTTTACCAGGATTTACGATAGTGTAAAGATGAATTCAGACTAACTTCATCCCCTCCCCTTACTCCCTAACCACTTGGTCTACTCTGAAATGGTGATATAATGGGGATAGAGATGGACTCCCGAAGATCTATGCCGAATTTCAGGCCAACCGGGTCGGTAGTATTCTTGGGAAAGAGTAATATAGAAGAAAAAGAAAGTTCCGGATACACTTTACACCTTCCATTTCATCTCCCCCCCCCCCCCCCCCCAACGATTCGGGCTACTTTCCAATAGACCTATGTTGGAACCAGGCTTCCATGCCAAATTTCAGATCAATCGGTTCGGCCGTCTTCCCGTAAAAGAGGAAAAGACAGACAGACACCACCTCATTTTTTTGTATATTAGTACGATTAAATATTTAAAATTTAGCATTTATTTGCGAAATTCGTGTGCATCCAAGATAATATCATATTGTATATCCGTCATTTAGCTGGATTAGACAGTATAACTTGACTGGTTTCAAATGGCATCCAGTGTTATTTATAATTTATTATCTGTAACGTCCAACTAACTTCATATTGCATAATCCCTTTGACTCAAGAATCTCATGCCATGACAGTGAGAAAATATTATAGAAACTTATTTTGCAAACACGCAAGGAATTCACCATCTTTTCTCATATTAGTGAAAACGCAAAATTCTCCTAAATGATATGTTTCTTAAGAAGACAGACCACCAAGTCGTTTAATCTATACTTCTTCATCTAAAAACAAAAAAAAAATGTAGAGAAAACGGAAAAACAGACAGAACAAAATATAAACGTTAGGATAATAGCTTTTACGTGCTAGAATGAGAAATCCTCATCCCTCGACAGAAACTACGTCAACATTTAATAGTCAGAAATGATTCTGCAGAAAAGTAACAGACAAAAAAAAACGAAACAAAACATTCCACTAATAGATCCTTAAAAAAAAAGACTCCCTCATTGAGTGAATTCACCCACACAACGGTTATCCTGATTGTGATGTCCTGTTGCAAGTTTATCTCCAAGGCAATTCTGGCAAAAGTAAAAAATTATAGTTTCGAAATTATTCAACAGATTCTACCGAAAGAAAAACTCTCTAAGCAAGTATTTACAAGCATCTACAAATGCAGCTTCAGGGAAATTCCAAGTAAACAGTCGTAAATTATTCCAAAGTTTTTGTTGTTGTTTTTTTTATATAACTTAAAAAAGAACACGAAACTTTTCTACTCTAGGAAATTAAGCGTTTTATGTCTTCTTGCATAACAAAACGCAATCATTCATCTGTTGGTGTGATCTACAAAATATTCAAGCTATTTATTATTTACAACTTTTATTCTAGAGAAATTCTACACGGGAATAAAATGCATGCCATTTCTTATGCACAATTAAAAGTTTTCTCGCTTGAATAATTGAGAACAGACCGAAAGTTTTTGCAACACGAGTTCTACCGCTCGTAAAATATGACCGATTATTTAGCAGATAGTTTTATTATTAAGGCATGTGGCAAATTATATCTTTCGTAGAAAAAAGTCCTACCTGTCTTTTAAAAATGAGTTGTCCGTGCGTTAGTCTTTCAGCCGAAAATGCCTGAGCCAGTGAGATTTGCTAAGTTATGTACACTAAGCGCGGTATTACACACGGCAACTTTCGGGCTTACTTAAGCCGATTTTCGGGAGAAACGACTGAGGAGGGAAAAGTTGCCACTCGAAATCATGGCTTATCGACAATATGCAAACATGCAAAGCGTGTGAACCGGTTTGGGAAAAGTAGTAGGCAGAAATCATTTTCGTTCTGACCGTCAGCAGGTAAAAATCTTGGGAAGTATATGAGCAGCAGCAATTTCAATGGTTTGAGTCCACACACACATATGTAAACTTGTGTAGCATATGCAAACAGGATTGGCTTATTTAAGCCACAAATTTAAGCACATTGGCTTATTAAGCCCAAAAGTTGCTGGCTTAAATAAGCCAAGTGTACCGGACTAAGAAAAAACTGCCGATTTTCGGTTATTTGGAAAACCCAGACTTTGCCTCTGCCAGACTTGACCACACCAACAAAGGGTTAAGAAAAAAATTCCGAAAATTTCGTAGAAGTCACATTTTTGAACAAATTTTAACAATTTAATTTTTTCTCCTTCCAATAATAAAACTTTTAGTTAAGTTTTCCCAAATTTTCACTAAAATCTGCCATTCAACTTTAATAAAAGTTAAAGTGGCCACTTAAATTCATTTTAGATCCTTAATTCCGTACTAAATAGGCTGCTATTCAATTATTCTCAACAGAAATTGTGTTTCATTTGCTGAGAGCTACTTTAACTCACAAAAACTCCCTTTTCGCTGCAACCTAAAATTAACTTAAATTTCCTACAAGCACCGCCACAATTTCACTATCATATTAAACAAAATTCGGATTCAACCAGGCAGCTATATTTCTACACGAGTAATTTTCAATTTAAATAAACTGCTAAAACTTGTTTTCATTTCCCATTACTGTGTGAAAAATGTACGAAGCATCCTTATCAAGTCTAGGATTCTTAAGCAATGACACAATTACATTAAAATTCAAAAAACTGGTAAAAATAAATGTGGCTTAATTAAAAGTTCCGCATGAGAACAAGCTACTAGAACACAGATGAGCAGAAGAATCTATAAATTTGATGCAGTACTTCAAAAATACAATTCAATACCAAACGACAAGCAAGTCTTTCACTGACACATTTGAAATTTGGTTTTTTAAAAAAACACAACAAATTTCAACTTCTTTTAACTCAAGCCTAGTCACGAATCATTACTTTCCAGCAACCCTAAAATCCGATTCTGCAAATCTCAACAACTTTGTTTAAAAATGTTTCAAAACAATTATATTAGGGCAATTCACTCTTTATCGTAGATAGTAAAATCGTAGATTGTAATGTAAATCTACGATGGAAAAGTACAACAAAGCGTGAGAAGCGCTTTGCTAGAGGTTGTGGGTTTTGTCGTATATTTTTGACTCTTTTATTTATTTTTTTACCTAAATTGTTTAAAGCATTTTTTAACTCTTAAATTATACTAAATCATATAAATACTTTAATTTACTTACTTTTCCAATGTCCATTTTAGAGTTGGAACCAAGTTGACATGTCACAAAACATGCCTTAACCTCACTTTATTAGAAGTACGACAAAAACTACAATTTTACCATACCTTCGGGTGTGGTAGATTGTAGTTTTCGTCGTAAAAAAATGTATATGGAGAACTGTCAAAAAACTACGATTTTATTTACGATTCTACGAGTTTACAATCAACTACGATAAAGAGTGAATAGCCTTATTATGTTTAGATGCGTTCAACTAGATTTCAAGTTCATGGACTCTACAAACGACTTTTTTTTGCTAAAACGAAATTTTAACGACAAACTGAAAACACCAATCAGGCAAGAAAATCCGTTTGTGGGAGGCAATAAGGTATATATTTGCCTAAACGTGACTAAAACGTACGCACTACACGCAGAGAAAAATAATAATAAATCTAATATAACAACCTGTCCGCGCACCAGTTTACAAGAGAATCAATCGCCCACCCCGATTCAACTTCCGACTCCTTATTTTTCTTTTTGCGTGAGCCACATACAAGAGGTTCTTATTCATTCTCTACACGGACAGGAAGGTAATTTCTTCGAAAGGGTTGCCAGGCTGGATTTTCCTGACAGGCCGTGTTACAGTTCGGCCAACCTGCTATATCACTGCCCTCAGTGATGTCACTCAGATTATCTCACCCTTGGCACTCAGCCTGGCACTCAGCAGCACTCAGCTCTCAGCACTCAGTATTTGCACTCAGCAGCACTCAGCGGCATGCAGCAGCACTCAGCTCTCAGCACTCAGTATTTGCACTCAGCAGCACTCAGCTCTCAGCACTCAGTATTTGCACTCAGCAGCACTCAGCTCTCAGCACTCAGTATTTGCACTCAGCAGCACTCAGCTCTCAGCACTCAGTATTTGCACTCAGCAGCACTCAGCTCTCGACACTCAGAATAGCGTATCTGCGTGACATTCCAGTTCAGGTTAATTGTTTTCGCCGCATTCTTTAGCAATGTGCCCCATTTCCCCGCACTGGTAACACTTGCGCACATCAGCCGTTCTATTATCCTCTTTGCTGAATCGCCATTGCTTTGCTGACTCTCTTGACCTACTTCTCCGTTCGACGGAACTGGCAAATCTCTTCCTACTCGTACCTGACCTAACGGACTCTCTGACTGGCTCTGTTAATAACTCTCTCAATGGTTCTCTTCCACTATCTCTCCGCCCCAACTCACTTCTCACCTGCTCTTGCGAATAAAACCTTTCGGCCTCGTTCACCTTTTTTATAATGTCCGCTGCTGACATCATTTTGCTGGACAGCAAAACATCCATTAGACGGTGGTCGCCGATACCCGAAACGATGTAAGTAATGAGCGCATCCTCTTTCACTGCAGCCCTACTCCCAATAGCCATCATTTTGTACACAAAACTCTCAATAGACTCCCCAGGCTCTCTTCTTGTTGTCAGCAACTCCAAATGGACGGCTGAATCGTCCACATTCGCTGGAAATGCCGCTTTGATTTTCATCTTAAAGTCACTCCAACCTCCCACACCCTCCAATGCATCAAACCAGAACTTCGCAGCCCCCCTCAACTGGTTACTGGCATACAGCAACGTTAACTTGTCGTCCCACAGATATATTAAACGCGCCTGTTCAATTTTATTCAGCCAATGACTTACATTTATTGGTCCTTTACCGGGCATAAATTCGGGTATTACGCCGCCAACTTCCGTCATAGTCATTCTATATGGAGCCCTATGCGGCACACTTTCTTCCGCTGCACTTCCCAGAGAAAGCCTTTTAAGCTGGTCGTTCTCCTGCCTCGCTAGCCGCAGCTCCTCCTTCAAAGCGCCGATCACTTCACTTTCATTATTTCTTTTTTTTGGTCTAACCTCACGAGGTCGACCCGCCATCTTGTTCAAATTTGCACTACTTATAATAGCTTTTTTTTCTATTACCTCCAACGTTCCACACTTGACGTTTTGAACCAAACTTTTTATTTCTTCCAGCGCCGTTATGTTTTTTTTCGAGTTTTCCTCTTTTAGCGAATTACTTTTTGGTTATTACCCCACACCTGACTTATAACAACCTGTCCGCGCACCAGTTTACAAGAGAATCAATCGCCCACCCCGATTCAACTTCCGACTCCTTATTTTTCTTTTTGCGTGAGCCACATACAAGAGGTTCTTATTCATTCTCTACACGGACAGGAAGGTAATTTCTTCGAAAGGGTTGCCAGGCTGGATTTTCCTGACAGGCCGTGTTACACTAACTACTTAATAATGGGAAATCGGGACTACCACTAAAATAGTTAATTTCAATTATAAAATAGTTAATTTCAATTGAAAAAATATTCAATTTAACTACAAAATTGTAAATTTTACTACTAAAAAGTTAAATTTCTTATAAAAATTGTCGATTTTGACTGTTTTTTGTATTTGAAATTATCTATTTTAATAATATTCACGATTTCCCATTATAAAATAGTTAAATTGACTATTTTTTCTCTCAATATACTTTCGTTATTGAACTTGGTATGCTGTATCCATTGCAGCCTCTTTATTGATGTCAATTAATTAATTTAAATAACTTTTATCCTACAATATGTTTAAATATCATGTAAATTTAAAAAAACGGTAATACATTTTCAATTTTCATTTTCAGTTCGCCAAGAGAACGAGAGACTCATGCAGGAATCAATAAACCGTGGAAGATTTCTTAAAAACCTGACAGAACAAGCGTCATTAGCCGCCGGTGAAGAAATTCCATAACGAAGTTTTAACTATTTTCCAATTAGTATGAACGCATTGGAATTTGAAAAGTATGCAATATTTTGCATATGACGTTTAGGATTCAAACCAATGTCGCTGTACGTGAATTAACAATGTGAAGGACACATTTTGGAGCAAGGGAACAAAGTTTTTTTTTTTGCAAATAGGATTAAAACTTTGGACTAGTCCAACCAAAGCGGTGTTACCAGTGTTAACTAAACGATAAACAGGACCAAAGATCCCAGAATTATCTACAGAACATCAGATTTTTGGAGCAAACTCCTCTTTTTCTGGTTTTTATAAGAGTTTTCATTTCCGCAATTCAGCACATATTTACTCAGCACAGCATCGGTTGCTAGAACAACTTTCACATATGATTTTTTTTTGCTGAAAACGAAGGACGTGTGGAAACTTTTAAAAATGAATAGAACTAAAAATAATTGAATTTAACAGGAATATAGAAAAAGTGAAGGACTTAATCGCACTTTTAAATAAATACTCGTAATTAATATTGTATCATTATTAGTAACTATAAATAATTAAAAAAAGAAAAACAAACAAACCCAAAAGTATTATATTTAAAAAAAAAGAATTTAACAAAAAAAAACAAACATTGCGTAGATTATACAGGAGTTCACAAGTGCTATGCCTGGAATGTTATCCGTTACTAATGAAAAAGCAAATTATTTTTTGTATTTATTTAAAAAAAAATATATATTTATTGATGATAAAGAATTTAAGTTTTTATCTAAAGAAATACCCTAGTTTTAGATACAAGAAAAAGAAAGAAAATAATACAGCAAAAAAATAATAATAATAATTCTGTTGAGGTTTATCGTAGAGAATTTGAGATATTAAATATGTATAAAAGATATATTATATAAAATGAAAGTATTAATTATAAACAAATTAATAAATAATGAAATTGTTGCTAAATCGAATTTTTTGTACAACTTATTTGATAAAATACTGTAGGTATACATTATACATGTAGATATTATAATCAATCGAATAAAAACAATTTTTTAAATTATTTTTCCAATCAAATTCAAATGAAAACAAATTCAAAATTAAAAATGATATCGAAACTTTTAGCCACACATTTATTAAATAGAATTAATCATCAATGATAAAAAAAATCCTATTCACAAATAAAAAACTGATCCTATTTCACAAATAGAAAACTGATTTAATTCTTTGGGTTCGCTGTTTTGTTTACAAATATTTTATTGGGGTCACACATACTCGTATATCAGAAATTTCAATTGAAAACATAAGTGAAAACAAGATTTTTACAGTTTACAGAATTTCGTATTGGATTGGGTTTGACAACTTAACACCCTTTTCTTAGAAAAACCAATTAATATTTTCCACACCATTTATTAGTATTGCCACATGGAAAACATTCAGTAAAAGTAAAAAAAATATTTTTTTTAATATTTAGAAAGAAACTGAATTCAGGAAATATTTTTAACATCGAAGTACAACCTTGCGGGTGGTAATTCTTGAAGTTCGATATTTTTGAAGTTCTAGGGCAACACACGTTCCAACCTTAAGAGGGAATTACAATGGCCTGACAGCAACACGACAGCAAACTGATTTCATTGATTGATGACCCCTCTGACTGTCGTGTTCATCTCTAACCCTAATTTTGCTGTCCTCCCTGCGCTTTTTTTTACAACTGGTTTTTTGGTTTCACGGAAAAACGCTCGATTTAGAAGCAGTTCAACGAATACCCATTAATATTGACACATTCCAATGAAATCATCCCTTAAAAATCAACAAAACATTTGAAAATCTACGAAAACCAGACATATTATAAACTTTTTAACTCATTTCATTGTTTCTAAAACCGGTATTTACGTTCGAAAATAAAGTGCTAGTAACCGCCTTATTTGAAACTGTGGGTTTAGCAGAAACAAGCTCCTGATGGGTTTTCAGGGCAGACATGTGCGACCTGTTGGGGGGAAATTTGGATGTGAAAACATCCGCAAAAATAATATAATTTTGTTGTTTTTGCAGACCTTATAAGCCGAGAAATTCCAATAGGACTGTGGGTTTACTTTAACATTATTTATCAAAAACATTAATTTTCACTTTGATTTCATAGAACCACACGTGAATAAATTAATCCTTAATTGATGAGGTGGGTCCAGTGGACCCACATTGACTTTTCTCTCTTTGCTATTTCTCATGTTTTCAGCACAGTGACTCTGAAATCTTCAGTACCTTCATACAGTATGGTGTTGTGTGCCGAGTTAAAAGCACGGATTTGATATGTGATTAGAACAAGTCCATTGGAAACCACCTCATCATTTACGCATATGATTTTCACCTCATAAATTAAGGGTTAAAATAATGAAATTTTACCAACAAATTTTTCCACATATTACACTCATATCCGCTTAGAAGAATTTAAATTTTGATCTTCGACACCAAAATGTATCAAACTTCTGGGACTTGATACTACATACATTTGTTGGTATCATTTTTTTTTATAAACAAAAATACCAAGAAAATCGGGAAAATTGTTGAATTGAATCTATTGTTCCAGATTTAATTCAGCGATTTTCTTCGCATTTTTGTACGTTTCCGCTTTTCTTATTCGAAAAAGGAAACATAGTAAAAGGTTTATTACATTTTCACGAGTACGCGTGTAATCGTTCGTATTAGATGTATTTCCGGCTCAGAAATAAATATTTTTTTGTTAAACAAATTAAAACATTTCAGGCAGTGTTTATGATATTTTATTTTCCAATAAACAATTTAACCACATTTTAGTTTAGGGTTCAATAAAATGACACTTACCTCAAATGAATACAGTCTTTGCAAAAATAATAAGAACCAGCAGTATTAAGCTTGTCCCACAATTGGCGCGGTGCGGCAGCGGCGCGGCGCGGCGCGGTTAGCTCAGAGCGGCAGGGCGACAGCCACAGTCATTTTTAAACCGAAATTACGCGGCGCGGTTGCAGCTCTATTTGTGTTCTCATAACCTAAAAATCGCAGAAAATTTGAAGATTATTAATTTTTCCGTTTCATTTTCCGTTTCGAATGCGTTTTCAAAGTTCTTTTCCATCTTTTTACTTGATAAAAATATTTGCAACAACACTCAGAAAACATAAACAACTGTCACCGCTTCCAACCGCGTCTGAAAGTAGAAACTAGACCTACTCTTCGCGGTGCCGCGCGGCTGCCGCGTTTAGTCACCACGCAATTATAAACCAACTCATATAAACCTATAGTTTCTACTACCATCTGTCACCGAGCCGCGCCGCGCCGCTTTGCACGTAATTGTAGGACAAGCTTAATTGTGGGACAAGCTTTACGCAAATTCCTCGGACAGAGAAAAATCTACCTGTACTTGTACATCAAAATTCAATCGGACCATTCCTTCTGACTTCTTCTAAACAAATGGTTTCTTTAAATACAGATTTTGTCTGTCCTCATATAGAGTATTTGACGAAGGCTATTAATATCACAGTACAACCTACTTGGTGATAAGTCGGGTGAACTGAAGGTTGGGTTGATATTTTTGAAATGCTACGATAACACGCAATAGCTTACATAAATCTTCCATACACCAAAATTCAATCGGACCAATTCTTCTCTCTTCTTCCAAACAAATGTTTTTCTTTAAATAAAGATTGTGTCTGTCCTCATATAGAGTATTTGACGATTGGCGCCTGACAATTGTAGTTTTTCTTATGTTTGTGAAGTCACGTTTATATGTTTTGGACGTTTATATGTTTTGTAAATCGTATAAATGTTGAAATCACTCATATAAATTATACCACTTTTGTCGTTTTGTGAAATAGGTAATCCAATGTTTACCGGTAAACTTTTTTTTTTTTGCCACGATAAAAAGCATCTTAAAATCTCGTTATTTGTCAAGCAAACCACCATACATACACAACATCATAAATTTTCATTTGTGTCACAGATGGTTTTGGTTTCTTACGACCACCATAACTCTCAGCGCTTTTTTTTAAGGTTTTCCTTGCATAGAAGGACTTGGTTCGATTTGACGAAAGCTGGGAAAAAATGTTCTCCTACTCCCCACGACAAAGTAGTACCACTTTATATTCGCATATTCATGAAAAAACAGTAAATCATATGACTTTATTCATATGTAGTATACGGTCCTGCCGCATATAGACTCTCCCCTTTTCATATGTTTGCGTATTTCCTGTATAATTCAATGTCAAGTGAACTAGAAATGTTTATGATTTGTTTGGTATACTATATTTGACAGCTTTTGATATATGGTAATGGTTCAACGAATTACGATACCCAGTTTTGAATGAAGAAATGTGATTTTCAGTGTTTAAATTTTGACACAATAAAATTACTTTTTTGTTTGTCGGTTTTATTTAGAATTTTCTGCCACAAAATGGATTTTAGGGGTATTTAAATTTTGCAACGCACTTAAATCCGCATTAGAGTTAAAAAGAGTTAAAAGATTAACGGAACGCGAAACGTTTTTTAAGATACTTTCCAAGGAACTTAAACTTATCTGCACCAAAAAAAAGACATTAATTCGCCTTTTAAAGACACTTTCAAATGTGAAAAACACTAAAAAAAAGCTTTTTAGCATCCCCTAAACTTGAGATTTCTTACTAAACAATGAAATACATTGCGGTTTTACTTAGGATATATTCCTAAAAAAATCCAAGAAGAATTGGCGTAAAAACTTGCGTTAAAATTTGAACTCTTGCCATTTTGTTTTAAAATCTACTATAAACGCTTAACACCGCACACAACAGTCAATTCAACGTTCAATCAAAACCACACTGCATCAAAGATTTTTACTTTTCCTAAGATTTTCTAAAAAATTTACCATAGGAACTTTTATCTGAATTTAAAATCAAATAGTGAATTTTGCAAAAATTAGTAATAATAATTCAATAAACCAATTACGAAATTTGAAATTGCGCAAAAAATAAAATTAGTGAAATAATCAGTGAGTAGATTGTGATATAACCATCAATTTTACAAAAATGATTGTTTATAATTTCCCTTTTCGTTATAGAAAATTTTCTAACGTTTTAAAAATTAATGCCTGGAGCCCAATGAACGCAACGCAAACGCAGAAACTGTCACTTACAAGTTTGTTTCATAGAAATCATTTGAAGTGAGCACAGTGAACGCAACTACAACGCAAAAGTTTGCAAACTGCTAATTTGGCCGCAGCAATTCTGCGTTGAGAGTTCATAAAGTGAGGTTGGGGAAATGTTTTTCGAGGAAAAATTGATAGCCTTAGTGCAAAAAACAACAAATAACAAAGATAAAGACCAACAAAGCAAATTATCGCTTCAAAATTATTCATTTTTGTAATTTTGCCAACTTTATACCACTTTATATTATGTCACTTGTACTACTTCACGAGATGCCATTGGGCTCTGCCGCTGAAATGTTGCGCTGCGTGACAGTTCACAGCGTTGGAGTTGCGTTCGCGTTGCGTTCATTGGGCTCCAGAGGTAATACATATATCAAAAATGAACAAAATAATGACACAGAAATAAACATATAAATGGTAATTTAAAAAAGAAATTAACTAAAACCAAACAATTAATCGAATCGAACTATTTACAAAGGAACATAATTTTTTGGAATTTTAGGCCTGCTTTAAATAAAATTGAATTATGAAAATAATAATACGAGTAAATCTCATTTGAAGTACATTTTAAAGAAATATGAATTAAAATGGAAAAGTTTTCTAGGCCTCAAAGTAATTTACCTATTATTCATTAAAAACTGTGAAGCTAAGTAGATCAAACACAGGGTTCAATTTTAAAAAAAACAAAAGGATTTTTTAAATGAAAATTTAATAACAATTGAAAGAATGAAAATTCAACATAATAAAAAGATTTAAAGTAGAAGCTTCATTTAAAAACTGACACGAAAACACAAACACGCAAGTATTTTAAAATTTGAAAAAGAACACCTAAATATTAAAATATAAAAATCTGGTAAATTTCAGAATGTAAATATTTTTTTAAATTCTGTACAATCGATAAACAGAAAAATTTTTGAAAAAAATTAACATATTTGAATAAAAAAAGAAGAAGAAGAAAAATAGAAAATGAGATTAAGAAAAAAAATATTATAAATAGTAAATATAAACAACAAACCCTATTATTGAAATGAAAAACAAATGGAAAATGATTATTCTAAATGTTAATTGTTGCTAAATTTAAATATGATGAAGAAAGCATAAACCAAGCATAAAATTTAAAAAAAATAATTGAAAAAAAAACTAATGAAATGTTGTAATTCTTAAGTAAGATAATCTTTAAAATTAAAGACTAAATGTAAACGAAAGACTCATCAGATATAAATGTAAGATTACCTACTATGATTTTAAATAGTTTCATTTTTTGTCGATTTCCTTAGGGTGAGGTACGTATAGACGTCGCCCCTCTCGGGAAAACGCCGTGGAATTCTCATTTTTCAAAATACTTAAATAGTTTTTATACCCGTATGGTGAAACCAAAGGGTATACTAACTTTGCCTTACCGTTTGTAACGCCAAGATCCCGTCATCACACACAAAAATGAATTACACCAGTGTGTTTAGAATGATAAAAATAATTAATTTCTGCATGTCCGTCCGTCAGTCTGTCTGTCCGTCCGTCTGTCCGTCTGTGGCGCGGATTGCGGGCGCAAGGATTGAGCTAGAGACTTGAAATTTTGCACAGATCCGTTTTTCGTAAAATGTGAGGCTAAGTTCGTTAATGGGCAAAAATGGACCTTTAGGGGGGGTACCCCCATACGAACGAAAACTTTTTTTCTGAATATCTCAAAAACGGTGCATTTTATCAAAAAAGTCCAAGAACAAAAGTTATTTAGGATATGATTCTACATAAATCTCCCATACATCAAAATCCGATTGGAATAAATTTTAAAAAATCTTATTGGAAAGTTTGACTTCAAAGTGGAATTTTGATACGAATATCACCATACGGGTCTCCAATAATTGCCAGAGTGGCAATTATAGCTTTTGTTATGTTTAATCTATAGGATAGTTTTATAATCTATAGAATAGTTTCATAACTATATCCGTGTCAAATTTGAGAACCCTGGAACGAATAGGAAAAGAATGAGGAAGAATATAAAAAGATCGAATTTTGATACGGATATAGATACCCTTGGGCAGAACGAATAAAAATACCATAATTTATTGGAAAAATAAATCCCGAGACACAATTTAAGAGTAGAATGACACACAACACAAAAAATTAACAATATGGGAAGTAGACGATCGAATACTTGACCTACTTCTAGACGCCATTTTCTTAGGCTCGACTTCCTTCACAACACATTTTGCGATATTTGCTGTCGAAACTGGCGAGTAGCGGTTATTAAAGTGTTGTATTTTTAGCATAGATTTGATTCTTTTATTCAAATCTCTATATGACATCCATCCATAAAAAAATTAAGACCAAAATGGGGCGTCTATCCTCTATGGCCATCTATCGGTACCCAAAACCTTTCGTTCTTGGCACAGATAGACGACTTTTCGATTTTTTTTAAATCTTACTTCACAAATATTCAAACAAACTTTTAAAATAACATAATTACTATTTATTTAACGTAAAGAATAAAAAAAATTAAATTACTCGTTAAATTAGTTGTCATATAAAAATTTTCGGGCAACACAAAACATATTCGCCATTATTATTTTCTTAAAAGGCTATCATAAAGTTCATAGGCATTATTCCTTTTTGTAATTGTTTAAACATACTAGGAGCGTTGCGGGGTTTATATTCAGTAACTCGAATTCGCTCTAGATTATTTAGTTTAGCGGATTAACACTTCGAGGCATCTATCCGTACCTTACCCTATAGTAAATGGGGACTGTTTCGTTACATATTAATATCAGATCAATCAACGGTTTCATTATAGTCGCAATTATATATATATAAAAGGCAACATCTGTCTGTATGTCCGGGCCCAACGCAGTTTTTTCTACATGTAGCTTAAATATTTGTATGGCGATTATTCCAAAAAGGTCAGAATTCTCACAAGTGAGTTCTGCGCCAGTGAAAATCGTTTCGTTTTCCAGCTTGCAATACTGTCACTCGATGGGAAATTTATCTTACCTATTTTTTGCTAATGTGGCAATGCCGAAACTGAATTACATTAGTGCAGTATTACACACGGCAACTTTCGGGCTTACTTAAGCCGATTTTCGGGAGAAACGACTGCGGAGGGAAAAGTTGCCACTCGAAATCATGGCTTATCGACAATCTGCATACATGCAAATCGTGTTAACCAGTTTGGGAAAAGTAGTAGGCAGAAATCATTTTCGTTCTGACCGTCAGCAGGTTAAGATCTTGGGAAGTATATGAGCAGCAGCAATTTCAATGGTTTGAGTTCACACACACACATGTAAACTTGTGTAGCATATGCAAACAGGATTGGCTTACTTAAGCCACAAATGTAAGCACATTGGCTTATTAATCCCAAAAGTTGCCGGCTTACTTAAGCCAAGTGTAATACCGGACTTACAGTAACACATTTTGTGGTCCGTAAATTTATTTTTAATAGTCTCTTAATTTGTGAAATTATAAAATGATATCAATTGCCATTTTCGAGCATTTCAGGAGGAAAAACCAAATCAGGGGTCTAAGGGGACAACAGGCTTATACAGTTTCCACTGTATATATTGCACTTCCAACTAATTGAAAAGTTCTACAATTGCGAATTACTCTTCTCCCCTCTGACGCTTCATTCCACTATCTACGAAACTATCGAATTGATTTATATTTGAAAGTCTATCGTTTACACATTGCCTTTTATAACATTGTTCGCGTTTCAATGAAACGTGTCATAACGAAAGAAAAAAAAAACATTAAATTTAATATTGATAAATAGTAAAATGAAAAACGATTTTGTAATTAGAATGTAAAAAATATTTATTGTATTTAATTTTATATATTTTTTTTAACACAAGACAAATCAATTTCGTTTAGGTATTTATTTTTTAGTAATAATCAATTCAACATTTGCGCAAAATCGAAATCAAAGAATAAAAAACCACATGTTTAGACCACGGCATACAAGAAATTATTGTAAATCAAGGATTTAAAAATGGTTTGGTGATATGTTTGGTTTATTTGACTGGAAATTAACAATCGGACAATCAGAATTTAAAACCATTTCGCCAATAGCAGAAGAAATAAAGTTGGTAAAAAAAACTTTGTAAAGTCCCAAAATAATGAATGGGAAATCAACTGATAAAGATTAATATTTACCCAGAGAAATGAAAAATAGTTGAATAAAACAGAGAATTTTTTCCATTAAAATAAGTTTATTTGAATACAAAAAATATAAAAAAAATCGCATTGTTATCTATGATGATTGTACCATCAACAAATAAATATGATTATGTTAAAAATATGTGTGTTTTAATCTCGTAATTCTTTGAAATATTTTTTTACCTGCTTATCTGTTTTGTATGATTTATTATCTAGCTTTCAATCTTCTATTTCGCTTGATTTTTTCATGCATTTTTTTTTATTTTCTACAATTTTTGTTTTAACGGTTTTGTTGTTTCTCTATTTGAAAAAAAATCGTTTTTTTGAAAATTTCTCGAGAAATATCCACTTTTATGAAAAAATGTATATAACCAAATTTATAGGAAATAAAGTTTTCTACATTTTTCCCTTTACCGGTTTTTACGTATCTTAAGTTCTCGAGATATTAAGAAAAATATTATTTTTTACCGATTCTACCATTCAAATGTTTGCAAAAGTTGTCGAAACTTCAAATCTAGATGGCGCAATTTTTGAGCAAAAAGATCTAAAAAATGTTCTAAATTGTAATTGTTTGTAATTGAAACACACTTGTAAGGTATTACGGATTTAAATGACAAACATTTGTAGGTTTTCTGGGAATTCTCTTCCTGCCATATTTGTGTTTTGAAATAAGGGAATTTTTTGGGATATTCTTTCGTTCAGTACTTGATGTCGCGGAAAGTAGGTCTTATGCGGCGTGCATAACGATTTGTGCGTGAATACTCGTCGAAAGGTGCCGGCGTTTTTGAAAAAAGGAGTAATTTCAACCTTTCAACAATCAAGAAAATGTACAAATGATTGAAAATTGTCAAAAACCTTGAGGAAATGTAACCACATAAGGCATTATGCCTTCATAAGGTTCAATAAATAAATGAAAGAAACGCATTTTTGTAATTGACACTATTTTGAATAAAATGAAAGTTAAGAAAATGTACAAATGATTGAAAATTGTCAAAAACCTTGAGGAAATGTAACCACATAAGGCATTATGCTTTCATAAGGTTCAATAAATAAATAAAAGAAAGTTAGAAATAAAAGGGAATCAGTTTCAATCGTCAAACAGCGTTTAAAAGACATCCTAAATATTTATTTATTTATTTAAATAACCGTAAAAAGGGTGCAGTGCCTTGTACGGTTATTTAAATAAATAAAATTATAGAATTTCGTAAGCAATTCTCGAATCTGGCCACACTGGAAAATAGTAGAACAACAAAAACTTAACGGTGAATCACTTGCCTTCGTTCTATTTGACGAAGATCTGCTTTGGTGCGTTGTTTTTTTGTGAAGTTGTGGGTCAGAGTTTGTTACGAATTTCAGTCGAGAAGCTGCGAAATTACCAAAAGATAGTTGCATCAATTGTGTTTGCCAACTGAGGTTTGAGGAAATAAACGGAAAACCTGCGAGAATCAGTGGATTTTGTGTTTAATCGCATAAAAATTGTACGAAAATTCCAAGTTTACGACCAACCGAAAACGCCGCATCAGATACCCCCTCGACGTTTCCCGCCCGTCCCTAATTGTGAGATTCGTTAAGTTTGGTTGGTGTGTTGGTTTCGCCGCGCCACTTTGCATCTGTAGTGGTGATTGGTTTTTGGCAGAAACTGAAACTTCTGACCGATTTCAGCGAGTTTTTTTCAAGAGTGCTTTGAATTAGAACTACGAAAAACGCAGGAAAATCGTGTGCTGCGATTTCAACTGAATTTCCATTTGATTTCATTTTTCCATCCATTCCGGCGTTCTATAAGTTGAGTTTCATACATTGAAGAGAAAGTATCAGAAATCATCCGCCAACAACAGAAAGTGTGTTGTTTTCCTCGTTTTTTTTTTGCTTTTCGGTTGCTCGTAATCGTGGCTAATTGAAAGGTGCAAAAAATTACAATTAACGGGAGTTTGAACGTTTTTCATAAGGAAAATTCATCACAGAAACAATGGAGAAGAGAATCGAACTGGAGAAAAGGGGTCGTCGTGCCAACCAGGTGAGTTTTAACAGGAAAAAAGCAATTTTACAAAAATAGCATCAATGCTGTATTTTACTTCAATTCGTATGAAATTGTGAATCAAAAATCCAGTATTTTCCCTCTGACCCCGCTTCCAAATTGTCAATTATCTATCGAGATTCAGCCCCCCGGTGGTAATTAAGCTTGATTTAAAGCCAGTGAAAAATCCTTTTCACACCTCAATAAACAAAGATGGACATTTCTTCGCCTGTTTGTTCCCCTCGTGTAGCCCAAAAACCAGGAAAAATCGCAAAAATTCCAATTGCATTTGAAAAACTCAAAAAAACGTTTTTCCGGTTTCCTTGTAACAAAAAAGGGGAAACGATTGTCACGGAAATTGGTTTTCTAGTCATTTTCGCCCACAAATCAAAAACCACGCGGCTTTTCTGGTGCATCGACACCGAGCGAAAATAAATTTGAACAAAAAGCAGCGGGAAAAAACAAAAAAAAGCGACTGTAGAAAATCAAAAACGAAATTCAAGTTTGGGTGTTTTTAGACGAATTCGTGGCGCATCAATTGCTTTTATTGATTTGCAGGAAATTACGTAAAAAATCCTTTTGCATCGCCCGCTCACCCCCTCTTCAAGTTACAAACGGGAAAATAAACAGAAAGCGAAAAGCCAGGCGAAATTTTTGCGATGCATTTTTTTTCAGTCGTAGAAATGCTTGCAAATTTTATTCCTAGGAGTGAGAAGGGTGAAATTCACCAACAGGTGAACAAAAAGATGACCAAAACCACCCGCTTTTTGTTTAAATGGCGGTTAAAAAAAGCTAAAAAGCCCCTCCAGAATTTCCCAACGCCTTTCAATCAATTTGCAAAGAAATTCTCATCAAAAACTCAAAACTATGGCCAAAAAAACTCGCAAATTACGAAAAAAGCGAAGTGAATTTCCAAAACACGCCATTTTCTCGATAATCCAAACATCATTTGGCCACCAGGCGGACGGAATTAACGAAAATCATTTCAAAAATGGTGTCAGCGGCACCGCCATTAATCGATGATGAATGCAAATCAAACTGCGAAAAAAAGACAACATTCAGTAATTATTAATCTCCATATCGTAGGAATTATTGTTTTTCCCTCCATTTTCTTCGCTGCGATTATTCAAAAATCATCGGATTCGCCGAAAGTGCTTTTGTGTGCGATGATAATCGCCATTTCAAGTTTTTCGTTAAGTATATCGACGTTTCATTCACTCTGCCGCCTGCGATCTACTTCTGTTTCAGTCGCGGCGCTTCATTGTGTTCTTCCATTAAATGGATACGGAATTCTGTTCACTGACACATTTTTTAACGTCAACCTTTTGTTGATGGCGCAAAACAAAAACAAATTCTCGAAGATTCACAAGCGCTGTTATCTTATTTTTTTCGTTTCGAGCATTATCGTTCGCGCCGGCAGATTTCTTCATCTGGCAACACTAGGCGTCTTTTACAAACGAATCACGGCCTCATTTGAGCCTGAAATCATAGAAAAATGCATAAAATCATAGGCAAATGCGTAAATTCAGTCAAAATGTCATCCATTTCACTTGTTTATATCAAAAAGCTTAGCGTTCTTCGTTCAGTGACATCGTCAACTTAACGAAAACGTATTTGCATACACTGTAGTTGTGTGCGTTGAAGGTTGATTCGCCGAAGCTGAATTTTGACACAAAAAAAGTCGCAGGGGAAATTTTTCAAAACGACGGAATTTCACGAAATCGCCGCGAATTTGACTCTTCCTGTTTTTCCAGCCACTCTTCTCCTGGCGTTTGCCAATTAAATTTTCCTCCAAGAAGAAAATCGACGATTTTCCCATAATTGCGACCATCATATCGTTTTATGCTGCGGCGAATGGAAATTTGTGGAAATCGATTTAATAAAAAAAAATGCGAGAGAGAGCCACAGCGAATCAAAAGCGAACCTTTCTCCATATTTTTATTTATGCTTGATTTTTATTTGTTCCGTGTTTACGTCGTTCTCACTATTTTTCAAGTACAAAATGCCGCTCGCTTCTTTTGATGATGATTTCTAGATTCGTTTTGTCTGCACGTTTGCTGCAAGGTGCATTTTTTGCTTTTGGCGCGAATTTTGTTTAAAAATATTTTAAAATTAGTCAAGTTTTTATTTTTGCTCCCAAATTTCTTATTGATATTTTCTTTTTTATTAAGGTGTGTTATTCGCTGACTCATTGGGAAAACGCTTTTGCTTCCTGTGTGCTCATTTGATTAGGACAGGGTTTATCTCACTATCCCATTCTTGAAATTTGTTAATGTATCCACATCTCCTATACACATCTCCGTTACGAAAACTTCTGAGGAAATGCGCCGCAAGGTTTTTGAAAACTAAAGAAAAGCACCGCAAGCGGTTTTTTTTTCCTCTAAAAATCTGTCACACAAAGATATTAACTTGAGACTGCCGGCGATATTTCAAAGAATTTTGTTTAGCAGTGAGAATGACAAAATGGGCTTGACAAATCGCGCAATGCCACACAGATCTTAAAGGAGAAAAGAGAGCGATCTACAAGCAAAAATAATCGTTCCATATGTCTGCCTTTTGTAAAAGATTTATCTCGATTTTTTTTTACAAGACTCCTGTCTTCATTGCAAATCCAACAACCTCGATAGGAACGATTTTTTTTTTTCATTACGTCCCCATTAGAAGGCCGTCCATAAAATACGTTACGTAAATGTTCGCTTTTTCGAACACCTTCCCCGAACATCACGTTTTGAGGTGATTTTTATATGTATTTTAGTAAACTATTGCAGACCCTTCTTCCTGCTAAACGCGCATTACAATAAAAGTAATCGTAATTTATTTAAAATTCCAGATAAGGGAATTAAATCTGGATAACTGCAGGAGCACGAATATCGTTGGTCTAACAGATGAATTCACAGCGCTTGAGTCACTAAGTTTAATCAACGTTGGTTTAACCACCCTAAAGGGATTCCCAAAGTTGCCTAACCTTAAGCGATTGGACCTTTCAGACAACAGGTGAGTGAAAAAAAACGTCCCACTATAAATAAAAACTCAATCGAAATGCCAAAAATGAATTTTTTTTTGAATCTTTTAGAATATCGAATGGACTCAATCACCTTGTAACAAGTCCAAAATTAACACATCTTAATCTGGGAGGCAACAAAATCAAAGATCTAGAAACACTGAAACCCCTAGACAGTTTTCAGAATCTCGAAGTATTGGATTTATTCAATAATGAGGCAACAACAACAGTGGAAAATTACAGAGAAAAGATCTTCTCTATGATTCCATCATTAAAATATTTAGATGGGTAAGGAATTCACTGCAGGCTATAAAATGCTTTAATTTTGATGTGTTGTTGGTTGCAAATAACGTTTGCTAATGCAATCACTTTTGGTTTTTAACAGATTTGATGCCAATGAGGTTGAAGCACCGTCAGAGGGAGACGATGATGATGAAGTGAATGGAAACGATTCCGATGATGAAGGTAAGAAAATTCATTCTAAAACTAATTTGGGAATATTTTTGTTGAAAAAATTATTTAGTTGTTAAGAAAATTTTACGCATTTCAATCCACTTTTTGAATTCCATATCATTCTTAATCAATTTTTGAGAAATTTCTTTTACCCTATGAAAAATTCATGTTTCTACCAATCATTCCATCTTAGCGCGGATGCGCACTGCGATGGTATACACATTGAATGGTACTAAAATTGTAATTGAAGTTTTTGAAATACATTAAAACCACTATAACAGCGTGTAGGTAGAATTAGAATTCGATACGCGCTCTTATACTGCTTTTCACGCGTTTCAAAAATTCAAATTGCCAATTTCGCACTATTCTACATGCTTGTCACCGCAGTGTGCGTTCGCCCTTAGAAATTCAAGTTAATTTCTTTTGAATAGAAAATCCTAAGGCATTATTTTGAATGCTTTCAGCACGAAATGCCTTTTGGATAAATAATTTAGAGATAGATTTAAATGAATTACAAGAATTCGAGAAAAGAATTGAAGAGAAAAAACGCGATCGGCCGCCAATTGATGAAAATCAATTCGACGAATTGGACGAATATTTAAATCAATTGAAATTAAAAGAAGCTGAACCGGTGACGACGAGCACTGAGAAAAATAACGAAAGCTGTGATAGAAATTTAATTGTAGTTAGAAATGATGAAATTTTATCAAATAATTCGATTAGCAGTGGCCACCAATTGGTGAATTCCAATTCGCTTTCGTGTGAATTACCTGAAATTCAGCCAACATCGCTTCCACTGCTGATGTACGCATTTATGGCGATGATAAGCTTTGTCAGTTTTGCCCTTTGTAAGATGGAAACTGTATCAATTCAGTGAAATTAATTAATCATTTTTCTTCTTCTATTTTCGTTGTGCAGTTTCCGATGAGTTGGTCGAGGATGAGGATGACGGCGACGATGATGATGGGGATGAGGAAAGTGATGTCTCACTCGCAGAGGTAAAAAAAGTGAATGAAAAACTCACTAAGTTTTGAAAAGGTCGTAATTCAAATACGTTTTCCATTCAAAACTGTAGGTCTATAACGATGAAATCGAAGAAGACAATTCAGATTGGGGTGAAGATAACGATGCTGAGGAAGATGATGACGATGAAGAGTCAGAAGAGGAAGGTGATGCAGCTAATCAGAAGGAAGCCGAAACACCTGGTAATTTTTGAAAATGATTGAAAATGAATATAAGAAAGTTAAAATCTGTGGTAAAACTGCAAAACATCTTATGGTCTGTCCATAAAAAACGTCACACTTTTAGGGAGAAGAGGGAATCTGCGATGGTGTGACGGTTGTCTAAACTGCATACAACAAATTGAGGCCGAGAGAGTTTTTGACAGCCCCTTAAATCGATTTTGAACCGGAGCCAAAGTGATCGATGTCTGCATGTCCAGGCAAATCACTTTGGCTACGCCCAAAAATCAACTTAAGATATTTGGTGGTTTTGCCACAGAAATGGTTATCCACTTTCGATCACTAAACGTTCTATTCTTTCCAGAAGAATCACAAGCAAGGGGTAAAAAACGAAAGCATGACGGTTAATCAAATTAAGGGAGCACCAAGATAAATGATCAAAAAAACAGAGAAAATTAAAAAAAAAAACAATTAAAACAAAATCAAGTTAAGATAAACACAAAAATGAAAATTTAAGAAAAAATCGTATTTTCCCAAAATGAAAGAAATCCAAAATTTTCAAAAATCAAAAAGAGAAACCATAAAAATTATTTTTATCAGCATTTTTTTTTTTTTTTAAATACAACCGCGTCTTTTACTAAAACATACACACAACAACATAAAACATGTTCACAATCCCCTCAAACACAAAACATCCATACTATCCATAAATAAAATTTATCCTTTTTTTATCATTATTGAAATGAAAATATTCTGTTATTTCTTAATTGTGGGCGAAGAGAGAGAAACAATAAAACAAACACATCAATGGACAAAATGGAAATGGGAAAACATTTTTTTTTAAGTAGAAACAGAAAAACTCAATTAAAATAAAACAAATTTAAAACGGAAAAAAGCGAAGGAATAATTGATTTTTAAACTTAAACAACAATAAGAAGAAAACATCAACAAATGATAATTTTTAATATGTTTGATTATATAAGTTATGTCTTTTCAAATATTAAATATATATTACATTTAATTATTATTATTAATTACTTACAATTAAAAAACAAATAAGAATTTTCTTGTAGAAATGTCAAAAAAATACAAACAGAGGAATCATTATTTACCATACACTTTTAGCGAATCCGAATCACAGATTTTAGAATATATTCTATTATGATATTGAAGAATGTCTACTTTGTCCAGAACAATTTGGTTTATTAAAAAATTGTAGAAATTTTCTAATCGATAATCGATATAAAATCTAGATCGGACAATTTTTGAGTAAAAAGTGCAAACCATTCGAATACGCCATCTGATTCTGATAGACTTGTAGCTTACGATTCCAAAGTATATTCTGCCGCAATTGGAATTTTCTTCTTAAAAAAAAAGTTATGTCCAGACAAAATGCTCGGATTACGCACAAGAAACAATATTTGTTCTTATTTATAAATAAAAGTTGTAACAAAAATAGTTTTTCAATTCCATTAAATATGTAAACGTGTTTTCCCGGCATGTTTTTTGGGACATTCGATTTTTAGAATCTCGCGATTTATGCAGACGGCTTTAACCTTGTGCATAAATCGAGATGTGCCTTTATTTGTAATTTTATAGTCCAAATATTCACCCATATTGTGATTGTCGTGTCGTTTTCGAAAAGAGTTGTTCTACGTGTTAGTATTTTCTACCTACAAAAAACGTAATACGACTTGTTGAAAACGATAAGACAATCGCAATACGGGTTGTTGACAAATAAAGTAAGAAAAAGGAAAACGTAATTCCAGCCGAGTGGATTCGCATGACATTTGTCATGTCGCGAAGTCTATCAGATTCGGGCTCAAAAAATACAATCTAAGATGTGGCGAGGGGTGGGAGGATTTTTTTATGCTATTCGCTTTTACGATCATAGTATTTGTTGAATTCCTCACCTACACGGCGACTAGGGCACCAATCATGTATTCCAGGGCACCTGTAAGTCCAGGGCACCAATCATGTATTCCGACGCGTCTCTGTCTTTCGACTTCGACGCAGCTTTTAACTCTTGACTTCGCCATATCAGCAGCTTCAAATTTCCTGGAATGACCGTCAGAGTCACGTTTCGATTCATAGTGACGATTCCTCGGAATTTCAAGCTGCAGATATGGCGAAGTCAAGAGTTAAAAGCTGCGTCGAAGTTGAAAGACAGACGCGTCGGACTACATGATTGGTGCCCAGGAATTCAACAAACATTTCTGAAAGTTTTTACTTTGATTTCGTAATTGTTTCGTAAACGAACTGTAACATTTGGATAAGGTTCCCTTTATTAATGAGAAAGTCTACATGGCACAAAATTGATTTTACTATTTTGTACCCATGGATAATTTGCAGTAAATGCCTGTGTAGCTGAAAGCAATTTGCTCGTTCGGCTGGTGCAATAAAAGAACTCATCATTAACCCTTATTTGATGAGGTGGGTCCAGTGGACCCACATTTACTTTTCTCTCTTTGCTATTTCTCATGTTTTCAGCACAGTTACTCTGAAATCTTCAGTACCTTCATACAGTATGGTGTTGTATGCTGAGTTAAAAGCACGGATTTGGTATGTGATTAGAACAAGTCCATTGGAAACCACCTCATCATTTACGCATATGATTCTCACCTCATAAATTAAGGGTTAAAAACTCCATTCAAGCCCTAGAAATTCTGTGATTTTTTTTCATCCTGTCAAGGCCTTTGTACCTACTCCCTTACTAACTACTGTCAGGGTCTTCGTAACACCGAAGCACAGCTCAAGATCTCATTAATTCAACCATTCACACACTGAATACTCCCTCATCCCTTTGCAATGTGCGCTAGATCGACAGTACTTAGCTTTATCGACCATTACCCAGTTTCGAGGAGTATTCAGGTACCAGGGGGAAAGGTCAGTGTTTTAATCCATAAAGAACTTTTAAATTTTTCGAATCAAAATATTTATTTCCCCTAGATTGGATTCGACCCTTCAGTCTTTAGTTTACAAGAAGAGATATTATTAATAATTATGAGAATTTCTTCGAAAATTACAATGATTAACTTATAAAAGATCAAAATTAAGAAAAATGCGCCACAGGTGGAAATTATTTTGATCTGGACCGATATATTTAACAATATACTAAAAGAAAAATCGCGACTATTCTGTATCTTTGATTTGCTGTCAACTTCTCTGCAACTTCACAGGGAAAAAAAAGATTCACTCAAAGCACAGTGATTTCGTCCCTAATCACATTCGTTCTTCCTTGAAAGTGTTTTCCTTTAAGATGTCCTGCAACGATGCGTCATGCTTATAACCGGTGACTAGTATTTGTGCAAAAACCTTTCGGCTGCAAAAATTTCCTTGCCGCCCTCAATTTGTGTACGACGATTCACAAAAAATAAATCATGTTATGGCGTTTAGAGAAATGAACAATTTTGTTTTATAAATTGTTGTACGTTAACCTATGAAAATGACTCGTGAAAAATTTTATTGTCAAAAGTTTTACACTTATAAATTTGGACAAATTCTCCTTCAGTGTCCTAAGGAATTAAAGCAGCACGAAAATTGTTCAGTCACGGCCTTCCAAAAATTCTTGTGTTCAAAGTTTTCCCAAATCGAAAAAAAAAACTGCCAAGATTTTGAATTGAATACCAGATTATAGCAAAGTGGGAACCTTGTCCAAACAAAAACGCCCTGAATTTCCTGCCCTCGCTACAAATTAGAAACTTTTACGTGAATAATAGTAAGAAAATATCGAAAAAATTGGCCTTCCGTTTAACTGCGACAAATGTATAAATAATCAGTGATTAATTTATTGTTTAAGTTTCACATCAATTATTATGGTAAATATTTTTTAAAGGGGAAAAAGTTGGAGCAAATATATAAGAATGTTCTGTTTCGTAATCATTAATTACTATGAGTAATTTATTAAATGACTTCTTATTAAAAAATATATGTTTGACAAGAAAAAAACAAACTTTCCATCTCTGATATTCATTTATTTTAATATAAAACTTTGTTTTATAATACTTTTAATTTTTTCGATTTTTGTTTCCTTCAATGTAAATAGGACTATTTATTTTGATTCAAATAGCATCAAACTTGATCGAATTTGAAAATTGGTCTATAAATTACTCAAAATTCATTTTTCATCGGTTTCTGTCATTTTAGATGCAATATTTACCAAACGTTACACTGGATATTGGGCAGTTTTGAGAAACACTAGAAAATTCTGATGGCGAATTTTAATTCATTTCGTCTTCAACGGAACGCTACTTCCTCATGTCTTTTAAAAGAGCGTCTTATTGAAAAAGCTATAAAGAAATAGTTTAGAATATGATTTTACATAACTTTCTCACACATCAAATTCCGATTCAAATTGCTTTAGAAATCCAGTACAAAACGATTGCCGATATTCAGTAATTTTTTGAAGAATAACCCGAAGACGAAACAATTAAACAAAATAGTGTTTTAAAACTCCAACTTTGGATTCAAACTGAATAAAAAATTTAAATTTTCATATTTTGTCGCTTGAATTCTAAATTCGGTCATGTGTATGGGAAATAATATGCACATGTTCGAAATCAGAACTTTTAGCGCCGATTATAATACTGTGTTTATAAATGTATAGTTACTTTTATCTTCCAGTTAATGCTAAAAACATTTTTTTATACGTAATCCAGCAAAATTTGCTGTTATTTTCATTTGTTTTTAACCCATTTCTTGCCAATGGTGCATTTTTGCACCAGTAACTTTGAGCCTTTTTGTTACCACATAGGAGTCAAAGTTCCTATTATGGAATACAAATTGTGGCAAGAAATGGGTTAAACATCCTAGAATCGAAATATACCCCTTCATAAATGGTTTCACTTTACCACAAATTTTCTTTCATTTTATAACATTTATTATTATACTATAATTCTATTTTTCTTTTAGTTTTTATCAACACATACATATTGGGAAATTTTGTATCAAAAAACTGTTTTATTTTTGTAAAGTGTTAAGCATTTAACTTGGATTAACCAAGAATTTTTAATAAAAAGAAATTAAAAATTTAATAAAAAAAATGGATCTTATTAATTATGGTAAGGATAATGCTAATTTCCACAAGTTGCATGCGATGTAATTTATTTCAGTGTTTGAAAGTGAAAAGACACTTAAAAAAATTGTAAGTATAGCGAATTTCAAGTTAAGGCTGCAATTTTTATGCAAATTGGAATTGATTTCAAGATTTTTGAAATTTTCGAATTGTTTCCTAACGTCTCCAAACGCTTTTTATACAAATTGAAAAGATTTTTCTATTATCTCAAAAATAGTGGCATCGAAAAAATATTCTGAACCCCAGAATTGTTTAAGGGTCGATTTAATCATGATTTCCACAATTTTGGATTACAAAATTTTAATTTTGTTAAGGAAAATGACCATAAAACAAATATTTGCGCTACAAAAATTGTCTAAGTATCGTTTACACCAACTAAATTTAGCAACTTATGTTCCACTTAAATTATTTAAGTCCCAGAATTTCTACGGTTTAAGTAGACTAACCGCAACTTAATTTTTTAAGAATAGTACGTGCTAAATATGCCTTTAGTCCTTGCTTTACGCAACGCATTCGGTATGCCAAATCCGTAAATCTCATGTTTTGTATGGATTATAATAGTTATGAGTAGTTATTTTTACTTTAAAAGCATGTAAAGAAATAGAATTCCATGAAATATCTGCGTAGCTCTCAAAAATCTTATACCGGTGAGATATTTCATGAGATAGAAAATCGTTAATCAAGACTGGACGTTAAAAACCCCAACTATAGGAAAGAAATTTCATTGGGCGTTTTTTAAAAAAAATTAACTCATTTATCCCACTACACGCTTTTGGGTTATTTCGCTGAGCAATCTTCGAATCAAGAAGAAGAAAACATAAAATTTTTGACAACTTTAATGACGAGAATTTGCGCTTTACTTACCTTCAACACGGCATCAAATCGCTTGCTCGCAATAATTTGATCTGCCAAATTGAAACCAAAAAAAACCCACGAGTGTGACCGCAACAGCAAATCGGAGCAGAAAGAGAAAGCGAGTCGACGACGAGAAGGAATTCAGAAATTATTTCATTACTTTTGTCGAGTCGTGAAGTGCCGTTTCGCAGTAGTGTCTGTCTTTTCGTGTTCAAGGTCCTACCAAGGAAAATAATCCGCAAATCGTGCATAAATTCGCCGCGCTGGTTTTAGTGCCTCTCGAGTGTTATTAGTCCTGTCAAGAAAATAAATAAGCCAGGAGAAAGGATCAGGTTGGCGGAAATGGAAGCAAAGGGAGCGCTTTTCGTGAAATATGCAGGTCGCGCAAAGGAGAAGGTAAGTCTCATCCACAATAATAGCGCGGAATTCGCTGCTGCACTCGAAAATTTGAAAATTCCGGAAGTGCCGTGGAGAAACGGAAGTGAAGTGTCCTTCGCTAGTGAGTAACACGAAACAGTAAGAAATTTCTATTTGGTGTCCTTTATCCATCCCCGGTGATTCTTGGGAAGCTCAAGAGAAACTCAGCTTCCGTGGATGGTCAAAAATAGAACAGCAGCCCAGCTACGCGTTTCTCCATCATTGGCAGTAGAAAATTAGCTGTGGAAATTGACTGAAAATGGGAAAAACTATTGTAGGAAATAGCAAGGATTATTGACTTTTGAGGGAGGTTTTGGAATAAAAACAAGAATGGGGCTGGACCCAACTTGTACTATTCTGTGGGGGGCTGAACACCTGGAAATGCACAGAAGAAGCAAATGTCCTTTACCTTGAAACGTCAGCGAAGAAAAAGTCTCGCCCACAACTATCAAACCGGAAGCTGCTGAGATTTCTCAACCGTCCGCTTCACATATCGCCAACACCCACTCACCCATCACACTAGAGAAAAAAATGGAAATCTAGCTGGGAAAATTCTTCTGAAAATTGCATAAAACGAGCTTTTCTCAGGGACAACATTCCCAACTAACATCTCAAGATGAGTGCAAGTTGTCCAACTGCCTCTTGCCCAAAACTTAGAAAAAAACGTCGAAAAATAAATCCAAAGGAATTTCTGCGCCACTACTTCGGACTTTGTAGATAACTTATTGGAGCTCCCTATCTGTTGCTGTGCCTGTGGCCGCGCTGTCCAATGTGAACGTCTAGAGAAATTTTGTCTAAAAAATGTTGTTATTTCGCTATTTTAAGATCTGCGACGACTATTTTGGCTCAGATTTAGGACGACATAATACGGCTTCCTTCCCAGTGGTTTTCATGTTCATTTCTCGAATGTGTTTTTGTGTTTCATTTCACGTTCAATTCTGGGCTATGAGTTGGCTGCTGCTCCCAACACACACCTTTCCGATGGTGGGCCCCCCGCGACTCATCCCCGCTTTCTGTCCAGTCCAATATGGAGAGAACATTCACTCGTCCAACAATCAAGCAGACCCTCTTCGGTGGATCTATCGGCACAATCGCGGTGGTAGAGACGGAGAACAGGCAAATCGGTCGTTGGGAAGTCTTCGGACGATGAGGTGACCGCGGAATTATTCCGATACTCTTCTGACAATGGCCAGGCGAGGTGAAGGGAGCGAAAAGAAGGGCGAACTGCATTCAACTATGGATGGTTGGAATATGGCACCAGTAAACAAGATTAACCAAGTCTTCCATTGCCGCTAATGTGAATGCACTTCCACCGACCGGCTTAAGAAGTGTGGACACCACAACACTTTCGATTAGCCAACTATCTATGATGATCTTTCATATATATCTCGCGCCCTATCTTACTTTCGGCCCCACTATGCCCTATGAATGATTTTTACCTAACCAAAAGATACAGCCTGAAAGCTGCATTTACGTCCACGAAGCATCTTCTCATATTTGGGGGATTTACTCTTGAATATTTTAGCGTTTAATGAAAATAATTGGCGAACTCTAAAGGTTTTCGCCACAGAAACATGATCTCAAACTAGAAATTCTCAAATTCTCAATACTCAACAGAGAAAATCAGCTATCATTGAATTTTCAAGTTCTTTGAAATTCCCGAAAAAAAAGATAGAAAACATAATTTACATTTTTATAGAAAAGTTTGTTTATTTATACTGCTTATAACCCGCGTAAATATTATGATCGGTGGAGATTTTCAGTAGTTTTGCGTTGCGGTAAACCAAGTAGATAACTTGTTTCGAAGAGATTTAAGCATTCCACCAGAAATTTGTTCTTAAGCGATTTTAACTTGTCTTAGAGTTGTTTTATAAAGCCGGTTTCGTTTGTGCTAATCAATATATCGGTTCGATTTCCAACGATGAACCACTAAACAACGAAAGTCTCGTCTCTTGCAACTTTCACCTTAAAGCCACCTGATTGAGGCAGCATTCGCCACCACAACACAACGTTTTGATGGAAAATGACGCAAAATATTCGAACAGACACAGCAAGTCCACTTGGTAGCTCTTGTGACCCCTTTCTGGATATATGCTCCACAATATCTATCTATCTTTCTAAAATACACAACTCTATCTATTTATGAGCTTCTCAGGCTAAAAGTCAGAAAAAAAAGTCACATTTAATGGCCTGCAGTCGTTCGCTTCGCCATATCTCATCGGCAATTGGATTACGCGAATAAAATTAAGGCCACCTAAGCTTGAAATTGTTCTCTAAACTCGATTTTAGAATCGGAATTCATTTAAAAATACGCAAGGCAGTAGGAAAGATGCAATGGTCGTGGGCAAGGGGGGAAACGGTAGCGAAGGGAAGAGTAGATTAGATGTGGATATTACGGTTGGCTGATTGAACTACCTTTTCAAGTATTTTAATCTTTGCATTCGACAAACACGACTTACGAACACTAATTTTGAACATTTTCCGAAAATTTACCTCCGGATTAAATTGGATAAACAAAATCAGCGGCGACACACGCAATGCGGGATCTTGGGATTACAATTGGAGATAATTATTATTTCTTGCGTCTGGTGGTTGTGAGAATAGCGAGTTGTTATTGTGCAGAGAATGAATTTTGGGTGCTATCACACGTAAGAAAGGGTCCGCGGTCTGAAGAGTACTAAATTTCATACCAAAAATCACCAAAAAAAACATAAGTATGGGCGTACACGGAGCAACTTTCGGTCATCAGGATGCCGCAACTTTACCAAATTGTGGGAAAGAAACGAGTGCGGCAAGAGAGGAAAAGTCGCCACTCGAAAAGTGTTCCTCACTTCATCTTTTACGCACACAAACGAAGTCGCTCGTGTAGCACGTCAGCATGCATGTGTGTGTAATTTCACACAACACATATATGAGAACCCCACACACATGAGCGATCGCTTGTTGTACACAAGTTTTTGCTACTAAAAAGTGAAGAAGCGTGTACGTCGGAAAGGCATTTTGAGGACCAAAAGTTGCCGCGACGAGATGAACCGTGTGCGTTGGCACTAACAGAGAGAAAGGCAAAGGGAGAGGGGGAGTGTGGTTTCGAGAAACCTAAAACTAGGATGCATAAATCAAGGATGCCTGCGAATTGAACTAAACGAAAATCTAGGGGGAGATAAAACAATATTAACTTTTTTTTTTTTGGTAAGACTACCTTGGCGGAAGGCGAATTTCGAGCTCAAGTAAATTTTTTCGCCTCATTTTTTGAAAGAAAATTCTCAGTTCAGACATAAGAAAAGCGACAGTTGTCACAGGGCAATCGTCTATACAGATAAAAAGTTTATTGGAAACAAAAAAAGGGACAATTGCCAGGGGCCAGTCGTTAAATACTCTACATGATGACAGACAAAATGTTTGTTTAAAAAAATACATTTGTGTAGGAGAGGAAGAACGGAGTGGTCCGATTGGATTTTGATGTATAGAACGGTTATGTAAAATCATATTCTAAACACATTTTACCTTTATAAATTTTTCAATATGACTCACCATTTTCGAGAAAATTGCAAAAAGATAGCAGAAGTTCTGTCTTTTTTTTTCTTGGAATCGGAACCTGGTACCCGATTCCAGAAAATCTAGGTTTTCAACAGCGTCTAATATCGCAAAATGCCTGAATATCAAAGATTCTGACAAAATTCAAAGTAAGAAGATTTACCCTCTCCCCCTTAAAATTTTATCATATGTTTAGATTTGTCTGTATTCGATTGTAGACAAAACTTAAGACGAGTTTTACCATTGGATGGATACCGAAAAACCACAGCGAAATACGAGAAAAAAAAAACCACCACTGAAGTCGTAATTGTGAATAGCTTCTGCAACTAAAAGAATATTCCATTCCTTCTGTACTTTTTAGCGATCTAATGCTAAATTATAATAATTTATGAATCATTTTCTTTTGTTTAATTGATTGGCACGATCGATTCGTGCTTGGTGGCTTTGCACTTTGGTAACCGATGGATAATTAAGTGTTGATCTAGTTTAGAATCAACTCCAGTCAACAACAATTCGATAAAATTTCAACAAATAATAAACCTGAGGAAATGGTGTTGCATTGCCCTACAGTTTGTTTAGAAATTTGTTGAAAAATCGTCCTGAACTATTTTGATATGTGAGACTTGGGACAGATTTTATCGTAGAAAAGATGTAAACAAGAAATCGAAAGTCGATATCGATTGAGTGTATTTTTATCTTCCTTTGATTCTACTCGTAAAAGGCAAATTATTTTGCGGAATTGTTTTTCAATTGCGATCGTAGTGTAATAGTAGCTAAATTTATCAATAATTTTTTTTATCAACAACAAACCGATGATCAGCTGATTATCCAAGTCTACCCTGCGATTGTTTGCGGTTTTGTTTTTTTTTTATTATTATTTTAATTTACAAAGCAAAGGATTGGCACGAATATCTTGTTGTGAAATATTCTTGAGTGAAAAATTAACTGGAAAAGAATTATTTATTTGCTTATTGCAGTTAAGATAAATTGAAAATGATTAGAGATATCGTCGGCGTTGACCAGTACGCGAAGACAATTGGGATGCAAAACTGGAGGACATCGGCACGTGACCGGGACCTCTGGCGAGAGACATTGCGGCAGGCCAAGACCGATTGTAGCGCCAAGAGAGAGAGAGAGAAATATCGTCCCTTGATTCTCATCTTGTATCAAAAGCCAGAACGTAGTTTTGAGATTATCGACTTTTAAACTTTGCGGGGAAATTGCGGAAAAACTGTTCGAAAAATAGTCAACTTTTTTATGTTCTTGTAAAACTATTAATCCTAAAACTAATTTCCGACAATCGATTGCAATGAAATTTTGCATACAGATTAGTCTTACCTCATGAGTGGTCGCTAAAAACGATTTTTCAAAATTTCCCATCAAAGGTGGTGTACGGGGGGAGGGTAGGGGGTTGGTATTATGCTACATTTACACGAATGACAAATTTGTCATTTTTTTCTTGTCCTTATGTTAATTCCCGTGTAAATGGCATAATTTTTGTAATTTTTTCTGTCAGAAAATGTCAATCTCTCATAAAAGAATGAACTTGTCCATTCTTTTATGCCAGATGGTCATTAGTGCAAACGCAATATTAGTTATGACAACTTTAGTATTCAACTTTTGTCATAACTAATATTGCGTTTGTACGAATGACAATCTGGCATAAAAGAATGGACAAGTTCATTCTTTTATGAGAGATTGACATTTTCTGACAGAAAAAATTACAAAAATTATGCCATTTACACGGGAATTAACATAATGACAAGAAAAAAATGACAAATTTGTCATTCGTGTAAATGTAGCATTATAGGCCTGTCCATCGTTTGGAGGTTGAAAAATGTCACTCAGGGGTTTTCGGGGTCGGTGGTCACGAATCTGGTATTCAAATTTCAAAATCAGAAACGGAAGGTCCTTTAAGGAGAACGGAAATGTCATTTTTCCAATTTTTTCTCGGGAAAACTGGATTTAAGCGGTTTTCGGGGTTGCTGATCACGAAACTGGTGTTGGAATTTCATAATTCGAAACCGTAGGTCCTTTAAAGATAACGCAAATATCCTTTTTCTCATTTTCCTCGGGAAAATTCGCATTTAGGGGCTTACGGGGCCGAATCTGATGCTAGAATTTCAAAACTCGAAACGAGAGGTTCTGAAGGTATACCGATTGTTTTTTCAAAAAAATTTAAATTAGTTCTTTGATTTATAGTGAAAAAAAAAACTTTTGTGAAAAAAAACTTTTGGGTACTCAAGCTAGTGGAAATATAAATCTTTTGTTAAGGATTTTTTTTTAGACGTGTGGTTTTCAAGAAGAAATAAAACGCATATAATTTAATGTTATGGCCAAGAGTTTAGCTTTATTATAAAGATAAGGGTTTGCCATTATGTTTTAAAAATGATTTCGGGCAAGTGGCCGCCGCGGCTGGCTCGAATAAATTCCAGCCGAGAGGCCCAATTTTCGACCACTTTTTGCAGCAATTGGGGCCGTATGTCAGCAATAACGCGCCGAATATTCTCTTCCAAGGCGTCAATCGTCTCGGGCTTATCAGCGTAGACAAGCGACTTCACATAACCCCACAAAAAATAGTCCAGCGGTGTTAAATCGCACGATCTTGGAGGCCACGCCACAGGCCCACGACGCGACATAATGCGCTCACCAAAAGTTTCCTTCAATAAATTGATTGTTTCGTTGGCTGTATGGCATGTAGCGCCGTCTTGTTGGAACCAAAGGTCGTCCACATCAACATCCTCCAATTCAGGCACGAAAAAGTCATTAATCATGGCTCTATAGCGTTTCCCATTGACTAACATTATGGCCGGCTTCATTTTTGAAGAAATATGGACCAATGATTCCCTCTGCCCATAGAGCACACCAAACAGTGACTTTTTGAGGATGTAACGGCGTCTGAAGAATGGCTTGTGGATTACCATCACTTCAAATGCGACAATTTTGCTTATTGACGTACCCATTCAACCAAAAGTGAGCTTCATCGCTGAACAAAATTTTCTTGTGAAAATCGGGATCGGTGGCCATCTCGTCGATGAACCGAGTTTCCACAGTATTCTTACAAGATTTCCAAGAATACGAAAACTAGTCATAGATCTGCAATAAATTACATTCTCCCATTTTAAATATTCAAAAAGCATGAAACCAAAAATTCTTTATATTAGTTCCCAATACGAAATTCACTTTTAATGAATCAAAAAGTGTTTTTGAAACGATCCGCCAATAATAGCCAACGACCACATGCGGCCAAGTTAACGTTCCCATTCGGTACGCCTATTTTAGAAAGACACCTTTTGAACTTGAAACCTCCACCATTCACTACTATAATAACTTTCCATAAAATCGGCATCAGAATACGCGTCTTGCTTGTAACTCGTCCACCGCTAATCCCACACATCGCGACGTTTTTGTACTTTTCTTCATAATTCCCGAATGTGCAAAAGTCTTATTTTTTTTGCCTTTTTGCTTTTCATGGCACTCAAAAAAAACCTAAAGCGCTACAAATTTGTCATCGACATGGATTTAATTTTTCTCATTTGGTCGACATTATTAGAAAACGCATTCAACTTTCGCTGAATTTAGTGATGGATTCTGTCAAAAGCGTTCTTTGACTGTACTTTCATCGTAATTAAACTGAAATCTTCAAATTAATCGCATAAAAGGGTGAAGGCTGGAGGCCTTATCGTTAGCAAATATTCTTAATGAGCGAAAACACTCCTCTTCAAAACAAATATAATTAAGCGATAAATACTTTTCTTAGAATCTCAATTTGAATATGGATAGATCTTGAGTTGTTCGCTAGAAACCGCAAAAAAACAGATTACAGGAATATTTTTTGACAATTTTATCAAATTTTCCAACCCAAACATGCGAAATTTGCAACAATTAGCACGATTTAATAGCTGAGATTAGGGAACCGACTTCCCTGATGATGACTTGATAAGTCTATGTCAAGGGAAAAAAATAAATATGTCATCAGAAGTGATAACGCCTGACTGATAAGCGAGTAAATAGTTTGCCTTTTTTGGCTGGTATGGTAAATATGTAGCTAAAACACAATTCGTTGTATTTGAATTTTTATCAAGTTCTCAGATAAACGAATGTTGATTTTTGCCAAGGCCTAGCGATTATGTGAATGAATCTTACCCGAAAAAGATTTGTTATGACTGGATCGTAGCACGATTTTATGAAAATTTAGTAAAATCTAGTGGTTTTGCAGCTTTTTTTTACAGAAAAATGCCACAATCACCGGTAGAAAATCAAATTTTTAGCCAAGCACCAAATTTTCTGTGTGAGGACTAAATTTTTATGAAAATAAAAAGGACTCAATTTATATGAAAAGTTTTATGAAATCAAAGAGGACTAAATTTTTATGAATTTTTTTATGAAAATTTGGTCTTCACGCAGAAAGTTTGGTTCTTAGCAAAAGATTTAATATTTTTACGGTGGTTGTGTCAAACTTTTTGGGTCTAGCAAAGAAAATGCTTGCTTTTTTCTTTCGCTGTTAATTGATATAAAGTAACGCCCAACTCTGGATTTGGCTTTAAGAGCCAAACAGTTTGGTTTACGTGGATAAATAGTTTACTTACTAAAACATAACAAAAGCTACAATTGCCAATCTGGCAATCATTGGAGACCCGTATGGTGATATTCGTATCAAAATTCGAACAGTTGTATCAAAATTCCACTTTGAAGTCAAACTTTCCAATAAGAATTTTTAAAATTTATTCCAATCGGATTTTGATGTATGGGAGTTTTATGTAGAATCATATCCTAAATAACTTTTGTTCTTGCACTTTTTTGATAAGATGCACCATTTTTGAGATATTCACAAAAAACGATTTCTGTTGTTTATGTAAACGGGCTTATCGGTCCTTTGATGTTATGTATAAATGAAACTAGAGGTCTTTTTTCTAATTTTTATATTTATGTTTTAATCATCCGACGTTTCGATCGTGTATACGATCATCTTCAGGGTGCGATTTCGTTCGTATGGGGGGTACCCCCCCTAATGGTCCATTTTTGCCCATTGACGTACTTAGCCTCGCATTTTACGAAAAACGGATCTGTGTAAAATTTCAAGTCTCTAGCTCAATCCGTGCGCCCGCAATCCGCGCCACAGACAGACGGACGGACAGACAGACGGACAGACAGACGGACATGCAGAAATTAATTATTTTTTATCATTCTAAACACACTGGTGTAATTCATTTTTGTGTGTGATGACGGGATCTTGGCGTTACAAACGGTAAGGCAAAGTTAATATACCCTTTGGTTTCACCATACGGGTATAAAAATTGTCTTCCTTCAATTAAAATTTTTGTTTTCAGTGACGTCGGTATTGAAATCCATACAAAAAATCACGAAAAAGCCACCTCAGACAAGCAGAAGTTAGGATGGAAAAGGTGAAAATTACCGTGACGTATTTTGTGGACAGTTCTTCAGAGCCAATTTTGTGAGATATTTTATGAACGACCCCTTAATTAATTTTGAGAATTTCCTGATACCGAAAAACCCAGAATTTTTTAATCATTTTTTACGCAAAGCTTTCGAAACTGTCCACAAAAGATGTTTACAAAATTTCTCTCCTTGAAATCGAAATAAATTTCTTCAAATTGGACAGAAATCGATTGATTCGTGGTGCAAGAATCTCATAGCCAAATTCTCTGCCCACCATGAAATTTTCTGTTTTCATTTTTTTCTTCACCTTTTTTTTTTTGACGAAATCAAAAAGAGGTGAAAACGTGTACGAATTCAAAGCTATGTAAAAAAAATTATCCATAAAAGCGAGTGAGAGAGGGAAAAAAATACGAAAAACGAAAACGTTTTATTAGCAATGTTTGTTAACTAAGTTAAGACTGAAAATTAAATAAGAGAACCACGACCACGAGATGTTTATTTGGCACATTTACATCTTGTATGGTAGATCTATCTGATGTGGAAGGTAAATATGTACCGACATTAAGGCGACCTTATATTCCACCTGAACAGTAAAACTGAATTTCAGTGTGGGTGGGTGCGGATTGGAAAATGTCGCAAACGCTCTATGGCGAAGTGTAGTGAATGAAAAGACTAAGATTTTAGTTGTTGTGGACGTCTTTGCGCAAATGAGTTTGAAATAAGACGAGGGCGACGTGTAATGACGATGATGAAAGTCTCGATTTATTCTTGGGTGCTCCTCTAAAATGGGATTCCCTCCAACTCCGAAGTTTCGCACATGTTGAATGGGAAAAACTCCTCTTCGGAGGTGCTTCATCTAAAAACTCATTTTAATGTAGGTTCATATTAGTCCATAGTACCAAATATGAGATACTTGAGTGGCTCTCCGTCACTTTGGGTAGGCGATTTATGAAAATTTAATGTTGCTTTCATATTGCATGTGTGTGTGTGTTTTTACCCACAAGTATTGTTTTGGTAAGAAAGTCTACTCCGGTTTTTGGCACTTTCAAATACCCAAAATGTACATTTAATTGTAATTCCCTTTCTAAGGCTATACTAATAGGACAATAGCCTTACCAGTAGTCGTCCAATCATATGGAGTTCAAAAATCTTCGTACATAAGGAAATATTTTGCGATTTTCTACAATTTCTTCTTATAATCACGATTTCCGCTTAACATTTTATCCTCCCCTAAAATACGTTATCCAAAAAATACACAAAATCACGCAATTCGAAAGGTTAAACTGGTGACAATCGAATGAATCCCAATAAAATCAACTCCCATAATAAATCAATGCACGCCATCCTATTCCATTATCCTTTCATTCCAACAAAACGAAGACAAGCTAACTGACTTTCAAGACCATTAGCTTAGCTTAGCTTAATTCAAAAGTAATGAACCCTTGAACTTGTCAAATGACCCCTAATTTTGTTTACTTTCACTTCCCATCCGAACCGTTTATAATTCATTGATCTTGATTGGATGTGGCTTCCAGCCAAAAATTTATATTGATATAGCCACGAAGAACGTGATAGGATGAGTCCTTACTACACAATTCTTGGATATAAATAAGAATCCTTTCTCGTTTTTGTAGTCAAGCGGAGTAAGTCGATTTTGGGGAGAGGCCAATGGCCAATCGTCAATGCCTGCGTGCAAGCAATAAATCTTTCGTAACTTTTATCCATTTTTATGAACTTGGAGCTTATTTTTGAGGAGGGATTGTGGCGTCACGAAAACAAAATCTATCCGATTTATTGATTTTATTCATATTTAAGTAATTGCCCATTCGTGTAAAAGTTGTTTTACTGAAATTTGGTGGTTTTGGTGAGTTTTCACGTGAAGAAAAAAATCGAGAAAAAATGTTTAGTTTTTGTTAGCAATTCATTTGAAAATACAGTCGAACATTACAATAACAGGCCATGAAGAAAAATCGCAATTTATGTCTAATTGAGACGGGGGTTTATCGCAGGAAATTTCAGGCACTTCTTTTTTGCAACTTTAAAATAACTCAAATGAGTGAAAATGGAAAGTCTTCTGCGGTAGGTTATTAACAACAAGACGACGATGAAGATCCAACCTCAGATGGCAAGACGGCGTTGATCAGGACGCGAAGAGAATTGGGATTCAAAACTGGAGGACATCGGCACGTGACCGGGATCTCTGAGACATTAGAGACATTACGGCAGGCCAAGACTGGAAACCGGTTGTAGTGCCGAGAGAGAGAAAAAATAACTCAAATTTTCCCAATATTAACTTCGATAACTCAAATTTTTTTGTCGATATCCGTCAACTTCGACTTATCGAGGTTGAACTGTATTATTTCTGTATCAAGGTTGAGCTGTATTATTACTTGCTAACATTTTTTCAAATTTTTTTACTTGCTAACATGTTTTTAAATTCAAAAATGATCTCACCAAATTAAGTGTTAATTTTTCTATACTTAAATCCTCCTCTGACATTTTTTTCCTTTCCCCAACTCTTCAAATTTGTTGCATTTGTTTTGTTTTCTTCCAATCTTAAGATAACAACGAAGAAAATAATTATTTTTATACTTCAAAAGCTTATAGTAATCTAAAATTGAATGTGGTATCTTAACGCCATTTAAAATAGTAGTGATATTAAGTATATTTACTTATCAATTACTGAAAAAAATTCAAACAAAGGCCATAGCCGAATAAGGTACTGAAAAGTGCCCTGGGACCGATTGATCTGAAATTTTTACCAGACGTTGGTATTGATGCAAGTACCGTTTCACGAAATTTTTAACCCTGCAAACCCCTTATAACGGCCGGAAGGGGCGGGGGAAGCAAAATCTTAAAAGTTAATTTTCTTGAGAACCGCTTGTCCGATTTTTTTGAAAAAAATATATGTTGTAGTGACGCATCCGACAATGTTGTGAAAAAAGTATAAAATCATTTTGACAATTTTAAAAAGAAAAAAAAATTTCTTCAAAATTAAAAATTTTTTTTCTCAGAATTTGGGCCGAACACGTCCTCCATATTTTCACAAAATAATCTTTGTTTAGCCTACTAAAATATATGTTTTTCTCAAAAAAATCGAAGTAGCAGAACATAGTTAAATATTTGATTTTAATATATCAGCACCAGTATCCTGCATATATCCATATATTGATATACAGAATATAAACTGTTATTTATTTTTCAGATTAATTGCAATTGAGATTTTGGAGTCTAAAAAACAGTATAATACTGCGAAAAACAGTATAGATACCATCGTTAGATATACAGACAATATTATTTATAATATTATTTTTTTAATTTTTCGTCCTTAAAATTGAAAGGATTTGTATTTAATAAAGTCAAATAAAGCATTTTAGACGACAAAAACACATCATTTTTTCGTGCTAATTATTTCAAAAAATGCAGTGCATGAAGTGGTTAACTGTGGGAAATCGTGAAAAAGGAGGCATAATTGAGGGGGATATAAAAAAAGATTAGTTGTGCATGTAATTATAAATTGTTAAAATTCGTTAATACTTTTTTTTATCGCATTTTATCGTCTTTTTAAATAACCCTCACAAGTATGACACTTTCGATGTTTTCCTCTATTTTGTATGTGATATGAAAAAAGTATTTTAACAAAAAAAAATTGTTAATTAGAGTCCATTAACTTTTCATAGTATTGCAATTAATCTGAAAAAAAAAATAACAGTTTATATTCTGTATATCAATATATGGATATATGCAGGATACTGGTGCTGATATACAGCCTTGGCCAAAAGTATTGAGCACCCATGATATATGGCAAAATAACCGTTATATTTAGATGGAGTCAAATAAAAATAGTTTTAGTAGAAGTTAATCGTTTATTGTATGATAAAAATTTAATATTTTGTGGGGCCACCCTTCGCCTTTATAACGGCAACGACCCTCTTAGGCATGGATGCGACGAGTTTCTTACATTCATCGCTGCTTATCGCGCTCCACTTTTCTTGGAGGTGCCTTTTTAAATCTTCTTTTGACGAAATTTGATGTGCCCGCACCTTACGCTTTAGTATAGCCCATAAATGTTCTATGGGGTTTAAATCCGGAGACTGCGAAGGCCACTCTAAAACATCGACGCAGTTATCTTCAAACCAATTCTTTGTTTCGGTGGATTTATGGCATGGTGCGTTGTCTTGCTGAAACTTTACGCCATCCATGTTTGTATCTCCAAAAATGCATGAAAACGACGCCATAAGTGTAGTTTTGAGCACATTTATGTATTTTTTGGAGTTCATTTTGCCTTCACATACGAACATTTCACCAACTCCAGATCCAGCCATGCAGCCCCAAACCATTATACTGCCACCCCCGTATTTTACGGTTGGTACAACACATTCGACATTATACTCTTCACCTATTCGGCGGCGGACATACGATGCACCGGGTGTCCCGAAAACCTAAAAAATAATGAAAAAATATGATTTGTAAACCGTTGGATTTTACTACATTACACATATTTATCGGGTCGAAAATAATGTTTTTCTACAGAAAAAGGAATTATTTTACTCCCTTGAAAGTTTGATTAGTCCGACAATAGAATATTTGACCAATCTTGCTCGGTTAAACTTTTGTGTTTTAGAGCCCATTGGAAGCGAGCCTTTTTGTTTTTTTCGGAAAGCCACGGCTTCTTCCTGGCTTTGCAGCCTTTTAGACCAGCTTTCTGCAGTCTTCTTCGTGTCGTCCTGGCAGATATTGGCTTTCTAATTGTTACTGAAAAATCAGCAGCGAGCTCGAAAGACGTTTTTCTCCTATTTTTCAGTGAATCCCTTACTAATATTCTGTCTTCACGATCTATAGTAAGTCGTTTTCGTCCAGATCTGTGTCTATTTTTATGCGATCCAGTCTTCTCGAACCATTCGATAACATATTCCACAGCTCGACGCGAACATTTAACGGTTTTAGAAATTTCCACTTGGGACTTGCCTTGCTGCTTCAAAAGTTGAATTTCTACCCGCTGTTGCAATGTCAGTTCTCTTTTTTTCGCCATATTTACATTAAAATATTTAATTTATTGAAAAAAAATCACTTCAAGGCACTACAGAACTGTATGTCTTCACAGCGAGCTGAGAAAGCGAACTAATCGGATATCAAAAAACACCACAAAAGCAAATTTTTAAGGTTCTAGATGTTTTGTTACTAACCAGCTACTTGAATATTGTTTAAATTTTATTTTTTAGATGCCGACAAAACTTTAATAAACAATACGATTGATTTGAAGCATCAGATTTTGTATATTAGTAAAATTTACAGGGTGCTCAATACTTTTGGCCAAGGCTGTATTAAAATCAAATATTTAACTATGTTCTGCTACTTCGATTTTTTTGAGAAAAATATATATTTTAGTATGCTAAACAAAGATTATTTTGTGAAAATATGGAGGACGTGTTCGGCCCAAATTCTGAGAAATTTTTTTTTTAATTTTTAAGAAATTTTTTTTTTCTATTTAAAATTGTCAAAATGATTTTATACTTTTTTCACAACATTGTCGGATGCGTCACTACAACATATATTTTTTTCAAAAAAATCGGACAAGCGGTTCTCAAGAAAATTAATTTTTAAGATTTTGCTTCCCCCGCCCCTTCCGGCCGTTATAAGGGGTTTGCAGGGTTAAAAATTTCGTGAAACTGTACTTGCATTAATACCAACGTCTGGTAAAAATTTCAGATCAATCGATCCCAGGGCACTTTTCAGTACCTTATTCGGCTATGGCCTTTATCAATTGGCTTAGACAACTTTTGATAACTTGTGGAAGGATAAGAGGTTTAGTTGTTGTGAATCAAATTACTTAGTGGTACTTAAAACAGTAGACTAGCGATTGAAATTCTTTGGAATTCAAAAAATACGTCACAAAAATTTTAGGCTTTTTCGCAGTTTTTTTTGTATGGAGCTTAACCTCTGGAGCCCAATGAACGCAACGCGAACGCAACTAAAACGCACAAACTTTCACGCAGCGCAACATTTCAGCGGCAGAGCCCAATGGCATCTCGTGAAGTAGTACAAGTGACATAATATAAAGTGGTATAAAGTTGGCAAAATTACAAAAATGAATAAGTTTGAAGCGATAATTTGCTTTGTTGGTCTTTATCTTTGTTATTTGTATGTTATTGCAATAAGGCTATCAATTTTTCCTCGAACGACATTTCCCCAACCTCACTTTATAAACTGTCAACGCAGAATTGCTGCGGCAAAGTTAGAAGTTTGCAAACTTTTGCGTTGTAGTTGCGTTCACTGCGTTCACTGTGCTCACTTCAAATGATTTCTATGAAACAAACTTGTAAGTGACAGTTTCTGCGTTTGCGTTGCGTTCATTGGGCTCCAAGCATAAGTTCAGCGTACCATACACCCCCCCCCCCCCTCCTATCCTCCACCCACGGGCTAAAAAGCAATTCTGAGTGCAGACGCACACTGCAATGATAAGCAGTACGCTAACAACTCCCTGCTGTTACTCTAAAACAATGGAATGGTGCTTAAATGGCAATTCAAACACCTGAAACTCACACTTAAGGGTTAATTTCCGCTTGCGGAATTTTTTTAGCTTCTAAAATTAGCAAAAGTTATCAGAATTTGAATTTATTCTGTCCCTTTTATATGAAAAACTCTAGTTTCGGCGTCTTGCAGGAATAAATTTCTGAATTTTCTGTCATAGTGTAAACGATTGTTCAACATTATTTTAGTGTCGAAAAGTAAAATTCGCGGAATAAAATGTCAGGTGTAAACGATCTCTAAAGGTGCCGCTCCACATCAGAGTAAATGCCGGCGAGAACCTCTCGATAGCAGCTACTCGCAAATGGACACGTCTCTGAGAGTCGCTCGCAGAAACTCGTAAAAACTCGCGAGCTAGTTTCTGCGAGCTGTCAAAAGTGATTCTAGTCTCTAGTCGACACGCACCCACTGAACTCTCGGGGAGTAGCTTGCCAGATACGAACGGCGTTTGAATTTCGCTAATAGCTCTCGAGAACTCGCCAAAGTAAGATGCCAAAAAAATCAAGATATTGGTCTTGAAAAGAGAAAAATCGCCGAAATTAACTCTCAAATGAACAACCTCCTGCGAGTAACTCTCGAGAGTTCTTGAGAGTTACTCGCGTATTTACTCTCATGTGGAGCGGCACCTTAAGAGGTAGAAAATTTCCACAAATACAAAAGATTTGGTAATGCTTTTGATTTTAGTTTTTAAAAATTTGGTTCTGGTTTTGTTTTTCGTTTCGGTTCCCGAAAAATTGAATTGTTCAGTGGTTTTTGGTTTTTGCTCCTAATTAGTGGTTTTTGCATTTCCGGGCCATACTAGTTATGTCTGTTGAGGTACTTCGTATAAAAAAGTAAAAAATCGACATGCATTTTTATTTCATAACGCTATGAATATTTTTCTAATTTCCATTCGTCGACGCCCGGAAAATCCTCAATTGCCGCATGCATCCGAAGTGAATCTTTGAGTTATTTAAAATTGCAAATTGTCTGATGCATTGACACAAGTGCATTTTCAAAAACACTTTATCGGCCATCTGGCCGCAGACATCCACCCGCCTCAGATAATTGCCTTGAATTGCTTCTAAAGCCGAACGAAATCTTCAAAACTATTTTAAGTGCGAAACTATTGAAATTGTGGAAAATCTCAATACAGAATCTATTAAAATAAACAGAAGAGATCAATATTTGCTTATATTTGAGTTTCGAGCGATTTTACGGGTACTTTGCGAAGCTTAGAAGAATTTTCCCAAGATTAGTGGCAGTTGCTTGTATCTTATTGTAAGAAGCAAAGGCAGACATTCTGTTATATCTTCATTTGAGATATTTGAAAAGAATGTTTCCTTGGTAGTGCTGCTGCTGCTGCGGCTACATCGTGATCATTAAAAGGTCATCTCTATGCTAATAATTAATCATTTGCCTCGTTTGGTTTCGCTTTTTTTCGACTTACCACACCACCCAACCCACAGTTCATAGCTTGTTCAATTTACGAGCATTTCAAGAAATTGCAACGTCTTGTCAGATGTACAACATTGAAGCTACCATTTGATTGACTTTTCTTTAGAGTTTTCATATCATCAGATAAGAAATTGTATTTTCTGCATTATTTAATGGTGGTATGATCGGGGGTGATTATTTAATTAAAGTTGAACATTCAACTCTGTGCTAAACGATGGAAAAAACCCCTAACTAAGAATATTTCAAATCCAATTATCATCCAACCAACAAGCATCCAAAGGTGACGCCTGCAAGTCTTGTAAATCAGACTCTGGCCAAAGAAAGATCTTCTCATCTCAAACTAAACACAATAAACAGTTTGAAGATTTCTTCTTTCTGTGGCTCAATCAACGCTTTGAATGGGATTATAGAGGAGCAGATAGAATGATCTCATTCCATTTTATTCGTTTAGTGTTGAGTGAAATGTCCCTGGAACACAGTGCAAATTACTCGAAGGTGCCTTAAAATTCAACTCGAGTGTTTGGATTTCTTCTCGGGTCCATTTAAATTTAATTTAGTTACGTTTTTCAATAATAAATGGTAATCTCACCAATGCTTTTGTTGTGTAATAAATCTCGCAAGTACCATACTTTAAACCATAATCATTTCTAATTTAATTGAAATCTAGCTCAAATTCAATTTAATTTCATTCTCTTGACATTTCGTTTGATAGAAATTTTTATTTATATTCTTTCTTACCTTATGTTGGCTTATACCAATTTTTGTTTCCACTAGAAATATTTGTCATTTTTTTCTAAATGTGCAAAACAGACCGTGACCATTTTTGTGGCCAGCAGCCATATTGATTAAACAGAACCGCCATGCGTTAGGCCCAACAATAAAATTTTTTTCGGTTAGATGAATTTCACTAGCGGAAAATAATTTTTGGGTCATTTCTTATTGATAATTTTTTTTTAAATATGAAAAATTAATTTGTACGATTTTTTTTTGTAACTGTTTTTCTGTCCAAATATTTTTTTTCCAATATCAGAATTGTCTGGAACTGTCAATAAATTACGTAATGCTAATTTTGAGCTGTTCGGACCCCCATTTCGAGTTTTCCGGAGCTTTTCTGACCCCCATTTCGAGTTTTTCGGAACTTTTCGGAGCTTTTTGGACCGCCATTAACAACCCTTTAGCACACTTTATCATGATTTTTGTTGTGTGAACTTTATTACCGCGGTCACACGATCGCAGATCTTCCTCCCCCTCCCCTAAACGTGTGACGTACTTTGTGCAAGATTCCCAATTTATTTGCAACTTAAAACTTTTTGGTTTTTGCAAAGCAAAGGGTCTCAAGTTGCAAATAAATTGGAACTAAGAGGGGAAAGGGGAACGGTAACAATGTAGATTTTAGTTGACAAGAATTTCTACAGAATAAATTGTGGAATCGTGAAGACCGGATTAAAACCTCTTCAACGGATCAGAAGTTAGCAGAGAAGGGGAGAAAGGAAAGGGGATCCTGAGTTTTCCTCTTTATGGCCATACATCCCAAGGTGAGACTGGGCTTTCTCAATTAGCAGCTTTTCACAAAGGCCTTGATTCTGAAAGACTTGCGACATTACAATTGTCACGCAAACCGACTCTACATTTGCTATTTCTCACTTTGTTTGTCAATAATATAACATATCCACAACTTTTTAATGAAAGAAATTCGTATTAAAGAGAATTAAGTCCAAATGCGACAGAATACGTTGGAATTGCAAGCTAGTATCCCAAGAAGAGTCGTCTTGTTTCAAGTGACAAACCTGTCAGAATCAGGGTGAAAATTCATCGCACTTTTTTGGCGCCTGCGGTAGTGTGGCAGTGCGGTGGTACTAAACTCCATTAAAAAATTGAAGCGAGGCAAAGTTGCAAAGCATAAAATTTGTTTAATAGGCAGTCTCTTAAATTTTCGCAACAATCTGCCAAAAAATGCAGGATTTTTATCATAAAAGATGTGAAGCTAATTTTCGCCTTTTCGAAATCCTTACACTCCGCCGCCGTCATCACAGTTTTTCGCGATTTTTTGTATTGGCATTTATGTCACAGACCCACTCCCCCCAAATCCGTGACGTATTTTACTGAGATCCCTTTTTTTATAAACGACTTTTTATTTGTGGCTTATAGTTTTTGTTTTTATATTTTTTAAGTGGTGCAGCGAATAGAGCTTTTCAACTGTGATTCAACTGACTTTTAATCTTTTAATTGCATTTAAAACTCCCTCAATCAAAAATCCCTCCATTTTTCACTTTGTTTTTAAATTTAAAAAAAAGTTCTGAGATAAAAGTTTATTAATTAAATTGAAAATCCCCCTCTTCGACTCTTTGTTTCAAAGAATTTATTCTACAAATTGAAAAGTCAAGAAATTTAAAACCCTTTCTTTATCCGAAGAGATTAACTGATTAATTAAATTAGGAATTCTTTGAATGTTGTTTTTTTTCCAAGAAAATTATTTCTGAATTTCTTGTCTATTACCCAAAGTAGGAAATGTAATTTCCTTGAAAGGTCATTCCTATTTTCTTCTTGCTAAACTCATTGAATTCAATTTTGTGTATTTTCGTTATCAATTAGGTGGGCTAACCTTAGATATGGTCACAAAAATACTAAGATAAGATAATTTTTAACCAAAATGTTAACAAAAAATGTCTTGACTTCACGATATCAGAAGATTATCTTGTATTTGCTAAGTTTTTTTTAATGAAAAACGTAAATATAGGAAATTACTGTTCTTTTTTTAAAATATTTAACTGGGAAATTCCCTTAAATTTTGGTGGTTATATACAAAATATGATTCCTGGAATACAATTTTCGAGTTTAGTAGCAAAAACAAAATTTTATTTCCTCAATAAGGAATTTGTGGAAAAATTTTTAATCTCTATTTACTTATTTTCTTGCAGGTAAGCTGAAATATACTGAATTGAAAATCTCCAACTATCTAATTTGTAAGTAAAACCAAACATAAGTTATAACTTCAAGTGCTTTAAATACTGAAGCCTTAAGTATTGAAAAATCTTAATTGTTAGTAATTTTCCAACAAGTCACCATAAATCATTTCATTGATGTTCAAACAGCAGAAGTATAGGAAAAAAAAGCAAAACTGTATGACGCAGTTAGTAAAATATTTGGAGAATACAATCACTTCGTAAAATGTTTATTTAAATACATTATTTATGTTTCATGACCTCTAGGTGTCAATTAGCAATGTTCTGTTGTCATTTCCTTGGTTATAAAAGAAGAAAAAAAAACATTTTGGCTAACAATAGGTGATTTCCAACTGCATAAAACGATTGATTGTCGCCCAATAGCCATGTTGTTGAAATAAAATTCAATGTTGAGGGTAAAACTAGTTTTATGTTGAGTTGCTGCAAGAAAATTTCCTAATCAAATGAATTATGAATGTAATATCATCGACTAAATTCTGGTTTCAGCAATGGGTATAGATTTTACCATAAAAAAAACCAAAATTCAAGCGACAATTTGTTAGAAATAGTTTCTCAAAAATTTAAGACTCCTTCGCGGTTAAACCCTGACCCAAGGGGGTCGGTCTTCCCGTTCCATTCCTCCTCGAACTTCATCTCGAATCTTCTTTATCAAATTTTTATTACTTCAGTAGTGAAAAAATTGCTGTTCAGATTATTATTTTTAAACCATTTGAGATTTTTATACAACAGAAACAAACGATTACAACCCCATGACTTTTAAAATAACACAAATTTTCAACCAAGTTTTTCTAGATTCGAATCAAGGTAATAAAATTAACCTTGCTAGATGTTAAATTTTCCCATCGCTTTTATGAAACCATCCGACTATTATTATCTTCACGCTTGTGACACATAAAGACACGAATGTCACTCAAACTATATGAACTGCAGATCGACTATGAGGAAGCATTTTCCACAGCTAATTATGACAATTTTATCAATCATTTCACAGTTATGCAACTGACAATTGAAACAGACTCAAACCAAGTCGCATAGCCGCTTTAATGGAAGTGAAAATCCCCATCACATGCAAACAAGATGACTTCGAATCACCATCAGATCAGAGCCACCTCCATTTCTAAATCATAACACCGAACATCGGCCTAAATTAGATCCGAAGCGGGCGGCATTTATGCAACTCTCATCTCAAACTATACTTTGGATATTTTCCTCTTTATTGCTTCTTTATTCAAACGTTTTTTTTTTTTTTGTTTTATCGTTTTTAGGCAGTGAAAATGGGGGCTGACTCTCCATATGTGAATGCCCCAACAGCAAGTCAATCTAGCGACCATCCGAGAGTCTATTTTGATCTGGTGACTCTCGAAATCGACCGGTGTTGCTGCTTGTTGATTGCCCTCTGTCGCCCTTCCTGTTCTGAATTTACGTCACCTTCAATTGATGATAGCCAAGTGCATAAATACTATAACAACTGTTGGTGCACTCGAATAGCAATTAACTTGGGGAGACTCTGCTGGCTAAGTAGGCAACCAAGAGCAATAGTTCTGCAGTAGATCCAGGCCGCAGGGCTATTTTAAACCTAAAAGTAGAATTCTAAGTGGAACACCAAATGATTTTCAAATTACGGGCAACCACAGATTAAGAATTTAGCTTTTTAATCGGTTTTGGTTGGCCTTTAATGCGGAAACGTCTTAACCGATTGGCTTGAAATTTGCGTCATAGATTTTTCTTATGGTTTTGAAACAGGATAAAGAGGTTGAAATGCTTATAGATTTAACGGTTACAAATCTTTTCTTGGAAAAAACGGCTACGCAAAAATCAAAACCCTACAAAGTCGAACCAGACTTTCTTTAACTACCCAGAAATTATACAAAAAATCACCTCAAATACTTGGTGAAAAGGCCGTAATTTATCAGTTGGAAAACTATTTTCAATTATTGTCCGACAATTTCTCTTGTGTTTCTCGGTCTATCCCACCTCGATGACACAGTTTGCTGAAAATAATTCAAATTTAATGTCCTCTTCATAGATGAGATATATTCACTTGAAACATCTTAAAATTTAAAGTTATGCACGTCAATCACACTCTGACACATTCAGATTATTGCACTTTGATGAATTTTCTTCAATTTGCATAAAATTTTTACTATATATGCTATGTACTGTCGGACGTGTGGACGTTATGCATTTGCATTACGTCACAATTTTCTCACACCTTGCAATTGATGCGGACGAATGGCGCAGGGCTACATGTGGCTGCATTTGTTTGTGTACAACTTGAGTTATGGAATTATTTATGACAATACGGAAGTGAAGCTTGAGAAACTTCACATATGCATTTGTTGAACTGCTGTTTCTCTCTTTTTCTCTCTGTGGGGGGTTTTTTTGCACTTAAATTCGTAGTCGACATGACTGTTGTTGACATCTTTCAAAGTGGAAAAGCTCACTTCATTTGCCCTGCCACGTTCGGATTTCATTTTATTTCAATTTAGAATTGCCCTGTTTGTCATTCTTACAGTTTTATTTATTCTGCGATGCGGTGGAAGGATGGTTGGTCACAATATTTTGCTGGCATCACATTTTGGAGCCGGATTGGATCACCCTAAACACGTGGTTTCATAACAAATTTCTTCTCCTTTACTCAGCGTACTAAGAATGATGTATCTGTCGTAACTTTTATGGTAGAAGGCAGCACAAAACCATACAAAAGTATTGAATTCCATACAAAAAATCTCAAATAAATTGTCGTCAGGGGGTGGAGGTAGGGGTTGAGCTAAACAGACGAAAATTAGCATGACATATGCTAATCCATCAAAAGCAGGTCGTAGAATTTCCTTTTCGACCTCAAAACCAGTTTCGGTCGGACGCTACGTCCCCCTCTCACCCCTCTGTTGCCTTTTTAACCATACTACTCCGTTTTTACATGAAACCAGAATTTCCAAAACTTAAAGCCAATTTCTTCAAAAAAAATCGTCAACCCGAACCAAAATTTCACAAATGTTTATATTGCAAAAGAAAATCGTCTGTTGCACACACATTAAATATTGTTCAGTTAATCTTTTTTGCTTCTCCGATCGAATATGTGTAACTAAAGTAGATGTCACCTAGGAAATATGCTCTATATAAGATTCAAAATGTATATTTTTAGACAGTGGAAAAAGATAATGATGACGATGTCGATGGTGATGGGGAAAAACCATTTTCCTCTGCATTCGATTTATAAAAACAGATTACTGAGAAAACTGCTGATATCCATGGAACGGCATAGGGTAAAGTCGGGTGATATGGCACTTTAGGTGATATGGCACCCTGTCAAATTCTCCCATTGGCAACACTAGAATCAAAATCATTCTCCAAGAACTTAGTTCAGTTTCTCCAATAAGGCCGAAGTGTGAAGACCGCGAAACAAAAGCTCTTTTCATTTTGTTTTTGTGTGACAGAACAGGAAAAAAAAGTTGAAATTTTAGACGAACTACTTTTTGTTGTTTTTTGAGTGGCTGAATTTTGGTAAGTACAGTTGGAGCAAGTTTACCGTTCACAAACCAAAACAAGCAGAATCTGATGTGTTTTCGTTTGTGTGTATGAAACAGAGTTGATTGAGCGCGAGTTTTCAGTAAAATATGAAAATCATTGGCGATGTGTGAAAGGAGAAATGGCACCTTTTTTCTGAGGTGATATGGAACGGGTGCCAAACCCGAGAAAACAAAAGGCTCCAATCCTTACTTCCTCAGAAAACGTAACTAATCAAAAAAAAAATCAATTACGAAAGAACGAGCGATGGTAGATGAAACCACATCTGAAGAAGAAAATATTGCATTACAAGACGACTCCGATAGGTTTGAAGATTTTGAGGAAAACATTTGCACTGGATGTGGTGAAGACTATGCTAAGACCACTAAACCCGACGAGTGGGTTAAATGCATTGTTTGCCATTTGTGGTCCCATGACTCATGCACATCATTTGTCAACACTTGCAACTCGTGTGGCAAAAAGGACTTAAAAAACAAGTAGGGTGCCATATCACCTAAGGTAGGGTGCCGTATCCCCTACACTTTTGGGGGATATGGTTTTTTCAATGAATTTATATTTTGTTAAAATTTTTACTTTTTTAGGAGTGAAATCCTATTTATTTTTTATTTTTGTTTTACTAGTTGATTTTAAGAATACAAACGTTTTTGTTTGAATCAAAAATCTTTTTTACTTTTTGGGTTATGCCGATTTAAAAAAAAGGGTGCCATATCACCCGACTTTACCCTATTTTTGTGAATCCGAAATCTGTTACTGAATTTGAATTGGGAAATCGCAATATTCCTAAGCGTGTCCACAACTGGTAGGGAGTCTACAACTGGTCGAAATACGCAAAACTACTAAAAAAAAGGACTCTTACGTTTTTTTAAAATATTTTTCAGTTTTTTTATTTCGACAGCATTTCATTTTGCTTTTGGTTCGTTATGCAAATGAAAATTTTATTTATAGCAAATTGGAAAAACGTATGAACGCGTCTGTTGAATTCATTATCGACTTTGTTGTGTGGAGATTTTCAGGGCAATGTCATTTTTATATAGATTTTCTTTCTTTTTTATATTTTAAATTTTTTTTTTCTATATGTTGCTTTGTCAAAGACGAAGGGAATTGCCTGTTATTCAATTTATCCAAAAATTGTGAGGGATTTTCTGTGAAATTTCCGTTTTTACTGAACTTTTTTTCCGAAAGTGTTAAAGAAAAACACAAAAAAGCTACAATTGCTAGGGGCCAATCGTCAAATACTGTACGTGAGGACAGGCAAAATATTTATTTAAAAAAACCCATTTGTGTGGAAAAAGAGGGTGTCCGTTTGGGATTTTGATGTATGAAACGGTTATGTAAAATTATATTCTAAACACATTTCGTCTTTATAAATTTTTCAATACGATGCACAGTTTTCGAGAAAACAGAAAAAAAGTATTCCATTTGTATGGGAGACGCTGGAGGGGAGAGAAGTGGTCCAATTGGATTTTAATGTATGGATGAGTTATGTAAAATCTTATTCTAAACACATTTTATCTCTATAATTTTTTCAATATGACTAACCGTTTTCGAGAAAATTGCAAAAAAAAACTGTTTCGTTTGTATGTGCGAGGGAGGAAGGAATGGTCAATTTTGACCGTTCAAGAACTTACCCTTCCTATTTACGAGGAACGTAACTATACAAAATTTCAAGTCTCTAGCTCAATCATTTCGAAAGTGATGGTGATCACGGACAGACAAACAGACAGAGGGACTGATATTCGGAAATCAAAATTTTTTTTCATATCAAATACCCTTGTGTTGTTCATTTTTGTGTCCGATCATTCGTTAAAACATATAGAATATAGAAAATTGATTTTTCTACCAGAATTTTTTAACAATTAGATGGTCAAAAATATTTCTGAAATTTCTGAATTATATAGAAGCTTTCAACAAATTAGAAACCACTGACCTGAAAATAAAATGTTTATTTCCAAACAATATTTGATCAAAACGATTCAAATCTTAAATTTGTTTAACACAATTTCAGGTGAAAACCGCACATTTTTCCTGTTTTTCTCATAACTGCTACTTATCACACTTAATGATATACACAAGATAAGATTGATAATAAGTTTTGATAATAAGAAGACCAACCTGAAACGGTAAATAATTTCTTCCAAGATTTCATAAAAGATCAAATTAATTCAATTTACTCAATCTCTTCATGACCAACTAATTGGTGGATTTGGTAAAAATATTTTTACAAAATTTCGTCAATTATTTCACTTACCCATTACTACTTGAACTCTAAATGGTGATTATACGAAAGTTAATAACAACATATTAGCACAGCCGCCGCCACCTTGCATTTTTTCGTACAACCGTGCTTACAATTGAATTTCGTAAGAATTTCAATTCAAGTTAATTTTAATTTGCAAAGAAAACGTTTTTTTCCAACATTTTACGTTTTTTCCATTCGATGTTGAATCCGTGATTAGACGCACAACTCATTGCAAAATTTTCGCTTCATTAGTATTGACCCATAAACATAATCCGATGGACGCCACGAGGAGATATAGAAGACATTTTACAAATGAAGAATTCTGTTTTGTAAAATCTTAACGAGATTATTATTGTGTTTGATTGGAATCAGTGCTGGCCGCTAGATGGTCTCTCCTCCGACCGATCGATTTTTCACTTACGTGGATTTCAAATGGAAACTCGTATCGACATAAATTTCTTCGATGTCTTCAGACAATAGACAACTCTTGCGAAATATGCAAATTCCTCTCGTGAGTATTTTTTTTTTACATTTGTTGTATTTTTCTTTAAAATTCTTTACACTTCTTGGATACATTCTTCAGTATGAGTTGAACGAGGAGTTGCCAGATTGGTTGTTTAGATCGCATATGGTTTACTGTGTTTAGGGGCTGTCCAAAAACACGCTAATTTTCACCTTTTTAGACTCCTTTTTATCTTTCGTTTCTCTTTTTCATAATTTTCTACTCTATATTAGAATCATATTGGAGTATATTAGATTTAGTATACCGTTTATAACGCATCGAATCAAGCGTGGGACACAAAAATTAACTACACCCTGCTGTTTGGGGTGAAAAAAAACATGAAAATCGCATTCTCGTGAGAGGCAAACCAAGAACTAGATCGACAGATAGGCTTGAGAGTGATGCGAAAAGTCGTCCTCTTTCTTGCCACGGTTTTAAGTTATACTGCTTTGCACTCAAATCTGGTGATCTCTAAAATATATGACCCGAAACAGATCGTACAAAACCTCACAAATGTCGTAAAATCTCAATCTATCGTTTGCAATCCATGTAAAACCAAAGATTAGGTAAATAAAGAGAAGAATCCTAGAACAAAAGTTGGTGTGCCAAAAAAAATCCGACAGCGGAAATGGAATCTTTAGTATGCCTTATACTCGTAACTATCAAAAAATCAATAAAAATATTTAAATTACATGCGTAAGAAATCTGCAATCGTGGAAAAAAAAAATCTGTGTTCTTCTGGCTACTCTATCATCCATCAACGGACAAAACAAAACCTTTTAAAGTGCTATTTTCGTGATCGAAAGTGAGAAGATAGAACAATTAGTAACCTTCAAATGTATCCAGTTCAATAGAGAAACGATATCTTTTTAAACGAACAATTTGTGATATCTATCTAAGAAAAGAAAGGTCCGAAATTAAGAAACTTCTCTTTATTTAGACTAGAATTGTATTCTGATCAATGTCCATCCGCCGAAAACAGATTTAACTGAATGTCCAATTCTTTGAAAACTAATTTGAAATCCAGTTCCTACCTTGATGCAAATCCATTCGGAGATTCGGGTCAATCGAGATTTCGCCAAAAAAAAAATAAACTTCAAACGCGATTTCGATTTTTCGCCTCTCGATTTTTTTTTTTGGTACAAAAGTTGGTCACAAAATGACCCACATTGCCAAAGTACCTCGTGTCCATGAAATGATTTATTAACTTGTACCCCACTTGATAGAGATCAGAGGTGTCCGATATATGCGTTTAATTCTTAATGTTGCTCCATTGGGAATTTTTACAAGCATAGCTTATGTTTCATTTTATGACTCAATTTGCCTAAATATTGCCCGAAATGCTGTAAGACTGTTTATTGATTGCTGTCAATTATTAAGATTTTCCAAATCACTGTTACTTGATTGATTATCATGGGAATTTTCATTTGCTTGCCATTCAATGACCTCATCATCGATTTCAATGGCTTTGACACTTACTTTATGCGAAAGATGAGTGAAATTCGCCACTTCAGGTTCAAGATTTTTTTTTTCGCAGTTCATCTGTTGTGAAGCGGGTTTTATTTTGATAAATACACACGAAATAAAATACAGCGATCTTAAAATGTTTTTCTTTTAAAAATACTTATTGAAAATGTCTGCCCGTCGTCGTCGCATTCGCAATAAAACTTGACCGTAGCCAAGAACATCACGAAGATATTGTAGATTCCCCGGTACACCGAACAGAAATCTTTCTTTTGGCTAAGGAAAAAAAATTGTGCTCCTGATTCTTGTTTGATTTCATTTCACTGTAGTCGAATGTAATTTTTGAATTGGCATCATATAAATGTGAAATTTGTATAAAATCACCGATAGCTGGGCGGCGGCTGCCGGCCGGTCATTTTGCATTTTACGCATTTTTCTTCATTATTATTTTTGTCTTGGCCGGCCGAAGATTTGTAGTTGAAAAGAGCAATGAACTGAACGCGTCGTAACTGTATCTGAAAAAGTTTCGCCCCGGAAATATTTCTCAACGAGACAATTTTCAAAATGACATGGCAAAGTTAGAAAATCTTTTTAAAATGGATATTAAAAGAAATTACATTGTCAGATGGTGATGACATTTCTTTCGGGGGTAAAGTTTCCATTTTAGATTAGAATTCAAAGTCTATAAAATTGTCACCGTTCATTAACTTTTCAGACATTTGCTCTTTTACTTAATTGTGGATGACTTGTTCGGAGTTAATCAAGGGAAAAATTTTGTTGGAATATAAATAGATTAATGGCGGGTTTCTTTTTAGCGGCCACTAAATCGGTGTAGCCGATTCTTTTTGCCTAAAATTTGCCCGCTAACTCATTGAAACGGTCGCTAAAAATTTCGTTAAGCCCAATTCAGACTAACGATTGCGATTACGATTGAAACCTCTCGACCAATGAGATTAAAGCTTTCAACGATAGGAAAATAAAAGCTTTGATCTCATTGGTCGCGAAAGCAAAATCATAATCGCAATCGTTAGTCTGAATTGGGCTTTAAATCCGCCATAACTGTTATTTCTTACAGTGAATTTTTCGTAATTACACACACAGTGTCAGATTTTGATCAATTTTTTGAAAAAAAAGCCGAGGGCTAAATTTTTATTTAAAAAATACATACAAGTAGAACTTATTGTGCCGCAGGTGAAAAATTTCAAATGCGAATATCAAATATACCCTTAAATTCGGGTTACAATACCCCTCTCTTTTTCCCCGTACGCTGTTCTCTATTTAAAAGCGCACGCTGTTCTCTATTTATTTTTTAATTGTACCCAGAGCAGCAAAATGCAGCCCTAGAAAAGCAGGCGGTCTCTTCCCCCCATCAAATTTTTGAATCAAATTTTATAAGTTTTTCGCGCTCGTTTGTCAGCTTGGCAGCCATTTTTACGACAGTTTGATCGTTTGTTGCGACAAAATGAATACCGAAAACGGTAAGAATATGAAGATATTTATACAAATTATAAAAAAACATGATTTTACAGGAGAAAAAATTGAAATATTGGCGCCACGTTGGTTGCGATATTTTGTGCGAAATGGGAAACTCAATTTTAATATCATTTGCGTACTGTCTAATTTTGCAACTAATTTTTTTGTAATAAATCCTGAAAATTCGTTGTTGGTTTACAACGATACTTACTTGATGTAATGAACGACACGAACAAGAAGGCGCAAATAAAAAAGCTATTTAAACTATACGATTTATCTTTATTTAATTTAATTTAATTTTACTGCACTTTTAGCGACTAATCGCTTTGATACAAAAAGTAAGAAGAGGTTATAAAACATTAGTGATGCCAGAAGGGCTTATTTTGTTACATTAATTATTGGGTTAATTTTAATTCATAAATGCGGTTTCACATTGGCCGCAACAAATCCTATAAAAATAGCGGAAAAGTTCTTCCGGAAACGTTCTCCGGTTCTGCAGTACTGTTTATTCGCTCCTTTACAAAAAAATCACGAAAAAAGGTTGATCGGGAAAAAGGCGGAGGGATGTCCAGAACGGCGAAAACTAGGATGTCGACATCCCCTAGTTATTGCTCTGTGAACACATAAATAAGGGCGTTTCCGGCTTTATGCTGTGTCATTGAACATAACCGAAAAAATTGTTCATAAACCGAAGTCCTCATCACAATAAAAGCAAATAGCAGTAGTGCTGACGTAAAGTAGCTACAAATCAAACAAAAGGGGAAATTTTACATTAAGTTTTTTTTAAAATTCGCAAAAACTTCTTTCAAAACTAAGTTAGACAAATAACACAGAGTGAGAAATCGCTGAAGCAGTTTTTTGTTTGTGAAATCAATTGAATCTTTTTCTTGAACAAACTCTATAATTTATAATGCAAACTCGATCGGCATCCGCAGTTGAACTTGATAATTGATTAATGAAAGCAGTTTTGGGAAAGGTCAAATACTGTCGGGAAAAAGCAAATTAAATTGGAGCCATGACAATTGTGATACAATTGTATCTAATAACGATTATCTACCATTAATGCGATATTTGCAGATTTAACTAGCGTCGATTTAAGTGACTTGAGTCGAGAGTTAACTTCCTTTACATAACTGTTCAGCCTTGCGGGTGTGGCATCAGCTTTGGCGACAGCTACCGTTGCCCTGATCCAGTCTTAAGTTTGCGACAATAGAAACACACAGACGGACGGACCGTAGGAGCCGCCATTCGTGATTGAGATTCAATTTCACCTTGCAAAAGGCGAGGCGCAATGCCCTAGAAGCAAATAGAAAAGACGAAATTCATTCACCTCCACTAAGATTTTCAACCCACCTCGCCGGTATATCGTTTTGCCACCACCTGCTTTCTAGAATAGCGGAATGAAGGTGATCGCAACGACAATATGTACTTGTATATCGCCATGACGTCAACAATGGATCGAGAATGGCAAATTAGACGATCGCTTAGCGCACGCCGCATTGATTTGATTAGAGACTATCATCTAACTCGTGGAGATCATCAAATCAAACAGAAATCATAGAAAAGAGAAATCTAGGACGGATAATCGTGGCCATCGACAAGTGAAGATCAATCCGTCCGCCGCGCCGTCTATCCATAACCGCATTTATTCCCGTGTGTTGCACCACCGCACTGTGCAACCATACAGTTTTTTTTAAAGAATCCGTTGGCTTTCGGTAATAAACCTGTGTTCACAGGTAAACAACAGAAACAGGTAACCACTAAACAGTCACATTTCAAACGATCTTGTGACCACTTCTGCACTGTTGTTGTCACCTTCTCACGCTTACCGCACTTAGCCAAGATCGGTGATCGCTGCTGTTTTATTTACCTTTCAATTAGCGAAGTTAGCAATTCGCTCAGGTGGTAATTGACTTTGCATACAACGCAGCGCGTTAAAAAGTCTTCGATTGAACCACTCAAGAATTCACTGTGTAAATCTCGGCGCGCAACTACAGTTACGATTTTGAACCCTTTGGCTAAAAACCAATCCCAGCTACATATTACTGAAAAAATGTTACTTTGAATGCCAACAACAATCGTTAAACTAAACAATGCAAGTCTTCCGCTAGAAAGTCGTTTTATATTGAAATGTTTTTTAAATAATATTGAAGGTATGTTGAAAAGAATTTCTTTAACAACTTTGAAAACAGGAATTTGACGTTAAATTCGCTACCTACAAGTTGTGATATATTTTTCGTGATCCCAAAAAAAGTCATAATTTTAAAATTTTTAGTTTGGGGCTGTAATAAAGAACGTTAGTCTAATTTTGACCTTTTCGGACCCTCACCCACCTCGATACACTTTTGCGGGATTTTTTGTATGGAATTTAGTATTTAATTAATATTTGTTTTGCTTTGCTTTTATCTGTCCTAACGTTTTTTCTGTTAACCTGCTGTAGGTGCAGTGCACTTTGGTCCAATGTGGCGTGTAGGTCAACAGAAATTGTTTATTTATTGGATAAATCATAGATTTAGGCTCCCCCAAGAAAATCGAGCTTAGTATTACCGTCACACTACCAAATACCACCCCTCCATCCTAAAGTGTCATTAATTTTATGGACACTCACTTCTTATACCCGCAATCTGTTCCAAATATATTCACTTTTACTTGAATCATAAAAGATAACCTGAAAATTTAAAAATTTATCTAATACAGAAAAAATTTATCTAATACAAAAGTTTATTGATTTCAGCTTGACCACTAATTGATCTTAATCCGACCACTAATGGCAATATCGGAATGTTTTTATGCTAGCCATAAATTCTTCAATCAAAATCTTTCCATTTATAGTTTTATGTGATTATTTGAATTTGAATTTAGTGTAAATTCAGACTTACACCGTTTAACGATGATAACTCGTCGCATTTTAACTTTCTCCATTTTTTAACAAATTGGGATTAGTCGTCACATGACCGTAGATCTAAAATCTTATATTGTTGTCAAAATTAAATCAATATCCATAAATCAGAGTCTACAAGATTACAAAATTTTCAGTTTCTTTAAAAATTTGGGCGTCCAAAAGAAAATTGAGCCTCTAAAACAGTGATTCACCTCCTTTTTTTTCGGGGGACTCCCTATTTCGAAATTTAAAGTCACAACTCTTCCTCTTTGGAGAAACGACAATGGAACGAGCAAGTATACCCTAAGGTGCCGCTCCACATGAGAGTAAATACGCGAGTAACTCTAGAAAACTGTCGAGGGTTACTCGCAGGAGATTGTCCATTTAAGAGTTAATTTCGGCGATTTTTCTATCGTTACTAGCGAAATCGAGCTTCTAGCGTTCTCGAGAGCTACTAGCGAAATTCAAACGCTGTTCGTATCTGGCGAGCTACTCTCCGAGAGTTCAGTGGAGGCCTGTCGACTAGAGAGTAGAATCACTTTTGACAGGTCGCAGAAATTAGCTCGCGAGTTTTTGCGAGTTTCTGCGAGCGACTCTTAGAGACGTGTCCATTTGCGAGTAGCTGCTATCGAGAGGTTCTCGCCGGCATTTACTCTCATGTGGACCGGCACCTTTATGACATGTTTTCTCTGAGATTCGGATGTGCATTTATCTAAAGATATAAAATTATAGCTAAAAACCTGTGCAATACAATTCTAAGCAGTTTCTAAAAATTCCTACTGAAATTACTCGCCTGTGTTTTACGTACAGATCGATCATACAAACTAATTGTACAAATTATACCTTAATTTCTTCAAGGACGGCAACACTAACGCATAGCAAAGATTTCAATAATTGCCTCAACCGCGTTGATTGCAATTCATAGACAAATCACCTAATCAAGGGTCATTGAAATTGATCGGATTAAAGTGACGCATTTCGCACTTAAAACTACTTGCACATAATGTCTGCCATTAATGCTTAAACCTCGTTTAATCAACTTTCTACAATTCAAATTTGTTGAACCTAGGACACCCCCTGTCCCCCATCGCATCGATCTCGCGGTATACCTAAAACCTTTCGCACCTGTCACACATTAGGCACGGTCGTAGGAGAGAAGCGGGTCCAACATGTCAATGAACTTGACAGGCCATGCCATGCCAGCCAAAGCATCGTCGAAGTACACGATGATGTTGTCGATTTGCTCTGTGGGTCAGTTGGCCGGCACTTGTTTAACAAACGAAAAAAAAAATTCCAACCTGTGTGTGTGTTTTATTGTGTTTAAATCAACGAAACAGAAAAAAAACCACATGGAATTATCAAAAAAAACTTTAATCAAAACAAGTTTCCCGGGCCAGTGACTGCCTTAATGATGAACTTTAACGGAGATTTCAGAAATGGGGCAGTTTCAGTCAACTAAAAAAGATAAACTTTTTCTGGTGTATTTACTATTTGAGAGAAATAGCAGAACGATCGTCGATTGCTGGTTGCAATTTTTGATAGGTTTTTCTTTTTTCGAGATCGTTTTACCGGCTAGCAAGAGTGAGGGTTTAATTTTTGGCAATGACATGGCGAAAATACGCCTCGAAAATTGAGGTTGATTGCAGCGTTAGAGCTTTAAAACCATCTGCTGCCAATGCCGAAATGTCGCAACTCTTCCGAAACTGATTACAGATGATTTCGCCTGGAACGGATTTTACAATTGAAAAAACAAATAATTACTTAAAAATTTAAGGGTTGATTGCTTACCTGTTTTTGATGGAAAAAATTGTAAACTATTGCAAAAATCTTTTGTTGTCGTGCCGAAAATTGATCAAAAGTTGAAAAGAGTTATTTGACCCGAAGCAAAAGTTTTGGGCAGGTGGCCAATGCTTTTTCCTTGCCGCCGCTTGCCAAAACTTTCAGTCATATTGCAATGACGCAGAAAACTGCAATTAAAAGACTTTTGACGTTACTCATAGTATTTATTAATAAAATTTCATCAAATTGTTTGTACAGAAGTCGTTTAAGTGATGTTCAACATGTTGCCAAAATTGACATGAAATTTGATGGGTGACAGTTTTTCTGTAGTGCAACCAGAGTTTAATATTGTATTAGAAATAATTTTTAAGGGGTTTTTAGAAGCTTTATATAAACGAGAGGTCGTAAAAGTGGTCGCTACCGACTCCCAGGGATCGATTTGAAATTTTCGGGGAGTGGTTCTGACTTGGAGGTCGATATAAGTTATATTTAACGCTTGAAACGTGGAAATATCCACCTACGGCGCTTTTGCCATAAAAGAGTTCACCTGCGGCGCATGACAAGATTTAAAGAATAAAAATATTCTTTAAATTTTCGCCTGGAAAATCTTTTGGCAAGATTTGATAGCCAGGGCTGTAGAGTCGAGGTCGAGACAAAATGATTGCCTTATGAGTCGGAGTCGGTCAATTTTTCCAAGAAAGTTTAAGAGACGGAGTCGGAATCGGAGAAAATTTGTCGACTTTAACTCCGAACCGCTTATTTCGCCTCCAATGACCACTAGAGGGTGTTGTCGCCATAGTTTAGGTCACATCTTAGGGTAAGGATACACGACGAGAGACTTTGGTCTCTGAGACCAAAAATGTCGCCTCTGGATACAAAGAGACCTGTGTATACACTTCGGAGACCGGAGATTTGTACCCTAGACCCTAGAGACTTGATACTTGGAGACAAATCTCCGGTCTCCGAAGTGTATACACAGGTCTCTTTGTATCCAGAGGCGAAATTTTTGGTCTCAGAGACCAAAGTCTCTCGTCGTGTATCCTTACCCTTAATGTTTTGCAACCCAAAACAATGTTTGTTTTGGGGTTTCAGGTGATTTAAACCCGTTTTCGCGTACTTTTTTTTAAAAATTATGTTCTGCTAAGCCGTTTTAAACCATAGAAATTCGGAGACTTGAATAATTAAAGTTCAACATAATATGGTAAGTTTCATTGGTGCAAACGGCTATTAACAATTTTTTTTAACCAAAGAAGTCGAAGTTGGAGTAAAACCTTCTAAACTTTCAGAAGTCGAAGTCGGATATTCTAAAATTTTAGGAGTCGGAGTCGAAGATTGAGCTAGCGAATCCACAGCCCTACCTGAAAAACTATTAAAACACTCTGGCCCATTGTTATCATCACGATTCAGGTCCACGTGAAAGCAAAGCGAAGCTTTGGGCAAAACCTGTATCTGACATCCCCTTTCCTTTTTAAAAAATTACTAAAATAAATTGCGCCTGGAAATTTTGAAATGGCGATGAAATGTGTCAATTTCTGTTTGTTAAATGTGTTAGAAGACGAAAATTTTTGTAAGAAAAGTGAAGTATTAGCAGAAAAAATTCAATAAAATTCGCCGCAGGCAAATATTTTTGAGTGTCAAAGTCATAATATACCGTAGAGTTGAAAAAATCACTGTTACCAAAGCAGAGTAACCCATTTTTGGTGCCATTGACGTCTTGATTTGATAAAATTCCCATCCAGCTTTTTAAAAAGCAGGCTGATTGTTGAACTTAGGACACCCCCAGTGGCACCAACTTTCGCCGAGTTCTCCTCCCCCCCTTTTTTTGTCCCGATCCTTCCATTGTTTTAACTAAATATTAATTAAAAAACTTACTTTAGACATTTAGGTTTCACCTAAGTCAACTCAAAAATTACAAATATTTTTTTTTTTTAGAAAAATAGGATTTTTCATCAAATGTAACCCGAAATTATCAAATATTCGTATTGAAACGCAATTCCCAAAATTAAAACTCGATTGTTTACAATCCATTCACTATATATGGCAATTCTGTACAATAATTTCGATGTTTACTTTCCATCGACCGGTTATTGTGGTTATTGTTGGTATTTTATTTTATTCAAGCGAATGTGATTACATTTTAGCAACAAGTTGGTATCCACATTTTATTATTATTGAGCTAAAGCCAATAAATATTGCAGAAAGCAAACCAAAAGAACAAGTAGAAAAACTTGACAGGAAAGGAATTCCAAAGACGAGAGTGGTGCTGCCCTACATTTTCGAAGAATTTGCAGAAAAAGAAAAGAAAAAAACAAATATTGAAAGAAAAAAGAACCGGCAAGCAAAAAACATGATCAAATGTGGAACTTAATTCCATAGAGTCGGACTGTGTTGTTCCGTCCGTCGTTGTTGGTTTCTGTTCAAACGAAAGAAAAGAACATTGCCGACAACATTCACAACTACCTACCTTGATTAATAATGAGAAGCACGGTGCAGGTACGAAACACAACACACAAGCCATAGACCAGAATATGTGCAAAAATATACATTTCCAGTATTTGCCAAAGACGTTGAAGAATTTTTGCTCTGAGAGCTAAGAGTAGGTGCTGTGAGACCTTCAATTCTTCAATTCTCTTATGGTACAGTCCCAGTAGATTTCAAATGTTAGAAAGGTTTTTTGAAGATTTTACCAATTAATTTTTACCTCGATTGGATTAAAAATTTCCCCCCTTTTCATGGCCTGCCATTAAAATTACACTTGCAGATACAGACAAATTTTTTCCGATCATTTTTGTCCAAGAAATCAGAAATGCCCCTAAAACATTATGTCTATTTCATACGCAGGGCAAGTTTTGCCATGCTGCTTGCAGGTCAATCAAAAGCAGTGCGTTTTTGATGAAAAAATAATAAACTCGTTGCCTTGCTGTTTTTAAAATTGAATGCACGATAGATTCTACACAGGTCTTTGTACTTTTTTGAGTCTTTAATAAATATATAAAAATAACCAAATATTCGTCACAAAAAAAAGTTACCCCATTGAATTTGTCTGACATACTTTTTTAGGCTGTCTATAAAATACGTCATACTTTTAGCAGGAGGAGGAGTTTGCGTAATGGGATGACGGTGCTATACTTGACGCCAAAAATCGCGAAAAAGTTTGACACGAGTGAGGGTGGTCCAAGATATTCCTAATCAAATTTTTAAAAATTTGAGTTAATACAAAGTTATCCTTAGCAACCTGTCAGACCGCACCATTAACACAGCCAATCGGAACAGACCCCAAGAAACTCCAACATATTTTCTGCCCAGGTATTTTCAAAGCTCACCTGATTACTGTTGCTTACTGTGCAAATTCTGTACCTGCAGACTGTGATGCCTTACCTTATTTCTATTTTAAACGTTCGTACAGTGCGGCGACATATTCGGGTATTTCTTGTTAACTTCACCAACACTAAGGCGAAAAATTCTTTTGTAGGTCGTTTAAATCGTTGAAAAGGCAAAGAAAAAAACATACCAAACCCAGCTCATTTAATAGATACCAGCGTTTTTATTTACATTTCATATTTAGCTAAATATTATGTGAGAAGCTTTGAAAGAAGTTTAATTAATTTGACACAAATACCGGCCGGGGCCTTTTATAATTTCCATTCAGGCGCAAAACAGTTGGAAAACAAAGAAAATTCGGAATATTTTTTAAACACCGACGCGCTTCTTAGGTCTTTTGAAATTTTATAGGCATTATTTTTTCTCCTCCCTCGGCAAAACCATCACCATTAATAGACGATGAGGATTGGAGATTGGGGAGCCTACATTTTAATTTTTTTTTTGCCCAAGTCTATGTTTTGGTTTAGTATTTTGATGGTTATGTTAATTGCTGGTATTTTGCATGTTTAACTTAAAAATTCTGTTACACCATAACCTTTGCATAAATCATCAAAAGCAGCAGCGGCAGCACCTTAGGGGATCATTAACGACATCGAAAGGTGTGACTTGTCTGTGCGATTCAAATCAGCGAGGTCGAAAAATGGAAGTGAAACGCATCAGCATAATTTTGTATTGGGCCCAAAATCTTATTAGATTTGTTAGAAAAAAAAAGTTACAATACTATACTATTTTGGTGACACAACATTATAACTCGCAAAAATTCCAGAGAGAAACAAAAATCTATTATTATTATTATTTTCCCAGTTAGTGAATGGAAAGAATGAAAAACTTTTTCCACACTCTCGACATTGTAACGATGCGATGGATTTAATAATGTGTTAAGCGATTGACAGTTTGCCATTTATCAAAAATGGAATTTGTTTAATTTTTTTTTTCGGGAACATTGTGTTAATTTTATGCAGACAAGATTTTCCCCATCCGATTCGCAACATATTAGTCACGTTTAACAAAAATTAATAACTAAGAAGTTGATTTAATGCCGTTGAGTTTGAATAATGGAAAGTTTCCATTTCTATAAGGTATTCTTTTGTTCATGTAAATGAAATTCGATTCGTAACTTTTTCCAATTTTTCACACATTTCTAATTTTTTTTTCGTATATCATTTATTATAGATGTCAGAAGAGCATTAGAAATCGTGATAACTTTGTAGAAGTTCTCAGGGTTTCTGAAAGAGTGGAAGATATTTGAATATTTTATCAAATTAAAATAGTGTTAGGAAATTCTCATCTCTTGGCAGCCAAATAAAATTAGTTCTCCATTACAAAACTTCGGAATTGGGCAAATTCTGTTACGAATTTTTACGTTTTGAAACAAAGTTTGACGTTGCAATAACGTGTCTAAAGTAGAAAGTGGCGGAAATTCGATTCAAGGAAGCAGCAAGGAATCTAGGGACACTTTAATCTTTAAAGAACAGCCCATAAAAAACCATACGTTTTTTAGGTCCATAAAAAACGTCACACTCTGATGGGTCTGCGATAGTGTGATGACGATACTAAACTCAATACAAAACATAACAAAAGCTATAATTGCCAATCTGGCAATCATTGGAGACCCGTATGGTGATATTCGTATCAAAATTCGAACAGTTATACCAAAATTCCACTTTGAAGTCAAACTTTCCAATAAGATTTTTTAAAATTTATTCCAATCGGATTTTGATGTATGGGAGTTTTATGTAGAATTATATCCTAAATAACTTTTGTTCTTGGACTTTTTTGATAAGATGCACCGTTTTTGAGATATTCACAAAAAACGATTTCGTTCGTATGGGGGGTACCCCCCTTAATGGTCCATTTTTGCCCATTAACGAACTTAGCCTCACATTTTACGAAAAACGGATCTGTGCAAACTTTCAAGTCTATAGCTCAATCCGTGCGCCCGCAATCCGCGCCACAGACAGACGGACGGACAGACAGACAGACGGACGGACAGACAGACAGACGGACGGACAGACAGACAGACGGACGGACAGACAGACAGACGGACGGACAGACAGACAGACGGACGGACATGCAAAATTCAATTTTTTTTATCATTCTAAACACACTGGTGTAATTCATTTTTGTGTGTGATGACGGGATCTTGGCGTTACAAACGGTAAGGCAAAGTTAATATACCCTTTGGTTTCACCATACGGGTATAAAAACCGTGAAAAAGCCCGAGGAAGCGGGAAGGGGGGATCCGAAAAGCCGAAATTTAGCGTGACGTAGTTTATGGACAGTCCCTTCGCATGACTGGCACAGAGATGTGTTTGGCTTCCTAAAATTAGTGTTTCAGGACAATTTTGTTCCCTGCTAGGGCACCTACATTTTTACATGATAGTTTCTGGAGGATGAATAAAAAGAAACGTAAAATTTGTAAGGTGTTGTTGTGACACATCGACCGCGACCCTTTCTTGGCTTTTGGAAAACTCTCTATTTTAGGCCACCTATTAGATATTGGGGTTATGATTTTGCTGTGATTTGTTAATGTTTTAGGGGTTGTCCATAAGATATGTGACATTTTTAAAAAGGGCGCGTTACTAAACTCCATATATAAAACATAACAAAAGCTATAATTACCAATCTGGCAATTATTGAAAACCCGTAAGTGAATAGCGAACAGTTGTATCAAAATTCCACTTTGAAGTCAAATTTTCCAATAAGATTTTTTAAAATGTTTTCCAATCGGATTTCGATGTATGGAAGTTTTATGTAGAATCTTATCCTAAATAACTTTTGTTCTTGGACTTTTTTGATACGATGCACCGTTTTTGAGATATTTACAAAAAACATTTTCGTTCGTATGGTGGGTCGAAAAACATGACGAGGGAGACCGATGTCTGAAAAGCCTAACGTTAGCATGACGTATTGTATGACCAACCCTTTTTTAGTTGCAGAAAAAATTTAAATTGTGTCCTCTTGCCATTCAATCAAAATAATTCGCGAGCATGGAACATAAAAACTTGTTTTCTACATTCCTAATAAATTTTTTTTTGAGAAATTAGAGCTGTTCACAAAAAACTTCAAAAATTTAGGAGCGGGAGGGATTCTTTAATATTAAATCCCAAAAAACTAAAGCCCAATTCAGATTAACGATTGCGATTACGACTGAGCAGGAGGTTGTCCATTTGAGAGTTAATTTCAGTGATTTTTCTATTGGTACTAACGAAATCGAGCTTCTAGCGTTCCCGAGAGCTACTCTCAGAGACTCTCAGAGACGTGTCCATTTGCGAGTAGCTGCTATCGAGTGGTTCTCACCGGCATTCACTCTCATGCAGGGTTGGGACTTTAGTACCTATGTACTAGATCTAGTACCTTTTTGACTCATTTAGTACCCTAGTACCACAGCCCATGAATCTGGTACCTTTTCATGGTTTATATAAAATATGATTTTATCTGAATTTATAGCTCCCTTTAAAAAGCCATCACTTTTTTATGTATTAAGAAAAGAAGTACTTTTTTAAATGATCCCGCCACAACTCTTTAATTAAAGACTACTGAATTCGTCTTATTAAGGGAGATATGAAAATCAATCGTAGGCCATGGAAATATGATTTATATTAGCAATAGCTCAAAATACTTCTCGAAATTTAAGTTTTTAGACGGAGTTTATACAAAAATTTAAATAAAAGCGAAAATTTAAAACTAATACATCTAGACAATTTTTATTGGTTTTTTCGAGTTTTTCTAGAGTGTTTTTTTTTAACGGAGAACGGTTATATTTACAGCGCAAAAGTCAATCCATATGAGTTAAGCATTTTTTTTTTCTAAAATTACGAGATTTAGATTTTGCTTGACTCCTGTGTAATAAGCATAAAAAAACGATTTTGGTTGCACGATAGATAAAAAAAATCTAGTACCACATTATCTCAATCTAGTACCCTTTTTGGGCAAAAATAGTACCTTTTACACATCCTCAAGTCCCAACCCTGATCGCTACTATCGAAATCGAGCTTTTAGCTTCTAGCGTTCTCGAGAGCTACTAGCGAAATTCAAACGCTGTTCGTATCTGGCGAGCTACTCCCCGAGAGTTCAGTGGAGGCCTGTCGACTAGAGAGTAGAATCACTTTTGACAGCTCGCAGAAACTAGCTCGCGAGTTTTTGCGAGTTTCTGCGAGCGACTCTCAGAGACGTGTCCATTTGCGAGTAGCTGCTATCGAGAGGTTCTCGCCGGCATTTACTCTCATGTGGAGCGGTACCTTAAGCCCAATTCAGACTAACGATTGCGATTTCGATTACGATTGCGATTACGATTAAGCTTCTTCGACCAATGAGATCAAAGCTTTCAACGATAGGGAATTGAAAGCTTTGATCTCATTGGTCGAGGAAGCTCAATCGGAATCATAATCGAAATCGTTAGTCTGAATTGGGCTTAAGCCAGACAAATTTTCTGATCCTGTGCTGGACGGTACTCCAGTATATACAGGTTTTGCTGTGCTCATTCTAAATGCATTAATTAGTAAATCACGTCATAATATTTCTACGTTAATAACAAAGTTCTGAATAATTTTCTTCTTTCCATTCGTATTTTTTTGTACAAGTATTATTAAAACTGACAAATGACTACAATAAACTGCAAGTTGTAATCAATTTGTTTACTCCCTTCCCCACTTCATTCCGCATCAGTTTACAAAGCAAGAAATAAAATTAGAAAACCATAACCAAAGCATTAAAAATGATTTAATCGATTGGCCCCAAGACGGGAACAGTTTAATCTCGAGCTACCATTGTCGATTTGTGTGTGTAACCAAATAGAAAGTCAAACTTACTTGGTCAATGTCAATGTCGCTAAAGCTCAGGCTTTAAGTTTTCTGTGAATGGAGAGCATAAAATCATGAAGAAAAAAAAATCAATCCCTCCAAAAGGCCTTACTCTGCCCCCGTCACTGGAGGGTCTCCGCTAATTTCTGTTTACAAATCGCATGACTAAGAGAAATCACAATTTTAGCCGATTATTTTCTGATTTTTGTATTTAACTCGTGTTTTATTATCGCGGCTTGTGTACAACTTCTCAATCAAGCATTCATTTATTATCAAAGTTGTTTTGTTTTCGATGTGCTTGCGAAACTATTTTTAAATATCAACGTAATCTACCTGAAATTCCAACCGTGTACCTGTATATCAATGGTATTGCCACAATGTCGATAAATTTAAGGAGAAGCCACCTTATCAGGCAATCACATCCCAAGCAGCATTTATGTCAATTGTGACGTTATCCGTTAACATATATCTGTGACCACAAGGAATAGCCGCTTAAATCGGTTTTCATGTGAAGCTAAAATATTCTTTTTGCAGGTTCAAATACAACTCATAGGGAAAATATACTGAAGTCGACTTAAGCGGTTATTGCTTGTGTCAACATATGGCGCCCGCTAACGTCACAATTGACATAAATGCCACTTGCGATGAATTTTACTGAAGAAATTTTTTATATATCATCTGTATTTGCACAGTCCCTGTTTAATTATTTCAAGCAAAAATTTAATCACATCAAAATTATATCAAATGTTTATAAAGATTTCCTGCAAAATCTTTTATGTTTATAAACATTGTTCGAATACCGAGTGGCAAAATAAACTAAAAAAAATGTGATTTTGTATCCTATTTACCGCACAAAGAAATCAAAATATTAGCAAAGTAATTAATCATCGGAAATTGCAACCTGCCTTCATCGCTTTTTTCTGGGCTTTCAATTTCTGAAAACATCCATCGTTTTGCTGCCATTTCGTATTTTCAGCCACATTTCATTCGTAACTTTAAGATTTAGTTTATTTTAGTGTCGATTCTTTTGCAGCCTTTTCCTGGCGTGTTTCTTTAAATAAACTTTCGCTATGTGACCGTTATTCAATCAATCTCGTCGTCAGTCAACTTTTTAAGCTTTTCCCGAAGGCAAAACTGGAAATTCGCCATGAAATATTTTGCTTCTGACCATCGGAGAGGACTCGAGGCAAATCTTCTTCTTATTTTAGAGCATCTGGAAATTTTATTTTTTTTTAGATGATCTATTGAGGTCAAAACATTTTGTAAATCAGAACTGGAAACAAAATTTCTATCCTCTGCTCCACACCGTAATAAATAAAAACTGATCCACCTAACTTAATATTCAGAAGTCGGAATGTTTAGCTTACTTACTTTTTATTAAATCGCCAACTTGACCTCGTAATTTATCTTTGGGTGGGCCAGTTAATCATAGTTTTATATTGGATGTTAGTGTCATAATTGAGTAGTCAAATTTTTCAATCAAAGTTTTTATTATCTCCAAAAAAAAACACGGGATTTGAATTTAGCGGAAATCTTTGAAGCAAAGTTTTAAGATTGTTTTGCTTTTTGTAGCTTCAACATTTTTCTATAAGACAACAGAAGAATTTTTTTACACGACAGTCAATTTAGCGAAAAACATTTTCCTTGTGAATATTTTTTCCTTTCTTTTTTCTTGGCAGAAAATCTCTGTTTTGGACAACATTTGGCAGAAAATCTCTGTGGATTATCCCTGTTTACTATGAAAAAAAAGACTGCGAGACTTAAAAAAATGATCATTTTAGGGAGGTTTCACTGTATTTTCAGTCACTGGGGTTTTGCAGTAGTTGAAAACGGAGATCGAGCAAAAGGTACTGGTAAGGTAAGGTCAGTATCTGTCAGTACCTCTTTCACGTGAAAACGGCTGAACCGATTGACCTGAAATTTAGCATGGTTCCAACATAGGCCTATTGGAAAATACCTCAAGTTATGGTGGCAGTAAGGGGAGGGGATAAAGTGAATCTGAGTTTCTTAGTTTCTCCTCTAGGTTACTCTTTCGCGGGAAAACTGCCGAACCGATTGGCCCGAAATTCAGTACAGGTATTCCTTGGAGGTCCATCTCAAACATATCCTCATTTAAAAGTAGAGTGAATGATGAGGGAGTAAGGGGAGGGGATAAAGTGAATCTGAATTCTGGAATTTATTGTCTTTTTTTTTTATTTTTGAAAACCATTTTCCGAAGAAAAAGAACTTTAAAGAAAAGCACGGACCACCCTACTTTAGGCTATCTAATCCATAACCAAGGAAATTTTGTTTTTTTTTTTATAGATCCAGCTAGAGCTTAGGGGAAGGCCCTTTAATGCCGAAGCAAGGAGATGTCGATTTATGTTCTCCTTGAACTTCTGCGGGTTATAGTCCAGGGGGAACACATCGGATGGTAAATTGTTCCAAAGTCTTGTTGTACGCGGAATGAAGGAACCCCTAAACTTTACTGTACGAAAGCGGGGAGGCTCAAGGAAGCAGTCGTGCGCACGTGCAGCTGCACGAGAGGGTCTAGGGAAAATATACCGTGGAGGAATAAGTTTTACTAGGTTTTGTACTACTCACGCTTTTAGCCGAACGAAACCGGGTCCAAATTCTAATTTAATACAATAAAACTCTTCCATACATCAAAATTCAATTGGACTATTGCTAGTGATTCGCCGTTATTCGGCAAGAGTGTGCAGCAAGATTTTTAATGTGAAGCTTCGATTTTAGAAGACCCTTGAGATCCCCTGCCCCTTCTCTAAAAAGAAAATTTATAAGGGATTTTCGAGTTTAGGCTACCCACAGAATTTTTCGTTTTGTAGCTACGTCACCGATTATGAACCTAAGTTCAGGACCGCACTGAGATAATAAACATAAAGAAAGGCGCTAAACACGTAAAAATCAGTACTGAGTGCGCATGAAAGTAGATTTTAGCAGAACTAAGTAGAAAAACACTTCGATACAGCTTTCAAACTGATGTTTACTTGTTTCAGAACGTAAAACTTCCACTTTAGAACCATTCTAAATGCCTACCATCGCAGTGCGCGCCTGCACTAAAGTTGCAGCCCTCGGAAACGACACTACACCCTCCAATTTTGTTTTCAGCTTTCAAACTGATATTAACTTGTTTCAGAACGTAAAACTTCCACTTTAGAACCATTCTAAATGCCTACCATCGCAGTGCGCGCCTGCACTAAAGCTGCCGCCCTCGGAAACGACACTACACCCTCCAATTTTGTTTTCAAATTTTTAATTAAACTAAAACTATTATTAGCCGCGCCTAATTCAATTATTTAAAGCATGAAAAACGAAAATCTGCGCGAAATTAAATTTATTTGCAACCAGTTTTCGAAATTTCTCAAAAGATCTCTTGTTTTTTATTATGCCATTAATATTTTGCAACAAGTTAGCTGCCCCCTTGTGGAAAATACTTTACTCACCAAGAAGTTTGTTTTGTGTTTCATGTTTGTTTTCATTGTTCCACGAAAATAAAACATCAGCAAATCCTCAAATACTAAAAGAAGTGAATTTGGCTTTTTTTATCAAAAACACAATACCAAGAAGAAATCAACATGAAGACAAAAGTGAAAAGTTTGATTATGTCTAAATTTGAATTATTTATGGGGAAACAAAGTTGGCATCGTTGATCCACTTTTCGCGAACATGTGAGACACAGTCGAACAGTTGAATCGTCTTTTTTTTTGTTGCTGTTGTTGTTATATTACTTAAAAGTCTTCTGTAAATACACGGTAAACGGATGCGCAAAGCTAAAAGATAAGAAAGTTCAACAAAATTTTCCTCACTATCGCACAGCACATTTCCTACATTGCTTTTTATGATATTTTATCTAAATTTTGCACTAGTAGTGGTTCGCGTCGCGAATTTGTTGAAAATTCAAATCTGGTGGTAATTATCACAGACAATTGTTAATCGTTTCAATCACGTGTCTGCTGTACAACATACGAAATTGTGATAAATTTCAATTGCGAATATAAAAAATTCACACATCCTCTCGAATTATTCTGTTTTGCAAATTATTTCAATACGTTCGCTTTACATTTTCATGTTGGATATGAAGTTTGAAAACATTTTTGCATCGATTTTCATCGCCGATTTTCCTCAATTTCACAAATATTTATTCTTAATTTTTTTCCAATCTCTTTGTGTCCAAAAATTTTCAAGTGCTTAGATTTTGAATTTAGATACATAAATCTATGCTGTGCTAAAAAAAAAAAATCTCTCAATTTCATTTGCTTAAAATCGTTTGGATAGCATCTGTTCCGCTCATCCACCGCCACAGCCACTCAATGCGCCCCCCTTTCACTTGGACCACTTGAATTGGTTAAATTTATTTCAGATTTTGAGCTTTTGTCGGTCATCGGCTATATTTTGTCGATGTGCCTTCTCTTCAAGTTATAAATATACCCAGGAAATGGATCAACAGCCGGCATAGCATCGTTGTTATAGCCCCGACCGGATCGTTGAAACTTACACTTAACAAGACATGAGTATTTAGGCGATTCGAAAACTTATTATATTAACCTTTTTCTATTATCTTGCGTGACCAATTCTCGGAGCGGAGTCCCCAAAAATTCTTTTTTTTTTGCAATATCTTTGTGAAGTTTTTTTTCCGCAATCGAATTGGATAGAATTTTTTGCCGATATAATTTTTTGGGTTGATTTTTCAACACCTTTAATTAAATTTTAAAAAGTCCAAATGCGATCGGAAGAAAATGACAGAAATAGAAATTTAATAAAATGAAAAGAATTCAATAAGAAGACCTACTGCTGTAAGTCTTATTTGCATTGTCGCATTGTGTGATTTTTGAAGACAGCCAAACAAATCTAGACGTTCTTCCCTGTACAAAAGGTTTATTATTCCCATTGCTAACGAAAGAACAAATAAAAATTATGCAAAATAGAACCTTTTGTGAAAGAAGAAAACTTCGAAATTGAAATCGTGTTAAGAATTTCTATTTGATGAGAAATTTAAGAGCTAAAAAATACTTAAAACTCAAAGTCCGGTATTACACTTGGCTTATTTAAGCCGGCAACTTTTGGGCTTAATAAGCCAATGTGCTTACATTTGTGGCTTAAATAAGCCAATCCTGTTAGCATATGCTACACAAGTTTACATGGGTGTGTGTGAACTTAAACCATTGAAATTGCTGCTGCTCATATACTTCCCAAGATCTTTACCTGCTGACGGTCAGAACTGAAATGATTTCTGCCTACTACTTTTCCCAAACCGGTTCACACGCTTTGCATGTATGCAGATTGTCGATAAGCCATGATTTCGAGTGGCAACTTTTCCCTCCACAGTCGTTTCTCCCGAAAATCGGCTTAAGTAAGCCCGAAAGTTGCCGTGTGTAATGCCGCGCATAGTGTGGACTGATTTTACCAATGGAAAGTTAATTTCAGTTAATTGGAAAGTTAATTTCATTAAAATTTCAGTGAACTAAAACCGAATTTTGAAGTTTTAAGAATCAAATTTTGAAATTTTTGAAAACGGAACCAAAAACCGAAGTCAGAACCCAGTCTTTGAGTTTTTAGAAACCAACACCAAAACAGGATCCAAATTTTGAAACTTTTATAACCAACACCAAAATCAGAACCAAATTTTGAAATTATTGGAACTAAAACCGAACCAAACTCCACCAGAGATTTACATTTTTGAATTAAAGACAAGATGACAAATTTTTACCAATCCAATTGGCTTCAGCGGCTCGTTTTGTGTTTGGTTCAAACGCAGTGGCGGTAGCGCCATTGACGTCGTATTCTGTCAGCTTCAATTGAACTCCATTGGTTTTGAAAAAAATGATGCAAACGCCGGCCGCACTATTCTGTTTAGTTCTTTAACTAACCCGTTTTTGAAATTGTCTTCCCTCTAGGGGCATTTTCATAAAACCGCTACATAAATGGTAAATTCTTTTGTGCAAATTTCTCAATAAACTCCACCCATAAAATTGAAAACTTCACAACCAATTTCGCTGAAAAATCCGGAGGCGAAATATTTATACATTGAAGTCAATGAACGTGAAGAAATTATTGTGTTTTGATAAAATTTCCATATTTGAAAAATTACCGATCTCTGAGTCATTTGTCAAAAAATCTATAAAAAAATATATGGAGAAATCAAAATACATGAATTAATAGCTAAGAATGTTGAAAGATCATAAAAATATTTTCATTTCGAATATATTTTCATAACAAAAACGCAACTTCAGATTTAGTTCTGAATGGCTTCCCTTTCTAATTACAACAGCGACCTCGAATTATTCTATCTTGAGTACGTGGGTGAGAGATTATCACCATTTATTTCGCCAATGTCCAGTGAGATTGTCTTCATTTTAAATTGCTTTCTGTCAGTCGACTTTTGCGATCGGCAGTGATTCTTGGCCAGGCAGAATTTGTTGTACTTGAATATTTTTTTTGTAGCGCCCACACGGTTCAAAGTAAATCTTTCATCGCAACACGTTGACTATACTTATTACAATATTAGCCAAAGGCACATTTGCTTAGAAAGATTTAAGTCTGAAGATGAAATATTACAGTGAAACCTCGGTTCGTAAATTTCATCCGTTCCTAAAGATCGTTTACAGGTTTTCCCATATAAGTTAATCATCATACTAATATATAAAAATGAGTTGGTGTCTGTCTGTCTGTCTGTTCCTCTTTCACGCAAAAACGCGTGAACCGATTGACTTGAAATTTGGCATGAGTGTCTGTGATAGTTCTGGTTCCAACATAGCCATACGGAAAAGTAGCGCGAGCGGTGGGGGGAGTAAGGGGAGTGGGTAAAGTGATTTCGAAACTTAGTTTTTGCGCTGTTACTCTGTCGCGGGGAAACTACTGAACCGATTGGCCTGAAATTCGGCATAGATGTTCGTCGGGGGTCCAGCCCCAACATAGACGCATTAAAAAGTAGTCCGAGAGGTGGGGGGGGGGGGGGAGTAAAGTAATCTCGAAACTTAGCTCTTCATCTATGTTACCCTTTCGCGGGGAAACTACCGAGCCGATTGGCCTGAAGTTTAGCTCCAACATAGACCATAAACAAAAAAAAAATTAAAAAACTTAACCCGGCAACGACGGGTATGCAAGCTAGTGTAACATAAATTAATCAATTCTCAAACCTCGCAAAATTGGTTACACAAACTTGTAGTTAGTACTTCAAAATACATGAAATCTTACGCCAGATGTATAAATTTAAAAACAAAAATCAATTTTCCTTGAAAATTAAAACTGGAGGACATCGGCACGTGACCGGGACCTCTGGCGAGAGACATTGCGGCAGGCCAAGACCGAAAAGCGGTTGTAGTGCCGAAAGAGAGAGAAAAAATTAAGAAAAGTAATTTAAAAAAATTGGTTTGAAAAAAGCTTTTACTAAAAAAGAAATAAAATTTCGGCGTTGTGTATAGAAATAAAAACGAGATAAAACTATTTCTTCGACCAATGAGATCAAAGCTTTCATGTCCCTATCGTTGAAAGCTTTTGATCTCATTGGTCGAGAAGCTTCAATCGTAATTGCAATCGTTAGTCTGAATTGGGCTTTAGACTGTCGGGTGGTGATAGATAATTTCTTAAATCTTCCTCAAGATATCTCGCAAAAAAACTAAAAAAAAAACGAATTCCCTGTTGCAAATAAGAAAGTCACGTTATGCATATCCGATTTTACTTTTTCGAAATATCGTTTTAAACTCAGTTGTGTAAAAACCAAAAAAAAACATTTTTTCTTCACGTGCTACCCAAATTTTATCTGATTTCGGCAAATTGCCAAAAAATCTGATATGCCCAATGTTGCAATTAAAAAAAAAAGTCTGAACAATTTTATATCATGAATGGATATTCTCCACTCGAAAGCTGTAAACGATAAAAAGCAAGTAAAAAACAATAATCAAAATACTTAATTCGGACATTTGCGACTTGATTTTTGTTAATCTGTTAATCTACAATCCGCAACAGATAGTTTCCAATGTTTGCTAAACAAATTTAACCTCATGACTAATTCCACGTTCATTTCACGGAGCGAATGCCGCTAATATGATGATATATAAGTGCCACAATGTTTTAAGGCAAGACCATAGAGACGTCTCGGACTATGGATTGTTGTTGGTGTGGTGATGGCGACCGATGTCGTCATGCAAAAACATTACAAGAAATATTAAACAACTATTCTTGTTGTTTGTCTGCTTGAATGTGGATTATGGAAACGCATTATCTCGGGTGTTGCATACAAAGTGAAAAACAATGAAAAAAAATCTAGATCCAATAAGAAATTCAAGTGATTCGCCACATCATCGAGAGATTTAGATTACAGATTAAAATAGGTGAGATAAGCGCCGGGCTGAATACAATGCCTTCGAGATCGGGTTGCATTTCGGTCATAATGCAAGTCGCTGTGACGTAAAAAAAACACAGCAATTATCTGATGTCTACTGACCAATAAGAAGCTATAATAGCTCTCTTCAAGTAAAAAAAGCCACACAATTTGCATGAGTGAAACTTTAGGGAAATTAGTTAAGTAAGAGATTTAATGCGCTTCAATGTTAACCTTTTTTAATGAAATAAACATATTATGTGTAATTATAGGCAAGTTTTTTCACTCTATCGAAACTCTCCCCACACGGAACTCTCATTCTGTTCCTCCATAGTTTTGTCGCAATGTCCATAAAACGCGGTTGAATAACAAAAACAATTGCCAAGTCACATACTGTCGACGATTTCAAATCGAGATTAAAAATAAGAAAACTTAATTATGGCTTAAAAAGCATTTTAGAAAAAAAAAACCATAAAGTCCATTTTTGAATTTGAACAGGTTTAATGCGACGTTTTTTTTTTGTGTACGTGCAAAGCGAAACGATCTTGTGGCAAGTTTGTTATTTACAAGACGATCGTCGATCTGTTCATCGGTCGATCAAACACAAGTCAGACTTATGGCCATTTGATTTCTAAATTGATCACTATTGGCGATTATCTATTTATTTATTTATGAAAAGTTCGTTTAATTCTGGATATATTCTCGGTGATTTAATGATTTAAGTGCAAGACACTTGAGTTTATTAATCATTTTCTAACATTTGAAAGATAGATCGTGAATGAAAAATACTTTTTCAGATTTTTTTTTAATTAAATAATTGTTGATGAAGATTTTTCCGAAACCATTTTACGTCAGTTAAAAAAAGCATTTTCAGAATTTTCTAATACCTGCGCTACACTCACTCCGAGTACAGGCGAATCACAGTCTCGGCTGTCAGGTTGGGCGTTCTATTTGTAAATTGAATAAAGTTTTTTCCCATCCGGCTTAAAATTCTAGTTCTCGATTCCAATTTCGTTGATTTTACGTTTCCTGCTCATGGCCGAATTATACAAGGTCTGCTGGTTATTTTTTGACAGCCACCATTTTGCTACGTCATCGGCAAGAAATTCTTTGTAATGTTGATTGTGCGTACGGAGTTGTTTAGCTAGATGTTAGCTAGATTTGAGAATTATGGAAAATTCCCATTGAGTCTTATAAGAATTTCTTGCCGATGACGTCAGAGCCAGAAGCAACTGAGCTGTCAAACAGACCTTGTATAATTCGGCCATGTTTCCTGCTCATCTTTATACAGTTGAACTTGGATAAGTGGGACCTGGGTAAGTGAGAAACCTTGTAACTGGAATGGATTTTTTGGTCCGAACGTTTTTTAAGTATAAGAACTTAAAATAAGTATGAACCCTAAGTGGCAACTTAGGGTAAGTGAGAAATCTCTATAAGTGGGACGGATCCCACTTATCCAAGTTCGACTGTATATAAAATTGTTTGTCCTGACTGGCTGACTGACTCATCCACGCCCAGCCCAAAACTCTGGAGCTAAAAACCTAAAATTTTCACAGTTTGTTCCATTCTTCACATAGACGCTCACTAGGTCGGGGTTTATCAAAATCCCAGGGAGTAAACGGGGATGGATCGGGGGGTTTATGTTTTGAAATATTGATTATTGCCATAAAGCCTACTTAGTACGCTGATAAATCTCACTCGAGGGTTTTTGGGGTCACTGATTACGAATCTGATGTTAGAATTTCAAACTTCGAAACGGAAAGTCCTGTAAGGATAACGCAAATATCCTTTTTTTTCTGCTAATGTTTTTAATATATTTTTGAGGGTTTTTTGTGCAAAACACATCAACCCAATGACGGATATGCAAGCTAGTTATATTTCTTGAGATGCAGAGGACAAGAACGGGTTTTTGGGTACAAAAATAAAGTAAAAAATGGCTAGAAAATTACAGGAATTTTCCAATCCTAAAAACTCAAATATGAACCGAATCGAACCACTCAAAAACTTCTGGTTTTTGGTTTTGTGATAGCATTTGTTTAAAAAAATGATTTAGTTTTGGGTCGGTTTGTCCATATTTTTTTTTCAGGGGGTTCAGTTTATGGTTTAGTTTTGGTACACTAAAATTTTAATGGTTTAGTGATTTTTTGGTAGGGTTTCAATATCTCTGATCCGGTTTGCAGATTTTTTCCATCTTTGCGGGTATTTTGAAATCGAATTTATTCATGCCTTTTGTTGATTAATAAATAAAGAACGATGCACGATTTTTCCCCCCTAAACTAACTTTTGAATCAGTGTAGTTTTTACTTTGGTTGAGTAGTTTTTGGAAAGGGCACAGTCTCTAGTTTCATCCATATATGGCTCCAAGAGCCACCGAATTGCAGGGGGATGGTTAACGAACTCTCTCGTGATTTCTGCAATGATTTCTGTGAAAAATCACAAGAAAGTTCGTTAACCCCTCACCACCCCCTGCAAGTCGGTGGCTTTGGAGCCATATATGGATGAAACTAGAGACTGTGCCCTTTCCAAAAAGTCCTCAACCAAAGTGAAAACTACACGGGTTCAAAAGTTAACCCAGGGGCACGAAAAACGCTATTTCTTGCATGGTTCTTTTTGTATAAGAAAGTTCATATCCGATTTTCTAAACTCCCTTTAAACATTCAGTTTTTTTTTCTTTCTAATGTTTTTAATTTATTTATGGAATTTTTTCATATTTTTTTTGAAAATTTTAAAATGTGAAATTTAACAAATGTTTTCTCATTTATTTTTCAGTTACTACAAAATTTGGGAAAAGTCGATCGGACAGCAGATGAAATATTCGATGAGCATTTACAGAATTTTAATCGTCAACTAAACCAAGCTGGAAAGCTACAAAAGGAATTCAATAATTATATTAGATGTATAAGAGGTATTTATTTGACTATAAAAATATAAGCAAGTTGATATCAGTCTGTCCATTGCTTTCAACATAAATACAGTAATCCCTCCAACTGCACGGTTTCTAACTGCGCGGTTTTGCAACTGCACGGTTAAGTTTTTAATACCAAAATTTCGAACTGCGCGGTAAAAATTTCGCAGCTGCGCGGTTTTTTTATAACTTTCGTTTAAAAAAACATGTTCCTAACCCCAACATTTCATACAAAGCGCGGTTTCGGTTTGCGCGCTCTTTTTGTGGAACCCATCTACCGCGCAGTTGGAGGGATTACTGTTCGTTAGTCTAAAATATTTGAGTTATATTGTTTGAACACTTAAAAATGATTATCAAATGTACAAAATATATTCTACTTCGGCTGAGAGTTGCATTTTTTTGACCTGCGGCCTTTTTTTTGACGTAGGGAAAAAAATTTCAAGAATTTTTTTTTCGCCTTTTTCTTTATTGGGAATTTTATAACATGAGTTGTATATATTTATAAAATACCCACAAAAACTGAGCTCTTTTTCGCTTGATTCTTTATTCATAATCTTTTTATACCCACTAACTCGGGTTCTGATTGGTTAATCAAAAAACCATGAAAGAAAAACCCAGATCCCAAGGAGCACAAAATATCGTAAAGTGGAGGTCGCGAACATAAACTTCCCAAGGAACACAAAAAGTCGTAAAGTGATCGTAGTGACTTGATTTTGTGAGTCCATCGTCGTGACGACCATTTTATGACGTTTTGTCGTAGTCCTTAGGATAAAGAACCCAACAACGGTCGAAACTTTATTTCATTGCACGGATTTGGATTTCTAAAAGTGGACATCAATGCAGCATGTTTTGGGGCGGCAAATTTCGACACGTAGAAGAAAATTACATAAAAGATGTTCAAAAATTTACTGAAAATATTTTGGAAGGGATGTAAAAGTTTTAATATCCGCCAGGGTGTCGCCACCACCCCTTGCTATGCTTTGCCCTTGGCTTGATACAACTTTCAATTCCGAAAGATTCAATTTTTTTGGGTTACAAAATTACAGTAATCTGTACGTGTATATTATTATAGTATGAAAACACGAAAAACAATTCTAATCATTGATTCATAATTTCAGCGGTCCAAGTCGCATCGAAATCTTTGACGGATGCAATTTGTGAGGTGTACGAGAGCCACTGGAGCGGCCACGATGCGTTTATAGCACAGGCAGCCGCCACTGAGGCCCTATGGCAAGATTTCTCACACAAACTAGGCGATCAAGTTCTAATACCACTCAATACCTACACAGCACAGTTCCAAGAAATGAAGGTAAATTGCATAACTAGGGAAAATCCAGCACATGTAAAAAAAACGTCAATTGAATATCGTAGGCACTCGCTAACCGCAATTTAAAACCGCATTAAATTAATGTTGCTTTAATTCTATTTTAAAATCAAATTCAATTGACAAAAACAAAATAAAAATAATAAAATTTCGTTGTTTTTCACCGATTATTTTTTTTTTCAGAAAAAAATTGAAAAGAGAAACAGAAAACTAATTGACTACGATGGCCAACGGCACTCATTTCAAAATGTTCAGGCTAACGCTTCTAAACGCAAAGACGATGTCAAGGTAATTACTATTCTGGGCATTTTAATTTGTGATTTAAACATTCAGGGTATTCACAGTCCTCTTTTAATTTTCGGTATTCGGTGTTTTCGGTAATATTAAAAGGCTGAAAATATTCTGCTGTGAACATCCCACAGCACAGATTTGAGAACAGCGCTTTTATTTGATACGTGACCAAATCATGAACTGCGAATTTGATTGTAAAATATGTCACATACCTTTAAATCCATGTTTGATGTATTCTTTTGAATTTCTATTGTGGCCACGGCTATCAAAATTGAAAAAAATTGCAGTCCGATGAGATAACCAGCGAGAAAATTTGACAACTAAAAACATTACTAGCACCACCCGCGGTTGATTCTTGATACCGAATAACCGGGCCGGAAAACACGACTCAAGGCATGTCTACAATTACCGAATCCGGTAATTCATTTTTACATGAACCAAATTACCGTCTCGGTAAAAATCTGTTAACTTTGACTGAATTACCGAGCGGTAAAATTACTCGCAATTTAAAAGAGGACTGTGAATACCCTGATTGTTAATTAATCGCGTTTGCATTAACTGTGGCGATCGAAATTTGTTACTTTTGTGGAAATGTTGAAAATGTAACAAATTTTTTCACTTCAAAATCCTTTTTGGGTTGTGATTGATCGAAGTTATGTACTTTAGTTTTCAAATCGAATTTTCATTAACACAATAGGATTTTAAAAGCACGATCTTTATTAAAATTTAATTTCCCCACACACACAGTTAACAAAAGGGCGAGAACAGTTGGAGGAGGCAAGACGAACCTATGAAATTTTGAATACCGAACTGCATGATGAGCTGCCAGCCCTGTTCGACTCAAGGATATTATTTTTGGTTACAAATCTACAAACGCTATTCGCATCGGAACAAGTATTTCACAGTGAAACAGCAAAGGTACGATTTTTCACATTTCCCCTGTCCCAGAGAATTTTCAAAGAGAACAGTATCGGTACCAGATTTCATCTATTTTCCAGATTTACTCAGAGTTGGAAGCGATCGTTGATAAATTGGCAACTGACTCACAGCGAGGATCGTACACAATCAAAAAATCACAAGGTAACCACCATCCGATGATTGTTAATTGTGTGGAATTTACCAAAAAAAAAAAAATAACAAAGAACTATTTTTTTTGCTTACTGGAGTTCTTTTTTTATTGAGGCGAAAAAGAATGAATTTTCAACATCGTCTCGCTTCAGTCTAATTTTCCACAATTTATTGATTTGCTAAGCAATGCATTTCCAAATTGTCAGCGTTAATATTTAATGATTTCTGTTTTGTTTTTGTCTATTTGCAGGTAACGCAATTACAAGCAGTCCAGTATCGAGTCCGTCAAAAGCACTGAACAACACAAATTCGTCTGTTGTGAATAACAGTTACCCCAAACCAATAACGAATGGTTCAAGCAATGCTAACAGTCGTAAGTGTCCCCAACAGAAACAAAATTATTCATTTTATTTTATTTTGACACCAATTTTCTGTTATTACCTGATCAACACTTCTTTTTCTTCTTATATTTTTGTACTTATTTCAATAATTTTGTTTCTTTTTGCTACATGAGTTTAACGTTTTGGTTGATTTTATCAATTAAGTAGAATTTTTATGTTGGATTATTAGTTTTCTTTGAATCTAATCCTACATAAGGATGTTTATTGTTTTCGCTTTTGATTACATATTAATTAATAAAACTAAATTGAATTTGTTATTTTATGATTTTTTTTTGTATTGTAGTAACAAAAATTGCTAAATCTGCTACAATGCTGCGCTTATCTGTAACTAAATAAAAAATAAAATAATGCTGCTGATTGATATGTCAATTAGAACGTAAAACGAGTTTTAGCATAGCCCCCTTGCCGGTCAAATCTATCTTCAGTAATTCTCTTTTTAAATTAAAATGTTTGGTAAAGACTGCCGAGGTTTTTGTCAAAAACAAAAACGGTTTCCCAAAACAAAAGACACAAAATTTTCAGTATCCTTAAAAATATTCTTAAATTTTGGTTGCAGAAAACGATTTTTATATTTAGGGGGTCTCAAAAAAGTTTTTCACAATAGAGAAAAGGGGTCCAAAATTTATAGAAATGCCAGTGTATCCTCCAGCGTTTTAAGAGGTATTGAGGGAGTGGATAAAAAGAAGGACGGATTTAAAAAATGTCAAATACCCGACTAGTTTTATTAAAATCGGTTCACTGGTTTCTGAAGAAATTCAGTCTAAATACCCCTTATCCAATTTTTCCAAAAATCCAATTTTTACGCAATGGAAACGTAAAAAACGCCGCGTGTTTCAAAAATAATATGTATTTGATTCCATATCTTTGGGAAATCGTAAAAAATCTTAGAGAATGAGTCCAAACCTCCAACGATCGGTTTCTTAAAAAATCTTTTAGTTAAAAAAAACCTGAGAAATATTTTTATGGTGGCCAAAATTTGGGGTAATACCATTGATTAAGAACAGAGGGAGAAGGGGGTGGGGTCACAGTACGTTTTTAGTGGTAATATTTCCTGGAATTATAGCCGAAAGAAATTTTGGCCCGGGAAATTTCAACATCAGTCCTCGGGCACCACCCACCCTTGCTACGCCACTGATTATGCTATCAGATATTGCACACTGCAAACTCCGCTCCTAACCGCTTGGTGGTCCAATCTCGCTCCACGGATCGGCATTCTACCTTGGGTTTCAATTTACTTTTCACAACTGCACCACTCGCAGGGAAACGGACAGTGCATCAACAAAACAAAATTTGTTGACGGACTACGCCTGTTGTGATGAAAAATACACATCTCACCAGAATTGCGGGACATAGCAGAAAAGGGGTTTACAGAGATTAGAGAGGTAGATATTAGTTGCTGAAAAACTTTCTTAAAGGTAGATTTTTCTAATGGTGGAAACCGGATCCGAATCGCTTCAGCGGTTTAAGAGATATTAAGAGAGGGGGTGAAAAGGAAGGGAAACTTTGAAAAAACACCATAACCTATGTATTCTCCGTGATACCCAAGCCGGTTCAGTCGTTTTGTTTTTAGAAATTTGGTCACAAAAAAATTATTTTGCTATTACCTGCAACAAAACGGTATTTTTCGAATGTTTCTTTTTAAAAAAAACCTAAAAATTAGACAAAAAAAAATTACTTATAATTACCTAAAGCATGTTGTGTGATATGTTTTGTTGTTTTCTTTTCTTTCTCGTGTGTTCTTGCAGCAGCATCAACAACATCAACGCCTAGCTCACAGCCTGATGAGTCACCGCAAACCCCATCACCGCCCCAGTTTCATAAACTAACAAACGCTAGCGATGATAACATGAAGAAATCTAACAACGTTAGCAATGACAATGAGCCATCATATCAGAATACAGCGGCGATACTAGCAGCTGAAAATGTTGCCAATAGCAAAAATTCAAATATCACAACAACAACAACAACACCACCACCATCGAATAAAACGGACAAGGATAAGGACGACTTGAATAGTCCGAATGCCAATAATCAATCAGGATCAATATCGCCAGTTTCCGGAACTAACGACAACAACAGTAGTTTACAATCACAGCAGGATCAGCAGCAGCCATCATCACTTTCTTCCAACAAATCGAATAACAAAGCGGCCCCAGAATATGTGAATGGCAACGTTGAGAAGGATAGTAAAAAGATGCCCGCCGTTGTAGGTAATAACAATAAAATGGAAGAACTGTACGATATCCCAGTAGGTGAGTAGGTCCCGAAAATCATCAACAACAACAACAATCACCACAACATCAAAATAGTGCTGCAACAAATGCAAAAGCAAACGAACGAACGATGGAAAGCCTTTGTCCGCTATCTCTCGATCGATCGATCGCTCACTCAACCGCTGGCTTGCTTAAATTCTATGTAGTTGTGTAATCCGTCTTTAATCGACCTTTGTGTGTCTTGCACTAATTTCGCTTTCAGCTAATCGAGAAAAATTGCAACAATAAAAATAAATAACACAAAAAAATGAAGAGAATTTTCGATACACCACCAAAAGTTCTGTACCGTAATTTTGCTATGTACACAGAGAACACTTTTTTATGATTATATTTTTTAAAATTTTATGTCGTTTTGTAATAAGATTTGCTACTCCTAACTGTTGTTGTGCGCTGAACTACTCAAAAAACACAAAATCAACTTAAAGTAGTCGTAATTCAACCAATTTTACAATTTTTAAAAAAGCTTTATTACTGTAATGCCCAGTTGCTAGTTGACGATAGAGAGCCTGTAATTTAGGAAATGTACAAAAGCGCGATAATAAATTGGCATATTGCGTAGTATAGTCTATTAACTCTTATTAAAACAGTATATTATGTCAATTAGAACTGTTTTTTCTTCAAATTAGAACAATCTGTAAATATTTCCCCAATTCTGATACTCGTGCCGTTTTCGACAAGAGTCATTTTACGAACTATTGTTAGTGCTTTTCTACCAACAACAACACTTAAAACTACTCTTGTCTAAAACGACACGACTATCAGAATCGGGGTGTAAAGGTGCCGCTCCACATGAGAGTAAATGCCGGCGACAACCTCTCGATAGCAGCTCCTCGCAAATGGACACGTCTCTGAGAGCCGCTCGCAGAAACTCGCGAGCTAGTTTCTGCGAGCTGTCGAAAGTGAATCTACTCTCTAGTGGACACGCCTCCACTGAACTCTCGGAGAATAACTCGCCAGATACGAACGGCGTTTGAATTTTGCGAGTCGCTCTCGAGAACTCGTCAAATCAAGATGTCAAAAAAATCAAGATATTAGTCAAAATATTGAAAAATCGCGGAAATTTACTCTCAAATGGACAACCTCCTGCGAGTAACTCTCGGGAGTTTTTGAGAGTTACTCGCGGATTTACTCTCATGTGGAGCGGTACCTTCAAAGAAGTACGGAAATCCAAATTTTACTTCATTCATGAATATTTTACTTATATTAATTATTTGGGTAATTATTTGTGACAAAGAATTAAAAAAACAACAGTTTTTCGTACTCGTTTTTCAACTCGCGGCTATTTTTACACGTCCGATTGGCTCTGGATTACAGGATCTCTAGTTGACATAGGCTGGTAATTAGGACAAAAGTTAGAAATTTCCAATTAGTTTGTAGCCGACGTCCTAGTTGCCAAATAATGTCAACTAGCCTAATAACAGCTGGGCATAAAATCTAAATAATACACAAATTAAAAAAAAAAAACTTTTTTTTAAAGACCTGAGGGTTGGAAGTTTTTGAAATGTTTGCAATGATCTCATTTTAGGCGCGACAACAACCGATTTACCACCAGGTGTCTTATATCGGGTTAAAGCAACATACAGCTATGTTAAGGAAGATGGCGATGAGCTTAGCTTTGAAGTTGGCGATATTATTCGAGTTATAGAATATGATGATCCCGAGGATCAGGTAAAAATATCGTTATTTTAAGAATATAATGCCGGCGCCACCCACTGCGAATGCAGCGTAGATCTGCTGTTATTCATCTAAGTTTGACTACTTTTAGGCGAACGTACCATAATTATTGCATTGCTTCGGTTGCATTCACAAAAACTTAATTCGCCTGTATTCGCCTAGAGTGTGGTGCCGGGATTAGGGGAAACTTTACCAAAATAAAAAAAAACCCCCCCGATTGTCAAAATTCTACATTTTACAGAGAAAAAATTATTTTATCATTCTAGGAGGAAGGTTGGCTAATGGGTGAAAAGGAAGGAACCATAGAAAAAGGACTCTTCCCAGCCAATTTCACGCGACCAATTTAAAACGTAAAAAATTAGTTCACTGTTCTATCCAAACTGAAACGAAACTCTAAAGCCAGCATGAGAGAGAGAGTGAGAGAAGAATATGACCAACAATAGTTAAACATTTTTAAAAAAATGAGAGTGTGTCAATGGAATCAAAACAGTTCCAATTTCCAAGAGCTAAATGAAAAGGAAAATTTTATATTTAAAGAAAAAATTGTATCGTTGTTAATTTTAACATAGAACTATTAATTCAAATTAACTTTTAAAGACGAGAAACAAATTGGTAAAATGTAAAAACGGTCTAACTTACTAAACGTAAATATAAAGAGAAAATCAATTTAGCAATAGGACTTTAAGAAAATTGAATGATAACTGAAAAAAGAATAAACTCCGAAAAACTTGAGTCTTTGTTTTTTTTAAAAAAAAAGAAAGAAAAGATCATAAATTAGTTAACATTTTTTTTTTAAATAATCTTCCAATTTATCAAGTAAATCAAGTTTTTTTTAAATCAAGAAAAGAACCAACAACAACAATGTTATATAATTGCAACACTAATTTATCATTATTATTATTATTATTGTTTTTAATTTTTACCTGTAACAAAATATGAAAGAGACATTTTATTTTGTGTTTTTTATTATTAATTTTTATCATCATTATTGTTTATATTTTATTTACTATTTAATTTTGTTTTAATTTTTCCCACATCAAACTTTTTATTAATGTCTGTAATTCTCTTTTTATGCTTCGTTACTCGAAATTACTAAAGAAATATAAGTAATATTTTGAAAAATTTAAACAATTGTAATTCATTTCTGTTAATCAAATAATTTGACATAAACTGGTCAACCAATGCTTAGTCAAAACAAATTAACTCTTTCGAATTAATTTATTTTTATTTCTTTTGTAGCAATAAATTTAAGCTATTTACTGGTTTTTGTGTTATACACTTTTATTATATGCATAATAAAATTTTAGGGCAACATTTTTATAAATAGAACGAATACTTAGATTTCATAGTTTATAAAAAAAAATACTTATCAACAAAAAAAAATGTAAATTAAGGATTATTAACACAAAGGACAATCAAGTATTCTTCAAATTTTAATTTTTTTTATTTAATTGTGCCAGTTGATATAATAAAAACACTTTTTTTGGAAATTTGTCTAAAAAATTCTTTTTTTCTTCAAACTTTTTGCGACATTTTGATCGACATTTTGATTTTGGTGAGAGGTTTTATGCGTAAAATTTGATAACGTGAACGGTTTGCATTTCAATGAAGGAACTCCTTAACAGTGGGCCTTACAACAATAAGGACTTAGTCGAAAGAACGAAATATGTCTACAAAATGTTTTTTTTAGTCACCCGTATTGCGATTGTCGTGACGTTTTCGACAAGAGTCGTTTTACTTGTTGTTAGTGTTTTTCTACGAACAAAAACACGTAAAACGACTTGTAGTAAACGACACAACAATCGCAATACGGGTCATTGTAAAATCAAACAGACCAGATAAAGATTATCCTAATAAGAACATTGTGTAGAAGAAAACCGTCTAAATTTGTTGAGTTTGTTGAACACAACGCACTTGGTATGCCATTGCCTTTACGTCACTGACGATGATGTCCTGGAGGATGCGATCAATCGGAAGGACACGTCGCAATTCTGTTTTATTGTAATAATGCTAAACGGAAATGCTCACTTTTCACGGGAAAACTTTTTCATTTCAGTTTTCATAGAACGCGAATCGACATCCTGGTCTCTAGCTTAAGTTTCTCACGAATTCTGTCCCTGGGCAGACGGACATACATTATTATTCATTATAAGCCCAATTTAAATTGCATTTCAGTGTATCTTATTAAGGCAATGATTATGGGAACAGTGAGACATGTATTGAACCATGGAAATATACACTCCTTTTGATAAAATTCGGGAGAAAATATGATCTTGCATACCCGTCGTTGCCGGGTTAAGCTTTTTGTTTTAGAATACGAAGAAAACCGGAAAAACAGGAAAGAACTTAAAAACTTTTTAATGGGTATATGTTGGGGCTATGCCAAATTTTAGGCCAATCGGCTCGGTGCTTTCCCCGCGAAAGGGTAACATAGAGGAACAGCTAAGTTTCGAAATCACTTTACCCCCTCCCCTTACTCGCCCCACCTCTCCGGCTACTTTTTAATGGGTCTATGTTGGGGCTGGACCCCCGACGAACATCTATGCCAAATTTTAGGCCAATCGGTTCAGCAGTTTCCCCGCGAAAGAGTAACATAGAGCAAAAACTAAGTTTCGAAATCACTTTACCCCCTCCCCTTATTCCCCCCACCCCTCGCGCTACTTTTCCGTATGCCTATGTTGGAACCAGAACTACCACAGACACTCATGCCAAATTTCAAGTCAATCAGTTCAGCCGTTTTTGCGTGAAAGAGGAACAGACAGACACCAACTCATTTTTATATATTAGTATGATATGATTAACAATACATCGACTAATTATCACATTATCATATAAATATTGGAATTCCCAAATACAGACGGTAAATCAAAATTCAGTCGATGATGTTTACCTTCATTTTTTACGGAACAGACACAGTAAGTAAGAATCCATTTTGTTGTTTTAATCACTTTCGAATATTACATTAACATTCTACCATAATAAAATTTACTACTTTCAATTCTTACATTGATTGTCCTTTGAGCACACATTTTTCTATAAAACATCATGAATCCTTAAAAAGTCGAATTTAAATGAAAAAACCACACTTTGTATTGGATATTTTAGAATTTCCTTGAATTTTCATGGAAAATTCAACTATTAAGACTTAAAAAACAAAATTTTCGTAATTGGAATTCACAAGAAAAAGTAGAATCTAGAGACTAAAGTAAATGAACCTAAAAAGTAAACCAATATAAACATAAGAAAACTCTTTTGTGGCCAAAATAAATTGAATACATAATAAATATTTACAAAACATAAAAGGAAAAAAATCTATACGTAGATATTATATATTAATATGAAATTTTTGAAAAAAAAGTGCCTTTTGTATTAATTTAATATTTTTATAAATTAAAATTAATTACTATTATTAATCTTAGTATTTTTAAATTAAATTTTAAACCATTATAAGATTTTTGAAGGGTATATTATATAGAAAAGGTATGTTTAAATTTTTTCATTTCATTTTTATTATGATTTCAATGATTTTGATAATTTGTATATGTTTGTGTCATACATTAACATTAATTTTTAATTTGTTGAAAATATACATAAGATGCATATATTTATTGAGAGGAGATTCACATGTAATCGCATACATACTCATTAAATGTTAGATATTATTTTAGATATAAACCGTTTTCTTTTTTTCATTCTGGTACTCGGAGAGAAATAATGGGACAGATTCCTGCAAGAAATAGGAATATACGAAATTGTGAAATTTTTTGGTAATGACTCCCAAACAAAAGGGGAATTCATGCCAAAAAATAGGAAATTTTCCCAAAATTCTAGGAATAATTCCCTATTTTTAAGGAATCATAGTAGAAGAGTATATTGTCTCGCGTATTCCTATTTGGACTTCTCTCCGTGTAACAATGAGATAAAAATGCTCCTTTTGCGGTAAAAGAGGGCCCCCGAAAATCAATACCCTTTTTCAAATAAAATTTCCGATTGCTTTAAAAAGAAAGAAATTTCAATCGTTGAAAAAGGGCTTCAGAAATATTTTAGTTTTAAATTCTGTCGCCACGCTGCTGAAATGTCTTAGCAAATTTGCTTAAAATTGTAAAACTGATGTACTTTCTTATGCTACATTTACACGAATGACAAATTTGTCATTTTTTTCTTGTCATTATGTTAATTCCCGTGTAAATGGCATAATTTTTGTAATTTTTTCTGTCAGAAAATGTCAATCTCTCATAAAAGAATGAACTTGTCCATTCTTTTATGCCAGATTGTCATTCGTCCAAACGCAATATTAGTTATGACAACTTTAGTATTCAAGTTTTGTCATAACTAATATTGCGTTTGCACGAATGACAATCTGGCATAAAAGAATGGACAAGTTCATTCTTTTATGAGAGATTGACATTTTCTGACAGAAAAAATTACAAAAATTATGCCATTTACACGGGAATTAACATAATGACAAGAAAAAAATGACAAATTTGTCATTCGTGTAAATGTAGCATTAAGAAAACGTAACACATAATAAGAATAATAATGTTTTATTATTAAAATCAAATTTTTTTCCCATTCAAATATCAAATATAACTGCTATTTTTATCTCATTGTACCATTTCACATTACTGTCTAGACGTTTCATTCATCTACATAACTAATTTTCTTATAAATTATCATATTAGGTTTAAAAAAAAAACATTTGTCAATCTTGAGCAAGGAATTACAAAATTCTGACGCAAAACAACCAGCATCCAAAATTAAAACTGCCGAAATGGAAATTTTTTTTTACATTTTTATATCGAAATGTGTATGTTTTGATATAAAACAAAACTCTAATTGGATTTTTATGATAAAATGTAAATAAAGAACAAAAATCTATAACATGAAAACAATTAGGCCAAATCAAACACTTTTTAACTAAATTTATATTAATAAATGTGCAATTTTTGCTGGATGGTTGTCGTATTAAAAAAAAATTATTATCACAGTAGAGTCTCGATTACCACCAACTCGGAAAATGCGGAACTCTACTGTATTTTAAAAAAAATAATAAAAATGGAAAATAATAAATGTAACATAATTGGCTTAACAAAAAAGAATTTCTTGCTCCTTTTCCGCTCTTCACAATTTTATGTAATCGTGTCCAATCTGAAAATTCTTTTCCACATTTTTACAAAACAGTAAATAAAAAAGAAATATTCAATGTAACCGTATGTTCCCAGTTTTTAGTAATTTTCTGA